>JAZGTH010000006.1:6830000-9230000 GCA_036877525.1 Chromobotia macracanthus
GTCAGGTTTTTGAATTTGTGGAGAAGGTTGAGGAGGTTAAGGTAGAGTGGAATAACCCAAGACTATCCGTGAAACACACACACACACACACACACACACACACACACTTTACCACAGACTTTCTCACCTAGTGTGAAATTTTCATGTCAGTACTGTATATACTGTAGAGTTTAATGGAAAACCTGGAAATATCAAGAAATTCTGGGCCTGGAAAAGGGATGTAAAATTTGATGTTGATTTACAATTGCTAATTATTTTTCTAGAGATATTTAAACTCTCTAAAAATTTAAACTAGAGAGAAACTACTCTTTGTGAGTATAATGTACATAAAATGATTTTTTAAATTCCTTGGAAGATTCACAGAGGTTTATTAATCAGAAACGAGTTTCAGAGTTTCTGCTATCATGTTTTCTGTTTACTGTCTTTTTATTGCCGGAAAAAGTAGAAAAAACACTGGAGTGAATAATCATCTTGTGACAATGAGTCAGAGAGTTTGGCGGATACACACTCACATGCGTACTCTGAGACATGCATGAGCACTCATTATGATTTTTAGAGTACAAAACCTGTACAGATTTATAATGTTCACATTTCTCATTACTGTAACTGTTTGAATTGAAGCCATTTATATGGGTAATCCATATCTGAATTTTTCAATGAAAGAGGAAAAGCAATATCCAAACACAAAGATGGTGTTACATAATGTCCCAGCCAAGCACAACAAATTGTAATTAACTACGTAATGTTTCTGTCCTTATGAGATACAAAAATGGTTTCAGTGTTTGATGGTTAATATATAGCTAGTTTATATATAAATGGTTTTAAAACCATAATACGACAGAAAGATTTTTGTAGCTTAATTGGTGGAGCATACCGCCACATCATCATCATGGGTTCGATTCTCAAGGAACACACACAAATGGATAAAATGAATACCTTAAATGCACTGTCTGGCAAACGCATAATTGCATACGTGGCTAGTTGGGAAATAAACTTGACAAATATAGGAAAGGGTTTTTTTTTATTTAATCGATGGCTGATTTTTGTGGCCGGACACTTTGTTTCTCAGACAGTGAACTGTTGTTATAGGACTATGTTTCTTGTTACCTGCACAGATAAATCTGCAGCTATCAAATTCAGATACCTTGTAGCTCTCCTGGAGGTAAGTTGCTTTTTCAGAAATTTCCCCTGTTTCAGCTCTCCAAGTTTCACCTTCCAAAACGTTGCAGCATCTTTCTGCCGAGTCAGACAGAAGCTGCAGTTAAAACGGTCACTAAAATTAAAGCATACACTACAGCACTCTCCCTTTTTCCTATGTCCCGTCTCACTCTTTTTCCACTTGTCCTTCTTTTCTGCACCTTTCACATTCTCAGATGTGGAGCAGGTGGCCATCGACTGGCTGACAGGAAACTTCTACTTCGTAGATGATGTGGACGACCGTATATTTGTGTGCAGTAAAGATGGTTCCACCTGTGTCATCCTGCTGGACCTGGAACTCTATAACCCCAAAGGAATCGCACTGGACCCAGCAATGGGGTGAGATCACCCTTCACATGCCCCATTCATGCCCCTTTCACCGTAGGCTAGGTGGATAATTTTCCAGCACCCCCATCACCTTTAGATCTTTCCAGATGCATTCTTCTTTGATCGTAATTGTTGACACGGCACTTATGATTTTGTGCTTTACCGCAGTATCTGTTCCTGCCAGCATCAGTCTGTTCGTCAGTCATAAGTTTTGTCTTTCATAATGATAGAATCAGCAATTTTCACTTCATCAACCGCAATTAAGCAATTGTACAAAAGGACATACAGTCTGGCCTGGTACAGTCTGGTATTACTGGTATACAGTCATGGGATTGTATATCATGGAATTATATAGCAACACAATTTAGGTTAGTTTCACAAAGCCTGTCATAAACATTTGTGAGCTATGAAATTTTTTTCCATAAAGGAATTAAAGACCATTTTTCATTAATTTTTTTCTGACAATTTTTAAAAAACCTTTTTTCATAACAGGTCCCTAATTTTTTAATTTAGAAATTATGTAATTTCCATTCTTGTAATGCAATAAAATATATAGAATCCTTCATATATCTATATATATATATATATATATATATATATATATATATATATATATAAAATCAGTATATAATACTGTAAAATATTAACTCATACTGATAAAATTATTTTCTTTGTATGATTCTCATGACTGTATTAATATCATCTCTGAGAATAAGTATTGCAAAAAAAACCTCAAAAATAAAAATGACACTCTTTACAGTAACATCTTAAATGTCCAAAAATCCAAACAAAATAAAAGAAAAATAATAGAAAAATTATTTAATTATTTATAACTTTTGTCCCTAGGCAAATTATATTATTTAATCAGTTATTATTGTTTATCACACTGGCATGTAGTTTATGTTCAAACAGTTGTATTATAACAATGTCCATTTTTGTCTTCTCTCTTTCCAGGAAAATGTTTTTTACAGACTATGGTCAGATCCCGAAGGTGGAGCGTTGTGACATGGACGGGCAGAACCGCACAAAGCTGGTGGATAGTAAAATCGTCTTTCCTCACGGCATTACACTAGATCTGGTCAGCAGACTTGTCTACTGGGCTGATGCTTATCTAGATTACATCGAGGTGGTGGATTACGAGGGCAAGAACAGGCAGACCATCATTCAAGGGCTACTGGTATGCATGAAGTTTGATGTTAAGGGTGTTTTCGGTTCCCCTTAGATGACACATGTACACACACACTGTTTGTTTAGACTCATGAACTCTCTCCAGATGTCACTCATTGACGTCATCATTCTCGATTGTCCGGAATAGAGAACATTACATGATGAACAGGACTGAAATATCAACATTAGCTCATCCTAAACCATAGCCTTTCCTCCACAAATGGAAACTAATGTTGTGTAATGTACTTTTGAGTCACTTTCTGAGGTTTTATTTCATGTTTCTCCTTGCAATTCAACGTGTTCCTAAATTAAAGGCTACCGGTTCAATTTCAGTCTCTCCCGTTCTTCAGTTCAGTTCACAGAATCAGTTTACTTTTCTGTTATACCTCAAGTGGCCCAGAGTGGCTTTAGAGGAGCTGTTTTATTGGATTAAAGCATGTAGTCACATGGCTAGATTAGGATTTATCTCGACTTACTAAAATGTAATTGTAAACTAAACAAATTTTCATGAAACTTTGATAATGTAATATATAACTGTCAAAATACATTGACACCTAGTATCATGTACTATGGCAGTTGTGGCCTGCTGGTTAGAGAGCTGGACTTGTAACCAGAAGGTTGATGGTTCGATACCCTGTGCCAGCAGAAAGCAACTGAGGTACCCTTAAGCAAGGCTCCCAGGCCCCGCCATGCTGCCTACTGCTCAGGTTGTGTGTTCACAGTTTGCAGCATGTGTGTTCACAGTGTGTGTGGACTGGATGGGTTAAACACAGGACAAATTCCCACTATGGGTCACCATGCCTGGCCAACACTTCACTATGTCACTGTCTGTCAGTCACAGTGGTTCTCAGTGATGATCTGTCTTTGTTATTTTGGCAGATTGAGCATCTCTACGGTCTTACAGTGTTTGAGAACTATCTGTACGCCACCAACTCTGACAATGCCAACATGCAGCCCAAGACCAGCGTAATCAGAGTCAACCGTTTCAACAGCTCTGACTTCCATGTGGTGACACGTGTAGACAAGGGCGGGGCCCTCCATGTGTACCACCAGAGACGTCAGCCTGCAGGTACAATGCTGTTTCTCATAACGTTGGCCTTTGTTTTAAATTTTGAAATGTCAGTAGTTGTTCAAGATGACCATCATATCTATCATAAGAACACAAAACAAAATTACTCCATGTACCTTTAATGCAACATAACTTGCTCTTCTGAAGAGGATTCATTTCCCCAGTGCTGGTGCAGTAGTAGTTATTGTAGTAGTAATTAGCTACTGGTTCGTTGTCTATAAAACCGTGTGTTTGTCTCTTTCAGTTCGTAGTCATGCGTGCGCTCCAGATCCGTTTGGGAAACCGGGCGGCTGCTCAGATATCTGTCTGCTGGGTAACAGCCACAAGAGCCGATCCTGTCGGTGCCGGTCCGGCTTTAGTCTGGGCAGTGATGGAAAGTCCTGCAAGAGTGAGTAGAATCGAAACCCCATCTCCCCAGTCCACCTTAAAACAGCCTTCCCCATTACAGGCCTTCCTTTGTGTGTGTAGTTAGTGAATATCATGATAGTTGCTATATACTCTATGTCAGGGGTCATTTAAAGTTCTAGGAGGTCCAATCTCTGTATTTCCTTTCCAGCTTAGGTCCTGACAATGCAAAACAATCTACTAACAACATAAAAGCAGTGTATATAATCTGATAGTCAAAATCCTCTCATCATGAGCAGAAATCAGAGCTACAAACAGTCTTACCTTGCCATCCATACCAGGAACTGATCATTTGTTTTAGTTGGAAATATTATTTAGAGATAGAATTATCTAAATAATTTTCCCAATTAGAACATTGTTGTGTGTACTCCTTGTGTTGACACACTGCTCATTTTAAACTGTACAAATGGTCAATTTTTTTGCTTTGTGGAATTAAGCCGGATGGAATTAAACCGAGGTCCGTGACCCTGCTCTGTATGACATCCCCACAGAACCAGAGCACGAGCTCTTTTTGGTGTATGGTAAGGGTCGGCCAGGCGTTATCCGTGGTATGGACATGCACGCCAGGGTGTACGATGAACACATCATTCCCATCGAGAACCTGAACAACCCCAGAGCTCTGGACTTCCACGCAGAGACTGAATTCATCTACTTCGCCGATGCCACCAGCTACATCATTGGCCGACAGAAGATCGATGGAACTGAGAGGGACATCATAGTAAAGGATGGTGAGTCAAGAACATCATCCAAACGATCCCACAGTTGATACCTGGTGAAGAACGATGTTCGTGTTGGAGCAACAGAGAGGACCTCACTGTGGTTGATTTGAATTAGATTAGATGAACTGTTCCATATCTCTTTCTTCTCTATCCCATCCAGCATCAGACACTTGTCAGTTAATTTGTTTCTGTATTCAACAGGTATTCATACAGTAGAAGGTATCGCGGTGGATTGGATGGGACAGAACTTGTATTGGACTGATGATGGACCTAAGAAGACCATCAGTGTGGCCAAACTGGAGAAAGCTTCTCAAACGCGAAAGACCCTTATTGAAGGCAAGATGACCCATCCTAGAGCCATAGTAGTGGACCCTGCTCATGGGTAAGAAATGGCAACAACAAAAATGTTCACCTCAAAGTTTACTCACCCTCATGAGTGTATAATAATGTATAACTTGTGTTGCAGAATGATGTACTGGAGTGACTGGGAAGAGGAGCCTAAAGAGACAAATCGTGGCAGTATAAGGAAGGCCTGGATGGACGGATCGAACGCTGGCATCCTTCTCACTTCAAAAACTGTGCTCTGGCCCAATGGCCTCAGCCTGGACGTCCAACAGGGCATCCTGTACTGGGTGGATGCATACTACGACCGTATCGAAATGGTGCTTCTCAACACTACAGAACGCAGGGTAAGAAACAGTATGAGAATTACTGATTTCTACTGAAGTCTGTAAGATTTTTGAGTCTCTTTACCTAGAGTCTATTGTTCTTTAATAGACTATCTACATAACATTACATTTATGCATTTGGCAAACACTTTTATCCAAAGCAACTTACAGTGCCTTCAGGCAATTCATTTTTTTAGTAAATGTATTTCCTGGGAATTGAACTCAACTTTTGCGCTGTTAATACAGAGCATTCCAACTTTTCTTTTAATCCAAACCAGTGTTTCTTCTTCATATACTACTATATATTATAATGTTGTGATGCCTAAATATAAAAAAGAAAATCTGATCTACACAAAACAGTATAGATTTATAATGTTGGCCAAAATGTTTATGGACTTACTGGCATGGGACAGAATTTAAATACCGGTGTATTTTTTTCTAGACGGTGTATGAGGGACAGGAGCTGAACCATCCCTTTGGCCTGTGCCACTATAAGAACTTCCTGTTCTGGAATGAGTACCGTGGTGGTGGAATCTACAAGCTGGACCAGATCACCAAGAAAGTCACACTGCTGCGCAACGAGCGACCACCAATCTATGAGATCCGCACCTATGACGCACAACAACAGCAAAGTACTGAACACTGAGCTTTTCAATAAAATGGGAAAATTAGTTATAAAAACCATGCACTGATGCATCAAACAAAGGCGTCAGTGTAATTATCTTGTTTTGCGTGTTAACTTGTTCCAGCAGTTATATATAGAATCTTAGCTGTAATTAACTAATGAGATCAAAGATTTGGGGGTTTTATTGGGTCTTTTATGGGGATCAGCTAAGGATGTTTTTGTGTGTAGTCACAGGCTCCAACGTGTGCCGCGCCAATAATGGTGGCTGCAGCAGTCTGTGTCTGCTTACGCCCTCCGGTCGCTCCTGCGCCTGCGCAGATGACCAGATACTTGACACTGATAACAAGACCTGCAAAGGTGAGTTTTATATATTTATATATTTATTTATTTCATATTTATTTTTTCACATTGTTGCAAAACAGCTTCACATATGACAAAAAGTAAAACACAAAAAACAGGAAAATTATTAAATATATTAAATGCATACAGAATAAATAGCATTCTTTTTGCTAGTGTCTGTTTATAAGTTAAATAGCCTGAAGTGATGTACATTGCTATGTTTAAATGAGACATTCTAGGTTTAATAATATAGTTGTGCTTTTTCTTTTTCTCCAGCAAACCCATCCTACGTACCTCCTCCACAGTGCCAGCCCGGAGAATTTGCCTGTAAGAATAATCGCTGCATTCAGGAACGCTGGAAGTGTGATGGAGACAATGACTGTCTGGATAACAGTGACGAGGCTCCTGAGTTGTGCCGTTAGTGTCATTCCTTATTCGCTCATTTAAGAAACATCAGTGTGGTGTTTTATTGAACATGTGCTAAACCGGCCATGCTGAAGCATTTGAATGTAGTTTAAAGTGTGCCTGTGAGATGAAAAGATCTTGTTTGATCTGTTTCAGACCAGCACACCTGCCCTGCAGACCGCTTTAAGTGCCAAAATAATCGCTGTATTCCCCTGCGCTGGCTCTGTGATGGAGACAATGATTGTGGCAATGATGAAGATGAATCCAACAGCACCTGCTCAGGTATTGTGAAATCGCCAATCTCACCAAAACATGACCAGGTCACATTTCACCCCCCCAGGGAACCATGTTTTTGCATTTTTTGGAATCTCATTAGATTCCTATTAAATTGTTCTTGACAGTTTTTCAAGAGATTTAGTAACTTTTATCTGTGTAATGTAACATTATACTGTAATAAGGCATGTATATATCATTTTTAGACACGCCACCTTAAGGGTACGATAGGCAATTTGGAGAGGCTAGCAATAGCAACCTAGTTTTGAAAGCATAAGAATCGTAAGCATAAAGAACATTTTATGGTCCTGTGCCTTCCAGACAAAATTTGTATAAATATGTGTAAATATGTTTATATAATTTCACTTAGTGATTACTATCAGGATGTGAAGAGACCAGCATAACAAAAGTGTTTCTGGGAAAAGATCGCCTACCCTGCCTTTTAATAATTGAAATGCTCTTCATAAGCTTAAGTTGTTTATATACATGTTATTGTTCATCCCCCAGCACGCACCTGTCCTCCCAATCAGTACCCCTGTGCCAGTGGTCGCTGTATCCCCATCTCCTGGACCTGTGACCTGGATGATGATTGTGGAGACCGCTCTGATGAACCAGCATCTTGTGGTATATAGCCATACATTTTGCGTTAACTAAATACAACCTGACACTTCACAAATGGTGACGTTCCATTTTCTTTTCTCCAGCATATCCCACCTGTTTCCCACTCACTCAGTTCACCTGCGCCAATGGACGCTGCATTAATGTAAACTGGCGGTGTGACAACGGTAAATTTCTTATACTGTCCATTGATTTCACAAATGTCGATTGGTGCACTGCTGTCCAATCACCTGTCTGCGTGTTCTCAGATAATGACTGCGGGGACAACAGCGACGAGGCAGGCTGCAGCCACTCGTGCTCCAGCGTGCAGTTTAAATGCAATAGCGGTCGCTGCATACCCGAGTACTGGACCTGCGATGGAGACAACGACTGCGGAGATTACAGCGATGAGACTCATGCTAACTGCACCAATCAGGGTGAGTTTGGACAAGTGTCGGCCAGTGTTGACAGTGGAGAGGTGTAGCTTCATGTATATTTACAGAGCAAGACTTTAGATTATCATCATAAAGTCTGGTTCACATTGCAGCTTAATATGGCTGAGAACCGCCCACGTCAAGAAGAAACTAGCAGATTGACAATAAGGGCCAACTATAGGAAAACAAATCCAGTGATTAGATCTTTCTCAGAGCAGATTGGTGCTATGTAAACACAACTTTGTTTCCATGGGAACTGATTAAAGACATGTTTTAAAGACATTACTTTGAAGACATTACGTATGAATTTAGGTAATCTGATTGGATCTTCACTTGTGCTTGCCAGTTTAATGTGCAATGTGCATCAGACGGCCAGTGGGTGTGACGTCCGAGACTTGTTTTGACGTAGTTATGTTGCAGCCTCTGGATCACAATCAGAAACACGGTCCGCTAACAGGTTCAGTGCCAAACCAGCCACACAGAGGCTGTGTTTTTCTTTTAGAACCTCATGTATGATTAAACTTTCACACCTTCGTGCTGTAACCTTTCAGAAGTGCCTCTAGATTTTGAGCAAAACCACAGCGAGTGACGCATCTGAGCTCGGCATTAACGGCAGTAAATGGCGATTTCACAAAGCGTCCTGTCATTCTCTCTTTCTTTGAGGCCTGCGGTGAAATACGTAAACCGCAAACGCTTGAAGAATGTCTGAGAGCAGAACAGGCAGTGAAAATCCCAATGGAGGTCTGTGTTAATGACTGTTCTAAGAGCTGCTGTCTTGAGGGATTACACAAGCACAGATGTGCTGAAATGCTTGACACATGAGGCCATCTCTCTCTCTCTCTCTCTCTCTCTCTCTCTCTCTCTCTCTCTCTCTCTCTCTCTCTCTCTCTCTCTCTCTCTCTCTCTCTCTCTCTCTCTCTCTGTCTCTCTCTCTCTCTGTCTCTCTCTCCACATGTCCCATCCATGTGGCTTCCCTCTCCTGGCTAATTGGTCAGTGGTTGGCCGGGCCTGTGTGGAACAGGAAGAGAGGGTTACGTTATATTTTTTTGGGTCTGGGTTCTGTCCTTTGCCTCTCTAATCCCTGTGGCATGCTGATGCTTAATAGACTCCAAAAATCAATGCAGCAGAACCAGCCAGAGGCCTAATGAGAGTGCTGGGTATTATGAGAGCCTGGCAGAGTGTTTGGGTGTGTGTATGGATGTAGAACTGTAAGACAGATCAGAAAGCAGAAGAATGTTACATTGTGTCATTGTGTTTGGGATTATTACAGTTCAGAGTAGTGCTGAAGTATTCATACTTTGTTAATGACACGTTTTTTAATGTTACATTTTTATAAAATGGAAAATAAAATATTTCCACTGTGACTGCACTTTGAGTTAGTAACACCAATACTGTAGAAAGCTACAGTATTGGTGTTACTAACTCAAAGTGCTGTCACAGTGGAAAATTATGCATATACGAATATGATTTTGCCTGTCATATGAATTTACTTATTATAATTGCATTATCATTATCATGCTTATTATTATTTTAGTTGTCAGTAATCAAATAGGTTTAAACTATTTAATTTTAAATCAGTGTTTATATAAATGACAAATGTTTGCAATAAAAGCCACATCCATCGTTATATTTAAAATTATTAATTTGTAAAACTTTTCAAATAAATTTTTGCTGTGTTATCAAAGCTTATATAGAGGATCAGAAGATGTCAGTGCTCTTACTTCTCACCGCTGAATTTTTAGTTCTGATTTTAGAATCATGCCGACTTTAGTTTGGAGTGTTGTGAGTGCGACAGTGAATTCATGCGGCTCTGACAGTCTGATGTCATCAGGGTCGGGTTGGGACACACTTCTCTCTGTTCACTGGCAGAGGCAGGTTTTCTCCATTACTTCTTTGCCAGCCTCTGCCAGACCGTAACCTTTGCCATGAGGGACAGCCTTTGTGTTTGATTCCTAATGATGGCCGTGGCAGTGCCAGCCCTGGGCCGGTGTTCATGAGAAAGTTTGCTTTGGATGAGAGTCCATTGTGGTTGCGCCTCCCAATTTTACAGTCTCCATCCCTGGGAACTGATTCCTGACGTCAGAAATCCCGGCTCTAATTACCGTAAAATAATAGGATCTGTGTCCTGTGATCTTTTGTACGCGTGTTCTCGCCAGTATGTAATAATTGCACGTTTCCTTTTTGTCTTTCTCTGTAGCCACGCGGCCTCCCGGCGGCTGCCATACAGACGAGTTCCAATGCTGGTTGGACGGCTTGTGCATTCCCATGCGCTGGCGCTGCGATGGGGACACAGACTGCATGGACCTCAGCGACGAAAAGAACTGCGAAGGCGTGACGCATATGTGTGACCCTGCCGTCAAGTTCGCCTGCAGGGACTCGGGTTAGTACTCAAACCTGCATGTGCAAGTGTTGAACAACCTTACAGAGTACCTTAAAAACCCTATGATCCAAATCCAACAATCAGTTTTGTGGCTTTAAGGTCATGCGTATTAGGTTTGACAAGTTAATACAATTCTCTGATGCAGATATATACCTTAAAAATGTCAAGTATTTGTGTTCTGCCAAAGTCTTGCACTTACAGGCCAGTATTTTTTTTATCCAATAAAATGCTGTCTAAATTAAAAATGTCCCTCACTTACTTGCATGTGACTAGCAGTAGCAAGTAGCATGTCATGTTTCATGGCTGTTACATAAATTCAAGCTTGTTAGCTGTTTACAATAAATGGATGTGCCAGTTGACCTGCTCAAAAATCCTAATTTATCAACACAGAAATAACATTTCAAGGGTCTTTAAGGGTCTTCTTGATGTTAATTTCATGCATAAATGTTCTATTTATGTCTGTTTCAGCACGCTGTATCAGTAAAGCCTGGGTGTGTGATGGGGACAGTGATTGTGAAGATAACTCTGATGAAGATAACTGTGAAGCACTTGTGTGCAAGCTCTCCCACCACGTCTGCGCCAGCAATGACTCCATCTGCCTACCTGCTGAGAAACTGTGTGATGGCAAGGACGACTGCCCCGATGGATCGGACGAGAAGCTCTGCAGTAATTCACATGCACCAACACTAATCTGCTCACTTTAAAAGAACAGTTCAGCTACAGATGAAAATTCTGTTATTATTTACTCACCGTCATATTTCAAAACCTGTATGCTGTTCTTTTTCTGTGGAACGCAAAAATAGTCACTAATAAACATTTTCGTAGAGGCTAGCAATAGCACGCTAGCTTTGAAAGCGTAAAATCACGCCCTCGATTCAGAGCAATCGCCAAAGCTACGGCTCCTACAATAGTGCGTGGAGGTATGCAAATAAATAGTTTGACAGGCAAACAGGACATCCTGTCATTGCATTCGGACCGGATGCAATGATTGGATGAACATTATATAGTCTTCCACAGAAGATGAATATTTATAGAAATATATTTAGACCAATTGACTTGCTATCAGGATGTAAAGAGACTTTCAACCAACACAAAATTGTCTGTGGGAAAAATTTACCTACCTTGCTTTTTACTGTCACTGTAAATGTGTGATTACTATCAGTTATTATAAAGATATGAGTAAAGATTCTGCAAAATTTGTTCATTTTTCTTCCACAGAATAAAAATAACAGCATCTTGGTTGTGAATAAATATTGACAAAAATATTTGCATTTTTGGGTTGCCTATCCCATTAAATGTTATAAAACTCGTACAGAAGAGGCAAACTCTGCCTATTTTTCCCATTAGCATATGAGACAGGCATGCCAGAATGAAAATAAAATAAGCCCATACTCTGCAACTCAGTGTTTATTTATTTTTCCGGCAGGCTAACAGCGAGTTACACACAAAGATGCTTTTTGTTCTTTCCCCCCCCGCTGTTCTTTCTCTTCCCATCTGTCTGTCCTTTCCACCCATTCCAGACCTTTGCTCGGTGGATAATGGAGGCTGCAGCCACAACTGTACTATCGCTCCTGGTGAAGGCATCCTGTGTTCCTGCCCAGCTGGCATGGAGCTGGGTACCGACAACAAAACCTGCCAGATTCAGAGCTTCTGCGCCAAACATCTTAAGTGCAGCCAGCGCTGCGTGCAGGAGAAGGCTACTGTGAAGTGTGCGTGCTATGAGGGCTGGGCACTGGGGCCGGATGGCGAGAGCTGCAAGAGTACTGGTGAGACACAATGGTGATGATGAATGATGAACCTCTTTGTGGGGTTTAAACCTACATCCTGATGGTTATCAACTTCATCAAGGGCAAAATGTTAAATTCTCTCTGTAGAAAATGTAAATGTAAACCTTTAACCATTAGGGGGCCAGCAAAATAGTTGCATTAGAGAGTGCTATGAATCACCGTTGCAATGTTAAGAGTTAGGGCTGCTGCAAAAGTAGCCACCCCGGATATTATGTTCAGGTTATTTCATAGTTGATTTGTAAATTGAGTGCATTTGCTTTTTAAACTTTAATACCTCAAAAGCCTCAATAGTATCTGTTGTAAAGTAAATGTAAATTGTAAATGTTGGACCACAGTTTGCAATCCACTGTACTCTTTCACCAAAGCTGAATTACTGCTAGTTGCATGCAAGAGTGCATCCAATCTTTAGCAGCGGAGTGGTGCGGTTTCCTAATTTGCAGTGTCATGTTCTTTAGATCCGTTTAAGCCCTTCATCATCTTCTCTAACCGACATGAGATCCGTCGGATTGACTTGTATAAGGGCGAGTTCAGTGTGCTGGTGCCGGGCCTGCGGAACACCATCGCTCTGGATTTTCACCTCAACCAGAGCGCTCTCTACTGGACTGATGTGGTAGAGGACAAGATCTACAGAGGAAAGCTGTCAGAAAACGGAGGTGAATGAATGCTTTGAAATGTCTTAAAGGAGTGCTTTACAAATAACATCACTTTCCTTACTGGTATCGTTACTTGTGTATCAAACAGTGTTGAATTGTATATTTTAATTGTATATTTATAACATTTATTGTGGTGCAGTACAATTACCCAATAGTTAAAATTCTTTCCTGTGTTGATGAACTACATGCCAGATATTTTGTCCATAGAGTTTAAACAGTCATCAATCTAGAATATTTCTCCAAACCAAATGCCAGTAAATGCCATTTTTATTTTGCTGAAAAGTGTGTAGACTCATTGTTGGGAAACTTTATTGGTTAAGTTAATAATGGCTTTCGGAAAAAAGTAACTTTAATAACATTGTCCTGTTCTAAGAGTTCTGAGTTGCTTTTCTTGTCCTGCCCACATTTTTACCCACATTGTTTTGTTTTCTTCAGCATACCAAGTTAGACCAAAACATTACAACCATGTTTGGTCCACAAAGCCACAGCAGGACTGTGTTTTATACACAATGTGTGTGTGTGATTTGGAGAAGTTTAAAAGCCTCTGTCTTTATTTATTTGTCTCACTGCTAGTTTGCGTGACTACAGGCAAACTAAAGAGTCAAAAACACCATGTTGCTTCTTAACACACACACAAACACATGCTGTACCTTTCTTCCCTTTTCAATCCTCCTTCTAGTCATTCAATAGACTTTCCAAGTTTCAGATCCCTGCTGCTGCCTTTTTGACAGGGTAAAAATATGACCAGTAAGGCTGCCAACGCTGAAACAAAGCAATAAAGTGTTGTTTTCAGCCCGATTGAAGAGGCCATGCTGTCTCAGTCCAATAGAGAGCGGCTCCAGCTTTTTAATTACTGCTGTGTATGAGGCTGCTCAGTGTAAGAGTCTCTCTCAGAGATCTGAGGACTTGTTGCTGTGATTTGGGAATTTCTTTCTCTTGCACTGAGCTATATCTCAGAGCAGAAGAACATTCATTGCATTGTTGACTTTTGCGGCTGTCAGGCTGGAGGCAATCAAATGATTTCTTAATCAATGTACAGTGGGGTCCGAAAGTCTGGGACTGCAAATGAAAATAAGTTTATTTTTGCCGTTTTCAAGTTTTGTAATGATCCATGTCATCGAATTTGCACAAAGTTGACTTTAAATCTTACAAACGTACTTGTTTGAATAGTGACTAAGAATTGCATGATCATTTCATGATCATGATCATTTGGACTCCCACTGTATACTGTATAACTCTAGTCTGTAATCTTTATTCACTATTTTTTATTTTAATCAAGATGAATTAGTCACAGTAATTCTCCCTTTACTCCTGTTTCAGCTCTCACCAGTTTTGAGGTGGTGATTCAGTATGGTTTGGCCACTCCAGAGGGTCTGGCTGTGGACTGGATCGCAGGAAACATCTACTGGGTGGAAAGTAACCTGGACCAGATAGAGGTAGCCAAGCTGGACGGAACCATGCGCACCACACTGCTAGCCGGAGAAGTGGAGCACCCGCGTGCCATTGCTCTTGACCCGAGAGATGGGTAAAACGCATTTAACTTTAACAATTGTTTTTATTCTTCAGTGATCTGAGAACGACAGATAACAAAAATGCCTCTTTTCCCCAGCATCCTCTTCTGGACGGACTGGGATGCAAGCTCCCCCAGGATAGAGGCAGCCTCCATGAGCGGGGAGGGCCGTCGCACCATCCACAGAGAGACTGGGAACGGGGGATGGCCCAACGGTCTCACCGTGGACTATCTAGAACGCCGAATCCTGTGGATTGATGCCAGGTATACGCGCGCACCATTCACACCTGCTGTGAAGTGCAAAAGAAAGTCAAATCACAGAAACAAGATCCAGATCAGAATGTTTGGTTGAATGTAAGCGAATAAAAACATACTCTTGAAATATAATGCTTGAAATTTACAAGAAATATATTACAGCTCATGTAAATAAACCTGTATTCATATACTTTTATGTACTGTAATGTTGCTCCCTTTGATCTTTTAAAAATGAAAATGTTTAGATCTGATGCCATCTACTCTGCCAATTATGATGGTTCCGGCCTTATCGAGGTGCTCCGAGGTCACGAATACTTATCACACCCCTTCGCTGTCACTATGTATGGAGGAGAGGTCTACTGGACAGACTGGAGGACCAACACTCTTGCTAAGGCCAACAAATGGACGGGACACAATGTGACAGTGGTGCAGAGAACAAACACCCAGCCTTTTGATCTTCAAGTGTTCCATCCATCTAGACAACCTCAAGGTGAGAAGACATGGAGAAATAATGCTGAATCGAATGCATATCAATTTGATCAAATTCTCATCATTTATTTGGACTGCCAAACTTTGAGAGATTTGTTTGTTTGTTTTTTCACACAATTGCATTAAAAGGCAAAAGAAATGTATACTGTGATTGGCTGAATGTAATTGGCTGAAAAAAATTGGCTGAATGTAATTGGCTGAAAAAAAATTACAAAGCGATGAGGTCATGTGACAAGTAAATATTAGTAATATTTGAAATATTAGTAATTAATCATTTGTTTTTACATTAAATGCTATGTAGCATTCAGCAAATAGCAAGCTAGCTTTGTGTAAGATAGCTAGTAAGCTGTAATATTTTTTTGTATGTTTTTCATTGCAGCTCCCAACCCGTGTGCGGCTAATGACGGGAAGGGGCCATGTTCTCACCTGTGCCTCATCAACTACAACCAAACCTTCTCCTGTGCCTGTCCACACCTTATGAAGCTCAAGGCAGACAAGCACACCTGCTACGGTAGGCACCACCCCTTCTTAGCTCTCATGTCCAATCAGATTTATTCACTTTTCCTGCCTTCAGTAGTTCCTTATAAATGGTCATGCGGGTGTGAGAAATACATTTTATAAAAGTACAAACATTCCACGCAAGCTCACTTCATATGACCTCTATGAAATCTGTTAATTATGAAAAAAATAGTTTTTTTCATAATTTTATTATAAATTAAGTGTATTATAAATTAATACAGTATTATAAAATTAAGTATTATAAATTAAAGTGATAGAATTTGTGAAGTGATATAATTCAAAAATGATATCCCTTCACAGGACCTGGCCAATTTCCTGCAATTTCGTACTGTGTATAGTATGTTATACCTATACAGTAAAAGTTTTAATTTAGCATGCGTAGTATGTGAATTAGGATTCAGTGCAAGTCTTCGTTTTAGTTTTTTCACGTCAGTTCTAGATCTTCAGTGTTTTAAAGCTGGCTTTAAGTGTGCTAGTGGTCTTGTGTGGGCTGTAGATCTTGTTTAACAGTCTAGAAAGCAACAGTGCATCCTGCCGCCTTGACGCAGTGTTGAGCGTTTAGTATTCTGCAGCATGTTCACTATCGACTCTATGGAGAGCAGTGTGATTGGAATAGAGCACCTGTAGCTTCAGTGATAAATGAACAGTGGCATCAGATGGCGGCAAACACGGGGCCAGGAGCCATTCTGTGTCTGCTCTGGCTCCTCCTGGGATAGAGTTTCTGTGTTCAGTGGTGATGTTTGGCAAAGGTTGGAGAACATGACAGTTCTAGGAACATTAAAGAACGGCATGGTATTACCATGATATATGTCTAAAAACCATGAAAATATCATGGGTATATTTTGCTATTTAGTGTTTTATTCCGGCTGGCATTTAAAAACAGGGTCACATGGTCATGGAAAATCCAGAAATCAGGGAATTTAAAAAATCAGCTCTTCAATTTTTCATTGGTGAGAAATGTGAATTTCTGTTAAATGTTTACAGAAATCACTTCAGGAAAATCCAAAGATGTATCTGTTTTAAAAAAATCCTTGCAGTGTCTTTTTAAATCATTGGTGGGATGTATTGAGTTGGCTGTTGTAACGCATGTATAATAATGCTGTATTTCTGTTGTCATTGATTCCAGAATATCGTCAGTTTCTGCTATACGCCCGTCAGATTGAAATCAGAGGGGTGGACATTGATAATCCCTATTACAACTACATCATCTCTTTCACTGTACCTGACATCGACAATGTGACAGTGGTGGATTATGATGCTCTCGAGCACCGCATCTACTGGTCAGATGTTCGCACTCAGACCATCAAACGGGCCTTCATCAATGGCACTGGAGTAGAGACGGTTGTGTCTGCTGGTGAGAGAACAGCTTCAGCTCCCAACCAACATTACTGTTTTCCTCTAGTGTACAGTGGCCCAAAAAATGATTTGTGTACTTGACGCCCTTTGAAATGTTTGTTTTCTGTTGTGATGAATAATAACATACCAAAATGAAAGGGCATCTGCAAACAAATTACTGCATTTTGGTAATTACTTGCAATAGTAAAACAAAGTCCAAATACATTTAGTCTTGATTTGTAGTCATTCTCTAACAGTATCTGTTTTTAATAATGTATTTAGTAGATCTGTTTTAATCGATTCAATAATCTATTTTAATTTTTAAAAGTACATTAGATGGATAAACTATATTATTTATTTAGCTGCCATAAAATTTTTCAGTAGATGAAGTATCCTTTACATGGCAAACAAAATGCTTAGTATGTTTTCAACCGGTGTGAATAGTTTTCACTCTGATTGGTTTAATCACTTTAAATTCCTCTTATTCTTTTCTAGATCTCCCTAATGCTCAGGGTCTAGCTGTAGACTGGGTCTCCAGAAACCTCTTCTGGACCAGCTATGATGCCAATAAGAAACAGATCAATGTTGCACGACTGGATGGATCCTTCAAAAATGCTGTAATCCACGGACTAGACAAGCCTCACTGTTTGGTGCTCCATCCCATCCTGGGGTTAGTCTAACACACACAGACACACACATACAAAGACTAATTTGGGCTTCTCATTTAAATCATGGCTCTCTGTCTCTTTTATTCACTCTTCCCCCATTAGCTTCTCTATGCTTGTTCTGTAGGTCATGTTAAAGATCTGGAGGAGAGCAGATGCTGTGCCGATATGCTTCTGCCACTTATAATGAACTAAAATTCTCCAAATGAGTGATCAGCTTCAGGAAATCCAAATTATGGCCCAGCTTTTAAGGGAATAGTTTGCATAAAATAGAATTCTATTATTTACTTGTCTTCATGTTACTTCAAATCTGTGTGACCTTAAATGTCCTTAAACAATTTTTGAACATGTTTACATCTGTTTGATAAGTTGAACGCATTAGTCACCATTCATGGCAATTGCATGGAAAGCAAGACCAAAATCTTTTATGTTGCACAGAATAGAGTCAGTCATATGGGTCTGAATTTAGGTAAATGTGCACTGTTTTTTGAGTGTGGTTCACTGCGGTCCCTCATGCCTTGGAATTGTTGCTGTTTGGTGTATGTAAACCAGATGTGGTTTTAAGTTTTAACAGGGCTGCTTGTTTCTAGATGCACCAGTTTCAAATATAAAAAGCAAGTGGTGCATGCAGACAGTATACGTGACTCAGCTTGTTTCTACTCTCTTGGTGTTTTTTCCTTCTACAGTTGTTTTTTTTTTTTTGATAAATTAGTGTTTACTTCTCTTTCACTGGCAGTATATTACAGTTTTGGAAGTGAAGGTGTTTGGTTGATTTTAAGTATGGAAGGAACTTTCCTAGCTTTTATTTTTAAACACAAACCAGAATAAAGTGTCCGTGTCATTTCTTCCATGTCGCCAATCTCAGATACCAAAACCCCAACAGGCTGTTAAGAACACTGCATTCTTTGTAAATCATTTGTGGATTGATATCTAGTTTATGCCAAAATTTGTTCTCACTAGAGATGTATTTTATTCCAAAGCTTCATTTTTCTTATGCCTTGTTGTTTATTTACAGAAAGCTCTACTGGATCGATGGAGACAACATCAGCATGGCCAACATGGATGGCACCAATCGCACATTACTGTTCTCCAATCAGAAAGGCCCAGTGGGTGAGTGACCAGTCAGAATGCTCAGTTTGTTCCTTTCATTTCCCCATAGCTAAACAAGATGTCTGCATCCACAGTGCTACAGGATGTCATACTTGTTTTTACCCTTTCCTGTGGCAGGTCTGTCCATAGACTATCACACGGAGCAGCTGTACTGGATCAGCTCTGGAAACAGCACCATCAACCGCTGTAAGCTAGATGGATCTGGTCTGGAGATCATTGAGGGTGTGAAGGGCAAACTCACAAAAGCTACAGCACTTGCCATCATGGGTGAGGATACATTAGCTTTAGGTTCTGGGGCATATGTCCATATTCTCTACATTGTGAGGCTGTTTTGGTTAAATAAGTAAACTCCTTGATGTTTAATGTGCAGGTAATAAACTGTGGTGGGCAGATCAGGGCACAGATCAGATTGGCACATGTGACAAGAGTGATGGAGGCAACTGGAAGGTTCTGCGGAATAATACCTCACCCATGATGCATATGAAGATCTACAATGAGACTGTGCATCAAATAGGTGTTTGGTTGCAATCATCTTGATTTATATTCCTGTTGAATTTTAAAGTGCTTGTAGAGCAACTTTAGGTCTTTTGTATTCTTTGGTCTTTGCAAACATTATATTTATCCATTCATATACATATATTTATCCTTTTTTGTCTTTATGTAACGCAAATCCTTATCTGGAATCTAAATCTTGAAATTTAATATTACAAACTATACACTGTTGGAGGTACAGTATGAAATACTGATGTTTTTGATACTATTGTTTGAGGCTATTTTGTGTGTGATATCCAGGTACCAACCTCTGCAGTAAGAACAATGGTGACTGTTCTCAGCTCTGCCTGCCCACTTCACCAACTACAAGAGCCTGTATGTGCACAGCGGGATACAGCCTGAAAAGTGGCCAACAGTCCTGTGAAGGCAAGATTTTGTACAAATACAAAAACATGCCTACGCTGCCGATGCATAGCACTTGCTTCTATATGACCATAATAAACATGTTTCAACATTGTGTCTGTTTCTCTTTTGAATGAAGGCATGGGGTCCTTCTTGCTCTATTCTGTGCATGAGGGCATTCGTGGCATTCCTCTGGATCCGTTGGATAAATCTGATGCTCTGGTACCAGTCTCCGGCACCTCTCTAGCTGTGGGCATTGACTTCCATGCTGGTGAGTCCACACATGCTTTGTAGATCATCATCAGAAGTTATTCTGAATGGTTTGAACTAGGTGCATGCAACTTGAAGCTGCAATCTAACTTTGGTTATAAATGAACAAAACTCAGTTATTGTGCATGTACATGACAGATCAGTGTTCAAAACTGTCTCTTAACTTATCCCGATTCCCTATGGTAAGCTTATAACAATGATTTCTAGATATATAATGATATATACTAATGATTTATTCAGAGCTGTAATGGTTTGATTTTGCTGGAAATGTCTGTCTGTAAACAGAAAGGTAATGATGTTGGGAGCAATATTCTATGTTCTGGTAGTCCTGGTGGAGGTAGTTTGTACAAATCCAAGCGTTTGTAGCTTGTCTTTAAAGCGGTTGTTTAGAATTTACATTTGTCAACTCCACAAGTAGCCTGCAATTTTCTGTTTTAAACAGAGGTGGCAGTAGAGAGGCAAAAGTTATAGATTGCAGCTTTAAGATTGACGCATAGACTGTGTGATGGTGCTTAGCAAGAAGACAAGAAATGATTCTAACTTCTGCCCTATAGAGAATGATACCATCTACTGGGTTGACATGGGCTTGAGCACCATCAGCCGAGCCAAGAGAGACCAGACTTGGAGAGAGGACATAGTGACCAATGGAATCGGCCGTGTGGAGGGCATCACCGTCGACTGGATCGCAGGTGCTCAAATACACACCGTAATCACTTACTGCACAATCCTGGTGTATTCATATCTCATTTATATCAACACACAACATCATTTATATGTTGTGTTTCTTGTCAATAGGAAACATCTACTGGACGGATCAGGGCTTTGATGTGATTGAGGTGGCCAGGCTCAACGGCTCGTTCCGTTATGTGGTCATCTCCCAGGGTCTGGATAAACCACGTGCTATTACTGTACATCCAGAGAAAGGGTGAGGACATGGGTGCCAGTATGTTGAGTGATGATGTTGAACATGTTTGTATGAATACTGAATAATGTGAATACTGTATACCCGTAATCCATTTTTTCTGCCCGGTCTTGCACAGCCACATCTTTGATTAAAATTGTGTGTGGGTGTGTGTGTGGTCCTGGTATTCACTACATTGGTCCCCCCAAGTATAGTAATACCAGTGAATTTTGACCTTGTGGGGACATTTTCAAGGAAACAACCTTGTAAGTCCTACAAAATCTAAAATGGCTTTCTGTGATGGATAGGTTCAGGGGCAGAGTTAGGGTAGGGGGATATGATATACAGTTTGTGCAGTATAAAAAACATTATGACTGTTACATCCCATTAAACATGAAAACCCAATATGTGTGTGTGTGTGCAGGTATTTGTTCTGGACAGAGTGGGGTCAGTATCCGCGTATTGAAAGGTCTCGTCTGGATGGCTCGGAGAGAATAGTTCTCGTCAACGTCAGTATCAGTTGGCCCAATGGAATCTCCATCGACTACCAGGTTTGTACATAAACAGTCTTCGTCTCTTCGCCAAAAGCAAGTTTATTATACATTCGTACATATTATGGTACCACAATTCATTGGCTAGTCTCAATGCGTGTGGAGCAAGATGTATTTGCAAGCATCCCAACAGACAGCTATAGAACGTGTGCAGAGTGATAAATCGCTAACACTGTGTGATACACAGGAGGGGCTGCTGTATTGGTGCGATGCTCGCACGGACAAAATCGAGCGCATTAATCTGGAGACTGGAGGAAACCGTGAGCTGGTGCTGTCCAGTAACAACATGGATATGTTTGCAGTGTCTGTGTTTGAGGACTATATCTACTGGAGCGACAGGTGCAAAACGTTCATGTATCTTCTCCAAAGTTTACGTAACTTTAGAGGTCTAGCTGTACTTTCTGGATATAGATGACAGTGGCATTGATCGGTTTATCTCATGATAGGACACATGCCAATGGTTCCATTAAGAGAGGGAACAAAGACAATGCCACAGATATGGTCTATTTGAGAACAGGCATTGGTGTGCAGCTCAAAGACATTAAAGTCTTCAACCGTGCCAGACAGCAAGGTATGTACCTTCTTAAACAAGCCGATATACTGTATAAAACAAAGAGCATTATGTGTGGCTATTACCTGTCAGAAAATGGATACTGTGGCTTTAAACTGGCCCAGATAGAATCTACAGTTTTTTATGCATTTTCTGTGTTGATATTGGGAATTTGTGGAATGGATTTAAATATGGAAAAAAGTGATAAACTAAGAATAAAAGAATAATACCCTTTTAGTGGTAGCTTAAAGTAAAATCAAACTAGACTTATATCTAATTGAGATACACGATGTCTGAAGAACATGATGGATTTTCCAGTTCTGTGGTGATCTGCGCTGCTTTCTGCATGCACAGATTCTGTGTGAGGCTGCTTATAACAGAATGTTACATTGTATGTTTTATAGGTACTAACGTCTGTAAAGTCAACAATGGTGGATGTGAACAGCTTTGTCTGTATCGCGGTAACGGCAACCGTACCTGTGCCTGTGCGCACGGCATGCTGGCAGAGGATGGCTGCACCTGCAGAGACTACGACGGCTACCTTCTGTACTCAGAGCGCACAATACTAAAGAGCATCCACCTGTCGGATGAAACCAACCTTAACGCCCCTATCAAACCGTTTGAAGACCCAGAGCACATGAAGAACGTGATTGCTCTAACCTTTGACTACAGGGGTGGCGGGGGGAAAGGAGCCAATCGGGTGTTCTACAGTGACATCCACTTTGGCAACATCCAGCAGATCAGCGATGACGGCTCTGACCGCAAGACCATAGTAGAGAGTAAGTGTGTTCTCAGTTTCAGTGAAATCACTTCTGTTCACATTCAATACAGACTGAAACCAGTTTCACTGGTTTGCCAGTTGAGCACTGGGGGTATTAAACATGCTTTTTCATATATATTTTATTTGGAATAAAAAAGCCTATGCATTAGACTAATTAGAGAATTTTATTTTAATGATAGATTTTAAAGTTTTTTCCATTGCTGCGGACAGTTTTTCCATATATTCTGTATAAATAATTAGTAAAAAAAAGTCACAGTATGTTCTGCTTGTATGATCTACAGATCTTTTTTGCTGCATTTGAGTCAATTAAAGTACATTATTTAACAATAACAAGAATAGTCAAACAGTGTCAGGTAATGACCCAGGTAAATCATTTTCCCAGATGAGGTGACCCAGATTACATCATCTCCTTTATGTGTTCTTGGGTAAATCAGGCTTTGTTTATGGCAGAACAAATCAATGTGGCCCAGCAATATGTCTAGTCTCTTGTGTTTTTGTCTCACTAGTTATTAGTCCCATTATTGATTTTGGATTTTTATAGCAGATGTATGTTTGAGGCTTCTGCCGACCTCTCCAGGACTTTATTTATCCACAAGGTTGGGGAGGGGTGTCCTGCTCCACTGGGTTAAAGGGCTGAACAGTGGTTTTGCCTGAAATGCATTTGCAGCCTCCACAGCGCATTCGTCCTAGTGCCAGGAGCTTTTGCCGGAATTTGTGGGACATAAAGCCATAGAGCACTGGATTGGCTATGACTGAAGAGCTAGCTAACAGCCGAGCCATGACGACGAAGTCCGTGTTTCCACCATGTGTACCACAGGCAAGCAAGAACATGACAATATAGGATGGCAGCCAGCAGATGGTGAAGACCAACACCAACAGGGCTGATGTTTGGGTCACCTGCCATTGGTAGCGTTCTAGCTGTGGCGCGGCACCTTGCAGCCGTGTCTTTCGTAGGAATCTGTATAGTTTGCCGTACATGACGACAATGACAATCAGAGGTAGAGCAAAGCCAAACAGAAACAAAATGGAGCTGTAGAGCACCTGGCTGAAATCCGACAGAAAAGCAAAGCAGTGGATTGGAGCGGATCTCAAGGTGCGAAATGCAAACTGTGGCATGGCCAGAGCAGCCGCTGGCACCCACATAAGGATTGCGGAAAACCGCAGCCAGCGCTGCATTCTTGAACGATATGCCCACGTAGGGTGAACCACGATGACGTAACGCGTTGCCGCTAATGTGGCTAGAGTCAGTACACTTGCTGAGCTACAGGCTACACCCAGGAAGCTGATGGCTTTGCACAGGAACCTGCTGAAGGGCCAGTAGCCCAGCGCAATAGCTGCAGTGTGGAAGGGCAGGCAGAAGAGAAGCAGAAGATCTGAAACGCTCAATGCTAAAAGTAAAGTATCTGTTCCTTGAAAGGCCTGGAATCCATGTTTTTTCCTATATCCAGTCAGAATGTAGATGACCAGGGAGTGGCCCACCAGCCCAATCACCATGACTATTGCATCCAGAGTAGGAGCCAAAATCCGATGTAACTGCCATGGGAGATTTTCCAGACCATGGCTAATGTTCATCTTGTGTCCACCACCAGTTATCTACCAGTACTAATCCTATTAACATATGCTGAAAGATGTTGATGGTTCACTTATCATTTGACAGTGGTGACCATGGAGACGAGTACAGTGGAACACATTCATGCTGCCATGTGTCTCCGGCTAATAATTAGTCCTTAAAGTTTATTGCTTCCTCACCATGGCAGGGCAGTATTGGAGCGTTTACAGAGATTATCGCAGACTCTGGAGAGCTTCTTCCCAGTCCTTAGTGTTGTGAGATATCTACATAGAAATGTTAAAATCCATATTAACTTTATGTGCTCCCCTGTGTCTTTAAAATTCTAAAATCCAAATTGAGGTCTAGCTTTTTTTTTTTTGAGTCACAGAAAGTCACAGTTTTTAAATGTATAATGGTGTTAACAACATTGAAAACGTTGGATTCAAAATTTAATCAAATTTAAAAGTTTTCTTGCGAATCAAATGTATGAAAATGTATGATGTTGTGCATGTTAACACTTGTGGTACAAAAGCTCATTACTATCTTGCTTTTATTGAAGTACACAAGATGGTCTTTACATTCTCAGATCGTGCTGGAATAACATAGATCATCACAAATACTAAGCAATTCTTAAATTTGTCAATATATCCAATTTAACTTTTTACTCAAGTTGTAAATTGTAATAAAAACACTGTAATAAATTGAGAAGAATGCAAAATAAAATTAGCCTTAGATATTTGGACTCCAGAATATATTGACTATTAATTCGTTTTTTGCTTTATCTTTGAATTGTAATTATAAAAGCTTACCGTACAGATGTCCAAAATCCTTGATCACACTGTTTGCTTGTATTGATTGAATGAAACCTAGCAACCCAAAATTTGATCCTCTGAACCTGTCAATGATCTCCACATTACAAACAATCATCGCAACTTTACTTTAACAGTCAGTGACATCTTCTCAGTCTATTCCCATACACGATTTCTGCTGTACAGGGTGGTGAAACTTGGTGGGACTCCTTTTCTGTTTTACAATAAACACCATAATGAACTTCTGGTTTGTATTTCTCTTGAAATGGCACCTGGTAACAGTTGACAGTGACTGTTACATAAGTAGTTCCTTATGCATCTTGCGCCCTAATGACTGTCATGTTGTACAGGATCATTATTGGTTTCTTAACATAAGTAAACAGTATGGTTGAGTATCCTCTGTGTTTTATGGGGAGTCATTGCTGTTGTAAAGCAGTCATTGTTGGGAGGCAGATGATGTTAATTGATTTAGTGATGAGTGACCATTATTCACTGAGAATTGGTATATTTTTAACGTTTTAGGGAACATTCAAAATGTCCAGTTTTCTAACCGTTATATTCACATTATTGCCAGGTTATAAGAACGTTATTCAAGCATTTTTAAATTCTGTAACTTTTTAAAACGTTCCCCTTACTACTTAAGAATAACCTTTTAATATGATATATAATGTTAGAAAAATGTTCTACTATGTTACTGCAAGGGCATTTTTGATAATGAGAGAACTTTTAGAGAAAATTAGCCACTGTTCTGAGAAGGTTCCATGTTATCTGGGCAACCAAGATGTATCCAGTGAGATTACAGAGTTTTGCAGAGGAGAAGTCTTGTATGCACAGTCACCCATCCATGAAATGACCAGATGACACTAAGCTACTTAACACATGCAGGCACCAGCATCTCCGGCCCACTGAAACCAGCACACACACGTGTCATGGGATTAAGCAGATCACTTGCAAAGAAGCATTTAAAAAGATGTTTTGACACTTGAATGTGTTAATCATAGAATGCTTTTATGAATGTTGCACAGTTTTAAAGTTGCTGTCCCATCCTAAATTAGAAGATCTGATTCATTTGTGTTTGTTTGAAAGAAGTTGCGCTATAGAGAGCCATTTGTGCATGGCAAAAATAGGGTGTATTGGATTTTATTGGATAATAATACAGTGCACAGAATTATAATTGCAGTAAATATAAATAGAATTAATAGTTAATTAACAGAATCAATGCAAAAGTAGTCATTGGGTCTTGCTGCATCAAAAACCAGGAGTCTGAGTTGAATTCCATGTTTAATTGTTGGGTTTGGTCTGTTTCTCTCTCTAGATGTAGGATCAGTAGAAGGTTTGGCTTATCACCGGGGTTGGGACACTCTCTACTGGACCAGCTACACCACCTCCACCATCACACGTCACACTGTGGACCAGAGTCGCTCTGGAGCTTTTGACAGAGATACAGTGGTCACCATGTCTGGAGATGACCACCCCAGAGCCTTCGTTCTGGATGAGTGTCAAGAGTATGAACCTTTTATCCAATATTCCCTCTGATATTACACTGTTCTAAATATTTTTCTAGATCAATTATCAGCAGGGCAGATGCAGTATTAACATAGAAAAATATCTTATCAAAAACTTTTGACTAGCATGGTGATTTTTTTTTTTCCACATTTTGCCTTTACACTGGGTGTGAAGAGTTTGCCCTGCAACATTGTCTTTTTTTTGTTTTATTGCTGTTGTGCAAAACAAAAATAACCTCACAGAACAAAGTGATTTTATTCTTGGTCTTTTGGGTCCTTCATGTTCACTCAGGTAAAATTTGCGTTGTACTCAGTGTCTGTTGTTTAATTAGAATTTCGGCACCCTTGAATTAGTGTAAATAGGTCTTAAACAAGCTCATGTCAGTATTCATCTCTAAACTCCATCTGCTTGTGTTCTTTCCTTCAGCTTGATGTTCTGGACTAACTGGAATGAACAATCTCCCAGTATCATGCGGGCGTCTCTTTCTGGATCAAATGTTCTTGTGATTATCGGCAATAACATCCGCACTCCCAATGGTTTGGCCATAGACCACCGTGCTGAGAAACTGTACTTCTCTGATGCTACACTGGACAAGATTGAGCGTTGCGAGTACGACGGCAGTCAGCGCTTTGTGAGTTCCTCTGTATTTATTTTTTTCCTAAGAAACTGAGAGACTTCTGCACTGGTTCAGTACTGGTTCAGCTTTACTTCACTTGTAGCTAAACTTGTAAAGCTAACACATAATGCTAAAATGTAAACAGTGAATGCACAATATCTATGAATAAGGGTGTCTGTCAAATTAAGACATTCAAATTTTACTTCTGTGTGTGTGTGTTTAGGTGATTCTGAAGAATGAGCCTGTCCATCCTTTCGGTTTGGCTGTGTATGGTGACTATATTTTCTGGACGGACTGGGTGCGCAGAGCTGTGCTAAGAGCAGATAAATACGGGAGAGATATGAAAGTCCTGCGTGCTGACATTCCACAGCAGCCCATGGGCATCATTGCTGTGGCCAAAGACACCAATAGCTGTGAGTTTTGTAATTATATTTATGCCTAATGGGATGTTTATTGATGGATGCAACATTTGATTTGAGTAATGATATGACATCACTCTACGATTGGCCAATATTTTGCATGCTTGAAAAGGGTGTTAAACACATTATAATCATTAACAGTATTCATAATGTAGCTTACTTTATCTCGGCAGTGTAATCATTGCAAATTTTAATATTTAAAGCATCGTCTAAATATTACAAAAATCACCCAGTCACTGGAAATTGCTCATGTATATCTGTGTCTGTAGGTGAGTTTTCACCATGCCTCACTAATAATGGAGGCTGTCAGGACCTGTGTCTGCTCACCTCAGAGGGTCGAGTCAACTGCAGCTGCCGCGGAGAGCGCAAACTCCTGGGAGACAACACCTGCGTTGGTGAGAGAAATAAATATCACTGATGCACATTAACATGCGACATTGTAGATTGTGAAATGTCATAGATTCTAATTCTGAAGTTCTGTATATGTTCTTTATTAGTTTCCTGTAAAAAATGACAACATTGAATCTGAACATTTTCTCATGCAGCAGAGAACACGACCTGTAACAGTGTGGATGAATTTGAGTGTGGAAACGGTGACTGCATCGACTACAGCCTGACCTGCGACAGCCTTGCGCACTGCAAAGACAAGTCTGATGAGAAGCAATCCTACTGCGGTAAGAATGCGGTAACCAGCATGTAAATATTAGTTTGTGCTTGGTGTTTGAAGAATTGATCTGATGTCTTTCTCTGGTTGCAGCTAACCGCATGTGCAAGAAGGGCTACCGGCGCTGCATTAATGGCCGTTGTATCAAGCACAGCTCCTGGTGTGACGGCACAGACGACTGCGGTGACAGTTCGGATGAGCTGCCCTGCAACAGTGAGTGATGCAGAGAACATGCGTTATCCTGTCTTCAAATCTGAAGCATTTGACCATACTGACTGCTCATTGGTTGTTGTTTCGTTTATCTCAGTGACTCTGTGCAGTGCTGCAGAGTTTCAGTGCAAGGATGGATCCTGCATCACAAACTCCAGTCGCTGCAACCAGGTAGTGGACTGTGAGGACGCCACCGACGAGATAAACTGCAGTAAGTAGTTAGGGGCTGGTGTAACATAGTGGTTTGAGATCTGGGCAATTATAAGGTCGCGGTTTGAATCCCACAAGCGGCATGCATACCAAACCACTTCCATGGATATTTGGAGTGATTATTGAAGTGTTCATCCTCAGTGTCTTGAAAGACATTTATACATGGTCTTTGATACCCAGTCAGTTAAAACGCATAAAGTAACCAAGTTTAATTACCACTGTTTGTTCATTTAAAAATATTACTGTAAGTCATGTGACTGTACTGTATGTGCTTCTCAAGGCCCTACTCAGTGCTCCAGTTACTACCTGCTTGGAGTAAAGGGCATGACCTTCCAGAGGTGTGAGTTCACTACACTTTGCTACGCTCCTTCCTGGCGCTGTGATGGATCCAATGACTGTGGAGATTTCTCCGATGAAAGAAACTGCCCAGGTCAGACACATTTATGAGCATTCCACACATGAGCAGAAGCGTTCCTGCATTTCTTACAGTGAATGAAACATACATGGTCACAGTAAACATATCCACACAGTGAATGTTACTTTACTTTTCCATCCCACAGAAAAGAGGAAGCTGAAATGTCCAGTGAACTTTTTTGCATGTCCCAGTGGCCGCTGTATTCCCATGAGCTGGACCTGTGATAAAGAGAATGACTGTGAGAACGGAGCAGATGAGCTTCACTGCGGTGAGTGAAGATTAGATCTCATTTACATTTACACTTATGCATTTTGGCCCTTTGCTTTTATCCAAAGTGACTTACAGTGCATTCAAACTATGCATTTGATCCCTGAAAATCAAACCCACAATCTTTGGTGCTGTTAACACATTACTCTATCAATTGAGCTACAGGGACATTCACTGATTCAGATTTATTCAGATTCACTTATGTAGACTTTAGTTTTAATTAAAAATATTACACATTTCTATTTATTTTTTTTGATGGTCAGAGCTGGTTCTCTATCTCTTAAAAAGTTATTTTTGTGCAGTTATCCAGTCTCAAGAAAATAATATTTCATTAATAAAAATATGTTTGGATGTGTTTGTCTGTTCAGATAAGTTTTGTGCACCTAATCAGTTTGAATGTGCAAACCATCGCTGTATCTCTAAATCATGGGTGTGTGACGGTACTGATGACTGTGGAGATGGGACGGATGAAGACAGCAGATGCAGTGAGTCTCATTAACACTGTGTCTACTTACACCAATATGCAAAGCTATAAGCCATATGTAAGCCATTAGTCAGTAAGCCCATCCCAGCAATATTGGTTCAGCCAATGGTACAACTCTAAGGCAGGACAATCTGTTTGTGCAACCAATAGAAGACTTCTTTTGCGATTGCATTTGATGAGACTAGTAACAGAAATTGCTTTTTTTGTTGTTTTGGTTTTCCCACATAACCTAACCTTTAATGTAATATCAGCCGTTGTGACTGTCAAAACTGTTGAACTGTACTTGTTGTAAGCAGTTGATACAGTCTTTAAATGGTGAATAATGAAACCTAATCTGTGTAACTTATCCAGAGGCTAGAACATGCAGTCCAGAGGCATTCCAGTGTCCCGGTTCCAACATTTGTATTTCTCAACGCTGGAAGTGTGACGGGGATAAAGACTGTCCTGATGGAGCGGATGAGGGCATTAAGGCTGGCTGTGGTGAGTTAGGAGCCTGATTGGCTCATTATCAGTAGCTGATTGTTCTCCAAAGATCAACTTAAACAGCAGGGTTTGAGTCAGAACATTTGGAATCAATGCTTCCTGTTGTTTCCATCAGTTTGCTTTAAATTTATTCACAGTCTTTCTCTTTCTCTCTAGCTTTGAACAGAACCTGTGATAACTCAGAGTTCCAGTGTCAGAATTATCAGTGTATTCCCAAACACTTCCTGTGTGACCATGACATTGACTGCCGTGACAGCTCTGATGAGTCTCCAGAGTGCGGTATGCATTGTTCATTTTTTTTTTTTTTACTTGGTCACACAGACTGATATTTGAAGCTGATCATATGGCAACTGTCCTCACTTTAATAGAATATCCCACATGTGGGCCGCATGATTTCCGCTGTGCGAACGGCCAGTGCCTGAAGCAGAAGAATTGGGAGTGTGATGGAGAGTTTGACTGTAGAGATCAATCAGATGAAGCACCCAAGAACCCTCACTGCACAGACTCAGGTAAGTACAGAAGCCCTGAAGGACAAAATTAAGTGTATAATGGGCTAAAGTTGTGTTAAGAAAAGGTCAGAATTATTTTAATTAAAATAATCTTGAAGAAAGTCAAAGGTTCTGCGCTTGTGTTAGTTAGCAGGTGGTATAAAATTAGACCGCAAATTGGCTTTTTTCTGTTTTGTTCTTATTTTTCTACTTTTCCTACTTTCCTATTGTCACTACTTATTTTTCCAATCCCTTCGTCATATGACCTTACGTCTTAGAAAAAATTGTTTTATTTCTGCATCTGTTGGTTTCTCGGTTTTTATTGTACTTGACCTAAATCTCCTGTGAACATTATGGTAAACAGCCGATCTTTCAGCCGTACTGACAGCTGTGCTCTGACGTGTGAAATTGGAAAGTACATGTTATATTACAGCTGTATGTGGAAACAATAAAACCTGAGGTAATAAACAGACTCTTGTGGGTCCTGGATGTGTGCCAGGTACATAATGTAGTGTGTTAAAGGAGCTCAGAACTATTCAATTCACTGCTTCATTAGAGCTGTGACATTTACTTTGCAACATTGACTTGAATGGGAGTGACTTTATAAATATTTGGTAAAGGTCGACCACTTACAGCATTGATTTTGTCTTAATTTTTTTCTTTTGCATATAGTACCATGGCACTATATATTGTTGTTTTGTATTTGTAGACGTGCAGTAATAATACCATAATAATTGATCGATCAAACTGTCAGTCTGTCTGCTGACAGTTATTATCTAGATATTTTCCCCAACTCTTATATATGTGTGTAAGTAGCATGATATTACTGTGCATGTAAAGGTGTTATGTAGTGTTTTTTAAAATAAGTATTATATTGCTCAAAATGCAGTTTCATTTGTGTCCACAGAGAGACGCTGTAATGACTCGGCCTTCCTGTGTATGAACGGGAAGTGTTTGAATGAGACACTGCTGTGTGATGGCAACAATGACTGTGGTGATGGCTCTGATGAGCACAACTGCTTCATCGATGAATGTGTCAACAGTAAACTGAGCGGCTGCTCACAGCTTTGCGAGGATCTCAAGATCAGCTTCAAGGTCTGTGTATAAACTGTACACTCAACATATGTGAACTGTATGACTGCATGTATGTCAATAGAGACATGACGTGCCTCCTGCCCCCGTAGTGCCGATGTCACCCGGGTTTCCGCCTGAAGCATGATGGGAAGACGTGTGTGGATGTGGACGAGTGCAGCACCACGTACCCCTGCTCTCAACGATGCATCAACACACACGGCAGCTTCCACTGTCTCTGCATCGAGGGCTTCGTGCCACGGCCTGATGACCCCACCAGCTGCAAATCCACGTCTGGTGAGTCTCTCCACTTGTGCTGGTATTAGTTTAGATTACCAGACATGAAAAAAACTTAGAGATACTAGTGTGAATGTTACCTGCCTTTTAAACTCCAAAATAATTAAAATCTGTGGTGAAGAGTTCACTTTTGACGTAGTTGTTTAGTCATTTATGGTGAACACCTATTTGTGTTGCTTAAATTACAGAGGTGGAACCTTTCCTAATCTTTGCTAACCGTTACTACCTGCGGAAACTCAACTTGGATGGGTCAAACTACACACTGATTAAACAGGTGAGGTGGACCTTTGTTCTCAAGACCCCATGACGTCAAAATTTTGTCCATCTATATTAACTAAGTCCATCTGCTGTGTATGCTGATGTACAAAACGTTTGGCTGATATATGTGTCTAAAACTTACAGGAATGGGCCAAAAAAATTGAGTTAATTCACTACACAAATTTTTATTCAGTCCTGCGGTCTGGACTGAACAAACTATCATGCTTATTGACCATGATGTAACCAAAGCCTATTGGCTAGTTAAAAAGGGGCAGGTTCTCTCATTATATGTTCCACCCCAGCTTTCTTTTTCAAAAGTACATACGTTAACACAGGAGACTGTTATTAGGTCTATATGGGCTTTACTCTGTGTAGTTTTCTGAGTTGCTATATGGTTGAACGCTGAACTGTAACTATTTTAATTGATGATTTTATGTGTGTATAACAGGGGCTCAATAACGCAGTAGCTCTAGACTATCATTATGCTGAGCAGATGATCTACTGGACAGATGTGACCACACAGGGCAGCATGATTCGCCGCATGCATATCAACGGCAGTAACGTGCAGGTCTGCGTCATAAAAGAGTTTGCATTTCCTGTAACGATTTAAAAATAGTTTTAAAGTGTCCTGCTGCATAGATCCTCAACCTTTTTCTGATTGGCTGCTGGGTATGTGTTTTTCTGATTGGCTGCTGGATAGGTTCTGCACAGAACTTCTCTGAGTAATCCTGACGGTTTGGCTGTGGATTGGGTCGGAGGGAACTTGTACTGGTGTGATAAGGGCAGGGACACGATCGAGGTGTCCAAGCTGAATGGAGCTTACAGAAGCGTGCTGGTCAACAGCGGCCTGCGGGAACCCAGAGCTGTGGCCGTGGATGTGAGGAATGGGTGAGTCTGATGTTAAACTAACTGATCTGATAACTTTACTGTGTGTGATAAATCTGGGTTCTTGAGTTCAGATTTGTCTTATTTGATTGCTTTATAATTTCCAGATATCTGTACTGGTCAGACTGGGGCGATGTGCCGCATATCGGGCGTATTGGCATGGACGGCACAGACCGTCAAATCATTATTCAGGATAAGATCACGTGGCCCAACGGCCTGACGTTGGATTTCATTAATGACCGCATTTACTGGGCAGATGCGCGGGAAGACTACATTGCTTTCGCCAGCCTGGATGGATCCAGCAGGCACATTGGTGAGTGCAGACACGCACCTACCACACATATGTTTAGAAAGGTAATATTTGTCCTAGTAGTCTAGAGAAATGCATCGCAATAAGGGATCCAGCCTCTACATCGCCAGGAAATGACATCAAAAATGCTCCATATGATGTAACATTACAGTTGATTTGTTGTTTCAGTAACATTACAATAACGCACAATAACACGAAAACATCTTCTTCTATAGCATCTAAGAACTTGTGTCTCAAACAAGTAACTCCAGAACAGTACAGTAAAGCAGCGCATGAAGCTCAAAATTTACCATAATTTACTATTGCTGCTGTTAATGTGCAGGTTTTATCAATGCATGTTATATGGGAAAAATATATTTATTATATATTATAATAACAAATAATAATATATATTGCATACTATTCATACTGTATAGACAGAAGTGAACTGGCCTGCCTAAAAGAGTGTGTTATTAAATCTTGGTTCTGATCTTTTCCTCATAGTGCTGAATCATGACATCCCTCACATCTTTGCCATGACCTTGTTCGAGGAATACATCTACTGGACCGACTGGGAGACCAAATCCATCAACAGAGCTCACAAAACCCTGGGCACCAACAAGACCTTGCTGATTAGCACCCTGCACAGGCCCATGGACATCCACATCTATCATCCATCCAGACAACCTGAGGGTAAGAAAATAAGCACATGCTGTAGCATGAACATTTTTTAGCATTTAGCAGATGTTTCTAAACGTTGTCTTCTTCAATGTTTCCTGCGTCAGTGTCAAATCACCCGTGTCAGGTGGATAACGGAGGCTGCAGTAACCTGTGTCTGCTCTCACCTGGAGGAGGATACAAGTGTGCCTGTCCCACCAACTTCTACCTGGCTGCTGATGGAAAACAGTGCCTCTCCAACTGTACTGCCAGCCAGGTGTGTATACATGTGTGATCTGGGGCCGTGTCGTGTAGCACACTGTTTCTCAACCAGCAGGCTGGAGCCCACTGAGGGGCCTCAACAAACTTCCAAGCGGGATAACCTCAAGATAACTTTGAAATAATGATTTGTAATTAAATGATTTGAAATAATACAAAACAAGCATTTAAATAAGCTAAAACAGAAGATGGAGATGTTTCTTAATGTTTTGCTATATTTACATTACAAGTTTTTTCGGGAAATCGAACCCACAATCTTTGCGCTGCTAACACAATGCTCTAAGAGACAATGGTGGGGTCTTAAAGTAAAAAAGCTTGAGATCCACTGGTCTAGTAGATGACCTGGACTTGTTCTTGACTGATTATGTCAGAGTCATCCTAACTTGCTCTGTTTTTCTCTTTCTCCGACTATAGTTTGTCTGTAAGAATGATAAGTGCATTCCTTTCTGGTGGAAGTGTGATACTGAAGATGACTGTGGAGATCGCTCAGATGAACCTGCTGATTGCCGTAAGTATCAGAGCTTTTGAGGAGATGCACCACAAACACTTTTGAATTTAGATGCTCATGTTGCATTTTCTTGGCTTTCAGCTGAGTTTAAATGCAGACCTGGTCAGTTCCAGTGCGGCACAGGTCTCTGCACCAACCCGGCTTACATCTGTGATGGAGACAATGACTGCCAGGACAACTCTGATGAAGCCAACTGTGGTATGATGTCTAACCAAACTTTTTTCATATAGTCATCATTTCATTACTGTCTTGTCCACAAATAACTGACACAAATTTACACCATGATTTGTCTTTACTGCCTCATCTGTTGATTTCTGCCCCTCATGTTATTGTTGACAAAATCTCAAAACTCTTCCAAGAGATATCACACTCAATTTAAACAAATGTATCTAAATTAAAACATAGTATTAGTAAAAAATAAACAAATATAAACCATTGAAAAAAGCAAGATATCAACAAATGAACCATGCTGGTTTTCCCTTTCAGACATCCATGTTTGCCTGCCCAGTCAGTTTAAGTGCTCTCACCCCAGTCGCTGTATCCCTGCAATCCTGCGGTGTAACGGTCAGAACAACTGCGGCCAGGGAGAAGATGAGAAGGACTGTCGTGAGTATCTGTCCCTGTGCTTCAATCTGTGACTGTTCTGCTCTTGACTTGATGGTCAGGACTGTTTTCTTTAAGTCTGCGATCTGATTGGCTGTTGTGTTGGTGTGTTGTAGCTGAGGTGACATGCGCTCCTAACCAGTTCCAGTGTGCCATCACCAAACGCTGCATACCGCGCGTCTGGGTGTGCGATAGAGACTACGACTGTGTCGATGGTTCAGACGAACCGGCCAACTGCAGTAAGAACCTACATGAACATTCGTTTCACAACTGGGTCCAATTCGTTTTCTCAAATTCTGTAACTAAAATATTTTTATGTGCAGAAGTTCCAATAATGTTTTTTCTGCCACTGAAGCTAATGTAACTTAATGTATACTGATTATTTGTACTTCAGGTTTGTGAGCTATAAATCAATATGACCTATTACAATGTGTAGTTAAAATACACATTATGAAATACTAATGTTAGAAACAAAAAAAATCTTGATTAAAATTTAATACAATTCTGTTAGATTATAACAAACATTATTATAGTATCAGTTAATTGATGCATCTTCAGAAGTACTAAAACAGAAACAGTAAATGGAATTGGTTAGAAACCAGAATTGTTAAATTGAATATGAATCTGATTTGTTTACAGCGTTTACAAATGATAATAGTGGATCTGTGTGTAATGTGACAGTCTGTGTGTTTAAAAAAAGATGGCGTGGCTTTGTATGTCTTTTTAAACTCTTGCTGTCACCACAGCTCAGATGAAGTGTGGTGTGGACGAGTTTCGCTGTAAGGACTCGGGCCGCTGCATCCCGTCTCGCTGGACATGTGATGGAGAGGACGACTGTGGCGATGCCTCAGATGAGCCCAAAGAAGAGTGCGGTATGTCCACTTGTCCACCCCCTTGTTCTCTTTATTTAGATTTTATATGTTGACTTCTTGTGAAAGCACATGATTCAGTTCCTCTTTATTTCTCCGATAGACGAGAGAACATGTGAGCCATACCAGTTCCGCTGTAAGAACAACCGCTGTGTCCCCGGTCGCTGGCAGTGTGACTACGATAACGACTGTGGAGATAATTCAGATGAGGAGAAGTGTGGTAGGTACCTTCACGTTGATGCTGTGGCCAATCAACTGACTGAATCTGAAGGTTTATTATTATATGTGATCATGTGTCTGTGAAAGGCATTGTGGGTAATTGCATTGTCCTATGTCATGGTTCACTCACATTGCTCACTGCTGCATCTCACGTCATGTTGTCTTTATTCTTCATTTCACACTGACCCATTGGCCAGGCTCAGAGGTAGGTGTCTCCTCCCTCCAAACCACCTATCCCAGCCTCCCCTGCTCTCTCCTCTTTTTCATCCTCCTCACCCTGTGTGTACTTTTGAGTTTGCAACACAAGTGGCCAATTGCAGCTTCTTCCCCCTAGTGGTGAAATAGTGGCATTCACATAGATTCCTTTCCAGTTGAATAGGCTGTTAGCTGTAAACAACAAAACCATGATGATTTCAGATCATGAATAAAATTTGATTGGTTTTGTTGTTTCCGAGATAAAAGTGTCTGTGATGGTTTGGTACAGATTGCTACTGCCATGCAAAATCTAGAAATATCTGGAAAATAGTTTTAAAATATTTCTTTGGCTAAGAATTGCTCGCTATAAAATGATTTCCTTGTTTGGTAATCACAGATGACTAGAAATGTCATGGAAATGATTTGATCATTTGGTGTCGGGACACATAAAGAATGATATGTTTATTTTCTCACTCTCGAAACTGACCTACAACCCTTTGTCTTCAAATGTAACCCTTTGTTTCTTTCTATAATGTTATCTTCTGTCAGTGTAGCCATATTTAATCTGCTTTACTGTATGTAATTCCTATTATGCTTTTCTCTCTCTCTCTCGCTTTATCTCTCTCTCGCTCTATCTCTCTATCGCTCACTCAGTGCCGCGTCAGTGCTCAGAGAGTGAGTTCGCCTGCACTAATGGACGTTGTATTGCTGGAAGGTGGAAGTGTGATGGAGATCATGACTGTTCAGATGGATCTGATGAGGTACTGCAGTTGGAGTCATAATAGTCTAATCTAATGATCAAGAGGTTAATCAAAGCTTAAAGAAATAGTTTAACTAAAAGTTAAACCTGTGTTATTTTTATATTTAAGTGAACCACAAAATGTGAACTTTGGTAGAATGTCTGTTCTTCCATACAAGAAAAGTAGATGGAGATGAATTCGATTTCAGCCCTGTTGCTCTCAATGCTGTCACATGGTTACAGAAGACTTTGATGCAGTATAAGTTATTAACTTTCATTGTATAGAATAAAACAGCTCAGGCATTGTGTTTAACATATGCACACTACTGTATAATGAACTGTGTGTGTGTCTCTTAGCATGGCTGTGATCTGAAGTGTGATGAGGATCAGTTCCAGTGTAAGAACGGTCACTGCATCCCGCTGCGCTGGCGCTGTGATGCTGATGCCGACTGCATTGATGGCAGTGATGAGGAACTTTGTGACGTTTCTGGTATGTTTGTGTTAGTTCGTTTGTTTGTTTTTTAAATACCTCTATCATGTCCAGTTTTACATATACAGAAGGTACTGCACACACTTTGCCTTGAATACAACAGAAACGAATATCTCACTGTCCCTCTCTTCATCTCCTCTTTCTCTCATGGCTCAGTGGCACGACACTGCCCTCATGATGAGTTTCAGTGTAATAACACTCTCTGTAAGCCTCTCTCTTGGATGTGTGATGGAGAAGACGACTGTGGCGATAACTCTGATGAGAACCCTGAAGAGTGCAGTAAGAACACACCTATTCTTCAGTTGTGCCAGATGTGTTATGCGGGAACCCCTAAAGGTCTCCAGTGGTATAAACTGCATTTGGGCCTTGGTTCTTGGGGCCCAGGACTTAAATGTTATCCTGGGCCCCAAGAACATTAGCAGTGGGCTTGACTAGGGCTGGCTGTATGTTGAATGTATGTAACATGTTTGTATCTTCCTTCCTGTAATCCAGGGAAGTTCCAGTGTCCACCCACCAGAACTTTCCGTTGTTTAAATAACCGTGTGTGTCTCTGGAGTGGAAAGCGCTGTGATGGCGTGAACAACTGCGGTGATAATTCAGATGAGGCCAACTGTGGTAAGTTTTGTGCTCTAACCAGCTTTAGTGATTTTTTTTTAAACCACGCAGTGAGCAGTCGTTTTCATGACTTGTGTGACATCTTCGTACAGGAGATCACACGTCCACGTGCGATAAAGATCAGTTCCAGTGCAATAATGGCAAATGCATCAGCTCCAACCTGCGTTGCAATTTCTTCAGTGACTGTGAGGATTACGGCTCGGATGAGATCGGCTGCAAGACAGGTGAGATACTGTCACCTGTATCGGTACAATAATACAGTTCCCACAGTCATGCAAAACCTGAACATATCATGGAATTAAAATTGCAGAAATGTAATGGAGATTTTTAACAAAATCTATAATGAATGTAGATTCATATTTCAATATTTCATATTTCATTTTTGTGGATTTAAATTCATGCTTGTTTTGTTTTTCATTTTTTTTGTAAGGTGATTGTTTCCTTATTTTTAATGACATTGTATCTATGTAACTGGTCTTCTCTGTGTACTTTGTGAACTGATGTCATGTGTTTGTGTGTGTAGACACCATGCTGAATGACTGCAAGAGTAATAAGTCTCTCTGTGGAGACGGTGATGAAGCTCACTGTGTAGTCAATGGCACTGACACATTCTGCTCCTGCAAACCAGGCTTCCAGAGCCTAGGGCACAACACCTGTGAAGGTACAACACACACACACAATCTGCCATCCTTGAATAGATCTAAAGAGAGCCTTCTTTTGTAAGAAGTTGTTATTGTGCATAATAAAGTGGCACTTGGCACTTGCGACGCTATGATCATTGGTTCGATTTTTAGGGAATGCACTTACTGTTATTGCATATAACCTGAATGCACTTTAAGTTACTTTACATAATGCATAAAAGTACAATGACTGTCATGTTCTCGTTTCAGATAAGAATGAGTGCAAGCAGTTTGGCATTTGTTCTCATATCTGTAACAATACCAAGGGCTCCTACAAGTGCAGTTGCCACAAATACTTCACCAAGATTAACCACACATGCAAAGCTGACAGTACGTGCCGTTTTTACTCTTTAAACCACATTTCTCAGGCTGGTCTGGTCCATGATCAAGCATGTCTCTTATATAAGGTCATGAACCCTCTTCTGTAGATTTCTTTTTATTTTGACTGTATTTTCATGGCCATCTGCAGGTCTAAACATTAACAAGCAGGTGCTCTACATCGCGGATGACAATGAGATCCGCAGTCTGAACCCTGGAATGCCGAACTGGCTTTACGAGCAGACCTTCCAGGGCGATGCCAACGTACGCATTGACGCCATGGACCTGCATGTCAAGACCAATCGCATTTTCTGGACCAACTGGCACACCTCCAACATCTCCTGCTTCCAGCTGCCCTCTCCGTCTTCATCGTCAGGTCCCAACTCAAACTCACACCGCAATAAAAGGCAAAGCGATGGAGGAGTCACCAACCTGGACGTGAGTTGAGAACTAAATTTCAAGCGTTAATACAGTTGTCATAGTTCTATATATTATAGTATATGCAGTTTATATACTTTGTTTTTAGTTTTATTGTAGTTTTGTTAATATTGAATTAACTTTAATTGTTAGATTTTTAGTTTTCATGTCCATTTTAGTTTTTTCAGCTATGGCAACATTTATTCGTTTTTTCATTTAGTATTTTTAAAATAATATTTATGCCTCTAATTTATTTGATTTCAGTTAACAAGAATGTCTTAATAGTTTTAGTAAACTATAATAACCTTGAAGCAAGCAACATTAAACTTCATCACTGAACAATTTGTGACTCCTGAATTTTTCATGTGACCTCTGTAGATTCCGGGTTTGAAGATGCCGCGTGGAATCGCTGTGGACTGGGTGGCTGGTAACCTCTACTGGACTGATTCCGGTCGTGATGTCATTGAGGTGGCTCAGATTTCAGGCCAACACAGGAAGACGCTCATCTCTGGCATGATTGACGAACCATACGCTATAGTAGTGGATCCACAGAGAGGGTACGAGACATTTTGACATTTGTTTCATCAGGTGCAGTAAGGGATTTTTTTAGAAACACTGTTGAAAATTGAAATCAACACCCAAACAATTTTGTAAATATGTTTAGATAGCTGAATGTCTTTTCTTTTTGCGTTGAAAAAAATATTGTGTTTGAAAACAGTCTTGGCTGTGCAAATAAGAGAAAAACAAAGTGGATCAGACCTGTCACCACAACATCATAACACTCTCTAAGCCAATCAGCAGTAGGGGGTAGGGCTTATGCGCCACCTGTTAGTTATTGTCTGTGTTGCATAGCATGATCCTTATTTTGAGGGCAAAGCAACAATGTTTTGGTATTTTACCTTGAGCTGTAGTGTGGATTTTTTCTTGTTTTACTAACAGTAAGTGTTTTACATCACAGAACCATGTACTGGACCGACTGGGGAAATCACCCAAAGATTGAGACTGCAGCCATGGATGGAACACTCAGACAAACTCTTGTGCATGAGAACATCCAGTGGCCTACAGGTCTGACCGGTCGTCCAGTGGTCGACTCTAGTGGTCTTCTAACTACATAGGATGCTTTTCAGTTCATCGTATTAAAATGAGATTGAAGTGTTAAAATGTGTCTGGTCTGATGCAGGTCTGGCAGTGGACTACTTTAATGAACGTCTGTACTGGGCGGATGTCAAGCTGTCTGTGATCGGCAGTGTACGTCTGGACGGATCTGATCCGGTTGTGGCTGTTTCCAACATCAAAAACAGTTCAGTGACTTTTTAGTGACTTCTGAAAAAAACATTAGGCTTTAAATGATGATACAAGCTGCAAATGCACACTTCCCTGTTTGTAGATGTTTTAAACACTTTTAATGATGTGTGTTATAATAACACATGTTAAATCACTGCCTCTGTTTTTGTCCTACAGATCTTCTCCACCCCTTCAGCATTGATATATTTGAGGATTACATTTATGGAGTCACCTACACCAATAACTTGGTCTTCAGAGTTAACAAGTTTGGCAAAGGTCCCGCAGAGAACCTGACGACGGGCATCAACCATGCCACAGACATTGTTCTCTACCATCGCTACAAACAGCCGGAGAGTAAGTGTCTGTGAAGCTGTGTGGTTTGGTTTGGATTGGATGTCATGTTGTGAGGTAAATATAAGAACATGTCTTTTTATAGTCTAATCTTTTTTTTTTTTTTTTTTTTTACAGTGACTAACCCATGTGACAGGAAGAAGTGTGAGTGGTTGTGTCTGCTCAGTCCCAGCGGTCCAGTCTGCATCTGCCCTAATGATCACATCCCAGACAATGGCACTTGTGTGGAGGTGCCACCAGCGACCCAGTCCCCCTTCAGTAAGACCCTTCTACATCATTACCCATTCAAAGTGAAGTGACAGTGAAGTGGTGCATTCATACTGCACCACAATATATTTGAAACAATGGTAATAAAAACTATTATAAAATATATATAAAAAATTATATAGGTATAAAAATTATACATCTGATTACATTATACATCTGAAAATTATACATCTGATTACATCTGATTATTATATATACTTCTGATTACAGCAAATATGAGCTTCTGAAACTTTAAATAAATATATAATAAAAAATAAATAAATATTTTTATTTTTTAATATACTGAATGTGAAGACATTGTTGAAATTTTGTGAGCTTGCATTCGATACAATGCCCACATAGGCAGAACGCTTCTTAACTTTATAATTATTTAAAAAAAACTCACATTTTCATCCTCGCTGTCATCTTGTAATGTGTTTCTGTAGCTCCTACCTGCAACATACAGTGTCAGAATGGAGGCACCTGTGAGCTGAACTCCTGGAATCAGCCCAAGTGTCGCTGCCCTACCAGTTACAGTGGAGAGCGCTGTGAGATCAACCAGTGCAGAGATTACTGTCAGAACGGAGGAACCTGCTCGCCATCACACCGCACAGGTACACGGACAAACAAACCAGCTGCTCTCTAAGTCCTATATATGGAGTAATATATATAATATATACATATATTACTCAGACCATTTTGTTTAGTCTGGTTTTGGTTTAAAAACTCACTTGTAGTCTGGATTTTTTTGGTTCTTTTTCAAAAGAAAAAATATATCTTAGTCCTGGTTTACTCAGGGTTTACACTGGCAATTTTTATTGCTGAGCCTAACAGTTCAGAACCTAAAGTCATAAGGATAAAGTCACAATCTGATTGGTCAGCCTTTATGACAAACTTACTGAACATCCAAAACAATGTGGTGTGCTGGGCTAAACGTGCTCATTGTATACTTGTATGTACGGTGGTGTTTTCACGTGCCAAAAACTCTCAAAGAGGTTATAAAATGTTTAAAGGAGTCAAAACACCTTTTCAGGGGTCGTTGGTCTGCTTGTCTGATGAACAAGTTTCGAACAGTAGCGTTCACACTTATTCAGATAAACCACATTAATGGCAGTCACACCAGAGTTTGTTTAAATCCAGTCAAATATGCCAAGTATGAACACACCCTAAAATGCCTATGGATTTCCTTTCTGCATTTTATGTCAGATCTGTACACATTGATCTCTATAACTGTGTACAGTAAGCAATGCTGTCTGTCTCTTCTCTATCTTCAGGTGCTCCTACCTGTCGTTGTCAGACTGGCTTCACTGGATCCAGATGTGAACGGCACACCTGTCAGAACTACTGCCAGAATGGAGGGAGCTGCTTTGTCAGCCAGGGCAACCAGCCTACCTGTCGTTGCCCGGAGGGTTTCCTAGGCGACCAGTGCCAGTACAGTGAGTTTGACTTATCATAAACACGATCATTCCAACTTCACTTGAATGCATCGCTAGGTAAGATGCTAACATGGTGTCTTTGTGTTTCACAGGTGAATGTAAGGACTTCTGTATGAATGAAGGTGTGTGTATGCAGATGATTAACGGCACCAAACTTTGCCGTTGTTCCAACACCCACTTCGGTCCACAGTGCGAGCGACACATGTGTGAATACTGCGGCAAGGGCACATGCGATTCACCGCACAATGGAAGAGTGACATGCCGGTACGTAGCAGCGCATTTGACTGTTTGGAACTCAGTGTGGTTTCATAGAAATTTGTACAACTTTGATAAGCAGCAATGTGGATGTGGACTTGAATGGCTTGGCTGTTATTCAGGAAGATTTGTAGTTACTTTTGTTCTCTTTGCAGATGTGCTGATAACACACAGCGGTCATCGTGCTACACCTGCGAGGACTTCTGTATCGAGGGCCAGTGCTCTGTGGATCCCGTTACTCAGCTGCCACAATGCAGGTAAAAATACATCTCTGTAACAAAACTGTGCAAAGAGGAGTGCGTCTAGGGGTCGTCAATGTTAATGTCTGCTTGAACTGGAAGTTCCAACTGACTTAAGTGTTCTGACGTAATTTAAAGATAAATGGAAAATTGAGGGTATGGCTTTTTTTTACAATGGGAACTGATTGGCTCTAGAGAAGTAGGCATTTAAAGCTTGCAGCAGACTGACTGGAGGGGAGTGGTTAATGGCTCTGGCTCCACCCAAGGTTTCAGACTGATGTCTTCAGAGGTCTGCCATTCCAGAGAGGAAGCACAGATTTTGATTAAAGACCATAATGGCACATACATTTAAAAAGTTCACAGATAAATCAGTTCAAATTAGCAATGCAATATTCCATAAAAAATAAGAACAGTACATTTTGATTTTATGGTGACTTCAACGCATGTGTTCTGTTGTGTAGATGTCATGCAGGCTGGGAAGGCTTTCGCTGCCTAAAGAATGTCCCCCCATCTCAGAACCCAAGCTCTGGAAGTAAGTTCCAGTATTTGTTTATCTTTGTATCTCTCTCTCTCTCTCTCTCTCTCTCTCTCTCTCTCTTACTCATCTGCATCTTAAATAATTCATGTCTCTTCTTTTCCATAGATACTTCATCTGTGGTAATTCCAGTGCTGTTGCTGCTCTTACTAGCACTGTTAGTGGTTGGCGCCATCTTGTGGTACAAGAAGAGAATGCGTGGGTAAGTACATGAATGCGTAATGAGGAACTCAAAGACTCTTCCTGGCTCTGATGCATTACTCTAGCTTGACCTGTTTTGAGCATAAATCAGTACCCCTGTCATTTCCTTCATTTTTCTTTACAACAGTAGGGGTCTTCAACCTTTTACAGACCAAAGGTGGAATACATGGTGGAATATTGTATGTGTTTACATACTGTCATTTGTTTTGTGCTTACAATGCAACTCTATTCTAATAATAATTTATAAACAGTAATAAGACTAGGCAGTTATAAGAGTAATGGAATAGTTAATAAGACATTAATGGAATAGTTTACTCCCCTTCTACTAACCTAGAACTTGAATGGAATGTTATGTCTACTCATATAAGTGGAAGAGAGACTCCCTGCATTACCACCCAGCCCCCTAGGGGCCTTGGACCCCTGTTAAAGTCCCCTCCCTTAGAACTACTTCACATCCACCTTTTATTTCTCTCTCTCTCTCTCTCTCTCTCTGGGTGGTAAAACTGCATCTTTCTGTCTCTCAGGTCTTTGAGGCAGGGCAAGCCCAGCTCCAGATGTTCGCGGTAACTGTCTCTTTAACAACAGGGTCCCATTCCAGTCATCTCCTCCCTCTCTCATCATCATTCTCTATCCCCCTCTCTCTCTCTCCTGCCTGGTCCTGTGCTGTTGCTGTCATGGTTTATACCAGTTTCAACACAGGGATCTATTGACCAACAGCTAAAATAGATCAACCAGTTGGTGCAAGACGCAGCGCTGGGCTGTGTTCTGTTCCTCTCACTCCTCTCCTTCTCCACAAGTCATCTTGTAGACGTGTGCCCGTTTCTATGCGTCTGTCCGTGAAAGCAGTGTCACTGTGCTTTGAAGTGTTTGGCTCCAGTGGACCATGTCTTGTGGATATCCAGCTTTCTCTAAGACCCTGCAGAGTTTCTCACTCTGGCTGGCAGGTCTCCACCTGAAAGCAAATGGATGGTTCCCCAAAGTGTCATGGCTCCTTGTTTACATGTGTGTGTACTGTATATATACGGCAGGAGAGACCCTGGTGGATGTTAGCTGTGTCTCTGTGTTTGTGACTTGCTTGAAGATGCCTGTGCCATGGCTCAGCCTGCAGAGATGTCTTATAAGGAGACTTCAATGAAGATGACTTAACATCTCACTGCTGTTTGTTTGTGTCTGCAGTGCTAAGGGATTCCAGCACCAGAGAATGACCAACGGAGCCATGAATGTTGAGATCGGCAACCCGGCCTACAAGATTTATGAAGGAGAACCTGATGATGATGCAGGGGAGCTGCTAGACTCCGAATTCACTCTAGATCCTGATAAGGTGACACCATGAAATTGCTTCCGGATCCTGTTTTTACAGCTGATAATGAATATAGTGAATAAAATGTTACTGCAAAGTAACATTTTAAGTCCAATATAAGTTCATTTTTATCAACAGCATTTGTTTGTTAGCAAATATTGTTGTTACTATAAGTCACTTAATGGACATGTACCCAGTGGAAGTACAGGTTGTAATCAAAAATGCTGTCTGTGCTCAGTATATCTGGTTTTGTCATTGTCTCCCACAGCCCACAAACTTCACCAATCCTGTGTACGCCACACTATATATGGGCGCCCATAACAGCCGCAACTCTCTGGCCAGCACAGATGAGAAGAAGGAGCTGCTGTCTGCAGGGGACGAGGACATGAGCGACCCACTGGCATAGAGACGCCAGAGGCCACGCCCACAAGCAGACCCTTATGCCTTTACACATCAGAGGAGAAGCAACATGAGAGCAGGAACACTGTACAAAATGTAAAAAAGAAAAAGAAACGAAAAAAATGAAGGACAATTTTTGTATGTGATTGCAGTATTATATTTTATTCTTCGAGAAATCCTGGTCAGCAATGAAAAGCATTTTCTACACATATATTTTCTTTCTTTTCTTGAGATTACTTCAAACTTTTGCTTACCTAGTGTCTCACACCTCCCCCGATTTAGCCACTACCTCTGTGCTCCACCAGTTGCCGACAAAAATTTGGGAAATCCTTTTTTTTTTGGTTTGGTTTTAAGTTTATTTTTGTATGAATTGTATAGAGATCAATGATGTTTCTTTTGGGAAAAGCAAAATTGCCAAGTGTTTGTTGTAATAAGGGAGGGAGGGACATGGCCGCCTGAATGATGCTAATGCTGATTCAGCCTGTGTGTTATTCAATACGGCTGAGAAATAACATGCCACAGGAGGTGTGTGTGTGACGCGCAAGATGAGTCAGCATCGCTTTTATTTCTATAATCTCAGAGAACAATGCTTACAATGATTGTCTTACGCCTTGCACAGATTGATTTTATATATATTTACGTATATAATTAACAAAGTGTCTTGACGAATATACCCAGGAATACAAGCGGACACCCGTATGAATAGCAGTATATAACTGTCTTTGTTTTAGCTTTCGTTGTTTTTAATGGATGAAAAGATGCAAAAAGCGACACCATGATGTCATCAGTGAATTGAGGATGATCGAACGAATGAGTGAATGATTTGAAGCGGATGGTAAACATGAGAGAACATTCCAGAACTGTTTCCATGGTGTGTATCAGTGGCCTTGGTGTGTATGTAAGCAATTGTGTGTCGACAAGCGATACATCTGAAGGATTGACAATGCTATCGGTGTGGGATCGATTGACATAGAACAGGCTTCATATGACTCCTTGTCTTCCAGAAGGCTGGAAAGTCTGCTCTGGTGTGGCTTCAAGAGATCTGTTCCATAACACTTCTGTGGGAGCCGTACGTCACTTTTAGTTTAAGTAGTTTTGTGTCTTATGGACTTTTAATGCTAAAAGTAAGTGCTTACCTGTGAGGCTCACCTGGATCCAGTAATAAACTCACTGCCTTGCTGCTATTATTTCCATTCTCATCTGCCTGACCTTTAGAGAGACTCAGCTGAGCTTCCACCGCTTCTAATGGAGGTAACCTACCATAGATTGGTGTGCCATAGGCTAATGCATGGATCCAACAACACAAGTGATACATGTTAACAGTATTCATCCGAGCATCTGGACTTAACGTTAATTGTCTGCTCTGTTTACGGTCAAATGTAATTTAGCTCGGCCAATTGTACGTTTGTTTGTTGTTTTTTTGTTTGCTTTCGTTTTATGCCGTCACAGATGACTAGTTTCACACAACCCTACAACCATTTCTGTAGTTTTGTTGGTTAATTTTGTTTTTATTATTTTTTATATACAAAATAATTAAACTGCTTTTTATAGTAGAAATGCATGGTGGCTCAGCCTTTCTTTTGGAGAGACAGAGTGATGTTTGTTTTCATTTTCAGCTGGAGAACGTCATGAATCAGAAAATAACATACATTACAAAATAAAATGTGTACAGAAAAACGCAAGTGGTTTCTGGGTTGGTGCTCTGCTCTAGCTTGGAAATTGGTATGGTTGTAAAAAAGTGGTACAGAAAGTGGTCGGTTTAAAAGCTTCACCTGCAGTGTTTGTTTTCCCAACGGTTCAACAGATCATAGGTCAGAACACAAGTCTTTGGCTAGTAGCTTTCTGTTGCCACGTTCGATTCACAATATCAGGAGAAACTAATAATTACTGTAGACTAAGACGAAGCTGAGTCACAAATATTACTTTATTTTTCAATGTCATGTTTACAAATTCACTTCCACTTTGAAAGAATATCCAGGAAACAGCTGCATTCATTGGTCCATAGCAACCAAATAACTTCAACACTTTGGTACATTCATTTTTAGTTGTGCTTATCCTCCCAAATGACTTTAGTATTTGCTGGGTTTCAGTTACAAGAACAATATGAACTGTTATCATTAGTGTTGCATTTGTTTTTGATCACTTCTGAGTTACAGTTATGGTAATATATCATACCATTAATGATCTTTCCCTTTGACAGACACTTGAGGCTTAATTCACTAGCTGGACAGTCATGAAATTGGTTCTTAATAGTGCAATGAGAATAATTATTTGAATAGGACATACTATATCATGGAAACACTCCAAAAATATAACAAACAAAACTGTCTTAAAGCGAATGGATTCTTTTCTACAAATCAAAGTGGATGTCCTTCATTTCTGTACTGTCTTGGGCAGCTGGTTTAGAGTTGCCAATTTTATTGCGTTTAAAAAAGATATTCTTTAAAACGCTATTCTCTTAATCTTTTAATCTCCGGATTAAAATGCATTTATATACATAAAAAAATCAGTATTTCTGCAGTTTGGAAGAATGGGACCAGAAGACTCTAAATTCTCTAAAGTTTCATGGCATGGCATAAACTATTATGTACAGTATATTCTGTTACATGCATATCAAATGCAGGTTAGCAGTTGTAGTCCATTTAAAGACCCCATGTAATCATTTGGTCAGCTTTTGTTGGAACAAACAGGAAATTTGGCAGAAAATCATATCAAAGTGGCAGGTGGTATTAAGAGGCAGGCCATTCTAGAGAGCATCTGATTGGACAGTAATCTGTGTAGTGCCAAATGAGTCAAACATCTTTGGCTCATTTTCCTGGAAGAAACTGTCCATGTTAAATGCATATACCACTAAAAGGCTAAAATGCAATTTTGCCTAATTTTAGGAAGATATAAATGGCTTTAAAGCTACATGGACTAAAACAACAAAACTCTAGTTTTGATGTCATGAGGTCTTTAAAGAGCTGGATGAGGACAGAGGCACCAATACAATACAATACAAGGCACATGGTCAGTTAAACAGAGCAATCATTCAGGCCCGCTTGTTAAAGCTACAATGCATTTCTTGGATAATTGTGTATTTACATTAAGTATTGAAATGTTACAACATAATGATTAACAATTAAAGTTAAAACTTAGATATGTCAATATTGGCTATAGGAAATAATACTGACTCAACAGAAAGGCACTTTTTTGTAACCATAGTACTGGTCTGGGTTAACATACTGGGGCACAGACAAACCCGCTCCAGAAAAAAAACAGGATTAACAGTATGTTGAGTTCATAGTTTTTAAAGAACTGTACAAATGGGCTCTAGAGAGGAAGTCAGAGTAAAAATCCCCCACTGTCAGAAAGTCAGAATGCTTAGATTGCACAATACAAGGAAATCCATTTTAACGGGCATAAGATGTGCCTGTGTCTTTGCTACACAAGTACAGCCTCTCCACTTGGCATAGGGAATCTCTTTTTCCTGTGTGAACACAACCTTGCACCGGCACTCCTCAGGATTTGCGTGTGCAAGCGTTCACGAGGACAGGGTGGTAGCCCTCAATGTCTGTGCTTTTATGACTTTGTTGAGAGAGCCTCCAGTGCAGGATACAAAAAGGATTTCCATAAATAAATAATAACTTCCCCACCCTTTAAAATGAAAGACATTGATTTGGTCCTGCACGTCCCTCAGTCACTGTGAATTGCAGGAAGATACCATTGCAGAAGAAAGCAGGGGAGGGTAGCAGTGGGTGAGTGAGTGAGGGGTCTTTAGGGTCGCTTCCACCCATTCCGGATCACCGCGTCAGCTCGCAGGAAGGGCTGGCTTCGGAGATCTGTGAGCGGGGAAGGGAGAGAGCTAGCGTTAGATCAGGGAACGCTTGGGTTAACAGGGTCATTCTTAGATTTTGAGCTGGCTGCATAGAACTGCATGTTCTGATTGGTTACAAGATATGCAAGAACCAATGATGTTAGACACATGACATCATTGGTTCTTGCGTCTTATGACCAATCACAACTTCTGTGAACTTTTCCTTTAAGTATTTTTCATTTAATATCTCAATAACTGCTTATAGTTTAACTCTTAGGTAAAAGTATATGACACACCAATGACCCTTCATAACAAGACTCGCAACAAAACAAACACCAATAATTAAACACCATTAAACACTGTACACAAAACCCTTAAGATATTTAGATATGAAACATATGACACACAATGTTCAGCAAGGTCTTGTAAGTCTTTGTAACAGCTTGTTACTATTACAGTAATATAAATACTACACCATTTCCTGACAGAACTACAGTATAGCACTAAATGAACACTACATGTACATGTAGATCTTGCTGAACACAACACATATTTGCATGCTTGTGATGACAGTTAGCATGACAATATAGCAGATATCATGAACACAGCCAAACAGTGCAATGCAAAGACACAGTGGACAAACAAAGCTTCACATGCAGCAGAGATTAAGAGATTTTATCTGAATAAATACTGAAGAAAATGCCATAATATTCCTAGACAATCTGATGCTATCTGCAGACATTCTTACACCACACAGGGTGGTACTATGCACTGTCCTGTGCTATAAAAATGTTTAAATTGTATCGCTTTAACGTAATATCCAGCAAACAGGGCACATTCTCAAAACATTGGCAAACATTCTTTAAAAGTTTTCTCAATGTTATGAAAAAAGTTTATGCAGTAATAGTAGTAAAACTTTAACATTATATACTATATATATATATAATAAAATAAAAGTTTATAATATAATAAAGTTTATGTATATAAATTTTATTCCTAATTAGTGTTGTTTTACAAATCAAACAATATTTTTCTGTAATTTAGCACTGTAAAAATATTTAGCAAAGCAATATTCACCTTTAAATTTGAAAGCTGTACAAAACTGAACATTTGGCCACATAAGCTTCAGCATTGTAGAACTGTACAAAATGAAGCACTGCTAAAGCAACTGGACTGATGTAAAAGGCAGACAGGAGCAAAGCGAAGTAACGCTCCATAATGCCTTTCTTACCCTCCAATTATACTGTGCTCAAATATACCCAGATTAACCCCCTGTTCTGCTGGGAAGGTGAAACAAACAGTTATGGGAAAAAGGTGAGAGTTAGCAATGACAAACCAAGTGAAATATAACAAGAACTGTTACACTGGCCAAATCTCTCTGGTGAATATGACAAACGGAGATAGAAAGACTATGGTAAGATTATATTTACCAAGCCTTTACAGTTACACTGTATAACATAAATATCATAAAGATTAAATAAGCATGTATATAAAATCAGTGAAGCAACTATTGTATCGTACAATAGAAATTTGTTTTTGATCAACTTAGTAACGAACCAAAGGACAAACTTTTTTTTTTTAAACAGTTCAGATAAATATTTTGTATTTCCTTTTGTCATGTTCCTTTAGGAAAGATTTGGCCATTCCCAACTTCAAAGGTGTCAGATTGGACCACAGCTTGTTCTTCCCACAATTCCATTGTGCTTTAGGTTAGTAGAGAATTCTGGGTAACCAGAGTGAGAGAGGGTCATGCGAGTGTTGTATGCATGCATGCTGGGACAGGTAAGAGAACGGGACAACCTGCGGCATTAGGGGTAGTTTTTTTGGGGGGGGTTGGGGGGCTAGCAGATGGACTCGTCGAAGAGGTTGGTATCGCAGAAGAAGCGCGAGCCCCGTTTGGCCGTGCGGGCAGTGAAGGGCACACTCTTCAGCACTGGGGGAGGAGGCAAGGAGGTCAGAGAAAGAACGTTATATCTGAGGTTTAGAAAGAGCAAACGATCCTAAAAGAAACTTCCTTTGGTCCTTGTAATTCTTTTTTTGTTCACAATGATTCTACATAACCAACACATAACAAGCTTATTTCAGATAAACTATTGATTATTTGACTGAAGTTTAAGATGGACATTTGATCTTATATTACCAAGTATGCAAAGCATCTTAAAGCTGTCTTCACCTCAGATGAGATATTAACATAAATTAATTCATTAATAACGGGAGCACAAGAAACGAGAATAGACAGTAAGAATACAGTAACACAAAATTACATTTGTTTTATATATATATATATATATATATATTCTCTCTCTCTCTCTATATATATATATATATATATATATACAGTACAATGGGGTCTGAAAGTTTATGACCACAAGTGAGAATGCTTATACTTTATACACTTATTTGATACAGTACAAATGTTATTATAAATGATCAATTTAACATTTTCAGTACAAATTGACTAGAACATGAATGTCAGAATGTCTGAGGGGTTGGTACTTATTCAGTCTGTGGGACTGCTTCAGTGAAAACTGATTTTTAATGTGGTCTTAGACCCCACTGCACATTAAAGTAAAATACATTATACTAACACTGCCTAAAACATTAAGCATTAATATAGATTAAATCCTGATTTCTTTGTGACTGGGGTGACAGGAGAGTTATGTGACTAAATATACTGTCAGTAATATCTGTCCGAACACTGGGGCATCTTTTAAGAAATGTTTAAAAACTGATTGTATTTTTGACCATGCTAAACTTTGTATGAAAATTCCTGTGTGCACGAGTTCTGCAGTACATTCAAGAGCCATTTTCTGCAGCTGTGTTATGCTATTGCTGAATCAAAAAGTCTCTCAGCAATGAGAGTGTTACCCAAAAAAGCATACAAGAGTATCTATATATAAACACCCTGGTCTTAAGGGGCACTAGGAACATTATGTGAATAATAGATTACAGTTCTTTGTTACAAACATTGACTTTACGGGGGTGTTGGGGGCTGCAGCTGGGGTTTTATACCAAGAGTAGCAATTTTCAGCCTCGAGGCCCCCATATAAGGGTAAATGATTCATTAACCCCCCCAGTGTTCCCACTGTATCTGCAATCTGTCCGTAATTTAAGTCTTTCTATACAGCATTTCCACATTTTGGGAAGAGAAGTGCTTATTATGATATAAATAAGTTAAAAATCCCTGAGTTGAAATAATAGTTCACCCAAAACTGAAAATTCTTCCATCACTTACCCTCATGTCATTCCAAATCTCTTTGACTTTCTTTTGAGAACCAAAGAAGATATTTTGAAGTATGTTGGTAACCAAACAATGTTGGCACCCACTGACTTCCATTGTCTTGACACAAAACAACTGAGACATTTCTCAAAATCTTATGTGCTGGGTGAGTAAATAATGGAAAAAAATGTAATTTTTGGGTGAACTGTCCCTTTAATTCCATTGCAGTTCTCAGTTCTAACTGATGTGCATTTGAAAAGTGCGTTGACTGAGCTGTAAGGGCCGTTGTATAACATAACAGAGGGTGCACTGCTGGTGTGGAGAGCTGTGGACCACCACAGCGATTCTGGAGACCTGGCTGCCGGGCCCACCTGTGATGATGTCTTCAATAGTGCCGTCTTTGCCCTCATACACAGGCCGGTGGTCTTTGGCTTGTCTTCGTCGGAGCTCTGCAATCAGCTCCTGCTGCTGGTGTCTCTTCTTCTGAGCCTGGACCTGCAGAGATGATGTTTATATTGCATATATATATATTGTTTATATTGTATAAATTTCACCACTAACATGTGCACCAATTATCTAAGATTTAGAATTAACGATTTAAATTTTTTATCTTTTTCTTTGAGCTTTTTGTCAGGAGTGTCTCTAGAGGAAAGATGCCAAATTTATTGTGAAATGGACAACAATTTAGGGGTTCAAAAAATGTAATTCAATTAACTTAAGAGCTCAATTGTCTCCTGAGCTATGAAAGAGCAACCACTGAGCAATAACATTTATCTCTAGGCAACAACAGAATAAGCTGATAAATGATTTTTCGTTTTTTTATTCTGATTGGTAAAATTTGATAATTTTTTTTTATTTCAGATTGTGTTGTTATGCACTGACACCTTGGGGTCATGTTCTTTGGCCTCCTGTGCTAGTAGTTTCTCTCTCATGGCTTGTTCTTGCTTCTTCCTCTGTTCATTTTCTTCCACAGCCTCCTGTAGAAAACAACAGAAAGTTCCCGGTGGAGAGGTGAGTGTGATCCGGGCCCTCATGCTGCACTAAGCACAGGCTACGACCTCCCATCAAAACTGTGAATTGTGATCTGAATACAGACAAATACACATATGCGCAGAAATCTTGGAGCTTTCTGTGGTATCTCATGTGGACTCATAAATCCACCAGCAGAACAATGTGAGGAAAAGGTGTGTGTGTGTGTGTGTGTCCGGGATAGAGGCGGAACAGGCAAAGTCCAGTCTAAACACAGCAGCTGCCCTTAAATCTCAGCCCAGCTGCCTCTTCCTGTTATTCATCCTCTGCTAAGGTTTGCTGCTGCTCCACCCCTGAGCTCTGACGCTCCGACAGGGAAGACATTAAAACAAGGATCTTACAGATGACACCAGAAAATATAAACAAGGCCTCTTTTACAAACTGCGTATGATTCTTATATTATGTAAATGCCAAACAAATCCATTCCAATCAAGGTTTATTAATGGATTCACCCTTACAAGGTTTGAACAACCCTTTGGTATGCAAGCCAAATCTTTCAACACTACCCAGCTAGTAATGTTCTAAAAACAGGGAATGTTTTCAGAACATTAGCTAACATTCTGTAAAAGTTCTCTCAAGTTATCAAAAATGTTCTTGTAGTAATGTTGTTAATGTAATTTTTTTATGTTATATATCATATATATATATATCACACAGGTAATTCTTAAGTTGTTAGTGGATTGTTTTAAAAATGTTAAGAAATTTAATAAAATGTTAGAATGTTTTTATAACCAATACAACGACTAAAAACTGGACACTGAACGTTTTAAGCGTTCCTGGAACTTTTAAAATAACATTAGAGAAATGTTCTTAAAACCTAAAATTGTTAGCTGGGTTTCCTGTTCTGTCCAGCTAGTGCACTGGGTGAATGAATAATGGATTATGGACCATCATGTACCTTGTAAGCTCTGATGAACCTCACAAACACTGGAAAGAACACAGATGGGGGCGTGGTCTTTGGACTCTCTCCAAAATAGAGCACCACATTGTTGAAGGCCTCCTGGAGGTAGACATAGATTTAATGAGAGATACAGATAATCCAATTCCTGCCTGTTAGTCTTTTGTTAAGAACAGAAAAGACACCTCAGCAGTCTTGGCATCTTTCTGCAGCTTGTCCAGCTGGGAATCGCTGGTCTGCAAGAAGCCTTTGAGAACGGCATGATCATGAAGACTGCACTCTCTCCTGATCAGCTCCATGCCCTTACCGAGCTCCTTCACATCCAGCAAAACGTTCTCCAGAGAGACTGTAACCATACATTCAGTTAGAACTGTCATGCTAACTCACTGAATGTACAGGAAGATCTTTATGGACCACACCTGCTGCAGCTTTATCCACAAAGTGCAGTTCATTGTAGAAGGTAGCAAGTTCAGGATATTTCTCTTTCACGACCAGAGCAATGTAGTGGAGCAGAGTCATCTTCCGGTCAGTAGACTTAGTATCTAGCAGCTGAGAGAGAACAATATCAGAATGTTGAGTGAGAACGGTTATATCACAAAATAATACAACATCACTGAAGTTATATCTACACCAAAGCTCACCAGATCCAGACTCTGCAGTTTGAATCCATACACAGAGCCTCTTTTGCTACTGTTCATATAGTTTCCCAGGGCAAGAATGATCTGCGTGGAGACATCAATTAATATTAACATTTCAGAAGATTTTAATCATTTACAGAAATTATACTGAGAATTCGGAGACACTTACCTCAAGAATCTTCTTTAATTTTGGAGAGGACTTCACAGAAGCTGATGCGGCAATGATGGCGTTGAGTTGCTAAGGATTAAAAAAAGGTTTGTCATATATATATATACATATATATATATATATAACTTTCAGTTCTTAAGTAGTTAGTGGTATGCTTTCTAAATGTTACAGAATTCAAAAATATGTTTGACTAATGTTCTTATAACCAAGCAATAATGTTAAAATAAAATGTAAAAAACTGGATGTTTTTAAACGTTCCTAGAACTTTCAAAATAACATTTTTAAATAACATTAACATTTTTGTTACTTAATTGAAATGTTAGGGAAACATTCTCACAACCTAAAATTGTTAAAATGTGATTGCTTAGAAATATTGTTCCAGGACCAACAAGAATTTTAGGAACGTCATCATAAGCTAACCTCCTATCAATTGTCACATATAGCTTTTCAATAGAAAGTCACAGTGAATGGTCATCACTGAAATCCATAAAAACAACAAAATTTCTCAGCAGACTCATTTTCTGCCCACTGCAGTTGCTCACCGGGGTCAACATGTTGACATTATCACTGAAGTTCCCCACAAACGTGATGATACTCATTCTCTGAGTGAGACGCTCAATCTTGCTGAAGAGCAGCATGAAACGGTCCTCTTCAGCCAGCTGGTCCAGAGGTCTCCTTTCCCGCTCGTACTGACGCAGGAGTTTGTTCTCAGCCTCAGTGGGCAGAAACCGCATGAGACACTCCACAAAGTCCACAGGCAGAGCCTTCAGATCAAACCTGGAATCAAGAACATGGAAATCATATATATGTGAATATACTGTCTATGGGAGGAATAATTTTAGACCTCAAGGTGGTTGAGAATTATTAAGCAATGAATTTTGACAAAACAAGCATTAAAGTAAGCTAAAGGTTGTGGATTCGATTCCCAGGAAGCAATCTGATAAAATATAAATAACTTAAATGCACTGTAAGTTGCTTTGGATAAAAGCATCTGCCAAATGTCAAAGTAAACTGCGTGCTTACGTTTGAATGGCTTTGCAAATTTCCTCAGTGGTCTTGTTGGCCTTGCGCAGAGTGATGGCCAAGTTCTTTGAGCGATTGGCATCTAGCAGCTGTACTTTGTTCATGGCCTTCTGAGACACCTTGTTCTTTGAGCTTGACAGATCTACCACAGGTCCTTGAGCTTTCGTCTTGAACAGCTCCTCAAACTTCTCCAGGTCCAACTCCTATACATCAACAGAACCAGAGCATGTGTGAAGAGTGCTGAGAAATCAGCACACTCATGCATTATGTGGTGTGCAAACTAAGAGCATAGTGTGCATATCACACACCTCGAGTACACGCTCATCATCAATCTCATTGAAGACGGTGCCATTGATCTGGTTGGGTTTCAGTGCAGTCCAGTTGAACACAGGAAGACGGAACTTGGTTTTTATGGGTTTCTTAATGCGAATGGCTTCAGGACCAAAAGAACAGGAAACATCAGTTACAGACATTTTCTTCACAAAATTATATTTGTTTAATAGTTTCCCATTATTAACTCTACAGTAATTATGTTTCACCTGATAAGCCAAAGCTAAGAATAACTGAAGGTGATGATCCAGACAGAGGTGGAGGTGGTGGAGGAGGAGGAATAGGAACACTCTCCACTGTAAAAAAAAAAAAAGCAAATAAATGAGCATACTCTTCATAAAGCCATTCTCAGTGTGACTCTTAAGAGTAGCTCACTGTCACTCAAAAGGGCTTGAATGAGTATTTAGCCTCAGTCCAGCTGTTTCCTCAGCAGAGCTGCTCTTTAGCTAAAGGAAGCAGCATTAGGGTTTTCCTTTTCCTGCTAAGCTTGTAATGACATACATTCGAGAGCTGTAACTATAAGAATAAGTGTGCACAGCTGAGCATTGTTTTTCTGTGTTAATCATATTCTACAACGGCTGTAATTAGTCTCTTTATTCTAGAGCTTTACAGAGTCACAGGGTGCTTGAGCTGGAGCTACTCCTCAGTCTGGCACCATGCCACACCCATCCACAGAAGACTGGAAAAATGGGCTCTGCAATGCTAACAATTTTAGTTTGTACGAACTTTTCCGTAACGTTTTCTTAAAGTAACCAAATGTTAAAAATGTTTTTAACATGACTGTTCTAGTAACGTTCCCCTTTTTAGATGTTGTATCAACGTTATTATTTGATTATAGGAACGTTATCCAAACAGTTTTTAATTCTGTAACTTTTTTTTAAAACGTTTCCCTTAAGAGTAACGTTTTTGATATGTGATATATAACTTGTATATAAAAATGTTCTACTAACGTTAGTTCAAGTATGTTTTTTGAACACTGTGAAAGAACATTAGCCAGTGTTTTGAGAACATTCCCTCAAAACTGTAATTTCAGTGGTGGGAAGATTGTTTTCATGTTATGTTCTCTAAACTAAGATATATATACAATGAAATATTTGTTAGTGAGCAGCTTATATAGAAGCAAAGCCATTTTCGTCATCATTTGTCTTTCAGGTCAGTAGATGCACTAGAGATTGAGAGTGTACTGTAAGGATCCCAGAAGGTTCATATACAAACTCTTTATACACACATTTTAACTACATACACACAAGTTAGAGTAATCCATCATTCATCTGTCTTTCAACTTTGTTATTATTTTCTGGCTCAGTACCTTCTGAGGGGAGGGGCGGGGCAGGTGGAGGTGGGGGTGGAGGTGGTGGTGGGGGCGGAGCAACAGTTTCCACTGCAGCGGGTGAAGTGACTCCCAGAACTCCACCCCCAGTCACACCTACAGCAAGTGACCCCAGGTCTCCCAGAGGAGCTCCAGCCACAGACCCACCAACTGCTCCACCACCACCACCCAGGGCCTCAATGGCGATGTCGCCATCAGGCTGTTTGCGCAAACGGATGGTGCCCTGCTGCTCCAGTTCTAGCAGTCGCTTCTCAATGTTGTTGTGCCTCTGGAAAGCAGCATCTTTTTCCTGGATCATCCGCCGCAGCGTGTGGACTTGTGAGCTGGCTGACTCGTACGTCTCCTACACAAGCAGGAGAAAGAGGCACAGAATGAGAGAACAATACGAAGTCCCGTCAAAGCTTTAGATGGTCAGAGGTAATATAGCACCTTTCTTATACTCTTTTTTTTACTGCAAACAAACATGGTATCAATCAGTATTTTTTCTTGTTTTCCAGTAAAAATATCTAAACTTAAAACAAGATAAATTTACCTGAGAAGCCAAATTGTGTCTGCTCTTACATCAGCTGTTACAGATGTTTACATGTTTACGTACCATTAACATACCATAGTATCTCCACGGTATTCCAAGGTAATTCAAATAATGGCATACTATTATTATAGCATATGTTGTTTCTACTACTCATTCAATCACAATTATAAGAGGTATTTGCATGTCTAGCTACAGCTGATAATGTGTGTAATGGTACAGAGAGACTGGTGGTCTTACCTTTAAGGTTAAAAGTTCCTTGTCTTTGTGTAATAGTTGTTTCTCGAGGTCTGCTACCTTCATCATGGTCTCATTTTCAACATCTAGAAGCTTCTCCGTCACCTAGAACAAGAAGAGAATGAGCGCAAAATGCCTGACATAATGAGACAAGGGAAAACAATGAATAAGCACTGATCCTATAAACATGATCTCCTCTCACTCTCTCTCTCTTTCTCCCTCTCTCTCAATACCGATAATATTTCCAGCAGTATGACACAGCAGATGAGGCAACATCACTTTCGCTTTTGAAGCAGCAGAGATTAGATACATAGTGGAATATTTGGGGAATTCTGGCTTCCTCCCCCAGTGTGAGTTTGAAGGGTTCTCTGTGTCATTTTTCTGAACATTTCAAGACCTTCTCAGTTCAGCAGAAAGGCCCACTACTGAGTCAAGATTACTGGAATTCCTGGATCTTAGGAATTGTTTTCAAGCAGCGTTTACAGTTTGTTCAAACTGCCAACATACTGTGAATATGGTGCACACCGCTAAACAAGACAAGCCAGTGTCTAACTAAAGATTTTAAACCATTAGTTCTAAACAGAATGCATGGAAGTCTAATCAGTATGCTAAATTGTAATGTAAATTTTCTCACAACAAATGTGATGATTAAGGTATGTATCTGACTGTATGTTGTGGGTAAATACCAGATACTCTGAACTCTTAATAAACTCTGATAAGGTAATGTCATTGGAATATTTAAAGGTATAGTGTGTATTTTTTGTTGTTGTTTACATTCCACTGGATAAAAACAAATTAGTTTAATAAATGACAATAAAAATGCAATTTACGTATATAACCTAAAAGTATTGTACTTAAAACATTTACATTTAGCAGACGCTTTTATCCAAAGCAACTTACAGTACATTCAAGTAACATTGTAACAATGCTCTACCACTGAGCTACAGGAACTGCTGCCCAGGTAAAAACAACCTATTATTTTTTATCTTCTTATTAAATAAATATGAAACAAAAGTGTAGGTATGCCAAATAGAATAGATACCTCAGGCTCTGCCAGTCTGGTCATGTAAATCAAACAGAAGCTGTTTTGTGTAATATTAACATACAGCAGTAATGTTAATGACAGTGATGCATCATGGCGGGAATATACTGTATGGCTCTTACATGTGACAGATGCTCTTCCAGCTCCTCCACCTTTTCCAGGGCCACGTTCTTTGTTTCAGCATCCTCCAGCAGTCCACCAACATCAAACACATTATCCAGATATGCCTGAATCTGTACTGAGAGCTTATCACTCTCGGTGTGCTTCGATTTCTTTGAGGAAACACAATGATCTCATAATATTACAACTCCCAGGTTTAAAACAAATGTCAATATGTAGGTTTGATTGATTCATTTAATTTGTTCTTCACTGTAAGTATTTCAAGTTGTCACAACTAATTATACACCTAGTGAGCAGTGCTCTGACATGTCACAAATCCAAGCCTCTGTTGACCTGGGTTTGATTCTTGTCTCAAAGTCTTTTGCTGATCCTGCTTCCCCCTTACCCCCTGTGCTTCCTTCCCAATCTACAGTATATACTGTCTTTTCCAATAATAAAGGCATGAAAATGTTGTGTTATTTAGTGTTTGGATGAACTTTGACTGAGTACCTCCAGGAAGTCATCAAGGCCCAGCTTGGTGAACTCGTACTGCAGATGAACACGGAAGTTCATGTCCTCCACTGAATGGACCACAATGTTGATGAACTGCATACATGCCACCTGAGAAACAAACAGGCACATTCAAACACATGCAGAGATTTCTCACACACATGGTTAGAAGAATGAGAAGCTTTGATGAACCTACCATGAAGTCAATGTTTCCATCTTCACTCCGAAAATACTCCATCAGCTTCTCAAACCGATGCTTCTCCTTACACACCTGAAACGTACACATTTTTTAAGGTATTGTTCACCCCAAAATTTTTAAATATGTCATTCCAAACCTATATGACCTTTTTTCTTCTGTGGAACGCAAAATATTTAGATATTTTAAGAAATGTCTCTGTGGTTTATTCCCAATAGAAGTCAATGTGTGTTACTGTTGTTTGGTTACCAACATACTTCAGAATATCTTCCTCTGTGTTCCTCAGAAGCAAAAAAATCATAGAGGTTTGGTTTTCTTTTAAGGGTGAGAAAATGATAAAAGAATTTTTATTTTTGGGGGAACTATTTTAATGACAGTACTTCTCATAAATACTTTTCATGGACGTCAACAAACTGTCAGCAAAATGAGATAATTTTGGGTGAACATCTCTTTAATAAGTCAAGTAAAACATAAATGACGCATAACTTTTATTATAACTTCTATTATATTCACAAGAGTTGGACAGGTTATGGTAAGAAGTAAAACTGAGCTTAATGTAAGAGTCTATTGCTGAAGAATTTAGGATCTACTACAGACCTCATGGAAGAGAAAGGGGACTGAATTAATGACAAAAGCATCATCCAGGTTTAGCCCTTACACTTTACCATGATACGATGAAAGGCAAGGCAGGATGGGAAAATTGCCAATCTGTAAACATGACCTTTGTAACTACTGAACATCAAACAGAATTGGCTTCTTGTTTGTGTACATGGTGCTCTCCTTGAAATAATTGTGGAACGTTAAATTCATGCCTCCAGATTCAAAGTCAGGTTAACCAAAGTCTTTGAAGACCAGTTCTGCAATATTGTCTACAGGCGTTTTTATTTCACGGTCTCTTTAAACAGCAGTGAGGTCCCACATTGTTGTGACTGCTGCGTTGATTAGCTCCTATAGTTTCTCAGGGCAAGTCGGCCAGTTATGGGGTAATTGGCCCGTTTCCGGTATTTAAATGACTAGGCAAACACAACTGAAAAGGTTGAGCAAACGGTTGAGTCTGCGGGCAATTCACTCCCCCCCAGACACTGATCCTTATCAGAGACATGGATTTAATGATACGACTGGCTTAAGATGTGGTGCTTTCCCACAAATACACGCTGTTAGAAAGGAAAATGACTCTGGTATTAGACATGGCTGATTACGATTGGTTCTTTATGTGAAAGAATGAAATAATAGCAAAAAACAACCGACCACACACTTCTTACCCTGACACAAAAACAAGTTTTTACAGTGCCTGAAAGTATGATGTTGACTAATGCTCTGTAAAAGTTTTCGGACTTCGGAAAACGTTTTTGCAACCTAAAATTAGGTTTTAAGGTTCCTGGGTAACTACATTTAATAAAACCTGTTTATCTGTTTTTGGCAGTTATGGTGTAATGAAGGTGTATATGTCCCAGATTCTACCTCTTTGAAGTTATCAAATGCTGAGAGAATGATTTCATGACCTCCTCGCACCAAACACACGGCAGCCAGCAGTTCCAGGACCAACGCCTTTGTTCTAAAGCAGAACAATAGCTTCTGTGAGCATTCAAGCAGAGCTCAGCCACAGAGCAAGAGTCTCACAATAAGAAGTGTAACATTACCAACATGATAGATCATTACCCACCCACACCTGCTTAGATCTGTCCTTCAGGGAGAACAGCAGCTTTGTTTCCATTGTTATACAATTTTCAAAATCAGAAACATGATAGGAGGGGCTGCTAGCTCACTTTCATCCTCAGCTTCTCATAGGGGTCATTGCCGAGGTTGAGTAGCAGTAAATGTAGGTGGGGTAATTTTGCTCCACCATGTTTTGGAATGACACAATCCAAAAAGGCTTAAGATTTAATCAGATATATTGTACACGTTGGTACCCTGATTCACTAAGATGATCAACAGTGAGATTGTGATCTTTCAGAGTGATGTTAGCAAAGGTGGAGGGCAGGGGGGTGGGCCGATGGCACTAATGGCTGGTAAATCCCCTCCAACATTTAAACCGCAAACCCATAAAGTTTCTGAAGATCCCTTATTCTTACCTTGGGTTCTTGTTGTTCAAACTCAGGGCAATCTCATTGACCGCATGTGCATGAGACATGACGAGGTTGAAGCCATACTAAAGTGAAAAAAGCATAATGTAAATTCTTCCCTCATTGCACTCATTGTGCTGCTATTTGTAAATTGAAGAAAACTGATGTGCAAATCTTCTCACGTTTGATTATCTTTTCTAATACCACTAGAGGGAGAAAATCATTTTTGTGTAAACAGTATGAGTCTACCAGTTGCTTCTGTGACCAATCAGCTGTACATTGAGTTTTTTTCTAACAATCAGATCGATGCATCCTGTACCTGATAGTTCATGATTGCTCTGAGACACATGATGCACACATGGACGTCATCCTTTTGACTGACTAATCTGGAGTTCTTGATGGTTTTGCTGTTGGTGGCTGAGCCATACCTGTAATAGAAACAAAAATGAAAAAGCTGTGTTTAATTTGAAACAATTCACACATGTACACACACACACACACACATCATAATTAAAGGTACTTTCATGTCATAATCTAACCTCAGAAAATGTGTCTGTGGCTCAGTGGGTGGAATAATACATGTGACTCTTAGTTTCTGTGCAAACACTAAATGTTACTGTCATAGCGTGAACACACTCGTGCTGTAAACTGAGTAACAAGCTAATTTTGACATGCCCGGGACAGCAGCTGCCCAGCTAAGAGGAAACACTCTCAGAAAGTTGGCTTAAGTTCTCTAAAAGTCTTTAAAAGTTAAAACATTCTTGCAGTAACATTAATAGAACATTTGTAACGTTATATATCAAATATATTAAAAATGTTATTCTTAAGTTGTTAGTGAAATATTTTTAAACGCTACAGAATTTTAAAAAGTTTAACTTACGTTCTCAAAACCAAGCAATAAAGTAAATACAATAACATTTTTAACATTTTTGTTACTTCATGGAAACATTAGGGAAACGTTCTTATGACCCGAAACTGTTAGCTGGGTGGCACTTCCCACAAAAAGTTACACTTTGATATGCTGTTACTTTTTTTAAAAGTTTACTGACCATGTGTTAAAAGTAACAGCCATATTTTGTAGCCTATTAGTAGAAATAGTTCAAATACAAAATTGCAGATCAGTTCAAAACAGGCCAGTGAATATTTCATTTAAAGAGCCGTGATTGGCAAATGCAAGATATCCCATAAGCCAACACAATTTGAAAGCAGGGGAGCGCACAGCAGGCACAAGCAGGCCATACACAGTACATACCGGAGGACGGATTGCCGCGCGGAGCGCACCAGCGTATTGCAGCCATTCTGGTGCAGATCCTCAATGGACCTGCTCCAGGACTTAGCTTTGTCCAGCGAGCAGTCATCGCCATTCTCCAGCCCTTCAAAATCCAACCTGAGCCGCGCACACAGGGAACCGCACATAAGGGTGGGGAGGGTTAGCATCAAAGCTCAGTAACGGGGTCCAGGGTTATGCAGACAGCAGCACAGGACCGTACCAGCATATTATTGCAAGGCGTATCAAAGCACAAATCAAAATGCGCCGTAGAGCACGTTCCTCTCCATAACTACAACGAGGCATACACAGGGCCGTTTGTCAGTGTGTGTCCCTTATGTGATCAGAGGGGCCCACTATACTGTACTATCCCAGCTAACAGGCAACGTTCTCAGAATGTTGGCTAATGCTTTCTAAAAGTTCTCTCACATTTATCACAAACGTTCTTCCAGTAACATTAATAGAAGTTTTCTCTGTTATATATCATATATCAAAAACGTCATTCTTAAGTAGTTAGTGGAACGTTTTAAAAACATTAACTGAAAATGTTTGAGTAACGTCCTTATAACCAAGCAATAACATTAATATAGTGTCTAAAAAACTGAACGTTTTGAACATTCCTAGAACCTTTCTGTTACTTAATGTAAACATTAGGGTAACATTCATATAACGTAAAATTGTTAGCCGGGATGGTATAGCCTAATCATTGGGCCTGTGAGGTGACCCCACACATAAACATTTTTTAAAACTTTTTCTTATCTACAGCAGAAGCTTGGAATGATGGACTGGAGTGTTTTAATCATGTGAGCATCTCTGTGATTGGTTGTTTGGAGGCTGTGTCACTCACATGACAGCACACTGAGCGAAGGAGAGATACTCCACCAGAATGTCCAGGCCTCTGTTCTCATCGTTGAGGAATTCACGAACCCACCTGTCAACATTAAAGAGGCAGAGGTTAACATCCTACCAAAATCACATTCAACATGATCAACAAAGAGTAAAGCTACTGTATGCTAAAATATGAAAGACAGACCAAAATGTAAAAAGAGTGTAAAGGAATAGAATGTTCTTCCTCTAGAGTGTTTACATAAAATCAAAGAACAAATCAAAACGGACACTATTTGCTTGGCCCATAACCACTATGAACATGTAAAAACACTTTTTAAATATTGAATATCCTGTTTCACACTTTTAAATCCGTTATATTATGAGAGTAAAATACATTGCGAATGTTGTTTCATGCTTTAAAAGTCAAAGACATTTTCTGCCTAAAGGCTTCTCTGGCTTGGCAAGACTGGGATGGAAAGTCCAGAAAGAGTCTAGCTTCAGATTTCCTTCATTTAGCTCCAGATTTCTTGGGGGGGAAAACTTAAAGCAAAAGGAATTCCCACCATGAAGAGCATGGAACGTAAAGGGCAGAAGCCTGAGAGAGAACTCAGGAGAAGAGGTTAAATATCTGACACAGGCAATGTTTAGACTGCCTCTCCAGCACAAACATTCACTTATATATACATGCATTCCTCATTTTTCTGCATGACTCCTTTCTTTCTTTCTCATTTAACCTCTAAAATACAAACTGTAATGATTAGTTACAGAGTTTGTCATTATTTGTTCACCCTCATGTTGTTCCAAACCCACATGACTTTCTTTCTTCTGTCAAATACAAAAGGAAAGAATTGAAGAATTGTACTGGTTGCTTTTTCTATGCAATTAATGAACGGGCTGAAACTTTTGACTTTTCAAAAAGAGCACAAAAGCACCATGTCCTGTGTCCTTTCTTCTAATATTTGAACTGGACAGTTATTTTAGTTTAAAGATGTAACCAGCAAAGTTTCAAAGCCTTGTTTTAGCACAGTTGTTGACTGACAGGTGAGTAAGTGGCTCTTTGCTACTGTTCCTTCATGGTTGAAAGTGAACAATTTTAAAACACTTTGCACTCTGTTTACACGTGTATTTAGCGTTGTCCACTTGTGATTGGATTAACTAAAACACTTAATATACTTACTTATCTTAATACCAGGTGTAAACAGGGTCTAATGGTACTTTTGCATCATTTTCACTGTAACTGCATTCAGTGTAACTGCACGAAAAAAAGATGAACTAAATGTTTCTTTTTGTCTTCCGTGGAATAAAGTCATGAAGGTTGGGAATGACATGAAGTTAAATAAACAGAGAGAAAATTTTTATTTTTAAATTCCTTTTTTGGGTGCACTGTACCTTAAAAATTTTCAAGATCAAGATCTATCTCTACTGTTATAAGCCAAGAATACATCAAGAAAGAAGCTACCAGGTTCCCTATAAAGCACACAAATGACAGATATGAAGTGCGGGACTCGGCTACACTAAGAGTCTGAAAAGGTGGGGGCCCACTCCATCATCAGCTTCCTGTCTACCTCCTCCCCCTCCCTGCTCCCCTTTACACTCTTTTCCTGTCCGGCCAGATGCTATTTCAGATTGTCTTGGCAAAGCAGGGAGTAGCACATCGGAAAGAGGCCAGAGATCAGACACATGCAATAAACAGTCTTCTGTTCCATTTCATCCAGCCCCAAGAAACTCTGTGAAAATAGTATTCCTATTCTTTTACTTTGGTTGCTCATGAGAAACACATTACTGCTCACTCTTATAAGCCAGCTAACTGGGATCATTCTCAGATTGTTGGCGAACTTTCTATAAAAGTTATTCTTGCAGTAATGTTAGTAAAACTTACTTTTTTATATATATATATATATACTTTTTCCAAGTTGTTAGAGACCGTTATGAGAACTATACATAAATAAAATTGTAACATTATAAAATGACATTAACACTTAAAATAAAAATAACATTTTGAACATTTTTGTTAATGGAAACAGGGAAATACAAAAAAAAAGGGAAATACAACCTTAAAGCTGGGTAAAGCAGGAGAGAAGTGTACGGGTTATTTAAGGCTCACAGAGAAAACAAAGGAAGTCACTCATAATCATCTTTTACTATTGTTTTCTCTGATTTTGTTTACATTCTAACTTTGTTTGTATATATGTATTCATCGGATTGGTATTTACTACATGTTGGGTTGAATTTACTAAACTGGCATTTTGAGTGCAAGATCTTGCAACTCAAATTTACTACTCACTTTCACTAATTAAATATTAACCTTCAGCATTTTAAAGTGCTGATTCTGGATTCCATGTGTCTGGATCATAGTGGTGGAGTGATGCTGTACCTAATTATGCCGTTACCTAATTTGCATAATTGCTTGAGTGAACTCAGGGTTAAACAGCACAGACAGTGTGTGCAAACAAATGATTCTATCAGAGTCTGCAATTCTTTCTTACTGAATTCCTCCTATTGTTAAACTGTGTGTGTGTGTCTGTGTGCCCACAAGAGCAGCATAGAAAACGTTCCCAATTGTTAGTGTTTCATTGTACCTTACTGTTTATCGCAGACCTGTGTGTCACTGTTGTGTCTGTGTTCATGAATGTGAGTCGTGTGTGTGTGTGTGTGTGTGTGTACATGTCCTCTCACACAACTACACTGTCGGACGCTCCAGGCTTTGTGGTTCTCCAGCATACCCAACCAAGCTTCCTGCTGGCTAAAGCTGCTAAGAGGGTGTGTGTGAGGGGCAAGATGAATAAAAACCATCTGGGCTCTGCTGAAACAGAGCTATAAGCAGACAGACAGAGCTATAAGCACAGGGAGGCTGGTAGAACAGCCAACAGCAGGGATCTGCGCACAGGCAAACACTACCTCTAGCTTTCTACAACAGGAAGAACAAAGAAAGAGTAATTCTTTATAGGGGAAAGCCAAACAATACCACAGCTTCCCATCCATACCACTAGCAGTGCTATTGTTTTCAAACACTGTATACAGGAGCCTTACAACCTCACAGCACTGGTTACTGGAGGATCATGGGAGATTTAATCAAGGACCCAGCTAACAGGGAATGTTTTCAGAATGGTGGAAAACGTTTTCAAAAAGTTCTCCTAAAGTTATTAAAAACATTTTTACAGTAAGTAGAATGTTTTTCTAACTTTTATATCATATATCAAAAACATTATTCTTAAGTAGTTAGTGGAATGTTTTAAAAATGTTACAGAATTAAACACTATTTGACTTATAATGTTCTTATAACCAAACAATAGTGTTAATACAATGTCTAAAAAAGTTCCTAAAACATTCAAAATAACAGTTTTAACGTTTTTGTTACTTAATGGAAACGTTATGGAAACATTCTTACAACCTAAAATTGTTAGCTGGGGAGAGGTATTTGAAGAGATCAGTACAAGATGGAGAGATTTCAAGGAGGGATTACAGCAGAGAAGAGAGGAATTAGTCACCCAATGTGATTGGTTCTCAGTGATATTTCCAGCTCCCGCAGGACTTTTGTGGATTCCTGGACTCTCCTGCGGAATTTCTGCACACAGGGAAAAACTGATGATTATCGGCATGTTTGGGGAAATACTCAGGACAATGACAAAGATAAAGTTTATTTTAATTTCTTCAATAAACATTGATTAGTGTTCTGTGGAGGTCCTGCACAGGAAAACCACCATTTTAGAAGACTGCAGGAAATTAACAAATCCTGTCTGTATATGAGAATATTTATACACATTTTTGTACATTTTAATGGATTATTGTCCACCCTTTCTATGACCCTTAGAATTAAAAACTCACATTTTACTCTTAACTAAAAGTACTGTGCTAAACTGAAATATTTCTTTGTAGTAACTGAAATCTTTCATTACATACGATCAGGCAAAATCAGACGGGTGAAAAATGCTACAGGTTATAAATTCTGGAGGATCACACATTAACAGATATTTGTAACACAGATCTGGACTGAGATACCGACCTTGCGTGTGACTCTTGGGTCTAAATATCCTCGTAGTTTCTGAATGTATGTATGTGGAGGATTCTTCACCTGGAAACGCTCCTAACACACACATATACATTTATATACAGTCAAAAACATCAAACATCTCCTATAACAGATTCATGTTCTGTTTTATCTAACACATACACATTCTCAACCATAATTTTTTAATTCTGTATCAGTCAGTGATGAATGTCTTCACTTCTTCAGCAGAACAAATTTGTCAAAAAGCATGACTAGAGTTTTATGAACATGGTTTTAAAAAATACACATGCAATGTATAAAATGTAACAGTAATATAATTACTTCAAATGCTACACATTTTTAATGCAGTGAATCTGTATTTCACAAGATGTGTCTGTTTATTTAAAGCTGTAATCCATAACTTTTGCCTCTATACCACCATCTCTGTTTGAAACATAAAATCGCAGGTTACTTTACGTACTTTTTATTACATATGTTGAAAAAAAAAGCCAAAATGGCATTTTTTATAATAAATCATTATAAAAAAACTTACTGCTGGGAATCGGGGTAAGGTGCAGAGATTGTGTTCTGTCATGTACACTGATCTGTCATGTACTTGCTCAATAACCGATTATTGTTCATTTCTAACCCCAGAAAGTTATAGATTACAGCTTTACAGTCGTCCTCATTTACTTTTATCTGAGCGACTGCTTTCCATGCAATTGCACTGAACATGGGCTAAAGCCTTCAAGCCTCAAAACACCACTATAAGACTATCATTGTGGTCCATGTGACTTCCATGTGAAGTCATATAATAGCTTTGTGTGAATGATAAAACATTATCCACTGAACATCTTCTGAACATCAACCGTGGCTGTTTGGCACATTTATGGGAGAAGTAATCATGCCTGATTAGGCCTTCAGAACACTTGAAATAAAGTATGAGCTACACAAAGCACTTTCTGATACTTTTATGGTACTTTTGTGTCATTTTGTGATGCTTGAAAGCATCAGTCCCTGTTCATTGTAATTTGAGTGACCAACATATTCTTCAAAATCAAAAGGATGGCCAAAAACTTCTTCACCTGCTAACAATCCTTTTATTGTTATTTTAAGGAGCAATAACACTGTTTTTGGAAGCATGTTCCTTTGGACTGCATTACAGAAAAAAATGTGTGGCATAATAAAAGGGGTGTGTCTTAACAAAAGGGGTGTGTCTTAAAGGGGGGGTGTAGAATAACAGAAGAATTTCCATTGTGAGGATTGTACCTGGTCACAGATAAGGTCCCACTTCTTCTCATTGTCGTACTGCCGTAGGAGACGTGCTTTATCTGGGGGCAGGTTCATAGAGTTCTGAAAACAGAGAGAGCTTGTGCATCAGAACACACAGGAAGTCATGTATTCCTCTCCATAACCATAGCAACGACCTTGCAACAATGTCGATGTGCTCATTTTCTTCGGGTCACAGCGGTTTCTCGCCTGACATGCAAACCCTGGCCCGCAGCCTATGACCTCACTTCCTGTAATGACTTCTTACATCCTGTTTGAAATTATTTTTCTTTTCAGAGTCTGACATTTTTTTACATAGCATATTATTTTACATATATTATCATCTTATTTTTACTAATCATCATGTTCACACTACAAACAGATCAGCAGGAAATTTGCCTTATAAATTTCTTTAATGGTGTAACACACACAGGGTTACACACACAGAAGATATGTTCAGATATGAGATGTAAGCTGACAACTGTCTCCTTTTAACAAATACAGTATATGCCTTTAATAATCAGAGACTCTACTGTAAGATTAAACCATAGATAGTGGGAAATCGGAAAGGGGGCATTAAGCCTGATTTGTCACAGCATGTAACAAACCACTCAGTGGGTTTCCCTTTGAAGGTGTTTGTTCTGTAGATGCCAATGAGATATCAACACCCACCCTGAGTGTCTGTCCATCACCCACATCCTCGAACCTGACGCCAAACTGACTCATTCACTCAAAAACCCGACAACTTCACAGACTGCCAAAGCATCATTACTAAGTGAAATTACATGACAACTTTATTATAAACAGAACATTTTTCCAGTGGTATGGAGTCCATGACTTGTGGAAAGGCAATGCTGTGTGTGTGTGAGAGAGAGAAAGAATGTGTTTTATGCAGTTTCCACTGTAAAGTGAAGGCATATTTCCACAAGACCATATGAATCATAGTCAAAGACACATTTGGAAAAGGCTGCCAGTGGATGCTGTATGTATAGAAAAGTGTTGTCATGAATCAGTTGTCTTTTCCTCAAATAGTTCATCTTCCAGCACTTCACAAAACAGCAGACAGAAGCAACCAGCGAGCCAAATCAACAGTGTAGTGAATTTGTTTTGTCTGGCACCACATTCGACTGGCAGACATTCCAATTATAATGACTAGAATTTGTAATGTCTGAAAAGGGCAGTCTATCAAAATTTAAGCAGAAATGACAATGTGTTAAAAAAGGCTCTGGAGAATGTTATTTGGCTCTGTCTGTGAGGATCTCCTCCCACAATCCCCTTCCAATGTTTTGTTGGGTTTTTTTTTTCAGTTGTGCAGTCCAGATGTCCACAGTTACAAATGGAATGCGTCCTGTTTATAACAATAATGAATATGGCTATAAATTATCCCATGTAATCTTTTCTATCACACTGTTTTCCTCTCTGTTCCCTTTCCTTTGAAAGAAAGCTTATATTGTACACACCAAACACTCATACTGTCGGTTTTTAATATGAAGTTCTTAAATTGAAAGCTTTGTGGATTACAGTTCTCTCTCTCTCCTCTCTTGCTCTAGCTCTCTCTCCCTTTCACCCAACTCAAATGTCAAAGACAAAGTGGGCGACTCCTACATTTATTAGCATTCAGAATTTTATAAATGACGTAAACAATGACTCTTTCTGATGAGCTCACAGCTTCCGAACATTGCATACAAGAAACTTCATCCACGTACTGTCCATTGTTCTTAAGAAAGAAGGAACACAAAAGCGTACAAAAATGTCACTGTCCATGCTGAGTCAATATGAAAGCATCCATTCTCTAAGCATATATCAACTATATTATCAACATATTATCAACGTTAGTTCTAAGTTGTTAGTGGAACATTTAAAAAATGTTACAGTAATTAAAAAAGTTTAAATAATGTTCTGAAAAACTTCTGAAAAACTGGAACGTTCCTACAATGTTCAAAATAAAAATATTACTAAACGGAAACATTAGGGAAACATTCTTACAACCTAAACTTGATAGCTGGGTCTGAGCAATACATTTCTGTAATGGGATGCGTCTTAATAGTCAAAGGTTAGATCTGGCCTCTTGTCTGTTGCCTGGTGACCATTTGTTGGACTGATATGTAATTAGGGCACTTAGAACACAGTGAGGTTCCAGTCTTCCATTCACATGATGATCCAGGATCAGTGATAACAGGGGCTACAGGGAACTTTATCTGATCTACTGCAGCTCTCTGAAACGTAGGCTCCTTTGTTTTCTGGCCCAGAAATGTAGTTATAGGAACAATACATGGCCATCTAATCAAATAAGTTTAAAATTCACTTTTCTAATTCAGTTCTACAGTTTTTACCCTGGGGGATTTCTCAGGGCCCAAGAGCTTCCAGCAGAGATATTATTAGCTCAACCTCTGGAGGAGAACAACACCCAATAAGAATGAAATTAAATTGCGTTGTAACTGTTGCAAACAACACGTACAATATAGAAACCCTTAATGGCAAAACTCACAAAGTAAGATCAAATAAAGGTCTATTAAGATTTAGATATTTGTAAAGCTGAATAAGAAAAACTTCAGAGTCCAGGCCACACTCTGAATACAACAGTCTGAAATAGCAAAGTTTTGAATTTAGACCTAACCACAGAGATGGCACAAGTTCCTGAAAAAAGTCATTTGAGTCCATTCCTGAAAAGGAAGGGCATCTAATTTTGGCACACAATAATATTCTCCAGAAAGCCTCACACTTTCTGCCAACTTTATAAACATACAAAGGTACAAAAAAATTGGATGATATGAAACAAAAAACATACCCAAATGGCTGCTCATCTACACTCAAAATGCTGGCTAACTGGCAGCCCGTAATGTAATTTGGCTAATCTCATTTAACTTTTCCTACCAAAGTCCAGTTTTGTTTCTCTTCCATGAGAGTTTTAAAAAGAGACCTACAGCTGAGATCTGAGATAGAAATACGGTTATTTTTATGGGCAAAACCAAATTCTGAGAAAATTCTGAAATAAAACATAAGATCAACTCCCTAAAGCTCTTCACATCCAAAATAGAGCGCCGCTACCCACTCCAAGGATAAAAAGAGCTTCTGTTTGATGCAGTATAGTTTGTGAAAGGGAGACTGTGCGGACAAAACAAAGAACCATTCCCTTTTTCTGGCATGATCAGTTGTTTTCCAAAAGATTATGTTAAACAATAGACTGTGACTGGATCACTGACTTCAAAAACTCAATTCACACTCCTGTATTTTAGGTTTTGGGAACATGTATTTTTAAATGTATGACTAATCTGGAAAAACAAAAAAAGAAATAAAAGAAGAAGAGAAGTGTGTGAGAGGAAAGACACACGGACAGCAGTGTAAATAACTCACAATGTAAGCAGTGAGAAGAGAGGACAGGACATCCTCAGCTAACAGGGAACATTCTCTGAACTAATGTTTTCTCACGGTTCTCTCAAATTAATTAAAAACTGCTCTTGCAGTAACATTAGTAAAACATTTTTTAACCTAAATGGCTGATGAGTGAGCAGGACAGACAGACAGACAGGCAGAGAAGGACGTGTGCAGAGAGAACAGTAGCTTGAGCTCTGGTTGGGTATCAGATTGCAGAGAATGAAGGGCAAAGCTCAAGAGACACAAGAGAAAAGCGGAGAATAAATCCCAGTCACACACAACCCTGCTCACAAAAGGACTAGGCATGATGGAAAGCACAGGTTCGACTATTCTCACGAAGCCAGACCTTTGACTCCAGCAAAAGGTCTGGTGCCTTTTGCAGTCTAAATCAAGAAGCAAGCACCTCCCACTTGGACAGGATGAGCTGACAAATAAAATCAACATCAAACGATAATGGTTCATGTTAAGCACCATTAAGGGACACTGTTACCAGAGAAATTTCAGATGCTAAGTTAGTTAATACTATTTTTTTCCTAATGTATTATTTTAATTAAATAACCCTCAAAATAACAAGCACCAATGAATCGGGCACAAGTAAGATCAGAAACTGCGTGTTAGGAAAAAAACTTATTTAAAAGGCTCTGCCTCCTCATATTTGTGTTTCAAATATTAGTCTTCACCAGGGTACAGCTATGGTATGTTTAAACTTTTACAGCCTTATTTGGCCCTCCATCCATTCTGAGGGGCCAGTGGGAGTTCATGTGAGCATAAATTTGAAGATGCATTTATAAACACAAACAATGCAAATACATTTTTTTCGCCCATGCACAGCTCTGGGTGTCTTTTCCCATGCCTGAGCTTCTGGGGGACATCCAACATAAACTCCTCTAAAGCCCACACCAATCTACAACCTTAATATAACTTAAACCCTACAAGCCAATAAGAGTGCTTTACAAACTGAGCTAAACAGCACTTTGGCTACTTAGTAACCAGTTAGAATCCCTTCCCTGACTTTATTTTATGGGTTCTAACAGCACTGTCGTGGGGTGGGGGGTGTACATGGAATCTCATATCCTTTCAATGGATCTAGCATGTGTCAGCATAGTGGACTAGACCGGAGCAGACTGCCAGACACACACTGTCTCCCCAACTGTCTCCCCTGTACGGCTTCTGAGTTCCACCTAATAGGTCCCCACAGGCACCGAACGTCAACGCAGGATCTGAGGAATGCACTAACCCTGGAGTTTTGTGGATGCTGCGTTTGAATGGGTAGGAAAAAACAGCTCTTACTGAACACGTATTAGCAGCAGGGTCTACTTAAGCTTGATGCTTTATCTTTTTTTCTCTTGCTTTTCTAAATATTTTTGGCATCTGTGTTGAAGCCCTTCTGTACAGTAAATATTAAAACAGTAATATATTAAAATATTCCAGCCATTTTGTCTTTACTGAATAAAACAGTTTCCCTGATTTAAACACAAGGAACTTAAATATAACTGCAAAGTCTGGTGCAGACCGAAAAATTAGGGATAAACAAATATCTCTAATTCATTTTTTCTTAGTTTTTCAGACAACAACGTTTGACCCAGACACACCCTTGTCCCCAGATTTTGTATTCTCCATGCAATATAATCTGTACATCCAATCAAAACACAGAACCCTATAACCTTAAGAACAGCTTCTTCTGTTGGTGCCAAAGTCAAGACAAACCTGTATAATGATGGAGCCTAATTTTTTTATATAACTCGAGTCTTATTCAACAACAAGTCCATGAAGAATGACATCACCTAGCACGTGTACATTTGATTACAGTAATGGGTCATGGATGGATTACCATGTGTTACAAAACCACATTAACACACCATCTTGAAGTTGCTGTTCCTGTTATTAAGCAGTACACATGAGCAGAAAAAGCACGGGAAACCTCAGCTGTCAGAGGCATCACATGGCCAGGGGAATTTCCAGCGCTTTCACTTAAAAGCAACAGTTTACTCTTCATAACAGATGAAAACGAAAGAAGAGTGTGAGAAAATCCTGTTCTCCATTCACTGCACTGACACCCAATCTCCCAGTCCTAACCTGTAACCTGAACCACGCAATCACAACAAAGCAAATCCACGAAACACAAATACCTCATCCACCTCACCACATAAGAACTGCCTTACCTTCCCCCAGCAGCTATTTACACAAGAAATACAAACAATCCCCCCACCAAATCATTTGGTATTTAAGTCATTTTCATTAGAACAATAATAGAATATGTTCGTGTTCATTCTAACTCTAATAATAATGATCAATCATCATCCTTTTTTATTATTCAGGCATAAACATTTATTATGACTGGTTTTGGAGGCTTTCACTGTTCACACACCCCTGACAACACCACTGTTATCAGCTGGGAACAGGGACTGAATCACTCTAAAAGTAAAACTAACTGTGCCACTTCAGTTTTGTAGAATTGTTAGAGTACATTGATAATAATGCAACTATGAAACTTTTTTGCTCTATGAAACTTTCTGCTAAAATTCCAGCCAGATGGTTAATTGGAAAACACAAAGTCCCATAACATTATGCTGATGTGACCATAAACACCTCGACAGTCCACAGCTGTGATGTGCCTCCTACAGGCACTCTGAACTTCTCCAACAAGACATTCCCTGGGGGTTCGAACCGCTCAGCATGCCCGCCACAAAATCATCCCCTTCGACATGTGTAAACAACACTATCTGCTAGCCATCTGACCAATGTGAGCAACCTTGAGTCAAATGTGTGATAAATTAGCCGGTGTTCTAATCAATGTTCTAGAAGAGAGACTAACTTATCTGGAAACCTAGAGCCACATGTAACTCTAGAACATTCTAGAATGTATTTTGAGTCCTATTGAAGAACTATTATCATTAGTGATGTGGCTATCTAGAAGTCTTTCCTATAAGGAGAAATCAGTTCAGGAATGTGTAGTACTCAAGATCATGATTAGAATTCCAGATGTTCACCTCTCTGCAGACACAGCAGATTTTTTCTTCTCGTTATTAGAGGATCTGCGGCACATTCGTGACTTGCTCGTGATCAAATACATCAGTTATTACATATTAAATATAATTAGCTGTAACCATGTGAACGCGTCAGTTCAGAAGTCATAACACTGAGCTTATGCTGAGATAAATATACACAGTCTGCAAATATAATAGTGAATCAGAGGTTCTGGATGACACTTGAAAAGAGGATGTCCTGTTTGTTTCTTCGGGTGGCCACACAGGAGACGGGTGGGGTGGGGGGGGTGAAGGGTTATAGCGGATATCCACAGAGGAATGCAAGTACAGGAGAAAACTTCACTGTGTCAAAGACAAACATTCAGTATTGCAATTACTCTGGTACACGCATGTTAACATAGAAAATATCTGTAAATAAGCACGACCAATAAACTGCTGGTTATTAATAAAGACTAAAAAATGCATCTGTGGAATGACTGTACCAAACTGCTGCATACAATGCTCATTACTGTAAAAATGCATTAATAATCTTTTAAACCATTGATATGTTGCTTCATTTTAATGACACGCAGCACCGGATGTCCACAACAATGCAAACTGGCTAAATAGATTGCAGAATTTCAAAGGAAACTAAGTAGCACAAAATGTCGAGCTGGAATTAAGAAGGCATCAGGACTGTGCCAAGGTGATACGGTGAGTAAATTCTCCCCAAAATAAAAATAACAGCAACTTCCAGTACAGAGAGAGTCACCACCCACTCAGTCCTGGCCAACTTTAAAAATACACTAAACAAAGGAAATACACGTTTCTGAATGTGACCGTAAGAAAAGAGGATGTTTTAGGCTACTTTATGATAGCAAGTGGTGTGATCCTCACTCGACGAAACACTTCTTTGCAGAATGAGGGTTATTTGCGTGGTTGAAAACTCTTTTACAATTCTTGCGAGCTGCGGAGTAAAAGAGGCAAGCACAAAGGACTCAGGGGGGAGAGGCCCTCGCTCTAAAACAACACACACTGACAGAGCTGCTATTGTGCTGGGGAGGAAACCACTGCTCTGAGTGGACCTTCTACACAGCTGCAAGAAAGTAGCCTGCCTCAGCGCGCACACACACACACACACACATTTACTATCTATCTAAATCGGGACATTCCATAGACTTCTGTTTTTTTATAAACAGCTAGTTATAAACACTATAACCTTACCCACACTCCAAACTGAAAACTGCATTTTCACAATTTTAAGAAACTTTTATTTTTATAGTGTTTTTACAGACGACGACGTCCCCAAAAGGAAGTTTGGCTCAGAATTATCAGGTTTAGCCGATATTTAGGAACAAATTTGTTCCCCAGTATATACATATACACCCCCCATTACCACCACCACCACACACATACACAAGCACCTACAACAAAATGTAAATTATGCAACTTTGCAATTCTACATATATTACTATTTATAAACTAAAAACCTCACACTGAAAAAGATTAACAGATTATTCACAGATCATTCAGAGATCTAGGAAAGGAAGTCCCACCTTTCAGTTAAAACAGCTGATTGCTGTATTGGTTAAAGATTGGGGAAAAAATCTTTTTACTCCAGAATGTGTTTGCAGATTCCTGTAAGTGGACAAATTTGCATAACTTTTAGCAAGCAGTGGGTTTTTAAAAGATAATAATAATAAAAATCTATGAGGTCATTGTTAGATTTTATTGCTGATTTTACAGAAACATAATCAAACTTTTGTTTTAAAAATGGTCTTCTCCTTATGTATGAGCTATACTTGCATTACTTCAAAGGTTGGTAAACAGAAGGTCGCCTTACTTTATGGGCTTAACACAATAACCTGTCACATGTAAACAAGGCCTTTGTGTGAGTGTGGTTTGCGTGTAGGACAAGGGTGCCCGCAGAGCACAGACTCAGTCAGCCTTGTGAGGAGGCCATTGGAAGGACAGATGTTCACTCACACAGCTCAAGAAACAAACAACAGCTGATTCCTCCCCACCTGCAGGCTCTTTAGAGAAGCTCTGTTCGGTCCTTAAGGAGCCTGAGCAGACACCCAGAGCCACGGGCCAATCTCATGAAAATGATTTAGGTTTAATGTCCCATAAACAGGGCCCACAGCTTGACTCCATTAGTTCTACTTGAGTGACATGTATCAAACACTCACATGATGGACAGCACAGTGTCAGGGGTCAGACTGATTGGCAACAACCCGGCTAAAAGAGAACATTCTCAGAAAACATTCTCCAAACGTTCTCTCAGATTATCAAAAAACATTCTTGCAGTAACGCAAGTAACACAAGTTTTTAAGGTTTTATATCAGATATATCAAAAAACTTTATTCTTCAGTAGTTAGTGTAACGTTATATAAACATTACAGAATTATAAAAAATGTTTGAATAACGTTCTTATAACCAAGTGATAACGTAAATGCAATGTGTAAAAAACTGGACATTTTGAACATGTCTAGAACTTTCAAAATAACTTTTAATAGTTTTTGTTACATTATGGAAATGTTAGGGAAACGTTCTTACAACCTAAAATTGTTAGCTGGGAAGGCTGCTGGAGTCACTGTCACCTTACAGCAAAGCGTAAAAGTCAGCATTTCTACACAAACTGTCCAACACAGGCCATAAAACTCCAAATTTCATATCGCAAAAGGCAATAAGCATGGTTTTCAGAATAGCTACAAAAGCAAATCTCTGTGGCTGCACGCCAAAGCAATCAGGCAGGGAAGCAAGCACAGTGGTCTTTGAAATGACCTACAGTATGGCATTCTGTTAGAAGTGTTGGTAAAGTCATTACAACGGAGCACAGTGGCAGACGGCCAGTTCAAAGGGAATTTTCCCTCTCTAAAGTTCTCCCGTGGCTTTAACCGAGAGCAGACCACAGGAATCCGACGCTGTGCAGTCAAGCGGGGGCGCTTTGTAAGAAGATATCACACACACGCACACATCCACTCCTGCTCCATCACTGCACCTCTGAAAAAATTACACCTCCTGTCTCTTTAACAAAAACAGAGACCCATATGGAGAAGTTTAGCTGGGAAGCCAGACCCCAACTTGAGTTTCAGACACAGAGTCAGACGTAAGAGATTCCATTACCATAGATATTCCATATGGATTCAGTGTTCCACCTACATTGTTTAACACACCTCATATCAATGCGGAATTTTCCTGGACATAGGAAAACAGACGGATATGTGATAGATCGGTATATTCAGTCATAATGCTGCTGATTTGTTCACTGTAAAAATGGGTTCATGTGTTTACATCTTACTTAAAGTCAAGTGAATGAGGGAATTAACCTGATTACTTTAAGTTACACAGAGGAAAGTATTTTTGTAAGAAATTACATCAGGTAGAAATAAGATTCTTCAGATAACAATTGTATGTTACCACTTTAGCACTAAACACTATAGTTTAAAACATGACCAATTCAACATGGAAGACCACTGCATAGGTCTAAATTCAGAAGATCAAGAAACCCAGTAGGCAATTAACTAAACCCTGCATGCATCGCTGGAGAAACTAGCCAGCTCCACAATGCAATTTCCTCTCGCAAACAAGGGAAAAATGTCAGGCAGCTGTTTCCAGCCACAGAGAGCTGAGACGAAGCTGAGTTTGAAACGGCCAGACAAAGAGGGAAACAATGTATAGAGCACATGGGCTCAGTTAGACCTGAACCAGGCGTTTTATTAGAAGAGCACATGAAATCGCCTAATGTAACCCAGGGGTCTCATCTCTACACACAATCCACCCTCCTGTGCTAAGCTCCTGTTAAAGCCATCGCTGAATGCATATTACTGCACTGGCATAGCCTTCACCTATGACATCATTATAGGCTACCATTATCCGTCTGAGAGCAAGCATCTGAGGCAGGGCGGATGGTACGAGCAGACACAACCACACACAGAGCTAAATGTGCAGCACAGACAGCTGCACACAGGAACTACAGGGCGGAAGTTATGCACAGGTTGTTACATTACCTCTGCATCTGATGACGGATGAAAGATTACGCCTAACTCTCAGATAGATGCTGGTAGAAAAGTTGTCAAGGCACATAAACTTTTTCTTTTTGGTCATATAAATGATTTCTGGGAGAATGCGGTTTTATTTAGACTGTATCAACGCCTCTTTTGACAAAAGAAACACTTTCCACCTGTGTGACTATAATCAGCATCGTCGTGAGAATCCAAACCTCTCTTTTCCTAAGAAGAGTGATGTCTACAAGACACACTTTGATGTTCCTTTATCTCGAAATGAGCCCAGCACAGGCACACTGTCTGATAACAGCTCTACAGCACACATGGTACTCAAATGTTATTCTTTCCCACAAATTTAAAGCAGTGAGAGCAAATCTGGCTCAACTTAAATGAGTCTGCCGACAAGACTCCAAAACTGACCTCGTCCCACCCTGGGATGGTCAGTCTTTCCATCCACTGTCCAGTATGGAAGCAATGAGGGCATTTTGTTGATGAAGCAAAACTTTTCGATTAATTTGTAAATGAAGCAGTGATTTAGTATATGTAGAAGTGAATGTAAAAAAGTGAAAGAGTGTTTGTGGTAAACAATTAGCAGAAAAACAAGCATTTATCTGCCTACCTATCTATCTGTTTGTCTCGCATTGCAACCATTAGTGAGAAAACTAAAAGCTATAAACATACTTTTTCATTTGTTTCCACTATACAAACACAGATCAACAGCTGGTTTACATTACAGACCAAAATAAAAGAGACAAAAGGCTCTGTTTGGACTTCACATCCAGGGCTGGCGATTCAAAGTATTAAAAAGTTTTGATGTTATGATTCAGTGACTACATAAACATGCCTGACTGGCTTACAGTGTGAGATTTCTACTGACAGATGAGGGTGCATTCAACACAAATAGCTACTTATAACTAACACAAGGCGCTGGAGAGCGAGATGGAGAAAGGAGGAGGCGGATCTTTCACCATCTTTCTCTCGTAGGAGTTTTGGGGGAATTCAGAAAATGTTGCTCCGTATGAGGAGATGCATTACATTAGCCCTCGCAAAAAACCAAACAATACGTCACTTAAACCAAACAATGCGTTTGGGATGCGACGTGCGTTTTGCGTCCATCGCTTTCATCCTCGCGTGAAAAATCGCATCATTTGTTTAGCGCTCGTGAAGTTTCAGGACAAAAGAAACGAAGAGAAGCGTGCGGGGAACAAAATGGGGGTGGGAAGACTTTGCCAGATTAACATTTGACGAAGTCGTAAAGCAAAGGCGCTCGTATTGACACCACGCACTTCTGACATACGGAAAATATCAGAGAGGCGTCAACATCTGTCCGGCTGTCACTTCATTTAGCTGATCTATGCGATCTATGCGATGCGATTGTTAAGATGTTAAGTACCGTCAGGTTTGGGGTGACAAACGTATTATTAGATAAACCATAACAGACCTCGTAGTTAACAATAATGAGACACGCAGCCTCAACAATGCATGTTTTTTTCTGACATTAAAGAGCGTCATTTGGACGTCACTTCATGCCATTACACACGGGATCATAAATAATGTTAAGTGCACGGAGAATAACATATTACATGAAACTTTCACACGAAAAGTGAACATAAACGTGATAAAACATTGTGTCAAAATAAAACAAAAGCATACTCACCAAAACTATGGCAAACCTTTCTTCAAGCTCTGTTGGGTCGGGCATGGGAACTTTCAGCGGCATTATGTGATGCTTTAGTTCAGATTGTCCGTCCACACTCTCAATATTCCCCATACTTAAAGTTTATGATGTTGTCCAGATGCAGATTTCAGATGTCCCGTGTAAAGTACGCTTTACCCTCCAATGCCCCTTTATAAATCCAATATATATCCAATACGCGCGTCACATTCCAGTATGGCTTTGTTAAAAAGTACGAAACATAACGTGATCCGTTTCAGATCTGACTCCAAATCCGTATACAATCAAAAGTTAGAAAGATGTTAGAAAAAAAAACCATGCAATTGAATGCAAAAGCCACAAATGATTAATTTGCTGTCCGGTTGAAAAGTATTGTATTGAAGATGTCTGAGCGCTCCATGTCAGTCACGCAATCCTCTTATTTTATTTTCAGCTTTTTGCTCTGATGTAAGTTTGTGGAGTTTCTGATTGTTTATCCTCCCCAGTCAATGGATCGACACAGCACTCATCTGTTCTCTGAGTGCCCTCACAATGAAAACTATCTACAAGTTATTGAGCCCACCCATTCTGACCAAACTACAAACGACGAATCGCTAGTGTAGATGAATGGCTTTTCAGCCCGTTGTCGCCACCTGCAGGCGGAACGCTGTAATTTCCGCATGTCTAATTGAGAATGTCAGTAAGGTCCGGTTGAAAGGCTGAGGTATTTTAATAGCTTCATTCATACCATTTTTTTCAGCTCCAGACAATGAATATCACAGCTGTTGATGTTTCTGGACATTGCCTGTATAAAAATGTAATGATTTCTATTTATCGGTAATATAAATGCACGCTGAATCCTTTACAAGTCAGTGTACATTTGACATATCCAAGTCTTTTCTTTTTGAAAAGGTTTCACCTGCTGTGGGCAAACAAGATAGCACTATACTTTTGAGATATACGTGCAATTTATTTCTTACTGAACACAAAACCAACAGCTTCCAATGGCCCCATGACAGACTTCAAGTCATAGTTACGACTAGACTCGACATCAAACAATAAAGCAAACCTGCATTTAAAGTGCAAATGGAATATTTATTACAAATGCAATACAAGTTCTGAGTAACATGGCATAGAGGCACTGCATTTACTTTCTTTGTCTTTATATTGATTATATTGTAGAAACTCGTTTTACTTGAAGAACATAACACAAGCTTTTTTGTAAGATTGTTGAGTAGTTTGCGATCCCTCAGAGACTTAAATGCAAATAATCATGCTGCCTTTTGGTTCATATATATATATATATATATATATATAAAATGTAAGACATTTATATCTTTGGGAAAGAAAAAACTTCACACAGTGACTGAAAGATTTTTGATATGTTAAAAACTAATTGTCCACTCACAACGAATGTGTGCAAAAAACAGAAGAACATAAAACAGAAGTGTTTCAAGTTCTCAGATAAATTGAACAAAGCTCTTGTTGTTTCTTAGATTCTAGAGGAAATAATGAATCAGGGTTTCTTTATGGGCTTCCTTCCTCAACTAGAAGCACAGAATACTAATGTTTCCGTCTGAAATTCATCTGGATCTGTTGTCTGGAACTAAACAATTCCAGAATCCGATTTTTTTTTAAATATTGGAACAAAACACAATGAACACTATAACTGCTAAAAAATCAGAACTTAGTTTTCAATGACCCTTAAAGTGACATTTGTAACAACCTGACACTGCTGGAGATTATAAAAAGCAGAAGCTACAAATAAAATACATAAAAACTTAAAAACATTTTCTAATGTTTGCACAAAGTGGTGCTCTCCTAGCCTAAACCTTCTTGTGCTAAAATTATTTGTTTATAATAGGAATCAAGCTATATTTTAACTCGAGGCACAGTGATTCCATGATGCAACCAGGACACCATCAGACTAAGGTCACTCTACCCCTGCTAGCATCAGGGTAACTAAACATCCGTAACATTTTGGTCAAAGTACCCATCAAAGACCTTATCTTTAAATGACTGTAAACAAGTCTTTAAGTCAACATGTGACATCCCATTCAGTTGATCTCACTCGACAGGTCACACCTGAAATTATACAAATAAAACAGAAAATGTAAGCAAACGTCTCTGTAATCGGCTCAAGTAACCTACTCTAGTTAATATGACAGTGAACAAAAATAGCACATACCACTGTGTTATTCCTGTTTTGAGATCCAGCTGATTCAGGTCTATCTGAAGCTAAAATAGGATGGCACAGATTCAAAACATAAATATATGGATACATAATATATATTACAAAACATTATACATATAAAAAACATCCTAATCATGAAGCAAAATAACTTGGCGCAGTATGACATGACAAATACCTTGCCAATAAGCTCCTTTTCACGACTCATGAAGGAAACACTGTTTTTGACTGCAAGCTCAAGGCGTCTCTGATTAGCCTCCTGAAGTGACATGTCAAAATCAAATCTGCGGGAGAGAGAGAACTATGGTTAGCCTTTGAATCTAGTGTAATCTAGTGAATAGTGTGTTCAGGATGTGATTTAATGAGTGATGCTGTCAACCTCTCATTAAACTCAGGGTTGAGGTTTCTCTTCTTAATGCTGGTCTTCTTTTTGGTGTTCCGGTTCTTATCCGGGAGAAGAATAAGTGAGATGTAAGTGTCTGGAGGATCCTTTGACAAAGACGGCAAGTTCCTGTGTAAGAACACAAAATTGTTATAGTTTGTTTTACTATTCTTCTATGCTGTACAGCACTTTAAAGATAATCCTGTTGCTTGATGGTGCTTTAGAAATAAACTGACTTAGACTTTATATTGCCCCCTAGTGGTGTGGATGCAGCATTACACAAAAGCACATATTCTCAGTTATCCAGGCCATTGCAGAAATACCTTCTATTTTTTTTTATTTGTCAGGTGTATTTGTAAACCTTTATGATACCTACCTGCAGGCATGAATGTTGATAACCAGTCTGTTCCCCGCAGACGAATAGACAATGGAAAGCTTCACCTGGGCTTTTCCACTCGCAGTAGCATCCTCATTTCTGCACTCACATCCATGCACACACCCACATCAACATATGTCAATGTCACGAACTGTTTGACTCTACTGGGAAATATTAACAAACTGCATGGGAATATGAGTTTTCTGTATCTCACCCCTGGGCAGGCACATTTCTGTGTCGGAGCTCACGATTGGCTGCAGTGTCCGCTTCTCCCTTGGGAATGATGTGACTCACTTCCTCCACATTGGTTGTGCCGTCACTAGGCTGCGCCAGCTTGCTGTCTAAGAGCTAAGTTTGAGAGGTTTTTTTCAGACTTTTTAAGGCAAACTAAAATTTGTGTTTCCATTTTATCAAAGCTGACGCATCAGCCCCATAATGATATTTTAACTTCATAAAAAAGGCTTTCTGGTTACTGCATGTTCTGTGTGTATGTGAGTGATGGATGTCTAAACCTTGAGTTCAGCCCTCAGCAGAATCTGACTCTCAGGCATGGCTCCATCCAGACTAAACCACCGGTCCAGTAACAGATCCTTCTCATTCAACAGCTCCCTTACAGGTAGTACAAACGCCCCCAGAGGCTGACCCCAGCTGTGAGACAACTACACAAACACACACATGCGTTGGGTTTCAGGTTTAATGGGGAGATTCCAAAGATAAAATAGTTTAATACTGTACAAACTGTATATTCTATCCCCCTACACTAACCCTCCCCCTTAAATCTAACACTCACAAAAAACTTTCTGCTATTTTATATTTTTTAAAAAGGTCATTCTGTATGAATTATAAGCTTGTTTTCTCATGGGAACCTAAAAGAAAATGTCAAAAGTTACTGGTACTGTATTACTATACTTGAGGGGACATTTGGTCCTTGTAATGTAGTGAATACAAAGACCACACACGCGCGCGCGCGCGCACACGCACTCACAATTACTACATAAACTCACAAAAAGCTTTTCAACCAAAGATAACTATAATTATTGCAAATACTTTCATTACCAAAATGTTTCACCCCTAAATCAAACATTACTGTAAAATTCACTCACTTTAACTATGAGTGTGTCTTCTCTTGGATTCTGAATGAGGAAATGAAAAGCCTCATCCCACTGTGGAGAAGTCGAGCTATTTGCAACCTTGTGAAAGAGACATGAATCATCAGCAAGTCTTCAGAATTGAGTTACTTCAGCAGAAATGTTTCAGGATTTCAGAGTCTTACTTTGGTGCGGTATGATATGTTTTTGACTGACAGTTCAACTCCAGCTTTTGGCTCTTTTCCGCTCTTTTTTAACTGTGGACAACATTAAATGTTCAATGCTGGGTACTGCTAACACATTCAAACAGCAAAGCAGGCATTAATCCCAGTCTATACACATACTGTACAACACAATTTGTACACACAGTACACAGTTTACACCACTGAACACAGTCTTTACATACGGTACACCATTTATACACACTGAACACAGTCTATACATGTTTTCAAATATTTACGCTATTGTTTTCTGTGCAACCATTCAAGGCCATTTTTTGTTCACATATTCAATGACAATAAATGAATGTGTTAACTCACAGGCAGACCATGTGCTCTCTCAATGTACACAAACAGCAGTGCAGCAGAGGGAACTGTTTTATTCTGGTAAGACTGTCGAGAGTTGTAGTGCAAGATCTGGATGCCAAGCACATAAAAGCAAATAAATTTTGCCATAACAAATTTTAAATACCTTCATATGAGTTCTAATGTCATATAAACTGTTACCTGCTCAAGTCTGGAGGGATCTGACACTTTTGGCACCCATTCCATCATTAGATGAATTCGACCGGTTTTTACATCATTCAGGTTATACCACTGCACCAGGAATCAAAGGTGTAAACAGTGTAACATTAGCAATGTTACATTAAAAAACAAAACAAACATTTAGAGTCATGTGACGTTGACAGACCCACCTGATCAGTAAACTGAGCACTGATGAGATCCCGAAGGCTCATTTTGACTCTGCACAAGATTACAGCAATGATATTAAGATTTATCAACAGAACTGAAGAGGCATGGCCCTATACACAATATTAGAAATGTTGTAACAATGTTAGCATTTACAATCAATGTACAATTCTATGAATGATAGTTCTAAAAGTGAGTGAGACTGCCTCACCTGCCCAGGAAATCATCCTGATCAATGTCTTTATCATACAGGTCAAATTCCACCTCCTGTCCTGGAAGCTGCGTCAGGATCACCTACAGCAGAAGCAAGCGGGTTTGCATTACTTATAAATATCACTATGCAGTGGGGAGTTATAATACATAATTGTTCAGATGTTACAGACCTCCTTGTTTCAAGCTAGATAAATCGCCATGTTTACCTCATAAAGTTCGTTCCAGACAGGATTGAGGTTTTCTTTAATGACCTGACTCTTGAAGGCCATTCCTCCCACCCGGATCTTCACATACGGGTCACTCTTTCCCTTCATCATGCCGCCCATTAAATTGTCCTTTGCTATTAGGCTTTGGGCTTTCACCAGGTGGATCCGCAAAACACCCTATATTGATGTATTATAGTATGTATTAATTGCAATTATTGGTGCAACAGAAGCTGACTGAAGGATATTGAGATGGGCGTCATGTCTTTTAAAGCTTTAAAACCTACCTCAGATGCAAAGCTGCTGTCTGGACTGGTTTGCTCTGGGCGGTTGATGATGGGGGCCATTTTTGATCCCAAAGGAGACACTTGTGATTCAGCATCCTCCTCTCCTGATACTGGAGACACAGGTGTGGTGGGAATGGCTTCTTCATTCAGCCACAACACCTGAAACCATATAGGCCACAAACTCCTAAACGAATGTCTGGCAGACAACTGCAAACATTGTCCTCAAATATCCCCAATGTTGTGGTGCTTCAAGTCAAGCACTCCAAGCTCACCCTCAACAAAACTGTGATGTAGATACGACTGGCTGGTCCGGAGTTTTCCAGCTGAAACCACTGATCCATGCTGAGTTCAGTGCTGGAGAGTAGACGAGACAGAGGGATGGACAGACTGCCCAGGGCAGCGGCCCTGTCATCATCTTTCACCTGGAACAAGTCAGCACAAACACAACCATAGAGAAATATTAGTTGTTGCTATGAACAATGGCAACAACCCATTTATTGCAGTAAAGTCACGGAAAACATGAAACAAACATGTTTTTAATTTTTTTCAATTAAAAACACTATTAAAGCTATATAATTTGTAACTTTTTTGAGTTAAAAATGGACAAAGATCAGTTATTAAGCAATTACATGACACATCAGTGTTTAAAACGGTCTCCTTACCCTGTTTCACATCTGTAAGTTTATAATAATGCTTTATAATTTGAGCTGTCAGTTTGGCCTAATTTCTCTTCAACATATACAATGAAAGGTACATAAAGTAACCTGCAATGTTATGTTTCAAACAGAGATGGTGGTAGAGATTAGAGATCGCAGCTTTAAGAGAAGTGACAATATTAATGTGAGTATACCTGGATGTTGATGTTTTGTTTGCGTGGATCCTTTATAAAAAATGTAAAGGCATCTTCCCACACCGGATTATTGGATCCATACACCGTCTGGATTAATAATTGCATAATAAATAAAGGATGAATGAGAGGAGCATGTGAGAAATGTTCAAATAGAATGATCCAAATAGAATGATTAGAACGATGACATCAAACCCTGCTTTCTTTGGTTGTCTCCTGCACAGACACCTGCACCATGGGGCTGGGGTCCTTATTACCCTTCTTGAACTGTATACAAACACACCATGCCGATTCCATTCAAAAATTAAAGCAATAAAATACCAGATATTAAAAGAAGGGCAGGCCTGGTTCAGGATGCAAACTCACGGGTAGGTCTTGGGCCCGATCCAGATAAACAGTCAAAATGGCAGCAGAAGGAGATTCTGTTGTCTTACTGGTTATCGTGATGCTCTGATTCCTCTGCAGCACCTGTATGTAATAAATAAAGGTTTAGTCGGTTGTATATCGGTGGAGTTTTGCCAAATAGCTAAGGCTTTGCAGTCTGGTAAGTGAGACCTCAGTCAGGCGTTCTGCAGACGGAAGAAGAGAGAGCCATTCCAGTCTGAGGTGAACCTGACCTGATGGTGTGTCCTTCAAAGTGAACCACTGAAACCACAGTGAAAAGTATTACATTAACAAATCCCTAAAGAGGTCATGGTTCAGATCATAACCTCATTCACAGACAAATAAGGAAAATGTTCATTGAAATAACAACATCAATGTGGTGGATAAAGGTTATAGATAGAGGAGGAATCATAATATAAAATAACATAAAGGGAAGTACCTCATCCAGAACTACTGCTTTCTTTACGATACCTAAATCCAGCTTCATTCTGAAATAGATCCAGGCAAACAGACATTAATAAAAAGGAATCTTGAGGAATTACCTGCCAATAAAGACGGACCCTACACATCCACAATGGCATCCCTCATCCCTGTTATTTCTTTCTTCTGAAACAAGGCAGAATGTCTGAGCTACTCTCTTCCCCATGTTTGTCCTGTTTAGAACTTGACTACATACATCACAAGCCACATTTTCGTCATATTTTATTTAATAGTAGCTAGGACATTTCAGAACAAAGTAAATAATAACAGAATTTTCTGTTCCGAGTTAACTAATGTTGAGCTTTTTTGTCATCAGGTTGTTGATTTTATGTGTGTGTTTATGCATGTGAAAAAGTCAAAGCAATGCAGCATCACTGGCCCACACTTGTCAATATAAGAATACCTTCCAAGAAAATCATCTTGGTCAGGGTCTTTATCAAACACCTCCAGCTCCAACTCCTGACCGGGTACTTCATGAACAATCACCTATCACACACACACACACAAATATGCGAAAAGTGACAATGAGCAACTGCCATTTTCTGACATACAGCAGTAATGTTGCACAATAAGTGCAAAATTTAGAACTCACAACCTTGAACTTAAAACCATTTCTCAATGCTCATCTGATCTTAGCACATGATAGTCACATCCTGCACTATGACATTTAGTTATTTTTTTGCTGTTGCCATGGTTACGCAAATTTGAGCACAGCAAACACCTTAAGGGTTTGAGTGGTTTTAAAACCCACAGCTTCCCTTTCCTCCGAAATGTGACACTTTTCAGACACCAGAACAAACACAAGGGCCACAATGATCACATGTTACCCATGCACACCCCTCCCACTCTCTCTAACCTCATACATCTCTCTCCACTGAGGATTGAGGTTGTTGTCCACGTGGTGAGAGGTGAAGGTCTGTGTGCCCACCCGCACCACTGCATACGGATCAGACTTCCCAGATATGACACCTTTCATGTAATTATCTTTGGCAGCTAGGTTTTCTGCCTCCAGCAAGTGGATACGCACTATACCCTGTGGGAACAAAAAAGGAGCTTTAATTAGCATATGTATTTAAAGGAATACTTCACTCAAAATAAGTCATTACTTATTGTCATTGTTTTCATACCATCTGTGCTCGTCCAAACCCATATGCTGTTATTTTTTGGAATGGAACGCAAAATAAATGTTTGAAGAACATTACAACAACAGTTTACGTTGTCATTTGTCATGTTTTTGGAGCTTGACTGATGTGGTCACCATAAACTGTATCTGTATGATACGAGATGCAAACAACATACATGATTTGGAACAATTCAGATGAGTAGGAGAGTAAATTATGACAGAGTTTAACACATGTTTTGAGTGAGACATTTCTTTAAAGCTCTTGAAAGTGGTTACAAGAAGACACACCCCTGCAGCTTAACATTAAACTGTAAACAACTATACCGGACAAGCATGCATGATGAAACTATGGAGTATTAAAGAATACAAGATGGATATCTAACACTTGAAAGACTCCATTAACTCCATTAATGCACAGTGAAGTGTTACCCGTGGGAGAGGGGAACGAAGCTGTGCTACGTGCAGGTTGGCCACCAAAGGCACGGTGAGACGATTGGGCAGAACCAGGAAAGAGGCGATTGCATCCATTATCATAGTGTCCGACATTGCACTGAAAATGAATGCAAGGGGTTGTGGTTCGGACAGAGAAAATGGAACAAACAAAGAAGACACAAACAAAATACATCTAAACTATATGACAACATGAGAGCTCATATTTAATGGCTTTTGTGAGAATAATGAGTTAAAGGGATATTTCACTCAAAAATGAAAATTAGCCAAAAAAATACTTACCCTCAAGGAATCTTAGGTATATATTTCTTTCTTCTTTCATCCAAACAGAATCAGTGTTATATTAAATAATATCCTTACTCTTACCAGCTTTAAAATGTGTCGGTGTGTAGCCATGATGGCTGTACACATTCATACAGATATGTTTACATCCAAACGTGCCATATCGATGGCTAAAAAAATGTTAAAATATGAATCTTTTTTCTGTATCTGTATCGTATCATTTCGCTTCAGAATATAGTTATTATACTAGAGTCGTATGGATTACTTTTATGATAGATGGATGCGCTTTTTGGAGCTTCAAAATCTTAGGCACTATATCACTGCCATTTTAAAGCTGGGGAGAGCCAAAATATGAATCAGATTTTCTTGTTTAAGACACTTACAATGCCTTGAGGGCGAGTAATTTATTGGCTAATTTTCATTTTGAGTGAAGTATTTCTTTAAGTTGTGATAAATATGAATCTAATATGAATGGTACAAGGAAACTGTGATTACTGTCTGCATGTTTCCCTGCTTTGTTTGGCCAGAGGGAAGCTCAGCAGACTTTGAATAATCAGGCCAGTGCTTCACTGATTATCAATGAATGAAGCATATGAAGATAGAACTGTACAGTCATAAATGGTCCAGGAGTTCTGGTAGATTCAAATAAGAAGAACCTCAAGAGTACAATAAAACAAAGCAAATCTACTCACTTCAAACCAGGTATGTCTAATAAATTGGTCAGGCCGGTCCAGTTGATGTCAAGTTTCTGTAGAGAACATAATGAGATGAGCTTATGAAAGTAGCTTATGGTAAGAAGCGGAAACGGGTTGACAGTTCAGATCTGATATGGTTGCAAGATGGAAAATGTTGACTAACAGGTCTGCGAATGAAGAACATTGTGACAGCTCCAACGAGAGGAACATCTCCAATCAGGGGTTCCAAGATAACCCTCAACTTTCCATGGAGCTAGAAGAGAAGAAACACTGATTTCAGTGATTTCCAATGGCCCCTTCCTTAAATATATGCATCTGGCAGACAATTTCAAAGTGACCCACATTGCATTCAAAGTTTTTAATAATTTTATGAGTTGGTGTGACCTACAAAATTGAACCTGTGATCTTGCCATTGGTTACCCGAGAGGAAAATGTTATTTCTCAGAGGTTGCTCTTTCATAGTGCAGGAGATTTAATGGAGCTCTTCATTGTGTTTAATTTATGTATCAACTTTGTCTTTGTAATATTGCAAAATATAAACAAATGAGACTGTTAAAATAACTTTGATGTGTAGGAGAAATAACTGAGATATTAAAGAGATCTTATCTATCTAGAAAGATTTTCCTTTCTTGTGGAACGTCACTCTCTAGCAGCTGAGTTACAGGAAGACCTTACCTGAATGCCCTTCACTCCAGCTTTGCAGAAGTATCTCTTCACCTCAACATTAATCTCCACATCTCCAGCATAGCTGCAAACAACAGAGCCCAGAAGGATGAGCTCACACCTTTTTAAACAGCTTAACACTGGCATATTTTGAATTTAACATTTGAATAGCTCAGGGCTAGAACGTTTTAAATATGGCTGTACACCAGGACAAAAACAAACAATGGCGCTACCTGACATAAAGATCAAGTATCACTTGACGCTTATCCTGTTCAGTGTAGGCCTTTACCCCAACTACCCGCATAGGCTGTAAAAAATTAATTCAGTTAAAAAAGTGTGTTCAGATTTTTGTGGCATAGTAAAAAGAAAACATCTTAAAAAGGAGCTGAAATTGACAGAGAACAGTTCTGCCGATCATTAGAAACAAGAAAATGTCTTTGTATCAGAAGCAGATTTGTGTACCCTGTCTCCCAAGTCCACTTTGGTGAAACTGAGGGTCTGTAGATGAGCACTGGCGGATCGGATTGAAGGAGCGATGGTTTCCACCAGAAGCTTCTCCAGATACTGTCCAATAAATGGCCAGGCCTGCTGCAATATCTGTCAGCCAGAATACAGTTCAGACTCACGTCATGGAGAAATTCTTGCTCCAAGCATGTAGTGTGCAATTTACACCTCAACATTAAACCAAAAAGACAGCAATACAATGTCTGCTGTGGTTGCCTGTGGGCCTAAAAAGAGCACAACATATGTTGAAAACACATTCAAATTTGCCAGTCAAACCACGGAAGAAAATCACAGGCACTCGGGAGAAACCATATAGGGAAGATCCTTTGTTACCTAAATACAACTGCATTAGAAAAGTGGATAAACCTAAATTGTTCATAAAGTCTAATAAAAGTTAATCAACAATAATAAGTCTATAAAAATCAATTTTAAATACTTGCTTTAATCACCTGGTAATCAGATGAGCCCAATAAGTCTCTTATTAGACTGACTGTACAGGGAAATACATTAGCACCAAAACATTAGTTTACATTACATTATATTAGTACTACTTTAGAACAAAGGTTCACTGTCTCACTCAAATGTCTGTAACTCCTAGGTGTGTTTTTTAAGCTTTGTGTAACTGATGTAGTAGTCAGCTCCAGAATCACATACCACAACCTACCCTCCCCACTCTGGCCTGTCTAAAGCCAGCCAGAAGCTTGTTTGAGGCAAACATGAGTCTCTCTGAATATGGCATGCTAACAAAACAAACCTGAGTGTCAGAATAGTCTAAGAATAACCTGTGAAATACCCATCAAGTGGAACAAAGAGAAGCTAAGACATAAAAAACTAATGAATTCTAGAAGCCAGTATTTATTCTTTGCACTCTAAAGGAAGCAGGAATGAAGCACTTTGCAATGAGCTCTTATCGAAGTAGACAGTGACTGTGCAAAAACACCATGTGATGGATATGCTGGAGCCTGAAGACTTTTGTGAGCCTGATAAGTCTCTTGTTTGTGTGGGAGTCTAATACAATCCTCCAGAACACAAGAGTCTGTCTCATAACCCAGATAACAAGTTTAGGCTATAAGAACATTTTCGTAATGTTTTCATTACAGAACAAAAATGTTTAAAATGTCATTTTGAACGTTCTATGAATGTTCAAAATGTTCAGTTTTTCGGTGTTGTGTTAAACTTATTGCTTGGTTATTAGCAATTAAAACTTTTAATATTCTGTAATGTTTTTAAAATGTTCCACTAACAACTTAAGAATAACGTTTTTTATATATGATATATAATGTTCTGAGAATGTTTCCTGGTAGCTGGGAAGCAGTTTGTCCTACAGTGTATGATACATGATTCACAAGTGGTTTACAATGATTAAGATAGTCAGTAAGTACTCCAGGGTCTGTTACGGCAATGGAAACAGTAAAACTGTAAAAATCGACGCAAAGCTGTTAGACTGTTTATCTTCAGGGACTAGACTGAAAACATACACAGAGTGCCCTCAGGAACACACAACAGAAACAAGAGAACAAAGACTGAGGTCACGTGCTCATTTGTGTATTTAAACACAGAGTCTAATACCTTGTTCATCCACTCAGCCTTTTCCACGTCTGGGAAGTTCACCTGTGGATAAAGAAGAGAACGGTTATGTGCTGTATGCAGGACATGTCTGGTTTTGTAAACTATGCAAATAACATGAAGGTCAGGCAGGTGTTAGTTACAGAAACAATTTCCAAGGATAATTTAGGTGTACATACAAATAAATATTCTTGGCTTCGACAACGTTTGTCAATCTTTCAGCTATTTATTTACAAAAGGACTTTGTAAATGTAGGTCCCAGTTTATCATAGTAACAAACAGAAAGCTTTAATCATAAGCAAGCATGATTAAAGTCCTGCTTATAAACAAACATTCCACTGTAAAGAAAATCATGGTAAAAGGTCAAGTCCAGTTTCAGTTTGGAAAAATAGACATTGATGGTAGTTCTGTATATAAACCATATACAGTTTTCTCTAATTCCTGAATCATTACATTTCTAATCTAATTGCCAGGGGGTTATTCATAAATTAGAGTCATCGTTTACTTTTATTGTATTAAAAACTTTTATTGGAGGTTCTGCCAAGGATATTCAGTGGTAGTCGGGGGTGAACTATTGCTTTGAGTATTAATAAGTTGTATGTGCATGTATAAACAAAGTTAACACAGACCATCAGATCGTAAGTCACGGACAGTCAACTAAATACTAAAGTTTAAACTTCTAATTTGTGGGTAGGTTTATACAAAAAACATGACGGTCACTATTTACAAGCTACTGAGATGAATGTGGTAGAACAGCTTCTCCGAGCACAGGTCACACTTTTCCAAGTAATCCTTTAACTTCAATGTTTCCCGTTCTCCCCCGACTAAATTCTTGCTGTAAATGGTCCGTTTTGGCATTTCACTGCCAATGACTCAGTCCTTTGAGACTGGATGTCCAAAAATAGCAAGGGCCGGACAGACTTTGGAATGTAATGTTGCTAATGAAGGATGGCAGACGAGAAGACGGGAGAGAATAAGATGAACAAGGATTCTGCCAAAAAGCGTGCACGATGCTCATGAGCGAGACGAGGAATGTGACTGCCCAGCTCACAATTTTAGGTTGTAAGAATGTTCCCATAACATTGCCATTAGTAACCAAAATGGTTAAATGTTATGTTTTGATGTTCCTAGAACATTCAGAACGTCCAGCGTTTAGATGTTGTATTAACCTTATATTGTTGGGTTAGGAGGATGTTATTCAAACGTTTGATATATAACGTTTTACTAACGTTACTACAAGAACATTGCTGATAACCTTGACAGAACTTTTAGAGACTGCTCTGAGAACAGTCCCTGTCAGCTGGGTGTCAAATATAAGTTACTGCCACACATTTCTCTAAAAGCTGTGATGATGATGAGGTTGCAGTATACAGTAGCAAATTTATTGTTGATTCAGACTGAAGATAACGTCACAATACAGTTACATCACAGTTAAATCATAAAACAAATCATTATATTACAGTTAAATCACAAAACACATCGTCCCTTATTAGACAGTCTTCGGTATCAAACAATATTGATCACTGAAGAATACAAGCCTAGCTCCATAAAACAAGCAGTATGCATTTATATTATGCATTTACATTTATAATTTTATTGCACTTAAAACGGTTCATAACATTATCAAATGTTATAGTAAATGTGATATAATATTTGAGGGTGTAGTCTTTTCCTGTAAACGCTGCCTTTAATAGTGAATGGCATTGTTTTTTATATTGCTAACAGGTTGTAAGAATAACGTATGAGATCTTCACACGACCACATCAATAAATAACACGATAGCTGTTAATGCAGTGGGAATGCGCCATATCGGTTAGGATATAATAATGTGACAGGGAATCACACAGGCTGCATGAAAATCATGCACATGAAATCAGATTTTACGTGAACATTTTTTTCCATCTTTCCATCTGCGCACAGATGCAAACCACGCGTTGCAAAATGCCAACCAGCATTATTTTTTATGGTATATTAAAAAAAAACAAAAACAAATCTCACCCATGCAGGTAACTCCCGTTTACTTCTGAACACCCGTGTGGTTGTGACATCCCGCTCGTTCTCCAGAAAATACATCGCGCTGTGCAGTCGTGCCTTTTTCCCATCGCGGCTATGTTTCCATCCCGTATAAACCACAAGACCGAGCAAAACGAAACAGATGCTGAATCCAAAATATCCAGCCAAGTAGATCGGCAGCAAGGCACCGAGACACTTCCCGAAAGCCAACAGCACGGACACGGCGTGTTTTCCGGGAGAATCGTACGACTGCGAGTCTTCGCGCGGGGCCGAGTCCGCAACCTCCGGAGCGGCAGCGGTACGCGGCCCTGCATCTTCCGATGGCATCGTCTCTTTCCCTGTCAAATCTGTTTTTAAAGACGTTCAGCACTACGTACTACAATCTCATACCGCTCGTAAACGGATGGGTGCCGTGCATTGTTATAAAGAAAACGTCCCCTAATTCGTACACCCAGCGCTGACGTCTGCTCCGTTGCAGTGGAAGTTGTGGATTTTTAGTTTGCTTAAAAGTAGGGCGTGTAGGGGCGTGTTTTGAACACTACAGCCCTCCTCGACTCTTGTTAAAACCTCACGGCCAACCTGAACATTTTTAGTGATGTTGTGTTTGTGCATCTCCTTTATGTGCATTGTGCAGTCACGCAAAGCATTGACAACGGCAAAAACAAATTCCGCGATAAAAACTAACATTGCATTGAATTTTTACATATCAGAAACCCAGTTCACACCACTGTCAGGGGCAGCCCGAGCTATGCCTTCATCCATGCCGATCAGCTAACGGTGCGAGTTCAATTAGATACAACATAAACATCCAAACTCCACAAACGTAATTCATCTGTTGACTTAAGCTTTGTTTTAATAACGTGTGCTTTAGAAATGCCGTACAGAGACTCATACGCAAACAACCACCCTAATCAAAGCAGGTGAAGTCGATTTTTGCAAACATTTTTATTTGAAAGACTACATATCCCGATAGCAACCATTAAGTGGTCTGAATATATTGTATAATTATCTTCATTGCATTTGCTCCTACCTGCTTAACAATGACTCAGCCGTGTTGGAAAATGGAGTAGGATGTTATGCTTTCAGAGATGGGCAATTTGAGATGCTAGCAATAACTACCTTACCTTTATGGTGTTGCTACACCATAAACTGCAGGCGAGTCCCATTTGGACCCATTACTCTAATGCACGCCCTTGCATTCTTCCAATTATGGCAGAACGTCTTTGACCTTCCTACGTAGTTTCACCCTTAGAAGACGCCAAGATCCACTTTTACATGATCAAAAGGTACATTTTACACCTTACCAGTACAGCAGCTATTGTATTAACAGCAAGTCAACTACAAAGGACAATGACTCTGCATTCAAAACATCTCGCTCCTACACTTGTTCATGTCACCACAATGTAGGAGCAGAAACCCTTGGATTTCTTTAAACGTCACCTAAAACCACATGGATTGTAAATCAGTAAACCACACACACACACACAAAGACATTACACCACTTTTGTTAAACCAAAAATTTATTGACATTAACAAGCTGAGCTGACAAATCTGAGGAATGTCCAAAAAGAGTTCACAGCATCGAGAGCAGCACGCTTCTGCAGAACCAACTGATGAAAAATCAAAGTCTCGTTTAGAAGATGGCTGGGCTCACAGGTGGAGAATGAGTGGACCTTTAATTGGGCTTCCAGCAGACTCGGGCTGAGGAGATTGAAGTAGAAGAGCACTCTCAGCTTCAGCAAAAGAAGGTCCAGTCTACTTTGACCTCTGCCTCATCTTTCTCCTTTTACGCTTCAGCCTAAGGAAAGAAAACATGTGAAGCTGCATCATAGACAAGTGTGATAAGCAAGCCACACTATAACTTACAACTTTAATCCGTCAAGGAGCAATTAACAATGGGTTTAATATACAAACACATTGGTATACATTAAAGCTATAAGCTAAAAATGACTTCATGACAAGCTTACCTGCGCATGCGCTTCTTTCGCCACTGTAAAAGAGAAATTTAATTACAAATTAAGGTTTATACTACATGACTGAATTGTTTAATAACTACACATGCGCATTCCCACCTAATAACCCGCCATGCACTCACCATGCAGCATGGCGGGATAAGTGAGGAAAAAACCTAAAAAGGCTACCTTATTACTGTTATTATACAATTATCAAAATTAATTCTAGATTAACCTGGAAAGCACCAAAAACTGCAACACGAAACACTACAATCATAACACGTGGTAAATACATGCGCGATTCGTCAAAACATCCTCCAGAGAAAAAAAACAGGCCTAGGAAAGCAGGCCCGACTACATTAAAACCAAATTTGATTAAACAAATTTGATTTGTATTTCGATAGACCCTCAAACAATAAATGCGCACACGACGAAAGCCAAACATTAAAGTCAAACAAGTTGATCTTACAAGCATTATCACTCGCACTAGCCATCAAACTGCTAGCGAAACTAGCCATGTAATTCACAATCCCAAAATCATCATACATAGAAAATTTCCACTTACCTTCGCTCTCATGATGAGAAGGGGGTTCTGTAAATAAAGAAAGACTGTTAGAGATTTTCAAGAGGCGTGTAAATATGTCGGATGGCTATGGATTGTATGAGATGGTTAACACAGGGCAGCGGACATCGAGCCTCACCTCGTCAAGCGATGAAACGACTCCAAGAGGACGTCATGCGGGAGACAGACTTATTTATACGCTTGCATGACGTCATCTTTCAGCGACGAGGAAACATACGCGTGCCGCGCAACTGTCAGTAACCCTCGTGCGTTTGTCCGCGTTACCCTCAATTTATACATTATAGCAATTAAATGTGCGTTATTATATAATAATTACATTATTATATTTAATGTAATCAGTATGCAGTTACTATGACATTTGGCTAAACCATTTATCGTTGTTTCAAAGGGTATATCAGGCAAAATCGAACTACATTTAGAATTCAACAAATTCAGTCAAGTTGCTGTATGTAATAAATCAAGTTTTAATGCTTATCGTAATCTTTAGACTTACTATACATATTTAAACGCTCTTTAATTGGCTTTTATTTTAAACCAAAAGCAAAAACTTGTTTTAAAAAAACTATGGTATAGATCAACCTGTTTGCAAAACTGCTATTAAATCAAAGGGGTTTTTCCACGAGGTGTAGAACCAATTACATCTCAAGCCCTGAGAAACTAAATTCATCACAAGGTTAAAAATAAAGCTGCAATATAACATATTTGACTTTCAGTGGAAAATATAGCAAGTATATGAAAGTGTATAAAGCCAACCTCATGTTTTTGTATAGCATCAGACAACATTTTGACTAAATTCACAGCTGTCCGTGTTAAAATGCTGTGATTTAAATACACAAAGACAAACCAGACTCTGAACCATAATTTGGCTAGTTCAATTTATTAGATGTATGCTTACAAAATGGCAGAATAATTTGGTCAGTTTAGTCAAACAATAGTTTCGGGAATCAAACCAGTGAGCTGAAGGTAGATTTACAGCAAAGTGAACCAGAATCTGGAAAAGCTTTTGTAATTTGGGAAATACTACAAAATGAATGGCCAATGTCATCAGCTGAAATAAAAAGCTTACCAAATTGATTAACAGTACATCCCATTGTAGTTATTTAGCTATATTTGAGTTGTAGTGAGGCAGTAACTGCTCCAAAGAATCACTGCAGGTCATCAATACAAACTTTATAATAATTCCCAACCGCCAAATCATTACAAAAATGCAACCTTTATCAGATGTAAAACAGGGACCCCATCTGCAATGACATGAATGGCATTTTGAAACAACGCTGCCTAAGAAGTGCCATAATTACACTTTTATTTTTCATAATGGCTTGTACAATGACTGAAACTCTTGAGAGGGTCACAGATCCCCAGTGTTGCCTCCTGTAAACACAGTTGGTTAGTATCTACCTGCTCATCTGTATCCTCCTTTTCCTATGAGAAGCAGATGCTCCAGAGAGAAGCATGGTTCACAAACAACCAAACAAGAGTTTGGAAACAAGTAAACTGTACAATCCCTGTAGCAGTCTTATATAACTAATGAGGAGGTATTCGAATAGACGGAAGGCTTGGCCGGAGGGCCTCTCAGTGGGGCAGGTCATAATTAGCTTTAACGGTTCTGTTCTTTGGACTGTGCAGAGGCTCTGTCAGTCAGCTTGGTTGGCAGTGGGAGTCTATGCAGCAGCTTGGCTCTCAGCATCCTCTGGTTGTTCTGTAGCATTCTCTGCATTTTTTGATGCCTGAGGACAAACAAAATGAAGCAATTTTATAGGGTTTACGGATTCATATTTACAAAGTGCCATTAGAAATAACCAATGCAGCTGAAAACAAAACGATTTCCACTAGCCAATCACGTGTAACCATCATTCACATAGTTCAATAATCAGAGAGATTCGGTGTGTGTGATCGTGTCTCTCAGTGTGTTAACGGTTGGAGTAACGGTCCTTCCGAACTTCAGACAACATCTAGAGTGTTTGAAACATTTTATTAGCAGTTGCTAGGGTGGAATTTCACGGAGGTGGCTGTAAGCAAAGAGTTTTTCCTCCCATTGAGAACTGACAAACCATTGTCGTGCTCAGATCTGACAAAAAGCCAACTGTTATCCACAGTGATTGCATAACCAAGTGTTTTCTGTGGTTCTCCTACATTTGAATGACTAATAAAACATAAAAGCAGAGACAGAACATTCTGTTTATTGAGTGGAAAGCTTGTGTAGCGGCACATGTAATAAAAACACTAGAGTTCTAAGGTCTCTCCCACTCTCAGATTAATTTAGTTTAGTTTTGAGTTGGCTATTGGGATGCCATCTTAACCAAATATCTGACCATTCAGGAAACCAATTTTCCAGATGCAGCACTTTAAAATGTGTTGTGTAATGCTTTAAACCTTTCACTGTATTGTTAGTTTGACAGAACATACCTTCTTTTTCTTCTTCTTCTGTGCCTTGCGGCTGGCTGAGCTTTGCAACAAGGCCTGCAGAAAACAAAGAGACTGAATTCACTAATAAACTAAATACTTCATTGCACTGGAGAATTGAACTGTGTAACCTCACACCAGTTCCCTTAATACACTAACAACAGAGTTAAACAAACACTCCCACTGGTTAGCTTGGGTTTCTTACCTTGAGCTCTGGATCTTGTACTTCATACTCAGACTTGTACAGCTCTGGTTCGAAAGGTCCACTGGTGATACGCAGAGGACCATTGGCCATCAGCATCACTGTAAATTTAAACTGTGCTACAAATTCACCTTTAAAAAGAAGAGAGGACATTTGTGAGGAAGCGGACCATGGCAGACATCATCAGGGTCACCAGTGTCAAAGATCTTTTAAAATCTTGCTGATGGCACTAAACTTTTCAAATGGGTACAATCTTTGACCTGATCATGCAGCGGATGTGCTTGATACACTTCTTTGATGACAAGAAATGATTTTCCATTTAGGTGATTGCTTGTAGAGGTTTAACCTTATCTTCATGCTTGGTTGACCGTTTTACATATACAGTAATGAAAGTTTATTGCTGTGATATTCATCTCACCTTCCTTCTCATGCAGGACACTGAAGGGCTGGAGCAGCTCGTGCTTGGCACACTCAACTACGCCCAGACGAGCTTTACCCTCATCCTCAAATGCCCTGACAGAGTACAGACACCACACAAAGCATCAGACACCCAGGGGAGAAAGGGAGGGAAAGACAAGGAGAGACTAAATGAAATGTGATGAAGGACAGAGGTGAATTGTTTGTTTTGTATCTCAACTGGTAAAGCACTGCGCTATTAATACCAAGGTCATAGGTTAGATTCCCAGGGAATGTACTTACTCATAAAACATACACTACAAGTCACAACAAGTCGCTTTTGATAAAAGTATCTGCCTTATGCATAATACATACAAATATGAAGTGACCTAATGTATTATAATAACATTTTTTATTGTATGTTTTTATTTGTATAGTTTAATATTTAATGTTTTAATAGGAAATGATTAACCAATCGGATAAACAATCTATTAGTGGAGACAAAGAATTTCCTCCCCACTTTAACTGAAATTAGGTACCTTAGAGTAAACGGCATGGTGTCAAACCGTCGCTCCACCTCACTAAAGAACATCCTGGAGGTCTTCATCTTCAAGCCATACTGCTTGCTGGGGTCTCGCTTGTAAACAGTGGTTCTCTGACCAGAGTCTTTAGCCTGCAGAGGGAGGGATATGATTGGTACATTCTGTGAACAGCCATTCATCATGTATGTTAAATAAATGTGAAAAAAATTAAAACACAATTTCACCTTTCCTTCTCCAGTGCTTATAAGCACATCCACAGCATACACCTCATGCACTTCAAATTCTGCTTTCTCATGGTCCTTCCTGAAGGCCAACAAGGACAAAAAGCATTTAGAGCTGATGAGAGCCATTACTTTCAGAGACTAAGATTTGGCGTTTCATTGTCCTCACCTTTGCTGATCAGTAGGGTTCTGAATTATGGTCTTCTCTCCATCGATGACATGCTGCTTCAGCTGATGAGACAACATACCTGTGGGGAGAGAGAGTAACTGGGTGTTTACAACAGTGAATAAACTAACACTTTTAGCAAAGTCCCTTTTAAGAAGTCTCCACACTCAGCAGCCATCTTTGCAATGCCTCCGAGCAACTATGAGAGAAGACTGATATCTCTAAAATTGCTGACTAAGATCACACCAAAACACTACATTTCAGACCAACTATTAAACCCTACATGAACTGCATCTTAAAGTATTCCTCTTAAGCTTAACTGCCCTATAAAACATGTTTTCCAGAGTGCTTCAAGTACTGTGCATGTAGTCCCTCACAACATTCTGTCGAGAGCTCCTCTAGCCGTTTCTCCCATTTATAGTACTAGAACTGTAGTATCTTAATTCTTTGGTTTTAGTCAGCTCACCCTCTATGGCTGTGCATTTGAATGACTGGGCAATCTTGTTCCAGGCATCTGTGACCTGAGTGTTCTGAGAGAGAGAAAGAGAGAAACAATGATGGCTGATCTATTGTGGCTTTTATAATGATTCATTTAAACAGCTGAATCACCAGTTAATCACAATGTAAATGTCTATTTTAATACACTGTGCCATGTTAGCACCTACAAAAATGTTGCAGAAAGCAACAGGCAACTAAGATTCCTGAGACCTGATAAAAATAAGCAGGAGTCAGTTCAAATTAGGCAGCTGTGATCCTATTCTGAGAGTGAATTCTAGCTTTTGATATGATAGATAATACATATATATGTAAATATTAGGGATGTAAATTAAATTATAATAAAGATATTAGCATTAATCCTTAAATTGTCATGAACAATGATAAACAGGATAGGAGTCATTCTAACTAACCTGATTTCCAGGTTTAACCAGCCGAAGAGCCGCTTCAGCGCACAGATGGGCAGCTTTTATCACATCCGCCTTCCGTCCTGTCACAGGAGCTTCCTAGAAAACCAACAAAGAACTTCAAAAACACCATACTAACAGACTGAGAAACTGAGAAAATCTCTGTGACATTCACAATGAACAGTGCCATACCTTGGTGGCACCAACCACAAAGCTGTGAGCAACGTTGGAGATGAAGCCATCCACATGCACTCCCAGGTCGCTGTGCAAAGATACAAGGTAAGAGTGAGTGAATATACTGACAACCACCTGAAGAAAAATATATAGTACAGAAACAAACAAGGGAAAAAAACGCACATTTTCACCAAGTCACCCTCTTTAAGCACGTAGTCTGGATCGCTCTTCAGCGGTGAGAAGTGACACACACAGTTGTTCACAGACACACAAGTGGGAAAGGCAATCCCTGTCGCACAAGATCGGCACTTTTAAAACCACAGATTCAAGATTTGAAAGACTGTGTTTTAGTTTTCAAATTCATGCTCACCTTTCTTTATCTCTTTCTCCTTTTTGAACACCTTGCCTGTTTCAGCGGTAACAAAAGCATCTCCTTTTTCGCACAGGCTGAGCACAGACACCCCGGGCTTGGCTGTTTCAATGACCGTCTTTAAAGCCTCTGATGAAAAAGACAGAAAATTCATATAAAGGGTGTCATTGTGAGAAACAAAAGGCAAAACTGACTTACAAAGAATGCACTTAATTCGACTAAAACATATTATTCGACTTTTTATTTAATTTTAATCAACTGACAGCCTCAATTCATGTAAAACAGTCTTAAAGAAGCAATGTGTCTACAATGATCCATTCTGAAGGGGATCAATACACCTTTCATCTGCAAGCAATCCTGCTATAAGCAATAATGGCAAAGACATCGACTGCCCGCAGACTGACAGTGGCAGCAGCTTACTCAGCAATACTTTCACACTTACTTGACACAAACTTCACCCGTTATCTGAATACGTTTATTCATCGCAAACAGTAACCCTGTGAGAAATGGCGACAATAACACGCAACTTCTGATGAATGACTAACTTCCAAACTTGAGCACGTTGAACACCTGAAGTCTGCGTTTCGACTACCGCTAGCTGGCTAATGTGCTAGCCGAAAAAACAACCTAACATCGCTCTTAAGATTACGACACATTACTGATCGTTGTTATCGCGATTCAAAGTCGACTCAAAAAGCAAGAAAAGACTGGCATCGGTGCCTGTCTCACTACAGCGCCCGACGCTCGACAGACACATGGTCGGACAGTGAGCTTGGTCAAATTCAGTCCTTAATCACGGAAAACAGCTGCACAATCACGCTTACGATTCGCTATGTCAGCCCCCATCTTGTACTTGGTGACCACCAGGTCATCGGCAATGGTCTGCTCTTGCTGGTCGTCGTCTCCTGCCATGCTTGTCGATGGTGAGATTCACGAAGAGCTCGTAACTTTTTCCCTCGCTTCGCTTGTGGGCTGATGGAGCAGGAGCACGTTGCTCGTCTCACGTCTGCGTCACCAGCAGCCGTAAAGACTCCCAAGATGGCGGACTACAGCACCGCTTTTCAAAATAAAAGTACCGACCGCAAAAGACAGACGCCCAGTTTACAAACTAAGTGACCCCTACCGAGCACTGAATGTTATTTCAACGCCAGGATTTAGTGGCATACGTATTAGTTTTAAGCCTTGGGTTATTTCTAATAAGTTAGTATTTAATTGACACGTAATGTTATTGTTAATGCACCCTGAAGCTTTTCCCCACCAATATGATATAAATAACAGATACTTTTACAGCCATTTAAGCACCAATGTATCGTTCTTTTAATCAAACACTTATCAGCTATTCCTGCCTGTTTACATTTCTTCCAAGTTTTCATGGTAAATGTGTAAAGGATGCTCAAGTTGTATTTGGTTATTACTGTTGGAAATGATAATACCCTTTTAGCAGTGGATTTTAGTAAGATAATGTTATGGAGTGCTTCGCTTTGTATGAGTGTGTGAAAACATTAGTAAATTATATTTTACAAGGTGAAAATGTTTGGTATAATAGGTCCTACTCAGCATTGCTTGCTTGGCAAAACCTGTACTCACAGACAAGAGTCTAAAGTCTTACATATCCATATTGCTGACAGCAACATATTTCATGATGATAACAATTAAATGGAAGAAACAAAAAACGTAATACAATGAAAGCTTACTTTATTGATTGAACATCAAAACACAATGACTGATTTTCCAATAATTGCTCTTTTTTTAAACAGTAAACAAAGAAAATTATCTTACAAGAACAGATTTATATAAACTTTAGGATCTGGACTTCCAAGACAAACAAGTGGAGGTAGGCTATTCTTTAACAGAGGACAGACCATTTTATAATGTAATAATGTGTAGCATTTTACTTCATAGGCAATAGACCAACACATACAAGCATAAACATACGTCCTGAGAAATATGGACATTGTTTATCCATCACCTTGTTTGTATTTGTCACTTGAAGTCTTTACTTCAGTAATTACGTGCATACAGCATCCTGTTTATGGAATAGTCTGCTGTGCCAGTAGTCTGGGTTGTCAAAAGAAGTGCTTTGCTCCTCTATTCCATTATACCCTTTCATGCAAGATCTGAGACCAGTCTTCTGAGACTCTTCACTTACTACTGGCCTCCCTTTTACCGGAAAGTTCTGATACTCTGGCTGATCTCCATCAGAGGAAGATCTTCCTGAAGCCTCCATGTCCACATACTCGCTGGGCTGTGTAGTGCATTTAGAATCCTCATTAGCCGTATGTCTCCTGCTCAGTGTTGTTGTTAACCTAGGCGGCTCACTTATATTTTGGTAAACTGCTTCTTTGCAATTGCTTACCATCGCATCTGGTTTGCTGTTCTTCTCATTTGAGTTTGCTGCCTTCTCCCCTGTAGTGTTCTGCTTGGGTTCTGGCACAGTTTCAGTACGTATGTCCATGTATTCGTACTCTACTGCCGCCTCTTGCGGCTGGCCTTCGTTTGGAAGGTCTTTCTCGATGGTACTGCTCTGGGACGGAAGCCTCGCAGACTGGTTTCCTTCATTACACATTGCTGTTTCGACCGGGCTGTCCTCGCAAGATGAAGATGCCAGATTGTTCCCATCAGGGGTACTAATGCCCTTATCTGACAGCTCAGTTTGTGTCGGGTCAGAGTCTCTCTTCTGTGGTGAAATGCTGCCAGGTTTGGCAGGGGAAGGCTGTTTGTGGAGCACAGCTGAACTGTCAGTGGTGTCTGTGGGTGAAGGAGACAGTCGAAGGGGCTGTTTATTCATTAGCTCATACTCTTGTGTGATGTCTGTTTTTGGTATTGAGAGAGCAGTCTTGGAGCCCCTAGACATCCTACCACGATGAGCAGTGCTTCTGGAACCTAAGCAAGATGGCAACAATATGAGAAATGATATGGCATAAAAATGGCACCCAGAGAACTTTTAAAGGGATAGTTTGATGAACATTTTTCCCACAAATGAACATTTTTCAATCTTTACTACAAACCTATGTGACTTTTTCTCTTTTGTGGAACACAAAAGATGATATTTTGAAAAACTTTGTGTCCATACAATAAAAGTCAATGTGAGCCACTCTTGTTTGGTTACCAGTATTTTTTAAGTATCTTCTTTTGTGTTCATCAGAACAGGTTTGAAATAACATGAAGGTGAGTAAATGATGAAAGAATTTTCATTTATGGGTGAAATGTCCCTTTAATGTCAACACTTTCAATGAATAGAGTACAAACGTTTTCTTTCTTTTTTAACAAATTGTCAGCAAATTTCAGGATATGTCAAATTCAAGTTTATTTAAATTATTTACCTCTGTCTTGCTTACGGGTGTCTGTGGGCAGCACGTATCCATTATGGTCCTCATCCACACCCTCCAGACCTGGTGAGAATGGATCTGAGGCCACAGACATGCTGGTGGACATGTAAGCGCTGTCCATACGGCTGCGGCCTCTGCGCAGGCTGCCTGTTTGAGAAGTGAGTTCAGCTATTTCAATGTCCGCCATGGTCCCTCTGCCCTCCGAGCACTCCGACTCTGTCCTCACTGATCCAGTTCTTCTCCTCTGGGCTCTAATCTGTGTGTGAACAATGTAAACACATCAATTTACATTGTGTCTTTTAATGTGATGTAATGCACATTTATACTATGATATGAAAAAGCACATTTAATATCTTTGCATAAAAATCATGTCAAAATGTTTTTATGTCAATCAGATTCAGTACAATATCATAGTGATATGGATGCTGACCTGTCTAGGGTCGCCCCCTGGGCCAGGGGTCATGGGGAGGTAACCCACCGGTGTTATATGGTCTGAGGTTCCCTGATGAGGGAGATAGGAAAATGTATTTAGATGTTGCATTAAAGTTATTGCCTGGTTATAGGACTTTTTGTAATTCTGTAAAGTTTTAAAACATTGAACTACTTATATGTTTTTATGATATGTAATATATATATATATATATATAATATATATATATATATATATATATATATATATATATATATATATATATATGTACATTAAGAAAACAAATTTCAAGTTATCATTTTACAAATGATAACTTGATTTTTGATAACTTTGAGAGAACTATTAAAGATCATTAGCCAACCTTCTGAGAACCTTCCCTGTTAGCTGGGATAAACATGACACAAATGTTCTTTAGAGAGTATTGCAGACATCACACCTTGTAAGAGGCCATACGGAGGCGAGAATGACCTCTAGCTGGTGACAGGTGGAGGGGAGGTGTGGCTAACCCGTCCTCCAATACCTCGTCGTCATCACCATCCTGCAAGTGTGCCTCGAAATGAGGCCCTTTAACATCACGTTGGTGGCCTTCATCTGCTGCATTACAATTCTGAGAAGGCTACACAGCAACACATAAATTAACAATGGAAGAAATCATAACACTGGTGCCTATATTCCAGCATTTACAAAGAAACTTAATTTCTCACCTTTACCACAAGGTATCGTGGTGGATCCCTTGCCATTCTTGTAAATTCATTGGCCAGCTCCTTAAATGTAGGTCTTACATTCTCATCAATCATCCAGCCTGGAGATGGATTAAGCAAGATTAAAGTTTTTAAATTTTTTAAATTTTTAATTTTTTTAAATCAATAAACGTTGCCTGTATATGTCTAGCATTTGCCTTACATTTGACCATGACCATGTAGACATCTATAGTGCAGATCTGTGGTTGAGCCAATCGCTCTCCTTTTTCAAGCAGACCTGGCACATCATGAGGATGCATGGATGCATATGGTTCAGCTCCATATGACATCATCTCCCACACAGTCACCCCTGGAATGAATGATCAGAAACGTCATTCTTATAACAACAATAACTCAGCATTCAGAATCACATAGATAAATACAGTAATGTGGCTCACCATAGCTCCACACGTCACTCTGATGAGTGTATCTCCTGAAAAGGATACTCTCCAACGCCATCCATTTTATTGGCGTCTAAAAAAAGCAATCCATCTTAAGTAAACGTGGCTGCAACATCTAAAAACTCCTTTATTATACTTATTTCTCGTGTATCTCAGGCAATGACCACTTCCTTCCACTAGGTGGTGTGCAAATATATAAACACCCTCATATTTCAGAAGACTGTGATCTGTAAATTACCTTATGTTCACTGTACAAGTATTTCTTGTCATCTGGATAAAGCAGGTCTGCAACCCCAAAGTCTGAGATCTGCACTATATAGTCACTCTTCAGCAGCACGTTCCGTGCAGCCAAGTTCCTATGGACTGTGCAGTGCTCCTCAAGATAATACATGCCCTGAAGAGACATACAGATGTTATGTATAAAACAAATGTTGTGTATAAATCACCCAGCAGAAACGTTCTCTCAAAGTTGTAAAACACAAGTAACAATTTTGTTACTTAATGAAAACTTTCTTACAACCAAAAATTGTTTGCTGGGTATGTTTTGTTAACACTGACAAAGCCATTACATTTGTAAAAATGTATTTAATTCAGTATCTCATCTCCAGTAACGTCACCTTAGCAATCTGCACACACCAGTTGAGCAGACGCTGCGGGTCCAGGTTGTCTTTGTGTTGCCTGAGATGCTGCAGTAAGGACCCCTGAGGACTGAGCTGAGTGACAAGCTGGAGACTTGTCCCTGGACATATACCAAGGAGACGCACTATATAGGGGTGATCTAGGCTTCCCATTGCAAGCATGTGCTAGGGATCAAAGAAAAGTAATGACATGAGATGGATACTGTGACAATAACAAGAGAAGGCCAAAAGATGCTCTGTTGATTAACTGTTAAATAAAGCTAAGGGATTCTGCTAAATGACTGCATGTATGTGTACATTTAGTGCAAGCTAGTGTCCTACATCAGTAATCTCTGTGAAGGTCTGACGGCCACTGCGATCTTCAATAGTCTTTATCGCCACTGGGATTTTTACAGAGTCTCCTTCAGGTATCCAGAACCCCTGAGAAAAAAATGACACATTTAATTGCATACAAAAATCTCAAAAGGAGCTGAAATAGACTGCATTTCTCCAAAGTCAAACTTTAATGTGAGGGTTGTTCCAACCTTATTCACAGTGCCAAACACTCCATAACCCAGAAGTTTGCCCTTGCGCAGCTCCTGTGCTTTTAGAATGCGAGCGTGAACCTTCGTCCCCTTCTCTCCTGGATCCAGTGGTTCCATACTCTGTGTAAAGACAGGAGAAAATGCACATTCAATTCTGATAAGCAGGAAGTGCAGTGGCCACTAAAAGTATCTGAGACCTTATCGGCAGGGTAGACAATCTTTTCCAAAAACATTTTTTGCTGTTGTTGTTTTTGCTTATGTTGTTATGTTGCTTGAGAGTATTTTCACATCATATATATTTTTATACATTTATATATCTTCTGTGGAAGGCACAGGGTCATATAACGTTCATCCAATGATAGTGAATGCAATGATAGGATGTCCTACGTGCCTGTCAAACTGTGTATTTGCATACCTCCAGTAGTGGCTTTGAAGCACTTTGAAGGTAGGGCGGGATCTTATGCTTTCAAAGCTAGCTTGCTATTGCTAGCCTTTCCAAAATTACCTTGCCTACTTTTAAACCACAGTGTCTGATTTTCTTTGCACTGGATAAGAAAATATCAAACCAGGTGGCATCTGCAAACCAGTGATGCTAAGGCTTTTCTCACAACTAACTTAACCATTTTTGCAATTACTTTTAACCAGCTAATCTTTGTTTAACATAAATGAAAGTGGGGGGCCACTGTTAATCTGTTACTCTCCATATCTGATTGTTCAACCGAATATGAATCAGTATCTCAAGATACTTTTTAGAATATGCCCTTCTAACTGCAGGGTTGGCTCTGCTGTTATTGCAAAGACAGATAACTGTATTTAAAAATGCTTGAAACCTTGTTAACTTGAACATCTCACCTCTCCACTCTCCAGGTACCTCCTTAGGGCCCTTTTGCGGCGGATTGCCAGTCTTCTGTGATACAGAATACCAAGCACAAACAATACCAGGAGCACAATGATAGCAGCGAATACAGCAACTGCTATACCTGCAATCTGAGAGCTAAGAGAAAGGCGCTTGGTGAAGGGAAAACGCATTTGACGTGCAAATCTTAAAATGAAAAAATTGCAGTTTTCACATTACAACCAATAGAGGGGGATACTAACCTGTTTACTTGTCTGTCTGGATCTACACAGTCCCTGAGTGCTGGACCTGTGCATCTGTAGAGGGTACAAATACTGCTCTCACAACAGCGAAATCACATCACCATAAACCATAACAGACTTTTCAATCAAGCATTTTCCAAAACATAATATCTATGGGCAAATCAACATGAGAACAAAATTTACTTATTAAGGTAACTTCCTGGTTAAGGTAACTATTGATGTATGTTATTCCAAAGAAAAAATGTTTGCATTCATTGTCTTATAATTATATATGAAAATTAAATAACTCGTCCTCTTGCTGTGCGAGCTATTGGATGAACTTAACAAAGGGCCAAAAACTAGCTAGTTAGGCATTGTTTTATCAAACAGGTCTGACTCCATTCTGGTATATTACATCATCTATTCAATTTTTTACGGAAAAATTCCACTCTACGCTTTTTTCATTCTGTATCATTTCTGTAGTATAAAGCACCATGAAAGTAGTATGGAATTACAATGGATTTAAACAGAATCTCACATTGACTTTAATAACCATAAATCACATGAGGGTCTGGTAAGCTTACCCTCTTGTACAGTTAGGGTGACAGAGTTCACAATGTCCGTCAGTGTTAGAATATTTGAATATGGTTTGACCTTTTTCCCCATTCACTCCATTTGGACAGGCGGAAACACAATGGGGACCATCCATCAGGTGTGAGCACACCACACATTGATCAGCACCCTGATGCAGAAAGACCAAAAACTTAAGTTAAACTAAGTTAAATATAAATGGAACAAATAGTCTGGTTACTTAGCACCTGCACTAACACAAACGGTTCAAATGAATTTCCTTTAATCAGCGTTAATAGTGATGTATTACACAATAAACAGCTAAAGCAGAGAGCCAGCAGAGCCTGTCTGGCAGGTTACTGTAATCACCAAATGCAGACATTACACAGAGTATGTGTGGGTTGGATGTTTTATCGTAAAAATATTCATGTTCACGTCATTATCATAACAGCCTCTAGCATTATCATGCACAGTAAGAAAGACGTGAGAGGTAGATGTGTCAAACAACTTGTAAATGTGTCTTGATGTGTCTTGGATACCTTAAAGTTTAGGAAAAACAAACTCTGGCGAACACAATATCTAAGCAGGGAACAATTTGTTGAGGGAAGTGTGATGAATCTGAGCTAAGCTCACAAGAGAACATACAGGCCGCGTTATTTCGTAGACTAGAAGAAGGAAGAACTAATCAAATTGACCTTTCAAGTGTTTAAAAAACATTAATAGCACTAGCTACATGCCTAAAATGGGCTTGCTAGTTAATAGATGAAGCCATCCAGCTAACAGAGAACATTCTCAGAATGTTCTTGCAGTAACATTAGTAGAACGTTTTCCTAATGTCATATATAGCAAAAAAACATTATTCATAAGAAGTTAGTGGAAGGTTTTAAAAACGTTATAGAATTAAAAATGTTTGAATAACGTTCTGATAATCAAGCAATAATGTTAATACAACGTCTAAAAAACTGGAATTTTGAACATTCCTAAAACTTTCGAAACTTTTATTCCCATAAACGTTTTTGTTTTGCTAAAATTTTTGTTATTTCATGGAAATGTTACAGAAACATACTTTCAACCTAAACTTGCTAGCTGGGCAGAGATGCTGTTCATATGCTTAGAAAGATAGAAAGTAAAACCAAAAAAAGCAAGAACTATATGTTGCACACCTCTCCATGGCATGTGTGTTTCCCGTTTTGAGGTAGACACTCAGGGTGACAAGCAAGACACTGTCCATCAGAGGCTGCAAACTCTCGTGGTTCACTGTAGACACACACACACTTTTTCAGTCATCGTTCCAACAATTTGTGTAACAATTTACACAAGTATTACAATAAGTAGCACAATGTGATAAGTAATTGTAAAGTGTAAAAACTAGAGCCGAGACTGACCCAGTGTAGATGTTGCAGTGGGCTACACAGGTGCCATGCCGACTGTGGTTCCTGCATGACAAACACTCCTCTGGCCCCGGGCCCCAGCATCCTGCATCTGAACATAACGGGTCACATATGTGGCCCTCTGCTTCTGTTTATACATACACAGACACGCAAAGCAAAAGTTTGTTTGTGTACAAGTTAACGACGGATGACAAAATAATAACATACACATGGGAAACAAACAGTATGTAATCTGCAGTTAGGGTGAACAGAACATCCACACAGAACTCACCGCACAGGTCCTGGGGTTTGTTGTCCTTTATGTCGTTGTTGTTACGTCTGCGTTGTCGACGGCTACCAGTGAAGATCTGGCTCCAATCGACGGTGTGGTGATAACATAGGTTTACGTTGTTACTAATGTAAACACTGCCATCGCTGATCTCACGCAGGGAACTTAATCCCAGAGACGTGAGGGAGGGAATCTTCATAACCAACAGAGAGAAGGGCCTAACAAATAAAGAATAAAATGAATGACAGATTGGATGCCACAGCATAATAGGGAAAATAAAACATGCCAGGAAATAAGGGACACAGCCAAAGTGATTTCCCTTGAGGACTCGTCTGTCACCACCCCAGAGACTAGCAGCACCAGATGATTACAATTTAAAGCAGATGAACTAATTATGACCTTCATCAAGTGTCAGTTTGAAAATCTGCTCATACACGCCCTGTTATCCTTAAAGAAACATTTCACAACTTATTAAGAATAAAGATTGCTTGGCACCCACAGTAGGAAAAAACAACAATGTGTGTAATTGATTGAGAAAACTTAGTGATACAGAGGTACCAGTTTCAGACAGTTAGTCATTCAGCGGTTTACAGGTTGCAGGGTGTGCATACATACCTCTTAGTGCTGGGGGACAGACAGAAGCACATGTGCAGAATGAGGGGTTTGGGAGGGAGGGGACAAAACACAGGGAACACAAAAAACAATAGTGAGATGCATGCACACATGGTTAAGCTGCAGGGATTAAAAGCTATTAAACACTTGTGAGAAGACAAACATATTAACTTAGTAAAGAGACTTAATAAACGTGTGATTGGGATATAACCGAAAAAAACATGACCAACGCATTCTTCACATGCATAAACTAACATCACACACACACATTTACACACGCTTGGTCTTACTTGTGCAAAGATCTTCCCTGAATAGTAGTGAGACTGGAGAAAACAGACAGGTCGTTGAGCTCGTCAGGCCAAGACTGAATATTCAAAATACCTACAATTCACACACAACCCATAAGAAAGGAAAATCACAGATGAGATCTCTTTAATATCTCAATCATTTCTCCTAGACAGCGATGCAATTAAATGGAGAGCAAATGGAAACATTTCTCAGACCCAAACAAGTCTCAGATATTTCTCCTAAGAAATCTCACAAATGTCTCCATTAGAGTTTCTGAAGAGATCTCAACAATGTCACAATCTGAGCTCAGATTTGCCAAGTTTGCAAGTCTTCCTTCAAAAGTCAAGATTACTGAAAATTTCAATATGAAATCAAATTTTACTTACCAGATTATTTTATCCACAGTCTACATTAATTTTACAGCTCCATACTGTTAATGTATTTTAAACATTGTCTCATTTGATTCTATTTTTATTTCACCTAAGCAATTTGAGGAGAAACATCTGAGACAAAGTCGATACTTAAATACAACACAACTGAGATCGCCATTAAATCTCCTGAGCTATGAAAGAGAACTTCTAAGAAATAAAATTGTCCTCTAGGAACTGTCACAAAACACTGGATGACAAAGAAACCTGTAAGCAGAATAATCAAACAGAAAAATCAGTCAAAAATAAATCGTACCAGTAATTTCTTTGACGGTGTTAAACACCTTGAGTTTCTCAGGCTCCAGAGGTGGTATGCTATTATAGATGTCTCTGAGGAATAGAGCAGTGCTAAAATTAGCATAAACAATCAGTGTAATGGGCTCCCTTTGGCCCTCATATGTCAGTACAGAACTGCAGAGGCAAATCAGCGCTCTGATTTCTCAATAAATAACATGTGAAATGTTATGAAAGCCAGTCAAAGAATCTGAGTTGTAGTCTTCATGACACAAGGACTCTGGAAATCACATTAAAGTCTAAAACTTTAGATGACATTACAGGTAAAGGTCAAACATACTGACTGAGGCACAGTGTTTTCTGGGTCTTAGGCAACTTATCACAGTCTGCTTCCACAGTGTTTTTAACTTTGTGTAACTTTTTTATGAAAAATAAACAAAAATCACTTATTGTGAGTACATAACAAGTACATACATACAAGCACATAACAGATTAGTGTTAAAAATGGTCTCCTTACCCTGATTCACAACAGTAAGTTTATAATAATATACTGGAAAATGTCAGTTTGACTTCATTTGACATATGTAAAGAAAAATATGTAAGGTAACCTGCAATTTTATGTTTCAAACAGAGATGGCGACAGAGAGGCAAAAGTTACAGATTGCAGCTTTAAAATTTAATGTATTTTATGTTACAGCTCGACCCTAAAAGAGTAACTATAAACTATACACACAAACCACACAATAAAACAGCACAATAACAGCCTATATGTGTTTATAGATATGTCTTACCCTTTGATACCTAATATCAGAAAATGTAAACTGCCTTGAATCTTGGTACAGTTGATAAAGCTGTCTATGTTATTGGCATCCACAGTCTGCCTATGATTGGCTCCAGTACCCTCACACACTGTAGAAATGGAGAAAGGATATAGGGCCAGGAGTATTATCAGAAACAATCTGTGCCATTTTCTACAGAACTCTATAAGTTCCATCAGACACATTTGGAAACAACAGCCTCTTCTGCTGCGTAATTATTAATTTCTGATAAGGATATTGCGTGAACTGCACTTAACTGCTATAGTCTATTAAATAAATGACATAATGCTTGTAAGATAGATAGACACTTTACCTTTGGGACATAGACCAATGCAAGATTCACACTGTTTAATGCCATTTTTCTCCTTTTCTGTTTTACCAGGGGGGCAGCTGCTGACACAGGCACTGCCATCCACAACAAAGTGTGCTAGATGAAGAGAGAAAGATTACTGAATAAATTCACGGCATGTCAGTCTCTTTGTAAAACTGCTGAGACCTATCAGGATTTTGTTTCTCATATTCTCTAACATTTAGAACTATTGTTTAGATAAATATGTCAAATATTTGAGCCATTTTCCACCAAATTCCTCGAAAACAAATATGTTTTTCAAACTTTTTACAATGGTATAGCCCTCAAAACAATAAATCACCTTTCTGTGTCCCCCTCTCTCTGGACCCAGAAATAATCAAATTTTGAATAAAAGACTCATTAATAAGGGTGTGTGTGAAGTAACTCTCATAATGCTGCAATGTTTGTTTGTATTTCAAATAAATAATTTACATATATAATTTGCGTAAATAATTTACATATAGTCTATTTATTCTGACAACTTTTATTCTGTCACAAAGGCCCACAGATTCTAAATGTATTAATCTACTGTTTTATTTACTCATTTACTGGCATGGTGTGTGTAAATTGTTAATTCTAAAGCCAGACATTCCTAAAAGTATATCATGGTGAGCAAGTCTAAACTTGTGTCATGTTTACAGTGTTGTTAATGGTCCTCCATGGATACGTCTGTGCAGTAATGATGTGCTCTTAATAAGGCATATCATCCGAATGCCTCATTCAACTCATTCACACTTCAATTACCATCCTTTACTAGCTAAGCCCAACCAGGGTTCGAACCAGCAACCTTTGTGTTACTTCCTATGTCACCAGGCCACCATTATTAAAAATAAACAGATTATATATTTCCTGGCTGATAAGATTAATGAATTTAATGGGTCCCCAGCTAGTAGTGAAGTAGTGAATGTTTTCAGAATGTTGGTTAATGTTCTATAAAAGTTGTTAAGTTCTGTTAAAAGTTCTGTTAAAAAGTTGTTAAGTTGTTTGTGGAACATTTTGAAAACATTAAAGATTACTTTTTTTAAATAACCAAGCAATAGCATTAATACAACTTTTTAAAAATGATGTTCTAATGTTTCTAGAACATTCAATAACATTCAATAACATTTTTAATATTATTGTTAGATAATGGAAACAATAGGGAAACGTTCTTACAACCTAAACTTGTTGGCTCTGTAAGAACTCACCGGGACATTTGGGTACGCAAATGGAACCAAACTGATACATGGCTTCAGAATTGGGCTCCAGCTGAAAGGTCTGCCGGTTATACACCAGAGGCCAAGGGCAGTGAGGGACGCAGGCACCTGAATGATTGACATGCCGACAGGCCTGTGGCAATGGAGAGAGCATTAGAAAAGTTTCCATTGGGTTTGCCTCTGATACTAGATGTGGCAGATGTTGAGCAGTGAGGGTGTAATGTTAACAGTGCCAGAACTCACAAAGCAGTCAGTGTCTCTCGGCCCAATGCAGCCCCCAGCACATTCTGTATGGCAGCACTCATTGGGGTTAGTCCCAAAACAGTGGCCGTGACACTGAGGCGCACACACTGTTTTTGTCACTGAGACACACACATACAAACTTCATCAGCTTTAAGGCACATTCTAAAGGCTGCTTGCTGTTTATACATTATGTTTTGCTGTGTGTGACTATATGATAAAGTCTATAACAGCATATGCTTGTCACCCAGCTAACAGGGAACATTGAACATTGGAAGATTGGCTAATGTTCTCTCAAAGTTTTCTCAAAGTTATCAAAAATGTTCTTACAGTAACGTAAGTAGAATGTTCAAGAACGTTATTCTTAAGTAGTTAGTGGAATGTTTAAAATATTACAGAATTAAAAATGTTTTAAATAATGTTCTTATAACATTTGAACAGACAGTCTTAAAACTTTCAAAATAATAATGGAAACGTTAGAGAAACATTTTTGCAAACTAAAATTGTAAGCTGAGCAGTTACATTTCTGGCACTGATCCTTAGTTGGACCCCAGCAGTACTTTCCACATGCAGAATCACAGAGCCCTGAAAACACAGAGATCCAAGTTGTGCATGAAGGTAAATGAATAGAAAGATGGCATTAATACCAAGTAATCACAAACCTCTGTCTCCATTGTTTTGGATTTCAATGTGAGCATCGCTGTCTCTGACAATGTCCCTCCAGTTGACCGTGAGAGCGTAACTCAGGTTTTTGTTCTGGACGATCTGCACTCCACCTTCCAAGATCTCTGTGATTATGAAAGTACAACAAATATCTATAAATAAATATCTGTCCTCAATGTTTTGACTAAGACTGTGGAATATTTAAGTCAAAGGTGAAGCATTGTGCAATACGTTTAACTGTAAAAGCCTTTGCAAGAATGTTAAACTGAAATCCTGACTGTATTGAACACTGAGATTTACTAGAAGTCTCAGTTCCCATCAGGAGAAGCAATTAGTGGTTACAAGTGATTCTTGGAAAATCTGGAAGGGCTGGCATACAGATAACAATGCCGTGGACTTAAGTGTACACTCAAATGCACCTCTGCTGATGTCACAGATAAGTCTGAACAAGCCAAATGGTATAAAATATGTAGCATGATTGATGTGATCTACAAAACTTACAGACACACTTCCGCCAGGCTGTAGTTCTTTTGACTGTCTGTATAGACTTTGGCTGTAATGGCATGTGTGTGTCAGAGCTCCGCTATGCACATGTGCTAGTTTCTAAACGCTCCTGCACCCATATATCAGCAATCACTTGTTGTCAGATTTACAGTGTCACAGCAAATGTGCTCTTAAAGGTAGGGAAGGCAAATTCTGAGAAGCTAGCAGCAGCAGGCTAGGTTTAAAAGCATAAGATCAATATATTTATACAAAAATATATTTAGAACACTTAGTGATTTCTATCAGGATGTGAGACTTTCAACCAACATAAAAATATTTCTGAAAAAAATCGCCCATCCTGCTTTTAACTAATCATTCACCTGTGCCTGTTTCAAGAGAATAGCTTAATAAAAGTACTTCCTTAGAACATTCCATTCTATAAAACAGGATACCTTTGTCCTTTTGTGATACTGTTGATCTATGCCATAGTATTAAAATGTGTCATTAATCTTTCACTTTTTTGTTGATTGTCCTTCAATAGTTCAGTCTTCTTTTACCTGTAAGGTTGGTGAGACCCAGATTTTCCAGGCCATCAAAGTTATGGAAGACAGAAAGGGCCCATTCCTTTTCATACAGACTGCTCCCGCGAATGACTCTGAGCTGGTTTAGAGGCAGCTTGCTGAACTGGTTCATCGCAATGAGGATGTAGCCTGTGACCTCTCTGATACTCTTAAAGAGATAAAGCAAAGGATGATCATGTTACAGTAATGGTCCTGCTGAAGACTCACTCATCATCTTGGTCTGCAGAACATGTGAAAGGTGCATCACAACTCATCACAATTCAGTTATGCTTGATTTTATATGCATAATGATTCTCTTACTCCAAGAAAGGAGAAATCGAGGTTGCTCTCCATCTGTGTGATCTCAAGGTTGCCCATGACGATCTCACAGCCGGTGTAGCGCTCTTTCAGGTTATTGTAGTGTTGTGCAGTGGTGCCTGTGGAACTCAGTGCATTCTTGGTGCCTGTGCAAACTGTTGGAAACAGAAACCACTAAATGAGTCTTCGGATTATTTAAAATGCTGCACAGGAATATTATTATACAGTGTTGGAATACTCACTGGGTTACTTACAACATACTGCCACAAATACTGTCCACAGACATTGTATATAACCCTGAATATTTAACATTCGTGCATTATAAGAGAAGAAAAACGTGTTTTTCCCCTTGAAATTCTGAAGAACAGTCACAGAAGCCTCTGTACACAAGTACAGCCCTTTTGAAGTGGCCACTTCCACACAAGGCTGCCACTCATAGCTCACACAAAGACTTCATGCAGTGGCCTCAACACAAGGTCATTAACATAATGAGGGCAAGGTCAGAGGTCACCAAGATGCTACAGGTCAGGATGTAGTACAAGAAAACTCAAAGTCCACAACAAAACTTACAAAGGAAAGAGCGTAACAGCTTCAGAGAGCGATGGAATCCAGGGTCACTGGCCTGAGGTGCAAATCATTGTTACATCCATTAAACTTGATGCTAAAGTGACACGACAACTGACACAAACAAGATTCTCTCTCCCTTTCTGGCTCTTTCTCTGTCACTCATTCTATCTATTTATCTCTCTTGCTCCTTCACTGTGCCTCTCTTCACCACCACCCATAAAATACACAAGAATTTCCCTGACTCCTGCTGTAAGCCATAAGTCTTGAGTGTACCACAGTGCGTCTGCAGACGGGCCGTGCAGTGCATCGTTCTGCATGAGCACATGTGTACTGCATGCTGCATGTTCTCAATGCCCTGCATCACTCCGTGATGCACCGACTGTGGTGCTGCGTGCCAGCCATACCAAAAATATTCCATGTTAAATACAGCTTCCGTGTGTTCTTTTAAAGACTGCTTTACTAAGTAGATGGACTGTTTTTATGCATTATTATCAGTCACAGGTCACAAATACTGTAAACAGATATTAACAAAGTTGAATTTAAACTGGATCAACATTTAAGAGGTTATGGCTATTTCACCAATAGAAGTCAGAATTCTGGTAATGTGGGCGTGTTTTGAAGGGTTAAATGGTATATTCCAGAGACTGGCAGAGTCTAATGTTCAGCTGCATGTCTGAGGCCTAAGGCTCTATCTGGCTATGCGATCTAGAGGGGCATTATTAATGAACAAAGCACAGTATTGTCACTTAGCTGTAAATGTGCGGCTCTGTTAATGTGTAGCTGTGATTGACAGTGACTCTGTTTGTGTGTGTGTCCAGAGCTGAGATCATACAACCAGACAATAGGATGAGTGTGAGCATGGTACTCTATAAAGGGGGAGGGAGGAGTTTTGGGCAGTAAGACACAGGGACATAATCTATAAGTGACCGCTCTTTCCTTACTGTTTTTAACACTGGTCTGTTCTATATGCTATTGAATCACAAAATACATCTACTGCTGTGTATATAACCACACCACTGTGTAAAGACTTAACATCTTTATAGCAGTCACATTATGTGCAAAATGTGTAAAATACAGGGCAGCAATTACACACATGCATACAATATGTAAAATGTGCTCGTATGCATGCAAAATGAATGCACTTCTATAAATGGTGTGACATCTGTAAATGAAGCCATTTTATGTCTAGTTTCTGGGTAATAGGTTACACATTGGCTGAGACGCCTTTATTAGTCAAGTTTGAATGTTATCTGTCAATGAAAAGAGCCTTACCACATTAATGAATGGAATTTCAGTGATATAGACTGCTGCATGAAATTTGAGAAACACCCCATAACAAAAGGCTATGCAGACATGCTCATAAAGGTGTACACACCCACATGACTTGTACATATTTGCAGTTGCATAGGTTATTGTCAAGATAGCATATAGCACATACTCATGCAAGCACACATGCATATATATTCATATATATTCATATATATATATTCATATATATATATTCATATATATATATATATATATATATATATATGTGTATATATATGCACAGGACACCAGATAATGTATGGGTTTTAGCAACATAGAGAGTCTTGTTCATTCACACAAGTAATCTTGAGTCAACAGCACCACAGACAGTGAGCAGGGGCCTTTAAGAAACTTACAATAGAATGAATCTACAACGATTATAGTTCAAAGAGCATTAACTGCTCAGAATCAGGGCGGGGACTGGCCAGGTTTGACAGAAGGACGACTGAGACAAAAAGAAGGTGGGCAATAAGGAGCTGGAAGAACCCATCGAACCCATCAAGGAAAGCAAAAAGAGGCCCTATTAGTAGCAGTGTTAATTGAGGCATGAAGAAAGAATAAATCCAGCTTAAGTGTCACTCAAATAAGAGCCACTGTGAGACAATGAGCCAAAACAAAAAAAAGAGACCAACTTCCAAAACACACATCCACGCCTATTCACGTGAACATGTGCAAGTACAGACTGCTCCAAACCGCCATTACAGTTGGCTGTCAGTGGAAAGTACACATAGTTACTTTGGAAATATGTGTAGTTCCAAAGTACATAAAACTTTGGAGCCATGACTGGAAAGGATTGATTAAAGGCTGGTTTATGATATGGCAATATAACCTCTCACCTTATTATGTTACAGCTCAGGTACAGATTAGTGACGCAGTGAGACTGACGGTAATGTTAACGCAACTGAGGTTGGCCACTGCAATGCTCACATACCCCACATTGCTGAGAGCTAATGTTCTGTGGAAACAGAGCTAATTGTGAGAAAAATATTTATTGTGGGAAAGAGTTATTTGTTTCCTAGAGCTGTTTAAGGCTGGTTTAATCATGTAAGGAGCATCAAGACATCAGCTCAACATGAGCCAACAGTGTGGCACAGGTTGAAGTTAATTAAAATGTAAAGTTTAGCCTGTATATAACTAAAGACAGGTGGGTTACCTCACCTGATGAGGTTTTATTATAAGCACTAGTACCCAGCAGCCTATCGCAGTAGTACAGCAACCATATGGTGTAAGTGCAATTAATATCTGATCTAGGGTCAGCGAGCGCCTACGTTATTTGACAACTAACATCTGTCACATCTGTTAACTAGTTAAGACCCATTCAGTCTTAACAAGTGGAACGGGACCAAACCCAAAGGCAGAATCCGTGAGCAGACAATTAAAAAAAAACAATTTGTAAACTCGGAGAAATGTCGGGAATTGTTATACGAGGTAACCACATCAACATCAGAAAGTTTGTCGTGAAAGAAATGAAACTCTTTAATACCTTCTTGCGTTTGTGAAGCGGCCGGCCGGAGTACACAGAGGAATAAAAGCGCGCCGAGCGCGAGCACCTGCTGCCTCATCTTGACTCGTGAGTGAAGGATCGCGCGGCGTGAACGCGAGCGCACTCGGGCATGCCGCGTACAATCCCGACCCGACCCGACCCGACCCGCTCCTTTTCCCACCCGATGAACAGTGTCCAGGTCCGACGATACACGTTCACGATGAACTATCGGCGAAACGACATCCAGGAAATTCCCCAGCACTTTCGGTTCTTCCTAAAGGACGGGGTTAGATCTCCCGGTCCCCGTCAATTAATCCGCAGTTTGCGCAAGTTCCGCTTTGGGGCACCTTTCCGATTGAATGTCCCCACTTCGGGTCAAGAGATAATACAGTGTGTACGAGGTTTAGATGAGATTAGGAGAGCAAGAAGGAAAAGTAGTTAAAAGCATGACGCACGCTCATCACCACTCCCTGAGTATACACTTATAATGTTCAGATTTGGACTCGCTGGCTGTTTACCAATCACTGCATGCACGCTACTGGTCCCCACCCCTGAGAAGCTGTAATGCAACAGTCTGTGACTCACTTATATTTACATGCCCTAATAAATATAAGTGAGTCTTTTCTTTTAAAGAAGAAGAAAAGTCTTCTTTAGCTCGTATAGTTCAATATGAGCTAATAATTCTACAGGTATCACACAGGAAACTGTTGTGAAAACCCTCAGAAATGGTGTTTTACGAGGGTCCTCATTCGCAGGGGGTCTTGCATAGCTTTCTTGTTCACAGTGAAGAGAATTATTGTACTCTTGCCATGTCAACTGCTTAATCCCCCCATTGATGCATATAGACCGAGGCATCACAATAGACACATTGTCGAGGGGTTTGGTGACTTCTGAACCCGCAACCAGAACATGTCTGATCTCAACAGGCTGACCACTGTACAGTGGTAAACAGGCGCATCTGAGAGGGGAGCAAAAGCGTTTATACATTAAATTAATTTCTGAATACTGAATTCTGATGGCACGCTATCGCTTATTTTTCTTCTTCTGTACGTGACAAAGAGATTCGTTCAGATGGTCTCTGATGCGATTGGAAAAAATATATACGATTTCCTTTACATTTATCTTAGTTGAAAGTCTTTGACAAGACGTGTACTTCTTAATTGCTGAAGTAATGGTCGTCATTGTTGAAATACTGGCAGCACAGACATTCCCTACATTTGTTCATATTCTGGTACTATTAAATTACATTTTTTGGGAATAAAAGAAAAATAATTTTCATCTGTTTTCACAACGTCAGAAAAAGTGTTTAAGTTAAATGCGAGGATTATACTGCGAGACCTCTTCTGGTATTACAGAATATTACAAGTAGGATAATCACAGTTACAAGCATGTTTAAAGTCATATACCAACAAACAAATTGTGTTTGTTTGTGGTATAGCCTTCAACTCAGCCCAGAGTAAAACTGTTATCAAAGTCATGCATAAGAGGTTTAGATATTAACAATTATACAAACCCATGGGTTTTGTCATAATTGAAAGAAACCACACATTGATGTTTACCATTTGATGTTTATTTTTGATTAGTTAGAAAACATAAATAGAATTAACAGTTGAATTAGTTACAATTTACAGTAGCTAAATCACCAGCAATAAGATTAGTCCTCTATAGATTATTTTCCACTTAAATAACCTTTAATTATCGGTGCTCAGTCAAGTCATTCTAGGGTCCCCCTGGTTTTACTTCACCCAGAGGACTGCAGTAATGATTTGGCTTACAATTGTTTTCAATCACTTGCACTGATTTAAAATCCCCCCAATAAATGTAAATTTAACATCTTGTGGTAATATCAGGCTGAACTTTTGGGGTAAAGTTGAAGGCCAGGGGAACTCAAGAAACCTTTTAGGACCTGTGTCTTACCAGATAACCACAACTGTCTCAACACTGAACAGTACACAATTTTACATTTTTACAACCCCTTGCAAAATACAAAAATAATGCTTTCTTTTAGATTACATTTTGGTAACACTTCGGCAAAGGGTTATCTTTACATTTCCCATTTGTACAGAACAAATGGATAATGTTTTAGTTTTGTTTTAGACACAACAGCCTTGTTACTCACCACTACTGTACCACTAGTTACTGTAAGGTTGTGGGTTTTGTCTTTAAAAACAGGACATACAATACTGGAAACTGAATGAACACAACCCTCTGTAGGCAGCGGCCATGTTGACTTTTTTTTAAATACACAAGCATTAGCACAATTAAAATCTTCACAAAACAAATGTTCCCCCCCCCCAACTCTTTCTTTATTCCTTGTGCCCTTTTCACAATACATTCCTTTATGTATAACCATCACCTGTATTCTTAAAAATGCAAAGCATTCTTAATCCAAACTATATAGGGTGCCTCATTCACATGCAACTTCCATTATTGTTTTGTTTCCCCAACAAAGCATTAAAAAGCTTATAGACTCATGGGCATTACATTTTTGAATGTTACCCAGGGAGAGTGTCTAGCTAATGTTTAAAGCACAGACCAAACTTTTGTCAGCAGCTCTGCTTTGTACATGTCCCTTTAGGGTTTTTGTAGTACTGAGTGGTTTACCTCAGAATTAACATGGCTGCACGACAAAGTTAGCTGCTGATATTTAAAGGCTGGGCGTTGAAATTTTGGTCCAGCGGAATCACACACTTGAGCTTTATGTGTAGGAAAAACACTTTAAAAACATATTAGAAAGGCAACCTTACTCTGAATATTTTCCCAACGTTAAACTTGTTTGGCAGTTGTATATATATTGGATTTGATGAGGAATACCTCTTTTTGCAAGTGTTTTGCTGATGCATTGTGTTCACGAAAAGAAAACTCACAGTTCACAGATCACAGTTTGGCGTGCACAGAAGCACGTTCATACAGGGCTGTGCAAAATACAGAAGAACAAGTACAAGCTGCGTTCACTTCACGTGAGCTTTCAAAACTGCTGTCTAGTCTTGCACTCTTCACCACGGGATTAATGTTAATATTGTAAACCTTATAAGTATGAACTTCTGCTAAAACAGAGAGGAAAATACTGCAATCATATTAGCTAATTTCATTTGAAATCAAATGAAGAACTTCAGTTTTTTTCTCAATCAATTTGCAGAATACAGAATTTTAAAATGAATTAGTCGATGGCTATTGATGTTATTCTAAAAAATTGTCACTAATCTAAAACGTTACTGCTATTTTTTAAAATATAATACATGAGGAGCATGCCTTATTCGTGCACAACACTGCACAACAGTGTTTTGACTGTTTTCGTAGCTACGATGATGGTTGCAAGGTTACGGCTACCATGCTCTGCATTGGAACATGCTGCTGTTGCTGCGACTGCTTTTCATCTCACTGCCTGTTGAATCTGTTGTGCTCTACTGTCTCACGACGGTGCTTCGCTGTTAATGTCTGGTTGTTGTTTCTGTGCGTACATATAAAAAATATTTCTTTTAAGCTATACAGATCCACGTCACAACAACACAGAAAAGCTGAAAGATCTCAACATCAGTTACTAATTGCACTTTTAAATTCAAATAGTCCTTTCATTTGTAGCATTGATAAATAAAGACAATGATCATATTTCATGTCAAAAAAGCTTGCTTCCCACACGTCTCTATATAGGGAGAGTTCGGGTCCAACCGTTGTAAGTTGGATTATTAACTCAACAGTGTGGAAACACACACAGGATATGTATTGAATAAATGCAACACAAACACACGCGCACACAAATACACACACTACATAATTTATACCCCCCCATACCCACACACACCAACAATCAACCGCTTGCTACTTAATTCCTTCCTGTACAAGCTACTGTACATAATCCCTCCAATGAGATGTCAATGTGAAGTCCAACTAATTTTGTATTAACCAATAAGATTGCTCATGCCCTCTTTCCCTCTCTCCATCATTGCATGTTTGCCCCGTCTCACTACTGTCCCAATGGAAGGGTGGAGGTGGTGGGTTTGGGGTGAAGTTTGGCACTGGAAGGCAGAGCAGAGGTGCAGCAGGATGAAGAGGGGCATGAGGAGGAGGAGCATGAGCAGAAGGTTACCGTGGCAACTGTGTCTTGATTGGCAGCGGTGGAGGCAGAAGGCAGTGAAGGCCCCGCTGTGGTTATAAGAGAGGGGGAGGAGCTATGGGGAGGCATGGTAGAGGCCGGGGGCTGCAGCTGGGTTTGGGATCCTGACAGGAGCTGGACCTGCTGCGGGTGCATGTGAGGCTGGCTGTACTGCAGGGGCTGATGGTGCAGAGCAGGCTGCAGATGCGCAGTCTGCTGGGGTAGAGAAGTGATGGGAAACTGAGTTGGAGGCAGCTGTGTTTGCCCACCAATGGAACTGTAGGGGGTGGGAGCTACTGCAGACAAGGTGACTGATACAGGAGCAGTCTGAAGGTTCAAAGGAGCTGCAGAAAACCAACCAGATGCTGCAGATGTCTGCAAGACAGAAACGTTATCTTATATATTACAAATAACAATTAATTTGTCTTAAAATCTGAGACCTGCATTTAGAAAATCTGTATTTAAACTCCTTCAAAGCTAATAAAATAAAGGAAATAAAGGAATAAAAAAACAATTTTACTTTACTCTTTAAAACATTTAAATGTAATTGCATAAAATTTAGGATTCTATTATATACTATTCTGTTGGCATTGTTTCTAGGTCAGTGTAATCCAATGAAAGCAATTTGCAATATTAACCATGTTAATTCCTTTGTACAAAAAGTAGATTTTTTTGTTTGCACTGAAACGCACAAGATGCTCTTTGGAACATTCTCAGATCATGCTGGTTTAACATGGATCATCAGGATCTGCTCAAACCTGCCAGTCAGAGTGTTATTAGGGCAAAAGAGAGACATATTCAAATACTATTAAACTCTGTTGTGCATGTACATTTCTTAATTCAACCTCTTATACGTTTTTTAAAATGGTTATGTTTATAACAGAAACATTTTGTATTAAAGTAGAAAATCGCAAAATGAACAATTTTTACTAGCAGTCTCCGACTTTTGGAGCCCACTGAATATCACAGTAAATGATTCAACCCATATAGACAAGTCTGCATCTGCATGTTTGAGTCATTTGTTGCATGAATGCGCTACCTCAGCAGGTTGGCCCCACCCGCCTAACTCTTGCACTTGTTGGATCTGTTTGATTTGATTTAGCGACGGCTTGGCCTGAACAGGGAAAACCGTTTCTTTAGACCACTCATCCACAAGTTTGTGCAGGTCATCTGTAAATGTGCTCTTTCTAGTGGCAGAACCCTGGGCAGAGGGACTCTGGTCTGAAAGGAAAATAATCCAACTGTTAAATGAAGATGTTATTCCTCAGTCAGTTTTGATGCAAGCTTGTGGCATGTTGCTTACCTCTGTTATTGGTTAGTGAAGTCTTCTCTTTCTTGGAGTGTGAGTGGAGTCTGCTTTGTTCCCCACCTGAATAGCTGCTAGACTGTTGAAGACTCCCTTGAGTGATAAAGGAAAGTAGTTTACATTATATTCATATATATATTCTGCTACATCTAAACATCCTATAAATTCAAATAGTCTTTCATCTTTTGTCATTTCAATAAAATAATAAATAATAGGGCCTGCAAATGACAGAATGCTCATTTTTGGTGTGCTATCCCTTTAAGATTAGAATGAATTTTTTAGTCTGACAGAGCGCAGTACCTTGATGTGTGACTCCATTGTTATCCATGTGAGAGTGTGGCCGGGGGCGGAGCTTGGCTTTGGCGGGCCGGGGTCTGCGGGGGGAGATGGCGAGGGGTGTGTTGGGGAGAGTGGAGGTCCGGGGCATGATCATTGGCAAAGGCTGTCTGTGGTCCTTAAGAGAACGAAGCTGTCTGTACAACTCCTGCAGCTCTTTGTTCTGTTGAGCTTGCAGGGAAACCACCTCTTTGATGTGTCTACAGAGAAAGAGAGGAATGAAGGACCATTTAACCTTAACAGTACAGTGTTTAAGTTTATACCCCAACAGTTGCCCTCCTTTCTCACTTCTCTCTCAGCTTATGAAGCTCTCTCCTCAAATTTTCATCTTCCACCTCACTCTCATCATCACTGCTGCCCAAGGGCGAGTGTGTGTGACTCCTGGACAGGTGGCTATGCGCTGTGGTTCTCCTCTCCTCTTTCTCTCCATCTTTCATTTTCAGTTTCCTCCTCTCTCGCTCCAGGTCAGGTGACACAGGGGAGCTATCGGTCAAATGTTCCTCTCTCTGTTCAGCCTGGGTGATTGAGAAACGGCCAACCTTTCTGTGTGTGACTGCTTGAGTTGGTACATCTTGTTGTGGTGGAGGCTCTGTGGGCTGGGTTACTGGAATGACCTAGGAGAAAAGACAAAGAGAGTCAGTCGGTCCTTCACTTAATGTATTTACATACTTTATGATGCTTCCATTTCAAAATCATTAATATAACTATTATTAATATACAGTGCCATATACTGTACACGCACAATGTACATTATATTGTCCAATATTTATAAGTCACAAAACAGAAGATAAATATCAATGCATAGTATGTTGTTGTGTCTTCCTGTTTATTTGCTGTTTTTCCTGTGACAGTCTACTGGGAAGGTTGAGCTACTGCAGAACAAGAACATGGTGTACAACTGATAACGGCAGCACCTGGAATCGTCCTGTGCGTGAGATGGGCTGAACATCTGCAGATGCTTCTCTCTCTTCCTTTATCCCCGGACAGCTGGAGGTGCCATCTTATGAGAAGGAAAAACAGAGAGAGGCACAAAGACGAGGGAACACAACGACAATGATAAAATGAAACAGAAACAAAGACACAAAAACAAATATCAAACATATTTTAGGTACACAAAACAGTACACCAACACACAAAGACACAAACAAAAATACAAACACACAAGAAAGACACCACAAACACAAGAAGATTGCATTAATAACCACAGCACACCATTCTGACGGGACTATCTTAGACTAGCAAGCATCCATGCACGTTCACAGGGGACAGTGAGATTACAGAGTCAGCATGGTAAATTACACCATCGCTGGCATTCAGTGAACACGAATACAGATATGATTATCATCTCAAATGCCATGCTGAATGGATGCAGAGTGTGATGGGGAACATGTGTGGGGAGGGGTGTTAGGGAGCAGCTCTAACACAGAAAACAACGCCAGTACAATTTTTGCAGTACAATGTCTACAACATTTGAAAGCAATAAACAAGATGAAATTTGCCCCCATCCATCCGCATTCACACGATTACATTCATCTGTCAGACTCTAATATCACTGTCTGGAGCTGATCTCCAGCTGACCGACAGTGATACCAGTCAGCATGTGTGATGTCTGTGAATAATCTACTGTATCTACTGTATGTTTGGAGTGTGTATGTATACAGATACAGTTTCATTCCAGTGATTTTTTCATAGCTGATGATGAGGTTCTAATGATGCTTTTTATGACACAAAACCATATATACATACACACACATGTATGTTGAACATGTATGGTCTGTCAGACTTGTATATTCATCTATACAAAAATAAACTTAACAACAAAAGAATAACAATTTAACTATAGCTTTGGTTTGATACTGTAATATGTTTAGGCTATGTTGGGAATAGCATACTACCATACTACTCACACATTTGTTTAAACTATATATACTTTGTAAACTTCACTATGTAAACTTGCCTAATACGCTATTTTTTAGCATTTTGAAATTCAGTAATTAGTACTCATTGATGACCTAGTACAAGAGTACACGGACAACTGTATTGCACAATGCAATGTGCCCAAAGTCCTCTTCCATTTCCAGTGCGAACCGAGACCATTGATTTTTAAACATCATATTTAACACAACCATTGAACTGATTGAACTGTCAAAAGTCAAGAAAATGTACATACTATAAATTAAAAGTTGCTATTTTTACTTATTTATTTACTCCCCCCAAGATATTATGATGCCTGCATTTACTGAATTTAACATACAACCTGAGGTTGTATGAGGTTGTGTGAGGTTCACTTGCTTTTTCTTTTTAAAATACAGCATACAGCCTAATGCACAGTGTGCATTCTGCAGTAAGTTAGTATCCTATTTCAGACATAGCCTTGGACATGCATGAAACACAAAAATAACTTTTTAAAAGTCTACCCAGGTAGGAAAGAACAGGATGGTATTACATAAAACTATGATCAGATTATATATAAATGCCTAGTAATTGGAACACGTGCATCATTTTTTTTAATGTGTCTTAGTTTTGCTAAGAATTGTTTATCAGTGTTCCTGCAGCTCAACTGGTACAGCATTGTGTTAACAGTGCAAAAATTGGTGGGTCTGTTTCCCAGGGAACCCACATAATGATCTGTATGCACTGCATTCCATTTTTTTAAAAAAGCGCCAAATGCATAAATATAAACAAACTTGCTAAGACTTCATGAAGTTCATTCATAAGTAAATAATAAGTAAAATTTAAATGAACAAGTGTCATCTGGATCAGATTAAATTCTCTGTAACAAACACATTTGCACCTGCTTTTCGTTTACTTTATGTAAGTGGGTATGATGAACAAAATGCGTGAACGCCTCTAGTTTCAGAACGCTGCATTTACTAAACAAACAAAAACAGAACAGGTGCAAACTCTAGAGTGTCTGATTCATGTAGTCTGAGATCAAGCGACCGCAGGTGGTCTGGCTATGTGAGGCTGGGTGCAGAAAGGTGAGGGGTGGGGGCACTGCCATACTGCACTGTACACGGTAGGACTGGAGACCCAGATCCAGGTGTGGAGCACAAAGGTCTTCCTTCTTCCTAGATTCTCCTCCCTTTCTACACTCCTCTGTTCTTACTCCTGGGTAACCCATGCAGACAAAAACGAAAAACGGACTACAACATAAACGTTAATGTGCAGCAAAACAATTTTGGACATACGAAATAAATAAGCAAGCATAACATGTCACTAGTAGATGTAATGATATCAGTACAGATACTAAACACATCAATAACCATGTCACCATGGAAGAACTATTAGGATTAATAGAATTAATTCTATTACTCTTATTAATTCTTATTAATTCGAACAATATTTTAGAATTATAATTAAGAAATCCCTATCTAGCAAGGTATGAATCAGTTATATTAATTGGGCTATGTTACTTTTAATCTTAACATTTGTTTTAGGTCAGTGCCCAACCACCCACACCCCTCACTCGCTCTCTCTCTCTCGCGCGCGCGTTCTTTCCTGCGATCACTACCTTGCTGGACTCTGGGCTTCTTGAACAAGCTGGCGGAGTGGCGCAGTTTGCACGCCCAGCTTTTGAATTTGCGAGTCCAGGATTTCTTGCTAACAGGATTTCTGATACTAGGACATGTCAGGTTTAGGCCAAAATATCCACCTCCTTCATTGTGCTGCTGCTGTCCAGGCCACAAGGGGGCAGGCTGCTGGGAGGAGGAAGGCAACAGAACATCTCCAGGGGTGCAGCTTTCAGAGAGTGAGGGGGCAGCCTGCACACCACACATGAGGGGAACAAATGTAAGACAGTGAAAACAGTGGATATCAAAGTTGGGATAATAAAATTATATAAGCATTTATAGAATAGAATTTCCATCAAGCAACAAAAATTATAATTTTATTTCAAATGTTCTAGGAACATTCAGAACTAGTTTTTAGATGCATTAATAGACATTTTAATTTTGTAACATTTTTTAAAAAAAAAACTTCTTAAGATTAAGGTTTTTGATATATATGAATATTTAACTTCTACTAACCATACTGCAAGAACATTTTTGCTAACTTTATGAGAACTTATCCAATATTCTGAGAATGTTCCCTGTTAGCTGTGTGGGCAATATATTCACAACATATTTTCGTACATTTTGAATTTACTTGGCAATCAAGAACTCTCAAAACATTTTAGAGCAACTACACAAATACCGATATATAAACTATTGTCAAGTAACTGGAAAATATCAAGACACAGCAATAAAATCATGTAGCTCTATTAATAATTATTTGTATATATGTAATATGCATATACCCCACTTACGCTTACTGAGAGTTCGCTGGGCACAGATGGGGATCCAGACTCCTGTGTGGGGGACAGGAGGGAGCAGGGAGGGGATGTGGAGGAGAAGGATGAAGCAGGCTGACACTGCACAGCAGCAGAGGAGGCAGGAGCAGATGAAATCATCTCTTCCTCACCTGCTCTTTCCTTCTCTCCATCTGGAGATGTGGAGGAAGAGCGAGGGGTGGTGGAGGAGGTGGAGTGTGGAGAGGTGTCAGAGGAGGTGGCAGGTGGAGGGGAGAATGTGTGGGCAGGGACTGAGTGGGCCTCTGAAGACTCGTCACCTCCCACTATAGTGGAGGCTGCAGCAGATGCAGAGGCGGAGTTAGTGGCGGGGACGGAGCCACCAGTGGAACCACCTGCCAGTGTTGCTCCGCCACCACTGTGCTCCTGATACAGCAAAGTCCTCAGCTTCTCATCTAAAGTCTTTATACGGTTGTCCACATACTCTATTTTAGGTGGGCCTTCACTGTCTGACTCGGCTACTGAGGAGGGCTGGGCTGGAGATGGGGTAAATGTATGGGAGAGAGTGGGCAGGGCTGTCTCAGCAAGAGGGAGGGGTGGGAGTGAGGAGTCTGAAGAGGTCTGTGGGGGGGCTGAGTGACTGATGGTGTCTTCAATGCTGGCCTCGCCTGTGGACATCTCCAGGTCTGCGTGCTGGAAAGACGTTTGCTTCTGCACAGCTGAAGGTGCTGGAGTTTGAGCCATAGGTTGAGGGTGTACCATATCATGTGGTACCTGCACAACATGTGTTTGCTCAGTGGGAAGCTGCTGTGGGATCACAGGCTGAAACTGTGCCCGAAGCTGTAGGGGATCTTGGGTCTGGAAACCATGCTGTGGGTGCATGGCCAGCATTGTTGAAGCCTGCACTGTTTCTTGCGGCACATACTGTTCTATAGGTACTGCCTGTTGTGGTATCACTGTGTGCTCAGCATTGGCTGTTTGCTGCAAGAAGGCAGTCTGTTGCATTGGTGGTTGTTGAGATTCAACTGGTACTTGTTGGTGTGGAACCTGTTGCAGCACAGACTGCTGAATTTGTTGCAACTGTGGCTGCTGGGCTGCCAGAGGACCTCCCTGCAAAGGCTGCAGAACAGTCTCTATTGGCATTGCCTGTGATAGTGTTTTTGACTCAGTGTGACTGGGTTGATGGCCTGCCTGCAACACTGGTTGCTGCAGCTGAGGTGCAATCTGCTGTTGCAGAGCCTGTGTCTGTTCTGTGGCGACCGTTGCTGATTGAACTGTCTGGGCATCTTTGAATTGGTGAGCTGCCAGGGTTTGTTTAGGTATCTCAGGCTTCTGTGAGGTTATCGTTTGGGCTTGAGCTACCAACTGCTGCAATGGATCAGTGTGGCTCGCCAGTGATGCTGGAGGGGTCCCGTAAGCAGGCACGGTAGAGAGAGGTAGTTCACCCTCACATTTGCTCTGCACTTTTGCTGCAGTATCTCCTTGGACAGAGGCCATGTTGGAGCATGTGAGAGCCATGGTTGCAGGGACAGAAGAGGCAGAAAGGCTGGAGGATGTGGCAGGGACTGGGCCTGCAGTAAAGGTAGTAGGGGGAACTTGCTCTACTATTGGCAAGGCAGGGTGCACCATGTCTTTTTGGGTGGCAATTGCTGAAGCTGACATGGATGCTGGGGCAGATACAGTAGATACCGGAGGAGAAGATGCAGATAGCGAAGAACTTGGGGAAGATGCTATGCCAGCAAAAGACTCTGAACGCTGAGGGCTCTCATGGTCTGGAGAAGGAGAAACATATTCTTCAGAGCAATGTAAATATATTATTAGTCATGTTTGTTATTGGTACTGCTAAATTAATCAAAACTTCCGACATCAATAATGGAAGGTTCATTTTCATTTTAAACTGAACTCAAGAACTACAGTTTGAGATTTAATCTGTCTCATAGTGAATTCTATTAGAAATACCTTTCTCAGTTTCTGTGGTCTTGGGAACTTTGCTCTCTCCTGCTGGAGGGGGAGTTGAAGCTCCCTGGTTGGGGTGTGAGTCGCGATGGCGAATTGTTTGGTTAATGAAGAATCGCCAGCGACCCACTGGGGAAGACTGAGGTGCTGAATCCACTATGGCAAATGGAGAGAATAAAACAGAAAACATGTTACAGTTACTAGTAACTAAGCCTTGGTTAATAATACATTTTGGAATTAATTATAAGTAATTTGCAATTGACTTTGCAAATTGAATTTACTACTTACTTTACTTTACTTTAACTTACCTGTTGCACTAGATGGGGTGCTCACATGAAGCTGCTCCATTGACCCGGTCTAAAACAAAAAAAGACATTCAATTGAAAACATTTTTAAACATTTATTCTGCCAAAGTTTATGGGCTTTGGTGAGATTGTACAGCAATGACATACCTGTGACTGAGTGCTTAGAATTCCTTGAGCTTTCTTTACTATAGCCCTCAGCTCCTCAACAAATTTCTCTTTCTCAGGCTCAAGGACAAAATCCTCCTCCACCTACAGAATAGGCATTACGAATTCATTCACTTCTTCAAACACAAAAGCCAAAAAAACAACCAGCACAAAGTCTCTTATGTGTTTTTCCTCTAAAGCGAAAGCATATTCAAATATTTCACCATGTAATCTGCAATGTCTTCAGGAGCATCTCCCTCAATGTCAAACTTGAACGTGACCATCTTGTTGCTGTGAGTCTCCAGCTGACACTCCACCATGTTGTCCCCGGTGCTTGAGACCTACAACATGATTCAATTGGTTAATCATTAAACGTTACTTTAACACTGACTTGCAGGAAATATGCATTTAGCTATAAGCATACCTGCAACATGCTGAGCTGAAAATGAGTTTTCTCAGTCTTCTGACAGGACGATCTCCTCTGAGATTTTATCTTTTCAAGTTTTCCACTAGCCCACAGTAACTGGGACTCATCTCCATTGGCGGGAGCAGAGCTAAATTTATAAAATATTAAAAAAGCAGTCAAAGTTTTGCTTATGCACATGTAAACAAATGTTTGTCAAATACAAAGAACAGAGACATCTCAAACATACCCTAATGTAGAGGTTCTGTTGGCAGGTTGATTTGTGCTCTCCTGTTAAACCGGAAAACAAGACAAACAAACGCACAAGATCCACCACATACCAACAGAAAAACAAACAAAAAACAAACCATCAGTTATATAATGACAGCAAATAAAACAAATGATACAATAACTTTCAAAACAGAAATTAAAAGGATTGCAACAGTGTTAACACAATACCATCTTAAAACAAAAGCAAAACAAAAACAAAACAACTTATTTTGAAATCATAAGCTAAAATTCAGATTTTTAACTTTTTTTGCAGGTGTTATGTTAGGACTGCTCAAAAAGGTTAGTTATCTGAGTCAGACAAGACTGTTGTTGGTATGAATTCTACCTTCATTAAAGTGGGAAAAAGTGGAAAACTGGAGATAATGTGCTTTTGTACCTGAGCAATGCCCAGCAATGCGGCTTCACTGTCTGCCAGGGAGGTTGTAGGCAACACAGAGCCATTAGAATCATGGGACTGTGAGGCATTGCCAGAAGGAGGGGAAGCAGAGATCATGTCAACTGGCCTTGTCTGGGTTAGCTGTGCCTCTGCTGGGACAGGAATTTCTGAAATTGGGACAGCTGGTTGTAGGGTTGGGAGAGTGGCAGAGGATTGTAGGGAAGTATGAGATGGACTTTGAGGAATCTGTGAAGGTTTAAAAGCAGCCTGAGAGTAGGGTGGCTGCTCAAAATTCCCACTGGTCTCTACATTAGTCTGTATGTTGGAAAGAGCCTGTGTTTGGATATGCGCCTGTGTGTTGGACAGGACCTGTGGCTGCATGCTAGCCTGTGTGTATGTTTGAACAGGTGGGTTTGGTTGTTGTTGGCTTTGGGGGGAGGGTGGTGCACCTGATACTACCTGACTGTAAAGAGGTACTGTCCTAGTTTGGGTCTGGGGTACCTGACCAGGTGTAATATGTATAGGAAGAATATGTTGGAGAATTGTTTGAGGCTGACAGGGCTGTTGGTGGAGATCTTGGGGTAGCACAGCATTCAGTGGTAGAAGCTGCTGCACATGGGCTTGAGATAGCTGCTGTTCATACTGTTGGGTAGTCTGAGGCTGCACTATAGGCATGGACTGCACTGTGGATTGCAGGGCTGCCTGCACAGAGGCTGCACTGACTGGTTGTTGCAGTGCTGGTATGATTGGCTGTGGCAGAGCCTGGACTTGCATTTGCGATTGGTTTGTCTGTTGCAAATAGCACTGGGTTGAAGAAGTGGCCATTGGGTCAATGGTAGTCGCGAGTGATACTGGAGATAGTACCGTTTGCTGATACTGTGGTAAAGGAAGCTGCTGTTTGATGGTTTGTGTGAGGTCTAGCTGGATGGTTTGCTGAGTAACGGGTGCTTGAGCATTTTGTGTGGGCAGAAGTGTAGAGGCAACCTGTGCGTGGGCCTGCATTGGAGCATGCACAATAGATGCGGGTGCAGGCTGCACTATCGGAACCTGACACTGGAGAGAAGCTGCAGCTTGAGTTGGGACCATCTGAGTTTGTGATGGAAGGCTTTGCCCTTGAGAGACCATTTGTGTTTGAGTTGGGACAAAAGAGTGAATGGGTTGTGGTGTTGGAACCTGTGCCTGTGTTGGAGATGTGATCTGTTGGACTGGTTGTGGAACTTGCAACTGGCTTGCCTGAAAATGCCCTCCCATTGATTGTGGTGCAGAATGACTTTGGACCTGCAGTGGAATCTGACCACAAATTGTTGTAGATTGGCCCTCCATTTGTGCAGAAGGTTGAGCTGTAATCTGAGGTGGTATCTGTTGTTGCATGAGTATTGGAGCTGAAGCTTGACTTGGAACTGGTACTTGTGTGTTAACCATCTGTGGTACAGCCTGAATCAGGGTTGGAATTTGTAACTCTGCTAGAGAAGGTCTATGTGATGGCTGGGGGAGGACAGTTTGTTGCTGCTGAATTAAGGCCTGTTGCTGCTCTGTTTGTTGTTGAGAAAGACTTGATTGAGACTGAGGTTGTGGTGATATTATTGATTGGGAGTGTGGTATTTGACTAATTTGCTGGATAGTTTCAGGAGGATGTGCTTTCATTATAGTTGTTTGCTGTTGCCCACTATGATCTGTCAGAGCTATATGCTGCTCCAAATGTTGTTGTTGTTGTTGTTGTTGCTGCTGCTGCAGTAAAACTTGCAGTTGTTTCTCAGCTTGTAAGGCCTGTTGTCGTTGTAATTCAATGTTGTGTTGTTGCATTAGAACTTGTTGCTGCATTTGTGACTCTCTTTGTTGGAGCAATGCCTGTTGCTGCTGATCAGTCTGCTGAAGTATTTGCTGCTGTAGCTGTTGTTCCATTGGCTTCTGTAAAGGCTGCTGCTGGTGCAATAAAGCCTGTTGCTGTTCAATGTGTTGCTGCTGTTGCAGCTGTAAAAGTACCTTTTGTTCCAATTGTTTTTGCTGTTGAACATGTGCTTGCTGTTGCTGTTGCTGCAAAAGAGTTTGCTGTTGCTCTAACTGCTGATGTTGCTGCTGTTTTAACAAAGCTTGTTGTTGCTGCTCTAATTGTTGCTGATGTAAAAGGGCTTGTTGCTGCTTTAACTGGAGTTGCTGCTGTTGTTGTAGCAAGGCCTGCTGTTCTAACTGTTGTTGCTGTAAAAGCGCTTGTTGTTGTTCACGTTGCTGCTGTTGCAATATCACCTGCTGTTGCTCTAGCTGCTGCTGCTGCAACAAAACCTGTTGCTGTTGTCTCTGTTGTTCCATCTGTTGCTGTAAAATAGTTTGTTGCTGCTGTTCTATTCTCTGTTGTTGCTGTAATGCTTGCTGCTGCTTTGCCATGCTTTGCTGTTGCTGCAGAAGAATTTGTTGTTGCTCAGCTTGCTGCTGAGGTGGTTGAATATAAACCTGCTGCTGACGCTGTTGCTCCATTTGATTTTGCAAGACAGCCTGCTGTTGCTGCTCCATTTGTTGCCTAATTAGAAGTTTTTGCTGCTGCTCTGCCAATTGCAGTGGCTGCTGGATTGTTTGAAGTACTGCTGGCTGTTGCACCATGGTCTTTGCCATGTTCTGCTCTTGTGATTCAGCCATTTGTTGCAAATAAACATGCTGTGCCTGCTGCTGCTGATACTGTTCCATTGGGGGCTGTTGTACAGACGCTTGCTGCAATGGCTGATGGTGCTGAACTTGCTGTATCGCAGCTTCTTGTTGTTGGGGTTTCCCTGCAGGTTGTTGTATGTAAACCTGCTGTTGCAACTCACTTTGCTGCGTGCTAGACAGTGTTGGTTGTTGCTGCTGCGGCAATGGAATATATGGCTGCTGAGATGAACTGGACTGTGGCTGCTGTTTCTGCAAAATCCCTTGCGGCTGTTCAACATGCTGCGGCTGTAATAAAACAGTTGTTTGTTGAATCTGGTCTGTCTGCTGTGGTAACAGCACTGCCTGGTGGTGCTGCATTACATTTGCTTGATTTTGTGGTGTTGGCTGCTGGATGCTAATTTGTAATGTTCCTGGTAATTCTGACATTACCTGTTGTTGTGGCTGAACAATAGTTTGCTGAGGCAATATGTCGGTGGGCTGTACAGGGGCAATACTAGGCTGGGTCTGCATGAGAGGCATGATGTTGCCTGCTGATGCTATGGGATCTCCAGCAGATATGGAGGCTGTAAGGACAGTTATGGGGGCCTGGGGAGTAATGGAGGGGATGTATGACTGTGACTGCAAAAGGGAACTGTGGGGAGTGGAGGCATCACCAGGCCGGGGGTGTAACATCTGTGAGAGTGTAACATCTGTTGAGTATGGTGGGAGGGGCTAGTGGTAACAACACATTCGGAAATTATTTGGGAAGTATAGAAGAGAGTGGAGTGTGTTGAGGGGTGGTGGGTGGGGGAAGAAAGAGAGAGCAAGAGTAAGCATTAGTGCAGTTCATTAATCATCCAATGGAAACAGGTCATTTTGGAAAGCAAGAGATGTAAGATGTGTGTATTTATTAGGTTATTTATAGATTGTGTACTACAACAAATGTTTTAATTTCTTTATGGTTTTATAATATATCAGGAATTCCAAGAATGAATATCTGTTTAGAAGACAACACAGAAGTTAAAAGGTCTAAGGTATACACTATTTAAATGCTTTTTAGCATTCACAAACAAAGATATTACCATTTTCACACTATGGGATTCAAGTATGTCACTACACAAAAACTTGTTTGAATATTATTTGCTTTTAATTGGTGAATGAGACAGGAAAAGAGAAAACCATTAGCCCCTTCAAATTAGCAGCTCATATGGTTCAGCTTGTTAATCAAGTCAAATCATTTCACAGTGAGATTTAACAACAAATATGCTCTCTGGACCCAGCATTAAAAATGTAGGTCAGCGAACATCATGCAGCTCAGCACATGACCTACATCAAAGTTACAGACTGCATAGAGAGCTATCTAAGAGGAAATTCAATTCAGTATTTCAGTGCTGTCTATGCTGTACATTGTAACTCACATATTGATACAAGACATTATATATGAAGGGTCAAATACCCCAGAGGTGACTCAACAAATTCCACTAAATGAATAAAATTTGTCATTGATATTCAGACTGCTTGTGTGTTAGAGTGAAGAAGGTCTCCCTGGATTGATTCATTTTATATATGCAATAGTGTCCAGTGCATTGAAAAAATGGACTGAGAGAATAGGGAAATCACAGTAATAAGAGATGCTGGACACGAGGGAGACAATCACCTGAGAATATTGTTGAGGCACACTTAAAGGGACTTGTGATGCCATAGTGACTGGTTGAATGAAAGTCTGTGCCACAGGAATGTTAGGAGCCCCACCACCACTTTGGCCAATGGAAATGCCAGTTATCCCACCATTCTGGCCAACAGGCACATTTGGAACCCCTCCGCTCTGACCAATAGGGAGCAGCTGAGGGTGAGACACAACCCCTGCACCTTTCACTCCCTAAATAAAGGAAACAATTCTTATCCCACCACAGTCTACAGTCATATGACAATTCCTTTTTTGTAATTCAAATGTTTTCAAATGAATTGAGCAAGAGTGGTGGTGTGCCACCTTGAGCAGCTGGGGTTAAATGGCACTAGACACAAAGCCTTATTTATGTTGATGAACATGCATTGTATGATATTGTTACTGAAGGAGCGGGACTTACAGAGGTGCCTGTGGGGTAGCTGGTTTGAGCATGAGCACACGGTTTTCCCGACTCAGGGAGAGAAAAGGCTTGGCTTTGTCCACTTGAGAAAGGATCTCCACTGACAGCAGAAAGGCTCTCACCCTCTGAATATGGAAAATAGAAAGTCAAACCACATTTATATATAAACTGATTTAGACAAATGCTTCTAAAAAAAATTTTCTAAAAAATCTAGTTCCTGTCTGATCCAAACAGATTTTATTCATAAGAAACAGAGTGGCCAAATAAGATCCCCATTGTTTAAATCTACAAGAGTCAATTTCTACAGTCATTTGCTCTGTACCTAAACCTAGCAAGGAAGCATTTAAAAGGGATAGTTGACCAAAATGTTTTTTTCCCCACCATTTACTCATCTTCATGTCATTCCAAACCTATATGACTTTTTCTGTGGAACACAAAAGATATTTTGAGAAATGTCTCAGTGGTTGTGTGTCCATACAATGGAATACAAAGGGTGCCACTGTTGTTTGGTTACCAACGTACTTCAAAATACCTCCCTATTTGTGTTCCTCAGAAGAGATAAAGTCATACAGGTTTGGAATGACATAAGGGTGAGTAAATAATGGAAACATTTTCATTTTTGGGTGAACTATGCCTTTAGGACATTACAGGAGCGCTTGTTCAGGCAGGTGAGCTGCTGCCTAAACAAAGTGCTACAAATTGAATGCTTATGAGATTTAATGGTGATGCTGCCTCAGAAGCCAACTGCCTGGAAGCTCACCAAGATTTGGATCAGAGCTATCGTCATATTTTGATTCTAAATGTATTGTGCACCTCTGAGGCCCACTGCAGTGCCTTGCTGCTGGACATGCTGGTCCACTTCTGGCAGCTCCTCGGCCTCACCCTGAATCCCAGCAGCGGCAGAAGCTCCTGGGCCCAGTGAGGAGGGGCAGGAAGGATGGACACAGGAAACCGAGGAGGTGAGGGCTGAGGAGTCACGACGCTCATCCATACTTTGTTGCTGAAGAAGCTGCTGTTGGCGTCTTTCACGGGACTTCTTAATCAACGTCACCCTGTCTCTGATGGACTTCCCAACCACTTTAGCATCACTTTCATGGAAAAAGCCAGACTTTACCTACAAAACAATATGTTCAATTGGGGGGACAAATAAAGAAGGGCAGAAAAATGAATGAGAAAGAAAATGGATGAAGCAAAGAAAGAATTAGGTTATAGTATGTCCTAAAGACAGATGCCTAGTTTCTATTAATACAGAACTCTATCCAGTATTCGTGGTTCTCACCATCTCCAGTGCAACCTCTTCGGCACTGTCATTCTCCAGGTCATAGCTGAACTCAATGGCCTCATTGTCCTTGTGCTTGCCCTTGAGTTTCTTTGGCTCCTCAACCCAAATGCGCAGGGCTAGGCAGTCTTTGCATCCGGTATCTTCTTCTGCTAGCTCCACACGAACTCCAGTGTCCTCCGCAAAGAAGGCGTGATTTAGAAGGTCCTTAACTGAGAGCCTAAAGGTGAGACAAGAGAACTTAGACTGCTTCTTGTACTTACAGAGTACTTACAAAGAACTTTTGCGGGCCATATGCTTACCGCTCTAATCTATTTTGGCGAATGCAGCCCTCGATGATCTCTTTCACCTCCGGGTCATTTACCTTATCAAAACTGGCAGGCTTGATACCCTGCATAAAGAAAAATGTGGTGCATTAGCATTTCTCCACATGAAATGAAGGACCTTAATCCACAAAACATCTGGATATGATATGCACATCAAACTTTAAGGCAGGATAGGTGATCTTTTCCAGATGTGTTTTGGTTATGATGGGTGTTATTTCACATCCTTATAGTAATCACAAAGTAAAGTGGAATATATATATATCACTTTACTTTGTGATTGTATCTCCTCTGTGGAAGGCACAAGACCATAAAGTACTCATCAAACTATGTAATTGCATATCTACGTGCACTGTTGTAGGTGGGGTGTCTTTGGAGAGCTCTCTGAAAAGAGGGCAGGATCTAATGCTTTCAAAGCTAGCTTGCTATTGCTAGCCTCTCCGAAATTGTCTACCTTACCTTTAGTTACATATGAAGTGTATTGTTTTTAAACATGCTTTTATCTAATATAATGACTTACGCTGGTGACTTTGCGGTAGATCTGGGCAGCATTTTGGCATTCCGAGTATGGATACTCCGATGTAGCCATCTCCAGCATGCACATGCCAAAGGCGTAGACATCCACTGACTCATCATAGTGCTCCTCATACATCTCAGGGGCCATAAACTCTGGAGTCCCTGCGGAATCAATACAACATTCGGATGACACGCTGCTTCCTGTCTGCAACTTTTATCATCATTATCTACTGTTGCTATGATCAATGCAAAAAGAGAGATTTTGACATTTTGCTTTTCCTTGACAACTGTGCAAGAAGTCACGAACGCTCAGTTATAAAAATGATGATTAAATGTAAAGACTATAATGTGAATGAGTTTTTAACATATTACCAAGAGAATATAATATGCGATAAAGCCCAAGCCATTTCTCTCAGATTCGTCTGCCAACAAGAGGCACCCCATCTTTGAAGCAAGGCTGAAGAACAGCCCTGCTAAACAGAGCCAAACGTGCTTCCTGTCTTGGGCCTGGGATTACCAACATTCAAATTAAGGATTTTAGACACCGAGGAAAGTTTAATCTATGCAGCACCCTGATGTTATCGGGACATAATCATGCAATGCTTTGCAGTGGCTTCTCTCTTAGTAAGGCTTGGAATAATTGTGGAGTTTTTCCAAGTACACTGCTTCTGGGAGATTTCAGAGTTACCTTGTTAAAAGGATGCGATGAAATAGAGCTTTGCCAAAGTCATTGGTTATCATTTACAAAAAACACACTTTCTACTTTCTTTTTATGTTTGTACTAATGTCTATTCCTGGGCTGTCCTGTCAGCAAATATTTAACCAAAAAAAAAAAATCAAAGTCGAATTGATGTTTTATGCATGAACATACTGCTGTCAATAATATGGAACTGCAACAGGGCTCTTAACGGAGATCCACAGCTGCACAATATAAACATAAGAGACAAAAAAAGAAAGACCAGACTCTTCCCTGGATTCAAGGATCCTCAACGGACACTATAATCTCAGCCACTAGTGTGGAAGATTGGCACTCTATTCAGGACAAGTGTTTATCAAAAAGGTCATAAAATGTCAGAATCTCTAGAGAATACAAACTACTTAACTATACGTGGTCAACGGGATGAAATATACAGACCTATGACGCTCTTGGCAAAAGACGTTCGCATAAGGGTGGCGAGGCCCAGGTCACCGATCTTTACAGACCCGGTGGGGCCTGTGATGAAGATATTGTCACACTTGAGGTCACGGTGCACAATGGGTGGCGTTCGGGTGTGTAGGAACTGCAGGCCCTTTAATATTTGCCTGCACCAGCTACGTAGAACCTTGGGCTTCATTACTTTAAAGCGCTTAAGATACCTGGAACGAAAGAAAACATGTCACAGTGTTAGCAATAAGTTAACAAAGTGAACCAACCAACACTGTGGAAAACAAAATGCGTTTTGAGATCTTAAAGGAATATTAACTATAAACGTATGGTAAATACTCACGTTTTGAGCGTTCCTGAAGTCATGAGCTCAGTCACTAGGACGATGCACTTCTTTCCTCTAAGAACAGACTCCCATGAGTCGTAGAAACGCACAATGTTGGGGTGCTGTAGACCTTTCAGCATTTCAGCCTCCTCTTTAAAACGCTGCTGCTCCGCCTTGGTCAACTTTCGATCCTGACACATCAACACACATGCATAATATAATACTGCATGATTTTTTTATATTTTGTCACAGACTCTCATCTGTTTGTTGTAATAAAGTAGTTTCTGTAAGTCTGCTTTGCAATAATGCAAAAATTGCAAAACTCTCTATAGTAAAACTGTGAATGAAATTGACTTAAAAGATGGAGGACAAAGCTACATTTTTTAATTACAATGAAATGATTTATTTCTGCAACGTGACGCTAACTAATTCTGTGGATGACTATAGAAAACTGTGGTTGTTTGAAAGCATTTGTTGCTCTGTCACTAATGGCCTGACGCTCAAAGCAGTTATGATCGAATTTTTCAACTAATATTACACAAGAACCGGATAGGCCCTTGCTTCAGATTCTCTTGATGACTCAAAGATATAATTATTTCCCCGTCTGAGAGTGCTCTTGACTGTCCTATTAATCACACTAATGAGCAAGTCATAAATAACACTAACTATTCTGCGATTTCATATAAATGTGATTTAAATTATAACAGCAAAGTGCTCGTGAATTATACTGTATTGCCTCATCAATTATGCATCTCAGCATACCATGATAGCACAGACCACTTCCAGCCACCTGCTGCAGAGAGAAAACGCGTTCCTCTTTAAAAAATGTGCTGCGAGAGAGGAATGTTCAAAGCTTTGTATCCATTCAGTTTCAGCTGCAAGAATGTAACCCTCCCAAATACGTTACGTTATGTTGACCATCAGCGAATCTGACATCTTTGGTTGTTTCAATACAGCGCTGTGGCAGGTGGGGTGGAGGGACAGATATTTGAAGGTGTATACTGACGGCTGATCGCAGCAGAATGTTTGGTTTAGCATGGGCACATGCAGGCAGATTCCACAGTGCTGTCGTTACCTATCATGACCACCAGGGGGCGCTGATAAAGAAGACATGTGTGACAGGAGGGCAACACCCTGTATTATCCTTAAAATCACATTTCGGCCACAGCAGCCACCATGTCCAGATTGCCACATTGTAGCGGATGCTGATTAAATCCCTTCCCTGGCACACAGTGGGAAAAATGCCACAGTGTCAACACTCAGCACAACCTCATTCCACTGGTAAATGCCACACACACTTATCCTGTCATACAACACATTGGTGATTAGGTACAGTATGTTTAATGTTGACATGCTCACTGTTTATGAGAATATATAGGTATGATTCACTTAAATAGAATCTATGCTATCATGGCACTAATAAAACACATTTATTGAGTCAAGCTTTTGTTTAATTTAATGGATTACAAAGTAAATATGCATGGAAATATGCAATATAATGCAAGGACAGCTTTTAAGTAGATTATCCTCCTATTTATTTTCTAACAGGGACAAGCTGTGATTTGGCTATGTCCTTACGACAGAACTGAATCAGAACAGACATTAAGACCAAAACGGCTTGCAATCTTTAATCTGCAAGATGACAGAACATCTGATTTCTGATTTCATAGACTGCAATTGTTTGACAAAAGACCTTACAGGTTATTTAGCACATGTAGCTGGGAACAAACCTAAATATTGTGATTTTCTGACCCTCCTGACCTCTAAAGCCTGTGGGTGTTCATTTGCTGGTCCTACATTGATTCAATAAAGAGTTTGCAATAGGGACACCACCGTCTCTGTTTCTTTTACTCAGAGCCACAATAGTAAAATAAACAGCTGAATTAAAGCAAGAAACTGCTGCTTTCACAGCTTGGCAAATTCCCTACGTAAGATTTATAGACATAATTTTGCTTTAATTTTTGTAAACAACATTGCAATGGCCTGCTGTCCATGCATCAACAAACAGGGCTAATTTCTGCAGGCCGTTTAAGGGTGTACAATCTGATTTGCCACGTAATGAGGTTTCTCTCATTGCACATCCATCTATAAATCACGTCCATCCGCTCTCCACTCTTTCCTAATCCATCAATGAACAAGATGTTACTTTGAGGAAGTGTTCTGTGGTAGCTGAGGTTTCTCCTCCTCTCTTCCTGCTTCTGTGAAATTGCCTGTTACAGCTTAATGGTAATTCTTGTTTGGTGTAAGCACTTCTCCGCTTCTCTTCGTACACTTAATGTCCAAACAATACACACTACAGCTGTACCACCTTTTATATACGAATAACTATATTTACCTGATGTATGAGGGAATAGTGCAACAGAGTTGCAAGTTTTAAAACTGGGTGACAATGTAAATACTATATACATTTCTTCAGAACTCTACATCAACATGACGCTTAATACATTCACAAACAACCAAAGCACACACACTCCTTTATGTCATTGCAGGACCCCTGTTCCTTGAACTTTGACTGATCACTTCCAGCACTAAACAAGGTTTCTCTGTGTTGACAGATGCTTCCTGCTTTGCGACGCATTGAAAATTCATGCTGAGCTCTGTGTTTTGCAACTGAAATGCTAACATGAGTATGTGTCTGTGTGTGTCTACACAAAGTCCTGCTGGTGAACTCTGAGTGCTGAGTTAGTGTCTGAGACAATGTCTCGGATCTCTGTCGGTGTTTCGCTAGCCCTTCGACCTCTTCATGACAGCTTCTTGTCCTGTTATTGCATCCAGCTACCTGTGTCAGCAAAAGCTAGAAGTACTTAGATAATTATTAGCAATTTCATGCAAAACCACACAAACGCAATGATTTTTCTTGTGCAACAACACAATAAATTTGTCAGATTTTGTCAGATGTTCTTTTTAGAAATATTAATTAAAGTATTTGAACCTGCATCTTTTGGCTCATAAGCCCAGACCTTTGACCCCCTGACTACAATAAACTACCCATATTTTAAAATTCAGAAGTCACCAAAATTGAAATTACATTAAATGTATGGTACGTAATTTCAGAGAAGCTAGCAACAGCAATAGTTTTGAAAGCATAAAATCCCATTCTTCATTCACAGCGATCTCAAAAGCCACGCCTCCTCCAAAAATGCGTAGATGTATGCAACAAATAGTTGGACAGGCAAGTAGGACGTCCTATCATTGCATTCTGACCCAATGCAATTATTTGACAAACATTTTATGATCTTGTGCCCTTCACAGAAGATATTTAATTAAATATTTCGACCACTTTCCTTGGTGATTGTTATCAAGAAGTAAAGAGACTTTCAACCAGCATAACAAAAATATGTCTGTAAAAGACTGCCTACCCTGTCTTTAAAGAGGTTTAGTTCACAACCTTTGCAGAAATGTAATTCATTCATTCAATTTAGCTTTAATTCACTGAGCTTGCAAACGTATTTCCTGGCTACATCACAATGACTCCAAATTGGTAAAGGTGTTTAATGACTATGGCAAAAAAAAAAAAAAATATTGCCCACACTCATATTACACACACATTGACAGTCTGTTTGTTCAGTTGTCAGGTAAGGTTACGATAACCGTCATAAACCGCTCAAAGCCTTGGGCTGCCTGACCCACAAAAAAAACTTCAAGACCTGTCACCTGTTCAGCCAAAGGTCTAGTTATCAGTTAGCTGGTCTATGCATGAATGCTTGCAGAACTCCGGCCTGGCTATTGAGTGCTGATGAAACTTAAGAAGTGCATTAGTCCACATTGTGTACATTTGGACTTTCAAATTGAGTTTACATCTGTTTTTCTCCTCCCTTTAAATGTGAATTAAATTCTCTGATCCCCATGGATGTCTAAACGATCGTTTTATTATGTAACCTGTACGTCTGTATGCATGTTTGGGTTTAACTGCAATGAAGAGGAAGGGGGGGAGTGATGGGGGGGGGTCAGCTCATATTACTACCACATCCACTGTAATACAACAGCATAGTGAAAGCAATACAACACTCACTGCTTTAGTGCACAATGAAGACACATGCCTGCCATCCTGTGTACTGTATGCGTGTATCTGTGTCGTATGTATGGGAGTGCATGTGTGGTTTGTTATTGTTAGCGACAACAAAAACAAGCATTTTAGCAATTGGTTGCTTGGATTAGATTACAGTAGCATACAAGAGCGCAGACTAACACTGTCATAATGACAAGCGATAAGACGCCAACGACAAGCAATTTGTCAGTCCACACTGAATGCAAAAGTACTGCGTGTTGTGACAGGTACAGATAATCAATCAAGCCAGTTTATATTTATTATACAGTTACATGGAGCTGAAGTTTGGAGATTTCACTGTGGCTAGGGCTAGCCAACGCAAACTGGAGGCATGACAAACTACTAAAGTTTACTTAGTCTAACAGCTAAAACAGAAATGTGTACATTGCATCGATATGTTTCATAATTACATTAACATACTGACGCTTAATGATTCACTATTAACTATTCTTAAGTTTTATTAAAACAGTTGTTTTACCTAAATGTAAAGCTACTCTAAATATTAGCTTACTCTAAATGTCAGCTAAAAACATCAATTGGTAAAACTCTAGTATGAACACACACAGAGTGTATTAGAATCATTAAATGAGATCTACTGAGTGGTGTGGACACTGCAGCTGTGTCCTTTTACACTACAGAGGGGGCAAAAAGTCACTGGATTGCCCAGGCTATGTAACAGAGGGCCCAGAGCTCAGCCGTCAGAAACAGGACGTTTACAGAAAGCCATTGCCTCAGTTTCCATTTTACTCCGAGCCACATTATGTCACTCTGCATTTCTCACTGCAGCCTTCACGGTGCAAACCCGGCCACAGTTGATGGGGTGAAAAGTTCTGAGGCACTCATGACCTTACTGTGAATGAAATGGGTTTATACGAGTTAACATGAGTCCTATGAAATTTATAAGCTGACACTGTCTTGTGTGTTTCAGAAGGACAGGAGCGGGGATATTCTACCAAAGAACTGCCTTTTGTGTATTTTGCTAACGTGTGTAAATAATGACCTGTGACACTGAATAACGTCTGCTGTGTGAATACAGGCTGGTTTATTATACATACACATTGGGTTTTCACGTTTAACAAGGACATTCCATAGACGCAATGGTTGTTATACTGTACAAATTGTATATTCTGTGCCCCACACTAATCCTGCCCCTGAACCTAACCACACAGAAACTTTCAGCTATTTTAGATTTTTAAAACAGAATATTCTCTATGATTTAAGCTCGTTTTTTTTATAGGACCAAAAAAATGACCCCACAGGGTCACACACACACACATATATATGTATTCTTCTGTTAGGCATAGTTACATCCCAATATGTTTTGAAAAGTATACACATAGTTTGAAATGGCATTATATAATTTATTAACACTCCTTTGTCTAATAGAATTTAGAGATTTCATAGGATGGTCCAACATCAAAAGAATCTATCTATTCATTTTTAATTTTTTGTATGACAAATTTCTTCTATAGTAGTGTTGGGGCAGGAGCAGAGGTAAGGCAGAGTGGTCTGGTTTTGGATGCTTGTATTCAGTCGGTTGTTTCTGTGCGAGTTGTGCTGTCTGTGCAGGCTTTTTGTTCAAGCCTGACAGGCACCCACTGTAATTAACTCCCTGGATCAGCCTGTATGCTCAATCACACGGACAGAGAGAGAACAACCCTCCAAAAACTGTACACACACACACCACAAAGCCACACAACACTGTAGTTCACGTGCCAGTATAGAGCTGCAGGAAGCAGTTCTTGCACTTTGCGATGACAGATACATGTGCAATGTATTCGATTCTATTCTACGTGTCAGGAGTCAGGAAATATGTACTTGGCCTTTAGGAGCTTCATATAGGGGATAGCAAAAGAAGGAACTGATGTTTACAAAACAGAAAGATAGATCAAACAGAAGTTAGATACTGAAGTTCAGAAAGAAGTATCTAACATAGATGTAAACATTTTACATTTATGCATTTGGTGGCGTTTTTATCCCAAGCAACTTACAGTGCCTTCAAGTTATGCATTTTATCAGTGTTTGTTCCCTGGGAATTGAACCCACAACCTTTGCGCTGCTAATGCAATGCTCTACCAATAGGAGCTCACCACATCTAGTGATACATGCATACAGTGAACACGTATCTTAAACAATGTAAGCACTTCCCACGCTGTCTTTTGCATGGATGATATAACGGACTTTAAAGCTTTTGAGGGTAAGGTGTCATTAAAGGACACACTGGCTAGACAGAAACTGTCTACAACAAAGAACCTGGAGGCTGAGGCAGAATATCTGTCAAGCCATCTCTGCTCAGCTTATTTAGTTGCAAAAATTGCCAAATTCACATTACAGGGTCATACTTCTGTTTGCTTTCATCTCTAGCCCATTTTTTAGGGAATAAATCACCACCAAAGTAACAAAACAACATGCACTGTTGTTGAGAAGAGAAGCACTGTTGAAGAGAAGCACTATTCAATTTGAAATTACCTTGGCTTTCCTTTTAAAGCTACGGTAGGTAATGTCTGATAGGCTAGAAATAGCAACCTAACTTTGAAAGCATAAGATCTCGACCTCCCTTCAGAGCGCTGTCCAAAGCCAGGTCTCCTCCAATAGTGCGCTGAGGTATGCAAATACATAGTCTGACATGAAAGTAAGACATCCCACTTTCATCGGACCGAATGGAATGATTGGACAAACATTTTATGGTCCTGCACCTTCCACAAAAGATATAGAAATATATTTACATCACTTTAGTTATTGATTGCTACAAGGATGTGAAGAGACTTTCAAACAACAAAAAATGTTTCTGGAAAAGATCTTTGATATTTATTCCATGTGCATGCACACTATATACCAGAGATTTCCTTCAATATACAGAATAATGTATGATATACTGTATGTATGCATACGGAATCTGATACAAAGTCAGTTAACAAAAGTGAAAGCAATCCAAGCCTTATGCCTCAGCTGACACAAATGGGTTATTCAAAAAAGACCAACCCCAGCCACAGGCATTACACAAAGAATTCCCAGATGAGTCAGTCATTCAACATTTAAGGACATCCAGGCATTGCTACAAAAGATCTCATGTAGTACTACACAGGTAGCCCCCACGTAATGAACACTTTATTATATATACACTAACACATTATTTGTTTCTTGCATTTGCATAATGAAACATCTTTTTGCAAGAATGCTCTGGAAGAAGAACATTTCAAAACAAAACGTGCGAGCTGATGTTACAGGATATGTGAGCCAACTGCGAGAGGGAATCTTCACACCTCACTTGTCTCATGTTCCTACAATCACTTATGTCTCAGTGAGACTCCATAGTCTTGTTTTTATAGTTTAACCACCATCCACTGTAATCGTGAGGGAGAAAGGGAGAGGATGTTTTTATTGTATTATTGAGCAAAGCAGTTAATAAAAAGATTATAAAATTTTGTAACCAATAACAACTGGCTTGACTGCAGTTCACATGATCTGAATTCGTTTATTCAGTCAGTTTTTGGGATTGACAACCGTATTTGAGTCAAGCACCTCTTTTATGTAAACATAAGGATAGTAAAGAAAGTTTTATACTGAGTGTAGAGCGCAGCTTCAGTAAACAGAAATGACTGGATCTACAACCTAAAACATGAGACAATTGTGATTGGCTATCATTGTATGCCATAACACACAAATAGTCAATTGTGATTCCATTAACACAAGCAAAGCACTCCAAATCAACTAAATTTATCACGACATCAACGTCACACCTATGTTCATTTCAACTGACCTCATAAACTTGCATTAAATATATAGGAATTTTTCCATCATTTACTCACCCTCATGTTATTCCAAACCTGTAAGATTTTTATGATATTTTGAGAAATGTCTCAGTGGTTTTGTGTCCATATGATGGAAGTTAGTGGGTGCCACTGTTTGGTTACCAACATACTTAAAAATATCTTCTTTTGTGTTCCTCAGAAGCAAAAATCATACTGCAATGCCATGCAGGTGAGTAAATGATGGAAAAAAATTATTTTGGGGTGAACTGTCCCTTTAAATAATGATCTGGGCTATCAGTGATTATCTTAATAGCTTTGAAAAATGAGTAAAATCTGCACGGCCAACAGTATTTCAAAGCCTTTGAGCTAATAGCTCCTTGTAAGTGCATTAAAGCAGTGAGCCTGCTTGTGACCCTCTGAATGTGTGTGTGTATGTGTGGTTAGAATTAACCACTCTTTTCCTGTCCGGGACTGATGCCATGTTAATCCTCTGTTTGGCTCATCACTCACCCACTCCCTATCTCAATCCATCAACACTTTCAATTGTATATCCACAGCGTATACTCTTACTCACGCACAGTATATACTGCATTCTCATTCACACTGTATGTGTGAGAATACGGTTTACAGAGTACAGTTTCTCTGCCGACCACACAGTCTCATTGTAACTGCATTGTGTCAAACTCACATCAGGTATCCACCTTAGGAGATGTACGGTTTTGTTCTGTATCACGTTGCTTTCCAAGTAGCGGCCTGGACCGCTGGGGTCAAGAGGACCTGAGAGAAACCTCAGAGCTCATAAGCGTCAGTTAACATGCTGAATCTTGGGGTTTTTCGCACTTACAATAAATTTTGAACTAAATTTTGAATTATAAGTGGATCCAAAAATGAACAGTGAAAACAAACCTAGTTCTCGCTGCAGAATCCTAAGAAATTATAAAGATCTTTATATAATTATAAAGATATATAATTACATTTGGATCCAAAGAAAAAAAAACCTTCTGTTTTAGACTTATACAGATTAATAAGTCTAAATACTTATTAGATTAATCGCAATTATTTGTGTGATAACACAATTTTAACACCCAAAATTCCTTAATTGTGACAGCCCTATTTAAGACAATTAAACCATTCACCACAATTATCTGTATGACAATTAAACATCATCAACACACATTTCAAAATCGTGACAGCCCTACCTCAAACTGTTAAAACTTTGTGTGTGTGTGTGGTATTAGTTCCAAGCCAAACACGACAAACTTTCAACACAAAACACACCACACGACAGAGAACTGAGGACAAGCATATGATTGCTCATTCAGTTGCTACTTTGCTGTCACATTGTTCCTCTTATACTTTATGAGTACCATAGCTCCATACAGCCCTAAATGTCTCTCTATTAACATAATTATTTCTATTCCATTTCAACCTACACATCATTTACATATCTCCACAACCTCTTCATCGATCCAGCATCTTTTTACAGGTTTTACAACATCAGAAGCTGAATTATAACTAATTCATCCCATAAACCTACTGTTTGTGCACATGCTAGCGGAATGACCATAAAAGTAAACTGAAGTGTTGTTGTCATACAGCTGCTGGGTACAGACCACACATTGCCATTTTAATAAAGGACCAGAGACTATCCATTCATGACGAACAAAAAGCAGAGAGGATGAGATAGGCCTGTAACCTAACAGCAGTATAAACAGTGCAACAGAACAATGTATCCCTACCGGGTAAATGGACTAAAAGCAGGTTTCCAGGTATTAAAATTCATGGTTGGTGAGTTGATTGTAGCTGTGCAGCATTCAGAAAGAATGAAAAGACTTAATTATTAGTAACAGAGTTATTATTAATATTATTAATTATTAATAATAGAGTTTTTCCATGAAAATATGAAAGAAAGCAGCTTATTTAAAACTCATTTTAAAAACTCTTTTTTAAGATTTTAAACAGTGTACTTCCCTTCAGGAATTTAAATAAATGTTCATTCTTTGAATAAATCTACCCTGATCAGACCCATGATTTACATGTCACTTTAACCTTTTAATCAATAATCTGCGTCTGTAAGCCTCTTATGAAGCTGGCATTAACCTCCGCAAACGGACTTTCATTTGCTAATTATTGTACCAAGTGCCTGAGTGGCGAAATGCAACAGGGTTCCTCTCAGCCGGGTTTTTTTTTTGCATGTTTTGAATGACTTTGCTTGATGAGAGGATTAAAAAAAAAAAAAAAAGACACGTGGCATGAGAATTTTTTTTCTGATCGCATGCTGGCACAGCTATTGCATGTTATACTGTTGTGGTAAGCAGTCAATGCAGGCCCACGACCAGCATCTACTTGCGCCTCCTCTGTTGACAATGGCCCTATAAAACAGTTGGGCCCCTGACGTAAAAACCCATTGTTCAACGTCGCATTTCGTGAGCTTTCCTAGAAAATGCAATCCACAGTGGGCAACAATAGGTTCAGCATAGTGGAAGGCAAAAATTCCACATCAAAACAAGAGAGCCTCTTTGAGCCGTGTTGTTTGTCCAGTTCATTGCGCCATGAGTAGGCCTGACCCCTCTCCCACGGTTACTCTCAGTGTAATCTATAAAGCTATTGAGCTCTGACTTTGAAACTCTTTTTTCTGCTGTTCTCACTGCACTCAACTGTAACCGTTTCAGAAACACAAGAGGCTAAAATTTCACCAACAAGCTTGGAAACCACCTGAGTAACAGCGTCCTAATTCATACCAGCAGGGCAAAAGCACTTAAGCAGAAAAACATGATACTAAACTAAAAATCCTGTCCAAGAAATGCAGATAATGCTAACCTCTGCCAATGTTAGCGATGAAAGGAAATTTCAAAACCTGTTTAACTCAAGTGAATGGTGGGCATAATATGAAGACAACTTCAACTTTGTTTGTGGCTAAACATGACTCACCTGCAGTTCACACCAGGCGACCTCCACCCAGGTTTCTGTATCCAGGCCTTTGTAAACAGTTTTAAATGCTCCTCTTCCAAGTTCTATGTCGAATTTGAGAAAACGGCCACCAGGTGAAGAGGCCACGGCCTTCATCTCCGCCTCTTCTTCCTGTTCTCTGTCTCGCTCTTTCCCCTTTGGAGCGGGCGCAGAAAGCCCAGTCTTATCAGAGTCCTGTGTGCCACAAGTGCCGTCCTCACCCAGGGCAGCAGAGGCACTGATGGGTAACTGCTGGCCTCCGCTGCTGAAAACGGAGTCAGAGGCACAAAACTCCAGATGAGGAGCACTGTGAGGAGCACCGGGGGTTTCCTCCACTTCGTCCTCTAATTCACATATCTCCACACTCTTTCGGAAAAAACGTTTGTTCTCCCGTCTCCGGCAGGGCTCTTGAGGAGCTGGGGAGGAGGGCATGAAGAAGGTCAGAGGTTTAACCGGCACCTCCGTTTCTTTACCGTCCTCGGCTCCTCCTCCAGCTCCGCCTCCTGTTCTCATTTCATGTGTCTGGGTGGAGGCAAGGTCAGATGGACCACTGTGCCTCCCCTCTCCCTCACGGGCAGCCCTGTTGCCCTGGCCATTCTCCTCCTCCCGATCTCCGTCGGGTTTCTCTCCAGAGGACTCTTCTGTGGCAGTGGGTTCTCCCGGGTCTGTCGCCATGGCGATTGACCTTTCCCACTACTCCTCCTCCGCCCCCTCCTGTGCTCTGACTCTCTGTCAGTCTCCGTCTCTCTCTCTGTCTGTGATCACCCCTCTCACCCTCTTATGAAGTTCCTTAGACGTTCTTCCAGTGTTACCAGTTGTGAATGACAAGTAGTAGGCTCTTCTTCTCTGTTCTTATCTTTCACGTTCCCTTGAGTTCACAGGAGTATCAGAGGGTGCTTGTTTTCTTGGTATATCCTTACAGTTTTATTTAGATCCAAATATCTGCTTTCCTTATCTCCATTTCCTAAAACTTCTGGCCCACAGGTTAATGAACTCTAAGTAAATGGTGCGAGGTTTTTAGGTGTATCCTATAGAATAAAAACACAGGGTATTATTATTCAGTAACTGGCTCAGATAACAGCATTTCTAAACTGTATTTAACAATGAACATGGTTCTTATTTGGTGAATGCTGAGATAAGGTCAGAATTTAGAAACTATTAAATACATTTCACATTTATTATCATATACATACACACAAATATGATGTCCAAAAAATTTATATCCCGCTACTATGCACTTTCTGTCAAAATCTGATATGTATCTCCCAACCTGTCATTACTCTGCAGCTTAAATTGCCAAAATTCACACAAGGCCTAGGGCCATATTCTTAAAAACTGAAACTTATTTTAATTGTTTCAATCAAAACCAGCATGATCAATTCAAAGCTGCAATCCGTAACTTTCGCCTCTCTACCGCCATCTCTGTTTAAAACAAAAAAACTCCAGGTTTCTTTATGTACTTTTCATTACATTTATTGAATTTAATTTAAGTCAAACTGACATTTACGATGAACCCGAGACCTTAAATTTTAAATCATTATTATAAACTTTCCGCTGAAAATCAGGGTAAAGGTACAGTAACCATTTAAACCCTGATCTGTTATCTACTTGCATAATTACTCATTAACACATATTACTCATTTACCAAAAAAGTTACGGATTGCAGCTTTAACAAAGAACTAATTACTCTTAGTGTGGAGCTTCGTAAATAAAACACAAAATATTTCTACTCTGGTCAAAAAAAGAACTATGGACACATCACTGAAGAAAGGTTTAGGCCTAACAGTATATTTTGAGTACCTCCAGTACTATGTGTACTGTGCAGCCCTGCAAAGCGACTCAGTGAGAAATCAGTGCCTGTTCCCACACTGTCAAAATCCACTCAAGGTGAGTATTGCCAAGGGCAATTACAATAACTTGTGTGAATTAATAAATCCATTAAGGTGATTAGTCAATCTACATTCTAAACAAGAGCCACCATCCAGATTGTAGGTAATTGCCCAATTCTGTAATTAAGAAATCCAAAAGCATGACTGTTTAAGAATACAGCCACATGCTGCATAACAAATCTAAAATAAGTTTGGTTCAATCTAAGGGTACACAACCCTCGATTGTGATTAATAATAAATGATGGCATAAAGGCCCTTTAGGATTAAATAATTCAGAAGCAAAGGGGATGCAGTGCAAATGACCAACATAGATCATCGCTAAGGGAACGTATGCACTAAAATGGAATATTAATTGTAGTCAGCAGTATTGGCCCCCAGTTGGAGAGCATTATAGCATCTCATGTTTACAGTAAGTGGATTACCATTGTTCCTCCAGCAGAGTCCTCTAAATGACTGTTTGCCTTGTGTATTTAGATAGACGAAATACCTCATAAGATTTCATGTTCCCTTTGACCCATAAAACCTACTTGTGCCTCCTATCTCCATCGTCTACTCTTTTCCTCTGATGACATCATTATCTTCAGTTCTCCTCTTGTCATATCCATCTGTCCATCTCAGTCAGGTTAGTTTCCTACTAACAAGCTAATAATAACCTGCTATCACCTAACTCATTCAGGGGTGGAAGAATATGTTACTTATTCTCAGAAAATAAAACAATAAGGTGAAATTGAACATATACATTCATGTTGGAGTATTTCTGAATTGAGCAGAAATGAGTAAATACATAATGCTGTACAAGATTACCACATGTATTTCAGCTCAGTTATGCATTTACGAGAAAATTCAATGTTTTTTGAGTCAACGATTTTTTAAGAAAACATCTAGAAACTCAGGTTTAGCTGGCAGTTCAGGTTTATGTAACATTTATCTGTAGACGAGATACTAATAAAATGTGAGTTGAAAGTCTGAATAGTTTTTGTCAGCCTCTGTCTTTCTCACACTCAGATGCAAACTTTAAACACACAAAGAGGTGGCAGGGCTGTAAAAAGGCTTCATGTACAGTGTATGAGTTCATAACTCATACATTAAAAGACGCCATTAGCCGTGCACTCTAAACTCTTTTGTACGACTTTTATATTTCACTTCTAATGCACTTGATTGACATAAAAGAGAGAATTGCATCAGTACAGAGTGATTATAAAGCAATAAAATTTAAAATAGTGGTGAGTTTACTGAGTGTAAGAGGACGTGGAAAAACAAACGACTGTATGGGAGGAGGAAGTTCTGCTTTAACCAAGCTTATTTGCCTGTCCTCAGGGCGAGGAGTTCCAGTGAAAACAACATACCGGACAGAGTAATTACAGAACGTCACACTCATACAGCAAGCACATCACTCAAACTCATTTCTGACACGATCGATTCAGCTCATACCATGATCACCAGATATTCTCTAACTGCAATCAAATGGAAGCAACTCTACTGAACTCCCAAAAGTGTTGTTGTGATTAGAGGCCTCTTGGAGGGCACTGTGGTATTTGTTTTAGTCAGTCATTCTCATTCATGTAAAACACAGCCTGTTGATTACAGTTTTGTTAAAACAAAAGCTGCACAGAAGCTGAATCTAAAGCAAAATGTACACCAGGAAAAGGTGCGTTTACAGGGGCGGGAACGCTGTGGTGGAGAGAGGAGTTACAGAATGCAAAAAAATGAATTATTGTTTCAAAAATGACACTATGACAAAGTTTTAAAAAATACAAATAATAAATTCAGAACTCTAAAATATATACTCTGCCAAATATAACTCAATAAAATATAAGTCAGCTCTAGGGACTGAGATGGTGCCAGAGCAGGCATATTTTATAATGGTTTTTATGCAGCATTGCATCTTAACACAAAATTTGGAAGCAGCACAGATCAGCCTTAACTCAGCTGTCAAGACGCTTTTATAGGCTCAGCACACAATGCTTTGGGAAAACCTGTTTATGACAAGCCCGGTCACCTCAGGTGAGTTTTAGTTAGTTCTATCATCTCCAGTTTCTCTATTCTCATCTGTCAGTGGAGCATGCTGGATTGATCCTGACATACGCTGTTCAACCTCTCCCAGATGTAATGCTAATTTGAATATCCGTGCCTCTGATTAAATCCTCTATGACATGCGCAGTGGCGACACTTTTCCTAGGTAGGTTTTATAAATCTGGCAGTTAAACAAGAAAGTTCTTCAACTCCAGCTCCTATTGGACAAGACCTTCAGATCTGCACAGGTTCTTCTTCTGTGACGCTACAGCTAATCAGTGCACTGTTTTGTTAAAACATTTTCTCTCACATACACTCACTGCCACTATATACCCACAGAGCTCTGAACCTCCAAACACAACAAAATCAAGCCCTCTCTGCCTCTCTCAGTTTTTCATTGCTCTCTTCACTGGCATACACACATTAATCCCCTGGAACTGAGCAGGCTCTACTGATTTACTGAGGCGGACAAAGAGGTAGCCAAAAAACTGAGAGTGTGTGTGTCTGTGTGTTTTAGGAGGGGGTAGACAGAAGGGCTGGGAGGGGGGTTGAGCTATGATTAAACTAGATGAAAAGTGTGTATAAAAGGGGGGGGGGCAGGAAGGGATTGTGGGTAGGGAGAAAGGACATCAAGGTTTTAGACAGCAAATAGAGGGGGAGACGAAAGAGGAGGGGGGCTGTGGTAAAATGGGTGGGAAAAATATGTGTGAATGAGAACAAGAGAAGGAGATTTGGGGGGTTGTGCGCACACACACACAAAGAGTTGGGTAGATTTTCCCGTGATAAAATATGTGCTAGTGTGAGTGACAGCAGTGACAATAGCTGCAGATCCGCCTTAATAAAAACAACTAAAGTTTGGGTGTAGTGATGGGAAAGTGATGAGATAATGCAAAGCAATAAATAAAAAAAGACAAAACAAACAAAAAACAAAACAAAAAAAAGATGGAATAAGTGTCAGACAATATTCAGATTAAGTAGATGGAACACATTTTGTTGACAAAGCACAGATTCAATTCCAACAGAGTTTTTCAGAGTCTACGGCTGAAATTTAAGTGTCAGCGATTAGTTATAAGAACAATCATTGGTATCAGCAGGGTAACAAAAGGCCATTTTAAACTAGACCCTCATAGTTGTCAAGGATTACCACAGGTATCTACATAATTAACGGCTTAGTTCTCAACTAAGTTTGGTGCCAGTTTGTCCTATGGTGAGGAGGTCAGTTTGGTGAACGCAGATTACACTTGGCTCAGGCCAGGAATTTACTGTTGGTATTTACTGATCGTGTGGAGCAGGATAGGTCTGACTGTGGTCAAATGTTCCTTGTCATTTCGTTGTGAGCAGAAGGCAAACAGCATCAATACATTTAGAATTTCAGACTGCAGTTCTGTGTTTTTGCTTCAGGCACTGATGTTAGTGGGCTGGATAATTTGCTGTCACAATTGATTGCCTTTTGACCAATCACGTCTATATTCATTTCTCAACCACATTCAATTACACAGCTATTTCTAGGAAAGAAGACTGTTATTCTTCAAAATATTAATACCCACTCTATACTCCAAATTGACTCCACTGACTAATCATAACACCAGCACAGTGGATGGCAAATGTTACTAAACAGGATGGTAAGTCTAACTAAATTCTGACAATTGGTGCTTGCAATATTCCTAAATATAGATTACACTGGGGAAGTCATTCCAAAGTGATATCCGAAGTTGAAGGCATAAAGTTTGTTCTCATCTCATTAACACAAAGAACAAAACAACAAACTTTTGTCCAATCTAGGTCAAGCATGTGAAAAAGGGTGTTACTGTGTTCAGTGGGAAGGGAACACACTGAACCAGATCAAAACAAAAGAAAACAAAACTAAAACATAAAATCAAGTTTCACTGTATAGTATGATCAGGTATAGATGAAGCTGAGGCTTTTACACTATCCCTGATTATTTCTTATCAGCACAGACGACACAAAGCTCCATGGGTCATTTTTACTATATTGGCTACAATAAGCTATAAAGATCTGTGACATAGTGACACCTGTTATAACATCGTAAGCTTCTGTTTAAGCAATAAAAAAGGCAACAGGGTCGCTATATTGGCACCATATTATATCCAAAAGATGAGCAGCAGCGGTCAAAGCTTTGACTGGAATCACACATAGCAACAGAGGACAAGATAGCCGTAAATATACAAGTGTGCAAGGTTATAACTTGCAAATTAAAGGCCGGTCAGTGGATTCATGTACACGTTACCATAAGAAAATCTGCCCATGGCCGTATACGCCACAATGATAAGAGACCAAACATTGTCTTATTTAATTCACCTTTATAGTGGTTCAGTTAGCAAAACGCATAAGGGAAAAAGACTCCATCAACAAGCATAAACCAGCTCGCCGACATAACTGCAAAGCAGAATAAGCCAAGATGGAAATCCCTTCATTTTACCTTTCAAGCAGTAATTTTGCACGCCCTGTCCATGGCGATATCAATTTCAGCACCACCTTGTTATGTTAGCAGCTAAGCTACGTTTGGGACTCCCGTGTGTCTGAAAAGACACAGCAAGGCAACATAAGATGCATTTTTAATTCACAATGCACGTCTAATGTACGAGAACTGCGAATATCTGAAGCTATTGATCATGCATCCACATCGTCTGGGATACTCACCGGTGTGCTGCATCCTCCTTTATTCAACTAAAGCGGCTGGCCGACGCGTCTTCAGCGTTATCTCTCAATTTATCTGGCACGTCAACAGTTCGTGAGCATCTCGTCGCGTTTTAAGACGATTTGTGGTGTAATTTTGTTGGTATTTCGTCCGTTTCCTACGTGAGCGTTTGGCTCGGTGTCGTTAAATCCAGCCAATCCTCCCGGACGCATCATCTGTTAAATAAACATATTGCCGTCTTTTTCCGACAGGTTTTTAGCGCACCTTTCCTTCCGGTGCATGCAACGACAACGTATTCACGGGTATATAGCGTAACGTGTGTATTTATCTGACATAATTTACACGACAACGTCTGTCGTTCGCGGTGGTTCAATCGAGCACAATCGTTTCTCCTTTTTCGGTTAACGATGGAGAGACGCGCGCTCGCACCGCGTGCTCCGACTACGCGCGCGGCCGCGTCTTTTCGACTACGCGGGGTCGCGCTTAGTTTCCTTAAGCATACGGTGAAACCATAAGGATTGAGTTTTGGTTTACGCGCTGCTGTAATCGTCGCTTTAAATGGGCTCGTTTTTTGTGTGTTGTATTACAATTTTAGCATTGTTTTTGTGAACCGTAATGTCGTCCCGTCTGGCTTCTTCTTTTTTTTTTTTTTACAATTACATTATCATAATCGGATGTCACTTTAGAAATACATTACTGACATTAAGGAAATCGTAGTTATATACGTTTCGTTGATTAGTTCCAGTCAGATCTTTTCCTGTAATTTAACATACTATAATTATCATGACTTAAACGTTAGAAGGCTCTCATTAAAGTACAACAATCCAGAATAATCATTCAACACTTTAATGAAACTACCATTTTAAGTTTTATCACAAATCTTGCGTTTTTGCTGCCCCCTAGTGTATAAAAACAGGTAATGCCCCTGTCCATGGTGCTTGTCTGCGTGTTACACAAACACAAACCATGCACAGAGAAATCGCCCACCACTTCCTTTTCGAAACAACGATAGCATGCAAAGCGACAAAATAGTTTCTGTGGTCGATAAAAAATAGGGCGCCATTTCAAACAGTACATTATTCACACGTGTGTGTTTTAATGAAATACATAACAAACGTAGTCCTAAATAAGCATGGGATTAAAAACGTGTGTTGCCTCTTATCAAAGAGTTTATCTTTTCAATACATTACATAACCACATTAACAAAAAAAATGTGTTTGCATTAACCCCTATTCAACACCTCAACAGTTCATTCCAGTGGAAAAAAAACACCTGCAAGAGGAGTTTGCACCTAAACTGAAAATATTTTATGACACTAATTTTATCATGAGCATAAATTTAAAAATGGGTACACTGTACAATGTATGTATAATAACCTATGCTTCTAAATGCATGTTAATGCATATTAATATCATCCTTTAACACACATCTCTTTGTACTGTCACTCTAATAATCTATTAACAGGGTCAACACATAATCCATCAAAGTCAACATCTAAAAGGATCTTTGCCAGGGGAGTGTGCATTAGCCTTTAGCAAACGCTAGGTATAGCTTTGTTAAAGTATTATCATAACACATTTTAAATTGTATAAATATCACTACATATAATATGTGACCCGTGTTGACCAAATGAGCCACATTGAGCAAATTTTTAAAAATGAGTTGATTTGTTGGAATCGGACAAAATATGACTGAGCTACACCTGCCTGAAACTACAGTTGTCAAGACAACAGAAAAAAACAGCAATTTTTCATGAATAACTAAAACAAAGAACATATTTAAGAACCAAAACCTCTCAAAAAATGTACAAATAAACAATTTTAAACATTTAATTGCTACTTGAAGCTTTGGGATTGCTGGACGAGGGCTTAAAGAACTCATTTTTATGAAAGCCTCAAATTAGTTCAAAATGGACAATTTTCACTTATTTTGCCTGTAGCTCATAATTAGCCTGTGCTCAACTCATTTTGCCAGCATTGGTCACATTTCTAAATAAACGATTTTAAAACTTTTCAAAACGTAATGTGCCAGTATTTTTCTTTAAAAACAAAAAACAGATATTTCCTTTATAAATCACAACAATTCTAATTCAACAAAGCGCAAAACTTCCATGTATATTTTCGCATCAGTTTCTTCCTTTGCCTTCAGCCATCTTTCATTCAGCTGTACATAAACCTTAAGAGGCTAATAAAAAAATCCACCTTGAGACTTCTAAACAGTCAAATATTTAGGTAGCCAAGTAATTTGAGTTTTTCTTTAAATGATGCCATTTTTGTATGTGGTGCTCTTTGTTCATTGTGACTGAGGTACTACAGTTCTACAAGTCCAAGCGTGAAAATTAAGTTTCCAGAGGAGCCCGCAAAGGAATGCATCCATCCATCTCCAGAGACTCAGGCCAGCCTTCATATTTATTACTGTTCTTATTGTTCTTCATTCGCTGAAGGAGAGAGCAGAGGAAAACAAAGAACATCATCTATGAAGGCAAAATCTTTTGTTCTGTTTATTCAAAACTGTATCTTAACCATGTAAATATAGAAAACATGATTAGGAAATAGAAAATTCTAGAAATTATAAGTCTTTGACCAGGTAATCCAGAAAACATTCATGCCTTTATATTAGTGATCAACACATATTGTATATCAACAAAATATGTGCTTTTGTACCCACACACACACGCACCAACACTTCAATAGGCTTTACATGCAATTGCATAAATCAGATAATTAGCACCATTTAAGTAATTCCTATTACCCTATTCATATAAAAGGCTAACATTATTGAACTATTATACACTTCATGGCCAAATGTATGGGGTCACCCTTTTAATTAATACTTCACTTAGAAGAACATGACTGAGTTTATCAGAAAGTCCTGACCTGATGTCACTAAACACCTTTGGGATGACTTGAAATGCAAGCCAGGCCCAATCGCACAACATCAATGTCTGACCTCACTGATGCTCACGTATACATGTGAGCAAACAGCTGTTACAACATCTGACCTTAGCGGAAGTGTGCAAGCTGTTAGGGAGGCCCATGACAGTAGTTTTAAAATGAAATGCTCCACAAGCACATATAAGTGTTCACATGCTTAGTAGCCATATAGTATGTACTGTTTTAATTTACAAAATAAATATTTTATAATAAATTAATGCACAACAAAAGCACTAAAAAAAAAAAAAAAATTGTATTTGAACCTGAGCTCACATCACCAAACAAGACACGCATACGTACAAGATACGCATATTTTTTCCACTAGCATTACCTGTTCAAATGGGCTCTTGCTTTCTATTCCTTTGGCTCCGACGAACACCCAGCTGTCCCTGAAGCTCAGTTCCTTTGCTGCTGTGCTCCCCAACTCCTCAAACAGTCGCCGAGCTTCATCATTAAGCCTGTGCAAATAAAGGTTCAACATCTGATTTAACTAAAGCTACTGCAGAGAACAGTTCTACAATACTGTATAATATTTGTTCAGTACATACATAAAACAGTTTTTGTAGCTTCTTATGAAACATCTCTGCTAGCAGGAAATTCAGACAATATACAGAAAACAAACAAAAATATTTACAAATCAACCATAAAGCAAGTGCAAAACTGGTCCATAACAGCGAAAATAACTCAGTCTGATTCAAGAGCTGTGCATCAACTTACAGTGCTCCTTCACATTGTCCACATTTACATAGTGTTTTTGTATAAACGCAAAATCTTTTTAAACATAAGGAAGGAGCCTAAGCAATATGACTGATGACTTCATGTGAGTCACTGAAGATAGGCTGGATTTGCATAGGCATACTGTGTTACATTTACATATTTGGCTGATGCTTTGTCCATAATGACTTAAAATGCACTTATAGCACACATTTGATCAGTCTGTGCATTCCCTGAGATTTGAACCCCTGATCTTAGCGTTGCAAGCGCCATACTCTAGCAGCTGAGCTGCACAAATACGTTGCAGGAATTGCATGTAACAGTGGTTATCTGGGTTTAAAATTGAGGTGCACAAAACAACAGACTCTTACTTGCTGGCTGGGTCATCAAAAGAAGCAACAAATACCAGCGTTCCTTCATGGAGAGGCCGAAGAAACTTTAGTAGATCTGAAACCTCTGTGGAGGAGAGAAGAGTGATTGACTACCTGCATTCATGAAACAAAATGTGACGTAATCCAATAATATATCCCTCTAAACATCAGCTTACCTCCTGCCCACATATCAAAGGATTTTATTTCCAAAACTTCTCCATTGACCCCTGAGAAAGGAAGTTGCATTAAAAGTGCCATCAGCAAAAGAAAACAACTTGATATATACTCATACAAAAGTACATTCAACGTTAGAGAATCTGAGATATTCACCATTTACTAAAGCAATGTTGAGACCTCTGCCAACGTTGTTTTTGGCACTGCTGACAAGACTGTGAGACCAAATAAGAATCATGTCAACAAGCATCACAAAACAGTGTTTTTGAAGAGAACTACCATACAGCCTATTAAGGCTACACAGTTAAAGGAATATTCTGGGTTAAATACAAGTTTAGCGTCTGTCAATAACATCCACTGTACAATTACTGTTTCACAGATGTCCATTATGCCCTGCAGAAGTGCAAAAATATTAACACATTTTTGTTTGCTTATGAAATGAGGTATGCAAAATTATTTTTTGTGTAGATCAGTAGCATCTATGACATGACCTCAGGGCACAACCTGTATTTAACACAAAACATTTTTTATATAAACAGGGCACTTGACTATGGAATGGGAAATGAAACAAAAAACATGCAAACGGGAAAAAAGAAAGCAGAGACCAAAGCCTACTTGTGTGACGTTCCCTGATAACATTTTGAGTCTGGCAGTAATGATCAAGAAAAAAATATGAATATTAGTGGAGGAAAAACAAGAAAAAGGGAGAGAGGTTACATGTAAAGCTCAGTTTTAGTGGTGCCCATGCAAGCTCATTAGAATGAGAGGATGTGACACAGAAGTGAAAAGGTCAAGACACTTGCACTTTATCCTCCAGACAGATTTTGGGTCCAATAACATTGGCAGCTCCAGAGGTCAGCCTGAATGCCAGATGTTTGGGGGGACATGGGGCTGTTAGACCACACTTGTATCTACGAGGTCTTGGTTCTGCAGGAAAGCATGTTATTGTTTTAAATAAAGTACACAAATTAACAGATGTTTCTGACAGAATGTTTAAAGTGCATAATTATAAGTACTTCAATGCAGATTAATCTTACCTGGAGTAGGCTCTTCTTGTCCACCTATAAAAGATAAATCTTTTTAAATGATCATTAGCGAATGTGATTTATATTTTTATAATTCTCACTGTTTGTTTAGTGTAATATGCACTGCAATATTCTTACCACTAAAGAGACCCCATATTAAGGAGTTACTGTCCCCTCCTAGCATAGAATTTGCTAGAAGCCATGTGAAGCCCAAAAGAAGAACCAAAGCAACTGCACGCAAGGCCACTAAGAAAAACAGATGAGGGAAATAGCACTTGGAAGTCACTGTGAAATGATACTTAAGAAAAATCACAGCATGAGAATGAAAGCATGAAAACGCACAGACCTGCAAGCCTCATGGTTGCTATTCCTCAAAATGCAGTCAGCAAATGGACACTGATTACTAATCTGCCTGAAGTGAGACATTTATTCAATACATGATGCAACACATCTCATAAAGTTAAAATCTGTTTTACACACACACAGACACATATACATAATATATATACATATACACATATACATATATATATACACATTTATATAATATATTGTACACTGTGTGTGTGTGTGTGTATATATATCTATATATATATATATATATATATATACAGATATGTATGTATGTATGTATACACGAGACCACGTATTAACTGAATAACATCATAATATCATATAATATCATAGTCACGGCTACCAGACAAGTTATATGCGATCCAGTAACTCGCCAGTCGGACAACATTCATTGCATGAAATACCTTTTGTATTGAAGTTGCGCAGCAGGTTTGTTGTGATGACAAACAGCTTCTCTCTTGGGGTGTGAAGCGACCACGACTAATTTACTCGCATCTTTAAACAACCAAAACCCAAAACACTGGGTTAGATTATTAATTAGACATATAAAGTCGACAAAGTACACAAAACAGCACTGACTGTACACACAGTTGGACAGTAGTGAAATACCCTGGTATGTTGTCGTCGTCTCTGGAAGTCACCCGTGGATTATGAACGGACACACCGACCCGGTTTACTCTCTTCCGGTTTGGGCTGAGACATGAGAACACGTGGTTCTTGTGTGCCGCAAAGTATGCAAAGCATATGTTTTGCAATCCAGCCTATTCAAGTGTTTCTTTATTCAAATGCAAATTAGATTTGCTCCTTGCAAATAAGGGCTAAGGCATATAGAAATGTGAAAGAAATGAGATTTCACACATAAATTACATTCGAGACATTATTGTTACCGTAACCGAATAATGCCAACAAATGGATTACGTGCCTGAACGAATTGTTAACAAATTCATATCGTCTATTTCACCAAGTTCATGTTCTGCTATATCATTTTGATTCAGTCAAAATGTTCAGCAAATGTTAACAATATGTAAAAGACTCTTGGGATGTTAACCACAGAGCTTATTTTTTGCTTTTTTATACATCGAAAACTGACATGCTAAACATTGCCATAAATGCTAAACATTTATACATAAATAGTCCGTGGCTCAAAAATGTTCATTTTCTTCCGCATTTTTTCCCGGTCACGTTATGAATAAATATAAACATTATTATAATAAATAAACAATAATCACGTACATACTAACATATTGTATAACAGTTCGATAAAAAAATAACAGATATGCCATATTTTGTTCTTCGTTTATTGTATTATTTATATATTTTCTCTTCCGTGTATGAAGACTTTTAAAAACAGCCCGGAACCATTTATTTCTCTTCGGTTCGTGTTTCACCCGAAACATAATGCACATGTACCCTGTCATGATGGCCACTCTCACTAAAGCTTTAAAACCAATTTTTGGAGGGCGACTGGGAAAAACAGTGAAGGCAAGGGATTTATTTGATGATTGCTATATTATTAGAAACACATTAAAAATGTAAACGCCCTATGGGACAAATATGCATGCCGTGACACTTTTCTATGACAAGGTCGAAGTGAGTCGCTAAATAGCAGATGCTTCGCATGTTGCATATGTTAAGTAGCTTATATATAACGTTATATAATTAAGCTATTATATATATATATATATATATATATATATATATATATATATATATATAGCTTAATGAATTAATGCATGTATATACAAAATGTTATGTGGTATTTTGACGGGGCATGTTCCTGTAGCTCAACTGGCAGTGCAAATGTTGTGGGTTCGAGTCCCATAGAACACAAGTACTGCTTGCAAGACAACGTTTAACCTAGGCTTAGGGTCGAGGTGACATGACATTGTCTGGATTGTTAAATTGATTGTGTTACAAAACCTAAGAAGCTGCCTACCTAGACAATGCTTTTGGTCATCATATGTACTACAGATGCCCAAAAATAATGTCAGGGAAAGTTGCTAAATCTGCTTTTTCCATTTGTAGGTCTTTGGAGCGGCAATCTACAATCAAAAAGAGAAATCTACATACACGGTGGGTTTTTGTCTTTAGATGATAGCTCTGTAATGTCCTTTAATGTCTCAAAATAAAATCTAAAAAAACCCCTGTTGTTCTTAATTCTGTCTCACTATATTTTAAAATTGTCTTTTATGCTCTGGCCTCATTCATCTAAAAGGGACAAATCATAGTAAGTATTTATAAATATGACTGAATTATTGAATTATATGAAATAATTACATTTTTTGTTTAAAATCATGTTTGTATGTAAAGCATGATACCAAATGCCTCAGCTTTAATTCAGTAACACATAAGTAGTATAGTCATATAATTATACATTGTTTTATGCAGCCGCCTCCTGCCAAGTATGGAGGTCGGCACACTGTAACATTGATTCCTGGAGATGGGATTGGACCAGAACTGCTCAACCATGTGCGGGAACTCTTCAGGTTTGTCAGATCAGTTTCCACAAATATAATCTCTGATAACTGTTAACATGACAAACCTGATTAAATCACTTATTTATATGTAATAAAGCAATGTTTTCTGTTGAATCATAGGTTCAGCTGTGTTCCTGTGGACTTTGAGGTGGTGAATGTAAATTCTTCATCAACCAGTGAAGATGACATCAACAATGCCATCACAGCCATTCGACGCAATGGAGTTGCTCTTAAGGGTCTGTGTTGACATCCAGTTACCAATTAGCAATGGTGTATTTTCGTCTGGATAGTAGGATTGTTGATGGTTGTAAACATGTTTTGCAAATCTTATTTGCAGGTAACATTGAGACCTCTCACAACATGCCCCCTAATCACAAGTCGAGGAACAATCTTCTACGGTATGGACACATTTACATTATATTCGTTATATACGTTTATACATTTGGCAGATGCTTTTATCCAAAGTGACTTACAGTGCATTCAAGGTATAAAATGTATCAGTACATATGTTCCCTGGGAATCGAACCCACAGCCTTTGTGTTGCAAACACAATGCTCTACCAACTGAATACCAATTTATTTTACTATATATATATATATATATATATATATATATGAAAGTTTTAAAAGTGGTTGAGCTGCTCCATTGAAATTTAATGGCTGATGGCAGAGTACCTCAGATTTGGCATTTTGCCTGTGACTGCATCTAGTCTTGTCCACCTCAGTTCACTCTCAACACAGCTGTCACTCTCTCTCAGCACGAGTCTGGATCTGTATGCCAATGTGATGCACTGCCAGTCACTTCCTGGAGTCCAGACGCGCCACAAAAACATTGACATCATCATCATCAGAGAGAACACGGAGGGAGAGTACAGCAGCCTGGAACATGAGGTCAGGAGTTCCTCACACTTTCACACACATCCAGCCTGTGTATCTCTGGTGTTTCACACCTACAGGATGTGGACATAAAGCATGAAAATGTATCAAAACCTAAAATGAAGAACAACACATTAAAAGTGCATACATGTATTATACAAGCTGGTTGCACACAATTTGAATGTATTTATTAATGTGATTATTTTTTAGCTAAGGTTTTAAAACTATATATAATAGAGTGATTTATTGTACAGTGTGGGCATATTGTGACTGTAAATTTAGTAAAGTACCTAAAGGGAAGTGTCTATGAAACTGAAGTTTTTCACATACTAACTCGATTTGATACCCAAATAAGACACTTTGAATAGGTTGAAAAAGACTCTCCTTTCTATGCAGGGATGAAACATTTTTTTCCTCATGTGTTTTAGAGTGTAACTGGGGTTGTGGAGTGTCTGAAAATCATCACCCGTAATAACTCCCTGCGTATTGCTGACTACGCCTTTAAACTGGCCCGCGAGAAAGGTCGTCGCAGGGTCACTGCTGTCCACAAAGCTAACATCATGTGAGTTAGTCTCCTCTGTGTCATCTGTACTTTTACCTCAGTTGTGTTGCTGTATATCTAACGTGTTCTCACTCCCTCCCTTCTTCCTCCCAACAGGAAGTTAGGGGATGGGCTATTCTTGCAGTGTTGTAAGGAGGTGGCGTCTGGATACCCTGACATTCAGTTTGACAGTATGATTGTTGATAACACCACCATGCAGGTAAACTACTAATTCATAAATAATTTAACAAATAATGATGTCATCACATTAGATTACATGAATAACTTTGACCCAGTCTGTAAGTTTGTAGGAGAATAGCATCGTTTTGTTATGTTGTGTGCTGCCTATACCAGAAACAATGGGAAACAGAAAGCTATTATTATGTGGTTAAATTGTTTCCTTCAGCTCGTTTCTAAGCCCCACCAGTTTGATGTCATGGTGATGCCTAACCTGTACGGCAATGTAGTTAGCAATGTGTGTGCTGGGCTGGTGGGTGGACCCGGACTTGTGCCTGGTGCTAACTACGGGCGAGACTACGCTGTGTTTGAAACGGTTAGTCATTCAAGTGTAAACGGACGTGGGTACCGCAGGCTTTTGTTTACATTGCACACAAATCTGAATTGTTTTTCAAAGCTGATGTTTATGACTGACTGTCGGCATTTAAGTCAGCACAATGCCAATAGATCCTCCTGTACAACATCTAAACAAAAAATCTGACTTTAATCAGATTTTAAACCGCGTATGAATGTTTGTAACCAGATTTCTTGCAGGATTTCTTATTCTGTTCACACTACAAATTCTAGATGTATTAAGAGTCAAACGTGAAAAATGCCTAGAAAGAGCCAAAGACATTGTTTTCTTGTTCTCCATCCCTAATTTGAATCATTATCCACACATCCGTCTGAAAGGAAGAAAAGACTGTTGCCGTGTTGCGGTTAGGTTGACGTTTAAATGACTGGGAATTAAATGTGTGTTATAACAGGCCACCAGGAACACAGGAAAAAGCATTGCCAACAAGAACATCGCCAACCCTACTGCCATGCTGCTTGCCAGCTGTCTCATGTTAGATCACCTTAAGTAAGTGGTGAATGTGAGCTCATGGGTTGTTTCGTAATCAGCAGCTCTTAGGATGGTTTAGTTTTGGTGCTTTTGGCTTTGTGGTTCTAGAATTCTTCTAGAAATTTCCTTGTGCGTGTCAGCTAAATACACACTGACAACATTTAAGAGCGTAACTGTAGTTTTAAGCTTAAGTGGTGGTTTAACCTGCTGATTTGTTGATGTTCTGCTTTTCCTCAGGCTTTATGACTTCGCCAACATGATCCGAGGTGCAATCCTGACCACCATGAATGAAACAAGGGTCAGTCTTGTACTTTTGTAATTTACTGTATTTTTCCTGTATTACTTCTGTAATGTACTGTATTTACCATGTTTTCGGAGTGATCCTCTGACACATCTTGTAGGGCAGGATTTATATCACACATGACATCAACTAGCTTTAGTTAGCAGGAAGAATATCAGGCGTGATTACCTGCCTGTCAAGTTTAAAAGGTACCAGTTGAACTCTGACAATAGCATTCTTTAACAGTGAGTAAAGGGTGGATTTCTGAACCCAGTAACTTGTAGGCATTGGTAACACCTTAAAAGTAGTTTTACCTAAACTTTTAAGGAATTAATCATACTTTTGATAGATGCTTAACTTTTTTATTTATGTCTTATTACCTCAGTAATATAAATGACCCAGAAAAGCTATTTTAAAACTGCAATCCGTAACTTCTTTAAGTTGAAAATGAACAAAAATCAGTTGAGCAAGTAAATGACAGATCAGTGTTCAACACAATTTTTTCATCTTGCCCTGATTCCCAACGATATTAAATTTGAGGTGTTATGTTATTTGAAATGTTAGTTTGGCTTCATTTGACTTACAAATGTAATGAAAAGTACATAAAATAACCTGCAATTTAATGTTTTAAACAGAGATGGCGTTAGAGAGGCGAAAGTTACGGATTGCAGCTTTAAGCCTACAGAAGGCTAGTCACCCCCTTATGGTGGCCACCATATTGAAATCATGGAGTTGATATACAAAGATCATTTGTGGAGGTTATGCTTGCATGCTTGTTGCACAGCGGTTGACTGTTGCATGTCTAAGCATGTATTCTCCGTGTTGCAGTTGCACACAGCTGACATTGGGGGGCAGGGAACAACCTCAGAAGTGGTTCAGTCCATCATGAGGATCATCCAGAGCAGTGGCCCCCTCACTACCGAGATCTGAGCCCAGTCTGGCTCACTATCACCACCACTGCTTGGTACTGAACATACAGTTCATTTCACATTGTATAGCGCTTTTCACAGTACATATCGTTTCAAAGCTGCTTAACAGAAAATGAAAGTTAACATCTTCATAGCCTAGATCTTTTGTGATCACTCAGTGTAATCATTTATAGAATTTCTGGGCATGGCTAGTGTTTTTTTTTTTAGAAGCCTTTGTCCCAGACATACAGAATAGACATTTGGTGTGTTTGTTGGAGCTGTTGTTTTTCATCATTCATGACCTTTTCAAGAGTTTGCTTGTGATATATCACATTTACCTGGAAGTTTCTGTCTGTGGCTTTGGGTTCTGCTGTGGCTTGTAGGACTTCAGCTGTGAGTGTGACCAGTTTATCCTCATTTTTCCTACAGATGGATCAACCTCTTGAGCATCTGCACTTCATTTAATGACTCAATGCTGCTTTTACACGAGCCAAGAGATTTACCCCTGATGCTTGCTGCTTTACCAGGGATCATGAGTGGAGATAGCATCACATGAACTTCAGTCCAAAGCAGACGGTTTCACGTTTTATTTGAAAAGCAGCATACTTTAAAATTGTGCTTGTGGTCATTCTTGGGCATAGTGGTTTTTCTATGGGAACTGCATAGTTTTTACATGTAGGTTATTGTGTTTCAATGGTTATATTGTTTTTATGCTAATACAGTATTTTGTCATAAGGGTTTCATTTTGGGTTCTGCTGCTCAGTCGCATTCCAAATTATATTTATTCTTACCATTTTTTTTTTTAAATTCAGTATATTAATTTTGGGTTCATATCTCTTGTTTTCTTACTGACCTTGAATTATATAGAAGAACCTTCAACTGTGCAATTTAGTTTATATTATACTTAGATAAACTGCAGCAGTATCATACAGTTATAACTAGTTGTCATTGCCTCACAAAATTGAACCTTTTGAACGTTTAAATGACTAAATATTCTTAATGACCTTTTCTTTGGACTTGATACTGTACTTTTATTTTAACTTAATGTAATTGTATTCACTTTGGTTTACTGTTGGGTCAACCTGTTTGTATTTTTTTATCCTGCACTGTATTTTGATAGGTATTATTAATAATTGGACATTATACAGTATATAAGGTTTCATTTGCAAAACTGTATTCTTTTAACTTAATTCTGCACATTTTAATTAAAACATGCAAAAGTTATTGTGGTTAACATACAGATTCTTTAATTAGCCTAATGTTGAGACTGTAAAGAGTTAAAATATGATTGTCTGGACCTTCTCATACAAATTCTTAATGGCTCAAAAATAAACCAGAGATGTAATAAATAAAATGGTTGTTTTGCTTATTAAAATGTCAGCTTTAATAAACTAAGTACCTCACAGGGACTGTTTAATTTCACTCAGATGTAAACACATGGACAGTCCATGTGGATTGTTTACTTCAAGCTAAAATCATTCCCTCTTTTTTAGAAAACACTCCTTTGTTGTTGCATCTTGAAGCATTCAAATGGCTCTGTAGAAATACCCCTCCAGGTAACACTGTAGGTGCCTTTGAAAAGAACCCTTGTTAACGTCCTCATAATGCAGTCATGCTTTCGAAATGTTTTAATCCCACTCCTGATGGCCCCGCAAACACTACATTATCTCATGAATCTGACATGCTTGATTAAAGTCTTGATTAAAACCTACAAATGATCCTAATGTGTTGAATCAGACATGTTAAACAAGGGACGTATTCAAACCGTGCCGCTTTGAGGCCTATAGGAGTAGAGTTTCAAAACACATTTAGATGCAAATAACAGAGTTATTTGTAATTAGTCAGTATACACTTTCTATATATGCCTGCTATAACACAACAAGTTACCAGTTGAGCTACAGGAACACATTCTGTATGATGTTGAATTGATAAAGGTTAATAAAAGGAAATTCTAGACACTAGGGGGCAACAAATCACAGCTTAATCAGAGCATGTCTTTATGTAACTGCACTTAATAAAAATCTGTTCCAATTGATTCTCATCCACAAATCATTCTAGGTTCTGTTCCAAACTGTCTGACAAGATGAAACCTCAAAACCAAAATACTGACATTAAAATTGTTGAATGTTTGCAGCTGGATCGTTCTTTGCGGAAAAAATAGCACGCAGTTTTGAGTGGAAAACCTCTGGGACAGAATCAAACATCCTTTAGCATAATATTAAGAATTCCTACAAGGGGATACAATTTCCAGTGACATAAAACAGAAAAAACAGGAGTAATTTGCCACTGCCTTTGAAATCGCTAACAAAATACAACAGCTGAGGAAAATACGGGGAATGTTATTTGTAGATTATGTAAATCAAGTAACAGACAACTCAAGGACTGTATAATTTTGTGGTGAAATATCCTGTAGCCCGTACACATCAAGAAGGCTTGTAAAAGCAATGGAGGAATATTGTGAATCAGAGCATGTAGATTGATGAAGGAGGTTCGGAGGGCGTTGGGAATCATCCATGGAAGTACTTTGGCTAAATGACTAAATTTTCCAGGGTTACTTCTGTGTGTTTGGCCTTGTCAATGGGAACCAGCTGTTGTGTAACGCATATTATGTTATTTACTTGGACCCATTCCTCCATTCAAAAATGAGTGATTTCCTATTTATTTTTGTGATGTCTCACTTATTATTTTTATACATTGAACTGTATTTCAGTTTTATTGAGGTCAGTACTTAATATCTCCATTCCAATATATAAAACGTTCCTTCAGTCTGAGTTGTGTTTTGGGTTGTTATCAGGTTACATGACCTGAAAACTAGAATTTGTTCAATCGCACACAGTCAGGCAATTCTGCTATAGAATACACCACACACCTGGAGAGACTGTAACCCAGCTAACAAAGAACATTCCCAGAATGCTGGATAACGTTTTCATAAAGTTCACTTAAAGTTCTCAAAACACTGAATTAATGTTAGCAGAACATTTTTAATGTTATATATTATACATCACAAATGTTATTCTTAAGTTGTTAGTAGAACACTTTAAAGCACTACAGAATTTAAAAAGTTTGAATATTGGTCTTATAACCAGGCAATACAACGTCTAAAAACTGGATGCTTTAAATGTTCCTAGAACTTTCAAAGTAACATTTTTAACATTTTTGTTACCTAATGGAAATGTTAGAGAAACATTCTTACAACCTAATATCGTTCAACTTAAAGCTGGGAATATGTCCAGGCCTTGAGGCAGTAAAGCAGACCCACATCACTAAACTCCTTGACACTTGGTGTAGTGTTTTGTAGTTGGTATGTGGTATTAGTTTTCTCCAAACATATTGCTGTATATTTGCTGAAAAGTTTTCTGTCCACAAAAAATTGGTTACACAACTTTTATTATTTTTCATGGTAGACCCCAATTATGAGCAAAAGATCCTTATTTGACACTCAAAGGTTCTTTGAGGATGCAGTTGTGGCCTATTGGTTAGAAAGTTGGACTTGGACCTGAAGGTTGTTGGTTTGATTCTCAATACTGACAGGAAACAGCTATGGTGCCCTTGAGCAAAGCCCCTTACCCTGAATTGCTCCCTGCGCACCACAGTGAACAGCTGACCACTGACTGGGGGTGTATGTTCACTACTTACTAGTGTGTGTGCACTAACTTACTAGTGTGTGTGCAGTAACTTGGATGGGTTAAATGTAGAGGATCCGAGTGTAAGTTACCATGCTTGGCCTGCACGTCTAAAAGATATCTTTTATATATTTAGATTCTTTGGCCTAAAAAAAAAACTGCAGGAATGCCAACTGACTCCATCTGTGATGGTTCTTTTTTTAATCCTACTTTTTATACAGGGGCTTTAAATCAATATTATACAAAAGCGTATACCATTATGAAATGTGCATTGATTGTTAAAAATAAATATTTCAGATGAAAACATACATCATTTTCCATCCAGATAATTCCGAAGAGTTCATGAACTTTTCCCCTAATTTTTTTTGTACTCAAAGGTTATACTCGGCACAAGCCAGTATGACTCAGAATATTGGCAGGCAAGTGAATGTCAGGGGAGCTGTATGGAAAAAAGTTAGAGGTCTGATATCTTCTTCACTTTTAAACAACTCCTGTACAGTGAATCTCTAGTTTTCAAAGTGCCTCACTAGAATATACAAGTTAAAATATCCTTGTTATGTTTGCTACAATATCTTTGAGCATTTTACTCAATCACACACAAACATCCAAACTTTAACATGACAGCAAGACATGAAAATTATTATATACATATGCGGCACTATCACCTCCCTACATCCTTGCTTTCCAACTCGTTTCTTACACCTCAATTCAGACATTTTCTCATTTCAGGGACCATATTAAAACAAAAACCCCAAATCTCATCTTATCTGTTTAGTAACAGCAATTAGAACTCGTTTTGGACGTTTCTGTAATATAGTCCCAGGCCCTACGTTCAGAAGTATGTTTTTCATTGTCCTAACTTTTGTTTCTCACACATTATCATGTTTGACTGATGCTCTTTTTATACCTTATTTTAATGGTTTTTAACCTATGTAGTGAGCAGTGAGTAAAATCCAGACTCAGTAATCCTGCAGTGGATGGTGATTTTTTTTTTTTTGTTGAAACGAACTAATCTTTCCAAACTCCACCAGAATGGCTGAGTCCACCTCTTCCTTCAAACAACACCTAGGGGCACGGCTGTTGGAGTTTTTTCCTAAAAAAACATACCACTTCTCATATCATCATATTTCTCTGTACACTTTCTGCTTTCTCAGTGTCTTACAGTTCTGGAACTGTGTATCGTAGCACTCACAATACATTACTGTACCTTTGGTTGAACATCTGCAGCAATCTTTATGACCCATCAAAATAATGTAATTGCCAATGTATAATATCTATACCTCCAACTATAAGTGGATGTTATGCTTATATGATTATCACCCAAGGAATGGCCCAAAGATAACCCAAAGAGCTTGGACAGAGAGTGTTTGAATGTGTGTCTGTGTGTATAAACTGAGAGGGGCCCACACAACCCAGGGGTGAGAAAAAATTGATCCCACCTGTTCACTGGGCCTGTTTATGTAGATGTGTAGTGATATCTACTCTTGTCAAACAGGGGTGTGAAAGTTTGTGCAGTGGGAAGTAACCCACAATGTGTTGATGGGAAACACCTTACCAAACAGAGCAGACAAGTTTACCAGACTTAAGAGTATTATTTATTTTGGCTGTTATAGAAATATGAGAGGAATAGATGAAGTACACATGCCTACACGATTTACCAATAATGGTTGGGAAGGAGAAAAAAAGACAAGGAGAAGCACAATTATCTAGACACAGGGATGGATCAACTCACTTTCTGCCTCATTTTACCCCATTATCCACTATATTGTCAAGATAATGCAATTTAAAATGTTGCTTTATTCAGCAATTTCACAATTGCTTTTGTAACAAAATGTTTTTCTTTAAATGTCTTTTTAAAGAAAACACAAAGCACAAAGAGAGCAGTCAGTGTATGTGGATTTTAATCTGGGGCCTTCAGAAAACTGAACTTTTCAGAACGTTGGCTAAACTTTTCTAAACGTTATTCTTAAGTTGTTAGTGGAATGTTTTAGGTGTTAGCAATGACATATGCTACTAATAGCTTCTTAATATTATTAGCTGGGCTAGTTCTTGGAGCCTTATGCTCTCGGAGCGCCTCATTATTCTTTAGATTCTGGCTATTTGTAGTTCTCTGTGGGAGAATTCTACATCAGCTTCAGTTCCTGTCATATCATTCATGGTTTGCTTTCGCTGTCATATTACAGCTCTCCCAATTTCCCCTGAGTGCTGAAATCACACCATCAATTCTGTGAATGTGTGACCTCCACCACTCTCTGAAGTTTATATAGAGAGCACTACACATTGAAAAGGGGAATCCATCACACTGGCTGTCAAAGAGCAGTCACATTCTTCACCCTGTAAGCTGTACAACCTCCCGCAGATTCTGTCTCCATTTTCTTATTGCCAAAGGCTTGTCCAGACTGTTAAGGCAGGAGGAAAACATGCAAAGAGAAAGAGAACAAGCGACAGTAGTAAGTGCAGTTGGAAACAAACACATTTTTAATGAAGACAACATAAACAATTTATATACTTATAGTATCTTTCTCTCATTCTCTCTTTCTTTCCACCCACCTTGGTGGACTGTTTCTAAAGAGCTTTTGATAAAAGAATTGTTAAAAATCGACCAGGAAACACAATTTTGATTAATTTTGCTTGATCACTTCAGCATGACTGTTGGTAGTCTTGTGCTTTTTGTGTTTCATACTCATACATAAAAGCATTAATGAATTTATGACTGAGGATGGTCCTGCTCTACCTCCAAGAGGAGGTGCTGCAGCTCACCAAGATTGCCATCAGCAGTACCATGTACATATCTTGCGCTTAAAGGAACAGTTCACCCAAAAATGAAAATTCTTCCATTATTTTCTCACCCTCATGTACTTTAAGACCTGTACTTTTGGCTGCTGGGGAACACAAAAGCACATACTCTGAAGTATGTTTGTAACCAAACAACACTGACACCCACTGAATGGGCACAAAATTACCGAGACATTTCTTAAAATATCTTCTTGTGTTCCACAGAAGAACAGAGTAATATAGGTTTGGAATGACATTGGGGTCAGTAAATGATAGTAAAATCATTTTGGGGTGAACAATCCCTTTAAGCTTTTGATACTTCAGTACATTTAATATAAGCTACTTATTAACTTTTTCAATAAGTATTTTTCTCATTTGTTACCTCTACCTTCCAAAAACTGTATTTTTAATTTTACTGAAGTTTGACTGTTGGGTTGTTTATACAACACATTGCTCAATTTTATTGCTGAAGTGTTTTGAACAAGCCATTACCATAAAGCATACAGTACTTTGTCAAAACATTTATGGCACTGTACCAGTGCGTGAGTATTTTCCAAGTTCCTAATGGTGTTTTAAGTGGTGCTGTTTAAAGTCAACTCATTTTTTCCTTCAGAAATCCCTCACCTTCGTGTGTTTTCATGCCAGTCATTGAATATGGTCAGTGGATCTTTTCCGACACAGTTTGGATTATTGCTTGAATCTCATGTTTTATTTAGGCCCAATAGCTGGCTCTGTCTTTATGCCCTTGGGGTGGCACATCACAGTTTGACTGTTATGAAGAACAAGGGGAGGCTGTTTGGTAAGAGTTGCATGCACTCCAAAATCAAACACAGCGGGTGGTGGGTATTGGCTAGTATACTCCTCAAATATGGTACATTTTGGTGTCCAATGACTTTAGAGAAAGAAAACCTGTTTTTTATGTGAGATCTACTAGATGTTTTTAAGCTATACCTTTCATGCTAACCCTTGTGATAATGGGAAACCTAGGTTTATTTTTAGAGAATGTGATAAAAAAAGCTCACTAATCCCTGTAATACAATAAGACCCTGACACAAAAGACGCAGCGGGTATGTGGGGTCTGTCTCTCCTTACCACTCCATTATTGAAGTACATTTAATCTACTCAGAAGTCAGTATCTTTAAACCCTAATGACCTGTCATCATACCCACACAAATATACAACCCTAAAATAAAGACTAACATCTGATATTACTTGTGCTTCTTGAAAAAAATGTTACATTAAAATGTATGTATGGGATGACACATTTGAAACCTGTAATTTTCTAGGGCTGTTAGGGTAAATTGATCCTCTGTGTGACTGTGATCCCTGTGTCTGTGTATTGTGATAGGGATGTAAAAAACAGCAGCTGTACGTGGTGGAGTTTTTAAAACGAAGAGGCAAAATTCCCCTTTCGTCTCTAAATTCATGTTTCATGTAATGTTTTCCTAGTTAACATGTGGCATGTAGACAACTACTGACCCTACAAGAAACCAACATTGTTTATAATACCATTCTATTCAAATCACATAATAGTCTCAACAAGTGTATGTGTTTTAACCCCCTTTTACTTTGCATTAATACAGTGAAAATGGAGCAAGCACACTTTGTCCCTCTCTTATTTGTTACGACCAGCTGTTGTTTGGTTCTTATTATTAAGTCACCTTATTCTCGGGCCATTAGTTATCAAATCCTTGGTAAACACCACAGGTGTAATTAAGGGGACGGAGGTGTAGTGTACTTTTAATGCAGCAGCGCTGAGTGCACACTAAAGACTGGCTCACTTACAGATCATTTCATTTTTGGACATGACTGAAAGTGGTGATGTCCGAACAGGTGAGTTGTTTACTTTGTAATTAGTCCTTCCATTTCCACCGGTTTGACCCATTCATGTCAACTTGCAGACGGGTTGTAAACATGGTACATGGACATTATCCCATTGAAAGGGTAATCAGCCAATCAGAGCGATTTGATGCATAGCCTCCTGTCACATGACTTTTCCCCCCTCTCAGACGTGCTATGAACGCAATAAGAACATATTTCAACTTTTATTGTATATATTGTTATTTTTCTTACATTTAATTATTGTTTATTTCTCATCCAAATGTTCTTTGCCTTCTCTGAGAAACTGTTTCTGGAAAACAGGTGTTGGTCTTCCAATTTATGTAAGCCCCCCATAAAAACAAGACCATTTTAAAAATACTTAATTCCTCATTTTATAGCAGGGTGTGGTGAATCCTGCATTTCCTTATAAAAGGTAATTGCTAAAATAATTAGGTCTGCAAAACATCACCCGGTTATTGTTGCACACAAACATTAAACCCAATTCACTTTGCCTTTGATGGAATAAAAATGTGAATGTGACAGACATGCATTTTCTCACTGAAACGGAAACGTTTCCAGAACACTGTTTACCCACACATGACTCAAAGTCTCTGCATAATGTAAAGAAATGACAACAATAGGCCTGATTAGTCAGTGTGCTCCTTAGCTCTATTCTGACCCCACCTAGACTGACAACAAGACTTCAGAGCCGTACACACACACACACACACACACACACAATCACTTTACACACAATTGCACTCTATCAGGCAGACCTTTCAGCCCAACACCTTGTGTGCATGCGAGCTGACTGACACACTTAATGTTTCATGCAGGCTACTGTAATGGCTCTCTATCGCTTCTTTTCTTAGCACTTGTCTTTCTCTAAGCACTCGTTTCCATCATTTCACTTTACGTATGTTTAGACTCTTTTTCTTCAAAGCCTTTTTCAAAGAGTTTTTCCCATGCTTATCAACAATTATTACACACTCTTTGAAATTACACAGCAATTTTGGCATTTATCAGTCAAATGTGTTTGTATAATGAGAGCCATGGGGGGCCTGAGGGGTAGATTTTTTTCCAGGAAAAAAATCTGTCATTTATCCACCCTCGGTTGTACCGAACTCAGTTGTCTTTCTTTCTTTGTGTTTTTCGTGGAATACAACAGGGGAAATTCTGAGGACTGGGACGGATACTTTCGTCCATAAGCATTATCACTGCTGGTCAACTTCCACAAATTCTGTACACATATGAACTGCCTTGGCCTATTTTAGTTCATCGAGTGCATTGCATTATCTTTTAACCAGTGATCACTGTTCGCGATTTCCGGTTGGATCCTTTTCCTCCTGTGAGCTGTTGGGGGTTAAAGTCGCGCTGCGCAGACCGAGCGGCTCGTGACATCAAAGTATCGCGAGAGCGACTCGAGAGCGATGACCTCATACGCTCTCGCGGTACTTTGATGTCACGAGTCGCTCAGTCTGCGCAGCGACACTTCAAGTGCGGATTGTGACTGAACAAATCCTTTATTCAATTCAATTCAACTTTATTTGTATAGCTCTTATACAATGTGGCATTGTCTCAAAGCCGCTTTACAGGGAGGAACAAGAAAAAACAAGGAAATATATACAATGTTACAGTAACAACAATATGTCAATTATCAATCAATTATCAATAACTAAGTATCAAGTCAGATATTAACTATGGAGTATCAAATATCTATTATCCGCAGTCTCCCAGTGAGCACTCCACCATGGCAACAGTGTTGGACCTGCTTTGTAACGCAGACAAACGCATAACACCAAGGAGGTGTCTGCATTGCCAGTAAATAAAGACGTCACTTGTTCATATTCTCAATGAAAGCTATTGTATGACTGTTTTATTGTAATTGCGTAGAAAACATCTCCTAAACAGTTTTCAGAATAGCTCATTATACTGAATTACAACACTGACATCTCAGACACCCAAATAAGACTACACGAAAACACCTAAATTAATAAACACCAATAAAATGGGTTTGTTAAAATTATGAGAGTGACAAGTAGAGTAGTGTATATAAAGTTAAAAAGACATTTATAGCACTGTGAAGTTTTATTTCCTCTGCTGCTGGTCTAATTACCCTGGCTATTATTGCCCTGGTAAAGTAAAATTATGTGGCGAAGAGTCACCACAGGCCTTTCCTATGAGGGGTAGATACAGCCCTTTATTTGTGATTTCCTCTGTGTTTGTGTGAGTGGTGTAATACAGCTTGCTAGTATAGTTATATATAGTATTCTTATATACATGGAAGTATTCTTACAGAGTTTAAAGCTGTATATTTGGAATTATACTTTTCATGTAATGTAATCATGTAATTTAGGTTTAACATGATTCATTACTGTTTGGGCTCCTACATATTTATGGAACTTTTCCCAGAGTTTAATTATATCCCAACAGGGAACATTTTCAGAACGTTGGCTAAAGGTTCGCTCATCATTATCAAAAACATTCTTGCAGTAATGTTAGTGGAACTGTTTAACTATATCAATCATATATATCCGAAATGTTATTAAGTAGTCAGTGGAACGTTTTAAAAACTACAGAATTAAAAAATGTTTAAATAACGTTCTTATAACTAAGCCACAAAATCTACTAAACTGGAAGTTTTAAACATTTATAGAAATTTCAGATAACATTTTTAATGTTCTTGTTACTTAATGGAAACATTAGGGAAACATCCTTACAACCTAAAATTGCTACCTGCATTAGGATAGCATATTAATTATTTATATTTACATCACCTGTTTAGCATTATATTATCCTGCCATTAATTACACAAGGACAGATACATACACGTGTACTTGAGGGTCTTCAGACATTATCATTCAGCATTATGTAAACCACACAGGCATACATACAAACCACAAGCGCACCATTCACCTCCATCTCTTTTCATGTGCTCTTTTCTGTACCTCTTTTCACCATCTACCTCCATCTCCAACAGGGCTTCCTTTCAGACAGCCTTCACTTTTCCACCTTCTCTCACAAATAAATACAATCATCATCATCATCACCATAATTACTGAATTACGTCAACACTCTTTCAGGCATCCAAAGGTGTAAATGAACACACACACACACAAAATGGGTTTGTTCAAATCATTAGTATGAGAAGCACTGTAGCCAATATAAATTTAAAAAGACAGTTATATAGCACTGCACAATGAGTTCATTTCCTTAGTTGCCTGTCTAATTGCCCCGACTGGTTTTACCAGTAGAGTAAAATTTCACTCTGCAAGTTGTATCCTTTCATTTTAGAGCCTTATTTTGTTGTTTGCTCTGTTTTGTGTGTGTATTTGCACGTGTGCTGTGTTGCTGTTATCTGTCAATTTAAGTTCCCTACATATCTGCCCAATGTCTTTTGTTGCTTTTCTCAGGCTGTCTTTCAAAGGAGGCTGAGCTGAAATGAGAAAGCGTTAGTTCAAAGCAAAGGTTTAAACCACATAAAGCTAGATTGATGTCCTTCATCTGTGTTCTTTTTCTGCCTGCCCCCCACTAAGTTAATGACTGCAATCAGGACAGCCCTCCGCTGAGCAGCAGAGTATGTGTATCCACATAGGAGAGACCTGAGCTTGTACTTTTTACTCTAGTAAATGTTTCTCAGGGTAGGTTTGTTTGAAAGTCACTTTCTGTATAGGGACATACCTTAAAAGTAAACCAAACGACTGTTAGACAAAACATATATTTATGTAATTGGATTTTGACTCATAACTTACTGAGATAAAACCCTTGTGACTGCCTTCCCCATTTCTTATATTTGTATGTCTGTATGTACTCACGTAAACCTGTACATCCATCCAGCTATACATCCATACGTGGTTATGCAAACCCCAGACATGAGCTCTAGGCAATTAGGTTGTGACTCATAAGCAAATAGGGCTGTTATGTGTTCTTATATAGTCCACCTTCTGTAGTGAGCATGCAGAGAGTGTAATGGCTGTCATCTGTGTTGTGTATGTGCAGTGTAAAATTCTATATTCATACATACCAGTGGCCCTAGTTCTAAGCCATTATTTAGGTTAGTTACTAGGCATTTGCTTCTTTTGATGATTAAAAGATTGTCAGTGAATAACAATTGAAATGTAAGTTTGTTCCGCACAGAAAGCTACAATATAACTTCAGAAGACCTGAGATTTAAGACTTGGCATATAGCCAATAAGTCATATGGACTATTTTCTGTTTTATACGGACAGAATTGTTGTAAACTTGTTTGGCAAAAACTGTGTACCGATTCTTGGAAAATGTCTAATTTTGTGTTCCACAAAAAAATAACAGCATTTGGGTTGGGACAACCAGGGTGAGTAAATAATGACTAAATTTTCAGTTTGAACTATTCCTTTAACTTTGGACTGGTTTACTTGCACTTGGTCTGTAGACTTGCTCTGTTTTCTTTCTTTTTAACTTTCCCAGCCCCAAGACAGATTCCTAAAATCTTTGTGTTTCTTTTATTTTTAATGTTTATGTATACTGCAGAAAGAAAAATCTATCCATTAAGTTTGTGTTTAATAGACAAAGCAGGTTTTGTGAGAAAACAAGGATCTGTCTAAAAAGAAAAAACAGAACAGAAGAACCTTGGTAACCAAAAATATATAAATGAAACAAAGTCATAAGATTATAACACAATAAACCAGATCAAGGGTAAGAAAAAAGTAAGTTTATTTTATCCTGCTGACAGGGAATGTTCTTAAAACATTTGCTAACATTCTTTAAAAGTCCTCTCAAAGTTCTTGCAGTAATGTTAGTAGAACTTTTTATATAATTTATTAAAAATGTTATTCTTAAGTTAGTGGAACATTTTAGAAACATTAAAGAATTTTAAATGTTTGAGTAATGTTCTTTTAGCCAGGCAGTTACAATAATACAATGTCTAAAAACATGGAAGTTTTTAACGTTCCTAGAACATTCAAAACAAAATTTTTAATGTTTTTGTTACTAATGGAAACGTTAGGGAAACATTCTCAGTCTAAAATTCTTAGTGATGATCTTTTTATGATGCAACTTGCAACATGAATAGTGTCTTCTTATATACAAACAATGCTGCTAAGAGCAGTCAGTAATTGTGGGTCTTTTGTCTAAACTTGTTTGTTGCGGTTCCCTTTTCATCTCGACCGTGTATTTTCCTCTCTTGAGACCTCACATTAAGCTCTCTGCTTGTCAGTTCTATCACCTCCTTGCTTCCCCCTTGTGAAGCCCCACATATTTCACCTCTCCTGTTCTGTTGCAAGATGACTGATGAACTTTAGTAGATTGTGGAGCAGAAGATCTGCTGGTACATGAGAAGAGTCAACAAATTCAGTGGCAAATAACCACAAAATTCACATACAAATATTCATTCATGTGCACGTGAATGTCTTTTTTTGTTCATTCTAATAATAATTTTCAATGATGCACAGTAGATTACAGTTTTGTCTGTTAAAATGTTGTGCTTGGCCTTACGATAGAACAGCGCTTCTGTTAGGAGGAAGTTTGCTGATGAGACACGGACGTGCTTGCCAGATAAATCCTCTCTCAGAGGGAAACATCTGCCACTTTTACTTTTGGCCAAAGAGTAAATTCTGGAAATGCAACTCAATATGTGAGACAAGCTCTAGCCAGCCTTCTCTATAGAAACATATGAGGTCACCGAGATATGGAACTGCAGCTATCTGGCTGAAAAAAAAAACATTCTTCTCCAGTGAGGCCCTGGAAGCATTTCTGACAATAAATCTGATGATTTGTTTTGTATGATTTAAATTGTATCCTGTTCCATGGTTGATTTGTACAATAAATTGTATTTTCTCTCCAAGACATTTGTTCAAATGCAGAACAAGATGTGAACCTAGAAATAACGGTACTTGTATGAGGAGTGCGACTGTGTGTTTTAGTTTGCAAGACTTTCTGATCGCTTTGGGAATATTTTCTTTTGTCCTTCATAATAAGCCACCATACGCCTTGTTTCGGTTTGTAGCAAGTGTACTGCTCTTACAATACAAAACACTTCAATTCCATATTTTCTGTCCATGCTATATTTTGCCCTACCTGTAACATAACAAGACTGATTTTAATAACACGTTTAAAGAGAGCGCTTCAATTGTTTAGCTAGCTGTTCTAAATCAAACAGTAAAGCTGGGTCCCAGCTAACAGGTAACATTCTCAGAACGTTGGCTTCTATGTTCTTTAAAAGTTCTCTCAAAGTTATGGAAAACATTTCTGCAGTAGAACATTTTTTAAGGTTATGTATCATGTATCAAAAATGTTATTCTTTAGTAGTTAGTGGAATGTTTTAAACTGTTACGGAATAACGTTCTTACAACAAGCTAATAATGTTAATACAATGTCTAAAAAAAACGACCTTTGAAACATTCATGAAAACTTTTAAAATTACGTTTTTAATATTTTTAACATTTTAACCTAATGGAAACGTTAGGAAAACATTCTTACAACCTAAAACGGTTAGCTGGGGTGCTAGCAACGGCAACATCCCGGGGAATGTATGAACTGAAAAATAATATTATCTTAAGTGCAATTTAAGCTGCATTGTAAATATGTGTCTGCCACATTCATTAATGTAAATGTAAATGTTCCAAAGCATATCTTGATATTTAATAAATAATCAATAAAAAACCAATGTAGCTAATTATTTGCAAATGGGTAAAAGCAAAGCAATCATGTTTCACAACTGACAGATATGGAAACACATGGTGTATTGTGTTCATGTCAATCAGCTGGCCTTACCCCACAGACTGAAACAATTGCCACACCTACTGCAGGTTAATGTGAATGTAGAGGCAAATATTGACACTGATCTCCCACTCTGAACAGTGTCACCACCATAGCGATTGTGACAAAGAGCTTTGAGATTCTATCTATACTTTGTGTCATAGAGAAGATGTATGTATACTGTTGGAACACCCCTCATCACTTGCTGGCTCCTCCCCCATCTGACAACACAAGACCTGAGAAAAGAGTTCAGGAGAGAGAGAGAGAGAGAGAGAGAGAGAGAGAGAGAGGGGGGAGGGGGGCAAGTGATATGTTTAAGCAAAGCTCAAATTCAGCGTCATTTGCACGCTGGTGCTCATGTAATGTGGGAAATTAATGCTCAGACACAGTCTCTGTGTGGGACATTTCTGGGAATAAATTGCATGCTTCTGCTGGAGGGGTTCTTCAAGAAGTAAAGCTCTGAATTCTGTGTACATGGACTTGGGTCAAAGCTACAGCTTCACACACAATCTCACACAGGGTAGTGAAATAACTCAACGCTATTCATCAGCACTATTGATCAACATAAGTGGAGTTGCAGTTCTGGAGAACTGAATGAAGCTTCTCACAGCACGTGTGGATTATTGCTTTTGAGTCCAGAAAACATCAGGGTAAGTTTAAAATCGAATTAAAATCAGATATTTTAATAAGTGTATTTTTCCCAGTAGAAATATCCAAAACATTCCTAAACAAAACAAATATACTTTTATTTTGTTGTTTATTTTGTAGCAAAAATATACAAGACAGGTTTTCTTTCTTTAAATTGCTTTATTTATCATCAAACAAAGGTAAATCTAACAAAATGAGCAAGTTTACAATAAACAAAACAAGCAAACAAAAAATTATTTATGTAAAAAAAATTTATGTAAAAAATATTAAAATGTATAAAATCTATCTTATTTTAAGGATGTTTTCATATTTCTATTGTAAAAATCACACAAAAATACAAAGATTAAAAAATAATGTGCAAGATGCTAGCGAATGAGACTGAAAAAGAGATTTTGTACTAATGCTAAAGCGTTATTTCAAATTACGCCAAGACCCATTTAAAGTGTTCTAGTGAATGTTAAATAAAAATTGTGATTAGTAATAAATAGATGATGAAACACAATGTTTATTATGTGAATGATCTTGTCACACTGACGTGTAGTTTCCACGCGCTGGAGTTTTCAAGAATACTTTCTAGAAATCCAAAATAATTGAATAAGTCATTAGATGGTAATACAACTTAAATTGACTTATAGATGCAATGTAAACTGTATTAATTTTAAATTTGTATATTCCTTCATTTTTAGGGGAAACAATAAAAGGGAAGCTGCTAAAACAGTGAGTCATGCATTGACAGAGGTGAGAATGATAAAGCTCATCATCACAACACACGGACACAGTAAAACTGAATAACTGACGTGTATTATCAACCAATGTATATGCCCACTAATATGCTGGTTAGTGACTGAATCCTACAGCTTAGTTAAGCTAACAGTGAACGTTCTCAAAACATTGGCTTACATTCTCTAAAAGTTCTCTCAAAGTTATCTTGCATTAACATTTGTAGAACTTTGACGGTATAGATCATGTATATCAAAAACGTTATTACTAAGTAGTTAGTGGAACTTTTAAAAATGTTACATAATTTTAAAAATTTTGAGTAATGTTTTAAGCAATAACGTTAATCTAAAAAAATGGACATTTTGAATATTCCTAAAACGTTCACAATAACTCATAATGTTTCACAATGTTTTTGTTACTAAATGAAACATTAGGGAAATGTTCTTACAACCTAAAAATTGTTGGCTGGGAGGATACTATTACGTATTAGGATTATGTATTTTTTGTATAAATAAAAGTGAGTATTAGTGTTACAGTATAAAGTGTGAAACAATGCCAAAAGATAAAGGCTAAAAGTGTGTTGTTTTAAAAGTTGCTGTTTCTCATTATGGCCTGTGTAAACTTTTTGAGGAACTGTAAATCCTGAGGAAGGTTTCTCCTCATGCATTCTGTGTAGGAGAGTCGTACAGTAACAGGTGTAAGACAATGTTCCAACCAGCAGGTTGTAACACGTTACGGCAGTATATTAAGGTGCATATAATGTCATGATAAGCTTTCTCACTGAGCACCATGCCTGGCATCCATGACCCTGAAAAATAATTCACCATAAGCCATTACAGCACTAATGAAAAGCATTTCGGAAAGAGATTCATTCATTTTTAATGACACTTTTGACCGTTATGTAACCTGATCTGTTTTCTAGACACTTGCAGAGTTTTATTTAAATTCTGACCTGCTTATGGCATAACATCTGAAATGCAGACCAATCACTGGAAATCTAGTTCATTTCCTGTTCAAATCAATGTGCATTTGAGGTTGTGTCTTGTATCTGTGTTCTCAAACATATATCTTGGGAACACAAATACATAGCGCCAGTGAGGGGTAAAAGTTAATGAAGGCTTTTCTGACCTCTTCCTCTCTTATAAATAATCACTCTACATAATTTAATCTTCCTAATTTGGCCTATATCTATTTATTAAATAAAAGTAAAAATAAGTAGAAAAGACAGAGTTTTTTCATTAAACACTTAAATTATAGGGGTAAGGAAACATATTCTGAAGACCTGGCATGAAAATGAATAAGAACAGGAAGACATAATTAAATATAATCAGCAACTTATTAGCAACTGTGGTAAATGTTTATTTTATTTTAGAAGGCAATAAAATACATTATGTAGTGAAAAAGCATGAAGTAAATGGGTATTTTTATGAAAGAATAAATATGAACACAGTGTTATAAAAACACAGAAATACTTTCGCTGTGTAAATTATTTTCAAAACACTTTGATGCATTCTGTACAGTATACAAGCAGCTTACCAAGCAAAGTCCTATATTCCTGTATCATCAGTTATATTTAGCCTAGGTCAACATTTCTGAAGCACAATGTTAGTGGATTCCATAGAGGTATGGCTTCAAAGAAAGGCAGAAATGACAAAGCAAGGGTAAACTAAACCTCTCATGCATCAGACACTTCAGGGGATGACCTCACAGACCTGTATGACAGGGGACGCTCGTGTTATTTATGACTGGACCTGGAAGCTGCACAGTGAAAGACATTATAGATAACTCCATATACAGCTGATGAGTTCTACAATCTGCATAATCACAAGCTTATCTTGGCTGAAAGAGAATATACAGAGGTTTAATAGAATGTTATAGATAATATTATGACAATGCCCTTAATATTCACAACGATATTTATTTATTTCTGTCTCATACCGTTGAATGTATATGTGCTTGCAGTTGGTTATTTGTCGGCATACTTCCTGCAAAATGTTTATAATGAAGAAATAAAGATAATAAAAATAGATTTTTTTATTCCCTTATTAATCTATTTTACATAACAGCCAGCATTTACATACATTTCAACAAGACAAAATTATTATTGAATTTCCACAATGATTACAGAAAAAGTTCATATGCTCTTGGTTCTTATTATGGTGTATAGCATCCTTTGTGTGTTTTACACACAATGCTTTGAGTCTTTGCTTTGTCCTGCTGGCCTCTGTTCTTATAAAAAAATCCTTCACTTACTGCACATTCTTGGGTTTTCCAGCATCGTTTACACATTTGAGTTAATTCTTAATAGTGACTATATCATGATGGAATCCAGCTTTTACAAAAACATACAAAAACATTACAAAGATGCTGTAGAAGGTGATACACTGCACCAAAAAGATGACATTTTTGAATTAAATGACCAGCTTTAATTGGTATTGTTTTGTTTTTTAGGAAACATGTCCAAATTGTATGTAGCCTATAAAGGGCAGTACTTAATAATACACATATTTTAGTGCCCTGTATCCAATTGCTCACCCCACCTCCTCTGCTCTGTTTTTTTAACTAAGTTAAGGTCTCATGCTACTATGCTTTCTCAAACTGCCAGTCTTATTTGTACAACCGATTTGTTTGCTTGTATTGTGTATTTGCAGGATCAAGAAAATAAACCACATTTTATTGAGATCAAAGAGCAGTTGATAAGAGAGGATGGAAGCAATAGCAAAAGTCAATGAGGATTAAGGGAGATGAATTAGGACTGAACTGGTTGGATAGTGGGAGTCAAATCAGATCTCGGAAAATATGGAAATGAAAACAAACAATGAAAGTTTTGTATCAGGAACGGGGTGGTGACTTATATGTTCATTTTGTATTTTGTTGAGTCACCACTTCATATCCAAATGGCAGAACCAATTAAGCACCACAGATTTAAAACATTGTGAAAATCATGCTCTTCTCTGCAGGCATGGAGACCATCTCAGGGGAGGCAGGTTGGGATGGATCAGTCCATGCAACTGCTGAATGGACCAACTTCACCTCCTCATTATCTGAACATGCTGGACTCAACAGTACTTTCACAGGTGGATCATACTTCTGGCTGGTGTCTCAAAACAGCTCGATCCACCCCACGCAGCCGCCCGCTTCGCCCAGAGTGCGGGACATGGCTTTGGCTCGAGCAGAGATTGGAGTTCTAGGTCTGGTTCTTGCTCTCACAACACTAGGGAACAGCTTTGTCCTGTGGGTTCTGCTGAGGAGACGCAAGCACAATGCACCCATGCACCTATTTATGGTCAATCTGTGCCTTGCAGATCTTGTGGTGGCGTTTTTTCAGGTAAGCTTCAATGTAGAAATATGTCTGATGGATAACATCATGTGCACTGATTCATGCCAGTATTCACAACAGTGTAATCTTTGTCCAACCGCAATATACTGTGATGTTCTGCAGGTGCTTCCACAGCTTGTGTGGGATATCACAGAGAGGTTTCAGGGTCCTGATGTGCTGTGCCGTGCTGTGAAATATCTGCAGATTGTGGGAATGTTTGCATCCTCTTTCATGATTGTTGCAATGACAGTGGACCGCCATAATGCCATCTGCTGCCCCCTGCAGGCTTACAAAGGAGGGGCAGTTTCACGCTGGAACACACCCATTATGGTGGCCTGGGGGCTTGCCCTTGTCCTCAGTTTGCCACAGGTACTGTTAGTATATTGTGTATCTAAAGCCTTCTAAATATAGCATAAAAGTTAAACTGTGTAATTTTATTTACCAACTTAAAAGCATGAAGATACATACTAAAACTTATGTGTACAGTAGCTTTAACTTGGGTATGAGTAGAGGAAGAGCTGCAGAGGAATAGACATGGAGGTATAATGGCATTATATTTTACTTAAATGTTATATTTTATTCTATATTTCAACGTTCAAATCTTTAATTTATTTCTTTGTTTCTTATTCTCTGCTGCCACAGGTGTTTATTTTCTCCAGGTCAGAGGTCGCGCCAGGAGTGTTTGAATGCTGGGGGCATTTCGCCGAGTCCTGGGGGCTGAAGGCTTATGTCACCTGGATGACTGTCGCTGTGTTTGTGCTGCCTACTCTGATTATCACCGTCTGCCAGGTTCCATGCACGTTCCATCTCTGATACTACAAGCTTGTTTTCGTTTGTCTGGCTTTCAGATTGCTTAGATATTCATGCATTCATTGGATGACATCAAAGTACCACAAGAGTGATTGAAGACAATTTTATATTGTTGAACTAAAGTGGTTCAAAACAACTGCAGAGAGCATTCTGAATGGAGGGTGGGATCTTGTGCTTTTAAAGCTAGCTTGCTATCGCTAATCTCTTCTGCTCTACCTTTAAGGGATCCTCCTCTTCTGGCCTTATGTAATGATAACTGTATCCATATGAGGGCTCTGTTTGGCTGGAGGGACAGTGACAGACCCCATGTGAAGGGATATGCTAGTTGCAATATCAAGTTCTCAAAGTTCCCTTATTAAACTGTTTCCAAAATCAGAAAGTCAATCTTAGATCATGCTGTTTACAACTGCAGATACTTCATCATTTTCTAGCAGCTGTCTGGAAGGCAGTACTATCCAACAGTTATGACTGATTATTTCCCCACACTGTAATTGCATCATCATTATTTTTCTTAACCTCTTAAATATTTATTGTATCTCCCTTATGTCTTTGATTTTGTCCGTAAGAGACATTTTGATAAGTTCCAGCTTAATATTAACCATATGAATTTTCATTGTATTCTTTATTGTCTACATTATAGGTCTTTTCATTGTGGCTACTGGGAAGTTTAGTTTATAGGACAGAAAAAACTGTGAAAGCCTGGCCTCTTTTGAGTTCTGCACTATGAAGCTGATAAATAAGATTTATTATGTGGCCTAGTTATATTGCTATACTGCATATTGCAGTATCTGGATCACTTGATGCATGCAGACCAGGCACAGAATTGCAATGACTGATACCCAGCTTACAGGAACGTTCTCAGAATGTTGGTTAATGTTCTCAAAAAGTTCTCTCAAAGTTGTTAAAAATCTTCTTGCTGTAACGTACTATTCTTACATTATTAGTGGAATAGTTTTAAAACGTTACAAAATAAAAAATGTTTGAATCAGTAAGGTTAATACAGTGTTTAAAAACTGCACATATTGAACGTTTCTAGAACATTTAAAGTAACATTTTTAATGTTTCTGTAACTTAATAGGCATGTGAGGGAAACGTTCTTAGAATCTAAAATTGTTAGCTGGTTGTATGCCGTGACGAGGCACATTTAGTGTTTCCACTGAGGTGATAATAATTTGAGAGTGCTAGACCCTCTGTCATGTATCATAATGCTAATATCCTCTAACTTCATTGTTGAGATTATGATCTCTGACCTAGCAGAGGCGTTTTGGTCACAGTAGTTCTATTTCAGGAGTGGAATGCTGACGTTTGTTTCCACCAGCTAATGCAGTTCCCAGGAAGTCAATCTTGTTTGTGAAACAGTAAACTGAACATAAACCAAATCTAAAATGGGTCCCACCTAATGTGTAAATTGTATTTTTGGTCTCACAATAATCACAAAAATCTTTTGACACATAAACCTCATATTCTAATTTACATATTTGACTTTTTTGTATCTAGGTGCGCATATTCAAAGAGATCCATGACAACATCTACTTGAAGTCCGAGCGTGTGGTTTCAGCTGATATGAAGAAGAACATGGTGCTTTTTCACTTCCCCATTCTTAAAAAGCAGGCCAGCACGGTCAAAGAGCGAGCCAGGCGCTCATGCATGCAGAGAGAAGCGAGAGATGATCTCCATAAAAAGAACAACGGTGGTTCCTCCCACTCTGACACCTGCACCAAGAATTCACCGGACCAAGACTGCTATGAACAATCTTACAGTCCCAATGATGTTACTTCTCAGACTCAAAATTACAGTACACAATCCCCTGATGTGCTTCTCTGCATTGAGACTCAAACTCATACTGTCTGTAGGAACTCATGTTCTGAAGCTCATGAAGCTTGCTGTCAGATCTCACCTGGTTACTCTGTTCTTCAGAGGAACTTTCATAACAACACTACAGAAGATTCCAATCCTTCTTCAAACAAACCTTGCCACCTTCCTCCACCTCTTACGGGTGTGTCTAAAGCGATGTCCAAAACAGTGAGGATGACTCTGGTCATTGTGCTGGTCTATACCATGTGTTGGTCCCCCTTCTTCATTGTACAGCTTTGGGCTGCCTGGGACCCCAACCCACCTGACCAAGGTGAGAAAAGACATATAGATCTCCTCTTCAGCTATTTTAGGAGGTAAAAACATGACAGATAATACAATTGTAACATTTTACTCTTCAGTAATGATCTGTTAGAAAAGGAATGGATCAATGCATAGAGTCAAGTTGGTATTTGCTACAGGAAAATACTGTAAATACTGTTCTGCATATGCCCTCCATCTCTCCATTGCTCTATCGCTGTCTCCACTACACCATGCATATTAAAGCCCATTTGTTAACACCAATAAATAACCCATTTCCCATGCTGCTCTTCCATCACTAACCAGATGTTCACAGCTCATCACCGCAGCTGCTAATGTACACACATACAGTAAAGTACCGTATGAGCGCCTGCTCCAGCTCTTTCTCATTTGTTTTGGCTGTTTACTTACAAATGAGAAACATATTGCCATTGAGGGAACTGTTAAATGTCTATGGAACTTTCCATGAATAGGGTACAACATGGGGCCTGAAATAAAATGGCGTGTTATTGGTAACAAATGGTGAGGAGGTGCTCATCCATCATAAAATGCTGGCTGCCAACCTCAGAAGGTCAAACAAAATATGAGCTGTTTTATTTATACTCATGTTACATAAGGTTCTCATATACACATTTTTTATACACATCCGTTTGTTGTTAATTATTTGTTTATCTGTATTATCTGTGATATCTTTCTTTTGATTAAGTGTCCTTGGGTTCTTTAGAAGGCACTATATAAATAAAACTATTTATTATTATTATTTTATTTCATAGCTATTTAATGTATGTAACATTAGGACATTTTTGCAACCCTCTTAACAGAATCCCTAAAAATAGGGCTGGGTTGTGATTTTATTTTTTTCTAGCAGTGAACATCTGTGAACGTGTAGAGACTGAGAAAATGAAAAGATTATTTATTTGTGTTGTAGAAAGGGTTTAAATGATGTTACTTCAATTTTACTACAATTTTAAAGTAAGGTTATTTTTTTATAGGAGAAACACATTTGGTTATAGAGTTGCATGCTATATGAAAAACAAAATATTATGTTTTTTGGTCAATTTAAATGAGATAATAACATTCAATTTTACATATCACGTTGCACAATTTTTCATGGTTGCAAAGCAGCTTTATAGAAAATATATTTTAACGCAAAAATGTTTCGTTTAGAGACATAAGAAAAAACATGGTATGGTGTCTATAAGTCATGAAAGTCGTTTGATTTTCTCTTTCTTCTCTCCCTTATTCTCAGGTGTGGCTTTCACCATCCTCATGTTGCTTGCCAGTCTGAACTCCTGCACTAACCCGTGGATCTACACGGCCTTCTCCAGCAGCGTGTCCCGTGAACTTCTCGCTCTGCTGTGCTGTAGGCCGAAGCCCCGCAGGAACTCTCTGCACGACCACTCCAGTGACATCAACACCTCCACTACCAAGGACAACCAGTTCTGACCCCCACAGAATAATCAAACCACCACCTGAAAGTCAGCTGCAGATTTATAACTGCAGGAGTATCAGCCCCACACTGTGAAATATAGAAGATCTAATGACATCTGCTAGACATGTTGTCATGAGATATTGCCAAGGACTTTAGCATGTGGGATCCATTCAGAGCAGCAGCAGATTCATGTACATGAAACGTATATATATCTGCATGTCGATTAATGATCAGACAGGACCAAATTATGACGTGAAGATTAATTCATAATTTAATGCAAAACAGGCCACCTACTGGATGGACCATTGACCATTCTTTGCTTCATCAACCAGAACAAAGAACTGACCAGTTTACTGACCATTAAAGGGAATTCTGATGTTGAAGTCTGATTACAAATTAAAACTCCAGGGACTAATGAAATAATTTATTATACCATGTTTTTTATCAAGCGTCCACCATAGTGCAGATGAAAGATGAAAACAGTCATAACTGTAGAGAAGGAAAAGATCATCGCTTTAACCCAGAGTTAGTTATTTTATTCATTAATCAGTCTTTCTGTCACCAGCCCTCTTCAGACTCAGTGCTTTCATGGCAAGGACTGAGGAAAAGGAAGAATTATGTGATGCCTGCATGAAAACTGTATCCAGGGGACAGTTGTTGTAAATGCAAGCCAAAATAAGTGAACAGTCTAAACAAGACAGAAACAAGCGCGCAACAGAAACATAGCAACAAGCACCATAAAAATGTCAGATGATGGAGAAAAACCAAATACGTTTATGCATTTGGCAGACACTTTTATCCAAAGCAACTTACCGTGCATTCAAGTTATACATTTTAATAGCATGGGTGTGTTTTCTGGGACTCGAACCCATAACCTTTGCGCTGCTAATGTAATGCTCTACCAGCTGAGCTACAGGAACAGATAATAACACAACAATAGAATGTAAAGACTATCTTTCCAAAAATCCTAAAGTAATACTATTAGGATTAAGCAATTCCATATTGGCGAAAACAAGGTACAGAAACTCAGCTTTAAATGGTATGAGTTGATTAATTTGTATTTTGTGACACACTGAATAATAAGATGTGGAAAAACAAATTTAATGGATTTAGTCTCTGAAACACCATTTTTTTGCGAAAGAACAACATATTTAATTCCACAATAACATTTGAACTATTAATAGAGCATTTAAAAAACACATGCATAGCTTTTATAAGGACAGTGGAATGGGAAGTCATAAAGAATATGGGAAGATAGTACAGAGGAAATAAACTCTAATAATATCAGGTTATATACAGTGCCTTGAATGTCACTCATGTACAGTAAGTATACAGCTCCTCCTCTGATACTGTATTGAAGTATTACATTTTCCATTTCTAAACGGTATGTAGACTACACTATATAAAACATATATATATATATATATATATATATATATATATATATATATATATATATATATAGAAATAGATGTTTATCTGAATATATTTTCTTTGTTTTAGAGAGAAAAACTCACTTTGTAAATAGACTTTATGATAAATTGTTGTGATATAGTCAAGAAACAAACATGTTTTAGAAAACACAAAATATGTGCTCCTATTTGTTTTTTGTAATTTAATTCATAACCATATAAGTGAGAATTGATTGTAGGTCTGTGTCAATTGTACGACAGATGAACCTGTAAGATTAAATATTGAAAATATGAGTTATCTTGGATCATGCTCTTGATAATTTATACTTCTATGGACCTTGGAAAATGGTTACAAAACTGTTTGACATCTGTAAATCCGTGTTCAGGCAGATGGTGAGCAAATAGGGGAAGTTGAACAGTGTTATTATTCTTCCCAGGCTGAAATTGAAAATGGAGTGTGAGAGCAAATGCAGTTAGAGGTCACGGGTAAGGTCAGGGTTACCAGGAAGACTTTACGACTGTTTGTCAAAGGCCACCTGGAGCATCCAGACAGCTATCTGAAGAATGTACTGCGGACGGTGAAGATAAAAGCTGACCGTGGAATATATTAAGACTGAACGTTTGATAAAGAAAGAAAAATAAAGTATTGTCCGAAATCTCATTTTAAGCTATAACTTATCTGTAATCTGTAATTAAATCTTAAAAATTTGACTTTTAAGTAAAGCTTAAGTGCTTAATTTGTTGTATGACTTGCCAATTAACTCCTTTTAGAGTAAAGAAGTTTCAATGTTAAACAGTTTTCATAATTTCACTCCTTGCTTTTTGTCACTTTTTACACCCAGCAGCTGCATATCAGCTGGAATCATGATATTGAAATATAACGTTTTTATTTATTGTTGTGTCATGTGTTGATGATTCTTAAATCTGTGATCTGTACGTTCCAAAGAGAGAAGTCTAAATGTCATTTCAATGTATTAAATAGAATTATCTGTCTGATTTAAATTAATACATGCCTTGATGATTTTGATTTTCTTTAGCGATGGATTGCCTGTTGTTGTATAATCACATAAAAATGTTCTACAAATCAAACAAACTAAATGTTTACTTGAAGGGGGGGACAGAACATTGTGTGCGCACATGCAGAACAAACAAAAACAAAAAAAAATAAAAAATATGCCCTTAAATGGATATCCATCTTACTAGGTACAGTAAATACAGTCTATGACATCACCATATGGTACGTTTATGATACTTTGAAACCTGGATTATCTCTCAAATCCTTTTAAATCTGTTTTATGTGAGAACAGAAGACGCAATGAAGTGAAGTATTAAACTAATGTAAACTCCTGGGCAAGGCTCCACACTTCTCCCCAGCTAACAATTTAAGGGTATAAGAACGTTTCCCTAACATTTCTATTTAGTAACAAAAATGTTACAAATGTTATTTTGGATGTTCTAGGAACGTTCAAAACATTCCGTTTTTTTAAATGTTGAGATGTATTGATTTTATTGCTTGGTTGTAAGTTATTCAAACTAACAATTTAAATTTCCACCAAGTTTTTAAAACATTTCACCAACAACTTTAGAATAACATTTAGATATATATGATATGCAGCATTAGAAATGTTCTCCTAATGTTACTGCAAGAATGTTTTTGGTAACTAAAAAAAAATAAAAGAAAGTTTTCCAACGGTTTGTTGGATGAAATGCTTGTTAATAGAGGTGGTTCAGAAGAAGTACAGAAGGGTCCTGCTAAAGGAATTTGATGCTGGAGGGTGTGTTATGCCCAAAGTCATTCACAACTTTTGCTATTGCTTTAGAGAGAAGGGGGTGTATCTGCAGAGATTGACATGCAATGGGTAAACCCATTAGATTATGAAGTTTATGAAGAAAATCAATCAGATCTTATCATGATAAGACAACAATAATTTAAGAGGTTTTAAACAGTCCAGGAAAGCAGCGTCTGGACTGAAATTCCTATGACTAATTTTCCTCTCCGAATGATGGACTTCACAGTACTAGAATCAGTGTTTTGGTCTTCAGTGAATACCTATGGTGTGTGTTTTCCCCAAAAGCTGTGTGAAGTATTTTTGGACATGTAGCTTATCTACAAAACACATTTGTCGAAAAAAAGCTTTTGTGGAATTTCATTAGTGTTCCAGCAGAGTGTTTCAAGTCTGAGTTTAAAACAGTGTTTAAAATGCAAGCCTAAAACCAGAAGAATAAATTGCATGATCTTTGACATGAAATAACACACTATCTTTAAGTTCAATGAAGACGAATGTAATTTTGGCATGCACGGATTTCACATAATTATGCTTAATTATGATTAAACAATGCAAGTATACCACATGCAGTTACATAAAGCTGATCTGCATTAGTGCTATTATATAGACATTGAAAATGAGAGAGTTGAGAGGATAATAAAAAGATCTCGGAAAGCAGCCGCTAAAATCGTTTTCATCCCACAGCCTGTGAAAAACAGCACTACCTGATAAGTTCTTCGAAATATGTTCCGTTCCACTTCATCTCAGAAATATTTATCCAGGATCTTTTTGCAAGAATCATCTGCTTGTTTGTTTTACAGTATTACATAAGCTTTGAGCATTGCTCTCTAACACGGATGAAATTACACCTTAAGCTTCAGTTCAGCTTAGGCCACCCTGGCTGCAGGCCGAGATACTGGCACTGCTGGATATTGAGCAGTCAAAAAACACATCTTCAAATGCCAGACATAACATTTTCCTGATCAGTCACTCTTGTCTACAGTTCTAGTTAATTGCAAATAATAACAAGTGTTTTAGTATTATACAGACGTTTTTTCCATAGGGTATTCATTTTCATGTTATAAAACTGTGAAAAACGAGTGGAAAAGTACTGAAGACCGGTCCGATTTTGTACCTTGTAGCCTGAATTCTATACTGATATTTTAAATCAGTTATCTTATTTATTTATTCCATTCAAATTATTTAAATTACAGTCTATGACATCATGGGAGCACACCAGTATTTCCATCACTTAAGCTGTAATTTCAGAGACAGAGTGGCTTACAACATGTAGAGAGAGTATGCAAGCTGCAGAGCATGCAAGCTGCAGGTGTTCTGACAGCTGAGGTTAAACTATTAGAAAACAATCTTAATGGTTGTTACTGAGACGTGAAGAAAGGTGGTTTAGATGACCAATAACTGTCACTTTGACAGGAGACAGTTCTGCAAAGTTCAGAACCTCAAGAAGAGTCACATGTGAGGAGTCTGACTGCCCTCGTGTGTTTATTGGGCAACACTGCAACATGTCTTTGACCTTTTGACAAGACGAAAAATAAACTTAAGTTACTTTAATAACGTTAATTTGTGCTAATTTCGCTAAGATGCAAAATATTTACATCAGATCAAAAACCAAACGAATAACAATCAGACAACCACAATCTGACTATTGACAAGACATTCAAAACAGTTCTTATAGTCCATTTGTTCTCATTATTCAGTCCATTTGATCCACTGATTTAAATAAACCTCTTCCATCCCAGTCCACCTGTGTTCTGCCATGTCTGCACAGGTGATCTTTGAGGATGTACATATGTTTGAATCCTAGGAAGACTGCCGAGAAACGAGCTCTTGAAATACTGAGTGCATCATCTGACAGACATCCTGCAATATATAACAAGAAGGTATTTATTTAGGCAATACCAGAAGAACACTGAGTAGCAACAATGTATTGGGATTATAATCAGCATTTGAAATCAACACCTGAAAAGCTGGTAATGATGTCGGCTTGCAAGCCAGTTTAGGCTTTTATTCACCATTGTTTATTACTATGCAGGTGATCTATATGAGTCTGTAGTACTTATAAATACTGTAATTATAAACATTAAATACTATAGTGTAGTACTTAGATATAAAGGCATTTATTGCTCATATTTTCAATATTTAATCTTATTGCCCATTTGTGCAGAATCTGCACATATCTGTAGTGCCAATGTTCAGTTTAAGCCTGGTTATAACTGGAAATGAGGAGCATCCCGACCTTATCCACCTCTATGGCAGTATCCTCTCCAGATCCTCCCTCTACAGTGGAACGCCTTGTCTGAGGGCTGTCAAAGTGACATGGAAACGTACACTTCTTTAGTTGACATTTAGAAATGTACACTTCCAAAAGAGGAACAGATTTATTCATTATTCCATAAATGATAAACAAGTGTAAACACTGTTTCTCTTCTGTCGTGTTGAAACCTCATAAATAAGGAACAAACTCTAATTACACACTCTAAAGTTTTCCGTAGAGCTCCTGGAGAATTTCCTGGCCTCATATATTGTCCGGTGGGTATTTGTAATGAAACCTTTCCAGAAGGGACATGGCTGGCAGCGACCCCAGATTTGTCATTAGAAACCTTGGGCCTAGAATATGAATAGATACAGAAATATTTTCTGGTTACACTTGCTAATGATTCATAGATCATCATGGTGAGGTAAGAACAGTTTTCATTTCACAACAAGGTTCACACTGAGTACAGATCATGTTTCATTTCCTGTGGTTACATAATGTAGGTTATATATGTGTACATCAAGGTTATATTTGTGTAAACATATAATGCCAACCCACGCGTGTTTAATAAATAGATCACAGTCACTAGCTATAGCAGTTCACACAGAACAATGTGTGAGTGTATTACCTAGTGTTTTGCTCCACCCTCAGCTGTTCTTCTGTCTGCTGTCTAGCACAGCTGGATTTCACAGTATCTCTCCCTTTCTGTTCTTGACCTCCATTCACACTGAAAAACACTGAGGGATGTTAAGACTCTCTGATTTATAGATTGAAGCTAGTAACTGATTATGGCTTTGACTCTGTAGTGATACACCTGCTACTCCGTTGTTTACTTGATACTTGTGAGAATCTCACATCTCAATGAATTTCAAACAGAAGTCAATTAATTACATCACATTCAATAGGGTCAACAAACTTTAACAGAGAATGTTATGGCCATAGTTATATAAATGACATAATGATGGTTTATTTTACACTTTTTTACACTTACACATGCCTCAGCAACAATGGGTTACTTTTATAATTTCTATGAAATTCTGTCTAAAACTATCCAAACACTCAAGACAGAAGTTTATTTATAGGTCTGACATAGCTTTAAGATCCAAGAGGTCAAAGATAGTTAAATAGTTAAAAACCTACTTTGGCACACTAATGTATTTATTTGGAATTAGACCCTTTGTCCCGTTCACTTCCCCTCTCCACCAGTCAGAAGAGGCTTGGCTGTGCAGAATGAGGCGGTCGCCTTGTTTAAAAGACAGCTCGGATGAGGAACGGCCTGTGTAGTCAAACAAAGCCACTCCCTGCAGCTCTGCACATGACAAACAGAAGCAATGCATTAAAAACATACCAAAATTAACTTGTTAAGTTCTATTAGTCTAAATAATCTAAATCTACTGTAAATGCATCTAAATCTATTGAAATAATCTAAATGTAAATTAATAAACATATTAATCTCAATCTTCGAATTTACCATCTTTTGCTTCTTTAATCTGAGATTGGTCTGATTCTCCATCTCCTTCTTCTGCCACAGCCTCACTAAAGACATGAGAAAGCCAAAATGTGCTAAATTTCTGCCAAATCTTTTTTGTACATACTTTGTTTATATGTGTGTATGTGTGTTGCTAATTCTTACCAGTCTTCTTCTTCCAGTGTCATGCACTTCTCATACACTGGTCCGGGTAATTCAGTCTGGCTGGGGAAGATGCTCTCATGTTGGATGATAATGCTCTTGACCAGGGCATTGATACGCTGAAGTCCAGCTGCATCTCCATTGTCTGGCCCTCTTATAAGACTGGGGCCAAAGCAAACCGCCAGGTTATAGGGCTGCATCATGTTCTCGTCGCTGTACTGGGAGACACTGTACACACACAGACAAACACACACTTATGCATTTAGATGTGTGGATGTTTTGTTGCTGGTCAAAACAGGAAAAAACCCAGTGGTGATACTCACTGGTGAAGAAACGCAAACAGATATCTCATGACAATGACAAGTGGGGCAGGATACGTGGAGATGATGCACTTTAGCTGTGATGCTTTTTTTGTTTCGTCATCTATTTCTAAACAGGAATAAAATTTGAAGATCCATTAAAACCAAAAATGAAATAGTCTAAAACCGAAATTAAAACCGAAAATGAAAATCTAACTGTCTATCTCTCTATCTGTCTGTCTGTCTCACTCTCTCTGTCTGTCTTTCTTTCCTAGGTGTATGGACCAAAATATTGATCCTTCTTGTATACAGGTGGATATAAAAATGCATTTTGCCTGGATGCAAAATTCCTCAATACAACCTTCAACCAACCTACAAAAGCAAGTAGCAAATAATAGTTGTGCCAGGATGTGATGTAAATTAAAGGCTACTAGCTAACTAAATAACATGCCCTTCAATATGTCTCACCACAGCTTCCTGTTTCATTAGGAAATCTGTCAAAGCACACAAACAAACATTAGTCCAGTAAAATCCCTTACGCCCACATTCCATCAGCTGGTCGTAACTGTCCTCAGGAAACAGGGCTTTCTCTAACCCTCTAAAATAAAGTTTCAGCACCCCGGCCACAGAGTCCATGTCACACTTGCCTTCATCGAGGGGATCATCTCCTGTGAATGAATTAAACAAATCACAATTACTGCTAATGTGGAAAGTGAGGGAGGAGTACAGTCACACTTACAAATGCCCATACCTTTCTCAAATGCATCCTTCAGCTGATTTACCACCATCTGTGAGCCTGGAACTCGAAATAATCCCTCATGATGTAAACCTTACCACCAAACACAAAGCAAATAGCTTAGAAAATCAGTGATTAACACTGAAAGAATAGAAGTGACTCAGTTTCTTTGGTAGTGAAAGTTGTGACCTACCGTTGAGATTAATGAATCGAATGCAGCTCTCTACCACTGCAGGGATGAGCTGTCCTGATGCCTAATAGGGAGGAAGCAGTGAGTCAGATGCCTTGAAGATATTTTGATAAATCAGAAGACTTCTTGAATCGGAAAATATACCTCGATGTATGATTGTAAATCCCCATTAAAGAGCTTCTGGCCAATCTGAGCACTGACTTGACTCTTTCTATGTCGCACAGATCTTCTGGAGTGTGTTCTGATTAACACAAAAATGTTCAGGTATAATCAACAGTAAACAAAGCAGTGCTGTACAACACAGTAGGCCATTTTTGCTCCTGCTGCATGATTACAGTACATGTATTATTATGAAATTTGTTGACATGGCCAAACAATCTATATCTAACCATTAACTATGTCCATTAATTGTTTCCTTACCTGTACTGGGTAACATGAAGACTTTCAGCTGGTTAGAAAAACAACAAGAGGAACAAATGATTCACTTGACATCTGCATTATGTTAACTTATCACTATAATACTTATTTTAACATAACGTTAACTTATTGCTATATAATATCACCTCTCTGAATGGCAACTTTAAGCAGGTCGTGTTTGGCCTCTAGCTTTGATATTAAAGAGCTGTTACATAGATAGTCCCTGGTTTTCTATGATTTATAAGAAAATAAGAGGAAATCAGATAATGTAGTAAATCATACAGTAAAATACTATGACATTAATAGTATAGAAAGCTATAGTAATAATGTTGTTTTTTGGAATACCATAAAGAATAAACTCTCTGTGTCTGGAAGGCTGGTTCTGCGTTTCAACTGAGTGGTTTTACTGGTTGATAAATCACAAACCCCCTCATGTGACGGGCTGCTGGGAAAGTCAGGGGTGGATCCAAAAGTCTCCTCAACAATACCAACCAGCATGGAAGATTGAGCGGACTGGATTATTTTGCCGGACTGCAGTGGATTATGTTGGATGTTTACAAGAAGAAGCATTAAGAGTACAGAAATTAACATATTAAACTGATTTGTGTGTTTATGCATGTGTGTTTACTTAACCATATATTGGGAACAAATTTGTACCCAAACATCAGCAAAACCTGACCAATCTGAGCAAAACCTCCTTTTGGAGACATCCTTTTTTGTAAAGACACTATAAAAATATAGTAACTGACGTTTTTTTTAATTGTGAAAATGAAAAAGTTTTCTGTTAGGTGGGTTAGGTGTTAGTGTGGGTTAGGTTATACTGTTTATAACTAGCTGTGTATAAAACAATAGAAGCCTATTGTTGAAAATGGAATGTCCCCATTTAGACAGATAAGTAAACACGTGTGTGTGTACTGGTATGTGGTTTACAAGAACACAAATGTGTATAATGACGTGTATAACAATGTAAACACTTCCTGTGTCCTCATAAACCAAATGGCTTAAAAAACACACTAAATTTTTTTAATTTTAATTCAAAAATCGCAAGAGTTTTCTGTGAGGGTTAGGTTTAGGGTTGGGGAAGGTAATAGAAATTATGATTAGCTCAGAATAAAAATCATTACGTCTATGGAGTCCTTGTAAACCAAATATACAAGTATGTGTGTGTGAGGGTATGTGTGTACCTCCTCAGTCTCCATAGTGACTGTAGATAGCCTGGACTGTAGCTGCTGAAATCGTGTCTCCAACTCACTCCTCGTCTCACACGTTGCAGATACCTCACTCACCTGAAACATCATACTGTATGGTCAACAATATCTTTGTAATCTTACACAGAAAAGATCTCGAAAGTTGTCGTGTAGATAGTTGTTGCTGTTTGTTTCCGTACGTAAAGTTAACATTAGTGCCTTAACATTAGATCACATTTTTTTCAAAGAAGAATAGCATGGAACATGATTATTTTAGAAAACACAACTATTAGTGTACAAGTTATTAGTATTATAACAAAATTAATATTATTTATTATTATAAAAGTTATTAGTAAACTTCAAGTGTGGTATTTGCATACTTCTTTTAAAGTAAAAATAAGTTTACTTTCAAGTCTACTTTTTATGTACTTCTCAGAAAATAACATAGCTGTAAAATAGTTTACTACACTTACAGTTTACTTAAAAGACACTTTATATAAACTTAAAAGTGGGTCAATTCAGTCCCAAGTAGTACTGAAACAGTACACTTACAAATATACTAGTACTTGCTACAAAGTATACTTGAATTTTTGTATGTTATATATTAAGTATACTTAAACTGAATTTGACATTTATTTCTTATGTAAGACTTTTATTAAACCTTGCAGGCTGAAAAATATAGAGATGATAGAGATGAGCTAATTTTCTTTTAGCTGTTTCATCCGCCTTTACACTAGAGGCATATTGTCATGCAGTACCTGATCGCCTTCATAGGGCTGGTACTGAAAGCGGAGGGACAGGCAAAAGGCGGAGATGTTGGCCTGCATGAGAGTGTCTCTGTCCTGGTTCTGGTTCAGTTCTGAGGCTGCCGTGTCCAACTGCTGCAACCCCAAACTCAAATTCTGTTGGACACAATGACGACTGGCCAGGTAAAACTGTACCACCTTTGATATGGACTGATGGTAACCCAGATCGCAGCACTGAATAAAGCGTACAGGGAGAGAGGTCAAGTTAGGCCCGCACAGTATGAAACGTTACTGCATATAGTCTCTTTATAGGTATTTAGAGACTCACATCTATGAGAGTAGAGAGATCTTGAAGGTAATATTTGTTCATGCATGCATTAGCTGCAGCCAGGTTGAGCAGATAGTCGTTGCGTGCTTTTGTGCACTTTAGCTGAATTTCTTGCACTTTGCCTTGCCTCTGTGCACACAAAAAGAGCTTAAATGTTACCTTAAACATTACTGGAACAATTGTCTAGCCACAAAAACATACAATCACTCTTACAAACACAGGGGGTAACCACAACAATCACACAACATAATCTAGGAAGTGCCACTCATGTGCAGTGCACCCTTTCTGCACTTTACAATGCACAGGAAGATGCTGCTCATGTGCATGACAGAAAATGACTTGCATGACTTTCTCAAAAATGGTGCATCACAATGCCATTGCAGAACCATTTTGGCTGAAAAATAAGAAAAAACCTTTAATATCTGCAGAATCTTTCTGTTTCACAAAAGGTTCTTTTAATGAAAAAGGTTCTTTAGACTATATAAAAGTTAAGAAAAAGGTTCTTAAAAGAACCATTGACTGAAAGGTTCCTTGGGAAACCAAAAATGGTTCTTCTATGGCATCACTGTGAAGAATCTTTTGAGGACTTTTTTGAAAGAGTGTGTGTGCTGTGTTCACCAGAGAAATTTGAGTGAACAGCTCTGAATTACATTTTTAAATATCACCATTTAATTAAATGCCAATAGTTTAGTGTTTAAAAAGAAGATATACTTTTTCTATTAGTCTTTCCATCTTTTTGGAAGCACTTTGTTTTTGCTGCTTCTCCTCCTGTTTGGTGGCCTCCTTCAGTTTGACCTCGGCTGAAAGGAACTCTGTGTAATACTGGTAATACGTCTTCAAGGCCTGGTTTTCAAAAAGCATTGAAGAGACAGTTAAAACAATATTAGAGAAAAAAAATATAGATTAAACAGTAACAATTGCTGTGGATTGCAGGGAACTTACAGTCTGAAGTTCTGTGGTAACCTTTAGAAGTCCATCCTGTAACTGAGTGCATATGTCCTTGCTCTGGAACAATAAAAATAATGATTAGAGGAAAGACAGAGGGAGGTAGAAAATTTCAGAGGAAGTTGGTGTGACTGTTCTCGTAAATTGTAGATTGCTAAGGTGGGTGGTGGATGGCTATTCCAAGAGTGTTTTGTATATATATATTTCGATGCAATGTCTGCAAACAAATGTTGGTGCAGAGAATACCACAAGATGGTTGCATGTGGGCATGTGTGCACCTTAATGCGTTGTAGTAATGTGTGGGTGTTATCTGTTATCTATATATCTGCAGATGTGGAAGGATGTGAAAGTGTATACTGGTTTGATCTTGACTATGGGGACAAAAACAGTTTCAATAGGAAAATAGGATTATTATATTTGATGTAATATATTTTACATATTACATTGGGAGGACACCTCAGCTGTTCTTTTTTCAAATGGCTTAGGGTGAATTACATATATTTAGAGTATAGATAATATAATTTGCGTAGTTTAAATACTATTAATTCAATGGAAAGTCCTTGTAATGACAGGGATAGACAGACAGACAGACAAATTGATAGATAGATGGATGGATGGATGGAGAGAAAGACAAAAAAAAGAGAGAGGTTGAGTGTATACTCGTTTGGCCAGGCGCTGAGCATGCTCAATGCAGTGTGAAAGCTGTTGAGGCAGAGTGTTGCAGTAGTTGTCACTCAGCATGCTATGATCTCTGCTCTCCTGACGCGTCAGTGTCAATAACACCTGCCAGCAGTTAACCACTGACTGATGGCTGGGCTCCTTCCTGAAAGAGCAAAAGGAAGAGATTCTTATCAGCATGAAAGTTCTAGGTAAACAAAAAAACTATTTAAAAACTAAAAAACGTAATAACTATTATCAAGCACAACTATTGTACTATAAAGTTGTTATTTATAGTTGTACTACAACTATAAATATTGCCAGCCTTGAAAACTAGATATCTTCCTCTCTTTGACCCACCATTGTATTTTATACCTTTATACCTGCAGACTATAACCATGTGACTATTGCATACAGTCATCACAATTATAAACATGAATTTCATGGAATTGATGATAAAATATCAAACCAAGTGGCAAACAGGAAGGGCCTGTCTTTAGATCAACTGATGGATCAATTGTTTCATAAATTAAAACCTAAGAAAAACTCAAGAAAAACGCATCAGTAGGTAGTCATGTGCCCTCACTTTCTGGGGTCTCTGTACATGCTAAATTCATATATTAAACCAAGACAATAGGTTAAGAAAAGTCGATTAATGGAGCTTCTGCTTAATATGTCCTTACTTCCTGGTTCTGGAAGAGAACCTCTCAGATAGTTTGTCGAGCGCACGCGCATACTCCCCCTCGATCTCGCCTCGTCTGCGCAAATAATCACTCAGGTCCTGCAACATCTGACACTTCTGCTCCACCTGACCATCAAATATCCTCAGTTGTTCAACCAGCTGCAGCCGCACCTCTAGCGGAGAGAAAGATAGATGTTATGTTTCTTCTATTTTCTTACAAGAACATCAGACATCAATTAATTATAAATTAAAGGGCCGGTCTGATGTTAGCAATGATTTTGTGCTAATGCTGTCTTGTCAGACTGATGATAAGGAAAGTGCAGATCTTAGCATGAAAACCCCAAATTTGAGCAAAATCAGATCAGCAGGTTTCACCTCCTTTTCACCTCCATTTCAGCTCACTTATTCTCGTTTCAGAGTTAACTTTAGGTTCCACTTTCCATTCCTCAAAAAGCCTGTTCATTGTTAGAGGTCGTTACCTTTGATCTGTGTGTCATAGTCTGCTGTTGCCACTCTGTCCCTCCACAGTTTGACATGGGAAGACATTGTAGTTCCACCTAGATGAAATTCTGCTTTAAACAGATGGAAGCAAGCATGTTAACCTAGAGAAGAATAATCAACCAGCAGTAAATCTTACAATCAAATACATACAATCAAATGTCAATATATTAAAGAAAGTTTAAATGCACTGGTTGAGAATTGTGAATATAAAAGTCACGTTTATATATTCCTCTGTATTTAAAGATGCAAAGATTTTTCGTGAATATAACATTTTTGTAATGTTTTTAGTGAACATTTGGTGAATGCTGCTTTCATTAGAGCTAAATGGGGAAGTTGTTTCTCTAAAGGAAGGCTGTTTCTGTAAAGTAAGTATAGAGATATCTACTTAGTTATTCACAGGCCTGTTATATGTAGTGTCGGCTGTCAGTTCTATTCTGATTTGTAATGTTTAGATGGAGTTTGATACTCTAAATTCAATTCAGAATAAGGAACATCTACAATGACTTTCGATGGAGCTCCAAGATCAAGCAAAAAGTCAAGCTGACAGTTAAAATAAGGTGGCCTTCTACTTTAGGTTCATCTGAAAATGTATTAGAATTAAACTGCATAGTCCATGATAATGGGGTGGGTAAGAAATAAAGGCTCATAAAAATGCCCAACTACCGCACATGCACTTAACAATACAATACATTGTACTGAAACAATCAACCATTGTGAACAATTATTATCTAAAGTGTATTGAATGTATTCTTTCATATTAGGTTCATAAGTCACATTTCAGAAATGCAAGTCAAACTGAAATTAGAATGAATTCTGATTCAAACCAAATAGACATATTTGAAATTAATAATTATATTGCATATAGATGCCCCCTAATTATGTAGTCTCTGCTACAAGTCATCAGCTACTGCTAAACATACAGTACAGTGCATTTACAGTGTGGCGTTCGGTTTCAGTGAACACATCAGCTCTGGGATTTCAGAAAAGGGAAGACAGCAAACTTCCTGTGTTAAGAAGTGTAGAGAGCAAATCAGACACCAGTGATACATCCTCACCATGAGTCATTTGAGCAGGCCACCCCCCTCCAACTCTCTCTTTTTTCTTCTGTCACTCTTTACAGAATCAACTTCCCCATTTAGCTCTAATGAAAGTAGCATTCAACAAGTGTTCAACAAAAACTTAATCTTTACATCTTCAAATAGAGAAGAAAATAGACATGTGAGTTTCATATTCATGATTCTCAACCAGTGCATTTGCACTTTCTTTAGTATCTTGACATTTGATTGCATTGTAGTTGATTTTCTTAATTATCATACAACGGTTTCATTAATTAGTTCATTTATGAGGAAAATGTATCTACAAATTCAATGATTGTTGATTATTGTCATGTACTTACAACAAAACAGTAGAAAACATTATTACAAAACAGTATTGCTACAGAAAGTATAAGATCTTACAGAAAACAGCATGTACAATATTAAGTTTTCTATTTGGCATTTGCAAGTAAAACCATCAAGACTTACCTCACTTATTCCCTCCTGATGCTCACATTGACCTCCTTTATATGTATCCCCTTAAAACTGGACTTATTATCTCTTGTCCAAACCAAAACAGAGAAACTTTCTGACTTCTGTACACACCTACACACAAACAGTGTTACATACACAGATCGTTCTCCTTCCACTCTGAAAGTGTGTCTGCTGACAGTGAGTGTACTGAATGCTGAGTAAAACTTCACCTTATTGGCCCCTCCTCCTCCACTGAAGTCTTCTCACACACACACACTGTCACAATAACTGTTTATCACTGCAGATCACAAATGATCAATAATCTAACAGGTCTTAGTCCAGGGTAGTGCTTCAATTTAAATGTGTTATATTCATCACAGCCAGTTCTAAAAGAACTGATCAACGTCTATGTTTATGCGATCTGTCACCCTGTGAGTGCGTCTTCTATAAAAGATCAGTCCAACAAAGGCAACTGTGTTGTTGGTAAGAGAAACAAAATCAGACTGAATCAGACTGTATTAAATGTCATATTTGAACCCACTCTAAATAAACAAACTCACAAGTTACATTTAAAAGGTGTGAGAATGATACAGGAAATACAAATGAGAAAGGGAAATGTTTTATGAACAATTTTTAAAAATGTGTATCACAATGTACCCGTTTTGCTAAACATACAAATATTATATTTACATATAAGAGAACTTCACAGATATTTTATTGACTGGAAAGGACAGTAGTAATTAAAAACACATAATAGCACATAATGACTAGTGTTAATTTGCTAACAGTATGCAATCTGGAAATTTTTTAAAAAGATGGTGTAACAACTAACCATTGTTTCCAAAACCACAGGTGAACCACAAGTGTATTAAAAGTCTATTGTACATTTTGCAAAGTGTTAAAACCAGACATACAAGCGCACACTACAGAATTGATTTGAAGTAACGGCACGTCATTTCAAATATTAAACAGAACCTATTATGCTCATACAAAAGTGAGACATTATTTCTCATTACCTCTTTTCACCCTCTGCCTAAAAAGCTCAGTTGTAGATCCTGTCTCTTTAAAGGCCTCCTCCACAAATGTCTGATGTACTCTGATTAGTCAGATGCCCTTATCTGCTGTGAATGGTCAACTGTGTTGAGCATGTGTCGGAAATGAAATGCCTATAATCACAATCAGGTTTCAGCTCCTGCATTATGTGCAGCCAGTGGGTGGACCTAAGGAGCCAGTGGGTGGACATTATGCAAATGTGTAATGTTTATGCAGACTCATTACGGAAGTAACCACAGGATTACATCTCAGGCATTCAGTGTAGTACAAGAAAATTGGTTTCTTTTAGAGACAATAACTTGCTTTACCGTTGGATTTGTAACCCTGCAGATTGTTTGCATGTACAAACAGCTACATTACAAACTAAATGAAAGTTAAAATCAAGAAACAGTATTTATACTTTTTAACAGTATTTATGAACTTTCTTGATGAACTTCTTATTGCTTGTAATTTTAAAAATAAAAGCCCCCAGCAAAATTTTGTTGGTTTAATTTATGATGTAATAAAAACATTGTGACAGTTTTTCAATAACATCATACAGCGACACTGCAGATCTTCAAGTGATCATGACTGTGACGACTGAAAGTAGAGAAGTTTTCGGAGGAAGTTGAAAGATCCAGGCATTTGTTTATACAGTCCTTTGGCAGATATTTGGGATACGGCATCATTCACCTGTTCAAAACACATTTTTAAAAATTTTTTTTTTATTTTATGGCAAACCTTTGTCTTTATTGGCATTTTAATGCTCTGTTGGAATCATTACCAGCATTCTTAAGCTTTCTTGTCAGAATGTAATTATTCTGTAATTATGAGATGATCATTCAGAGATTCTATTTTGCGTTGTTCATTCTTGGAATCTGAAATGTGACCCGTGCTGGCAAAATGAGTCACAATGAGCAAATTTTCAAAAAATGAGTTCTTGTTATTTTCACATTCTCCATAAAAAAATGATTTGTTTATATAGCAATACTCATAACAGCAAAATGGATCCAACTTGTGTTTACGTCACATTACAACAGCTGTTATAAGACAAAGCTTTCTCATAAAACGCAAGCTTTTCATAAAAACATTTAGTTTTAACTCTGACTGTTGACTGTTGAACAAGCTGAAAATGTCGCAACAATGCATCACTATTCTTAAAAATCATTACAACAGCGTATGCATGATCATTGACATTTAAGTCAATTGCTGTGTGGATTTCTTTTTTGAGGACATCCTTGTTATTATTTTACCACTTATTTTAATACTCACCATCATCAGCATGGTCACCAGATCATCAGTGTCAGCATTCTGCTCAAGCACACGATCAAGATTCTCCACATACCAGGAACCAGCCTGCGTGTCCCTCCAAGAGACATAGCCTGCAAACACATTAGCATGTAGCTCATCCCTTAGCCATTGTACTTTTGCCACTATTCTGCAAGTACAGTTACTCAAAGCATTATCTGAAAGAAGACTGTAGCCCTGTTTTGTAGGCAAAACAGACCTGGAAAGGTTGAGTAGGACACCAGGATGTCACTAGGCGTGGGCAAAGTGGCCCGAGCATCAAGTTCATCAGGCGTGCTGAGAGAGTCACTGCTGGAGGACATGGGAATGGCATCCGTCTGGTCATCTTCCCCACCCATACAGGGCTGCACCTCATCTGGAGAAACTTCAAAGCCTGTATCCTTCTCATCTGCATGTTCACACAACAGACATGGCAGTTTTACAGATTTGCATGATCTGAAAAACTGCACAAAACCGACAGGAGATCAAAGCAAAACAATGCAAGAGTCAAACATGTTGGGTTGGGACTGTTCATGAGACTTGTGAGAGGCAATGGTGTTTGACATAATGGATGTCAACATGTCCTGAGTTTTTGATAGCAATGGAGGAAAAAGATTCTCATCAAAATGGACTTAACAGAGGAACTGAATTTTAGTATGTTCCCTTACACGAAGCTAACACATGGCTTCAGATAACCTGGAGTATGGCACCTGAGTTAAATGAGAAACTATTTTTAATACAAGTTCTTTATCCTTTTTCTAGCTTAAAATATAAATCATAATTCACTTTCACTGTATGTAAAATAGCAGTTCACAGATTCAAAATACTTCCTTATTAACAGATGAAAACAATCACGCAGATCTGGAACAATATGAATGTAAACAATGACAGAATTCGTTTTAGTTTCCTGTGAATAATTACTTTAATGACAGGTTCACACTGCATAATTTAGTTCTGATTTTGACTTGCTGACAGTTCGTGAAAATTGCCGTCAGATGCCTAAAATCTGAGGAAAATCTGTACTAGTGTACATAAGTGGCAATCAAGCAGTGTCCATTAACAAAGATGCAATCTGAGAGAAGCATTGATGCGTTGCAGACGCCCATGAGAATGCCCCATGAATATTTTTCCTGTAGTGTGAAATGTGTTTTGACTGGAAATTGCATTGGCAATGATCTACAGCCAATGAGGGAGCAACATACACGGCAAGGAGACTTTCAGAGGAAAGAATCATAGACCACAACAGAAGACACCAGACAATCTTGCTGCCTGCGTGGCCCAACCATTCTCTCAATCATATTCTTCTTTTTGTTCTTTCTCACTGCAAATTAAGGCGCAGACAACAAGTTACTATTTTTAACAGGAAGAGGCTCAGTCTCTTGCGAGAACTTCTGTCTCGTGTGATCTTACGTTTTTTAATATATCAGTTCTCATTGTCTGCAATTCTTCCTATTGAAAAGTTGTGCAATGTGTGACCCCCGTCACAGATCCATTGTGTAATATAAACACACCAGCAACTACATGGTACCCTGGACAGTCCTGCAGTACGAGATGAACAGCAATCTGACAACTGAGAAAATCGTGCAGTGTAAACCTGGCATGACTCTTAGAATTGAAGAGCTTTGGTAGTTCAAAACTGCATCTCTCTGAGGTGCCTACCTCCTCCACAAGCCTGGATAAAGAAAAGCTTGGGCTTGCTTTGGAGTGACGGACAGTTCTGGCCATTGAGGTAGTTTGTGATGATCTGAACTGGGACGGATGGACCGTCCACACCATGGACTGCTCCAGGGAAACGATTATGGCTTGCCTAAACATTAGCAAAATTATGAAGAGCACAGAAACAGAACATGCAAATTATTGCACCAATATTTGGTAATGGAAACATTACAAAAATATGATAGTATGATAGTGCTCTACAAAATGAGGAAGCAAATAAAGTTGGTCATGTTAAAAGGATGTACTACTTGGTTAAGCTGTTAATAGTCTTCAGAAACACAAAGCAAGTACAGCAAACATGCTTTTTAAAAAAATATAGAGTGCTGGTTTTACCTCAGTGCCATGAGAAAGAATAATCACCACACAGCAGTCATGTGCAGAATGATCCATCTTCGCTAAAGAGGCCATCTCATGTCTAATTCGCTAACGAGAGGAGGGAAATGTTTTTTTATGTCTATTTCTTTACATGTATTAATGGAATTGTGCCCAGCACAATTATTAATGGAAACATGAATTCACTAAATTATTAATTAATGAAAGTGTAATATTTAACAGACAGTAATTCATCATACAGCTGTTTACAGTAAGAGTAAGAGGAAACACCACGCTTACTTTGCATTTTAGGTTCCTTTTCACAACAACCTCAAAGTTAAGAGCTTTAAATCTTCTCTCCATCTTGTCACAATCAATGTTGGACCCCTTACGATTCTTTAAGCCAGAGGCTGAGTCAAACTCGACATTGTTTATAATCAAGCAGATGCCACATGGGCTGGCATCCATCTTGTAAGTCTGCATAAACAAATAAGTGAAATAATGGAAGGTGGATTAACTGTGCGGTGAATTTGTACAAACATTCAAGTTGCAGGTTCAGTCCTAACTAGATTCAAGGACTGGAGTTAATGAACAGCTCCAAACACTGTTGTGTCTTAGCCAAAAGGTACTTAATTCCATGTTACTCCACTGGAACATGCTTGGAATTACAACTGTTTGCCAATGAGCATCACTGATGTTTTCATATATACGATAAACATTGAGATAATAAGTGCTAACACATTGTAGGCCTGTTTCAAGACAGTGGGAGCATTACCTGTATACTATCACGCCTCTGTCTAATGGGTCTCACCCCTTGTTCTCCAGAAGCTGTGGAAAGGCAACATTCTGTTCTAAGATCGGGGGTTGTTTATGCTTTGCTAACCAAACAAGCCTTTAAATTAATTGAAAATTGTTTTTTTTTTTTCCATTTCTTAGATGCAAATCACAAATCCTGTTTTCCATTATGACGACTTACGTGGAGTAATGGGCTTGGGCACAGGCAGGCTTTCTGGCCTCAGTGGGACAACCTTTGGAGGAGTTTGATCAGGTCTGTCTGGATTTACAGTGTATTTCGGCCTCTCTGTGTAATGAATCATATGATCAGATAAGACAGCAAGAGGAAAGCCCTTATAACATAATATATAGACATAGCATAACAGCGAGGTCTGCTTGAAAGTTTAAGGCCACTCAGAGCATCACAGATACAGTTCTGTACCAAATGGTCTGTGCAACACCGCTTCAAGTCTAACACAGCCTTCGTGCATTATGTTCTGCTGTATTATGAGAAGTATATTTGGTATATAATGTGCTTTTGATTAAATAACACACACTTACGGGCTGGCAGAAGAATCACTGAAGGCTGCATAGGTGTGGGAAGAGGCTGACGAGCACCATCTGCACTTTCCAGGAGCGCCGCAAGATCATGATGTCCAGTCTCATGCAGACACTCTAGGAAAGCTGGAAAAGCCTGACTTCCTCTAGTCTCCAAGTCTATCAACAGTTTCCTGGCTCGATCACGTCTAGTTGTCTTGCTCTGTTAAACGATTTTTCACATTTACAGATTTTCAATAAGGCCACTACTCACATATTCCTTGGTCAGTGGTCACATTTTCTGACCTTTAACGGTGGAAAAATCATCAAAAACATTAAAAGGTTATTTGGAAAGTTCTGGGTACGCTCAAAACGTCAGGTTTTTTAGACGTTGTATTAAGGTTATTGCTCGAAGGTTATAAGAACATTATTCAGTCTTTAGTTTTAATTCTGTGATGTTTTCAAACGTGCCAGTAACTACTTAAGAAAAACGTTTTGTGATGTGTTATATACAACGTTAAAGAAAGTTACACCCAAGAACTTTCTTATAAGGTTGAGAACTTTTAGAGAACGTTAGCCAGCGTTCTGAGAACGTTCCCTGGAACTCAGCGTTCAATCCTGCCCCAGAATTCCTATGAGAAGAAAGGCGTCCGCTTACCAATATTTCATCCATCATGTCTTGGGTGAAGACACTCTTTGACAAAAGCCCATCGCAGATGTCTTCAACATTTATCGTGATAAGGTTAGTCCTGTGCCGCCGAAGAATCTGCCTGTGCCTGGGATCCATTCTGACAATAATACTGTGACAATGTGTCAGGATAACGACATTAGCGTTAATCGGTTTGTGGCAATAATCTACAACAAACTTACCAATAAACAAACGAGGAAAAATGACAATGTTGAGCGTTACAACTGCTTGTCCGCCAACAAAATTGGCTCTCTTCCTGGTTTGCAGATCGTCTTCCGTGTTTACATCATGTGTCGGGTGACGTCACTCACTCGCGACCGGGTATGTTGTTCACAAAGGTAGTTTGCAATGGGCGCTGATAAAACGCAATTGTACTCATTTTAAAACAGAAAAAGGTTTCTACTTGTATACGAAACGAGAAGCAAAAACAAAGCAAAACATAATTAAAAAAACCCTCTAATTTATCATTTCAATGTTTTAATGCATGAAATATGTAAAATGATTGCGACATTTTCTTTTTATTGTATCAGTTTCTCTTAATACTTGAGCTTATGTTACTGATAATGTTGTAACTTATAACTAGCCCTCAATTGTACCTTCACTGTTTACGAGATTGCAATAAAAAAAGCAGACTGTACTGTTTATGAAGTTAAGTCTTATGATGCTGTGTTGGTCCAGTTAAGCAAATGTTGACGAGCAGCTATATATATATATATATATATATATATATATATCAAGAGATCAGTTAGAGTAAAAGAGCACATCTCTACCATTATATTATGGTAATATTTGTGTATTAAAGGATCTGACTATTCATTTTGTTTTGCGCATGTCAGTATTGCCACCTGCTGGAACTGGAAACGAATACATACAAACCATTTTGTCTCTTACTACAAAAGTGACAACTCAAGCTTTTTGACCGTACAAAACCGGAAGTTTCAATGTCATTATTACTTTTGTTATTTAAAATAACTTCTATGACTTATCTAATCGCTTGTGGTTACTGCATAATGACTGTGAAAGTTTTAGAACTTGGCTAGAAAACTATATTTACTTCAGTATACTAACATCTGCATTCACTTTAAAATGTTTACAACTTTCCATGAGTCCTGCACATCACAATTTAAAACTTCCCTGATATTTCTAGCCGTTCAATGCGTCTGGAGGTTTTATTTTAAATGTTGACTAAGATTTTCTAAATTAAACTACAACGGCTGGGTTGTAGGTTGAGACGCTCAAGTTATACATTAAATAATTATAGTTTATAGACACTCAGATTATTTACTAATGGCAATATATGGGACAAAGTTTTGACAAAAATGAAACTCATTTTTAATATTTTACAGTTTGCATTATCTTGGTTTGGAAATGTGACTTAGGAAAAACAAGGACTAAATGTATTCTTAACATACTGGAAAACTGTAACAGTACAGCAATCCACACGAGGCAGAGTTACATGAAGCTATTCAACCAGAAACATAAAAACAACAGATGCCCTTATACACTCAATCTTCCCATAGTATACAGCTCCGAAAGCCAGGATACTTGTGTCGATCTGTACATTCAATGGAAAGTTTTACCTCAGTATCAGGTTATAAAACACCACAAGGATACAAATGTTGTTCACAGAAAGTAGAACAGATTAACTCTTTACTTCATAAAACACTGTCTTAACAGTCCTTTATAGATGTGAATTTTTCCAGCCCCCGTGACTTCAAAGCTGTAGTCTGTGGTGACGTAAGGTAATTCTGCTTCAACGCCATGCTGAAAGAGAAAAAAAAAAGATTAAATAATAATGGTAAGAAAGTGTGCTTTAAAATATGAGCGAAGGGAGGCAGAGAGAGAGAAAGTTTGTCATTGTGGCTCTTAAGGCAGAATGTTAAATGGGTGCAATAGTGCCACCTACTGTGTTAGAGTGACAACCAGATACTTGCACTGGATGTTCACAATATTATCATGTGTAGTATTAACATGGTATCAATAATATCACAGTTATTGTCAATACCAGCATATTGTGACGTCCCTAAATTCAACACAATGCAGATATCCATGAAGTACACAGTGGATTCACACCTGCATGGTAAGCAGTTCTTTAGGCAGCGTGATGTCTCCCAACAGAAGACAGTTCACATGCTTCAAGACGGAGGGAGACACAGGGGTAACCAGGAAGTACAGACCTCGTGCCATGTCCACCCCTCTCAGAACACCTTAAAAACAACTCAAAAGTCAACTCACTACCAAGTAAACATCTGTATTTTTGTCCTCTGTGTATGAGTGACAATTTTTTTCTTCAATCCCACCCCAAACCATGCTATTGGTACGCACCTAGGCCCACACACTGACAGATGGGAGTTTGGGAGAGCACAACAGGACCTCCTCTGCCCGCAACCTTTTCACTCAGACAGCACAATCCAACAAGATTAGCATTGGCCGCATAGAGTATGTGGCTGGGTGTGACCTCACAATGTATTACCCCTACAGCCACTGAAGAAAGTGGCACCTGCAAGTACAGAGCACATATTCCCATTAATAGACATAAATGATCAGGGAAATACAAATAGGTATGAAACAATATAATTACACAAAAGATTTCAATGTCTACAGTGTGCATTACTACCACTTGTTTAGTGTGACAAAGGCTAGACCCAAGCAGTTACCTGGTAGGGTATGAAGCAGTGGAGTGGGCGCACAGGACCCGGATCAGGTGACTGCAGCTTACTGAAGTAACTGAGCAGGGCCAGGTCTCGGAGCTCATTGCTGCGTTGATGTTGCCTGGAAAGAATGCAAGATAACACTTTAATTAGCAAAGAATTGTTGAATGCACCTTTAAGTTTTACACTGTTAACCTAGTAAAGCCAGTTTTATTTTAAGATCTTATCACGGGGTAGTATATATCACAGTTAAACATTGCTTTGGCTCTAGTAACTGAAAACTATTGTCTCTGCGCAGTGTGACCTCCACAACACTATAGATGCCAGTATAACTTCAAGACAACTGCTATATCAGCCAGTCCAATCTAAGCAAGTCATACGTCAAACTGTCAGAAAACACCACCAAATCATGGCACTCAGTTAAGATCAAAAGGTGCAGATGGCTAACTCACATTTTTCCAGATATCCCTGCGGTTTCAAATTCTGACAGGACGTGAAGAAATATGTGAGATCGAACAGTGAGGTGACTCGCTGGCACATCGGTCAGGGTGGGTGGTGTCGGAGGATGTGTCTGCCAGCCATGGGCAGTTTTAAGGAAGTCTGGGGTAAGGAGATGACACTGTGCTACGTTTCCATAAGTTAGCTGCACAACATGCGTGACGGAAAATAGACGAATGAGGTCAATCAGAATCTGAAAGCCCTGGCCTATGAGAGAAAGGAAAAGTTGTCACCACCAGAAATGTAAAAAAAATATTTAAAAAACCTGCAAAAAATCCACAACCATAACCCATTGACACCTATTACAATTTCCAAATTAATATTCCCACAATATTCCCATGTCATTAGGTTATTTTTATGGCTGACCTTTGACCCAGCCCATAGTGTTGATGACAACAGGACTCTCTCCACTGCAGTGGCGCCAAAGGGATTTGAGGGACTCAAGATAGCGATCTATGTCAGCAGAACAATCTGACTGACCATAGTACACCATGTGCTCTGGATCATGCAGGTGTGTGAATGGAGGCCCTAGAGAATCCCATAACCGCAAACATGTCAATTGTTTTGAGTATGAACAATGAACACACTAAATTCAGAAGACATTTTTACATGTATGGATATCTAAAGCACGACACATACCCAGCAGTGGTTCTGTGACTATGTTTAAGGAGAGGCATCCAGGAGGGGTAAACTCAGTCTGGCCTAAGTCACACTCCAAATACTCCACGCTTGCAGTGCTGCACATTGATGTGATTCAGTTATGCACAACAATGCAAGAAAAGCAATATTAACCCTTTAAACTCACCATGCATGTGAACCTTATCTGCCATTGACATGCAGCCAATACAATAACAATTTGAAAGGTTTATTGTTCTTAATTCATCCTTTTATTACTAAACATATCAAATAAATGGGTTGAACTCACTGATTTAGCAGGCTGTTAATGAGGTGCCGATTAAAGGTGGACTTCCCAGAGCTTTTCGCACCACACACCAGAATTATGGGACAGCGGTCAAACTCCCCTAGGCAAAAAGTGCAACATTTTATAAGGTTTCACATAGACAAAAGTTCAAAGACCACAATCATTCATTTTAATCATGTGCATAAACAGTGTTACTTACAAATATGATTCACATTGATAATCAATTGCTACCTTAAGAAAATGGTTTAAAGAGAGAACCATTAACGTAGTACCTTCCCACGCACTGACCAAACTGCTTAGAGCCTCTCTGTAGGTGGGTGACATCACTAGACCTTGTGCACAGGGTCCACGCAGTGGTGTTACACCCACAGCAGACAGAGCAGGGTTATAGATAGCAGCCTGAGATTTAAGTTCCATCTGAAAGACACATAAAATACATCACCAAAAATCTCCATCTGTTATAGCTGCTGTATGTAACTTCTGTGCCACTGATCACCACTACAGCTCACAAATTATATCAGTTTTAATGTTTTATTTTAACTTTAAACGTGAACATGCACGGCCCTTTAAACAAATATAGAATGCCCTAAACTTACAGAGGTCAAGCCGAAGAGCTCACGGAGTTCTGAAAAGCTGATGAGAAAACGGGTGAGGGGCGTGTCCAAGGGTTCAAGAAGCACCACACAGGAGTCTGAGCTCACCTCACTGATTAGTCTTTTACATGGCTCTAGACATCAAAATGCACAAAAAAAAAAAAAACCACAACATTAGAAAATATATACAAAAAAGAACTTGATAAATGAAGGTAGAAACAGATTAGGGATTGTTTAACCCAAACTGAATTTCTTGAACTATGCCTTTAATCAGCCTTACAAAGGTTTGGTGCTGCTTATAATTTTACCTAAAGACAGGTACTTGCGAACAATGGCTTTCGCTTCCAGTCGTCCCTCTTTCTTGTTCCTGCTGGATGGGGAGTTGTTTCCCAAGGCTGTGATGGTGAGAGGGCAATGTGAGGGTGGAGAGAAAATGTGGTATGGCTGCTGGCCCTCCTCTATGGTGAAGCCCAGCACCTCCACATGTCCATAAAGGCAAGTAAGCTGGCACTTCCCACGGAAACACAAGGCCTGCACAGACATCAGACACAAAAGTCAGGTAGACCTGCATAAACTACAATGTAAACACTAGTTTTCAATGATCAACATCATAATGCTTTAAAGCGCAATAAAAGTAGAACTAGAATGTCTAATAAGGTTATTCTTCTACCTGGCCTCGTTGCAGGACCAAAACTGCACGATTCTGAGTATGGTCAAGCTGGGCATGGTACTGAAGCTCATCCTCCACCTGATCTGTGTCCAGTGCTGTTGAACTTTCCATGCCGTTCTGAAGAACGCTTTTGGCATATGCATTCCATTCCTGAAAGTCCTCCGAATTGCTGCTACCCTCAAGTTCTGTGCCTCCATTTGTATGAGCAAAAGTCCCAGAAGTGGCCTTCAGCTTTCCCTCTTCAGAAATACTGTTTTCAGGGTTCACAGTCACTGGCTTGGCATACAACTTCTTCAGTCGTTTTAACCGGGGCTTGTCCCTTTTGGTGAACTGTGGCTCTAACTTAGCAGTTCCAGGACTTGCATTTAGTAGAGATGGTTTCTTAAGCAGATTCTGCATTCTTCTGCGCCTGTTATCCACAGTGCGGTGTTTAGTGGATTTTCTTTGCTCATGTTGGGCCTGAGAGGAAGCTTTCTGTACTTTCATTGTTATCCAATGAACTCCAATAAGACTAAAGACGACATAAACCCAGAGCAGGGGGCACCTGTTAATAAAGCCCACAATAATGTCAGTATCAACACACCTGGAGCCACACCGAGTGCCAATGTGTTAAGAAATCTCGATCAAATGTGATGTGATCAAAACTCACAAACAACTACAGTGGTAATTATACTAAAAGCCACTTTTAGTTTAATTTTCCAGTTTATGGTCTTGGAACTGAGCACTTTTTGTTCTTATAACTGAAACCATGTCGTTAGTTGACTTACCCGTTTAAAGTGAAAAGCCTTAGTAACCTGTAACGTAGTACAAACGCTCCTTTTCGAATAAATGTCAGCCAAATCAGAAAATTCAACACGTTTAAGATGTACTGTAAATATGTTTGTCCACTATATTTCTATATGATTGGCGGTAGCTTCCATGTGAACACTAAAATTACACTGCACGATGCTGCTGTCGTTACACTCCACTGGGCAAAACAAAACTGCTTATTTTCCTATTTCGCCTCCTTTACGATAACATGGACACTGTTTGTTTGATAAAATACGACTGAAAGCATAAATGCAGCAGAAATCGAGAGGAAACGTAAAACATGTTGGCTAACGCGACCATGCAATGTGATGGACAATAAAATATTTCCCGGAGTTTAAATGGAGCTTGATTTTATACCGCCACAGTGGAAAATGACACAAAGTGATTCTACGACTTAAAAAATAAAAAACATTTAAGTAGCTGCGTCTAGTATGATAATCGGGAATAAAGCATCCAATCCGTTCAAATATAAAGAAAAGGTCTAACCCAGCGCAATGAGTTGTACGGCCAACTACTCTACAAGTCAACAATATCTCAACGTCACTTCCCGTTTCTTTTTCAACATGGCTTCTTGATGTCTAGCTTAAATAAAGCATTTAACGCAACAAAGTATATTATTCAGTCGAAATAAATTACATATATATGTAAAGGTTCAGTATATAAAAAGCAAGATGAAAGCAATAGTCTAATTTGCGGGAAAGGTGAGTAATACACTTCTGATTGTACGGCAAGTAGTTAAGGGAGCGTCATTAAAATGCAGACATCGTGGTTAACGTTTAGGAGGTAACGCTAATGTTGTATTCATGAGTCAATAGTTTGGTACAGAAAAACGTACGTGAGCGTAAAAAGGCAAACGCAGAAATATTCTCTGTATTGGTCTTATATAAGAAACTACGCTACAGTAATCAAGGTTTTAAAATACCCACCCATGACTCTTCTGACATGCAAGTTTACAGCACAATACTTGCAATGTTACGGGATTATTATGAATTTCCTAAAGTTGCATGACTTCAGAACATTATATGACATATACTGCAACAGAAAATGTGATCATAAATAATAATACATTCTGTAATTGCCCAGGACATAGTAGCTAGATAAACTTCATATTCTATTTTATATGAATTCATTGAAGTTATGAGCATGATCAAAAATCAATAGTAACATTCTTTGCACTTTGCATGTAATGTCTTTATCTGCCAATAGTTATTGTGACTATCATGTCTCCTTGTACAGATGGAGAAACTAACCCAGGGGATCTCTCATGCTCAGTGGGTGCTGTCCTTGCTCAACCAACAGAGGACCCTCGGTCAGTTTTGTGATGTCATGCTGAGCACAGCGAGTGGACAGGTGCACTTGGCGCATCGCAATGTTCTTGCCTGCTTCAGTAACTTGTTTCGGGATCCCAGTTCAGACACACCATGTGTACAGATCAACCTACCATTGGAATGCCCTGATGATGGATTGGAGCTACTGCTAGATTTCTTTTACACTGGTGAGCTGTTGTTGGACGATGGTAATATAGAAAAGGTTCAGAATGCAGCTAGTGGACTATCAGTGCCGGGTTCTGTGATGCCATTCCAGGGTCTTTCAGAACCACCACAGTCTTCAGTCTTGAGTGAAGATGCAGAAAACAATCCACTTTCCACACTGACATCTGCAGACTCCGAGCATGATCAAACAACAAAAGGAAAGATTAGATCGTGTCAGGGAATGAAAATTAAGTCAGAAACATGTAGGTCAGCCTTAGCAGTCATAGCTAGTGACGATGACCCCCCTGCCTCTACGTCTACTACCATCACACGCTCTGGAAGGCGAGTGAAAGGGCCCAGTCGACTAGTCGGAGAGAGCCCCCTGTCCACTGCCACAAGACAAGGAGCAGGACAGACAAAAATATCATCAGTAGAGGACAAAGAGGAAGAGACTGCTGCCACTGAGGATGAAAACCTCAAACATCACAGCCTGAGTGAGACTGAGGTGCTCTGTACATCTATATTTCTATATAGGTTTTTATGCTTTTTTTCTTATATGCTCAATGCCCAATGGAATCACTGTATGCAAGTTAAATTGATAATCAGCCAATATTTAGGTTGTAAAATTCAATTCAATACATTGATTATGGATTTAATTGATTATACTTCTGATTATACAGTTCTCAACAAGCATATTTCATATCCAACATACAATCTTTATCTATTTTTGTTTATAAAAATGCACTTAAGTATCAATCAGTTAGAAAACATTTAACAGCTACTAATACAGTACCTTACAATTATTGTGTCTGTGATCTGTGCTACATGCTATTATTCCTCTGTTAGCAGGTAGATGAATCTGTTGAAAATCAAAATGATGATGACGATTATGATGTCAACAATGATGATGATGACAGAGATGGAAGTACAGACATTCTCAGTGAGGGTACTGATGAGGAGTATGTGCCTCATGATTCACCCTGCTCAACCTCAACGATTCCTCGGAGAAAGCGCAAACAAAACACAAATAAAGAGAATGGGGAAGAAACATCAAAAGCCTCCAAGAAAGGCTCCGTTCAATGTCCTACATGCCACAAAACGTTCCTCAGCAAGTACTATTTAAAAGTGCACAACAGGTGTGTTTTGCAGAGCAGGAATGAACCAGGCAAATAAATCTTTAGTTTTACATTATTGTAAAACAATATACATACATATGTTATTTTGCCCCTTGAAAGTTAAGAGGCTGATGTTTTGTAATATATTGTATAAATAATGTTAACATTATATTTATGCATTTGGTACACCATAAAAAGTTACACTGCATTTATACATTTTAACAGTATATTTACATATGCATTTGGTAGGCAATGTTATTCAAAGAAACTTTGTGGACACTGGGAATCAAACCTATGACTGGCCTGATAGCGCCATGCTTTACCTGTTGAGTACATCTCATTTCCTCTGTGTGCCTCTCTTTTTGTCTGCCTTTGTCTGTTTGCAAGGAGACATACGGGAGAGAAGCCCTTTAAGTGTGCTAAATGTGGAAAGTGCTACTACAGGAAGGAAAACCTGCTTGAACATGAAGCAAGGAACTGTCTCAGTAGAGCAGAGGTGGTGAGTTAACAGGGGACTGTTTACAAATTCCATGAGCGGTCTAAATTAGACTGGTGGACAAAATAATCGTAATATCTAATTTTTAGAGATTACTGTTTCTCTAATACACTTTTGCATTAGGAATACATAATAATTCCTAATGTTGACACAACTCTTATAAGACGTTTTGTCTGCGCCAGGTGTTTTCATGTTCCAAATGTACCATGACCTTTAAGAAGCGACATGAGCTTCGGCTACACACAGTCACGCACACTGGAGAAATGCCCAATAAGGTATGTCTGACCTTTTGTTAACTCAACTTTCCCTCATTGGTTTGGCTGTCGCTGCACATTGTGCTGATTTTGTCCCATATTAGTGCACATCCTGCTCTGAGCAGTTCATGCAGAAGAAAGATCTCAGGATCCACATGATCAAAGTTCATGGAGCCCCTAAGCCACATGCAGTAAGTGACTCATGGCTTTAATGCCAACACACAAAACTTGGTCTGCAGGACCTTAAGAGATGGGGAAGGAAAATTATATTATTGCAATATCCTAGTAAGTGCCTCTGGAACTGTTATATCTGATTAAAAATGTAATAAAAAAGTTAATATATCATCTGTCGTGCCTTTCTAGTGTTCATTGTGTCCCAAGTGTTTTCTGTCCCGCACTGAGTTGCGTCTGCATGAAGCATCCAAACATCGTGGTGAGAAACTATTTGTGTGCGAGGAGTGCGGTCACAGGGCCTCCAGCCGCAATGGCCTGCAAATGCACATCAAAGCCATTCACAGGTAAACGTCTGTATGACATCGCTAATCATTACCATAAAGAAGCAAAGCAAACTAAAACATGTTTCATTTATAGTTTAATTATTTCAGATGTAGGTATGCATGTGGTGAACAGACAATCAATGAAGTGAACAAAACAGATGTTTACATGTGTTTTCAGTTTCACATAGTTTTGTGTTTACGTGGTACTTGGCAATGTGTGTGTTGTGCTGTATTCTCTCCAGAAATGAGCGTCCCTTTGTGTGTGAGTTCTGCAATCATGCTTTTACTCAGAAAGCCAATCTCAACATGCACCTTCGGACACACACCGGAGAGAAACCTTTCCAGTGCCACCTCTGCGGCAAGACATTTCGCACACAAGGTAATAACCCAGCTAACAGTTGTAGGTTGTAAGAATGTTTCTGCAACATTTCCATTAAGTAACCAAAACATAAGAACATTATTTTGAAAGTTGGAATGTTCAAAATTTCCAGTTTTGTAGATATTGTTTTAACATTTATAACTTTATTCAAACAGTTTATAATTCTGTAATGTTTTAAAACATTTCACTAACTATTAAGAATCTTATAACATTACAAAAATGTTCTGCTAATGTTACTGCAAGGGCTTTTTGATAACCAAGAATATTCCGTTAGCTTGGAAAGTGTTATTTTTAAACCCCCAATAGTTTACATTTTTTTAAAGCTTAATTCATGTAACACCTAATACCTTTGTTTAGTTATAACTGATTACTAAAACCAGATGTTTTCTGTATGTGTGAGCAGCCAGTCTGGACAAGCACCACCGCACACACACAGGAGAGCGGCCGTACAGCTGTGAGTTCTGTGAGCAGCGCTTTACTGAGAAAGGCCCTCTGTTACGTCACATAGCCAGCAAACATCAAGAAGGCCGACCACATTTCTGCCACATATGCAGCAAAACATTTAAAGGTGAATTATTGAAACGGTTACACTTTTGAGGCATTTATTTTTAGAACTAATAATTTTATTGGTAATTTTAAAAATAATTGGAACAAGCTATTTTTTAACTATAATTATTAGCATTTTTAATAGGCAATGCAAGCAGATTTAAAAGTCTGGCAATGTAACGTAATCTATTGCAACAATATAAAAATGTCAAATCTCATTATATCCCATCAGCTATTGAGCAGCTGCGAGTTCATGTACGACGTCACAAAGGCATGAGAAAATTTGAGTGCACAGAATGTGGTTACAAGTTCACCAGACAGGTGTGTACATCATGTATTAACCTGTCAAAACATTATATCTTCATACTGTGAACCATATTTACATTCTGTACTTGCCATCTTAGATCTCTGTTGGTTGTCCTGTTATCCTGCATCTTACAGGCACATCTGCGCAGACACTCCCAGATCCACAACCGTGTGGAGAACTACAACCCCAGACAGAGACGACTGCGCAACCTGGTTGTGGAGGATGAGAATGCAGCTGCTTCATCTAGTCCTTCAAGCCAGCCAGGTGGTCAGGTTGGGCCAGGGGACTTAGCTAAGCTTGTGACGCAGGCTGAGGAAGTTTTGGAGGAGCAGGTGGTCTCAGCCTCCACTGGAGGAACAGGAGGAGACCAGGCCTCTTATTCATTAACTGATGAGACAGCGGATGGGAAGCAGACTGAGATTGGCATGACCAACCGGACTGATGGTGAAGCTGAGCAAGATGGGTTCACTGTAGCAGATGTGATGGAACAGACGCTGTTGGTGACAGATACATATCCCATCCATCAATCCAGCGTGGTGGTGGAGATGCCCAGCTCAGGAACTGATGGAAAGATCTAATTGGAAAAGACCTTAAAAGTGTTCTGAGGGTTTATGTTGGAATATGAAGTTTGAAACTCAGTATTTCCAAATAGTTTCTCACATGCATGTAAACAATAAAGAAATGGGTTTGATATGTATTTATTTTTTCATAAAAGTTAAAGAAGTTTCCACTGAGTATTTACGGCAGTTGGGCTCCAACCCTGAATCCTTAAGTCTGGGAAGGGTTGTGCAGCACATGCAATTGTTAAAACCGAATGACAGTAAACAGGTAACAGCACTGGCTGTCATTTATTTGGGGACCACACATACAAACTGTATTACACAAAACACCTAGCCCATATTATACAAATGATTTTGACAACAAAACAAACCAAACATTATGTATGAAAAACAAATGTCAAGTACTGCTTGGTGTCCTGTAAATAATCAGTTTCATAAGTACTGGTATCTTTAAATACACACACTGAAAAATAAAGATACTTAATTACTACTTCCAGTTATTAGTACAGTCTCCTAATACAATTTTACATAAAAGTACAACAGCTTCACCTGTTCTTCATGTTATCTGCATTATAGTAAACAGCTTAATAAACAAGCTGTTCCTCATAAACTATCATACCATCCTAAAATAAACAAGAATTATTCTTAAAAATTTATGCTTTTGTAATACATAAGAATAAGAGTATGACACAAAAGTTCATGCATTCTAGATTGTCTGATAGGGATTTCAGGATGAACAATATAACGCTGGGGCCCAGTTATTTATGTTTGAAGGTTTATCTGTCAAACCATTATGCTCTCTTTGAAAAGTCTGCGATCCTCAGAAATATTCATTTAATTACAGACTCCTTTCTGCTTATATAAAAAACATTGTTTTTCATATTAACTTTTTGGAATGCTTTGGAAGGCATGACATTGTTTGATAAGATCAAATGTACTTCTCATTTTGTTGTTGTCATTTGGGATGTGTACTTCAATCTGCAATATTGTAGAACACAAATGTCCAGGCTGAATAATATGAAAATAAAAAAAAATTGCATACGCAAAATTAAAAAGACATTATATAAGTGAAATCTCCATACACTCCATACATGGACTGTTTGCAATTCGCCAAACACTATAGGCACCATTTCTTAAGTCTCTGTTCTAGGTAAACACAGCCAGCATTAGAACTGCATGCAACAATTAAAGCTGTAGTAACATTAGTTTACTGGGTAAAATAATGCAAACATTGATTGTCTATTCACCAGTTCCCTTTGCTGCCCAATTGAGGTGAATATGTGATAAAGTGCAAAACACCAAGTAGCGACGTTATGTCGAATGAAGAAACCTTCAGTCTTATGTCTTGAAAAGCTCTCAATGGACTTCTTGGTTGAGGTTCTGATTGACGTTGTTGTTGTGATTGTGAAGAGCCTGGTTGCGGTGGTGTCTGTGGAGGTGGATGGCATTGGCCTCGGGCAAGTCGATGGGTTCGAAGGTATTTGAAACAAGTGGCATGAACTGTCGGAATATACTAACACTTCCGTGCCAGAAAGTAGGCTGGGGAAGGCGGCCAGCTGGGCTCCAGGATCGAGAACTGGGGTCATAGACCTCAACCACATCGGACAGCTCAAAGGTGTTGTCATAGCCTCCAGATACGTAGAGTCGACCACCGAGAGCTGCCACACTGCCTCCAACGTGAACCTGTGGAGAGTGAGATGATGTGGTTTACATATTCAAAGCCTTTTGCGATTACAGTCTTTACATGTGTTGGTGCATGTGTAATGTGTATAACATGTAATAAAGTGACAGAAGGAAAATTTTACATACTTGTGTCATGGGACTAATCTTGTCCCATTCTTTCTTCTGTGGGTTGTAGACATCAACCTCAGCCGAATCATCCCTAAAACATAACCATAACCATCATGAGAAACATGGAAAGTTTGCTTCTTTGCATTGTAAGTTTATCTTCCCTGTTCATGCTCTACAGAAATATTTCTGGATTTTCACATGGTTATTTTATTTGTAAATATTCTATTTATAATTTATTATAGAAACCAACAACCAGATAAATGTCAGTAAAATATATGTTAAATAATTTTCTTTTTTGTGTTCTAATGACATACAGTGAACCCTTTAAAGTAACATGTCACCTTTTAGCTGCTCTCTCACCTTACAAAGTAGATCATGCCGTTTAGAGTCACAGATTTGGGGGCAAAGGACCATGGAGGCAACTCTCCACTGTTGACCAGTGACCAGCGGTTGCTTTCAGCATCATAGCACTGAATGGCCATTGTGTCCTCTCCAGTTAATGAGCCAATGGCGTAAAGCCGTCCCCTGCACGCTGTGGTAGAACAGTTGTCCATCGGGTGCAGCATGGGTGGAAGGCCCTCCCAGCAGTCCAGGGTGTGATCATAGCGTTCTGTGCTGTCAGAAGCAACCACATAAAGCTGGCCCTTCAGGACACAAGAGCTGTGGTATTCTCTGGCCTTCAGCATGGGGGAGACCTCCGTCCACTCATTCACACTGGAGTTGTACCGCCAAACGCAATCATAGAGACGTGATCCATCAGAGCCACCTATAACAAAACCAAGCATGTTTACAAACCCTCAATGTGTTCCTCTTCATAGCTTTGAGGTTACTGCTATATATAACAGTGTAAAATAACTCTTTGGTAACAGCATTTGAAATATCTAACCCTGTCAGTCCTCACTATGTTATTGAAGTTATATAACAGAGTAAAAGGCACCTTGGCCATGTTTTTTTAGTTATAAATAGCAGGCAACATGCAAAAAACTGGAACATTGTCCACTTCTAAAGACAACTGATCACCTGAAAGCAGCCTGATCACCGCTGATCTGGCAGGACACTGTGTCCCATCACCAGACTCTTATAGCCAAATGGTTTATTTATACCTTGGTTGTCATGTTGTAAGTAGTTCTCTGGAAAGAAGGACACTGCTGCTCTGCAAGCTCATGGGAATTTGGGCTTTCTTGTATTATCTTAGTATGAAATAGCACTGCTCGTTGAGAATGAGTTTTGTCCTCACAAAGAGAAAATGTTGAGTCACTTTACTGACCTGTCACATAAATGTCATTGCCCAGGGCTGCTATGCTATATCCACCTCCAAGATGGTCTGGGAATTCTGCTAAGTATCTCCACTGTCCAGTCTGAGGGTTGTAACAATCCACAGTAACAAGCTCATCACAGTCCTGATCACATCCTCCCACCACCACCAGAATTTCCGCCAGGCCAGTAGACGGACGTGGGCGCATGCGATGGCTTGGTCGGTCATGGCGGTCATATTCATATGACTGAAAGCTACGTGCTTCACTGACCAAACGCAGGCAGGCCGGTGACAGGTATACCAGTGGATCGCTCTCTACGTGGGCTAGAAGGTAGAAACGGCGAACGAATGGGAGTCGCACCTGCTGCAGAAGCTCAGGCCAGTAATGCAAGCGGTGCTGGAGGTCCGCTTTGACCCAGCGCACAGCGATTTGGTAGGCCGTTTCTTCCTTATCCACGCAGAGTCCGTCATCCGAAACAAACTCCAGCAGTCTCTTCCATGACAACCTTTCAAAGTCCATGCTCTTTGCCAGCTCCACTATGTTCTTCAGTACGAAACGGCGAGCGCTTGTGGCAAGCTCGCGGCAGGCGTAAGCTTCCGCAAAGTCCTGGATCTCCAAGCAGTTGGAAACATCAAGTCTCTGCTCTAGAAAAGCACAGCATGCCTCTTTAACAGAAGGAAACTGGAAAAGGTCCGCCGTCTTGAGCAGAAGGTCCACGTTGTCATGAGTGACGGTGACACGGCCTGTGTAGCAAAAATCCACCAGGAGACCCAGCAGTTCAGCTGATACCTCGTGGAGCACCACACGATCCATGGCGCTTTCTCGCAGGGTACCGGCAAACATAGCACGAAAGTAGGTGCTGGCAGCGGCTAGCACTGTTCGATGGCAGTGGAACTCTTTTCCCTCAGCACACAGCGTGACATCAAAGAACTTGCGCTCTGCGCGGAGCTCATGGATACCACGGAGCAGGTTGACGGCATGAGCCGTGTCAAAGAAGGGCAGCATCGAGGGCTGCGTTTGTAAAACTGGCTTCTCCATAGCAGCTCCCTTTAGTGTAACGTATCTCTCAATGTTCTTCTGCTCAGAACACTTGAGTCATCTTTAGACAGAGAATAGGTGTGTTTATTAGTATTTGTAAATTAAAACATTTCTATTTTCACATAAAAACAACTAAATTCACATAAAAACAACTTATTTTTCAAAGGGTAGTTTTGGCCTACCTGGGTTTCTTCTCAAAAGCCTTTACAATTATGAAAAGACACCACACAAGAAAGGACACAGTAGCTTCTAGAACAAAATATCATACGGTTATGATGAATGTGTGCAACCGTTAGTCTCTTAAGAAAGGCTCGTGGCTGAGTCTGGTCTATAAATACACCAGCAGTGTCCATTTTCACAGACTGAAGGGGGGGTGTATTACACAGAAAGATTACAGAAACATCCCTTTCACCACTCGAGTAACTTCTCAAACACCAGCAGAGCTGAAGATTCAGGAACAGTTTGTTCAAAGATGACAATTTCCTTTTTCCATATAAGGAAAATGTGACTTAACTTCAAGTTGTTATTTAATCAAGTGAAAAACTACATTTATCAGTAAATATAGAAGAGACTGTTTCTTCACGTTTATATTTTCATTGAAAATATTTTCATGTTTCATTTCATTGATTTTTATTGGCTAAAGAACTGAATTTTTAAGTGGTCAAAAGTATTGTTAGTATGCCTACAAAGATTGCAGTTTGTTTAAAACAAAATGGTATTTTCATCTGTTCAGTATCAGGTATCAAAACTGTCAAACAAACATCTATATTCTACACTACAGAGTCTGGTCACATTCTCTGCAGAGATCCACCTATGCAGCAGGCAGCTTAGTAAAGTTTTATGAAGGTTCACTCATCAAAAAAGATGAAAGGGGGGATATCAAAAGAGAGGGAGAGAGAGAGAGAGGGGGAGAGAGCAGCAAAACTCTGCAGTTTTCAGACCTACAATATGCATATAGCAGAAGGGCCGAGGACTAATTAATTATCTGATGCATGTACCAGATTCCTGAGAGACTGGGCTGTTTTAAATATTTATGATGCTGTCCATAACGCAGTGTCTTAAATCCATGTTTGTCTTAACAAACATGAAATTAACAAAAAATATATAACTGTCTGACAAGGTCAATTTTATAGTGGTGCCACAAAACTACTTATCATCTGTTTAAGCTTAACAGCAGTTACATGACTTTCCAAAAACACTGCGGCCTCAACACTCCGCACATGTTAAGCACTGCTTTAAATAGGTCATGGTTTATGAAGCAACCCTCACGTTCCTCTCATACCTGTTGGGTATTAGGCAACTCAAATGCCAAGGTGCTTACTGGTAAGTCTGTTTACCAGTCAGCCCCAAGAATAGCAAAACTGACAGAGACCAGCACTACTTTTACACTCTAACATGTGAGTGAAGAGCAGAATGTGATGACCTGACTTCCTGTCATGTCATGTCATGTTATGTCAATAAGGTGTCATGATCTATAGTTAGGAGACGTGACTGTAGACAGTAAACCCACTCTGTGATTTGTTGTCATATCTATTACTGGGTTTTTACACCTTTGTTACATATATAGACACAGGTTAGCCAGACGTTTGACAATGGCAAAAGCTTTTGCAGCTTAAACCACCCAACAACCACCCACTTACAGATTTATATTATTGGACTGATTTCATAACTACAGATTGGTCAAGGATGCATTGTAAATTTAAAATTGTACCATCATTATAATCAATCATTATAGTATTTCATTATAAAATTGTAAACATTTTTATTAATGTGCTGCAGCTGTTTGGAAACCAGCCAATTTAAAAGATACGATAGGTCATTTTCATTCATTATGTAACTTATCAAAGTGGAAGATATGTATCACAAATGTAAGTACTTTGTTATAGTTTCACAACATACCGATCTTACAGTCCAAACTTTACAATTGTACTTGTAAAACTTAACATAATAACATAACATAAACCACTCATTGTATAAAACCCAGCAGTGGCTTACAGAATAATGTTGCACCTGGTCGAGAAATGCCTGTCATTGCCCAGCTGCCAACAGCTCAAACCCAGTGCAGCTGAGCATGTCTGGCCTCTAAACGTCCACAATCACGATCTGCTTCACCTTATTAAGTCAGTTTATCAGCCCTCACTCACACTTTTAATGAGGACACCTTCCCAAGACCTTCTTGTAGGATTCTTGTATGGCCTAGAATACTTCATACATTATGTGACTGGGAATAAACATACATTAAATATTTAAATGCACTAGATATTTGATACTCATTTGAAAGTACAGAGTTAAACATAATTACGAATCATCCAGATTAAAATAAACAAGAAAGGTTAGACGTAGATGCTCGACTCTACAGGTCGGCAGAACAATTATAAGAGTCCTTAGTGTGCAATACTGGTGAATTGAACACACAGCAATGCACAGAAAATATAATGTGCAAAAACTGATCAATAATTATCATTGAACCACAATTAAAACGCCGGATGTATGAGTTAAAGATGTTTGCAACTTTTCATGTGGCCTTTTGAATTGCAATAGTCTACAACCAAAAGACCTTCAACAACCTATTTTAAGACTTGACCTGGTGGCTAATGTCATTCAAGACGTTGCTCATCTTCACCTATCACCATATCAACGTAGTTGTCGCAGCAAATGACAACGGAAACATTTTTTTATTCGGGGGAAATCAATATAAAGGTTTATGGGAGAAGTTTAGCGTTATCATCACTGTAGACACAGGCGTGAAATCGGTCCCCGACACAATAACCGTCTGAGAAAAACAACACCGTCACGTTTCTTCATCTACAGACCGTCTCTGTCGGTTTTTGACTTACCGGAACCAAAACTGACGACTTTAGTTGCTCTGTGCCTCCAAAACGTTGATCGACCGGGGATATGTTGTCCTGTATCTTAACGTATCGTATAACTTTGCTAAAATGCCTGTTTTTTCTCTAAGCTCATGTCAGCGCCATGATTCCGCATCATCGGAGACCCTCATTGGACGCCACACTAGTTACATGGTGACGTCATCTCAAGTTTGACTGTCATCGCTACAAACTTCAGCACGTAGAGCTGCGATCCGTAACTCTTTTGGGGGTAAATACTGAACACAAATCAGTTGTTTACCAAGTGCAGGACAGATCAGTGTTCAGAGTTTATCATGATGGTTTATCACTTCAGCGATTTCCCGGGAAAAGCCAGTTTGGATTCTTTTGACACACGTGATGAAAAGTACGTAAAGCAACACGCAATTTTGTGTTTCAAACGGAGATGGCAGTAGAGAGGCAAAAGTTACGTACTGCAGCTTTTAAATAACATTACATACAACGTTATCGGTTGTATTTTATTAAAGGTGATTTTCTGCCTGGGAAAGGTGTGTTTGTTGACGGTATTTAAAATGAAAACAAACCCTGAAAAAAAAAATATATATATATATATATATATATATATATATATATATATATATATATAAATCTGTGAAATATTAACTGGAATGTGAGACTAAAAATTGTGAGATTAACTAGAAACTTATAGCCAGGTATAAACACAAAACTATACTTCAAATCTTTATATGCATAGAACATTTCTGCATGTCATATTTCTGTTCGTCATTATTCTGTTTTGTTCTACTTTTCCCCATCTTCAGAGCTAGGAAAATATTTCATGCTTTGCTAGATTTTGATTTGTTTTGATGCGCCAAACCCCCTGGTGCTTTAAAATAATTTTTCTGGCAAGACTGAATTTTTGCATGCATAATCAGAGATTATTGTTTACGCAAACAGCTACATGGAAAAACAGAAGGTTTATCTTGTCTCTGAACAAAACATTGCAGAATTGTTTTTTTAGCATCATGAAACACAAAAGCTTCAGCCTTTAAAGGTTTTAAACTTATAAGATACGAGTTATAACAGATACAGGTTATAACAAACAGTTTTAAATAGATATGTTATATTAAATATGAAATGTATTATATGATATTTAATGAGTGAGGAATCCTAATCTGATCCTGAAGAAGTATTTTGCAAAGACTGCAAACTGAACTGCAAAGTGAACGTTTATGATTTTGTGTTTTTGTAATGAAAATATGATTGCATTCAGTAGTTGTGCATATTATGTACATTCCCTTTCTGCTTACTATATTATTACAAATAAAAATGTAAATAAATTAAATAAAACAGTGCTCTAACATACTCCTGAACTTCGGTTTTATCGGTTTTATTGGCAAAGAAAATGCTGACAGAAAAGAAGAGAGAAAAGTCTTTGGTTTAGGCCCCATGCTGCTGCTTTCATTGATTAGCCATGCCTCCGAGCGCAACATAACACGCTCGCAATTCAAGTAGAGAAGCGAAAATGTAGAAACAAGCCCATAACTTTGATATATGCTGCCTTGAGAAGATATTTTGCTTTTATGTTACTTTAAATCAGTCTTGCAACCCAGTCATTTGCGTGGCTCTTAAAACTCTTCAAACTTAACATAATTATTCCTCAGACTTTTTCGGAGTTAGAAATACTCATTTGTCCAGCATCCAGCTCCTAAAGTGACTGTATTGCAACATATTATTCACTAGATGGAGCGCTTACACATTTTGTGTCGTTGTTATAGTCAACGCAGAAAAGTCAACGCACTTTTCTTTCTTTTGAAAAAGTCAGAAATGTTATATTGCTAATGCAATTTGTTTTCACGATAAATTCAATGTTCACAACATTTTAAGCCGATCATTTAAATGTAATTCATTGCCTGCAGTGATCGGATCGGATAATGCGATGAGTTCAGCTGCATGCGGAGCACGACTGTTCGCATCTCTGCGTACTTTAAATCCAGCGTCTATTATCTTCTCATTTTCCAATGTTAGCTTGGATTTACAGCCGTGCTTTAGGGATCCACGCCAGGTTGTGACCATTAATCAGAGGAATTAATGAAAATGTCAACATGCAAGCTTTGGTATTAGTCATTTTTATAGCCGGACGATGGAGAGCAAGGCCAGTTTTACGCACTGAAGCGTAATGTTACGAGGATCAACGCCAAAATACGTGCGCCCTGTTCAATTGTCATTCTGCGATGGGGAAAGCTCCACTGTCAGACAGTGTTTAAATTATCAATACAACTATTAAATCAGAGTGTGGATAGAAATGCCAATAAACACTGTTGGAGACAGAAAGAGAGTTTAAAATCTGTTTTGCACAGTCCAAAGCACCCAGGCGCAATCACAAGTGCATTCTGAGTATGGCAGCATTTGTGTGCCAAAAATAACAACCGGTTCCCTGGATCTGTAAGTACAAACTAACATTTGTTGGTTAAAAAGGAGCAGTGCATGTTAAAGGCCTGTTGCTGTGATTTGTGGTGCAGTGGAAAACTAAGATCCCCTAAAGTTCTCATCCCATGCGCCTTATTATGATCTACCTATGGCCACCAGTGTCAGTTTATCTGAATTCTTACACACAGTGCAGAGCCTGGCTAAAGTAAGGTCCATTCCCACCTGAAATCATGAATCTCGTAGGAAACATTGGTAATCAGATGATGCTCAAGAGTGTTGCTTTGCAATTCAAGCGAACTTTCTTTAGAGACTGAATATTTTCTCAGCTTTAGAATGTTCTTTTCATATGTGAAAAAATGAGAAAACATGTTGACCAGTGTGAAAAAGTGATGTTGATTGATTGATTAATGGAGGCCCCATTGCTTTAAATGAGTGGGTTTGTTATTTATGAAACCATTGTTACTAATAGTTGTGCCATGTCTATGTATGAGGTTAGTAATGCATTTATATGCATATTTATTTGCATATTATGCATATTTTTTTAAATAATATGTTATATATCTATTATTTGCTGTGACAAGACACAAGACGTTCAATAAACATAAGCTTTAGAGGATTAAACATGGCCCAAATCTGTTTATTTTCAGTATGGCAATCATTAAAAGGAAAGGGGAGTCCAAATGCAGCAATGAATACCTGAATAATGATGATGCTTGTTGAGCTCATGAAAAAATCAATCAGTTGTTGAAGCTCATTTATTTTCTGATACAGAACATTAGTTATGCATCCATTATACATCTTTTTAAACAACAGACTGATTTGTTCCCAGTGTCTGTCTAATAAGTTTTCCATGTTTGCTATAAGAACTTAATTTGTCTGTGTTCTATTATCTCATTTACACATCATTAACTCGTCAGGCCTGAGGTTTATTTTATTTAAAATAGCAGTGCAAAGTCGGCTTGTTTTTGGCTCTTGCAATCTTGGTACCGGTGACCAGAAGAGGGTTGGTCACTTCATTTTAATGTGGATGTGGCACCTTTAAGACATGGCTGCCAGTTTAAAAAAGGTCCAACTGCTTTCATCCTCAGTTAACAACAAAATTCAATTCATAGCTGCCCTTCAGCCTGAAACTGAATGTCAAAATGTTTTTAGTCAGTGATGTTTCAGCTTTGTTTTAACTCTAATAACATCAGGTCAAGCATCTTTTTTCTTTCTGTCTTTTCTATGACATGGACCATAAATTGCACCCTTCAAATCTCTGATACACTATTATCTTTTCAGTCTTTCACACATACAGCAAAATATAGGTTTCTCTTTTTAAATCTGTCCTTGATTTCTGTATTTTGTATTTTTCTTCTTAATTACAGGTTGCAATAATGATTCTGACAAATGTATCCATTTTCTTGTATAATGAGTGAATCGTTCATGATCATAATGCAAAAATAAACAAAAGGTTTTTGTTTCTATAGCTACTATAATTATATATAATTTCGGTAATATTTTCAGTTATTTGTTTTTCTAATTACACTAGAGCTCAAATAGAGCTTTTTTTAAACTGCTTTATTCTTTAACAAACCTCTGACATGAGTTCACTTCTTAAACAATCATGTCACATTTATTCAGCTGATTTAAAGGATTCACAGGCAGCATTATGGGATCAGAGAGCATCGCTCGGGTCAATTAGGCAGAAATTTAGCTTCCATCAGTGCAGCAGGAGGAAATTAATGAGGCAGGAGACCTGTTGGAGTCATTTTACCAAATGTTGCTTGAAATGGGCCCCAGATATTGTCTAGTGTCTGAGATGAATACAAACCAACTATATAATACCAGCCTATAATTAGTATTTTATCATTTTGCTATTTTGCATGGTCTCTTCAGCTTATTTGATTGGTATTGTTCTCAACCCTTGTGAATGTTTAACAGGATAACCTTTCAGAAATCATAGTATCTGCTTGTATATGTAAAATGTATCATATATACCAACTAACAGGGAACATTCTTAAAACTTTTCAAGTTATCAAGTTATTAAAAAGGTTCTTGCAGTAATGTTCGTAGTTAACGTTATTTATTATATATATAAAAATGTTATTCAAGTTGTTTGGTAGAATGTTTCATAAAGTTACAGAATTTAAAAAAGGTTGAAAAACATTCTTATAACCAAGCTTCTAACCAAGCAATAACATTGCTATGTCTTTAAAAATAACATTTTTAATGTTTTTGTTACTTAATGGAAATGTTAGAGAAACGTTATTACAACCTAAAATTGTTCTCTGAGATGATTCTGCTTCTGCTAATTCAGTGTCAAACCAAATCAATTTCACATTTACATTTATTACTCATAGGTGCCTGTAACTGACTCCTGTGAGATGCATGTGCTCTATTCTGTAAATATACATCAGCTGATATATGAGCGCTCTTCTGCTCTGTATGTTAGCTCCTCTGTAGTCATGGCAGGATAAAAAATAAACATCATTTGCAAAGCTCTACTGACCCTTATATATCCAATCTTTGCTTTTTCAAATGAATTCCCCTGGCATGTCTCATCATTTGTGAAATGGGAAGGAAATCATTTATCTTGCGTTTCAGTCACATTATGGCTACTAGCTTTTTCTTTGCACAAATGAAGACTCATGGAAATGTATTTATTGCACAAAATCTTCAGTTCGTCCCAAATGCATTAGGTTGCATTAGGCAAAAGTTGTTTACTCTTGTTCTGTGGTCACATTTATCAGAATTGGTTCTTTTATTTACACGCTGGGGAGAGAGAACAATGCCTTGCACTGAGTGGCCTGCACTCAACAGACATTCATCTATCCCTTTTCCCTTTGTACGACATTAATCATTCTGTCTGCAATCGAGGGAGAGGACAGCACAGCATTACTCATTACTGTACTAAGTGACTCACAGCACTACATCTGTAATGTTCTGTAAAGTTCATGACAAAAGTAAACTCAGAAATGTGAACGTACTTTCAACTACATCCTGGTTTTACATAGTGAGAAATAAAGAAAAAAAATAATTTGTACTTTCTGTTCTTTGTCATAAAGATAAATGTTTCTTTTGGATAAAGAATTATCTTGGTTACAAAAGTTGGGCCCTTATTTTAGCATCGGTTCTGGCCTGTAAAACATATTCTGTAAAATTGAAATTTATAAAATAGCAAATAAGAGTTTGTAACTAAACATATTCTAGTAAGTGAGTAATGAAACAACTAAGATTGAATTCGAAAATTTAATTTGTTTAGACATACTTAATTGAATACTGTGAGTAGAAAATGTAGGGTTTATAAAGATTTTTGTTTAACGTTTATTGTATTAACATTATTGCTTAGTTATAAAAATGTTTTTTAAAGATTTTTTAAATCCTGTAACTTTTTAAAACCATAAACCAACAATTTAGGAATAACTTTTTTGATATATGATATATGTTAAAAAGTGTTTTACTAACGTTACTGCAAGAATGTTTTTGATAGCTTTAAGAGAACTTTTAGGTAACATTAGACAACTCTCTGAAAGCGTTCCCTGTTTGCTGGGTATGTTCACTCGAGGATGAAATTCTCTTCAACGCAATCCAAAGTCTCTCAAATCAAGTCCTAAAGATGTACCATAAGAAGTGGTTGAGATTGCAGAGTGAACAGTGTCAGAATATAGCTGAATGATTTCTTAAGAGTGACCTAATGCTAACTGCACTGTTCTCAGCTGCCCACAAGCTTATTCTGGTTGTGGTGCGGGAAAATAACAAGACATTACACCGCAGGAGACATTGAGAACCGTATGTCCTCACAGTCTGAAGAACAGCTTTAGCTCACCCTCTAGAGGACCCTTCAATTAGCTGTCCCATCACAGGGCAACTGAACAGCTCTGTCATTAAAATGGAGCCTCAGTGGGCAGAGAATGAAGTCAAATGATCATTATCAAGAATAAAGTGCTGGTACTGAGGCTTTACATGGATACAATCACTATGGAGAGGCTTCTGAGTTGAGAACAATTGCAGATAAAAGATTCTTAAGTCACACAGCTTGAAGGTGGTTGGTTCATATAGCAGAAATGTCTTTTTATTCACTATCAAAGTCTTGAATTTAAATGCTCTTCAAGTATGTTATTTATTATTAAGTATTTATTTTAAACCAATGATGCTGTTCAGGAAGCTGATTGATTATACTCAGTGATTTTGCTTTGTTTCCCTCCAGTATTTTTAATGTCTAGATTAAACTATGTCTCAGTTATAGCATTTTAAGTATTTGTTAGTGGAACAACTGTTAGTGGAACAACTAGTGTTGTCTTTTCTGTCAGCACAGCTAATGTGAAGGCATTCACTTAAATCTCAGATCCTTTAGCAATCTTCTCATCTCATCTTTTTAACTGACTATCATGATAAAGTTTCTTTCTCACCCACAAAACATCACACTTTATTTGAACCCTGACTTACTCTGCTCTTTTTATTATCCTGCCACTCACCCTGAAATCACCTCTGCCTGCAGCTTTCTAAAACCCAACAGGAGGAGAGAGGACAGAAACAGCTAAGTGCAAAGTCAAAGTTGCCTGCCATCGGTTCATATGTTAAACACGATCACACCTGTGCTTTTAGCCCTGGATAACTTTTGAAACACCCAATAAATAGAATTATATACATACAATTCATATATAAATTAGCACTGTTGATTTCATGCAATCATTTAGTGCAAATATTTATTTAGAAATAAATCTCCCTTGACAGATTGGAAACTTGATTATACAATATTTATAAATGCAATTCATGTATAGCCTATTTATCAGATTAAATTATCAGTATATTATGTAATTGATTGGCAGTCTTAGCATAAGCGACGTAAAATTATTAGTACTGTGGTGTAAACATGGTTTTTAAAGCTAAAATCCGTGACTGAATTTAATTGGCATAGGTGAGTTCAGTTTTCTGCATGACCTCTTTTGTCTGACATTTCTCACTGTTTTTGCTCTTTCTCTGTTCTTAGCTGCTGGGAAACTGCATCTGGGGTTATCTTGCTGCTTCTGCGTCTATTTTTGTCTGTGGTGGCAGTCGTGTGTTGTGCTGTGTGACCTTTAGTTAGATGTCATCAGAATATTTTGAGGGTTTAACTGGGTATATTGCATGTGCAGTTCAGTAAATTGCAGCATCTAGAACTTTTAACTACATGCTCTAAGTTTAACTTGGAGCTTGCCGAGTTAAGTTGTTTTTTTGTTTGTTAAAGACAGAGAAGGCAATTTTTCCAGAAATGTTTTAGCAATCAACAAGTAAAACTGTCTAAATATATATATTCTGTGGAATGTGTAGGACCACAAAATGTTTGTCCAGTAGGATGTTTTACCTGCCTTTCAAGCTATGTATGCAACAGGTTTTGGAGGAGGCGGTATGTTATGCTTTCAAAGCTAGCTTGCTATTACTAGCCATTCCAAAATTGTCTACCCTACCTTTAATGCTTGTAAATTGTATCCACCAGTGTTATTGATGCATTGCAAATACATCTGCTGCAAACTAAATTCGACAGGAATCTTGTCTCATTAAATTGGACTCATCTCTGTTAAGTTGCCTGTGATTAGACAAAGACCATATTTTGAAATTAAATCAACTGGTTCTCAGAGGCCAGAAGACGGCAGCGAAAATTGTATTTATCCACACTGAAATAAATCTCACGCCTCTGCATCACAGCCAAACATCACATCATTCCACCTGGATGATTTCAAACATCGAGCGGCTGCTATTAGACACGGAACAGCTGGAGAAAAAGCAGCAAAATTGGAGCTCAGAAATGGTTTTATTTAGTACACTGATCTGAGAACAGCTGCACAGACTTTCTAACAATCATTATGTGTGGTGTCTGAGAACAGGACAGCTGGTCCTAGGTCAATTTAAAGTTCCAGGGCTCATTTTGTCACAAGGAACTTTACACTCTGTGTTACCTCCGCTGCAGTCAGACTCAGACGGCTCTAGCTGTGGTCATGTTGGCTGGTCGTACAGCACCCGTAATTTTCTTGTCCATCTTGGGCTTTCAGTTAACAGGGTGAATTGGTGCAATTACAGTCATGGACCAAATTGGGGAAGTGACAGGGTAAAGTTTTCATCTGAGTTTAAGAAGTGTCTGTAATGGCCTTCAATGGACATGGAAACATCTGTCAAACAACAAAAAACACTTAAGACACTTAAAATATCAGATTTTTATTTTTAAAGTCACTCATCAAATATTAAGCCTAAATATTTTGATAGAATCTAATGCAAGAGTCCAACTGTCCCCCTCTCTCAGAGAGAGATGCAGGTAGAGCTGATTTCCTTTATATATATTAAGTAAAATAAAGAATACTGAAGGTTTCTGTGACTTTTTATTAATACTAAAACATAGGTATGATTGTGTACGAAGTATTTGATAAATATAAGAAGTTAATTCAGCCTAAATTCTTTGCAGGTTTCTATGTCAATAATTCTAAAGAATATATTATTCTTTATAAAGGGCATTATAAAGAATAAACATATATGACAATGACACAGCCAAGAATTAATTCAACATTCCCACTCGGCTTGCAGAGATGTTGTACTATGTTTGAATCATACTGGTGAAGGAGTTTTGACAGGCTCTCTAAAATGTATCTTACGCATCACCTCAGGTGGAAAAACTGTGAGACAGGGACATTAATAACAAAGTCAATATGGAGAGAGAGAGAGGGAGGCTCTTGGTTGAGTTATGATAACAAATCAGGCCACCCACACTGAAACACTGTGAACGCAACTCCCTGACATTAGCCCACAGAAAAACAACGTGATCAACATTCTTGCATGCAAATGAAGAAAATTGCGATAATTGCTGTGCTGCGTTTCATCTTTAATCAGTGGACCACTTACAAAACATACCATTTATAGGGCGAAGTATGAGAGCAAACAACAATGTGAGTTTAGACTTCTGTTTTTTTGGGTAGATGTTTTTGGTTAAACCTAAACATGATTCAGGTTTAAATGAACTATTGGTTTATTTACAGATTGTATAGCTAGGAATTATAGGTTCCCAGACTGTATTGTATATTTCTCTTGGTTCCTTCCCAGCTAACGGGGAACATCTTCAGAACATTGTCTAACATTCTCTAAAAGTTCTCTCAAAGTTATTCAAAACGTTGATATACGTTCATATATCATATATCAAAAACGTTATTCTAAATTAGTGGAATGTTTTAAAAACATTACAGAATTATAAATGTTTGAATAATGAACATGTTCAGAAGGAATTCTGAACATTCCTAGAATGGATTTTTAACATTTTTGTTACTTATTAGAAAAATTAGGATCATTCCTTCCCTTCACTCTACCAGGTTCACCCCGTTCATTCATTTTGTTTATGTGTAAAATTAAAGGAAGCTTTAAGCAAACTCAACTTCAAAGGCACGAGCGGTTCAAAAAATGACACAACAGGTGACCGCTGTTTGTTCTTAATCTCAGCTTCTGTCTTTGAGGGTAATATTCAGTGTCTGTGCCTCCTTAAATAGCAGGGCATCATTTGCATTTCACCCCTCTCTTTGATCTTCTGTCGGATTATATCAAAGTTGGCCATGGATTTATGCTCTTCTCTTTCATTTCGTACTTATCAACAAGGTTGATTGTGTTCAACCCATTTCATTTCACACTGAAATTAAAGGACTGTGCAGGGGACAGATAATAACCAGATGCATGTACTGCTCACCATGGAATCTCCAGTTCTGCAAAAATATAATCATAAAATTGACTTAGATTTACTTTTGTGCCATTTGCTATGAATAGAGTCATTTCACCTACATTTTTTACACAAGTTTATCTACCTGTAATGTCCTTCCCAGCTAACAATTTAAAGTTGTAAGAATGTTTCCCTAAAGTTAAAAATGTTATCTGGAATATTCTTGGATCGTTTAAAATGTTTAAAATGCCTAAACGGTTTTAGACATTGTATTAATCTTATTGCTTGGTTTTAAAAACATTTAAAGCTTTTTTAATTCTGTAACATTTTTAGAATGTTCCACAAAGTACTTAGTACAAAGTACTAAGAATAATATTTTTGATATATATGATATATAGCATTAAAAACATTCTACTAAGGTTACTGGAAGAACGCTTTTGACAAATTTCAGAGAAAGTTAGCCAACGTTCTGAGAACGTTCCCTGCTAGCTGAATAGTGCCTTACTGGTATCATACATTATTGATAACCAGTAATTAAACTGGCAAACAGCTTTTGAACCCTGCATAGTGTTGAATTGACTGTTCTACCTTTTTGATTCACCTCTGAAGTTCCACATTAAACCATTCACTTAAGTATAATGTTTAATTTACATAAAGCTTCATTTAACTCTCCTCTTAACCCCAGCTGGAAATAACACACTATCTTTGAAATATGTTCTATTCTCCAAGAGGTGCCTATTAAGGGAGATTAATTAGTATGCAGGCACATAGAGACGTTTGATTACAGGCTTTAAAGTGTGGTCAGGAACAGGGCTTGTGTGTGTGATCAAATGTAACCTCTTAAGAAATTTCCCTATACACCAGTGATTAAAGTCCATTGTTGTAAATGTGAGGCTTTAACAAATGTGGAAAATTATATAATAACCTTCCCTTATGTGTTTTGCTTTCTCTTGACGTTTAGGAAACTGATAGGCTGATAGGCTGATCCAGTAGGCTTCTATTACTTATTTAAGACTGAAAGTTATTAAACTCTATTTAAAATGGAGTGCATTTCCTATAGGGTCTGTCTGTCAGCATTATTTTTTATGCATGCATGGATAAAATCTAATTTTCTATTTTTACCAGAGCTCACAGAGGCACAAAACACAAGGACCATAAGAGAAATAATATTTTGATTTCCTTCCATTTTAGCAAAACACACTGTGTTTATAAATACACACTTCACTTCCATCTGTGCCATTAGACGAGCCCTTAGTTAATTAGCATGGATTTGAATCAGCAGCGTCTTATGCCATGTGACAGCTAGACTGAGACTGAAGTTGTGCACCTGCAGGTTTGGCCTTGTCATTTCATATCATGAAGACTCAGCGCTGATGATGATGTTGATTTCCACACTGAAGAACTCCAAACTCTGAAAATTAACTTTAGTTCTCAATTAACTTTAAATGAACCTTAGTGTCAAACTATTATTTTTGGTTCATTTCTGGGACAAACATTTAGGACGATAATATGTCTTTGGGGCAAAATTAGATTTAATTGTTAAATGAAGCCAAAAATAAAAATTCTGTTAGTGATTTTTTACCCTCATTTGTTGTTCCATATCCATATCTGGCTCCTTGAATTTCTAAGTTGTTTACCAAATCTGATAACATACAGTACCTACTGAGAGCACATATTTCTCAGCTAGGCTTCTTAAATGCGCTAGGTGTCTCGTTTTTTATTTTTATCTGCTAAAACTATGGGTACATCTGAAATAATGGCAGCAATGTATCCTTCCAGATAAAATGCTGAGTGCTGAGATGTTGAATCAATAGTGAGATTACACTCCGTGTTTGAGTCTCTGTGTTCTAAAGCAGGTACTAACGGTTTTTAAATAAGCCTCGGGCTTATCCCATTTGTTTCAGGGATAAACAAAAAGTTGGAAATTTTGAAAGTTAGAAGTATATATATATGGCAGGATCCATAGAATCAGTAGTTTATAAATTCCTGCTTCATATGTAAGCAAGTTGTAGCAAATTCTTAAAATCTGAAAGCTAACAACAATAACATTAAATACCACCACATCAGCCCTTCATCAACATTCGATTGTTGATTGTAATCAAACCCAGGTACTCAGGTCCTGTATGCTCATGCTGTTTCTCATTATACTGCCTCCCTTTATTAAGCCGATATTGGCCTAAAAACCTCTAACTCTAGTGTAGTGCACTTCTGTGCAGGCTGTAGGCAGGATTGCATCAATAGAGTGATTAGTGTAGCTGGAGGAAATTAGTGAACTTGAAGGAGCATGCATAACCAAAGTGTCACCTCAGTCATTTCTCTGTGGCAGTTTATAATGCCTGTCAAATCTCACTTTTCATGATTATATCAGAGCAGTCAGATGAAATAACAATCTAATGATGCATAAATTAAAAAAAACAAAAAATTTAAAATAAAAAAATTATGCGAGCCCTTGCTTGACCCTGTGTATTCAATGAAAACATGACATTTTGAGGACTAACATTCCAATCATGTTCCTTGCTAAATATTATGTTTAATAATGTCCTGGTCTTAGCAGGACAGGACAAAGTACTGACTTATTATCTCTGTAATAAAATGAATGTTTTGCCCCATAGCCCTTTGTTACCAATGCCTGGCTGAGGCATTTATTTAATAATGTATTTTAATAATGGAATAACCCTGATATGTTGTATAGTAAAGAGGAACAGGTAGACCTTGAGTTACCTTCAGGGTACACAATGCAGACAAAATACATGAGTCTATGCACACAGCTTTGATATGCTTTTGAACAGTGGCTCCCATGTGGTGGTACACTCTTAATAATACAAGTTCCTTAAAGGTTCTCTATCAAGCTGTATGGTTCTCTAAAGCAGCTTTGACATCCACAGAAACTTCTGTCTCGCAATACGTTCTTTGTAGTGGAGAAATGTTCTATTATAAATGATAAAAAGGTAAGCAAAAAATGTTTTTCTTCTATCGCTATGAAATAAAACCATTTTAAGCACCTTGATTTTTAAGAGTGTTGACTACGTGAGGTGACGATAGGGGTATGCAAATTAAGTGTAATTAAAGACTATAACATAAAAAAAAACCGTATATGACATTCTCACTTAATGTGTGCTTATTCTAGCGTACAAACAGCGCAATACTATGAATAGCCATCAATATAGCTTACGGTATGAGTGATCGTCATACCGTAAGCAGATCGATGACATCAAAGTACCGCGAGAGCGATTCGAGAGCGGACAGATCCTTATACTTTAAAATCGCTCTCGCGATACTGTGATGTCATTCGTCACTTGGTGCGCGCGTCACCGCTTCAAGTTGAACACCTATAAATTGAAAACGCTCGCTCGGCTTCACTTTAAACGCGTACAGTTGTTAATATGATATTTATATTATATTTCTACAATTTTTAAACATTTATGTGCAGTAGTAGAGTAGAGTACTTGACCTGGCAAAACGTGATAAAGTGATAAAGTTATTATTGTCTTTACAGTTCGAGACGTCGCACCTTTGTAAAAGTAAGTTTATACAAGCTCACATTTGGCAAAATACAAAATAAATACATGCATAGACTGTGTGTAAAAAAATCACTTTTTAATAATTTTATATGATCACTTCACGCACACCCTTCTTATTAATACGTGAGTCTTTTATGCAAACTTCTATGATTTTGTAAAACAACCTGTTTGTTTGCATGTTTATAATAATAACAATAATATATTATTCTATTGTAAAATACAGGCCTGTAAACAGTACATTGTAAAAGATCTGAGGAAACACTGCCTTTGAATAAATTCTCATGGAAAATAGGCTCTTATTGAATGAGAAGACAGATTATCAGGGGAGTCTGGCTGAATTTAAGCAGTAAGTGAAGATGTCAATTAACAAGCAATTACTTCTTCTGTGTCACCTCTCGCATTCAGTGAAACAGAACTGCACGGTATTTAATGAACTATACAGAGCCAATATCATTTTGTCTTTGAATAAAACACATTAACTGTTTCACAGGAAAATTCACCTCCACTGTTTTCATACCAAATTTTATTTTCTATCCCCTAAATCCATCCTTACTTTTAAACATTACCCACGCACATCAGTGGAGTTAAAGCAAAGCATGATTTATGAGCATTTTTAACTACGTCCTCACATTTTCCAAAGTGTTAATGTTTTGAATGTCATAATATTTTGTGAAGTATAATGAAATACACACATGCTGTTCCTAGAGGAGCACTTGTTTCTCAGTACTCATAGTCATTTTTATGCATAATTCATTTATAAATCAAAGCCATAGCAGAAAATTTACCTCTGTCAGTTTATTTTATATTTATCTTTATGAATTGAAATATGAACAGTATTTAGTCATTTGTTTATCTTTACAGATTCAAAGTGTCCCTAAATGCTGTCGTTCTTGACACTTCAGTTACACAGTTAAGAATGATTGATTGGTTGTAACATTAAAATGTCCATCTAGTACATAAACAAATAATACATAAAGAGCTATCAAAACACAGTTTCTGACCACACAGTACAGTCACAGATATATTTAGTCATTATGTTGTTTAGATACGTTTACTCATTTGAGAACATATATAGTACATAGATGATCACACACTATTCCCCATTCTCACACTCATCTCCACAGGGCTCTGATCTCCAAGGACAGGTTTACTGAGGGACAGGTCGACTTGAGAAAAACAAACCATAATGAGGGGCTTTCTATTCCTGGGCACTGGGTGAAGATCAAGAGTGGCTGAACGAGGCAGATGCTCAGAGTTGTATAATCACAGTCTCTCTCCTTCGCCACTGGACACATTTGTTGCATTTCATTTGTGCATCTCAACATTAAATGTGACGCAATAATGCCGTCTCTAGAATACCTGGGGGCGTTAGTGAATCATTAAGCACAGACACACACATTTGCATGATTATACACATACACATGAAATGCACAAACAAAAAACACATCTACTTTTGTTATATACACACACACATAACCATATATATATATACACACGCATTCTTGCACTCATACTTGAGAGGCACAAAAACAAAACAGAATCAGCAACAGACAAAAACTTGCATTCATGTGGATGCTTTAGTGGTGCTGCGAGAGGGGGTGTGTTTGTCTCCCGCAGGAGGATCCAGTCACACTGAGGATGCGTCAGAGAGCATGACTGCTGTAGGAAAGGGGCATGATATGTTCTGTCAGAAGGCAGTGGCCATCATAGTTGACCTCTGCACTCAGGACAGCCCTCGGCTGGACCACGACACCTGTGAGGAGTTTCTCTTTCACATCTCCAATCAAGAGCACAACCACAAAGAAGCGGGTAATAAAGATTCTTTTTTTAGCTTTACAATTCTACTTTTAAAGTAGATCACTGATTGTGTAAATGTTGTAATGTGCTCATAGTCTACTTTTTGTGTTCTTCTGAACGAGTGTCTCATTTTGTATTCGGAATGCTTTTGCTTTTGGCACAGAAACAACAGTTTTGGTCAGCACAGAGCCAATACCTTGCAGGGTAGTATCAAGTTAAAATTATCCGCTCCCAGGATAGCATCACTCTCAGTTTGACTGCATTCCTGTGTGGGCTGTGGCGAAAAATAATTATTATCTTCCAGCATTGCCAGCTAAAGATTCTTATCTAGCAGACATTACTGCCTGTTAAGAAAATCACTTTGGCAATAGCTGCTCAATGTTTCACAAGAAAAACTTTCTTTGTGTATGAATGTGGCATGGATTTTGTGCGTATGTATTGCCACAGGAACATTATTGGAAAAATGTTTTTAATTATCAGATGTAGACTGCAAAATGTTTGATTAGTAGCGGAGTTTGTGTCTGAAGGGTGTTTTGGTGGCAGGCAAATATTGGACATGTCTGCCTAACTTATGTAAGACAGGGTTCCCTCTGATCTGTCATGAAGGTAAATAAATTTTCCAAGAGCAGAGACAAGGAATAGCAAATTTTTTGACATATGGGAGTTTGGCAGTTTTATTGTCAAACTCTGGGTATACATTAATAGCGATTGCTTTTATTTGGAAAAAAACATTCAGATGGTGAAAGCAACAATTTTGTATTTTCTTTTTTTATTACAAAGCAATTGTCATTGGCCCTCAGGTAGGGCCATTTTTTAGAGAAGTTATGTCAAAAACAAGGGCTCTCACACAAAGGGATATTTTGTGTGTTCAATGATTTTGCTTGCAGCCATGAGGGTATTTTTGGCTGCTTGTGTTCTTGTCATGCTGTGAAGTCAATGTGTTGACAGATCTCTGCTTAGAAGGAATGTAGACAAAATCCTATGTCACTTTGTATTAACCTCACTAGGCAAATCGAAGACATTCCAGCCCACTATTGGCATCTGTATCGAAGCCATGTGGGCACTAAATGCCACAGCATGTTATCAGACCATCACAGTGAATCACTAGTGTCAGAAAAGGGCTGAACAGAGACTCTTGCCTATTGATGGGCAGATTTAAAGTGGAACATTGGGTTCCTCTCAGATCACCAGAGAAAAATGTCAAGAGTTTGATGTGTTTGGAAAAAGGGTGGTTTCTTTTCCCTTGAAAAATTGACATGGGAAATTTTAGGCTGTGATTGGGATTAATATGTGATATACTATATATCTTGCATGTCTCAGTTGCACAGTTTTGTATTTTGGTGTTTGCTTCCAGTATCATTGCTGTCTGCAAAATCATTGTGATTCTGTAAACAAACCAATTATCAGTGTCTTCAAATGTCACATGCCCAGTCTGGTGTGGCGGCACTAAACGAATTCATTGTGCATCTGTGATTGCTAATTTCGCCAAATTCTGTCCAAGACAAAATTGAACATTCTGAAAGGAATCAAAGCAATGACATGAATTAAAACAACAGCGTGTTTCTCTGTTTTAAATCTAAGCTTGTCTGTTGTGAAGGTACCAAAGGTCCTTCACATCTCTAGGTTAGTTTTAAACTGTGTGAAAGCTTTCATGAGTCTGTGTCGAAACACAGCTGCTGTTCAGAGATGGTAGGACACTGAGCTGTGTGGATGATGGATGAAATGCCCTGCACAAACCCATTAACAGTCAACAGATGTCTAAAGATGAGACGCTCACAGAGGGAAAAAACACATTCAACCCCATGAGCTTCAAGTGTTTTTTTTATAACAGAACAGGGAGGCACCTTCACAATTGTCCTTGTCTGCAACAAAATCCATTGAAATGATGGATGCCAAAGCACAGGTGATGTGTCAGATTTTCACATCAGCGCTAATTAAATCTCCTTTTCAGTGTCCCATCATGGGTTTATTAAGCTGGGCTCCCTACAGAAGACATTACTAGAGCATAATTATTCATTAGCCGCTGTGCTGCATTGTGCAATTCTTTAAAAGGATGGAGAACATTTCGCATTGCAGGAAAAAAAAGAGCAAGTAATGCAAAACTAAGCTCTTTGTTGTGCTATAGAGTTTTCATCTGCATACTAAGATGTTTTCAATAATTTATATGTTTTCCCATACCTTTGGTCGAAAACACATTTTACCCCAAAATTTGGCCAGCAGCCATCGTGGTCCAGGAAAATAATACTGTTTTTCTGGTGTTAGAAAAGTCAAACAGCACGCCAAGTCCAACAGTAGTGGCTAATTTACATGATTATTACATGTCTATCTGATAGCAGGGTAATTGTGGCTGTGGTGGTGAATCGTGTGTTTTGAGACCCAAGCTTGAGGAGAGAAAGAGAGAGAGAGAGAGAGAGAGAGAGAGAGGGTGAAAGCAAGTCTGTCCAATATAAGTACATGCTGCAGCTGATGGGAATATCAACCACTGTGTACCAATGCAGGAAACCATTTGTGTTCTGATCAATGAAACATCAGCAACATTAGCATTTCATACTCAGTTAATATTGCAGTCACACTTAATTTTGACCTCAAATAAAGCAAAGATACTTTAATTGATTACTAGAAAATATACCTTACATATTGGTTTTAAAAAATAGTTTACAGTAAACAGTATATTTCCTTAAACTCATATACACTCTTAAAAAAAGGGTTAAAAAGTTAAAACTATTATGGGACAATTCACAGGTTGTTGCATTATTAAACCAGATAGGACAAATGCAGGTGTCTGGAGATACATTTTTAAGCCTGTTGTTTACATTTACATTTTACATTTACATTTATTCATTTAGCAGACGCTTTTATCCAAAGCGACTTACAGGTGCGGAATACAACAAGCGAGTCAACCTGAAGAGGCAACTAGACACAATAAGTGCTCATAATACAAGTTTCAGAAATTGCTCATCAGTATCATATGCTACAACAAGGGAGTTTAATGATTCCATCTCTTTTTCTCAAATTATAATTGTAAGATTATTTTTAAGAAGTTGCTAAAGACGCATATTTTTTGTCAACACTTGAACTATTATTACTGCACTTACATATTTTTGTTCTATCTTAAAACCACTTGCTACATATACTAAGCTAGCCTAACAGCCCTTTTGTTCATTTGATTGCTTCTAATGTTCTCCTCATTGGTAAGTCATTTTGGAAAAAAACATCTGCAGAATGATTAAATGTAAATGTATGAAATAAATATAAATATAAATTATCTTGTGAGCTCTTTCACCCCTACAGCTCCACTCATGCCTTTAAAAGTTTCATTTTTTAAACCATCATCCCCAGAGTGATGATTGCAGAAGAACGTTTATGAAACACACTGTCAATACAGAACTTTCTGATATTCTTGACTTGATCATAATAGCACCAAAATGGAGTCAGAGGTACACCTGCTGTATGACCAAAGCTCCAGGGTAACTGCTTGACAGACTAATGAAGGAAGAGTTGCACGAGCCCAACGCTAATTGGATAAGAACAACACACTATACATGCCACATTGCTAACAGTTCACGCGTTCATGGCTTTGTATGGGCTAGTCAGTTATGAGAAAATACACTCAATACAATACCCTTAAATTATTCTATTGCTTAGTTTATATTTGGAACCCCTAAAATGTTCCCTATAGAACTCTTTACAAAGGTTCAATTAAAATAATCATTTTAAATGGAAAAATTTAGTTCTTTGTACTTTGTACTTTGTTGTACTTTTGTAAAAGCTTCTATAGAATCAATTTTAAACAATGTTTTCTATTATATATAATAGTACCAATTTTTTTTATTCAGTAAGAAACGTTTAATTTAATGTTTAGCCAGGAGATCCCATTTGTGCCAAAGAGCTAAAGAGTAAAGATCCATAAAAACCCTTTGTATTATGGATGATCTTTTAAGATTTTTGAATAACTGTTGCATTAATTCAATGCATTAGATCAATGCATTAGATCATAATTAGCAAGCTCTTTAGGACCTTTGTCACGATGCTGATTCACAGGTATAATTTCATTAGATATAATTGCAGTTTTGTGTAATCCTTATTCATTGTGCTGTGTAAAGGCCATCCGTCATATTAAATACAGTATGTAACTGTATATGGTATGTAAAACGTTCGAATGAGAAAATGAGGAAACATGTTTGGCAGCAAACTCTTCCTCTCTTCCGTGTCACGCTGAGTTAACAGACAGCCCGGGTACCGCGGTGCACCAGACGCATCTGCTCCAACGACAACAAAGCGCTACAGACATTATCTTCACTGTTTCCTGGAACCCAATGAATTGAGGAAGCTGAAGCTTTGTTTTCCCTTAAAGTGTTATCTGGAACCCCTGCAGATATGGCCACCACAGTGGGGGGGGGGGCGTCATTATGAGCATAATGTGAACAAGCTAAACTGTAACAACATGGTACATCAAAAGACAACAGGCTAAAAAAAAAGGCAAAGATCATATGTGAATAATTGAACCCTAGAAAGAAATGATTTATTGCTTTAAATGTATTGTCTAAAAGTATGTCCTTATCCTCTCTCTCTCTCTCTCAATTCAGGAAATTTGCCTCCAGGTACAGAAATGATCTTTTACTAGCCGAGACAACCAGACAGTAATTGAAAATTTATGAGAAGATCAAAGAGCGTGTAGACCTTTAGCAAGACATGTCTGTTTGATCTGATTAATTCAAAGCCATTTATTTTTTATTTTGAGGCTGCATTTACGAGGGATTCTGATAACATTTAGCAATACATGTAATTTTTGATTTGTAACTTAATACGTGTGAAAGCATCATCTTCGCCTTTTCTCTATTATGTGTTGCAAATTTATGCTCTCTAGCCTTTTTAAACATTCGTGACCATCTTTATACTTGAATGAATGCTTGTGACCCCCAGGTTACTTCTGCAAACTGTAGGATCTTCAGAATAATTCATTATTTCTCAGATGACTGTCTTTCCCTGCAAAGTAATCCCGGTCGTGCGTGTAATTGCGAGCAAGATGAGCAGTGCATGTTTTCATGCAATGACAGAGACATGCTCCTCATCGACTGCTCCAAAGCAGTAAACCATGTAGGGAAAAAATAACACACTTGTTCAGTAACAGCACAATGTCTATAGCCTGCTCCACTCATCTGGTTCTACATGAGACATTTCAGTTGATTTAACAGCAAAACAGTTGAGTTGTGCAGCCAAGCAAAGAAGAGTGGTCCAAAAGAGAACTGTTATCTCTCCATACAAGCATTCACTCAATGGCATTGTGGATTGAATTGAGTTTGGAGTGCACTTCTTACCAAAACCAGAGGCCCACCCGTGGCAGACTGCATCCATGAGAGAGTCATGGGTCGAGATGCAATGTAATTAGAAAATGTGTGATGTACAGTAAAAAAATAATAGAATGATGTACTGTCCATTAAAACAGGTCCTGGAGGGAAGAGCGTAAGGGTGGGCTATGAGATCCATGCTGCATGTTAAACAGGGGGGAGGAGTTAAATCTCTGACATGAGTGAAAAGAACATTTTGGTCTGACTCTCTGAAATGAATTTCAAAACGAATGTTCTTTGTATAACAAGTTGAGTCTTCTGCCCTGCCTGTAACCTAAGAAAAGTTTGGAACATTGCTTTATTCCATATATGGCCTGCAGCAGTGGCTCTCAACTGGCTTTGTTGCAGGACACAGATTTTACGCTGAATATTGGCAACCTAGCATAGTACTAACATTTTATTATACAGAAGTAAAGCAAATGTTATTCATACAAAACTTTAAAATGCATTAGTATTGGCTGGGACAGGCCCTTTAGTGTGCCAAATAATTACAACATCATTGATTTGAATTTTTTTGTGGCTAATAATTACAGTATAGAACAAAACACATTGTGATTGGCACAAACCTTGTTTATCCTTGTTTAAAGTGAACCTTTATTTAATTTAGTGTGGTTCATGTTTTTGTTTATCTTGCATAGTTTTGTAATTGCTTTTTTGTATTGTTGGCACCTTTCTCTTGTGGCTAGCAACTACAAAATGACAGATGAATAAGCATTAAAATACTGTAGATTGGATGCCCAGTCTTTATCATTAAAAGATTGAAAAGCATTTTCTCCTCTCTTTTAAAAGTTTAGCCTATTTATTTGTTATCCTAACTACTCCCAATTATAAGCTAAGTTGCATTAGATTATTTGCAGTCAGTATTGTTTTAGTATAGTTGAGAACACTCCACAGATTTTTCACTGGCCTCGAGAAGCAATTCAAAAGGTCATACAATAAGTGAATTCAGAAAATATTTCACAAGATTGTGCTGACATATAGCATACCACAGTTGGCATGTAAATAGACAATAATAATTCTCTTTTGTAGAAGCTTAAAAAAAATCACACAACAGACCCTTTAACAGGGCAAATGTGGGTGAGGCAGTCGTGGCCTAATGGTGAAAGACTTGAACCTTTGTAACCCAAAGGTTGCAGGTTTCATTCCTAATGCTGCCAGAAAATGACTGAGGTGGCCCATTTACCCCAATTGTTTCCTGGGCACTGCAGTAATAGCCTCCCCCTGCTCTGTGTGTGTGTGTTAATGACTACTTACCGGTATGGGTTAAATGCAGAGGTGATATTTCAAGTATGGGTTACGATACATTGACAAGTAAATCACTTTCACTTGATTGGCATGTGCCAGTTTTTAACCTGAAGCTGTTGTAATTAGTGATAGATTAGATGATGGATGACTGCGAGTCAATGCCAGCGGTCTGTGGCTCCAAACACATTGAATGAAGGAAGATCACTCCAGGGAAGCTCATGTAGATTAGCTGAACAACATGAAGGATTTCTGCTGACTTTGGGGGAATTTACGAGAACAAAAACATTGCAAGAAAAGGGTCTCGAACCTTTGCAAAAATGCAATAAGTCAATAACATGCCTGTGATGTCTTAAGTTACCCAAAATAAAGAAGCTGTGAATAGGAAAGTAAGATTACTGTCAAAAACTCTAGCATCACTTCAGTGCCATTTGGAATCAGCAGGATTTCATTCAGTGGCAGGGATTCGATGCATTATGCATTGTCCACAGTGTCATTATTCAGCCAGCTGCATTTCAATGCCTATCCTTGCCTCTCTAAAACGCTGTCTCTCTCTTTTTCTCTTCCTTTGTAAAAAGCAAAGCACCTTACTCCATCAGAGAAAAATAGAAATGGAGGCTTGTGAAATGATTATGAACTATCCCATTAGCTACACTATACTGAGAACTTTAATTTGCTTGTTTATTTGCTGTGAAATTAACTCAACTGCAATGAGTGAAGCTCATTGGCTCATAAATGTACTCGAGAACAAACAATTCTGAGACACAATGACAGAAATTCCCTGGAACATCAGAGCTCTGAGATGTCGGATCACTGAGGTTGTCAAATATGATTCACAACCCTCATATTTTTTTCCCACAATACCCTTTGTCAGATCGTTTTCACATACATCTCTCCTTAACCTTCTTCCTTCCTTTTAAGTGTGAGTGCCGGTCCGGCAGGGCTTTGTTAAGGGATTGGTGGATTTCAGAGGGGTCTTAAAGCTCTTCTAAAGCAACTGAGAATAACCAAGAGGATTTTGGTTTAGATTTCACTTTTCCACATGCTGAGTCCTTACAGGATGAAACTTAAAATCTGAGTCTCTTTTCCTTTGAACTTCTCGCACAAAGTCCCTCAGCAGGTGCTGTCAGATCGGTGTCACGCTTGCTCTCAAAGATGACCAGAGTTATGGATCTATAGCTCATTAGAATGATGAATGGCATGTCCACTGATGACTAAATCTGGAGCTACTGTAGCTAACATAGCTTGTGCTTGTTCAGACCACAACCTCCTCTCATTTCCCCTAGAGGGGCTTTAACAGAGCGGAACCTCCCATGCAGGAAGTTGTTTTGTGTCAGAAAATGAAAAATCCTGTTTGTTTTTTTTGACATTTAAAACCCCTCTCATTTGTCATAGAAATACAAAGGCATCTGTCCGACATTAATAAAACAAAATGAGGATTTCCTGTGAAAACAAAGTTTGTATATGTGTATTATGTAGAAAGATTAAATTATAAAGATAACTTTTACTGTCTAGGAGACACGCATGCTTGTGATTGTACCTATCTAGAATTTTCCATATGGTCAGTTTTACTGACAGCTTTGTAAGACTCATATCTAAATCAAATGATGTTAGGGAGGATTGCTTTTGTCAGCAGTTTGTGAAGGAATAGGAATCCAGCTACGTCAGGTATATGTATGAGAGCAATAACCTTTATTTGTCAAGAATTGATAATTTGTTTTAATGCAGTATGTTTTTGTGTGATACGGTGTTTCAGAGATCCAGGGTTTCTTTGTACACAAGATTTGGACAAAAAAACTGCTGAAATATGTTAAGAATGTTCCTAAGACCATTTCTAGAATTCTGGAGGAAAACTTTGCAGCTCAAATGTTGCTCTCCAATAGCCCAAGAGTCTTAATGGCATTCTCAGTTATGTGTTATGTAAGTACCATATTTGTTTAGATGTTTGTCTTTAAAATTCCTAAGGTGGAATAAAAATTCAAATGAGACAATTGTCCATAGAGCTATAAAGTTAATGGGGAGAGCATAACATAGATAATTTGGTCATCAAACAATTTGGTTTCCTGGTGAACTTGGAGAACAGTTGAAGACATTGTTGAGACCTCATCTGAACCTCTAGAGGAGACGCATGTAGGGTTCTTAAGATCTCTCAGTGGAAAACACATCTTCAGTTGTTTGTTTTTAGTGCACCTTCTCTGCACTACATTAAGCCACAAATGAAGGGAAATCAATTTGTGATTGTAAACCTAAAAAAGGCAATTTACCACACATATGCTGCTGAAATCCCTCTGGGGCTCATATGTAGTGTTGCACATATTATTTGAATAAAAATTGACGTTGTTTATCAGAGCTGCTGTCATGGTTCCAGTCTGAGGAACATCAGGTGTTGCCCCTGGCAGAGAAGATAACAGCAGGATGAATGTGGTTCCAGGGTTTGCCTGCTTTCCACATCCAGTGCTCTGCTGAATGCAGCTGATAGCATGATGGTAATCTAAACAGAGGAGGCAGGAGGGACCCGCTATCTCTTCAGCTTGGGTGAAGACAGTACTGCAGTATTTGAACCCGCAGCACAGGCTGCAGGTGTAGGTGCAATACACTCAGTAACATATTAAATCAATGCACTGTCTCACGCATGTTCTTCCTCCATCCATCTGTCACAGGTCTCTGTCTTTAACCGATCAGTCAGAAACATAGGGTTTTGGATGCTGCATTTGTCTTCCTTTTGATCCATTGGCACATTATCGCAATCTCTTTCACAATCCCCAGATAAAGATAATGCTAAACCCTTTGGTGCCTCATCCATTGATTAAACATGTTTGATATTCATGAAGTCACCTGCATTAATATGCATGCACCAAACTTATGCAGCCCTGCTCATTTGTTATTCCAGTTAGTCTGGCATAAGATCACAGCTGTTTCTCTGTTGCGTCTCTGATGTATACTGCCCCCATGACAGAGGGGTCCGTGCCCTGCGTGTTGTGTATTGCGCTGTGTGGTGTGACACCACAGGGAATATGGAAGTGTGGAGTGTTTCTAAGTGTGTGTAGAGCTGAATGAGGTATCTGCCCCCAGCCCTTCGTCGTATATTGCTGACTGGCTTGCTCTCACTGCCATAGAAACGGGGTTCTTAAGCGCGTTGGAGGCGCATTCTGTCTGGGCGCTGCCGTGTGTAAGCATCGCAGGGACCAAGGAGGAGAGAGTGAGAGAGGGAGATTGAGAAGATATAAAGTGTAAGAAAGAGACTTGTCGAAGTGTCGGTGAGTATACAAGTGTTACACATTTTTAAGAGTAGTTTAGTGAGTATCAGTTCTTTAAATGGCTTGTGCACTGTAAAATGTTTAGAATGGATTTGTGCATCAAGGGGTTGATGGTGAAACAGGTTGCATGCGCATGTTGTGACAGAAAAACAGACTAAAATGTTATAGCTCACGTAGGACATGTGGCACACATGTGCTGCTTTAATTTTACAGCTATCCAAAGTAGTGTCAATGTGCAAATGTACTAACATTTTGTGCGCGTTTGTGTGTGCGCGCCTGCGTGCACGTGCATGCGGCGTGTGTCCACTACATCAAAGCAGAGCTGCAGTTGCTCCAGCGACAGCTCTCATGATCCCTTTATTGCTTTTGTTTTATCTCTCCATCCATCTCCATGGCTGAATGTGAACACTTTGAAAACAGATGACCGCTGAGTGCCACTGGATTATAGGTTAATGTTTTTTATCCCGTGCCCTTTTAGAAGGCTTTGTAAATATTTAATCAAAGGGGCTTCTACCCACACGATAACCTGCGTGTTTCTTCCTTTTTTTGTTGTTGTTTTGTTTTTAATCTTTTCTGAGTTTTTTCTCTCTGCCTGTACAGTACATACTGATCTATTCTTTTGCTCTGGCGTGTGCGTTGTGCTCAGCTGCACTCGGTGACTTTGACAGTATCACTTTGTTTGTTTGTTTTGTGTGTTAAGTGAGCAATCATGACTGCAGGATCTATCACACCCCCAAGCGATACTATCTCACCTGCTGCGTAATCCTTGCGATTCAACCTGGTGTCACGTTGACTTTGAGATCATCGCATGGGAAGGTGTCAGCTTCGATAAAAGTCACTTTTTCGAAGCCTGATCAACCAGGGCTGGTCTTGATATCTCACTCTGCTGGAAACACACTGTAAATATGTCACTCCATCTGTGGAGCACAGCGTTGGCTCTTGCCAGTACCGTCACACCCTCATTCCATAGAGGGAAAGAATCTTGCTCCAGCAGTGTAGCAGTGCAGTGAGCAAACTTTGGCTCCATCACCTCCCAAATATACAGCGCTATCATAAATCAATAGTGTTGCATTATGCATGGAGGAGAAAGCATTTTAGGCACTGATGGTGGTACAGTGCAGATCTGCACATCATGGCTCTACTGAGCTTTTCGATATGCTGTGCATGCTTGTAGTGACACTAACCCACTTGCTTCATGCGATCACTTGGGGTCCGTCTTATCAGATCTGCAGTGGACGCAGATGCTTAGCGGTCACAGAGGACAGATCACGTGATAAACGCAGTCATCGTTGATATGATGGGGGTTGATCGGTCTGACTAGAGGATTTTTCTATTTTTGCTTCGTTTTTCCTCACTTTCTATCCTTTTCTATCGTATTTCTCTCTCTCTCCTAAGGCTCATTTCCACCACGCCTGAAGATTCTTCAAAACGATAATCTCCTTTACAGTGAAACATGATACTGCAATCATCTTTCATTTTTTTAAAATCAAAGCCTCTGTCAATTTTTTTCTTGTTTGGTTGCCGATACAACATAATGACAAAATCTACTCAATGATGAAAATTCTTTAGCAGACGTTTATTTGCAAATTAATTTCCTTTATTTAACCAGGTAAAAAACATCTGCTAAAGAAATCTCTTTAAGAAGAGTGTCTTGGCCAAAGGGGCAGCAACAAACAATATAACAAAAAAAATTTCAATATCGGCCTTAACACAATACAACACCATCAGGAATCATACAGAGGACAAAACACAGTCTTTTGTAAGTACATTCAATGAATTTAGTGATGGGATCATCTGTCTATAGCAATTTATATCTGTATTGGCTCAAATTCAAATGTCATTGGTTGCACCATGGGTCCCATAGCTGGAGGCCCCTGACAGTTACAAGTCCCAGGGTAGTGGCCCCAGTTGGTAAACTGCACTTTGCCTTAACAACATTAAACATAAACTGAAGGTGTTGGGAGGCACACAGGGTTCCCTGTGGCTTTGGCCCTGCAGGGTGCTTTAGGGCTTCACATTAAAATGTCACTAGTGGACAAAACTGTGAAAGTTCCCCACAACAGCTGGGTGTGTAAACCTAGTGAGACACTGGTTTTGTACTGTAAAATCTGTATTGGCAGTTGGCAAATGTGAGTGGTGTGAGATGTGCTCAGAGTGTGTCTGCTCTCCTTGGAGAACTACTGGAGGAGCAATCTGTCTTATGACTGTGAAACATCTAAAGTCTGCATGAGAAGAAGTCTTCACTCTTAAGTGGACAATTATTGAAAATAACATCATTCAGTCTGGTAAAACGTGACAAAAGATATGGATGCTAAAGGTTTTTGCATGCTTGTGTGAGATTAGGGGAGCTGCTGTGGTGGACAGATCTAATTTTTATGATAGTCACACACACACAAGCACACATTGGGTTTTCATGTTTTATGGAGACATTACATAGATATAATGGTTTCTATAGTGCACACACTGTATATTCTATCCCCCTTACACTAACCCTACCCCTAAACCTAACCTCAAAAAGCAACCCTCACAGAAAATGTATAGATAAAACGATCTGACTGATTTAATCTTTCAGCTATTCAAAATTCAACATCTTTACACTTGGTTGATCTCACAAGTAGGTTTTAATGATGTTTCAATACAAGTTTAATTAAGCATGTACATAGACATACAAAATGTAGCGAAACGTGTACACACACATACTGCAGAAAGACTACGAAAATTGCTGTATGTTCTCGCATGTACCCCAGTATATTATGCCAGTCAGTAATTGTCCCATGCAGTATTAATACCTCATGTTATTTTAATGGGTAATTCTCTCATGACGAACACTGGGCAAACCACAACGCTTCAGCCGGTCTTAGTTCTTTAACTCTTTTCTTATGTGGAGAAGGTCCTGTAGCCAATAAACCTGCATCTGCACAGCTGATCGATATCCGCAAATCAAACATTAATGGGTCAAGGAAAAGTGAAGAACGAAGCGTTGAGGGAAACAATGCTGGTGCGCAGACCCGGACCTGCTTTTGATGCAGTCGATGAATATGATTTAGTTTTCCTTGCACAGTGCTGAATCTCAGCAGTGAATATGTGCAAAACAGACTCCCGCACCCTCTTCTTGTCATGTCTAATGTGGTATGATGTTTCGCCGAACAGACCATGACTCCCGCTGTCATGGTACTGTCACGTCTCGGATCACTGAAGTGATGCATCAGGCTTGTGCTGACATGATGTTTATTTCATGTCACAGGCCAAAGGCCAGAAGGAACAGGAACCCCGAACCACCGTTGAATCTGATTAGTCAGCAATTTGGAAAAGCATTAATGTCACTTTTTACGTGCAAAAGTTCAGATTAACAATGACTGGCCATCTAACCTTCAGACGAGCACTGATCCACAGTGGGCCTGAGGTTTGTTTGATGTGACTAATGCACATGGACGGTTTTGACAGCAGGGGTTGTGAAATGCGCAGATAATACCTTCAACTGGCAATTTGGTTTGCTCAGCTTTTATAATCAAGTAAAATTAAAAGCAACAAACACATGAAATCGTTTCAGGCAGATGACTGAAGCTAAAATAATTTGTTTTTAAGTACACTTCAATTGATTTGGAAAAAACTGAATAAACATTCATCAATGGGCTAATGATTTTTTTTTTACAGGCAAAGTGTTTTCAGTCCGTGAATGTGCAATTTACACAACACCAGTGCCACCTAAGGGAATAGCAAAAATCACGACTGTTTTCAAACACGTTACCACATAATAACATAATCCTGCGTAAGCATTACATATTACCTTTACAAGCCATTACATACATTACAACTATCATAGATACAGTCATATGCGATACAAATGCATAGACCCATGCTGTATATAGTATGTTTACCTGCACAAAATCAGGCTGACAGATGTATGATGATGTATGTAACTTATTTTAACCCTAATTTAGCAGTAGAATATATATCATACACAGCATGCTTTATTTTCTGTGGACAACCATCCTCCTAAGTCTTAATGTCAATATCAATTTTAAGATTAGTTTAATATCAGCTGTTATAAAATGGGTGAAACATTAAATTAGTCTGGTTTTATGGGTGAGAAATGCGTTGCAGTGAACTGATTGTGATACTTGTTAATGAAATGAAAGCAGCTGTAAACTAGCAGTGAACGTGTGTGCCAAACCCTGCAAAACTTTATCACCTTTTCGACATAAATTTTCACACGCTCGTATGCTCTTTCCAGTCAGTGTCCATCTGACAGAACGTGTCTCAAGGTTCTTCTTTTATGTTCTGGGAACATTTTTGCTCTCAATGAAGGATCTATAAATCAGGTGTATATCACTCCTCATAGAACCAATTAAAGTATAGGTTATGTGTAATAGGAAGATATGTGTGATAGGGTCAGTTATTAAGGAGATTGTAAATGCTGAGGTGGATAAAAGGGGACAGACAGCAGCTCTTTTATTACCAGCCCACATATTTAATTGGCTCATCTGAATCTGCTCAGCTAAAAATAAGTATAACAAACACAGACTTGAGCCTAACTGGTTGTCACGTGTCACACTGATGTGATAATTGTATTTCGTATAAACAGGACAAATGTCATTAATTGATTGTGAAGTTCGTACAATCTCTAGAAGTCTATATCTCTAGAAAATGTGTTTCCTACTGATACACAGTATCTTATATAAAAACAGCATTCTAGCGACTGCATCACCAAAATGTCACTTTTATACTATATTCAAACAACCTTCAAATGTCACTTGGCTGTGTATTTACTGTTTTGGTCATCAAACCCTGTATAACTGCTTCACTTTTTTATGTTCTGTAAAACCCATAACAGTTTTTTTTGCAGAATGGCTAAGCAGGTGTTTTCCATACAATTAATGTCATGGTTTATTTCTGCCATCAGATTTGATAGTAAATGAAATAAACACCATTAAAGGAATCTGCTCTAGTATTTTTATAAAATCAGTTAAGCCTCTAGACATTTAACGACAGAATTGGTTTCAAGTGTTAATTTTTGGGGTATTTAATAAATTTTTATGGTGCTTTTGACTGTACATTTATCTGCCTATTACTTTAACATTGTTGTGGGTTTAGGTCCTCTAAATATCTACATACTAATATTTGTTACTAGAACATTAGATATTTTGAGGACCTAAACCCACAACAATTAAATTAAAGTAACAGGCAAAACAAAGTGAGTTAAGAATGTCACCTGAGCAATGTTTTGGTGGTTTCCATCATAAAACTGCTCTGCATATGGAAAGTATATCAATGCAGAGCATTAAAATTCTCAATTGATGTTTTATTTCCTCCTCCCCCAGCTCGTCTGTTATTCCAATTAGTGTGTTTTGTGTTGGTATGAAAGCGTTAGTGGGTGATTTATAATAGAAGCTCTAAAAATAAACAGATTTTTATTTTACATATCAACCAGGAATAAATTAGTCATCATAATTAATTTTCTGGTTGCTTTAAATGTAAATGTATGCAGAGACGTGGAATAAAGATGTAGCATAAACTGCAGTCTAACCTATTAGCTGTTTATTTCAGGATTCATGTTTACATTTTTAGGCTCCCAGGCTTAGCCTGCAACAGTTTTATTTTATTCCACAGTAAGAGAACGTGAACTAGCAAGTGTTGATATTAGGATAAACTAGTGTAGCAGTCTCAGTGGAGTGCCTGCTTTACTGTTTCTGGTAGTGAGCCAGAAAGAAACACAACAGCTCAGAACAGGCACAGGAGACACAGAGCATCTCTGGAGTTAAAGATACCTTATGTTTGCTCTATAGTAAGATATCTTTACATGATCTTAAAACAACATCAAGGTCAGAAGCAAACGCTTTATGAGATTCTATCAGAGAAGATTGCTAATTATGATCGAATGCATCAAAAGTTATTGGCAATTTCATTTCTGGTCTCGCTCCAAATCTAATCCCAACCCCCTTGGATTCCTAAACAATGCCATTGGCTAAAGTAACTTTTTTGGGTAACTATTAAAGTAACTATTTAATGCCTGATTAGAAAGCCTAAAATATATTTTGGCTTAGGCAAATTAGCATCAATATGGAATTCAAGCAACATTTACACCTAATATTAGGATGCATTTCATGCGATCCAGTCACAAGTGGTCAGGCGAGACCCATCAGCGTTTACACCTGGTCATAACATGCATCTAAAATGGATCTCTTGTGACCACTTGTGTTTGGATTTTGAGGGATAAGGATCTTATTTCAGCACTTACGTGGTCTGAGTGTTACAGCATGTTGACAAAAGGCAAAAAACAAGAAGAAACAGCTCCCTAGCTATCAGGGAAAGTTCTCAGAACGTAGACTAACATTTTCCTAAAGTTCTCTTAAAGTTTTTGCAGTAACGTTATATATCATATATCAAAAACATTATTCTTAAGTTGTTAGTGAACCATTTTAAAAACAAAATTAAAAAATTGTGAAGAACGTTTTTATAACCAAGCAAAAACAGTAATACAACACTTAATAAACTGGAAGTTTTAAATGTTCCTAGAACTTTCAAAACAACATTTTTATGTTTTTGTTCCCTAATGGAAAAGTAAGGGAAATGTTCTTACAATCTAAATTTGTTAGCTGGGTCACGAAAGGAGGCCCTGCCTCATCACATAAATGCTGGGCTTGCACTTGCAATGAACTGTGTTGGCATGTTTGTGCTATCAGAGAATGAATGTGAGGGTACACAGCAGCAGTGATTTCTGTAGAGGTCTATGTGGTAGATCCAGATCGATGAACTCTACAGACAATCACACCGTGTCAACCCCAGGCTGTGAGAGCAGGAGCATACACTTAATACTGTGTTCGTGCATAAGGGCTGTTGCTAAGCGCAGAAAACCACCCTGTGAAACATCCAGGTATAGGGGACAGGCAGATTACTTAGGGTTGCCATACAACTGGCTGTACTGTAAAAGATAGCTTTTAGTTACCATTGGGCTCATGACTAGTAGCTTAATTTGTTAAGGGTTTATTTATTTGCAAAATATTTATCCAAGCATTCTGAAATTTTTGAGTTTGAGCCTGACTGACAGATCACAACCAAATTATACAGAACATCTTTGCTTTCTCATTATCTATGTTCCACATTTTGATTGATAAGCTTTAGTATCAGTGGGGAGTTGTTTACATCCGGAGGTCTCTCTGTCTCTGTACATTTTTTATGCTTATGAATTTATGCATTGGTTTCAATTCAAAATGCGATTTGTCTGCTGCTCTCGCCATTTGGAATTTTACCAAAGACAATGTATGAAGTCAGTGAAATGCTTCTTCTGAATTTAGCAGTTCTAGTAAGAAAGTGCCACACAAAGAGTGCTTTTAGTATGTTCACTGTTACTGTTTTGGCTGAAGCAGACATTTGATTCAAATTGCTTATCATGTTGTGGTAATATGTCCATGTGCACACAGCAGGCACTGGGGCTAAATTGCAATCATCAAGGCAAGAGGAAAGCTGACAGCCCTATTTTAAAGAAAAAACTGTTTAGCATTTAGCTTTGTTTATTTTTTCTTTTTTTTTCCATTGCAGTCCAAAAAAAAAGAACACAGTCTATTGCTTTGGTGACCTTTTAGGACTAATTAATGTCCTTGAGTGGAATAATCCCAATGGATGTGATTAGTATCAGTAAATTCTTGTGATCTCTCTTCTTGTAAGTGAACATCATTATAATTGGAATGAGAGAAACATTAAGCACACATTTATATTGCTACTATTTCCGTAAGCAAAAACAAATACTGCTGCTTAAAGTCACCATGAAAGCAAAACACACAATTCCTTTTTTAAGAAATATTGCAGTGTTAATATAAATGATTTATCTGTTTTTTTCTGATTAGATTTATCTTGTTTATCTGCATGTCATTTTGTTAATTAATGTTTCCTCGTAATCTTTAATCAAAATTTACGTCCCCTCTGGAATGGATCCTTTTTGGATGATGTCACTCTGATGGCTTGGATGGGGCCAGAGCCTTTAACCACTCCCTCCAACAGTCAGTCTACAGCAAGCTTTGAAAAACCTACTTTTCTAGATCAAATCCCAGGAGAAAAGCAAGCCACGCCCCCATTGCAGTCCATTTCACTCTGAATTGCATCAAAACACTGAAGTTAGCTGTGGTTTCCTGGAAATTTCTGTGTATATAAAATAATGGTGCTTTATATATTATATATAACAAGCATGTCTATTCTTCAAAATTCACAGTGCTTGAAAGACCATCTTTTCACTTTCGCTGAGATGTTTCTCAAAATATTTCAGGGATTAATTTCATAATCTTCCAATGGTCACATGATGTCTGCTTAATTAAATCATGCTGTGACTACATGCACTGTGTCTATGCTTCCTGTTCGAACACATTTCTGTGGACATCTGTGGCGCTGTGTGTTTAATTATCAGTGACTTTAAAGAAACAGTATCTGTGAGGTTCTGAGACTTGGATTGTTTTGATGATATTTTAAATAGACTCACGGTTTCCCCATGGGTTTACTTTAAACTCTCATATGAGCTTACCTAGCAGGATATTCCTCAGAACAATTTCGTCTGCATGGAAAACTCATTTCTCCAAATCTTCTGGGAGTTCAGGAAAATGGTTATATGTCATGCCTAAGAACATGGTGCATAGGTGCATCTGACGTTATTACGGTGAAAACATGCCTGAAACCTTATAAGAGGCTGTTTATCTGCCTAAGTCTTAGCACATGAATTCTGTATTGGTCCCTGTGGTCCTTCAGTTTGAGAGCCCTGGCTTTGTTTGCTGTTGCTTCAGCGTTCTGAGAATTAGGGGATTGGAGATTGTGGTGGAGAAGGAGCTATGAAATAGAGCAATCTAAAAATGGCCCGGATGTGGCATGGAGATTTACTTGCAGAGCCAATATGTTTCTGTGCAGAAATGAGGAGAAAAGCTTCCGTTCAAGCCTGGGGTTTCATACAGCATCATGCACTGATTTATACAAGCGACCGGCAAGAATGACCCTAGAACCGCAGTCATGTCTTCTTCCCTCCAGAGTCTCCAGGCTAATACTGCCCAGCTAACAGTTTTAGGTTGTAAGAACGTTTCCCTGTTGTTTTCTTTAAGTAACAAAAACATTAAAATGTTATTTTGAATGTTCTAGAATGTTCAAACGGTTCAGTTTTTAGACATTGTAGTAGCGTTACTTGGTTTAAGAATATATAAACAATTTTTACATTTTTAATGTTAACAATTTAACATTTTAAAACATACTAACTTAAAAATAAAGTTTTTGATATATGATATGTAATGTTAAAGCATTCTACTAACGTTACTGCAAAAACATTTTTGATAAATCTTTTAGAGAGAACTTTGAGAGGACTTTTTTAGAGAATGTTAGCCAATGTTCTGCGAATGTTCCCTGTTAGCTGGGTGTTTAGCAGTGGGTATTTATCTTTTGTCAGTGTATTTAGTATTTAAATGGTTTATTATAGTTGTATCTGTTTTATGCATCACAGTGCAAAGCTCTGGTTGGTTTTGAGCATACAAGCAATTTACAATTGGCTCTGTAACTTTCTGTTATATACACATAGAATTGTACAGTTGTTAAAAATCACAGCTCTTTACAGAGCTGTCACATTGATTTCTTCCAGCCAGTATAATTGATCTTGAACTGAGGAACGCAGCAAGGTTTAGTTCTCTCAGACCTTCTGAGGTTATATTTGCATAGATTCTCAGGAGATAGAACCAATCAAGGTCTCACTCCTGCAAGAGCCGTGCAGTGCATCTTTAAGCCAATAATAGTCAAATTCTTCCAGGATGGTCTTTGAAGCTACAAATATTTTCCTTTATAAATTTCTCCCTAAGGTTTTTTTTTTTTTTTTGCCACCATCAATATTCTTCATCGTTCACACAGAAACACAGGTTTAGTTCAAAGGCATGATGTGACAACACCTCTGCGCTCTGCCTAATGGTGGCCAGTCATTGTGATGCCAGTTCTTATCAGTGTGCCTCCAATTGTCCTTAAAATATCAGCTGCCACAGAGATGCGTGGGTGCAGAGTGCGTAATTGAGGGCTGCTGAGCTGGGTTAACACACAGTGTCATTGTATTTCTTTCTGATTGCCCTTTGTATGTGGAAAATTAGGAAATGTTACTATAGTTTACTGCCTTTTATTTCATTAATTTAATGCTAGTACCAGTGGCTCAGCTGGTAGTGCATTGTGCTGGGGGGTTGTAGAAGGTTGTGGGTTCGATTCCCAGAGAGCACACATATACTAATACATGTATACCTTCAATGCACTATAAATTGCTTTGGATTAAAGCTCCTGCTTAATGCTTAAACAAAATGCAAATGTAGTTTATTTTATTGGATCCATAGTAAGACAAAAATCCTTACTTGGCTATAGATGACCCTTCTGAAACTGTTGTTTCTTGCTTCACATTTTATGTCCTCTCTCATTTCTTAATGTCCTTTGAGCGCTCAACAAAGCTTTTTGTTTTAGCTGGGGATTAGATGATGAGGGCTGACAGGGCACACATTGCATCTTATGGCTTGGTTTCTATGGAAACCAGGTTACATTTGAAGACATTTGAAAGGAAAACCCTCGGGCCCAGTTTGCGCTCTGACTCAGTTTCAAAACAAATCTTAATTGAATTTGCGGACCTCCTGATATTACTCATATGCTCCAGCCATGGCCCAACCCAGTTGAACCCGTGCCTGAGGAAGGGAGGGGAAATTAACAGACCCCCCCCTTTTATGTGCTATCTCATAGGACAGAATGTTCTCCGCTCTGCTGCTGCAGCAGTTGGCTGGAAATCTCACAGAGCGCCAAGAGAGGCTTATAAGTGTTGGAATACAGGTGTGAAATGAATTCTGAAAAAAATAATTATGCATGAAAAGTTGAGGCAGTATTTATTTATTAGTTTTTTTGATGGCCATTAAAATGTCACACAGTTGGTGGTTTTAAGCAAATAGCTAAATAGAGAGTAAATGTTTGCATGATTGCATATATATTTAGCCATAAAATCATTATCATTTTGATTAGTTCCTTAAACAGCATATGATGTCACCTACCGCATGTTTAATTGTGACATGATCCCTGAAACGCGCACTCTTTTTTTATCTTCATTATTTATAAATCTGGAATATACTGAAACTGAAAGACCAGCTTTTGCCCTGAGAAAAGCCTATGTTGATTGATTGATTGACTGATTGTATTTGTGAACCATAATGAACACGGCCCATTAACTGACTATTATAGCTAGCGCCGTGTTGAATTTCATGCTGGTTCGCAACCAGGTCTATAGGGAGTCCCAGCGTCACACAGTTTGAATTAATTACCCATACATCACTGGGTGGAAAAACGCCTGCTCACGCTGCCTCACTGCAGCACATCTTATTGCCCCTGTCTTCATGCTGATTACAGAGCAATTATGTTCAGTATGCATACTGTACTATATTTTCATACAACATACATTCACTTTGGGGCTATGAACATATTGTGGACTTTAAATTTGTTTGAGTTCAGATTAGGTGCTTTACACCCACCTAACAATTTTAGGTTATAATTTATATTTCTCTAACATTTCCATTAAGTAACAAAAACAATAAAAACGTTATAAGAATGTTATTCAAATATTTTTTGATTCTGTAAACTTTGTTTTTAATTCCACTAACTACACCAGAATAACATTTTTGAGATAAGATATATTATGTTCTACTAACGTTACTGCACAAATGTTTTTGATACCTTTAAAAAAACTTTTAGAGAACATTCTGAGAATGTTCCCTGTTAGTGTGGCATATGCTACTAATTTTTTGACATAAAAAATTAGAAAGAAAACATTGAATTGTTTAATCCATCCATGAGTCTGTCATGTCAGTGTGACATTATCAGGGCTGTCCAGCTGTGAGTGCTAACCAATCTTATTAAGGATCAAAAGTCAACAGAGCAGATCATTTGGCATACTGGATCATTTCACATGACAAAACACAAGCTATGGCAGGGTTTGAATGTGAAAATCCTCTGCACGCATAAATCCCTGGACCTGGGAATTTCATACCCATCCAGGATAAACCCTGAGCCCTTCAAACGGACACTTCAGAGAAAGCAGTTTACCAAATTTGGAGCCTCTGACAGCTTATTCACATGAAAAATGGACGTTCAACAAAAATTCAGCTTTTGGTAGAGAAAACTATTAGAAACTTTTAAGAAGCAGCACATATTTTACTGATAATACTGATGTTCATTTCTGGACATAGCATACAGAACATACTTTCTCTGTCTGGCTTTATCATGAACAGTCAATTTATGTGAAATAACCTTGAAATTCACCAGACATGTTCTAAATGTCATGTCTGGGTTTAAAGAACAGCTCCAACCATAAATTTGTCATGTTTTAAATAATTTTTCCTGTTCCTTCTGGAATGTAACCTTGAATACCATCTTTGCATTATTATTGTGTGCTTATAATAGTCAATTAAATGCTTTGAGGAATGAGGAACTGTATGAGGAACAAAAATTCCAAAAGACTCTAAATTAGATCTGGCCCCAAGCTATTTGAACTGTCAGTAGAGATTTATACTCCATTTGAGCAAGGACACATTCTACACTTCTCTGGAAGCTCAGGGAGATCACAGCATGCATTATTTCCAATAAATCAAACCAGTGAAAGCCATGGGAGGAAGGGGTTCGTATTGCTGTTAGAAAAAAGAAGATAAAACATAATTTTTTTTTTACTATGCAACCACATCTGAAGAAAGAATATATATATATATAAAATAAAAATGCATTCGGCTGTTATAATACTATTGCATCAAAACCTATAGACCCTATAGTTCTATATAGCTCCCACAAAATATAAAAGATGTCTCTCCCCTCCGCCCTTTTATTTTTAAATGAATGTTTACACGGTGCTTGTCAGCAGTCTTGGAGCTTCTCCAATCCATTTGTTCTATTGCAAGCAAATTCTGTGTAATCGTGAAGAAATGAGATGGAGCTTCCTTTCCGCCTACATGCATAAGAGTCATTCATGGGTGGAATGCTTCTCAGTGAGAGCCCTTGATACGGCTGCAGCATCTTCCGCTAGCATTGTTCTGTTGGAAAGAGATTATAGCCCTGTAGTGACACAAAATCCGTGATAACTTTAATTACATTTCGTCATTTCTGCACTGTGTGGTTGTGTGTGTGTGTGTGTGCGAAATCAGTTTATTTTATGGTTTAGCAAATTTAGGGCCACCAACATTCTCGGCTGCAGTAAATAAACTTCAGAGCTCTGTGGCTAAGTAAAAGTGGAGAGACCGGGGCTAGTTGTTACACTTTTTACCCCCATGAACATTTCTCAGAGTAAGGCATCTTTAAAAGACACTTTCTGTGTGGAAACTTAAATTGGAGTATTTTCATAATTTTTTAATAAGAGTATCTATTGCTGTTACCCCGGAAAAATACAATATATTGACCATATGTTAACCTTTTTTGAAAACCTTAGAAGTTTTAAAACCTTATACCCAGCTAACAAAGAACATTCTTAGAACACTGGCTAACATTCTCTAAAAGTTTTGTCATTATTAAAATTATTAAAAACATTTTTGCAGTAACGTTAGTAGAACTTTGTTAACATTCTATATTATATAAATCAAAAATGTTATTTTTAAGTTGTTAGTGGAACATTTTAAAAACATTACAAAATTAAAAAAAGTTTGAATAACATTCATATAACCAAGCAACAACATTTATACAATGTCTAAAAACTGGACTTTTTAAACGTTTCTAGAAATAACATTTTTCAAAATCACATTTTCAAATTAACATTTTTAACGTTTTTGATATTTAATGGAAATATTATGGAAACATTCTTACAACCTAAAATTTTAGCTGGGTAGTTAGACCTTATAGTTTATAGTAAGATACTTGTGACTATTTCCCCAGTGTGACAACTAGCCCCGGTCTCCCCTATAAATAAAAGTCATTAGTCATTTGACAAATCCTGGACCTAATGCAGTGTTCCTTCTGTCTTTCTCACTGTTTTGGCCATCTGTGTATCCATATTGTGCGGCCCATTACTTCCGGCCAGCTTTAGACATCGCTGTTGGCCTTCCCATTGGAGTGATAATAACGTGTGGTTTGGCGCTGCTGCTGATCACCGCATTTGTCTCCTGGAAGCTGTGCTGGGTTCCTTGGAGGAACAAAACGCTCTCCTCAAGTTCTGCGGCCCTTGCCCCTGACGACTGCCCCTCACTTCAGCTGCCATCTCTTCTGCCGAGTCCTCAGCCATCCGAGGTCGCTATGGCGACTGAGAAGGAAAAATACCCTCTGGCTTCAATGGGCTTCCTGGAGGCAGCTGTTAAAATAAGTCACACATCTCCGGATATCCCTGCTGAGGTGCAGCTCTCCATGAGGGAGCACTTTCTGCGCCGTACGCAGCGCATGCAAAGACAGACCACCGAGCCAGCGTCATCCACCAGGTGACAGATTCAAACTTCATCCAGGAACACACATACATTTTGTCTCATACACATTCAGACATGTTTTTATAAATATGTCAATATTGCCTGCAGTCATATACAATGAGGTCCAAAGTCTCAAATTTGAATTCAAATCAAACATTTGAAAAGAAACATTGAATGAATTTCAGATTGTTTTATATGTATTTGAGCTGGCACAGATTCAAGTTTGTAATCTAATCATCCAGTTATGTTATTCCAGCATGGTTTGAGAATTGTTCCAAAGAGCATCTTTTTCTTTTGTGCTTCACTGAAGTTTTTTTTTATTTTAAATTAGAAATGGAATCACAGTTTTCCAATGTGGTTTCAGACTTCTGGATGCCCCTCACTGCACACATTTACACATTTCTTTCCTATCACTCACATTCAGATGTGTACACACCTGAAGGCAGTGCAGACTGTGAGCCCGACATCTCTAAAGGAAACCACGCATACACACACTCACTCATAACTCATTTGAAGTCACACCACCAGTCATGCATAATTGGATCTGTGTGCCTTCCTCTATCTGCGAGGTGGACGTGACAAAACAGTAATTTTTTTCATTAGGAAAGGCCTCTAAAGGCTTCATTAATCATATGTAACTCATAACTAAGTCGCTCAGGAACATTAGAGAGCTACAAGAGAAATAGTATTTACAAGATAAAAATTAGAAAAGTATATTGCTGATGATGCAAAAATTCTTAGAGGACAGTGAATTCTTTCATCTTAGTCTACTTTGTTCTTCGATGCATTCAATTATTTCTGTGTCACTTCAGGGTGTGTGTTTAATGTTTAACTGTTCTATAATCCCTGAACTCAATTCAAGCGTCGCTCATGCATACACGATTAATTGGAGATAGTTCCAGGGCACTTAATTATGGCACAGTACTTGTCCACTCCAAATTAAGTGTTTGTCCAGTCTTATTTGCTTATTAAGGAGTCATTTCTAAATTAGTTTTAATATTTGGCTGCTCTTAAAGACCTTTTCACTGATTTCAAGTTATTAACATTTTGCCTTAGCTCAGCTTGAAGAGGGAAAATGTGGTTGTATTAATATTAAGTCATATGTGGTTGAATTAATCAACCATCATTCATTGTAGTACTAGGGCTGGTTTTAAGGACAAATGTTACATAAATAATGAAAGAAAAAACAGACAAGAATTTATTTATCCATGCACTGCCTAGGACTATGGGTGGGCATTCAGGGGCTTTAGTTACAAATGGTTTGGTTAAATCACCAAATGTTCTATTATCACATTATCACTATGCTGCTTTCTTGTCTGGTGGTTTTTGTAACAAATAATAAAGGTCATTCAGAGCTTTATAGTCTGTTCTAGACTTCAAATATAGTTTCCCAAGCCAAACATTTGACTAATGCCATAAAGCCTGACTCATATTTTGGTTTATTCTGCATTCAAGCTAATTTAAATATAGTGGAAAAGAATTAAGACATGAGCCTTGGTCTTCTGCAAAACTCTTGTTGAGGCACAATACTATGAAACTCACAGACTTTGAGAATTAAACAACAGGTTCTTTATTTCTCAGCAGCACACATTTTAACAGCCTGTTAACCTGTAAACATTACTTACTGTATAAGTGTACACAAGTCCACTGAGAGGCACAAAGGATTTTATCCTTTGGCAAACTATATAAATGCAGGATTTTTGGGTATTTGAATCCAGGACTAAATACAGTAGAATCTGTTTTGTTTTAAAAGATAAATTTTTAAAAATGAATGTAAGTCAGTCTGTTGAACACTAATCCAACATTCTCCAAACACTATTTTGTCTCAACACACACCCTTATTATTAATTTGTCTGTCTTTCTGTCCTTTACCTAATTTTCTCCAGGCATAGTTCGTTCAAACGTCACCTCCCCCGTCAGATGCAGGTAGGCAGTCTGGACCTGGGCGACGACTATGAGGTAGATGAGCGCCCAACCAGCATCGGTCGTATCAATCCCGAACTCTACAAGCAGATGACCACGAAGAACGAAGACTCCAGCAATGGTGAAGGTGGCAAAAGCTGTGGGAAGATCAGTTTTTCTCTCCGTTATGACTATGAGAATGAGATGCTACTTGTTAAGATACTCAAGGCTTTTGATCTACCGGCCAAGGATCTCTGTGGCAGCTCTGACCCTTACGTAAAGATCTACCTGCTGCCAGACAGGAAGCAGAAGTTTCAAACACGAGTTCATCGTAAAACCCTCAATCCCACGTTTGACGAGTCCTTCCAGTTTCCTGTGCCCTACGATGAGCTGCCTGCCAGGAAGCTCCATCTGAGCGTTTTTGACTTCGACCGATTTTCAAGACACGATATGATTGGGGAGGTCATACTAGACAATCTGTTTGAAGTGTCTGATCTCTCAAGGGAGACCTCCATCTGGAAAGACATTCAGTATGCTACCTCTGTAAGAATACCCTGCCCTTCTGTCTTTCTCATATGTGGATTTAACAATTTAACCATCTAACAATTTTAGGCCATTAAAAACGTTTTCCAATTTCCATTAAGTAACAAAAACATTAAAAACTTTAAAAACCATTCTAGGAATGTTCAAAACATCCAGCTTTCTAGACGTTGTATTAACTTTATTGCTTGGTTTTAAGAACGTTATTCAAACATTTTAATTTTATGTTTTTAAAAACATTAACAACTTAAGAATAACATTTTGATAAAAGATATAATGTTACAAAACATTTTACTAACGATACTGCAGGAACCTTTTTTGAAACTTTGAGAGAACGTTATAGAACATTAGCCAATGTTTTGAGAATGTTCCCTATAAATGTTTCCCTATAAAAACCCTGTTAGCTGGGTTTTTATAGGGAAAGTGTATAATGAGAAAACGTGTGAAGATGTAAATCAGTATATCATAAAAGCACCTCACATGGTGCTTTAAGAGTGATAACATTCTTGACAAAAATTTAAGTTTGGCTGGTAAGATAAAGGAGGTTTTATTGAAACAACAGCAAGTACTCTTGATATTGCACTGGTCAGACAGTTTGTGTTTGGTGCTGATAAGAAAATCCATTGAACTTTATTTTAAACAACAAGGCCATTAGCTCTATCAGTGCTTGCTAAGCTGCTACACAAATTGCTTGTTTCGTTGTTTAAATGCAGTCACAATATTCACTCTTTATACACCCAGCTGTAACTTAAAGTTGTAAGAATGTTTCCCTAATGTTTCCATTAAGTAACAAAAACATTAAAAATGTTATATTGAAAGTTCTAGGAACCCTCAAAATGCTCTAATGTCTAATGTTTATTAGACATTGTATTAATGTTATTGCTTGCTTATAAAAACGTTATTTAAACAATTCTGTAACATTTCATTCAAATGTTCCACTGACAACTTCAGAATAACTTTTTTGATATACATGATATATAATGGCAAAAAACTGTGAGAGAACATTTAGAGAATGTTTGCTAATGTTCTAAGAGCTTTCCCTGTTAGCTGGGCACCTGCCAGCCAGCAAACAGTAAGAGTGCCAAATTAATGAGGGCTGAGGGACCTAGCCCCATTAACACGGAGATAAGCTGGTAATTGACACATGAGGTTGACTGACACAGGCAGGTTGTATAATGGTAAAAAAGTAATTGCTTTTTCTGTAATGGGCACTAATAAGAGTTAGTGCCAATCAAAGCACGCTTCAAGACCGCAATAATAAACGCTGCGCTTAACCTCCAAAACAGGTCTTGAGGTCATCTGAGGTTAGTTGACAACTGTGCTTTTTCTAGATCTAAAGCTATCCTCAGAGGAGCAATTCAATAAACCTGTGCTTATTGCTCTCGTGGCAAAAAGCCGGTTGCCCATTTGAACAAAAGCACAAATTCTATTGCACTTGGCAGGCGATTTGAATCTGAAATTTAAGCCGCATCTTCTGAGAACTATCAACATTAGGTTGATGCCAGAGGCCAGCAGACATGTTCCCCAAACCATTTTCAGACACAGAAGGACATTTAAACTCATTTAAGACACTAAATCGGAGAAACAGATCCATTTGAGCTGTTTAAAGAATTATTAACATTATTTTAGACTGGACAATACAATTGATCGAGTCTCATGATAAGCATAGTTACAGGAAATCAGTCATATATTTGCAAGCTTTTTGATAGCTTGACTGCAACTTTTTAATAGCCAATTATTATTTTGTAACCATTTTTACCTTGCATCATAATGTGACAGTGAGGTTCAGTAAAATGCAATAACACAATTCGTTCTGTATACATAAAGTTCACTTTATGGATTATAAAGTTTTTACAAATATTTTTTGTGACATGTTTACAGCTGTTTTACTGCCAAGTCTGGTATTGTGCCAGTCCATCAATCCACTTTAAAAAGTCTCTTCTGTGTAATACGGAAGCGCAACCTGAAAATAATCACCTTAGAGGGCTGGAGAGACATTAAGCCACAAAGAGTGGAGTCATGGGATATGACCATCAGACAGAGGCTTACTGCGCTCATTTAAAGTGATTCATATTTACACTACACTTAATACTGTTGAGGGGATGAACTCCAGCACCATGGGAACTACTCCTTCATTATGCATTGCACATGTTTAATGTTCAGACAAAGTGGGCCTCTCAATCCTGCCTCGAATGCAAAAGGTCGCAAGTTTGAATCTTGGTTGATGGACAACTTTAAAAAAAAAATTAACTTGCATCTGACCAGACACCAGTCAAGATTAAAAATACTAAGTTCAAATGATTTATGCAGCCAAGCTGATTAAACTTAAAAATTTAAGGTAGCAAAGTTTTTATACAGTGTAACTGTGACGTATTTGGTTGCATGTTATGGTAGCAAACTTTGATGCTTTTTATTGATTGATTGATAAGCGAAGCATTCAGAGCCAAATAACTTCGGATATCTTACGCTGTTGTCAACAAATGTGAAGAAAGATCAATAATCAAAGATTTTAAAGGGGCTGAGATGAAAGACAGAGGACGTGAAGCCCCATAAATAAGGCCTAGCGATGCCTATACTATATGCATTTGTTTTATCCAGTTAAAACTTGCAGAAACTGACATGCTTGGATTAGCTGTGAGAAAATGATGGGTCACATGCCATAGCTTAGCTCTGGTGGAAAGGCTGAAATGTTTAGCAGAGTTGACGTTTAATTAACGGGTTGCTGGAGTGATGTCCAGGAGAAGAGCATGACTTAGAGAATCGTAACAGCTAATTGGTCACTGTGGCTATATCTGTCCAAACAGCACTCCCTTAGACCTTGATATTGAGTCATAGGCTTATTAAACCCAACCTTTACAGTACAAATGCCAAACCACATCTTCAAATCCCAATGAATGACTTCCCTCAACACTAACTAGCCTTTGGCATATCTGTGAAACAATAACAAAATGACTCACATCCCATTGACGTAGGACTTTTTCCCCTCTATTTAGCCATTGTACACATACAAAGGTAAATGATTACTAATACTCCATTGACACTGATGCTTCAGTAAAGGAAGCCAGCGTAAATCAGCCATACAGTCATACAGATCAATGTCTGATTCATAGCTCAGTTTGCTTGAAACGTCATGTCTAATATTTAAAGTGACTTTTTTGCAGGCAGGTTCACTTTGACACAGCCACTTACTACTTCATTGTACTTTTCAACACATTCAACGTGCCCAAATGTCTGAGACCACTAGTTAAGATGCACTTGTGTGAGTGAACCATTTGTGTAATTAATAACTTGTCTTTTATTACAAATTATATTATCATTCTAACAAGTAAAATGAAAAAAGTACCATTTCAGAATGTCTACCGTTTCAGTGTTTAGTATGTTTCCATTTAGTATGCTTCAGTGAAAACACTGGGGCATTAGGGCCCACACAGAAGGCACCCCTTTCAGCACTAATAGTGGCAACTAGTGCAGGGCTTCTATTTAAGTAATGGCCAAGCTGAGTTCTGCTTAGATTCAGTTGGCAGCCAGTTAGGAGCTGCAGGTAAATACACTAGCAGCATACCTGATTAGTGACATATACTGTAAAAGTGGAATCTTAAATATGTCCCACTCATTTTCTGTCATAACGTTTTCTTTATTACCAAACAAATGCTAAACCTACAGATAATTATATTAGAAATCCCATATTTTCAGTGTGGTTTCAGACTTTTGGACGCAGCTCTACCGCTTAATACTTGCTATGCTAGTATGCTATTTTCATTATGTAACAGGGAGCTACAGCATTGCCAAAGGTCTTGATTTTGACCACCAGGTCTGAGTTTAGACAGTTACAGCTGTACCTGTCACTGATACATTACTGCTTCATTACTGTGATTTTAACTGTGCTACCTCACCGATGCTTATGCATTGAAAAGATGACCCTATTAACAGAGTGGGCAAATGTATTATGTTGCTACATTGACTTGTATGTTTGTGTGTGTGTATATAACAGGAGAGTGTGGATCTTGGGGAGATCATGTTCTCGCTCTGCTATCTGCCTACGGCAGGCAGACTAACACTCACCGTCATCAAGTGCAGGAACCTTAAGGCAATGGACATTACAGGATTCTCAGGTAGAATTTCTGTCACTCAATATTTTCCTGCCTTGGAGCATCTAAACACAGACCTGAGGGTGGAAGTATAATTTAAAAGGGGTCATCAGCGGTTTATTTTTTAATTAGGTCGCTAGTGCATCTTAGAGTTTTGTCACGGCGCAAAGCAGCTTGTGTGAAGAGACTAATGTGTGAAGATGGGGCAGTTAAAAACTTTATTACTGATCTTACAATGGTTGTTTTTATTGGTACAGCAGCACAAATAAAGAGTTTAATTCTGAAAAAAATGTACAGTACAATAACTGTTACAAATGTTTTGATGCAAAAAAATAACATTATAGATAGACATAAAAAAATTAAAAGAAATAATTTAGTTAATTTACTCAATTTGAATGTACTGCCTCTGAAGACTTTTCTTTTATTGTTCTTTTATCTCTTATAGTGTTAATCCCAAATCCTAAATGTTCTAATCAGTGTTAAGTGTTACAGATTTCTCTGTATGGATTTAATTCAAACATAATTTCCCAGGGTATCAACAACATCGCGGCAAGTGTTAGCCAAGAAACTATAAAGTAGTGTTTGGAATGTGATGCAGGAAACAATTTTAAGCTCCAATAGCAAAATATCTCACACTGCCATGGTTTATCCTTATAATGATATTTCATAGACCAGACATTTTTACTTTTATCCGCTCAGTAAATGTTTTTCATTTACTGTGAAATTGAATTCACATGCACTGGATAATATCTATTAAGAATTGCCTCAAGCAAATTTGGTGTCAGAACAAGTACTTCTCATATGATTTGTTCTGCCTGAGATGGAAGTGGTTTATGACTTAGTAATGTACAGGCATAATAGATCAGACAAATCGTGTAATGATGGATAAGGGTGGAAATCGGTATACAGCCCTAATGTTAGAATCCACTCTCAAATCATTGTGATTAAAACACTGAATCTCACTGAATGGCTTTCCATTCACACTGAATATTAAATTGGATCAGTGAAAATATTTCAGATGATCTCATCTAGTCCCATATTCAAGCTATTGTTAGAGGATTAAATAATATATGTTTAATATTAGCGATATGTTATGTTATGTTTAATATAGTTTAGTATATTAGAAATAGTTTAATGTTACTGAATAAGAAAGAGAGCTACAAAAATTTTAATCTGCAAATGTGAAATGAATTATGGCTATATGAAGTAAATTGACACCAGTGTTGTCTCTGAGCAGATCCCTATGTGAAAGTGTCCCTCATTTGTGATGGGCGGCGCCTGAAAAAGAAGAAAACTACAACAAAAAAAAACACACTGAACCCAACATATAATGAGGCCATTATCTTTGACATCCCTCCAGAGAGTATGGACCAAGTCAGCCTGCACATCTCTGTCATGGATTATGACCTGTATGTAACACAGACACCTCCCTCTGATTTAGTTTAAATGCATTAATGTTAATGCTTGTAAAATGTGAAACATAACATGCTTATATATTATATCTCAATGCATTCAACATAATGCATATAGTTTTTCATGACTCAAAGACATATGAGAATACAGGGATGCCAACGGCTTTTTCCACATGCCATTAGGTTTCGTGCACTGTTTAGTGGGCAACACTTTTTAGTGTACTCCATCTCGTGCATGCGCACTACAACTTTTTTATGATATTACTTCTGACCTAAGAATACTTTGTGGTTAAACAGTTGTCAGTTTAGTTGAAAACATTTGATCAGATGTAACCTATGGTCATTCAGTCGTTTCACTCAAAGCTCAAAGTTCGCTCAAAGTCATTTCGGTTATACATGCACTTAAAGGGAGAGTTTACCCAAAAACACAAATTCTGTCATATACTCACCCCCATGTTGTACCAGACCTGTAGAGTTTCTTTCTCCCATAGACTACAAATGAAGATGCTGGACAGAATTTTTACAGTGCTTTCTTGCAAAGTGGATGTGAGCCAGGGCTATAAATCACCCAAATAACAAAAAAGCACCATAAAAGTAGTCTATATTCTATAGTCTTCTATATATTCTATATTCTATAGTCTTAAAATAGCTTCATGTGAAGAACTGAAAGTAAAAACAAACTGATTTTCTTTGCAGAAAGAAAATCTTTCACTTGACATGTAATATGCAAAAGTACTTGACAATTTTATCTGTTCTTTTGTCGTTTTGGGATTGTATTAAAAGGGCGTCTCCTTTTGTGTTCCACAGAAGAATGGAAATAATATGGGATTGGAATGACATGAGGGCGAGTGTAAATGTTGATTTTTGAGTGAACTGTTTTTTTTAAGGAAGAAATGGGTCAAGTGTCAGAGCATTCACTGCTCACCTCTCTACAGGTGGGTGACTGAGAGAAGAACCATGAGCTTGTATTTTATTCAGCATTCTCAGCCTAAAGCAGTCTGTTTGTGAATCAATCTGGAGTAGAGAACAAACACAGCTTTAGATGATGTCGGGAGGTGCTGTTTCATGAATCTTTTTTGTGGGGTCATTTGAAGGACTCTAAAGTTCATTGCCATTAAACTAAATGTATGTTGATATGTTTTCCTGATGGCACTTTAACTGCTCTCAGAATTACAAACATCTGCACATCTGTATTCATAGAGCAGTATGGCACACAATATGACGCAATATGATGAACTCACTGAGAAGAGATGATTGGTTCACGTTGTCCTTTTCATCAGAGGCCATTACTGAAAGAAATATGTACAAATGAGCAGTGAGGTTGTTCTGGCAGACGAATGCATAATTTCCTTGAAAAAACGTGTGTATGAATGATGGACTGACAAACTGTATTTGGGGGTAATAGTGGTTATATAACTTTGATGTATATGACTATATATGTGTATACAACTTTAATGTTCAGTGCATATTTCAAAATGTGTATATAGCTCTCAAACTTGGTATTATTTACTACACTTTTGGCCTTTGGGTCATTTTTGCCCAGTATTATTTATTGTCAGTGTGGGTGTACAAATGTTTTTTTTTCTTTTTCCTTGCAGGGTGGGCCATAATGAAATAATTGGTGTGTGCCGTCTGGGGTGCGGTGCTGAAGGTTTGGGTAGGGACCACTGGAATGAGATGCTGGCATACCCCCGTAAACCAATTGCACACTGGCACCCCCTGCTGGAGCCCAAGAAATCTGAAAAAGAGGTCAGTTGCCATGTCAGGACACGTAAATACGAACACAAAATTGAATATGAGCAAGTATTCAGCAGATACAAACAGTATTCAGCAGATACAAACAAATATTCAGCAGAAATATCGGTGAAGGGCTGATTCAAAATAATTTCTTGAATCAGATTTGTTATTCTGAAATGCAAATTGCATTGCTAGAATCTATTTTTGACTGGTTGCCAATCTCTTTGTAAACATTAAAGTCTGTCTGGTCACTTCCTCAGACTCAGAATCATAAGTAATGCATAAGCAGAATGTGTCAGTGCTGATTTTAATTTACACACTGAAATAAAATTCGGTTTCTGACCAAATGAGAAATTCGGTAATGGGAAATCATCAGTTTCCGAACTCCTCTGAGCTGTATTTGATATCTGAGTGTGCCTCTTTTTGTGGGAATTCTTATGGGAATTGCATCAACTCAGTGCTCTATATGCCCTCATTGACTGGTTTTTCATGTGTCCTCTCTTACAGTGGAAAACTAGAACAGCCAGTTTTGACAGTCAGGGGTCTTGCCCCTCCCCCAAACCCCCGCCAGCCCTTGATCAAAACCAGATGTAAACCCACGGGCTCGGCATCTTCGCTCTCTAGCTGATGTCTGTCTGCTGAAGGAAAAAGAGAGCGAGAGAGAGAAATACACTTCTGCTATCCACTTTTCCCCATGGGTTGCTTTAGATGCTTCCCAAACTCTGATCTGAGATCAGACCCTGCTGTTTTTGCCCAATGTTCCTCGTGTTCAAACTGTTCCAGTCCACATGATCTTCAGTCAGCTCTTGGAGGTGTTATGCAAACCTCTATACCTAGAATATTCTACTAAGCCAACTTTGTGTTCCTAGAATAGCTTGGTATCGTCAGCAGAAATGTTTCCTCCAGACTGAAGCATTTAAAATGTGACCGTTGTGTTCTGTGTATCAGTCTACGTGCAGTAGAAGATTTCACAGAGCTGGTGCAGGTCTTTGTTGATGCTTCTGCTCAGATCTTAGATTTTGAAAGCAGGACCAACCGTCTTGAGGAACGGAGGGGTTTGATAATGTGGGCAGAAAGAGGAAGTTTTACTGGGGAAAAAGGGAGGGAAAAAAGCAATGTTTTGTGCGGAAATGCAAAAGAAAGTTAAGGATTTGTTTTGTGCTATACTATGAACCATTTTCTCCTTGTATGAACATAAACCTGTGTGACAGTATAGAGTTCAAGAAGAATATAAAAAAATGCAGTTTATAGATGTATAAATGTTATATGTGTAAAAAGACTGTCTGAATTTCCTCAGAGCACAATCTTTTCCTATCCATTATACTTGTCAAAACAAAAACAGTTTACATGTAAAGAAGTTTGCATCTGCACACAAAAACACTTCACATGTAGCTGAATAAATGTATGTGGTTACATTAATATTTATGTGTGATACCAGGAGTACAAAACTGGGCATTTGAAGTGACAGTAAAACATTCATAGATATCTGTGTTGATTTATTACTTTTTCTATTCACTTCTAAGGAGGTGAAGAAGGGGAATCTGAGTAGCATTGAATTTAATAGATTCTATTCTTCTTTTAACCAACCTGCTGTTCCATTATAAACATCTTACATTGACATCTCGTTGAGTTGACATCTCATGACTTTTTATTTTGGACTGTCAAATTTTTTTTTGTTTTGGCATATTGTGCTGGAAAATGTCTAGCGTAAGTAATGTACGCTCAAATTTACTCTGCACTTTATGACAAGAGCAGACGCATTATAGAGATATTTAAAACTACCACTCATCTTGCTGGAATCATGTTTTTGTTTTATTTGACACAAATTACACAAGTATGATTATGTTTAGGGATAATTAAAAGGATGTGAATGAAACAGTGCCGTACATACAATCTGTATCCAGTACAGCTGTAACACAGAAACTTCTTGAGTTAAACAAAAGCAGTAACATATAAACGAACCATCTCTGGACAAAAAGTGATTCTGTCTTACGCAAGCATTATTTTAATATTATTTAGTGCTGGACAAGGCAAAGTGATGCAAGCGATACAGCCATCAATGCTATTTGAATGACATCATAATTTACAAACTTCAACACTTCCATTGTTTGATTATCAAGGATATTTTATTTGTTTGGCCTTCTGGTTTGGAGTTCAATCTTTCTTTGGTCTGATTTACTGAATTCTAGATGCTACCCTTTCGTTTTACATTGTTATTCATAATGCTCAAGTTGAACCTCTGTGATGACTATAAAATAAATTAAAACCTTTAAAATAGACATCTCAATGGACACAAACTGCATTAGATCAGACCTTCCCCTCGAAGTCCTGGACATCTTGTCACTATATGCTTCAAATTAAAATGTTATATAAAGAATTGCATACAGGCAGGCAGAAATTTCAATGCATAACTGTCACAAAGGCACAAGAGATAAATGGATCTTCTGTGCAGGAAGTTCATTGTGAATTGAGGCTGCAGTCCTGCTGCTCAGAGATGGTGGCTACAGCTCTAGATTCCAGAACAATGATATTTTACTCATTGAAGGATCTTGAAACGTATGTATATGGCACTTGGGGCTCGTTTTAGATTATGTCCTTTATCTCATAGGGTAATATTTCTATATGGTGAGCTAGATTTAATATTTGAACAGAATCTTTGAAAATACCAGTTAACTTGTTGAGGAAATGGTTGTAACAAAGTTTTTTGGTCTTACCTGTTTTTACAATATTAATATGTTGTAATACTCAGATAATATAGAGTGTGTTCATGTAGGTGAATGTAAAAATAATAAGGTTTAGAAATAGAAACTGGTTATTTACCTCATCTCTAACTCCTGTGTGCTGTGTTTTAACAATCTGTTTCTGCTCCCTTGTGAATCTGACAACTTTCTAATTTTGTATTGATCATTTGTACTTGCAATATAACTTGTAATGTTTGAAGAGGTTCTTGTATTTCAAAAATGCCAAAATAAAATGTTGGTTCAGTCATTTCAAGGACAGAGTTACTTTTGTGAACTTTGCTGAATCACAAAAAAGAGTTTTAAGACATTGATCAGGGAGTTATTGAGACAAGTAAACTTCTTTTTCAGAAAACTGCATATTGTCTCATATATTTCTAATAAAATGTGCAACGAAAGCAATATATCTGTGAGCCAATAAAGTTAAAGAAAAACAACTTTTATAGCCAGAATTGTAAAGCCCTTAAAGGGCTACAACAGATCACGTTCTATTCCTCAGGAGGTGGCATTATTGCCCATAGCTTCTTTTTCAGCACTAACTTATAAATAATCTGGTAACCATCATCCCAGGCATAAAGCTGTCGCTCCTCAGGATTGTATTTGAGGCTGGAATGGGCCCCGTAGCGCCTGGGGAAATAAACCAGAGGGGCCTCACCACTGCTTACCATATCATTCACATCAAACACGCATTGCACGCGCGAGCGACTTGATGGCTTGGTGTTGTAAACCACGTATACTGTGCCACAGACGATAAAGGCAGCTTCAGCGTTGTTTCTCGGGCATGCAGTGTCCCACATCTGCTCTATATCCAGAGAGCTAGAGTCCATCTTAGCCAGGCTGATGGTTTCACCAGCAGGATATAGGGCCCATAGACCATCCTCATCTGCTATTAGGTCCACCAGAGTCTCAGGATTAAGGCTGTACACTGGGCTGTTGTCCTCCATGGGGAAAACTGCACTGTCTGCGACCGAGCCGTTCTTAAGGTCATATTTAATAATTCGAAGCTCCGAGTTTTCGCTGAGGTAGTAGAGGAAGCCATCGAACACTGCGTGACCTGTCCCGTTCCAGGCAGAGGGCAGGGTGATCTGCCTGCCCTTAGACATGCCGGATGATGCGGAGAGCTCTCGCACAGAGTTGAACTCGTACAGCGTGTTGTCAGACGTGCTGTTGAACACATAGACTTTTGCTGATCTGGCATCTTTAGTCCACACACCTTTGGGACTCCCGAGCCTCTTAAGGATCTTCATTGCTCGTACACTGGATACAATGTTAACGCACACTGTCAATGAAATAAATGTGATTAATGGAATCACAATATACCGGTATTGGCAATAACCTTAATATTAATAACCATAATTATTGATACAATGTTAATACTACAAATATGATAATATTGTGAATAATTCAGCACTAGTATCTGGTTGATACTCCAACACAGTAGGTGGTGCTATTTGACATTTTGCCTTAAGAGCCGCAATGTTTACAAACTCTCTCTCTGCCTTCCTACACTTATTATTCTAAGTGATTCATTGGTCAAAAAAGAGAAAACATTAAAGAAATTGATAGCATTATTGGGACAGATACTGCTATAATACCATTGCCATGAATACGTTTGGCTACAATAACAGTGTAGTGAAAATCTCATACTAGCCCTAAATACAAACATTTTTAAAAGTTTATAAAGTTACATTACATTTACACAATAAGTGTCATAACAGTTGTCTCATACAGGCCTACATAATGCAGCCTGAAGCTTTTTATTAATTGTAAAATTCATAAGCATTATGGTCTAATATAGCCTTGTATTGTGTACTCATTTATTTATTATTTTATGATGGATTTATTAGACCATCATCTTTTTCTTCCACAATGTTATCAACACTAATTCAATAAATACGGATAGATAATAATAGTAAAAATTGTTGCAAAATGTAACACATTTGCTTTTTATTTCAGCATATTTGGTAATAACATCACTAGGCTACAGCCCAACAGTTGTAAACAAGTAAATGTTGAGTACAAGACTGTCACCCAGCCTACGCACGCACACTGCTGTACTGTAGCATGATCCCAATGTGGGTGAGCATAACTGGGAAGCTGGTTCTCAAAACAAACAAATGACTTAAAACAAAGCACAAGTTCTTCATTCACTCTCTGTCCTGAGTCAGCACCCCCCACCCCTTAATTTTTTTACTGTTTCCAGTAACATAATTTTCCAAAGTAAAACGTAAACGTCTAGTCTAAACGTCTTAAGTTCTTCAAAGACTATAACAAGACTTATTTAGCCAATGTCACTGTACCAAGACTGTTAAACTAAAACTGAAAGTAAATGATCAAAAGTAAATTCTCAGTGGTTTCAGATTCAGTTGCCCCTTCCACCTCACCTTATTCCCTCTACTCACCAGAGACCTCAAAGAACTCTTCCTTCTTCCTCTCTCTGACAATAACATCCTGTTCCACCATTTTGTCTGCTGCTTTGACACAAGGCTTGGGGGGATTCTTGGTTTCAATGTAGTCCATCTCTCGTTCCACTCTGTCCACCCTCGCACCCGCGCCCTCCATGTCTGAACGCAGTTTAGCATGCTCCTTGCCCAACTTCTCCAGCAGGTCTGCAGCTTGCTGCCTAAATTCCTTCAGGTCAGAGTTGTAGCGGTTGTTTTGTTCATGCCACAGGGCGATACGTTCCTGGAAGTATAACAAAGTCACTAATGAGGCATGTACAGCATGACTAAATTTAGATTTACTACATTGTTCCTTCCAATGATAAAGTCATTAGAGTTTTCTGGGCTAATTAAAGGATTTGGTAGTAATAGTCTAAAAGCACGTACTGAGAAGTTTGAAGCGCGTTGTTCTCTGAATTTTTTTTAACTGTTCAAGGCAATTAGAAAGACATAGAAAATGGAGAATCTGAGAAAGAATACAAAAAGTAATTTTGTTTAAATGTGATAAATCTTCTCATTTAAAAAACCACCTGTTCTTGTTAATGGACTAGGAGTGTAAAAAAATTGTTATTCATTTTACATATCAATTATAAGATTTCTTTCTCATCCATCTCTTGATGTCCCTTACCAGCTCCTTGTTTTCTGTACATTTTCAATTTTCACTTTATCTGGGGACTCCTGAGTCTCCTGCCATCTATCAAAAGGTATCAAAATGTCCTCAGAGGCCTTTTTACTAAAGTAGATATATGTTTTAAGTTGCAAGTTGGCACCAGCACTGGTATGTAAAAAGAGAGATATGACTGACGCACAAGTATGTTGCTCTGAACAATGGTGAAATATACAGTATAGTGGTCATATACAAAAATGTATGCACACACAATGCTTTGACTGACCAGAAGGTGCCATACTGTATAATAAAATAAGAGAACCTCTATTTAATTTAATGTAAATTAGTGACACATATTTAGAGACATATTACATAACATTTGATAACTAAATAGTTTGATATGAATAGCACTTTGCACACATTAAGAATGACACTGTTTAATTTATGCTTATTCATGGTCTTTGTACAATATGAAATAATATGGAGATTCACTAAATCAACTTCATTATGAAGTGCCTCCTTAATTGTGATGATTATTTTAGTTACTGAATGTTCTTATTTTTAGCTTCACTAACAACAAAATTGCTGAGCTAAACAATACTGTCAAAACATCAGTGGGATTTTTCTCTGCTTGAGGCAGTATACAAAAAAGACAAAGATAAAGAATCTAATCTTCAAAGATGTCAGATAGCACTGTATTGCCATTGATCAACAGTCAAAATTTAAGACTGCTGATCTAAGCTGTGCTTGCATGAATATGTAGTTTGTGAATCACAGTTTCAGTCACTGCTGTGCTGTGGGCAACATGTCTAAGAGTAAAGTTTCTTTAGATGGGTTACTTCAGCTGCAGCCAGACGTGTGTCCACGTACTCAAACTTAAACTAAACAAAACATGCTAAACGAGATACTGCCAACAATTAAAGAGCTTAATAAAAGTAATGAATTCTCTTCATTTTCATGTTAGCATTGTGTCAGAGATTTTTAAGAATGTCTTCAGTGGAAACTCTGTAAAATGGCTGAAAACTGGCATAACTGCAGTCAAAGGACCTAAACAGCAAAATGTGGCCAGACAAACCAAATGCTTCTTACCTCCATAGCAATCATCCTGTTTTCCAGGTAGTTCATCAGGCCCTGATAGTGGTATTGACCTCTGGAACAATGAGCCAAAATGGTGGAATAAATGAAAAATATAGTGGCCTTCATGATGGCTTTGGACAAGAAACAGTTTCAGGTACTCCACAAAACAAAAGAACATTCAGCTCTGACAGACTGATGTGCAACAGCTGGATACGAGTCCTTATCCTCAGTGTGTGTGTGTGTGTGTGTGTGTGTGTGTGTGTGTGTGTGTGCTCACGGAGAGATGGGACCAGTAACAGGGACTTCCAGGGTTTCAAATTCACGGGCTCTCTCACTTGGCTGGAATGTTTTCACTAACACTGAGGGAGGAGCCATGTGTCTCTGGACTCCCTCTGTCTCTAAAAGAATTATGAACCGTACCTAAAACATGAAGTGACTAAAGTACAGTAAAATGTAATGTATTGTACTGTCAGTAAAGTTATATCAGTTATTATTTCCAATGCTTTTCCTTTAACTTTCCATTCCAATTTGAATTCGTAGTCAAAAGGCTGTAATAACTATCCTACATTACTATGCACACATTAGCTGTCTCATACAAGCAACTTTATCAAATAGATGCAATGGTAGTAACAATAGTTTAATTTGTAAAATGTAACTGAAAGCACTTTCTTGATGTACACAAATGTCATGTTTTAAATTGTATTATTAAAATCTCATCGGCATCTGTTTGCAAACTCTAGCTTGTAAAATTAGAAACGTCATCATATATGGATGTGGAAATCACATTATCTGACTGATACAGGCTGAATTATGCAGAGTAAAAATGGTTTTGCAGGGTTTTTTAATTTTTTTTGCAGCGTATTTGTATCACTTTGTTACCTTCGTTCTCTTTATTCTTTTTTCTGTAAACATCAATGTACTATCCAGACTCAGTGACTGAAGAACCTGACCTCTTGTTTTGACAGAGGATCTTTATCAAGGATCCACACAGTCTCAGCTCAATACCAAATACACAAGAACAAAATGTCAGAATTGAACATTCTTGCCATAAGAATCCAAACAATGTCACTGAGGAAATCTAACATAAAGAAGTCGAATGTGGATTATTCTGATAATATATTGTTAAACAATCTTCGGTTGTTTATCGGTTGTCTTTAGCAACGCCGCATGCCCTTAGCAATGCAGTATGCCCTTAGCAACGCAGTATGCCCTTAGCAACGCCGCCCATACATGCAACTGACCTCTTTCATACCGGATCTACATGTTTGCATCACATTTCTGGTTTAACTTAATACAAACACAAGTTTAATTGCACATCTTAAAAGGTCTCCGACTGCAGTAAAAATGGCCTCGGAGGACTTCATGGAAAATTGGCCTATTGTTTCCTACATCCTAGTTTTCTTAGAAGGAACGTGAAGACGTTCAAGACAACATTGTAATCGTCATTGTGCTTATATACAAAGTAAGTGTAAACCCATGTTTGGTTCTGATTTTTTTATTACGTGTAGGAAATGAGGATTGAGTTTTTGTTGAAGAGGCAATCCGTCACTTTTGCCTCTCTACCACCATCTATGTTTAAACCCTTAAATTGCAGGGTATTTGTAGAGCTGTTTTCTTATCGTGGATGACAAGTATATATTATAAACAAATGCTGTAAAGAAAAGCTTCAAACGATGCACTATCTGCAGTACCTGGAAATGTAGTAATCCAGATCTTCTTTCTGTTTACAGTAGGACATTTTCGTCGAAATCGGACCCGACAGCTCAAACTATACATCATTATTATACATAATTATTATACATAATTATTATACATCATTATTCTAAACGTACCCTTGTAATGGGATTCAAGGTTAGGAGATCGTGTTAAACACTGATGTGTCATGTACTTGCTCAATAACTTATTTTTGTTCATTTTTATCCCAAAAAAAAATGGCACGGATGGCAGTTTTAAGCTGAAATATGCATTTAATATGCACACAAAGTCTTCTGAATCAATGTGCGTTTTTCCTCTGTTGCTGGTTTTCTTAGTTTTATGCCTCACTTGGGCTGCTGGGTAGTCATGGCAACACTGTCAGCTTCTTGCAGACTGGGGGCCATAACCCATGATGAACCGCCTGGCAGATTTTAAGGCATTGAACTGATTTGGAGTAAACAATTTCCATGTTTATAACATTACTGAATTGCACATTACAAATACTGTATATATTGTATATATATTGTAATAAGAGAAAATTAAGAAAGGACTAAACCAAAAGTGCAATATGTGACTGCAGATGATTCTGCATCATAGGGCTCATCATAGGACGCTTTCTGTCTTATCATATATGTCCAGTAGATGGAAGTGTAAGCAAGCTGCAAAACGTTCATAATTTACCTGACATAGTTTACTAAAATCTGAAGATTTTAGAGTCGTATGTACCCTACAATGTAGGTCCATATTATGAAACAAAATAACTATTCATCTCAATATTATGAGCAATTGTTCTAATAATCTATTTTATGAAATTCATAACAGAGGCTTCACTAGCGGTCTCAGACTTTTAGGCACCACCGTTTAACAACTATAAATACTTCTGTGTCACCTTTGTATGTGTTTATGCTGTGTTGTTATATGTTAAGCCATTGTGAATAAAGGCAGTGTCGTTAACATTAAGGTGCAGGCAGAGAGGCAATTCTCTGGTTGCACTCCTCCACCTCCTAAAACATAACCTAAAAACATACGAAAAGAAGGATTTTTATTGGGTCGAAATAATGATTGAGTAGGTCAGAAAGCATGACCACCTAGTGCCAGGTCATATAAAAGAACAGACTGTGCAAAAGCACTATAAATCCCTCTGCCTCTTGTAAATAGCTTTAATACACCCGAGGCGCCAAATCACTTGACCTGTGTTAGCCTCGGCGTTTGGGAACTTTCTGCTTGACTGAATGTTCCGGACCCACCCCCCTCTCCTCCCATTCTCTTGCTGTCAGTCCAGGTAATAGTCAAGGCATAATTAGCAGCACACTCATCTGACACTTATTTTGTCTGACTCCAACCCCGGGCCCACTTTTTGCATTTAAAATCAGGTTGTGGGCCTGAGCAGTTGCCTCCTGTACCTTAAACCGAAGTGCCTCTCCTTTTCTCTTCTTTACTCTCCTCATCATGCCTCTCCACAGATATGATTTAAATAACTGACAATATGGGTGTGCTTTGCAGTATGTTTGGAAACCCCAATTTATGTATTCGCTTGCTTTCTTTAGGTGGGGAAAAAATTAGAGTACAGCTGGGTTGTTGCAAAAAACATTTGTATACATAAGTTTAAGCATAAGAGCATTGTGTAATGATGTACCCACACAGGAAACTGAGGGGCTTGATGCAGCATGTTTGCGAATGATGCCGCCTTCGTTGGTCATAATGTTAATTAGTTCATGTGGGAACATTTATGTAAACTGAAGTGAATAAAGTGTTGCTTATGTAACGTATGCTTGTGAGTTGAGTAAATGGGTTGCATCTCTTTTACCAAATCCATTTTCGAAATGTCATCACGCCCCTAATTTGTACATTAAACTACATGTGTTAAGTCGGCATTACAGACATCAGACAGGCAGAAGACAGTTGGCACCACTTGGAAAAGTTCTAACAGAGCAGCATTCATTTCGGAGAACACATAGTACAGGACTCTTGGCCATTGGAAATAAAGACACAGTATCTAGACATGTCCACAGAGAGCTAAATGCACTGCCAGTCCTCCTAGCACAGGAGTTCCCAGGTGTCTGGCGAGTTGTACCCCCCACACAAGCTACGTCAGTGGCCAGACTACGCCACCTCGCTCTCCTCACTGAGAACCAAAAACAAACTCTCTCATCAAAGACAAACCTGTTCCTTCGTACCTCACACATGTTCTCCGACGTACTTCAGCAGTGAGAGCGAGTGGACTGGAGCGAGCTAAGCACAGCAACTCTTTTTAGGCCCCGCTACAGCTGGGAGCCACTTGTGGGTTCATATGGACCGCTGGTCAATGGCCAGCCGTCATGGGCAGCTTAGACTGAGTTGGGGCGTCCAGGCTTTTGGCCAGGCTGAGACCTTGATGTCAGATTTCCAATGCTCCACTTGTTCACGCTCTGAAAAGCTTTGTGAGGAGCTGGAGGGGGCGTGACTGTGTACTATTATATCACCGAGCACTAATTACATGAGCCACAACAGAACTCGACAGCCAAACATGTTGTCTCACGCTCTACTCCAAACAGCCTCAATGCAAGTGCTGTAATATGACTAATATATGTGGAATGTTTTAGAGTTTGTTTAGTGAATCCTCAGTGTATGCTACTTAATGCAATTAACAGTATCTCAAGCTCAGTTGTTCTTCAGAATAGAGCTCATGAAGGTTGTGGAGCTGATGGAATAAAAGTGGAACTAAAATATAATCCTGATTCTGAATGGTCTAGTCAGAATTTAGAGTTCGGTTTCAGTGTGTGTAATAGCAGCTGTAACTAAATTGTTCATTTTCTGAGGAATATGTGAGTGGTGCCTGCTCTTGCAAAAGTTTCCACCATGATGCTAGAGTGTTATGGTTTTGCCAGGGCCACCTACACTACACTAGCATCCAACCTATGTGCTTGCTAAGGTGCTCTGAGGGTTTTAGTCTGTTGCTAAGGTTCTCTAGATTGTTCATTGTTTTCAAAAGAACCCAAAACAACATAAGAAGATTATGGTAAGACAACAGAGCATGTTTAGACACAAAACGTTCTAATATACTCAATGTATATAAATGTGATAAAAGCTTAAAGCTGCAATCCGTAACTGTCGTCTCTCTGTCGCCATCTCTGTTTGAAACATAAAATGCAGATTACTTTACATACTTTACATAGGTTAAAGCCAAACAAACCAGATTTCCTGGGAAAACAGACCTGACAGTTCAGATTATAAATCATTATTATAAGATTACCATTGCTAATGTGGGTATGTTAAAGAGACCATTTTAAACAATGATCTGTTATGTATTTGATCAAAGACTGATTTTTGTTCGTTTTTATTCAAAAAAGTTACGGTTTCAGCTTTAAATATCATCAAGCAACTTTGTCTTTCGGTATTTTCCAAAATCCTGCTTCTGCATTATAACAAAAAATCCACTTTATAACATCTGTCAAGATCAGAGATCAGATTCCTTTAAAATTTGAAGGAATAGCCTTATTTAAGAATCCACCAAATTGTGATGCATGACAGAAAAGTGAGTTTGCTTTTTATGCTGAGGTCTCATTAAAAAAAGAGGGCGGTGTGAAAGAATATTTACAAAGCAAACATAATGATATTGTTGAGCCTAACCACAGGTTAAGAGAGAAAAAAGAGAGAGTTTGGGTGAGGAAGAGAGAGAAACAGAGAGAGTTTTGGTTGGGGGGGTATGTAAACGAGGAAGAGATGCTGTCACACAGTCAGACTGTCTGGCTACAGCAGGATCCCCAGCTCTCAGCATCACATGATTCCAGAGGTCAGAGGTTATCCCCACTGATGAATATCAGGCTGAGGCCAGTCGCACTCACTAAAGAAAGGGAGTTGTTTTCACTCCCAGAGCCTGGAAAGTTTATTTCAGGAATTTATTCTGCCAGCATGAGATTGTAAACCTGTCCCACATTGGGAAAATTATGTCCACAAATTTTCGTTTTTTCCCCTTAAACGCTATTATTTAGCAGCTAGAGTATCTGCAGACCTTTTCTCTTTTCTACAAAAGCATTAACAAATAATTGCATGCGGTAGGAAAAACAAAAAGATAAAGGGTAACATTTCTGCTATGTAGTCATATTGTCATAGTGTGGTCTTGCTTCTGTTCAAAAAAAAGACCTTAGTCTTATCCTTAATGGAAATACTTTAAAATTAAAACTCTGTTAATAGAATTATCACAGGCACCTTATATAGCGCCTTGCTCTGAACATCAGGGAAGATCCCTCAGAATATCACAGCCATATGGAAGGAAAGGGCACATTATGAGCTGAAAAGCTGGTACAAATGGGGAGCTAAGCCAGACCATTATATCAACCACAACCTCAATATATTCTCACCTAGTCGTGATCTCTGGAAAAAAATCCACTCCAGTATGTTGAGGAAATGATTTGAAGTGAACTCAGCATGGAATAGAAATGTGGCTATGGTATGTGAGAACTTCCAAAAGTGCAAATTATGGGCTTGACAGTTATGTGGCCCTAATATATTTCATTTATCTGTTGAGTGTATTTTCTCTCTTTAGGTCGCCCCATAACCATCCATACACACACACACACACACACACACACACACATACACACATACCCAAATACTTGTTATGAGGAATTCTCTTAGAGATAATAATTGTCATACTACGATAATATTTATTAATATAATTAACCATACCGCCAAACTTAACCACCACACAAACCTGCTGACAATATATACTGTAACAAGGACTACTTTAAATGCTCTGATAAGTCCATTTTTGACCTTTCATTATATTTGTGGGGATAGCTTTAAATATGTAATGTTGTCCTTCATAAGTATAACAAAACCTGTATATATAGTACACAAACAAACACACAATGGATTTTCATGTTTAATGGGGACATTCCATAGACATAATGGTTTTAATACTGTACAAACAGTATATACTATTCCCCTACACTAAGAGAACTTTCTGCGAGATTTTCAAAAAAGATCATTCTGCGTGATTTATAAGCTTGTTTCCTCACAAGGACCTAACAAATGTCCCCACATGGTAAAAATTTACTGGCTTTACTATACTTGTTGGGACATTTGGTCCCCATATTGTAGTGAATACCAGAATGTTTCTCCTTCATACAAGAGACCTGGAAACATGTTGTGAAACATGGTAGTTGGTTTCAGCAACAAACCATTTAACAGCTGCTTATACCAATTTAGAGTGGTCAATTTAAGTTGATTTTTGCAACATGGTCACACTGGTCGACCAGCAAATGGCCAGCCAATCAGCTTAGACCATCTAGAAACCAGCCACCATGTTTTAATACATAGCTACAGGCTGCCCCAGGCCTGTGCTGCCATTACCCTCATCACAGCAGGGTATGAGAGCCATTGACAGAGGGAAGCTGAGAAGCTTTACCTCCAAACGACCCAGCAGACACCCCATCATCACCCAGCAGAAGATCATAAATTGAGGGAACGCTTTCCTCATCTGTAATGGCACTGATATTTTTGACATTTATTAACACTGTAACAAAGAAAGGATTGAATGATGGAACGATGGCTGGCTGAGGGAAGGGAGGGGTAGCGGTTGTGTGTACGGGGTCCCCACAAAGCTGTGTCAAACCACACCACATACCATCACCAACAGGAGAATGAGAAATCCATTTGGATTGTTGACATTGAACTTTATGAACCAGACAAGGCAATATTTCAGATTTTTCTCTTTCTGGCTGTAGTCATCTCACTCCTGTGTTACTCCTACTGCTCTCTGGAGAAGCCTGGAACCCATAATCATGGACTGGTGGCCAGTTCAAAGGAAAAAATGATTTCATGTCTATAGTGATCGTGATTTTATGAACCAATGGCTTTTGAAAGCAGACAGTCTCTTGAAAAATGTGGCCTAAGAATAATTATTGATGTTATCGGGATGATAAATAAGGACAGAATAGTACCATGTTTCAGGTCTCTTGTGTAATATTATAAAGAGATGTATGACATATGTCACTTTAATGATATAAAAGCATGTTTGCATATTTCCCTCTCAAGGCAAGCATGTACTTGTAACAATCAGATGCAAAATCCCTGTATATTTTTTAAATGTCTGTATTTTATGGAAATTCTCTCAACACCACAAGCCTATGACATTTTAACAGTCACAATGAATAAATACTTTACCACAGATGCTTTAGAGACAATGTGCACTTAGAATAACCTTCATGCATGTCTACTATTGGTTTGGTAGGTATTTTTTTACTCTGTTTAATCTGAATGAGTTGCGCTGTTACAATCTTACAGTATTTCATTTAAATATAATTAGGCTTCAATCACGATAATTTAATAAAGCTGCTAGCTATGCTACAAACTGCTATCAAAAAACTGGACGTGTTAAATTTTAATGTTTATAAAATACACATTTTACGCTTTTGATATGCTTGTGTTTTATATTGAATTAGTGTATTGATGCTACAATGTTACATTAACATATATCATGTTTTGTAACACAACGCTTATTGGAAATAGCTTGCTACAGGAAAAAGTTTTGACATTAGCAGACAAAACTTTCTGGCACCTCTACTGGTCATTATGGGCATTACCATGTCAAGTTTTGCAGGTGATTTTAAAAAAAGCAATAAATAATTAAACAAATAAATGGCAAAACGTGCAGGTACAGTAAGATTTATGACTAATATCACCCTATTCATTTACATTATTTGTCTACTTTTGTCTTCTAGCATGACCACTATTGAAACAAAATACCATATTTATACCACACCTATTGAAAAAAGACCATATTGTTAGAATAACACATGTATGTCATTAAGGTGCAGATCTGATGAGAAGTCACAGACAAGCTTTGAGAATATGCTCACTTTTAGCTGAATGCTGCTTTCATTGATTTGTTTATTCCATCATGCAGACAAGTTCACCTTTGCATTTTCCCATCAGTCTGTGAGGGGCACCAAAGCCCCTGCACTTGTCTTATCACTCAGAGCTGAGATAATAGGGGCAGATTTAGCCTGATTAGTGCTATTAGTTCTATCCCTGTCTCCTCATCAGAGATGCTTGACATGTTTCTCATAACGGCCCAGCACAGCGGCGCTGGGCAATGGGGCTGACTGACGTCTGTTTCTGGATAAGGGTTTGAATGAAATGAACTGGGGTTGGTTAATATGTTTTGTGTGGGGAATACATTAAATTAGATACATGCTACAAATGGAACTTTATGAAGACTATGAGTTTTTTTCACTGCATAAACAAGGGAAACATGCAGAACTGGATGGGACCATAGAAGAAGAACCATGTTCCAACAGGCACATTGTGTCTGGATGCCTGACTCAAATCTGTACATGCAATTGTCTCTAATTGTGACATTGACTCAGGGAGATGTCTCTGCATTCTTCAAGCCTCTTATGGGTTTCCAGTGTAGGTCTCCGAGTCTGGGAAACCATCATCACGATACCAATCTTAACCAATGGCTCCAGTTTGGGCCTCCCACGGTCTCTGAGGGGCAACCTGTCCAACCCTAAAGTACCAAAATACCCCCTTCCCCCCATTAACATGAGCGGTGCGCCACTGACAGATGCATGTCAGAGCAGAGGCAATTATGAAGACATTCTCAAAGACAGCCTGTGTCATCACGTCTCGCAGTCGCCATTCTAAAGCGAACATGCCCAGCCGCTCTGTGTTTGTGGGGTAATTAACCTAATGATGTGGCTATGGGATTCATAATGTATCTTCGCAAGGCTTTCCTCAGGGTGTTGCTTTGCAGTTTTGGGAGTCTGAGGGATTATAAAAAAAGAAAGAACTCAAGCTGAAATTGTATAGCAAGTGCAGTTGTATAACTATCATAAACGACACCATTTATAACTATAATTACCTGAGATGATTCTTGTTTGCCAAATTCACACTGTAGCTCTCTTACTAATATACATACTGGTACACATTAAACATTGGTTGAATGACACTTGATTACAAAATGTTTCTTTGAATCATCCTTAATTTCTATATTTTGATCTGTATAATAAACCAAATAAATTCAAACTCACTCTCACACACTATCGTTCTCTCACACACACAGACAGAGGAATACACAAAGAGAGGAGCATCGTTCTCATTCCTGGCAGGTCTTCTGTGTCTTACCGGAGTCTTCTTGTCTGAGCAATAGCTCCCGCTCACAATTTATAGGAAACTCAATCGTTGCTCACTGTCTGTGTACTTTGGTCATTCCAAAAGCTTTACAGTGCTGCACATCGAAACGTAAGCTTGGAGAGACACGTCAGACTTATTTATAATCCAGAACACCACAAATACAAGTGGACGAAAAAAGTGAGTAGGATAAAAGAGAAGAAAAACAAAACAATGTTGCCAGGTGGGCCATAGAGACAGGCAGTGAGTGAAGAATAAACCATGACAGGCCATGCGTTACAGTGATTTTACCACGTGTTATCTGTGGTAAAATCGCTCTGATGACACCAGTGGCTTCTTGTTTGTATAAAACATGAACATCCATATAATGATACACAAGGTTTAATAGGCATATTTATTATTAATAATAATTTAAATAAACAAAATAACATCATAGTAGTAATAAGAATGTGCAGTCACAGGTGTGCATTGATCAGCACAATGGCTTTAAACAACTATGTTTTGAAAATAATAATAAAAATGCAAACAACATTGACAAACTTGATTCATAGATCATTTTTCCAAACAGTCCCAGCTAAAAGGGAACGTTCTGAGAACATTGGCCAATGTTCTGTAAAACTTCTTTCAAAGTTATCAAAAATGTTCTTGCAGTAACATTAGTTAAATGTTTACATTAACGTTATATATCATATACATCAAAGAGGTTATTCTTAAGCTGGAACATTTTTTGAATGGTACAGATTTAAAAAATGTTTGAATAACGTACTTATAACCAAGCAGTAACGTTAATAGAATGTCAAAAAAATGAACGTTTCTAGAACATTCACAATAACATTTTTAATGTTTAAAAAAATACATTAAAATGTTTGAGGGTTTAGATGTTTTGCTTTGTCCTCATCCAATCTTTCGTCCAATAGACCGGAAAGAGACAGGACTGAGCTGCTGCTATGACAACCGTTTTGTTTGGTAGTGACTGGTATCAGTGGGGCTGGGGCTGCACAGAGCTGTTTAGAGTAACTTGGGTTGCCATGAAAAAATTCTAAGCATGCACAAAACATAATATACAGGGACTCAGCGTCGCCCAGGGAGCGAGTCTCTCTGTCTGCTCTGCTCTCTACAGGTGGCCTTGTTTGGAAATGCTGACAAATAGGAAATTTGGAGCAATAGTAGAGAACCGCAACTCATTCCAAAGGCAGTCCGCTGCGATGGTTTTGTATAATGTCCAGGACCCATATTTTTTGTGTCTCACTTCAGAAATAGGGTTTGGTCATGGGGTCATAACATTTCATAAATAGGCTTCTGTATATACAGTAGTGTATGTATGCAGTACATAGGGGGAATGGGGCTAGCTGTCACATGGGAAAAACTATATCTGTATAACTATTATAAATGTTTCAGTCAGTCCAAATGCATACATTCTTTATTTGTTTAAGAATGGTTCTTCATGTTTGTTTTAAAGACCTACTGAATTCTACAATCTAAACAAAAAGTATTTGTAACAGCTGTTGGTTAAAGCATAACTCATATCAGTGTACAACAGGTTCCCACTGTGACAACTTACCCCATGTAGTGTAACAACATACTTTCTATATTGGGAATATCCACTACAAAATAACCACAATAAGAAGTGCAACTAACCCTGGCTTCACAAATATATCATGAAGTATATTATAGTAAAATATATTCCAGAAATCTCTAAAAATATAATGTTGAAATACATATCAGAAGGATATTTTGCCACTTCGGAATGTATTTTATAAAGGTAACTATCCATATCTTACTGAGGAACATTTTTCATTATTTTTCTGTACAACAATGAAGGCACAGACTTGTGAAGAGCAAGCCAGTTATGAGTCAGGGCTTAGTGTCTAACCAGTGCTTCAATTTATCTTAGCATTTAATCCCTGCTGAGTCCAAGCTGTTATCTTTCTACCTGTCCAGTTGCTGAGGATGAGGAATCTATTCATTAAAACTCTGTTAAACCCATAGGCTACAGCCATATGCTATGATTGTTTATACAGTGCTGAGTGAACAAGGAAACTCGCACATTCACAATGGAACCATTCATAAACGTTCACTCTCCTCTCTGCGAAAAAAATTGCTCTTAGCATTTGGGCAAGAGGTAATTGGGATCACTCAGCTTGTCTGATGCTGATAATGGGGCAATGGGAAATTCCTGTCAGAGAGTTTGTGGTGCAAGGCAGTTTCGCAACCGCCCTGGCAACACTGGGACGGAGTATGAGTTGAAGCATGCTCGCATAGCTGTCATTAAACATATTTTAAACAACAACATAATAGCAAAAAAGACAAAGCTCTTTGCATTATGCTAAGTTCTGCAATTTGAGAACATACTGTTAACAGTAATGTTATTGCTGATGATAACTTCTGTGGACTGAGAAACAGCTAACAGGGAATGTTCTCAGGACACTGGCTAATGTGCTTAAAAAGTTCTCTCAAGGTTATCAAAAAAGTTCTTGCAGTAACGTTAGTGGATTTTTTAACCTTATATATCATATTTATCAAAAACATTGTTCTGACGTTGTTAGTGGAACATTTTATAAATGTTACTGAACTAAAATGTTTGAATAATGTTCTTATAACCAAACAGTGACACTAATATCTAAAAGGGATGTTTTAAATGTTCCTAGAACATTCAAAAAAATGTTGTTACTAATAGAAATGTTAGGGAAATGTTCTTAAAACCTAAAACTGGGATAATAGCTGGGATAGCTGGGATAACGAGTGATACAGTTCTTATTAAGTACTGTATAAAAAGCATTCTGTATGCTCTGTATCATTTGTATAAAGTAAATCAGCTTTATAACAGCTGAAATGGCTGTTAAATACTTACTGAATTATTTTTTATTGAATGTTGAGTGTTTTGTGAATGTACAAAACTAAATTATAAATAAGAACACTTGCCAAATGTAACATTATGAACCTGTCATTGTTTGAAAAGAGAGATTTAAATAACAAATATCAGAACTGACAAATCCTGTTGGCCATATGAAATTCAGACACATGCAAAATTAAACACAAACTTGAAAGAATACGGATTTGTCTACACAGTTCCATGTCTATCATTATTAAGTTTGCATTCCCACTGTAAATACTGCTGTTGATACTTTCAGTCAATTTCTAAATTTGATTTAATAATAAAAAGAGATCTGATGAGATAACTATCTATGTTCTAAAAAGTGCACTGGAATATGAGTGCCCTTAACCACGTTTCAGTGTTCCAATTAATGTTATTCTAAGAAAATGGCCGTGCAGCCCTTGGGCCAAGAGCTCTTATGCCAGGCAAAGCATAGTTAGTTTTGAAACCACATGTTCCAATAACCGCAGAATAAATCTACAACACAATTATGAAGGAGTTTAGCTGTCTGTGTTTTCAAACATTTTACTAAAAAAAGTCTTGTCTCGAAATCAGGTCTAGAACATAACTGTTTTTTACACATTGAACTACTTTGTTTAAGAAAATGAAATAAACAAAGAAAATAAATAAACAGATCTGCAGTTTTCACAAATATGAAGGGTTCGTGTTACTATAAAAGGGTTTTCAAGGAATCACAAATGTGTGTGTCCTGTAACATTTACAGGCATATAACAGAATAGCCTTGTTAAAATATACCAAACAGCTCTCTATTGAGCTTTGTATTTACATGATATTCAGGGAGGATTTTTTTTAATTTACATTATAGATTATGGAACAATTCAAAATATTATATAGTTTAATTAATTTATTAACTAATACTTGTCACCCACCTTTCAAAGCAGATTAATAAATGTAAGATTATAAAACAGTATATTTCTGTTTGGTAACTGCATTGAATTGAATAGGGGACATTTGGGTGTGCCAGGGCTACTGTTTGGGTACAGACTGACACTGTTAACAGCTGAAAGAGATTACCTGCAGATGCTGTGTAACTAGCACTCACATCTAAATTATTATCCTTAAGTGCGAGGCGAAAAGTGGTGCAAAATTGTCACAAGTGTTTGGGGTCTTTTATGTGTAAATGTTTCAGATAATAAGGGCTTAATTTAGTCAAGATGTTGTAAAACTCTTACAGACCGTAAAAATTGGTTGAGTCACTGTCACATGTTTCTTTTCTCTCTGGCCGAGCATAGTTATCAATAATTAAGTTACTAAAACATGCTTTTGGAAGCTGCATTGTAATTTATTCCAGTAAATCTGCATGTGCAGTGCATAAGAGCTGCTGCATACTGTAACTTCAGCTGCAGACTCGCATTGTGTTTTCACGCTGAAGATCTGCTGTATCACAAACCTGGTCATCATAAAATTTTATTTAAATTACAAATGGCACTTAAACCACAAACCCTGCATCCGAAATCCTCTGTTTCCATACTGTATAGTATGCGAAAATCAGAAAGCAAAATAAGTAGTATATCTGAAAAGTATATCCAGTATGCAAAAACCAGCATGCGAGAAACACCCAGATGGTCTACATGTTTCTGCTGGGATTTTTAAGTATTTTGTATCTCATACATATTTCATGCATGTGACTATGAAAGCTGAGGAGCCACCAAATTCAAAAAGTGAAAGCTGCAATCTGTGACTTTTGCCTCTCTACCCTCATCTCTGTGTGAAACATAAAATTGCAGGGTATTTGCAGAGTTATTTTCTTAACATGAATAACAAGTTTAAATTATAAATAACTGCTGTAAGAACAAGTTACAAACACTGCACCATTTACAGTACCCAGACGTGATATAGTAGCCAGATCTTTTTTCTGTTTACAGACAGTCATGTCCTGCAAAATCAGACCCAAAACAGCTTTACTAAAACAAAAATATCAGAAAACTGTATGACAGGAGGATCTTTTCAAGTGTAAGTGATACAGATACTAAGAAAGTCCTTGTGGTTAAATTGTACTTGTTTAGCAACACCTTAGTAAATTATTTTTGCAATTGTTGTTAGTAGGCTATGAATGAACTTAATGAAGGTGACATGACAATAAAAATGTGGCAGATATTTTTAATGTATGTCTGTAATGTATGCATACTGCACCCATGCATACTATATAGAGCATGCTGTTTTAATGCTTATTACGTTAGATTTACTGTACATCCCTCTGTTTGACATCTTTGCCACTAGACCACTGGAATTCGCTATTAACGTGGACAGCAGGAATGCTGTAACCTGTCAAAACCACTGCAAGAAATATGTGCTGCTCACGCATGCGGTGTGAAACAGCCTTTACAGCTGATGGTTTTACAGCTGCTTGACAACAGAACCACAGAGCTTTGTACTAAAACTGTGGAACTGGCTCAAAATGAAAGCTGGCATTATTGGTCGAAAGAACTGTTGTGAAAGTAGTGTTGCAGAATAAGCAGAACATGTCCAACACAATACCAAAATGTAAACAGGACATTTAAAACTGAAAGTAATTATGGTTTATAGTGTACAATTAATAAATCACTCTGTTGAATCACAGAAATTCCCAAAATAGCTGTGAAAACTGAAAGATCTATTATTTTGACTCAAGAAGGCACGGTGGCTTGGGGCTCCTGCAGAGCCACAGGTCTTTGCAGAAGAAACATTGTGCGTCTGTGCATCTGTCTGTAAGTAGCTTGTTTTTGTATGTGGCATTCTAAATGACACTTGATGACATGATGAAACGACACTTAAATGATAGAATTTCAGAAATTACTCTCCAGTGAGCCTAGGTGGCATGCCACCATCAGTCTGTCAGACATGCCAAAGTATTTGAGGTATCCTGGATTATTTACAATGCAAATGAAGCAAAGAAGCATTTTCCACACTACTGCAAGGAATATTTTCCATGAGCTACAGTGTGCGGCGCTGTGTATGTGACATTGTAAAAGCACTGGAATTAGGTTCAGTCTGCTTTATTGAGGAGAGAATTAAAACAGTTAGCAAAATTCAAAACTCATTCAAAGTCAAAGTCATTGAAAGTCAACCGCAAGTATGCCCAGGTGATATAGATATACTTTATATTTATTGAATATAGTTTCATTTCCATTACACCACAATACAGGATATTGGAAAGCAAATATGTTCAAGCTGGTTTGCTTTGTTTATATTACTTTCACGTATATTGAGATCTATCGGAAGCCTAGAAGCCAAATCAAAAATAAAATCTATTGTAATTGGCGGATACATTTAAACACATTTAAACATAAATAATCTATATGTCAAATTGTACATATGCTGATATATGTGCATCTTAATTTCTGTATTTACTGAAGCTAATCAACAAAGATGAAAACCTTTTCGAAAAGAGATGGAAAAAGAGAGAAAGTTAGAGATGTGAAAAACAGATGACTTAGCTTTGCAGTACACAAGACGAGAACTCAGCAGGACTCTAACATGTTTAACCGATCGTGGTAGTTGCTTTCCAAACACATACACACTCTTGAATCAACACTATTGTCTGGGGCATAAAAATAGACTGATCATCAGCGCTTTGTTTCTTTTCCTTCTTTTGGCCGAGCGTCATGGAAAATCTGTTGTTTATCAATAGTCAACCTCTGAAACATGCTTTTTGGATCTGTGTAGTAAATTAAACGTTGTCTAGTTTATGATATTGAAAAATACACAATACAGGCATGTATGCACAATAGAAGGTGTGCATTTCACCTCCAAAAGATATTAGCCCATAGATAAACCCATACATTAGCTTTTGTATTGTAGTCTATGAAACCTCTCACCATATATAAAACAACAAACTGTGTAAATAAACACTATGGAATAGGAGGAAGATGCAGTAATATATATATATTATATCACAAAATAGGGTTTGGTCAATACCATCCTAAACAAACTCAGAGAGCATGAAGCAGATCACTGTAAACAGCACAAGGCAGATGAATTCACTGTCCTCTGTAAAGTCTTGTAATATTGTGTCCAGCTGTCTTTGTCTCTAGTAGCTTTGAGGGTTTCTGTTTGTCCATGGCTCTTCCATAAGTTAGAACAGCTTTCATGGTGGCAGTCAAATATGTCTTATGAGGAGAAATGGTGCTGGGAGACGGTCCAAAGAGCAGCTATGTAGTCTTATGTGGTTCGCCAGATATAGCCTGGCTATGAAACAGGGCTATACCCCCAACAGCATCCCCATGAAATCAGAACCATTCTGTATTGTGATAGATGCTCCAGCTGCATTGTCCACAAATATGGAGGTGTACTGGCCAGCCTACCAAAAAAAGAAAACATCCCATTACTCTTAAATTGCAGCATGACTCTGAGTTCCTGGCATTCACATCAAAGACCTACACTCTTAACAATAAAGGTTCTCAAAATGTTCTTCACAGCAATGCCATAGAAGAAGCATTCAGTCAAATGTTTTTAAAAAGAACCATTTCTTTCCTACCATTTTATACTCTACAGAACCTTTTCCACTACAAAGAACCTTTTGTGAAACAGAAATGTTCAACAGATGTTAAAGGTTCTTTATGGAACAATACAACCAAAAATGGTTCGTCTATAGTACTGTAAAGCACCTTTTTTTAAAGTGTGCATTTTGATTTTAATTTAATCCTAACTAAGCATTTAAATACATTAACAGTTTGGTAAATTAATTTTAGAGTTCAGTGCCGGAAGCAACACATAAAATAGCACAGCAATAAAAACATTAAATTTTTATAAGAATAAAAATTCTGTAAAGGGTAAAGCTCTGATTATTAAACTGAATGGATGTTGGATTATATTCTATGTGGGTCAGGTTCCCTAACACTTACCTGAAGTTCGAGTAGTCCGTGGACGTACACTGTAAATATCTTGCTGTTACTCTCAAGACCAACAATCATCTCCAATGATCTGCACAAAAATACAAAGAATATTATGAGCGGAAAATGATTAATTTGAGTTTCCACAGATCAATACAATCTCCCTTTCAAAGGTTTCAGCTGCAATTACATACTTTGTTTGAGTAATGTCTGTTAAACTATTTTGATCGCTGTTAAACCAATTAATTCAGAGTCTTCCAAAAAAAGTGAAGTTATATATGAGTCCACAAATTTTCTGACACAGAAAATTTCAAGATCAAGACACACAGCATATGCATTTTGAAAATCTGAAGAATTACCCTTCAGTATTGTTGCTAAAACCAACAGGGACCCTACGAGTCAAAGGTGGGTCAGTAAAGGTTACCAAGGTGACAGGGGCCAGACAGAAGGTGAGAGGACATTTTTTTAAAGGCCTGCTGTACTTTAACACAGGAAATGCCTTGCTGGTTGCACACAAGCTAGAACAGACAACAAGCTTTATAGCCACACATTACACACAAAGTGTAAAACATGGCATCTTTGACATACTAACGATCAACATACACTGGAAAAGGGGTTTATCCAGAATTCCAACCTCTGTTCTCTCTCCCTCACCTCCTGTACCTCTAACAGTATTTTTTCCTTTTAAGTAAAATCATTTTTGTTTGATTTGTGAAAGAGGATTTTTATGACATGCACTCACACGCCTAAGCCACTGAAATAAAAACCACATGCTCTGAATTTATAAAGGAGCTCAAGAAAAATACTCATTTTCATCCGAAGCGATGTATTCCTTTGAGTCTGAGTCATGAATTTATATTGGAGTCATGAATTTATGTGGATGTGGTCTGTGGACACTGAGTCCAAAATCGAGTTTTTGTCTCTAATAAATAGACTAGATGGGGGCAAATTATACGTAATATAATCATAATAACTTTCCTAGCAAAACTGCTGGTGTCAGCTCTTCTCCTGGATAGTTTTGCTAACACCATTGACACTGTCTGGCGGAAAGACCTGAATTCATCAAAACTGACAAGAAGTTCTGAGTGGCCAGTCAAACTCTTGTCGAAAAAACACAGTAATCGTATCAGATCACAGAACTATATTAGCTTTCATTTATTCAAGTGCTAATTTGTGTTACTACGTAACCCTTTCTGACTTTGTAAACATATCTGGTAACTATTTAGTAACCATGTAAACACTACAACAACTACCTTACTAAGTATTAATAAGCAGTAAATTAGGAGTTTATGGGCAAAATTTATAGTTAATGGTGAATATGTGTTCCCCATACTAAAGTGTTACCAAATATCTCACTATACTATTTAACAATACACTAAGACCTATACGTTCTGTTGATTGTTTTGTAAATTGGGATTATCTACTTTTATGATTTTGTCTTGTAGAATAGTTCACCAAAAATGAAAATGTATTAATGAATGAATTATTTTAAGTCATTGATTTTTTTAGCCTGTTGTTAATAAACCCGACATTTTCTGTTATTACTATTTCTATCACCAAGTTGCACCTAGGAAAACCTTTCTTCACAGAAAAAACAAAACCACACAACCATGACGGCGTTTAAATTGTTCTGTAAACTGTGAGAGGAGGGAGACGTACGTGTATCTGTGACAGAGCGACTCGATGCAGATCAAGACTCTCACATTGTCTCTGGCTCTCAGCTGAGTCTTACTTTTCTTCACCTCAGTGTGGTCTACAAAAAACAGACACGATTATTAAGTCAGAGGTTTCAGAAATGTCTGCCAATCAGTTTTAATAGAAGCCCTAAATAAAAACATGCAGATAGCAGCACAAAAACAATATATCTCCCCTTTTATTTTAGAAAACAAGGGCTAAAAGACTTTGTTTTTGTATGTTTTTGTATGAAGACTAAAGTCTGTGGAATCTTGTGTTTGACAGAGTTTTGTATCTGGGGCACCAGAGCCAGTCATGTTTGACCTCCAGCCGCGTGTCTTCTGTAAGTCTGCAGTGGATTTGTGAATTTGTTTGGGGATGTTGATTTTCTGCCACAGTCTACTGCATAGAGCCAATTCCTTTCCCCTGAGCTGCATGGTGGCGCCACAGCTTAAGATAGTTTTGCGTTCAGAGTCCCTGGGGCTTAAATGAGTGTTGCTGCACATCAGCATTGCCTCTAAAAAAAAGATGAAGTCAACAGGATAGGTGCCACCCCAACCTCATTCCCCACTACAGAGCATCAACTAACAACAATATGGTCATCCACTCTGTCATGGCACCAGTTTTTTCTTTTAAATTGCAAGATATTGTGCAAGACACCCTCAGTTGCAGAAAACAAATGCATCATGGATGGAATGTGAGTTACAGGGGAATGCAATCCATGTGTTGAGAACACGCCAAGTCTAAAACAAGCAATGCATGGTGCCATCTAATGGAGCAGCTGTTGCGTAATTAATTTCTTTTGCATTTGTGTTTACAAGCAGAGAATCTGTATATTCCATAGGAAACAAATCCTATGGAAACAAATAATGAGTTTTACTATCTGAATTCTTTGCCTTTGATAGCAATGAGATGAAATGGAGAGCTGATGGAGACTTTTTCTTCAGTCAAAGATGTGTCTTCTCAGAAAAAGAGGCTGTCAGGAATCTTCAGGAATCTTCCTTGCATGATATGCAAACGTTTACTTGTATTATGCCTAATTATTACTCTAGAAATCTCTTCCAATTTTTTTTCTCTTACATTTAAAAAAAAAAGATTGTGAGTATCAAAAACCGAATGTTAGTTACTGGTGAGGTGAACCTTTCGACCCTTCCTTACCAATATGAACATTGGCGGAGAACTGATAAATTCCAGTTATGGGAGCTGTAAAACGGCCAGTGGACTGATCCATCCCCGTCCCTCTGAGGAAGGCACCTTTGGCAGGAGGCTAAAGATATGAAACAGGTGAGAATTATAGAGGGCTTACAATAAACACTGCACACCTAATAACCGGTTCCTACTCGAGACCATATGAAGCAGAAGCTGTTGGTCAAAAACCAACAGTAGTCATTTCTTATTAAAGGAAAAATGCTTCAAATGGTATATGAGATATAAATTAATAATACACAAACATATAAACTGTGGACTGGCATTCCAAATACAAATGACTCAGGAATTTGTTTTTCAGCTGAATTTTAATAAACCCTACTTACAAATCGAAGCATCCCGCATACAGTGTTAGAAAATAAGCCAGTTTTAGGGCTCAGTTTGGGAGCACATAACCATTAAATGGCTAGAAATATGTAGACAGCTGCCAAGAATCCTCCGATTCTGTTTTTGATCATAACTGCAGCCATGCAGCCACGCCAGACCACATTATTCTGCATTACGCCTCCAGAACCCACCAAGAGTTCCAGACTCAGACGCTTTTATAATGAGTGCTCCGATTAGTGCTAAACACTCTTTCAGTTATGCCATTTTTGTGCTGTCAGCTTTGAACATGTACAATGAATGCCTTTCTTATACATGTCAGATCATAACAGATATGGCAAAAGAATTTGATTTCTTTTGACATGTTTTTCTAAATTGGATGAACTTTGTGTTGACATGCAAAACTGTTATTTTACCCATGTGACAGATTTGAAAGAATATATGATTGTAATTTCTCTAATATGGAAAAGTGAGATTCAAACATCTAGATGATTTAAGATATTTCCCAGCTGGTCATATATTTGAAAGTGATCAAGCATATTTAAATACTCAATGCTTGGCATTAGAAGTCTTAATTGTCTACATTAATCAATAGCTATTTTTTCCATGACTGCTATAAAGAGCACTCATACAACACAATAACATGCAGTATAGTGGTTGACATAATACCCGCTTCCATATAACAGTGTGCTGTTTTTTGAAATAGTGTCTATTTTTACACACTATACTCACTAGTCCAGAACCCCAGACAGACTACCTTTTGTACGCCACTAAGAAAGCAGTGTGCCATATTGCACTGGATAATTTTTTTCAAAGGAGGCAGGCTGAGGCTGTAGTTGATTGGCTGAGTAAATAATTGTCCAATCCAGCATCTCATTACTATTTTCAAATAAGAAGAGCCAATCAGGAGGTTACTATGACAGCTGGCTCTAAATTCATTTGTAAGGCACACACGGGTTGGAAGCTTTTAGAAACGGCCTTCAGTATTCGGTAAAACTGTCACTATGAAGACACAACTATGCAGTTTGTAGCCAAATGGAACCATGACAAAACAAGCCAATTTGAAATCATTTTGAAAAGAGATTTTCTTAAGCTCTGGCAAAAGCCTAACTTGCTGCCACAAAAAGGGGTAATTACGTGCACTTTTGAAAGTGTAACTTTTACTGTAAATAACTGTTTCTGAATCTAATTGGCTGAATCTAATAAATTAATGTGTATTTGCTATACTCTGATTTTCTATATCCTGTTTCCTTTTTTTGGCCTCTCATTACTAATGTGCTCATCTGTCCTGCCCATAGGTACCATCATCTTTATGTTTTGTAATTCAATCCTATAAAAATATATTGAATTTTCCACAATCTAGAAGTGTCCAAAATAAATTATAAAGGTTTATCTTTTAAGACTTCTGTAGCATGTCATTATGTATAGCATAAAGAGTTGACTTATGCAGTTTGAAGCTGAGAGGCTTCAGGAATCCATTATCGGGTCTGTTATGCTCCCTGGTATTGTAGTGCATTGTGGGAATTTTTAGTAAGCAAATGTTTCGGGGCACTGAAAGGATTTTGTGATTGAGACAGTCCATAAAATGTCCGACTTCCTGATCAGTCCCCTAACTAGAGAACTAGGGAGCTGATTGAGCTGACCCTATAAAATATTTTGACATCTGAAGACCTTTAAAACAGATAGGGACAATGGAAAATACAGTGGTCGTCTAAGCATATTATGTTATAAACACTTCCAATTTTGATGTATGTTCATGATAAAAACCAAACCAAAGTAGAAGTATTTTGTTAATCCTCTGTCACGTCTCAAAATATGAATTATCTTAAGAGTGTCTGATGAAGCAGAGCAGATATGTTTCCATGAAGCGTAACTCTGTGATTACCAGCACTTACTGTCTGAAAGTTCTGAAGCTCTGCCAGAGTTTTCTTGTCCACAACTACAGGGCCTCTGAGTTTGCAGTGAAAGGCCTCCTCAATTCTCCTGTAGGAGGTCATACCTTCTAGGGTAATAAGAGCTGGGGGCAGCTGACTAGGTTCATTGGGCCTATCCACTGCAGCTCTCCTCTCTGTGGCCTCTGTACAAGCAGACCGAAAGTAGACACATCACTGTATGTAGTTAAAGACACTTCATTATTTTGTATCTGAAAATGTCCAACTAATCTTCATGATAGTCACTTGAGGATGAACAGAAAAGGCCTTAGAAAAAATTAGATGTGTGTTATCCTCACCTTTGATCATTTGTTTGAACTCTCGCAACAGGACCTCTTGAGTGACCTCTGCCCCAGGGGATCCTGGGGGTCCCTGAGGCCCTGGAGGACCGGGAGGCCCCGGGGGGCCCGGCTGATAGTAAAAAAAATACAATTGTTACACCAATTTCAAACTTCATCAAGTGCTCAAAACAATATTTCACTTTGTGACAACATGTCATAACTTGAAATGCATTAAGGAATGTATTATGCAATGCATAATAAATTCCATGGTAGAGATAAATTAAACATTATAGGATTTACATTCACAGTCATTCAACATTTAGTGAAGTGAAGTATGTCTGTAATTGTACTTATTAGGTTTTATTGCCACCTAAACTTTAGCCTTGGTGTTTAGCATGCCTCTCTGGCTAGTTTTATTAATTGCCAGTCAAAAAATATAGCCAAGAAATGTACTGTACATTCTCATGCTCTTATGTGCCTCTGTCGGTTATGTCTCTGACATTTGATAATATGTGATTGTAAAGATTTTCCGCACCAGTGGTCGTTTTCGCTTTCTGCATTTTCCGGGAAAGTTGCCCACGGGTCTCTTCACGAAATCCATCCATGATCCAAGAGGGTCAACTCTCTGGTTCTCACTGACCTGCAGAATCAAAACCAGGTATGATCAATTTCTTTGGCACGCATGTTGTTTTTTTGGAACTGCATATTTCTGCATAGCTTTTAGTATTTTGATGATACGGAAATGACAGATTCGCTTAATCTTAGGCTTGAACAGGCAATAAAAAAGGTATGCTATTTCCATTATTATATTTGATGAGTCATTGAAAGCAGTACTAACTGTGTGATCTATCAAATATTTAAGCTAGAGATCATTCTGGAGTTGGCATTCACTGCTACATAACTCAGTCCAATGAGTCATAATTTCTGCTTACAAACCCTCATAGGAAAATTTTGCCTAAAGATGCTATTACATGGTGCCAGACATCATAGCAGGTTGCACTGTACCCTTTTATTTCTTATCCTCCTCTCAATACTGCAGTAAAGGACAAGGTCTTTGTGTGGCATGCAGAACTACCTCATTGCCAAACATACTCAGTCAAATTTTCTCTTGAGTACTTTACCCTTTGCCTAATTACTCATTTTCAGTAGTTCTCTCAGGTGCTACGTCAGTTTTGCCCAGTAGGGTCTGTGAAAAATAAACAGCCTTTCTAAATTGATCTAGTTTAGACAAGTTTCCATGAGCAAAACATTGCTGTTGAGCTAAAAATGAGAGGCCCGAGACATGTTGTATTATACTGTGGCTTGCTTTATGCAACTGTCTAAATACATAAAGTGGGTAAAAGTGGAAAAATTGCTGGCTTCTTATTTTCAATAAGCTTTGAGAGCTTTCAAGTCCATTTCTCTGAGGTAGCAAGCTAACCCAGAAAGAGGTTATCAAATATGCAACATTTAATATAACTCATTCCATTTGGCTGCAGTTTGAACCCTCCAAACCCCAGCTTGGAATAACTTCAACCATCGTCAGCCAAGCGAATGACATCTCCCTTTTTCTGAGAAGATTGTAGAACTTTATCTATTTTCCTATTAGCAGTATATAACGTGCGAGACAAAATAGTTCTAATGCTCTGAGAATGATCTGTCCAGCAGAAACAAACACACTGTTTGTGCACATCAACATTGGACCAAACTAAATCCGAAATATAATAGTTACTTTTTAAACAACTAACCGCCAATAATGCAGCTGATGGGGTTTCGCTTAAGATAAAATGGAGGGTTTTATAAAATCAAGTAACCGCAAATATGAATTGAATCTCCTTCAGCCCTTCCCTAAACTTCAAGTGAGTGCGGTTGAGATAGAAGCAGAGATAGAGGGAAGTTGTGGAGGTGAGCTGTCTGAAATGGAATTTGTTTAGGTTTGGCACTGAGACCTGGATCACTTATCTGTTAAACTAACATGCTGCATCTCTGCTCAAAAAGAAAGAGCTGCAGCAAAGTAACCTCTTGTTTTTCTTACATATACTGGAATGAGAGGAGCTCATATTTTTGGTTGGGTGCAAAAAAATTCTCTCCCCCATTTCTTGTGACAGGAGACAAAATAAACAACTTAACTAGCACACAAGCCTCTTGCATGTTGGCTGTCTCAGTGTTATTGTTGTGAATTAGGAGCTTGGAGACAGCTCCTAAAGACAGACACATTTGTAAAGATACTGTTACAGCAATCCCTCAGATCTTCCCCAAACACTAGAAAAAATGGGTGATTTGTTTCTTTTCCATTGTCTTATATGGAATGCTTTATAAATACAGACTGTGTCGTTGGTATGTCAAAGCAGTGGGTTAGCAATGCCAAAAAACAGCCACAGGATTCTTACATTACCAAAAAGAACAAATGCTCAGGTCATGAATTATTCTTAATATTGTTTATACAACATGGTTCAATTAAAAATCAATAGCTTCTTTGGCAGATCGAGATAGCAGTATCCCAGCTAACTTTAGGTTGTATGAACGTTTCCCTAACATTTCCATTAGTAACACAAACATTAAAAATGTTATTTAAAATGTTCTAGTAATGTTCAAAATGTCCAGAGTTTTAGATGTATTAACATTATTGCCTGGTTGTATGAACTTATGACGTATAATGTAAAAATGTTTTATTAATGTTACAGCAAGAACTTTTAGAGAACATTAGCCAACATTCTGAGAAAGTCCCCTTGTTAGCTGGGATAAGCCTCAGAAGCTTTCTCAAGCTAAGAGAGAAATGTCTGAATAATGCCTCAACACCTGAGAGTTACAACCAGTTTCCACAAGATTTGCAAGATGAGCAAGCCAACACCTTCACTGAAGCACTTAAGAATACATGATGAACCTCCATTAACACCATGAATGATCAGAGTCAGATCGGATGGAGCTCGGGGAGGATCCATAATTCTGTCAAGGCAAGGATTAACTTGCCTGAAGTTGCTGCTTGGAAATGTTGTAGAAGTTTGTGGAAACACATCAGTACTCCATAAAATCTAATTGTATCATGTTCTCTCATGTTCTCCTACACAAAAAAAAATGTAAAAAAAACCTGCATCTATGCTCATAGGCTCACACATTACTCACATTACAGAGATTGTAAATGTGAACTAAATGACTGTTTTTTGATTCTTCAACACATGCTGCTGAAGTTCTCCAAAACAATCTTTGGAAATGGGAGAACACTTTATTTAGACTTTAGTCTCATGTGGAATGTGCAGTGGTTAGTTCAGTGCGATAAAGTTTCCAATATTTCAGCGCGCTATGTACACAGTCGATTCAGCTGACAGCAGTAGCATGGCTTGTATGAAAAGCCTTATGCTGAAGTTATTCAGATCATGACAGATCATGGCAAGCTGTTATTATCTCAGCATAGCACTGGGGTGGATTTTTCTCTCATGAGTTTGTTTTGGGGCTGTTAAAACAGCAGACCTTTGTGGAGCAAAGCTGCCAAATGCTCCATTAGAGACAGTTAAAAAAAGTCAAGCTTTCGTGAGACGATAGAAAAGCTGAGAAAAATGGCCTTCTTCTCTAAGGCATTATGATAGACTCAACACAAACACAAACACAAAGCTTCTCATTAGATTCATAAATGGGTAAACATAATATGGAAATATATACATTCGTGTATACAGAATGGGGCTTAGAGAGATTTATCTACACTTGGAGGTGAAAAGGGTTAACATAAAATATTGCCATTGCTGAATAATTTATTAGCCTTTAAAAAATCTTTTTATATAATGATGGAATTCACTTTCAAATTCAAAATATCAAGATTCCACTATAAAATGAACAGATTTATTTTTAGATTTGGGGCACATAATAACAACCCGTGTTCTAATAATTGCCTTGATTAAGAATACAACATTTCTCCAAAACTCTTAGAGCTCTCTATTTGTTTAACATCTAGGGAAAATAAGAAAAATTGTTTATTTTATGAGAGAAACGTCAGAGACATTTTTCATGGCAGCCCGCCACAGCAAACATAAACATAGCCATAAAAATCTGCCTTGAGGCCACAATCAACAATTATGCAGCAGTGTTTGATTGTGGAGAATGTTGTAACCGCATTTGAGCTTTACATCCATTTTATTACACACTTTGAATATTTAAAATGGTACAAAACCTTATCTCACATTAACTCAAGTATGCCGCCCAGTCCTTAAAAATTGGGTTAAACAAATGGTTCATTTTTTTGATAGACCTTAAATAAAAAATATTTTTATCTCATTTATCAGGTGTTTACAGGACATTTTGCATGTAAATGTGTAAGTTAAATATCTAAAGCTTCCAATTCGGTCCATTTTTGTGTAAATATGTAAAATTTTCCAAAACTCATCAGTCCCAGTTTGTAAATCTCTTGCAGAAGTACTAAATACAACAAAATACTGTTGTTGTTGTTGTTGTTGTTTTTTATTAATGATATGCTTTCATCATGGCCAAAACTATTGTGAATGCTCCATTGTGAAAGACAGAATATCTATTCATATTAATATAACACAAAATAGACCAGTCTCCTATACTAATGCCTTAAAAAAGCTGACGGAGACAGTAAGCAGGTGGTTAAAGTATACATGGAGACATGTTGACATTTCTCTAAGTAAGGCATGTTCCTGGATCAACATCAACTCTTGTCAGTCCTGGAACAACAATCCTGTGCCCCTAACCCAACTTAACCCTTACATTAGCACTAAACCTTCAAATCTGATTGGCTGTCGGCAATGTTGTTTAAGCACCAACAAGGATGTTGTCCCAGGAACATGAAGAACTGAAAAATCTGCTTGAGCAGACACCGTGACTGAGGGCTTTCCCAAAATGATTGTTGTTTCTAGATGGCTGTATCATCACTGTGCATTCATCCATGCATGCCTCGGTGAGTTTATCTATCCCACACCTTGGGGGCAGGATCTCCCCGACATATCATCATCATCACCGATTCACCCACCGCTTCACTTCTATATAGCTATAATGACAAAAGAATTAGTACCAAATATTACCATATGCAACACCTACTGATATTCCCTTTCATCATGCACCCACGTTGCCAAGAACACAGTACGCCAATGTGTGCAAGAGAAGAAAGTGTGGTGATGTTAGGTTCCGAAACACAGCTTAATGGGTCAGTCAACAGATTTATGAATTTGATTATATGAACCCATGCACACCACACCTTAGATTCTTACCTGCAATTAAGGTTTCTTTTGGTACAAAGTCATTACAGCTTTGGAACTCGACACAGAGATACAAAAGAGAAATTATTTTTTGGCTGGATATCAAGCGACAGAAAGCTTCAAAGGGCATCATTTAACAGGTAACAGACCCAGCAGCGCTGTATATTTCATTACTGAGGCCTCATTACTCTGTAATTCCTTCCCTGTGGACAAGGTCTGATAACTAATACACTCCAAATGGACGACAGATACAGTTTTTCTTTCACATGTACGTAGAATATTTGTTTGGCAGTTACCGCGAAGTTCCTTTCATCGCATTCTTACGTGAGCAGTGAAACAGGCAGTTAAATGCTGTGTTATTACTCGAGGGGGGAAAGTTGGAAACTCGCCCATTAGGCCCACAGGGTCATTAAATAGTGACATCAAAGCCGTCTGAATTTAATTTACCCAGATCTTGCCCATTCTCACCCAGCAAAATAACACGTATGCGTCAGAATACACTCGCAACTTTACCAAACTAACATGCAAGTTACTGTAAGTAATGAGGCCTTGTGTTGTTTTAATGACTCTCTCTGTCTCACGGCATTGCGGCAGTGTAAACATTGTTTAGATATTTACATGAATGTGATGTGTGCATTCCTGGCTAGTGAAGACATGCGAGAAGAGAGGGAGCCACGGGACCTATTATGAGATCTGCTGAAGAATTATCCTGCCTTCCTCTCATAAAAAAGTCTAAAAAGAGCTGAAAAGAGTCTGATTGCAGCATCACACCTGCTTTGTGTTCAAATTATAACGTTGAGCTAGTTTGCACTGGTGCTCATTTCCTTATTATCTGTGGTAGGTCAAATGGACAGCTACCAAAAGCTTCAGATCCACGCCTATATCAATGTAATGTAATGTTGCACTCTCCTGGAAGCTAAATTACTCTTGTGGTTTTGAGCTTCTGAGAGAGATAAAACTGAGGATAATTGTAAGATTATATCTTATGAAAATACAGATATTTAAATGCTTCATCTACAGAATATTTTGGAAGATAATGTCAGATAACAATTACAATGTCAGATAACAAAATAATGTGAGAAAGGTTATTGTTACTGACAAAGTATAATGCATAGTCTAAAAATAAAAATCATGCCACCTTCAGGCAGTGTTTATAATTTTAATATTAGGTTTAGACCACAATAGTGATATAATACATCTATACTAAATATAGTATATATACCGGATAAAAGCATTTGCTAAATGCATAAATGTAACTGTAAATATTTCTGCCCAAAAGTAATTGTAAGCAAAACCTAAAACAAACAACTTGTTGGCGTACCAATTTTAGAGGTGTAAATGTTTTTTTGTAAATGTTGATGACTTATGCCTTATAATTTCTTCAGTATAAATTCTAAAGCAAGTAAGACCAAACAGTAGAAGCACACTTGGTGTTTGGTCCTTCATTTGACTGTATGGTAAGATTCCCAGCTTGGCTTACAGTAAGTATTGGTGGCAGGATAATAAATAGAAGCACATGGATTTTACAAATCTCACCTATATCTCCATCTCTAAATCTGAATGTCACCTTAGATCTGAGTCCTCAGCCTGGGTGACAGTGTTGGCAGTGACACAATCTGGCACAACACTGGGTTTTAGAGTGATTGTGTCATTATTCTCTGATTGTATTGGACGAGATGAAAAGAACTGAAGCAAAGGGAGGGACAGCGAGTAATCCTTCTCGAGGTGTCCTCTTTCAAGACCCTTTCTATAAGGCTTTGTGAGGGGCTTACGCGGCTTGCTGCTCCAGTTTTTCAGGGGGCTGCACCGCCCCTATCGGATGTCCCAGACACAGCGGAGTCAGCCAGGTCTGCGGATGACAGAATCAATGGGCTGGGAAAGAGCTCTGCCCAAAGGTCTTTAAATATCTCCACACCTAAACTTTCCCAGGAATTACATCATGGCACCCTGCCTATGCTGGGCCACAATGGGAAGAAGGAAGAGCTGATGAAGGAAACTCTTGGGGTGTGATGAAGATCAAGAACCAAGAAGTTGTAGTAAGTTACAACCTCAGGAGACCATAGAGGTTGACTTAAGGTCACCAGTCATAGCCTGAGCACAGGGCTGAGCTCTTTAAATAAACATACAGAGACTGTACAAAGATAAGGCATACCCAGAATACCACAATATACTACAGTGATGTGTAACACGTGAAAAAAACTCTCTCACTGACATTTATCTGGATAGGACAATAACTCCTGTCAACAAGATCACTGGAGCACAGTAGTTATGGAAAGAGTGGTTGGCATAAGGGTAGAGTGGACGGGGGCTGGGGGATTTGAGAATGCCAGCTGTATGGGTGGGCTAAGACAGGAGCTAATTTTCCAATGGAAACCCCAATATCCAAACAATACAAGAGCCATAAACAAATAAAGGGTTGAAATAGCAATACATTGGCCATGCCGGAGCCAGAAAATGTCAGCACACAAATGTATGATCATTCAGATGTAGAGAGCATGATGACATTTTCCAAGGTTTATCCTCACAGACATGAATGGTAATTCTCGGAATCGTAAATATCTGTGCTTGTTTTATGCACAGACAGATGCAATGACAAATCTGTGTGTGATAAATGACAAATGATGTGAGTTCCTGACTACTGTATTGTCATTCATAACATATTGTCAGCATCTCAAATAATACACAAGTCCGTCTTCACATTTTAGTACTGGGTCTGGTGAAGAACCCCCTACTGAGAGAACTAATTGATGCTCTGATCAGACTCTTTGAATGCGCATTCTTCACATAACTGAAGCAGTCATCCACTTCACACAATACAGCCCGCTCTTGAGTCCTGTTTACACCTGGTATTAAGATTTGTCTCGGATCAACTGATCAAAGGTGAAGTGTTCAGCCAAGACATATCACTGTTTATACCTGGTAGTAACATGTGTCTCAGTGGTCTGCTGTGACCACTTGTTACTGTAAGAGGAAAATCTGTAATTTGGGAAAATCTGTAATCATATATGACATATGACTGTGTATATAGTGAAAAGGTGGTTGCCCAGGATGCATCAAGACAGATTAGCATTCACACTACCTCTTTGATTAGCCTGGTCACAATCCGATTTAATTTATTAAAACTGTATTTAATTTAGCTCTGTCCACCTGTAATCAGGTCTCCTCCTTGAAACAGATTTCATTACCAGGTGTAAATGGAGTCTTATTAGACTCTGACACTAGATCCCAAAAGCCATACCCATAATACTCCCTTTTAATCACACATGCTGAACCCTGTTCTGTTCTAAAGAATTACAGCTGTCAAGAGCTCTAATTCTCCAGATTTTACATGTTTGAATCCGTGCCAAGCTAATCAGAAATGTTTGCAGCATCTCCATCAAGGGCTTTGGATGGGCTCTCCCTAAGCTTGTTTAAATAGCCAAAGTTTGTGAAGCAGCTGCAGACTTCTGCTCGGGCACATATACAAAATATGTGTAATAATGACGAATGCAATCCGTCTTGCTTTCTGATATGTCTCCTGACATATTCTTTGCTTAGTTATTACAGTGTGGTTTTGACACTTTGAGAAAGGCTCTGTTGCTGACAAGCATTGTGTGTTTGTTTTTCTCCCTGTGTGGCAAGCCAAGCTTAACATGTAAAATGTAGCTTTATAACTTGTCTGTTAGAAGAAGTGGCAGCATCATTTTTCTATAAACAGTGTAATTTACTTAATATTAAAGCAAAATGTCAAAACATCTCCACAACAAAGTTTGTTGTGGAATTGAAGACATATATGGAACAAGCTAAATACAAAAACAGAACAAACTGCAACTAAAGAACATTAGATACCACCCAATAATTAAACACACTTCTGATGTGAGGTCACAAAAAAGCAAAAGCATATGTAACAGATAACAGGGCATTAATATAGAACAAAAGGAATTTGAAACCAAACATTAGGGCTGCACAACAGAAAAATAAAAATGTGATAACTTGCTAAATAATGCAATATATGGTATGCGATACGATAATGCTTTAAATTTATAAAATCAATTTAAATGATACTAAAATATATTTCAGAACTGAAAATTATATAACCAACATATATGTTTCACATACACATTCTGATACATACAACTCTCTGCTCTCTGCATCAACCTAAAACTGACTGTACATAACTTTTTTGAATTTGAAGAATTAAAATCATCAAATGATTGCAATATGCACTACATGCACATATTGTGATATTTTGTTAATATATATTTTGTTTCAGCATATTGTGCAGCCCAAATACACATTGTTAGGAAATCAAAAGAGTACATTACTGCTGTTACCGTCAAGCTGTCATCCTGTTCCTCACTGTTGGAGATGGTGGTGTTGAATGCTTCAGTGTGTTGTGGATTGAGCTCCTTCGGTCTCTTACGCACCTTCCTGCCCTCAGCCCACCCTAGAAGGATGCACTGGCTCCAGAGCACTGCCGTCACCACAGCTAGCAGCCAGAACCGCATCTTCAGCCCACCAGCTTGAAGACTGTTGTAGGGTCAGAAACCAAACTATCCTCCCTTGTCCTTTTCTCTGCTGGACGTTTTTGGTCAAAAGTATAGAGCAATAGCAAAATGTCCCCTGGCTTTAAATCATATGCTTGACCTGACAGGAAAAAAGACAAAGGTAATGAAGGCAAAGGTAATGAAGGAACTTCTCCGCTCAGTGTAAATTAAGCTGGCTGGCACTTTAGCTTGATCTTGATCTTCTCAAAAGCCAGCAGTATGAGGCAGGAGCTCAAGCTCTTTTGGCAGAAACAAAGTGAAGCTTACTCGACTATGAAATGTGTCAAGTGGAGTGGTCCTGAGAAATGACAGGTCGTCGCTGAGCCGACAGCAAATAAACCCATTAGTGAGATTTTTCACGCTTTCGGCCCTGTGGGGGGTACCAGAGGGCAACTGAAGAAGGTCCAGTCAGATGAAGTGGATGGAGATCGCTCAGATTCTCTCTCTCTGGTTCTTGCTCACACTGTGCTGAGGAGCCTCTGTGGTGTTGCAGTCAGTGATCCATCTAAGTTGATTCTCTGGTAAGCAATGCTGAGCTTTTGCCCCATCAGTCTTCACATGTGGTTCCTTCTTGAAGCTGAGGTGGAAAAAAATGTCCCGAGGGAATTGGAAGTTGGAACCACTCCAGTATTCGTAGCCTCTGGCCTTCTTTGCCTTTTTCTTCCTCGCAGGGTAAAATTGGTCCCCCACGGCCGCCCCAGAGAAACTTCAAAGCTGTGAAGCACTTGATGAGACAATCGCGTGTTTTCTCTGACAGCTTCAAAAGTGCCCACTTGTACACGAGTCCCCAGCCCTAATTCATCAGCCCGGTCCAGCAGGGTGACAAAAACTCCTGCGCACTCACCTCTAATTGCACAATCTGCTTGGGCTTTGTGGTAGGTCTCGCACACTCTGCGCTTGCTTGTTTCAACACAGTTGTGTTTTTGTGTTCGCACTCTCTCTAGATCTTATGCTGTTGCTTCTGCTCTCTCTCACTCTGCTTACAGGACGACTCGCAGCAGAGTTTATCACAACCCCCTCTTTGCCTCTCTCTCTCTCTCTTTTTGATTCCCCTGCTTCTCTTTTCCTCATCAGTGAAACTGGCAACCCCAGTGGGCTCAGCCCTGTTTTATCTCACTAATGAAATACTCAAGTCTTAAGAAAGCAAGGCAGAGCTCTTTGGCAGGCAGGCTCAAGGGAATGCGTGTTCATGAGTGTAAGTGCAAATGTGTGTGTGTGAACTGTCCTACTTTGGGATAGCTATGTACATGTGACATTTAGTCTCAAAGAATTCAGACAAGTCACAAAGAACTGTTTTAAGGCATCACTTGTAGAAAGTGTTGTCTGAATAGGTCTAGAGATTAGCCCTGTATTTATAAAGAGGTGCTGAAAATGTGTACGCATTTAATGGACGTAATCATCTTAATAAATTGTTATCCATCTGTAAAATATGGGCATCTGTATGTAAAAACCAACTGCTGTGAAACATGACATAAGAATAAATGCTGAATGGGTGTAATAGCCTATTAATGTTAATATATCCTTTCAGACAGCATTTCTTTAATATTTCCATCTGCTGTTGCCAATTTTTTTTTACTCAATAATATAAAACACAACTCATAATCCTTTTAACACAATAAATTGTGATAAATTAAATCTGTAACTTTGTGGTTTAACATCCTTTCTCAGCACTGTAGCTACTTGACGCTCTTCCGCCCTCTAGTGGCAAAAATGAATCACTTCTTAAATGCATCTTGGTCAGATTTACTTCTGTTTATGATTCCCTGTGTATTATTTAAATATAACAGAAAATCATTGCACATATTGTCATTTCATTTATGTAAAGTCATTTTGCTCCTTCTTATGATGAAATGTTCATGCATATAAAAAATCCGTCATACTACTAACAAATGTAGGACACTGGTGCACAGATACATAAATCAAGCACAAAATCCAAACATAAGACCACAAAATCTGCCCACATATGTTGCAGTGTGTTTATTTTATAAGTTTCATGCTTTTAATACATTGCCTGCTCGATAATAAGGTAATAATGTGTGCTGAAACCAACAGCAATGTTTCGCAAGGTAAGAGAGAAAAGTTGCAATCCGTAACTTTCGCCTTTATACCGCCGTCTCTGTTTGAAGCATAACATTGCAGATGATTTTACTTACAAGTGAAGCTAAACACACACCAGAAAACTATCAATCTTTTTTTAAACTCTTACTTTTTTAAAGTAAGGGATAGAGACAGTCTCTTTTCGTCATGTACTTGCTCGATAACTGAGTTTTGGTCATTTTTAACCCAAATATGTTACGGATTGCGGCTTTGCATATGTCTTAAAAGTGAACATATTTTTCATAAGCAGTAAATATGAACCGGTAGCTGATGTTTCGCTGGTACAGTAGATGGCGGTACGCGCTGTATCCATTCAGTTTACCTTGTGTTAACCAACGAAGAAGAAAACGCCATTTGACAACGTAGCAGCGTTTCTTTCCTGAAAGCTCGTCCGGTTTCAGTCTGTATGGTTGTCGGTATCTCTTGTATGTGTGTTTGTGTGTAATCAGAGCCAAGAGAGAAACAGAGAGAAAGGAGGTCACTGTCAGGGCCATTTCCAGCTCCAATGACCCGCGTTTGGTCTGTAGTGACGACGTGTACAGGAACTGCGCGATGAGTTGCACATAGACGTCGCTAAAATACAGCAGGGCATATTTTCTTTGAGTTTACTCAGCTGACATTTTGTTTTTGCTGGCGATCGCTCAAGCCGACAGGTTGGTAGTTTATTATTTTTACGAATTGCTCACAAAGTGCCTCATTATTTGCTTGGGTGGGTGTTGTCAACAAAATATACCGAATCATATTTAGTGGGCATCAGTAACATTGATGTTGGGCTAACTGCCATAACTAACTAGTTCATTAAATTACTAGTCAGCTAAAAAAATGGTTTCATTGGTTTCTGTTAATATATATTCTTTTTTTTGTATTTTTACGCATGTTGTCCTGTTGCAGTTTGACTCCCAAACTGTACGTCTGACGTGTGGATTAAAAGTCTGCTTGTATTTGTGTTTCTTTTTTAATAGTATTTCTACATCCATTTGTGAAGCTGAAGCGGTAAATGATGTCCAGTTGTGGAAGATCTCGGACTGGATTCCTGTACGCCACATTGTTGGCAATTTTTCTGATGCTGACAATGAATGCTCAGGCCAGGCCGGCGAATATGTCATCATTAAAAGACAAACATCCCAACAGTAAGGAGGAAAACGAGATTCTTCCACCCGACCACCTGAACGGTGTGAAGATGGAGATGGACGGCCACCTCAATAAAGACTTTCATCAGGAGGTGTTCCTAGGAAAAGATATGGAGGAGTTTGAGGAGGACTCTGAACCGAGAAGGAACAGGAAGAAACTTATTGAAATCTTCACAAAGTATGTCCGCAGCTGTTGAAACAATGAGGTTTCCCACAATGTGTGTACAGAGGCCGAAGTTGTTCTAGAGCTACACCCACATATTAGATCAATAGCAGTCCAGTTTTGTATGTTATCATGAGCAAAATAGTAAACAGAATCAAACCAGTCATTAAACACATCAGATTACAACATGGTGTTGATGTCTAAGATATTTAATATAAGAATCTAGATTTGTATGCCTAAAAAAAGCAAAATTCCAGTACAACTGGAATGTGAAATTGATCTGTCTTGTGGAAACCATTATATTCTCTAGCTGTGTCAGCAGTACCATCTACATTAGTTGCATTCAGCTTTTACTCACTGTCTCTAGGGTGGATATCAATAAAGACAGGAGTGTCAGTGCTAAAGAAATGCAGCGCTGGATCATGGAGAAGACGGAGGAACATTTTCAGGAGGCTGTTCGAGAGAACAAGATTAGCTTCCGTGCCGTGGACCCTGATGGAGACGGTTAGTTACTGTTTGTTTGTTATTTTCAGAAATATTTTTAAAAAGTAAACAGTGTCTGATCAGGTTTCTAGATCTAAAAATGGCTTCCAGTTTTAAAGGTTTCTGATGTTGTTATTAAATCAAAAAACAGAAGTTTTGACCTGATCTGCATGTATTTGTTTTCTCTCAGGACATGTGACTTGGGACGAATATCGTGTGAAGTTTTTGGCCAGCAAGGGATTCAATGAGAAAGAAGTAGCTGAGAAGATAAAGAACAATGAAGAACTGAAAGTGGATGAAGAAAGTAAGTTGCAATGTTGTATATGTATGGTATTTCTGTGATAGTATGTAATGTTCTTAATAAACCCATTCATGATGATATGGATTAAACATGGCCTCACCACAGCCCAGGAGGTTCTGGAGAGCTTGAAGGATCGCTGGTTCCAGGCAGATAACCCTCCAGCTGACCAGCTGTTGAATGAAGAGGAGTTCCTCTCTTTTCTGCACCCAGAGCACAGCAGAGGGATGCTCAGATACATGGTCAAGGAGATTGTCCGAGATCTTGGTAAGAATTCAGAATTTCTGTGGCGATTTTGGGATAATTGAGACTGTAAACCATGTTACACTAATTTATAAATAACATAATTGCACTAAAAGATTGATATAAAAAGATCTTTGATTTGTTCCTTTTGTTTTACACACTTTTTGAAAGTTCTTATTGATAACTAAACCTGTTTTTAAATGCCTAAACAGACCAAGATGGAGATGGAAAGTTGACTCTTGCCGAGTTTATCTCCCTCCCCATGGGGACTGTGGAGAATCAGCAGGCTCAGGACATCGATGATGACTGGGTTCGTGAAAGAAAGAAGGAATTTGAAGAAGTCATTGATGCTAACCATGATGGAATTGTAACCATGGAAGAGTTGGAGGTTAGTTTTTTGTTATCATTACTGTTGTTGATGAATCATAGTACTTTCATAGGCTCGGTTTCTAAACCTAGTGAGCTGCCTACTAAAGAGTATAAAGAGTATAAAAGCTATGAGTAACTCATAGCTGACTTTAATTGGGACATTCCAGGGTTGCTGATAGCTAGCAACTCTGTGTCATACAAATAGTGCTTGTCACACAAAACAGGTGTCACACATAAAAGGGTGAATCACAATTGATTTAAATACAAGCAACACAAGAGGAATGGCACAATACTCCCGTAAATATACACACAAATTTTGAAGCGTGATTCTTAATTAATTTAAATAGTTTCATACTTTTATTTAATACTCTATAGTAATAAAAGAATTAAAAGTAGAATATTTTGGACCCATTTGGAGAGTTTTTCCATTCAACCTATCGCAGTGCATTATGGGATTGCCTTCCCCAAAAGATACATTCAGCACTACCCTAGAATGTGGCCGAAGTGAGGCATCTTACAAAGGAGCTTTATTAAGTTGAATAATTTTTGGAACCACCTTTGTGTTTAAAAGGCTGTTTACAGGGGCAGCTTACAAGGGTTTGGTTGGGGAAAAAATCAACAAATTTGCCTTTAGTTGATTTTCTGTTTCTACCACAGGAATACATGGACCCCATGAATGAGTACAATGCCCTGAATGAGGCCAAGCAGATGATTGCCGTGGCAGATGAGAACCAAAACCATAACTTGGAATTAGAAGAGATCCTTAAATACAGCGAGTACTTCACTGGCAGCAAACTTATGGACTATGCCCGCAATGTACATGAGGAGTTCTAAGACAGTGTCCTGTTTTGAAGAATTAAACATTGTCATTTGTATATATGTATGTCTGTATAGGCTACACTGAGGGTTACACAGAGTGTCACTGGAATGATGTAATTTTTCGCTTGCTTCGCAGATTGTTGGACATGTGTTTGTAACTTTACAAACCTGCAAGCCAGAAACTCTTTTCTAATGTTGCAAAGTGAAAGAAAGAAACATTATTAGGATTCTGCCTTTATAATGTCATAGCTGCTCTTTTAAGGTGTAATTTCCAAATGATGTAAGCTTGCCCCTGTAATTAATTTTAGACATTTTATTACATTCATGAATTTTAGAGTGATAATTATCAAAAGAAATATGTATATGTGGTGAGAAAAAGAGTGTTTTCCACATGGAAAATTGATAATGTAAATAATACAGTAATTTAGAGTGCCATAATATATCATTGTATTGCCATTTTTGTTGACTTGACTGGGTTTTGAGAGCTACAACTTCCATAGAAGTTGTTACAGAAATCTGTAACATGAATAGCACTTCTTATAGAGATTTTATTAAATGTAAAGAAATTGCATTGTCCAATTGTCAGAGGTCTAGCAAAGAAATTATAGAGAATTATAGTTGAGAGGGCATATAATAATAAATCCGTCCAGATGTGATCTGTTGTATTATTGGCAAAACAAATAATTTTGAAGGATACCAATGCTATAAGCAGTTCAAGTGTGATTGTACATAGCCTCAATATTATAATTTTATTCAGTTCACCCTTTAACCGCAGTAATCTCTTGAGCTCATGTTTATATATCACCAGTGTTTAGGACCGTTGTCATTAAAGCCGCTTATTTCCAGATGTGTCCACTCATGCTTCTCTGAACAACCTTTTGTAACAAAGGCAGAGTTTAAAGTTTGGATAAACATAAAATTAAACATAAGACATGCATTGAGAGACCATTTGATCATTGGGGATTGTAATTGATCCTTTTTAAATTAATATGAAAATTAAAAGTTTTGTGTATTTTCTTGGTTTAAAATAAAGATTATATTAAAATACACACTTTAGGCTGAGTGGCCTACTAACTGTCCCACTAACTAGTAATGATCAGAACACTCTTTATGCATGCTTTGTAATAGTGTTTTTTTTTTTGTTGATTAGTGACTGATGCATTTTTTGGATACCTTTGCCTTGTAAATGAAACATGTTTAAATCACCACTAATGCGTTCACAGTTCACTGTATATTGCCACTGTTTATTGTAAATTCCAATGTCTTTCTGTTTGTTTCTGAGTGTTTAACATCATGAACCTCTAAATTCTTTGTTGTTTATTTTTTATTGTTAATCTGTATTTATATATTATACATATTTTCCTGTTTATATATTATGCTTTGGCTGACTTAAAAACATTAAAAAATCATTATATTTCTTAGAGGGGATACTGTGAAAACTGGTAAGACTGGTTTAAATATATTTACAACAAAGCAAAATCAGGCTAAATATTTTGATAACAAAAAATATATAGCTACACTAATCTCGGTATGTCATTGTGCATCTTCAGATCCTCGGCTGAATTCAAAAGAAATGAACAAAGAATAAATATCTAAATCTTCATAAATGGTCTTTCGCCATTTCAGTTGCAGAAATTCTTATTGTAACCACAAGGTGGCAATCAAGCGTCAAAATTCATTCGGTCAAAAGCCTGTTAGTATAAACACGTTTTAAAATGACAACAAAGATTATTATTGCATGTGTTTAATACATGTTCTACAAGTCTAATTTAACTTTCCGTTTACCTGTCACTTGCAATCATAAAATCTGCATACAGCATCTCCTAAACAGATTTTTACAAACCTGGCACATGCATGTCACGTCTATGCTGAATGCATCTATGTGCATCACTCTTTAAAGTATTAAAAGGAACAAGAGTCCAGTTTCCATGCAATAAATGAAACCGTCCCAAACCATGAATTTTTAGCAGAGACCTACAATAGGGTGTGGCATTGTGTAGAGAGCAGACAGACGGGTTTCAAGTACAGTGGTGGTAGAGAGAGGATTTTTTTTACTGGTGGAGACTGTTATGTAAGGAGGGAGAGTCTTCCCACCTCCCCTCTCTGTTTTTGTTTTTCTCAATGAGCCAGGCTCTCCCTCATGTAGGCCCCTGCGCCTGTCCACTAGGCCCCTTTCCTGGAAACAGAGCCTGGCAGGGGCCACTCAGGGGCAGGTTTGGGGGAGAGAAAGTGATCATGGGAGGGGGTCCCCTTTCCCTTCCTGCAAATCACATGGTTGCAGACTTGAGTCTGAGCCTTGCAGATTTGGTCAATCTGGGCAGAGCTCTTGCTGAGCATATGTGTTGGTTATGATCAGGTCACTGAGTGCACAGACCGTAAGTCAAAGAGGGTGGAGAGGTTCAAGGCAGGATTAAGTAGATTATATCATGTTTGCTGATATGTGCAAAGGGGTGTAATGTTTGAATCTTAGGAGTTCAAACACTGTAAGTGCATGCGCTGATTTATGCATTGGGAGAAAAATGTTTACCTGTGTTGTTATTTTGTATGTAATGTTTGTTATTTATTGTTTTTTACTAAAGCAAGAACATAAAGTATTCTAAATGCAAAATTGTAGAAACATACTTACGTTTATGGCAGACGCTTTAATCCCAATGATTTACAGTGCATACAAGTTATACATTTTGTCAGTATGTGTTCCCTGGGAATCGAACCTGCAACCTTTTGTGCTGCTAACGCAATGCTCTACCAGCTGAGTTACAGGAACACCCATTTATTTCTGAGTAAGCAAATTCCTCTGCCTAAGGGATTTTAAACGTAATCAGGTCCCACAAACATAAAATGCCTATTTCGATACAAGCTACTTTAAAGAATCTTCATAAAGTAGATAAAGGAAAACTAATTTATATGGTCAAGTCATAAAAAACAGCACACAGTACCACGCAATGATATATGCTTAATTTATATTATTTTAAATGAGTTCACCTGATCAGTATATAAAAGGGTTTGACAGTTGATTTGTTTGCTTATCTCGACATGTATATCAGAGATCCCTGAGCGCTAGAGAGCTGCAAGTTCTATTTTCACTCCACCCTTGTTCAAGGCACCAGTCCAAAATTGTAACCTTATAAAACACAACAATAAGGGTTGTCCTTTTGGGTGAGGGACTAGGATTACAGTTTGAGAGCCAGGTACCACTAGGCCATGATGGAAGCCACACACCCACATACATACATAGATACTGGAATTGTTTTTTTTTTTATTTAAATAAATGACTTTTCATGATTACTTATTTTTATTATATAAATAACAATATTCAATTTCAAACCCAGCTTCTTCACTGTAACTATTATTGCAATGTTAAATAAATATAAATGTTAGACAGGGCTTCACACAAGTAAAATCAGCATAGAGTTTCATTAATTACCACTTTTTATCTCTGACCTCTGTGGAATGCTTAGTCAGCAGGACAAACAAGGGCCACTGTCCACAGCAAAAGAAAGAGGCTTCTGAAAACTTCTGTAATAGATACAACTTTCAGATTCATTAACAATAGATTTAAAAAGCGCAGTCACAAGACTCAAAATTTGGCAAAAAAAAGTATTAATGATGCCAAAAAACTCATTTTATCCATTTATTTTGTTTTTCAATTTTGGTTTTCAATTTTGAAAGAGTTTAAACTGGGTATGGTTTCGATATGACTGTGCATTGTAAGCCCAAGGGCTCTGTTTCGTGATTGTATGTTTTGTGTTGCATGGAGTTGCAAAATAACTTTTTCAAAAGCAGAACATATTTTGGAACTCTCCTGCTTACACTTATTTTAGTCACATATCTGACATCTGCACAACTTCCACATTTCTGAAACTAGGAATGTAAATAGTGTTACCATTCTTGTTTATGTCTTGGTTTTGTGGTATAGAATTGGTCCTGTTCTGGAATAGTCAGGAATAGATTTCCAATATAGGAGTTCTGGGTAGTACTCTCACTCGTAAAGCTATGTGTGTTGCTGTACCTCTCCGCTTTTATCACATTTACCATCCTTCCACCTCTGTTCCCCAGGCTGACGGGAAACAAAATAAACACAACATGTGTGAACAGATTATGTTATTGTTTAAAAACATGCCTATATTAAACGCTACTGTACAATAAAGCTGCATCAACAAATTAACTGAAGTATGAAAACAACGAAAGCATAAGAGCAGCAATAATGGAAATGATTAACTACATGGCACAAAAGAAAGTCTGAAGTAATTCGTCACATCAGTTGTTTAACACCCAACTGGGTTGTGCTAGACATTAAACAGATTAATTAAGGTTGGTCAAAAGTGGCTAGGAGATGAGCAATAAACTCATATTCATAGGTAAGAATTTATTCATGCAGCTGACCACTGTAGTTTTTACAAATGCCTTCTCCAAGCCTAAGTCGCTTTATGGATATCATGAAACATTGTTCTGAAAGTAATGAGTTTTTATTCAGGTGATGACATGATGTATGGGGCTTGATAGTTTTGAAGATTTCTAATGATTTTACAGTAAACGATCTCACAGCTTTACAAACATATTAGTGATGCATATCATGCACTCCACTATTCTTACTCCTGAATCAACTTCACTCACGTAAATAAAATGGAGTAAATTAAGGTTCATCAGCCAATAAAAACAACTCATCTTATTATTGTGCTGTAGTTTGTCTTAATTAAGCAATGAATAATAAAGCTACGTTTCCCCCCTTTAATTGTTATTATAACCTTATCTGGCCCAAAATCTACAGTTCACTAGAATTGTGAACTTACAAAGCCTATAGAAATTATATTTTTTTTAAAAATCACCATGATGTAATGAAGAACACTAGGAAACAGATGCGGATGAGGTGCGATACCTTACAAAAACAATGACAAAAAGGCGTTTCGAGCATGACCGATTCAATCGCATTATATTATTATTAAATTAGCATTGCAAGTGTGTCATTTAGATTGGATGTGACTACTTATGCTTCGGACTGCTGAGTTGCAGCAAAACCAGCACTGGAATGTTTTCAGTGCGGAGCTTCAGATGCTTCAGCTACTCCCACTTCCTGGAGATCCAATCCGAAACAACCGGCTGTTTCAAGGCGCCCCTCTGAATCCGTCAGAAAGCAAAACAATACGCGGAAAACACAAAAATCGTGAATTGTCGCGCATTTTTGATTATGACCTCCGCTCGTGTCGAACCTGAGCTAAATGATCGTGTCTTTTTTTCCAAACACGACCCTACACATAGCCCAGCAACGGGGTTGTTTATCTGTAGTAAGGGGAACTTGAAACCGTCCCTTACCCCATGTCCTCGGTTGTTTTTCTTCTTTCGCCTGGATTCTCCATGTTGTTGGAGAAAAAGTGAGGGCTTTGCCTAGACTAGAGGGGGCTGTGGATAAATATACACGCGTTAAAGTAAACCGAGACTCGAACGCTACACAACAGCAGATAAGACGAAACAAAACAAAGTGGCATGCCCCTCCCATGTGGAAGGAAGAATAGAAGGCGGGAATAAATAAATAAAATAATTCGTCGCCGTCGGTTTGAGATCTTTTCGCGCAAACGGAAATTATTCATTTCGAGCATCGCTAGCTATTAATGCCACTAAATGCGGGCCGACTGTTCGTCGCTGGAAAAGGCTGGTTGGACGTCAAGGGCTGTGCGTTTGTTAGATGGAAAGTTCGATCATCACTCAAGTGCGGAGAGAGGATTGTCGGTCGTCTTCGAAAACAGGTAGGCTGTCCCGCGTCCAGCGCTGTCGATATCGGCGCAACGCGTTGTGCTCATATTCGGCCTTTGGCGTTGACGCGTCGCGATGCTCGATGGGCGATTCGCGCTGGTTGTTGTTGTTTGTGATTCGGGGATGATTGACGTCTCACGGTCGCGAGCGGAATTCGCGGAGTTCCGACGGTTGGAACTTAACGAATTCCGCTCGCGACTGTGACGGCTTTATATAACATCATAACATTTCTTTATATAACATCTCTTTATATAACATCATAACATTCAGAAATTTCATTAAACTTCGTGTTATTATTTACGTGCCGTGCTGATGCGGCCAGGCAAGTACTGAATGTGTACGTAATATAAACAGTTTGTAAAAAGGAAGTTCGGATAACATTTATTTTTCCTTTTTTTAACATTTTTTTGTTGTTTTGTTTCCAGCTTCTTTGTTGGGCACCTTAACGTATGCGACTAAACAACTCGTATACAATTATTTATTTATTTCCCCCTCGTACAATGGATGCGATGCTGATGGTTTTGTTTCCAGTCTCAATTCAATCGGCGTTTGAGCAAACAAACAAACAAACCGTTTCCTCTTTTGTGACGGTAAACAGCCTGCGTTTCCTAGCTTGGTGAACGGATAAACATTTACACCCGGCATTATGCAAATTGTGTTATATTTTGTATCTCCGTTTTATCGACTTGCATATTTTATAGTCCACATCGCTGGAGGGAAACGAAAACATCGCGTTCAGATGTGGAAAACATCGGCCTGATCGAGAACGCAAGGTGCCGCGGCGGCGGAATGCACGAACACGCCCCTCCGCACACGCCCTCCATCTGCCCAGCGACGATCAACCACAAACATGGTGGAAAATGGATGTTTTTAAAGACCGCCGTGTGATCTGGATATCTAAAATATATCATACTTATTTTGTTTCCTTTGTTGCTACCGGCGCACCAGCTTCCCATTTGAAGTTCGTACTGCGAGCACAGCTCGGCGCTAATTATAGATCTGACGTAAACACGTTGAATGTAAAACTCGTAGTTGTGTTGTGGCCGTATGTTATTGATGATAATCGAGGCTGTGATTGCAAATGTCCGACACAACGGCAACATCTCTAACATATTCGTGGCCAAGACGGCAAAGACTCAAATGATGTGGCATTTAGAGTGTGCACAAATACTGCGCAAATGTGAATAAACGCCTAAAGCAAATTATGTTTGCGGTTTTTTATGTAAAGTATATTGCTTTCGATAGCGTTACAGAGCAGTTGATGTAGAACAAATGTACACGAAACGACGAGTATCAAAGTTTATATTCTTTTCTGTTATGTATTTACGCTTCATGTCATTAATTATCCAATCATGGTTTAAGTTGATGTTCATCTTAAATCGAAATTCGCCTTATAAACAGTGACTGAGAAGCAGTGCTTGTTTAAAATAATATCATTATGTTGTAGAGCTCAATGAATTTGTTATTCTGAACCTTATGTTTAAGTAGGGCCACAATTCTGATATGTTTGAATGTATTAGAGACCCATGTTTTGTTTGTCAATGCTCTGGCAATTCTGCAAAACTAGCTAAAATAGCTTTTGTATGCATGGTTAACATGTTGTTTTTAAAACTTATTGGTTGTTTATTTAAGACCAGATCAAGACATTTTGTCTGGGATAACATTACTAATGTTGTCCCTGTGTTTTCTGATTTTCACTCACATACATGAGTGAATATCATGAATTCAAAAGGCCCTGTTCATTGGTCTAATCACAAAAATATCAAGCACATTGCCTGTTACTGTTTTCATAACCGATTCCTTGAACTCCAGTTACACAGATCTCTTGACACTTTAATCCATGTTTGCCATTTATTTCCCTTTGTAGATCTGTGTTATCTAGGAAATGTCAATCAAATTATTTACCAAGAGAATGTAATTATAGCTGCCCAAACTGACAGATTTAGCTCTTTTCTTTTATACATCTGTTCTACTGGGAAATCGATTTAAAAAAGGACTTGCATGCTCTCATTTGATTAGGTCTGGACAGACGTGTAACAAAAGAACCGTTGACGGTCCCTAATAAAACAATCACCCCTCTTTCCATTTTTAACCAGAATTCTCTGCGATATTGTTCCACTGGATGTGAGAAACGTTTTTAAAATAGTGGATTTGAATTCATGGATACATTTTCCTTCTACTCCATTTGTTAAGCAGGTCCCTTTGTTAAGCAGGTTGTTATCAGTGAGTGTACAGATGGGCAAACACACCACAGAGTAAATGATGACGAAGGAAGCCATTTTCTCTCATCCTCCCTCCGCTGAACATGCTGCTCGTATGTTACATAAGATGATTCCTATAGGGTAAAAGAGAGGGAAAAAACTGCCCCCTTCCATCCTTATGATCGATGCCTCTATCTGGGAAAGGGGAAAAACATGACTTGTACTAAGGTTACATCATTAGAAAAAAAACAGGTTGTAATCGTTGCATGGCATACTTTTACATAAGAGATTTTGTCAATGTTTTAAATATTTGCTTCCTCATAATCTTAACAGGCATGCCTGGACAAAATCATGTTTCACTAACATGCAGATATTTGCAAAGTATGCAGGAGCCCCTAAATATACAGGGAGCTTTAAGCCCATTGTAATGCATTCCAAAGCTTGCTACAGATGTCATGTTACAAAACATAGCTCTTATTTCTGTGGCTAGGACTTGTGTATGTGGCATTGGGGACTCGTTTCTTGTAGACTGTGTGATGAAATGGCAGGACTCGTGTTTGTATGTGTGTGTGTACGGTTTGCGCCGAAGGTACAGCTGAAATGTGTGGGCTTTCCCGCCCTCTGAGATTATATAACATATACCAGCCGTGGCCAGCAGTTTCATTTAAAACAGATTTTCTGTTTTTGTACAACGTGTGCCATCACTGGAGAAGGGTGGCTGAGCATTTGGTCACTTTGATGTTTATAAGCACTGCGTTTATGGACTAAAACATACATTTCATTCCAGTGCTCTGAATTATTTAGAAGCTTGTCAAACCTCAGTGCGCTGAGTGCAGATGTAACCAGCAGATGAAAAATTACTTATTGTAGGACGAGATCTTGTGTTCACGTTTATTAGCGATTAAACATTTATAGAAAATAACTGTCATATTTTCTATAAAATTTTATGCGGGGTAGCATTTGGTGATTATCCACCACACAGCGTCAGAGTTCTTATTCTGCGTTTACGTAATGGAATTATCAGTTGGAATAATGTATGCAAATTGTAAAATGTAAAAAAACTGTTTTATTATGTTGTCCTATAAACAGATCAGGTGAAGAAGACCTCAAAGCCTCAAAAACCTGGAAGTAGGAACATCTTCAAAAAGCTCATCTGTTGCCTTCAAGCTCAAGATGCCCAACTGCCAGCTTCATCTACCCATGATGCCTTGTTAGCACCTGAGGACAATGGGACCATTGCCAAAGTATTATAGTAACCTTAATCATTATTATTTCAGTTTGTTTTCAATAACTTATTTTGTATCTTTGGAAAAAAAATAAAAAATGGAACAAATTGTAAAAATTTGATTTTAAGATTTTATAAAATGTAATGGGTGTAAGGACAAGGTGACAGTCACTAACACAGTGAAACAAAAGTTGCATATAAAATATTTGTTTTGGTTTATCACAGCCAGTATACATTTTATAGGTAAATATTTAATTTTTGGTCATTCAGTTTTAGCTGCAAGTAGTTATTGAGTGTTGAGCAAGAAACATGTTTATAGTAATAAGAAGCTTAGCCTCCTGTTCTGTATTTGTACTTTGTAAGCCACTGCATTGTCCTGCTCAGTGGAATGAATGTGATGTAATGCTTTGTATTCCTCTCCTCAAATGTCTCATAAAATGCCAGAAACACCCTTTTCGAAAAACAACCTTTTTTGGAATTCTTTAACAGTTTGTATATGTGTCCCAACACACTAAAAACATGGATATTTTTATTTATCTCAGTCAAAAATATCATTTTTAATGTTTTACAAGCGTACTATAAAGGATTAAGAAATAAAAGTTTTTATGAAAACTGGAAACATACACTCATTGCAGAGGTTATGTACTCATCTCTAGATCCCAGGGGAGAGTCTGCTACCTGCAGTGACTTCTCAGGACCAGGGGAAGATCTGCGTGGTGATAGATCTGGATGAAACACTGGTGCATAGCTCCTTTAAGGTACGCCCATTCATTGATCATTTAACGTCACATGGTGCCATGTATGCATGCTCAGCAATTTGACACTTAGGATAAAAGCATGCATACATGTAAATGGAAAGTGTATCTATAAAAGACTATCTGTGCAATAACATTAAAATTTGCATGTAAAAAATATGTAATTATTGTAAACAGTTCTTTGTTACCCTACCAGTGTTTGTAAATACATTCACATTGTCTTTTTATAGCCAATAAGCAATGCAGATTTCATTGTGCCTGTGGAGATTGAGGGGACCACACACCAGGTGAGATAAATGTTGGTATAAGGGAAAAAGAGTCGTAATCCCCTGCCAGTAGGCTGGTGTTTTTATTGACTTGAACTGTGCACAGACAACATGTGCCTGCGGAAAGAATGGAGATGTCGTTCCATATTCAAACGTTGATGATGAGCGCCCTCTGCTGTACTGCTTTGAGAATACCTTTTCAGTGCCAAATGATTGTGTTGCCATGTGTACAATCACAGAAAGAAACTTTTTATTTTAAAGTTGGCGTTTTGTTTGGCTTACACGGAAACAAATGCAGTTGTTTCAGAGACCACAGAAATAGACCAGACCTGTTTTTTTACATGGGTGTTACATGTGGTTGTCCTCAAAATTTGCATGTTTTTATTCATTCCTGAGAAACTTGTATTTGGCTTCTCCCTGGTTCAAGTAATCCAGGATAGGTTAGTTCCCACTAGTACGGCCTATTCTTGATTACTTGTTTCAGGAGGAGGCTATCAGCAGCGGAATTAGAAGCACAACACAGTTCACTGCAGAAGACGTTTTGACAGAGTGTTATTTTGTTACCAACATGTTTTAAAAGGTAGGGAAGACAATTTCGGAGAAGCTAGCAGTAGAAAGGTAGCTTTGAAAGCATAAGATCCTATCCTCCCTTCAGAATGCTCTCCAAAGCCATACCACCTCAGCCACTTAAAGCATACATAGTTTGACAGGCAAGTAGGACACCCAGTCACTGCATTCGGACCGAATAGGATCGCATTTTATGGTCCTTTGCCTTCTGCAGAAGATATACATTTTATATAAATGTATTTAGACTACTTAGTGATTGTTATAAGGATGAGAAGAGACTTTCAACCAGCATAATAAGAAATGTTCCTGGGGGAGAAAAAAAAATCACATCTTCTGCCTTTAATTTACACTCTCAAACCACAGAACTGTAAAATTTAATTTTGTAGTGAACATTGCCTATACATCACAGCAGTGTCCACTTTAATAAGCTCCACTGTAATAAGGAAAAACAACAACTCTGAACTGTGTTGTAGGTGTATGTGTTGAAGAGGCCGTATGTGGATGAGTTTCTTCAGAGGATGGGAGAGCTATTTGAATGTGTTCTGTTTACTGCCAGCCTTGCAAAGGTATCAAACCATTTTTCAAACTCCAAATTTTAAGTTTTGACCGTAAAGGTTGAACTTATAGAAATTATAAAGATGCCTCACAATGAGTAACCTTCTAACTAGTTAAATTAGGCCCAGATTATAGTTTAACATTCAGATTTTATTTACCTGTGCCAGCCTAAGTTCTATTTTCAGATTTATTGCAGTATTCCTAAATCCACCCCTTTTTCCTGTCCTTGCATTTATTCCTATGATAGTATGCAGACCCTGTGACTGACCTGCTGGATCAATGTGGCGTTTTCCGGACACGCCTGTTCCGAGAATCTTGCGTGTTCTATCAAGGCTGCTATGTTAAAGACCTGAGTCGCCTCGGCCGTGAGCTCCACAAAACCTTGATCTTGGACAACTCCCCCGCCTCCTACATCTTCCACCCTGAGAATGCTGTAGGTTTCATTGTCCTGCTGTTGTTTAGACCAGTGATTCTCAATCTTGGGGCCAGTTGCCTAAACAGCCGCTTAGTTCAGATTGTGTCTTAAGAACTCATCAGTTAGTTAGGGCTAATCAGTCTTTTCAGGTTTAAATTAGACCAATCTACATTATGAAGATTACCAAATTAGATGGAACTTGTAAGGATAGTCTGAGCAATTTAGGCAGCCAGCCACTGGTCTGCACAATTGGTCTTTCTTATTTAACACACCTGATTCAAATCTTTAGCTCATTAGCAGAGATCCCTGAACTTGACTGTCCAATAAGAGTAACATAATGTGAAGTCCGGTGGGTGCTGAGGACTAGGATTAAGAACCACTGGTTTATTGTTTTTTGTTGAACCCTGTTCTCTAGATTCTTCCTATTGCCATTTATCACACTTTTTATGTTTTATAAAGTCATTTTCTTATCTAAACAGCATATTTTAAGTCTTGATATACGATGGGGTCCAAAATTCTGAAACCACCCAAATCTACTTCTGTTTTTCATTTCTGATTTAAAATTATTTTTTTAAAATGACTAATGTTATCAGCATAAAAATCTGAGTGCAGATTAGAAAATCAGAATTTCGTAGTCCATGATATGTCCCCTATTGTCTTAAATGACAGCATGCACTCAAACTGGCAGTTTGTGCAAGACCTGATGGTCCATGTAACCCCAGCATGATCTGAGAAGGTTCCAAAGAGCTTCTTATGTGGTTCAGTGGAAGCAAGCAAAAATGGCCTTATGCACGAGTAAGCGTGACCAATGTCACAAAAATACACTAATGTAATACACAAATATAAAATGGTACCTACTCCTAAACCATCACAAAGAACAGATACATGCACTTTTGTTACTAACTCTACTAACATAAGTAAATTAGAGGTGCCTCAATAACCTCTCTGCCTTTAACAGGTTCCTGTGATGTCCTGGTTCGATGACTCAGAGGACACTGAGCTGCTTCACCTCATCCCAGTATTTGAAGAGTTAAGTCAAGCTGACGATGTCTACAGCAGACTAGAACAACTCAGGGGTCCATAATCCCTACACTGTCGGACCAGGGCAAACCTCCATGTTGTGTTGCACTGACTGCCAATCACACACAAGCAGCTCATATGACAGTAGACTCCGCCCTCTGACCTAAAAACAAACACAAAGCTCATAATCTACTGAACACAGAAATGTGCAGTTCTGCTGCTTGGTCTAATTGACCTTCAGCAGTTCAAGATGATATTTTTGCACAGAGCTGCTGTCTGCAATAATAATTTACACATTTTGTATTACTTCTTTACTTTTCTATTTTATTTCATTTTTTACGTTATAATGACATCTTTTGGGAGATTAAACCAGATGCTGTTGAAAAAGATAATATACAGGGTTTAATTAAGTCCATGTATTACAACTCAACAAATACCACAAAGCACAGTAAACATTCAGGCCAGTCTTTCTATGCAAGTTCTACCTGAATTAACTGTTACAAATTGTTTTAATCTTTATCACTGATTCATAATCATACTTGAAGTATTTTAAGGCAACTTAGTTTTCCAAATGTATTCCAGACTTAAAATACCACAGGAATTGTGAAATGGCATAACTGGAATACTTCCATATTTCCAACATGCTATGCATATGTTTTTCTACACAATGTGACATCAATCCATACATACATTCTTTGATAAGTCTTACTACGTTTCAAATGCCTTTTTTAAACCTAAGTCAGTTTTTCTACTGTTGTGAAGTCACAGAGGCGCATTAACATGACATTTAATAAAATACTTGTTTCTAACACTGTTTTTATGTGAATTGTAAGCACATGCTGTTAATTTTCTTCGATATTACTGTATTTATCTTAAAGTGGCCTTATCTATGCTTCAAGCGTACTTGAGTTTTATGATGCTTAAAGGGATAGTTCACCCAAAAAAAGAAAAAATTCTATTGTTTACTCACTCTGATGTCATTTCAAACCTGTATGACTTTTTCTGTGGAACACAAAAGGTGATATTTTGAGAAATGCCTCAGTGGTTTTGTGTCCATACAATGCAGGCCGTGAAGCAAAAGTCATACAGGGTGAGTAAATTATGGAAACATTTTCATAAATATATCCCTATAAGGAGCAGAATCATTATCACACAGATTGAACCAAAGACATGTATTTTATTTAGTTCATATTATTCTTATTAGGGGGTTAAACCATGCTGTATACTTCTGCTGTCATCTATGTGTATATTTGTTTGAAAAATAACTTGAATTTTCCCAATTTGTATGTTGGCACAGACCTGATGCTACATGTGCGGATGCTCTTTAAACATGAACTGTTTTTATTGTAGCGCAGATGTTGAAAGCAGCCATTTTATAATCACAGCAAATGTTCATAAACTGACAAACCCTGATAAGGTTTGTGTTATGTAATATTCAACTTTTGTACTGCTGAGAATAAATGTATTTCCTGTGCAACATTATGAAATTGTTGAAATTATTTCCTTGTCTCATTCAGACGTCACAACACATTAAGTTGTCTTACATACATAAACGGCCCACTTAATTGAATTGGAAGAATATGTAAATTATAGCCAATTTTAAATGAGGAAACAAAAAAAAATCAAATTACTTATCTTAAACTATTAATTTCTGATACCTTGTACAAACGATGGGCAGACCCACAAATATTTTAATCCAAGTGCCATCTTTAGATAATTAGCTTGTAAATCCTTCTTTTTACCACTAGGGACACAAGAACCCAGCTCAACGAAATAAAGGAAGAAAATATGCAATAAACAAAAATGATTACTTAAAAAGGATTTATTGAGTTGCATGAGTGAAGGCGATTGCTTAAAAAGGAGATTATGAAAACACATTTATGGCTTTTGCAGGACAAGAGTGAAAACAAAAATCAGCACCTTATATAAACATTTTACAGATATATTAACAACTTCATAAATTCTTTTGTAAACATAGCAAACTAATATAAAATATTCCTGACAATTACAAAGTAAATAACAAAAGGCTATAATGGCAGGCAAATTAGGGTCTTAATAAGTAAAAACTATTAAAAAAATCAGGAATTTGTGACAGCGTCATGCATATAAGATTAAAGAGAAGGACTACAAATTTAATTTATCTTGAAAATCATTGTACAATTTACACAGGCCAGGTGAGAGTATTGTATGGACAATATATCTATACTGAGGGAATGTTTTTAATTAGTCTTGTTGTGGTTGATTAAAAACAGATACTGAGGTCAGCACGTATTAAAAAAGGATTTGGGTCGTACTACTGATCTATCAAATGTCGCTTTTTAAAAGGCATTTAATCGAAAAATGTTTTTGCCTGTATTTGCAGGATTAAAATTGTTAAAACATGCAATGCAGCATCTTGATTTAAACTGCACTAAAACATTTTAAGCTGAACAAATACGATGGGTTTATGGAAAACCATAACCACCAACACAAATCAGATTCAACGGTATAGCATGAACAGACTGAGAGTGAATTAGATGTTAGGCTTGTTTTCAAAATTAACTGGGGATGGTTTCATTGGTTGCTCGTTTTTGTCTACTTGACAAACCTTAAAATCATGTTTTTAAGGTCAAGGAAAAGTTTACGTTTTAACTTAAAACTTAATTGTTTAAAACAAAAAGAAAACTACGGTCATATTTGGCGACCCAACTAACCTACAGACACACAAAGTGACACAAAGCCAGGCACGATACATATTTCAACAGAACTTATGTGAAGTAACCAATAAAATGTGGTCTTGTCTTACCACACTATTCAAAGAAAATAAATAAATAAAAATGTAAATAATTCACTGTGGAACACTCTAGCTCTTTCTGTCATGGATAGCAATTTGTGTTGCTGCTACTTTTTCTCTTTAAACAAATAATGAACCAAACAAAAGTCTATAAAGTTTACACAAATGTGTTTTTTTTTCTTATTTTCATGAAATATGCATATTAAATTAATAAAAAAAACACATATATTAACATTCACTTTCCAACATCATTACACAAATGTTACCAAAGAATGTGCATGGATGTTGCATGAGAATACCAGAACATTCTGTGAGTTTAAAAACTGGAAGACTGTTGCAATGGACTGAGACCTTAGAATGGCCATCAAAGCTTATGAGTTTATGAGTTGAGATTATGAGATTATGAGTTGAACATCACTACGCTGCTACCACTTGAAACAGAGAACACAAATGAGGTGACAGTTGTTATAATGGTTCAAAAATGAGATCACCACAAACACACTGTAAAATTCCTCCCATTCATCAGTTTACCTCAGATAGAAACATGGGTATTTATTTGTGTGGGCTTTTCTCTGTCAAAAAAACTGATTTTCTCCATAATTATCCACTGTTTAAAATGTCTGATGTGTGAGAAGCATTACGAGAATCAGGTTTACAAAAAGTTTGGTACCTGGTTATCATTTAGTCCTACCCTCTAAAACCATGTCAGCCTTGACTACCACAGGAGGAGAGGCTGTCGTAGAGAGAGTCACTCAGGGACTCTGGGGTCTCCAGGACTTGTGGATGGCTTGGAGATAGACCATCATCGGGTCTCTCTCTCACCAACTCTAAACCAGTGTCTCTCACCATCTCTGGATTAGCAGGAATGCGGCTTTTGCCCCTACGTGGCTGACCGGGTTGAGGAAGACTTCTTTGGTCACCTTCTCGGTTGCCTATGGCATCACTAGTCTTGTTGCGCTGCCAATGAAAGGAAAACGCATAGAGTTAGTAAGTGAAAAGTACCCTACATGATCCTATGTAAGTATCCACAAAGTATACACAAAGCCATTTAATTTTGACTTGAGCTTTACTGAAACATACTGTATATACTGTTAGTCTGTTAATCAGTAGACACTAAATGACTGCATAACAATAGTAATATAATGTTTTTCGTTTGCACCAAAAGATCTTAATCTTCAAAGAATGTAAATATTCTGCTGCACTTTATTGCATGTATAGTTAATATATAAACTGTTTTAATAAAACAGTACAGCATGTATTTGTTATATTATTATTTACTTGCAATACTTTATAAGGTTTATATAGGGATTCTCACCCTCTTAAAAGAACTTTTATGACTGACTGGCTCCACACCATCTGCAACCCCAAGATAAACCTCAGATGTCTCTGCAGATGCTTTGATATTAGGAAACGTCCAGTTTTTTGTGGTGCCTAATTTTATAGGTGTTCCAGAGATATTAGTGCCTGTAAAAGGAAATTGAAGCTCATTAGCCACTGATAAGAAACCTAACTGCAATTAACTAATGAAGTGGCACTTTCTTTAAACACAGTATATATGATGGTCTGAAACTAATAAAAATGTACATTTTTAATTTTACTTTTATCAACAAATACTCAACACTTAGTACAGGTAAGCATATTTGATCAAAATTAACATTATTAGTAGTCAAAAATGACTATTTTAATGGTACACTGGATTCCCGTAGGAACATGGAAAAAAAGAACCAATTTATAACCCGTTTACAAAAAAACAAGCTTTTATCCAGAGCATTTTTCAGAGATCTATGTTCCAAATGCAGCTTGGTGTTGAGAACAAGATGGTTATGGCTAAGCAGTGTAATATTTCACAAGCTCCCTCCAAATTCAACAGGAATTAAAAAGTCACTATTCATCATGGCATATTTCACTCATGGGTTTAGCATAGGACACTTGCAGTACTATATGAATATAGAATTGAACTCTGTGAAGTTCTATTAAGTGACAAAAGGCATTCCAAAATATGACCTAATTCATACCATCATGAACAATGTTTGCAATGTGGCTGGTTGGAATCTTGTTTTCCATTGTGCTGGTGTGACGGCCTATATCCTGACTCCCCATATAATCCTCTTCTAAAGAGGACAGCTCTCTTTCCAAAGTCCAGGCTTTTTGGGAAATTTTCATCCCTGAGCCATGTTTTCCCTGTGAAAGGGAAGGGTCGCTCTCCGCGTGGGTTTTCCCTTTGGGAATGCTTTTGCAACCTGCATTTGCACTGTAGTCAGGAAGCGGAAATGTGCCAATGCCACTGTCCAGAGTGTGTGTGGAGATTCCTGAACCTGTAAGGCACAGTTTGAAATGTTAGAAATAAAACAAATATGGCCTCACTATGCTTTTATTGATATAATTTGAGATCTCTCTTCCTCCACACCCCTTACAATTTGTAATGATCTTTCTTGTGATTGGTTGATTTGAGCCACCAGTTGTTTATTAATCAAGACTTTGAAAGTCTATAAATGTTCAATAAGATTCAAGTAGCATGTTACATTTCGTAAGGCATATTATTTTTTGTCACAGCATGTTCCCTAGGAACCCAATAAACCCATAACACTTGGGTTTCTAGCATCACGATCTACCAGTTCATCTACAGGAGCACTAAATGAGCTGCAGAGAACATACGTAATTACCAAAGAATACTTAATTATATAAAGTTATAATTAATTACCAAAGTATACTCAAATACCAAGGAATTTCATGTAAAGGAAAACATCTCGCACATCACACCCTAAACATATCTGAATGCGTCAAGCATTAGTTGTTGTCGAGGATGAGTCACTTTGACGCACCTACATTATTCATCATGAGAGACTGTACAACCAGGTTAAAACCCGTTTTTTGCGGCCACATGTTAACCAGTCAAAATTCCCCACTCTGGAAACACTGAATGCCACACATTGTAATCATGCATCACCTGCAAAGTGTTCATGATGAATGTTCTCAGCCAGGCTGTCATCTGACGTAACATCTTTACTTAATAATGTAGAAACCTGTAAAACATTAACAAACTAAAACCTCAATGTCCCATTCGGTACTTTCCAACCAATAATGTGTATTTTATTAATACGTTTTCCACTGATGACAAATAAATCAACCTATGATTTTACCTTTACCATGTCATCACTGCTTCGTGTCTGACTGGCAATGCCAGAACCCTGGTGACTGAATACAGGTCTGGATTTACAGTCAAATGACAGGCGTCGATGTGCCATGCTGATGGCCCCTGTGTCCTTTCCATCAACCCTAAGAAGAACATTAGAGTAAAATTTCTGTGAAATATAGCATATGTTTCTCAAGCCCAGCCGTTGTGATGATTGGCTACAAATTCCCAGTAGCTGTCAAAGCTGCTAACTCACAGCCATATTAAGTTTTGTATGCAAGTCTTACTTTCACACCTTACACACGACTGCAAAAAAAACAAATCACACCAGAACTTTTCTGAAAACTAATTGTATATTTAGTGAATAAAAACCCTTGAATTCAGCTCCACTCAAGTTCACACAGGTGCCTCAGCAATATAACCACAGGTGTAGTTTATCACAATAACTATAGACATGTTTCACTAAGTTTCACAATCAGTGTCCATATAGTTTTTCATTTAAAGGCAGGGTAGGTGATCTTTTCCTGAAACATTTTTTGTTATGCTGGTTGAAAGTTTTTCACATCCTCATTGCAAACACCAAGTGGTAGGGTTAGGGGTTAAATAATTAAATGTTTATATATCTTCTGTAAAAAGCTGTAGAACCATAAACTGTTCATCCAATCATTGCATTCGGTCTGAATGCAATGACAAGATGTCATATTTGCCTGTAAATTTTTCATTTAACAGGACAGCTTTTCTTTCATCATTTTTACATTAAAAACAACATATTTGTGAATAAATGTTTTTGCTTGACACATCATTCTTTACCATAATAGCATTTAGTTTGATATTTTGGTATCTAATGCAATGGCATTTAGACATTTTCAAGAATGTTAAGTACAACCTCTACAGTATATACCATTTTTTACTAACCGGTTCAGCAGTTGTTGCATGAAGTTGTCAGATGGCATGCCTCTGTACATCACAGACAGCTGCCCTTGGGCCTGGTCCATCACCACCTCACAGGAATGTCCTTTTCCTTGTCGGTCCAAAGCCACTCCATTCACATAAGCCCGTTCTTCTTCAAGGGCTTTATGCAAGCCTTCAGCCTTCTCAATCAGCATAGAAATGTTCAAGCTTTCACTCTCTGGTTTTCTAGCAGCTCCTTTGGAATCCTTGCCCACCGAAGATATATTTAGTTTCCATTCTCTCTTGTCATCTTTTGCTTTCGATGCTTCTGGCTTTCGGCTAAGAGCTGGCAGTTTACTTTTTCTCAGTCCAAACCAGTTGGCAATTCCATTGGAAGCCTTTTGCTTGACCTCAGCTATTTGCCCTTTATCTTGTTCTTGCAATTTTAGCATGTTTTCCTCAATGCCCTTCATGACCTTCTGCTCAATAGAAGACTGAGGGCTGGGGGCAGAGTGTCTCTTTTCTTCAGCTACTTCTACTGGCCGTGGTGGTGGTGGAGGAAGGCTCTCTCCATAGGAAGAATTCTTCTTCTTATTGGCCCTGATATGACTCCTGTCCTCAGATTTAGACATGTACCTCTGAAACTCTTGAGTAGGTTTTCCTTCTCGGCTCATAGAAGGTGGCACAGTTTTAGTTGGTGACTTGAGTGGTATTTTATTCGGGCTACCGCTGTGAGGACCAGTGACATTTTTTCCACTATATGAAAGGCTATGGGGTGTTGCACTTTTAACATAGCTGCGCAAAGCTTGTGCAGCCTCTAAGTTGGAAGATGGTGGATGCATCTTCGACTTTGGGCTGTCTTGCTTGGCTACAAATGTTCTAGGAGATTCATGTTCAAGTTTAGAAACTAATGTGCTAGAGGGAAGAGGCCTAGCTGCTTGCTCGCCATGCTGAAAGGACCCCTGTTGTTTTGAGACAGCACCATCAAGATGACCTGAATGATATGATTTATCCTCAGTGGGTTCTGTGTTTCTTGGAAGTCTGAGTTCTCCAGATTTACAATCAGAATTTCTGTCAGCAGTTTTGATTTTATCTTGGGTACGTGTTGCTATACTCGTAGTAGACTGAACTTCTTTCTTCTCTGCAAGCTGTGGACAAGCAGTTGATTCCTCTGGGTTCCTTAACTTGCCAAGCGCTGCCAGCCTCTCTTTAAATGAATGACTCGATTCACCTGAATGTCTTCCAATCCCTGATTTTTTAGGAACAGGTGGCGCCTCATTCCTTTTAAAAGGTGATTCTGTGCTTTGTGGACCATTATCCATTTCATTTTTTTCTTGGCTTCTGGACCGTGTGCTGATTCCACTCTGAGCTTTCTGGGAGCTTGACTGACTAGGCAGACTCCGGTGATTACCTTGCTTATGCCAAACTGGGCTCTCTGAGCTGTCCTCTTGGTCTGAAGAATCCGATTCTGGTGAGGTATCTTTTTGCTTGAGACTCGTTGGCTGTTCTATACCAAACTTTGACTCCTCCCCTTTTACCCCTTCACTACTGGGGCTGGAATTTTGAAGGGATGAACTTACTTCTCCCAGTAACTGGGACACATCAGTACCAGGTGTTTTGGAGAGATCCGAGATGTTTTCATAATGTGGTATTTTCTGAGCAGTCTTCTGAATGTGAGAACTTTGAGTAGGTTTGGCTACACGGCTTGTTTTAGGTATTCCACAGCTAAGTTCCTTTGTCAGTGGTGTGGGAACATCTTCAGGCTGGGGTGGAGATGTTGGGGCAGATTGCGACTCAGATTGCGATTTAGAAACAGGCAGCTGTCTTTGCCTCTCTGTTGTGGTGGCCTTTCGTGTGGCTACAGGCGACTGGTGAACCTCATAGTTGTTGCTTCGACAAGGAATCTTTGAGCTTCGTGTCAGCTGAGGACTAAGACGGGGTGGATTAGGTACTGCAGTACGTTCTCCAAGAGTGGGGATCTTAAGGAATTTAAGCAGTTTGGAGGGTGAGGCCTTGACCTCCCTAAGGCACGAAACCTGACTTGGGCTGACTGCAAGTTTCGATCTATTGGACTGAGGGTCAGATGGGGTGCTGTCTTTCACGGGAATTGAGATGTCATCTAACACCTTTGAGGCAGTGTGATTCTCATTGGGAGAAAATAACAGACCTTTGTGAACTGGTTCATTGTTTTCGATCTCACAGTGTGCATTCTGTAAATTGTTCTGGAGTCCAAGAGTAGGCAGCTTTGAGGCGGCCATGCTGGCTCGACAGAGACAGTCTGTGTCTTCTTTCCCTGCAAACTCTTCATTACCACTCACTTTCTCAAGTCTCTGTGGCACTACAGCATTTAAGTGCTTTAGATCAGAGTCCAGCAGGGTTACATCAATTGTGCTATCATCACAAATCGTCTCATTGCAGGTGCTGCCACTTGACCTGTTTGACTGGCACTCAAGCAGAATATCAGATAACCTATTCTTGTCTCTCATTTCCACCAATACATGATCGGAAACTGCTCTAGTCTGATCTTTTTCTGAGACTGACAAGCGGGAGTATGAATCTGGAGCTACTAACGGGTGGGAATCATTAGGTGGACCTTGCTCTGCTGCAAGAATGGACACATCAGCAGATGTCCTATTCACAAACAGTTCACCTGTACCTGTGGCAGGCTTCACAAGGCTCTGCAATTCCGTATTCTCTTTAAAATCGGACAGAGCCAAATTAAGGTTATCAATAGTAATTGGGGTTGAAGTACAACAATTGTGGCTACTCTTCGCTAAGCTGATGGAATCTTTATTGGACAGCATCAGGCAAGTGCTACAACTACCACACTTTACATTGCTGTGCTCTCCTCCATTCAAATGCTGATGTGTGCAAACATCGGGACAGGAATGGGAACAATGTGCTTTGGGTGCATTGCACCTGGATGAATTGTCTCTGCAAGCTAATACAGCCTCCTTGGAGGCAAGAGCCTGGCTGTAATCACAGATTGATGGAATGCCTGAGGAACGATGGTACCGAAGTGGATCCGTTTCTTCAAGCTTGCGGAGGACTTCCAATATGTGTGCTTTCTTTTTCAAGAATGGAGACATGGCCTCCATGGAGGTGGACGAACCTTGGGTGTCAGGTATGCAATTTTGTGCGCACTCACTTGTTCCCTAAGAAACAGAATATATGAATATAAATTATTCACACTTATAGATGTAACAAAGATTGCTGCCATGTATTTGTTCATTGTGTATGGATTTTACCTTGGCCTGTGGATTTCTCTGAGTCTCTATCAGTTTGTTTGATTCACTGTGTTGCAGCTCACCAATGTGTTCCAAACAGGGTCCTGGCTGCTTTGATAAAACAAAATTAGGTTAGCTTTAAGCTTCTTATTTCATGATTCAATTACTGGATCATGTAAAACACCTGAATGTACAACAAGAATATTCTTGTTCCCATTTAAATTCCTTTTAGTCACATAAAAAATGCTTCACAAACAGCCCAGGAAAGTTAAACAGGAAAACGTTAATAGAGCAATTTTCTTTATTTTTTGCAAACAAACATAATAGGACATCCCTGTGTGGTTTGAAGAATGTTGTGATGAAGAATGTTTGTGAAAAACATCTAATTTAAACCTACAATATTAATGGCACTGTGCTTTTTACCATCATATGTTCAAGTATTTAATCACTTACCTGCTGGTGTACACATGACTGACTGTGTAATTTCTCCTGTAGGAGTTCACACAGTGTTCTGTTCTGTCTCTCCAAATCAAACACACGCATTTTCAGCTTAATGCATTCCTCTCTGAGATCCTAAGGCAAAAAAACTATGTTTTATTCATTTAAAACATTGCAAAATTATATTGCTAAAATGTGTTTGCCAGGTTTATGCTATATAATAGCTGCTTTATAAAAACCCGTAGGGCTGTCAAAATGTACATTCTGTGCATGCTAAAAAGAATTGACACATGGAAACCTGTTTAGTTTTCTTTGCTTTAAAAAACAACTTAACTATGAAAGTGTGTATGTTTTTGATGCATAAAATACGCTGTTTTTACCTTTTGATTAAGCAAAGCTTGGACCACATGGTTGGCCACCTAAAAACAAACACAGGAATGTACTTATTAAAAGTAAATTAAAATTAACTTTTAGAGCAAATTTACTGATTACTTTACTGATCATCTGAAACTCTGCATTAAACCACTAAAAATCTTTATGACTAAGCCACTGTATGGAACTACATTCATTCTGTCATTTAGACCTCACCTCATCCAAGCATCGTTCATATGCCTCTCTCTGACTCTCATTTGCCAGGGAGAGGGCAGAGTTCTCGGCCTGTACAACAGTATAGTTACAAACACTTAAGTCAAGACAAAAAGGAAACACAAGGGAAACAAACATGTTCTTGGTGGAAGCATATGGTTCACTGACCTGAAGTTCCCTCACTCTCTCCAGAAGCTCACTGCTGCTCTCCTCCTCTAGACAGGACTCAAGATCACCCTCCTCAGACTCAAAGTCCTCATCCACTCTGTTTTGGGCCTCTTCTGACATTGTCTGTACCTGACGAGAAGAGAACAAATATGTTTGTTGGACTGTTCTTGTAGCTTGGTTGGTAGAGTATGATGCTAGCAATGTCTCGGTTGGATTCCCAAAAAGGATGACCAAATAGAAGTGCACAATTATTTAGACATTAAAACAAGTTTTTCTAGAATTATATGCAGAGATAAGCAATTCAGAGACAAGCTGATACATTCAGAAAATGTGTGAAAACTATGGAACTATGAAAACATTGCCTTCTTCAAGCATCCCAACCAGCATGACACAGCAATACTAGATGAACCAGTGGCGTGAGTTTGGGGCAGGGCTGTTTGATCAATGAATGGCAGACAAGCATGTAGGATTTACACACTTCAAAAGAAGTTTAGATCTCCTATCTGTGTATTGTATTGAACAAGCTGTAACCTAGCTTTCCAAACCTGAAAAGCCATTAAAGAACAAACAGACTAATGGTATGCCTTTAAATCTTGGTGTATTGTGTTTAAGAGAGCTGGGAGTACAGAATCAGGACAAGTGTCCCTGGCAAGCCACATCTTCACATTAATAGTGTCATCAGAGGAGATTGGACAGGAGAGGTTTGAAGACACTAGAGGATTCCACCATCATGCGGTCTCCTTATGACCTACTGACTTACTGACCGGGTGACAGAATTGGTTCCTCGTGGCCTGCATTTAAACTTAAAGGAGAAGGGAGTGTATTGAGGCATGTGATCTAGTGTATGCTCCAGAATGACAATCCACAAATCTCTACCACAAAAGTCTGGTGCTTTTGACAACTTAACTTATCCAGAAACAGCCCTTTAGAGAGGAAGACCTGTGTGACTGACATCTTTAAAGAAAATTTTAAAGAAAGGAGTTTTGTTGTTTTAGGGCTGGGGTTATCAGACTTACATTATATAGTTATATATTTTTAGTTGTTAACATAACATTACATTTTTAGTTGTTTGTGATAACTGGATAAGAATTTTTAATCAAATCATTTTATAGAGACTGCACTCACAATGAGCAACTGCTAGATGATAACATTTTAAAGGTAGGACCAACTTGAAAAAATAACTATCCCTTTTAAAATTCCCAGATATTTCCAAGAACCCTGTTTGTGTTAATAGACCATTGCCACAGCTAATTACCTGCAGAATCCATTCATCCACTCATTTCCACCACTGCGCTACACCATACATTTGACCTTCGATGAGAACCGGACTGTAGTCGACGGATAGACTATCATTGCCAAATTGAATCTAAAAATCAATACACATGTTCATGGTACTCATTTATAATTGATCCTCTAAGCATTCTGTGTGCTCATTTATGTGCCAAGCCTATGTATACGCGTCTGATTCTTTGCGAGTGAATAGTTCAAATGGAAACTCCATATCTGAAAGTAAATGAATACAAAGCCTATTGGGGCCAGAGGGCTGTGAGGGTGCGGGGGTCAGAGAACACTGCTCTGTTTTAACAGTAAAGGATGGCATTAACGCAAGCTCGAGGCCACACTATACAACTGGAAGCTCTTCTGCAATACTGCAGTGCCAGGAGGCTCCTTTCACATGATAGACTCTTTTCACAGAGACACAAGGCACAGAAACACATTTGCACTGTAACTGTGCCACATTTAGCTGTGTTTTTCATCTAGGCGATGCTCTTATCCATACCATTTTACAAATAAGGAAACATATACATGTGTGATTATTTAATCATTTTAATGTAATTTACTCCATCTTCTACATCTCCACAAATTTTATGAACTTGTACATGTTGCTTTAAAAAAATATTTCACTGCCGCTGTACCATATTTGTAAATAAAAATCTAAATGTAATTGTTTCAGAATTTGTACTTGTACTACAAACCTTGTTCAACACTGATAGACAGTATCTTATAAATCCAGTGTTAAATCCATCTGAACAAACTATATGTCTGTGTTACATAGAGACAAGACAGCTCTCGGATATTTTCGCGTCAGTGCTATGATGTAATGCGTTTAAAGGTTCTAGTTATTTTGTTCTGTTTTAACTGCTGGCAAAATACTGTTAAAGTAGAGAAGCCAAAAACTTACCGAGAAATGAATATTGTAAAAATCCAAAGCCTTAGGCACAGAGGCACAAATGAAATTTTATAGTTGAAATAGCAAGTTTACATGATAGCCTTCTTTAGACTGAATATAGCCAGAGGAGCAAAAATAACCGGTATTCCAAGTTAGCACTCTTGTTTCACGCAAACAAAAAAAGCTGAAAAATCAACAACTCTCTGAATTCAGTGTGCCATGCTTGGTTTTTCTTTTGCGTCTGCCTAAATCAGATATGCAATAAATGATTTTTAAGGTAGACGCCCTTAAAGGAAGTCAAATCTACATACCACACAACTGTAACTATCCGCGATGACAAGATAATACGATTAGGTAATATGTTTCACATCTGGATTAGCTAGAACCGTTTCATGACTTTGTTCCACTTTACCCTAAGTTGCTAACGACTGTCTGTATTCCAGTTGCTGGCGGCTAGGGTTGGGTCAACCTCAGGAGATGTGATCCACCACCAACCTCGATCATCTTCCCTTTTCATCTGTGAATCACTGGCGAGCATTGAAAAATTAATGGATGAGTAAGCTGAAAAACAGCCTTGAAAGTGTATTTTTAACTCCAAACACTCTTGGTACAGTGCTGATTGCTAGCAGTTATTTGAACTGTCAGAGTTTCTGTCAGGAATTTTCCCACTTACAGCTACTGTACTTTTGGATCTTCCTCAAGTGCAACATTTTTGAAGTCTCCAGGAAACATGAACAACATCCAACATTCTTCAAGAATTACATTTTGACCAACTGAAAGTGACGTAACGTTGTTTGATAAAATAAAAGAGGGCCTTCTAGATCGCCTCACTACAAGTTTAACATGACAGAAGAACAGATCTAGACCATTTCATTCAGTCTCCACAAGAGCTAAACAGACATTTTAGTTTCCATCCTGAACACCACACCTGGTCTAACCACACAACTGGTTGGCACTCCTCCATAAGGCATGTAAGTTCAAAGCATGACCAACATAATGTTCTTTGTGATGCCTTCAAGACCAGGTATGAAAACCACTGAGCTATTATTCAGTAAAAGTTCAATTAGACACATTACAAACATCAACTGCTTTTCGGATGACAGCTAGGAATTATAATTACGACATTTTGCGCTGAGCCTCATGCCAAATCATGCTTATGGCCAACAGCCTCACCTACAGTACAATCATTTTTGACACACAACTGTGCTACTGTGTTCATGTCCTGACTGAAACCAGGCTAATCCCCTGTGCTCCTGTAAGGATCTAAGCAGATTAGCATCAGTTTGGCCCTAAACGTAATGCTTGCGCTCTATAGACCCATTGTGTAGAGTCCCGCTGCTCTTTGCTGGACACGTGTGGCAATCCACACAGATCTGTAATGGGATCTGATGTGGATTATAGTGATCATTAAATATTAACAGGGACAAACAATCATATTGCATTCATGTCGGTCTCTAACTTTCACTTAGTGCATCACCAATTTAAAGGAACTGGACATTGACTTCAGTAATTTCCAATCAGGGCATGTGCATGCCAGGGTGTACTTGGAAAGATGTTGATTTTGCTTCATTAATCCTACAAAACATAATCTGAGGCTATCACAGTTTAAAGTTAATCATTAATGGTTTAATTAATTGTTTCCATAAATTAATTAATTTGTGCATTGAACACCTAAATACATTTTTTAAGGAAATACAGTATTGTGTTAAAAGAAAGCAAATTTTTGGTTTGGTTGACTCAAACCTTTCTGATGGGGTTGGGAGGTTGGAAAACACTGACATATATTTTAAGTTATTTATATTCAGAGGCAGAACCAAATAAAACAAAGATGAACAGAGATGAAAGGTAAATGCTTTGAAATCAGTCATTGGAAAGCCCTTGCTGATCATCCCTTCAGAATATTAAGGGTAGACATGCCCCACTTAATACTGAGGGTGGTTATATTTCTGCTCTATATACTATTGTGTTCTGAAGCCAATTTCGGTGACACGCAAAACAGAAGCAAACAAGTACCCATGCCAACAAGAATCTTGGCAGCACTCTGCTACAATGCCAGCCCCTTAATCCAGGGATTTTCTGTATAGTAAACATAGCAATAAAGCACTTTGGCATACCCTAAACAGGGCCCCAAACTTATTTGTCTGTAAAGCAGTACATTTATTGAAGCTAAGCTTCTGAGAGACTACTGTTAGTGTTGTGCATTGGAACACAGAGGCCTGGTAAGACCAATATTCCTTTATACTTCTGAGTCACTGGCTTGGTATGATGCCCAAAGGAGAAGTCTACTGAATGTGACTAAGACTAGAAATCAAAGCTCTGCTCTGCAGAAGCCAGTCCCACAAAGCATGGCAGAGTCAGACACCAGAGGCCACTGTCTCTTTTACTAGACATATCAAACACAGGGACATTCGTATCCGACAATGTGGAGGGAAAAGACTGAGCTTTTCTATAAGATTGGCAAAGTTGGTAACATGATTTACAGGGGAATGCAAAACTATTCAATCAGGGTGATGGATGAATGCCTAAACTGACATTTTTTACCATCTCAAGCACACACAACCAAAGGCATCCAGTTAAGCACCTCACAACTGCACAATGCACCACACAAAAGCATCAGTACAGAGAGAAACAGCGTAATAATAACCACCATGTGCTGTCTAATACATGTCTGTAATTACATTTACATTCATGCATTTGGTAGATGCTTTAATCCAGGGCAATTTACATTACATTGAAGTTGTACATCAGTGTGTGTGTGTGTGTTCCAGGGAAAACGAACCCACAACCTTGCCGCTGCTAACACAATGCCCTATCAATAGAGCTACAGGAACACTGTACTTATTTTCACCACTTACAGAAACAAAATGTATAGCTCAAAGAAAAAGATTTTGATTCGGGTAAAGAGACAAATGTGGAACAAACACTTTCAAAGTGATGACCAATCCAGTGCCAGGGTCAATTCTTAATAAACCCGTTTCAGTATCGTTATTGTTCACTTAAATTTAGTGTACTTTACTGGTCTTTTGTGTTGGTGTGCACAATCACTGTTTCTTTCACAAGCTCCAGTGGTTTAAGTCACTGATAAAGCATTAATGAATCAAGGAATGAATGGCCGACATGGATCAAGTCTCCTGTTTTGAGGGGGGAAACCCATTACAGTTGAGAATGATATCTCAAAAAAATGCAAATACGGATTTAAACGAGTGTAGATAAAAAGGGGAATTTGGATGTTGGGGGAGGTCCTGTATGGCTTAGAGGGGTGGAATAAAGCCAGTGTGAAGGCAATCAAACAGAAGTAGGGCTCTCTGGGATCCCAAAATGTGCTGGGAGCTCCGCCTCCATCCCCCACACTCGAGGAGTTATTAAGAACCAGCCAATCCCCATCGGCTGAGACGCTCTCTGATTATTCACACCCTGCACAATGGGCACAGAGCCCACAGACACCTTCATAACCCAATTATTGATCTTTTCACATGATTTACGAGCAGATAAAATGATCAATCATGCTTGGAGAGAAAATAAACTCTTCCTAAATGCAATGAATGAAATGCATAATGAATATAAGCAGATGATGCCTACATTCTAGAGAAAAGCAAACAAACACACAGACTTCCCCTAAATCCCTAAGGGCATTATTTTTTCTCTTTGATGTAAATTATTCTGGGGATAAAGTCTCTCTGAAGTGAGTGAGCCAGTTTCTATTCCTTAATGTGCCATTAAATATATAAAATCTTCAATAATGCAGGTTTAGGCAGCTTGGGGTTTCAATTTTTTACGTGCTTTAAAGATTATTTTATCTGTCGCATCAGTGACACTCTGACAGCGGGGCCCCAAATTTTTATGGACTCTCTAGTCCTCCATTTTGCTCCAAACATGAAAGGTAAGCCATGTTTCTCTGTAGCTTTTAGCAAAGTTGCCGTGCAGCCATCTGCAGACTCATGCATTATTGTTGTTCTTTACGCAGCAGTGCACCTATGTGGGTTATGTCTGGATGAAATATATTATCTCCGTTTTCATAACCCTTACTGCAGAGCGAGCTACCAAACACCTCAAAGAAGACTAAGCAAGCAAAAGCTATTGCTTGTTCAAGGACTATTTTGATGTGGGCAATGGATGAACTCTAACCTTGTTTCTTACAGTTGGCTTTGAGTTAAATAAGGTAATCACTCACACCCAAACAATGAGTCCTTCAGACATCACACGAAAGCATTAAAGCTGTGCGGTCTCTGATCTAGTTCAAACAGACATGCGTTTATTAACATTTTCACATCAATTGCGTCTCTAAGCCAAATGGTAATGAAATCTCGGACTTCTGTCTATTTATAAATGATGTCCTGTTTTAAAGAATTAGTAAAACTTCTATTGGTTATAAAACCATGCTCTAATGATTTAAGCGAATTGTTGTGATTGTTTTGCATACAGCAATAATGGCAATCAATGTCATGATCACCTACCTGCAATCGATATCGCAGAGCTTGCAAATTTTAAAACGTGCACCATATTAGCAGCATAGTTATCCAAGTTCAATAAAATTTTTACAGATCGTATCGATTGCTGCACAACTGTTCTCCAAGGGATAAATGCATACTTTATGATACCAAGCCAAATCTGATATCCCTTTCTATCCGGATCACGAAAGATATTACTGACAAAGTGCCTGCTAAAACAAGTCACTAAAAATAGCAAGAAATGCACAGACGAAATCGAGCCTTTGTTGAAAACAGTGCTGCAACTAGCTATGCATAAAATTACCTTTAATTCCACTCAGAGCATCCCAGACGTTCTAGTGCAACCCATGCAAGGCGAACGTGAGGCACAGGAACTGAATCCAAAAATGCCACAAAGAAACCCTGCGACAGAGGTGAATTGTCAGCAATCTTCTGTCCTCTGCAAGCATGAAGGACTCTTTACTGAAGGAACCAGATCGACTGTCTTTAGGCAAGTGTAAGAAAACTGTCTATAGCTCTGCAGTGGCCTCCATGTCCTCCCATTGTTCAGGGGAGTGTGAGGCAGGCATCCTACCCCAATAGACCCAGCCTACTATAACAGCTGTGGGCCAGCCCCCTACCTCTCCGCTGAGTGTCTCTCCCTCCTCCAACGGCTGCAGCTAAACATTAACCCTACAACTGCTGGTGAGGCCATAAAACATGGGGGCTATATTTCAAGAAGGACAGCACCGCACCCCAAACAAAGATGAGGGAAGAGACCGATATCCCAACGAGTGCAGGGGGAAAATGGAGTTACCCTGGCAACTCAGCCCCTGTGTCAAGGAGCTTCTTTTCTAAGAGGATTGGACTACTTCATCAGACTTGTAGTGATTGGATTGCGACTGCAGATATTGCGACGGTCAATATAGCTGCATGAACACAAATTGACCTGGATAACACTGATGAACAAAGATGCTACTTGCAACTAAAGACAGTTAGACGAAAAAACATACAAAATCAGCAGCTATGGGACTAAACTGTTAGACACACTCATAACTTTGTCTGCCTCCAGTCCTCCAAAAGTTTGTTACACTAATGTAATCGTCTCCTAATAAAACAGACTGTTCCTTTGCCAGCAACAAATTCCTGCAAGTACTAAAATCTTATCTAAATATCTCATTATGGCTACAGGGCTGGCCTACAAGGCCAAATGGCCAGAAAACCTTGTCCCTGAATGTGAATGAACCTCAAGTCATGGCCCCGCCAGACGCTAATTCATATGTGCATGCCTGTAGGTGGAATTCCACCTCTGCTGTGCTAGCGTCTTCACATGAGATGTCTAAATTGGATGAAATGACCCAAATGCAAGGGGGTCACATGTTGTCTTGGAGTCAACAGTCAAGGGGCTGAGCACATGCTGGACAAAAGGCCATTGTGGTCCTTTAAACTCCACTTTCACCTCTCCAAACACTGAGACGGATAGACTTACGGTATTACATACAATGATCCAGAGCCACAATGAGGTACTTTGTGACACGTTGGTCTTAAATGTCAGGTATTCAGAGCAGAGTCTTCTTGTTGGGGGGGTTGTCATTGCCTTTCGTGTTAGCAATGTGTTACCAATTCACTACTCAGCAATGACATGCAAACTGGAGCACACTTGAAAGCGTTCGTAAGCCCCAGGTGCCAAGTGACATTAACATGCCTGTAACAGTTCTGCTTCTCCTTAAACACAGCTGGACATTTGACCCAATTAGAAAATCTCAAAGGACATAATGCAGGCAATTACATTTCAAGTTGATTTAACCTGATTGGCCAAAATTTGGAACTTGGTGTTGGGAATGTTACATAACTATAACGATGATGTAATTTGATGGAGTTGATTATGAACACCTGGGTTCTCCGTGGGAGATGATGATGATGATGATGAAATACTCAGGAGAGGGATGTTCTTGAGATTTCCTGGGTAAATGAATTTTATTATAGCGCTCTGCTCATCTGTTTCATAGAAGCAGAATGTAGACATGTGCAAAACTAATTAGAAAGAACCGATATTTATATACTAGTGTGTGTATATATTATTGGTCTAGACATTTGCTAGTGTTTGTTCCACTTCCATTTGCCAGCAGTTGGTCAATGACAAAGCATTTGGGTGACTCAGGATTAAGAGAATAAATCAGGCTCATGGCAAAAAAAGCCCCATTGAGAGTGAGACAGCTTAATGGGCGGTAACGTGCTGAACTCCATGTGAGGTGGAGGGACTGATCCACCTTTTAGAAATGTGACACTAGTCTAGGGTGGGGGCGAAGAGGGAGGGGCAGTACACCACTGTTCAAAACTGGCCCGTCTTTTGCATCATGGGGTGTATGGAGTGTGTCTTCTGTTGGAACAATTACATAGTGGTAAACGCTGAATTTGACCTTTTTTCAATAAACAACTAGTATTAGTATTATACTTGTTTATTCAACTCTTTAGTGGGGGGCAAGAGCATCAATTCAAGGGTCTGTGTGAACACTAACCTCTTTAGTCTCCAGATATACTGTGCATGTGTAAACAGTTAAAACATGGAGAGAAAAAAAACTGCTTGACAAAGCAAATTTGACTTGGAGGTCACAAACACACAAGTCAATGGTATGTCTACTGCACAAGGACATCTGGTAAGGCCAAGGTGGAATAATCTTGTAGCCATGGTTACCACCTTGAGTAAAAATGTCACACCCGCTACTGTATTGGCTACGCTCACCAAAAAAAACAAATGGGGGATGGAGAAAATCAGATTAAGTCCCTCCAATGATAAACAAAGCCACATATTTAACAAACCTGCAAAAATGTTCTTCTATTATAAAATAAACAGCTCTGCATAATAAAACAGTGGGCTATACGCTTGGTTTAAAGGCTGGCATGTGAGCTGTGCTGGCCAGGCTGGTGTCCCTGTGTCGATACTGCAGTAAAATGCAGTGAAGCCTGGCCTTCAGCAGACTGCAGCGCTAGTGAACATGGACACAGCCACTAAACATCTGGACACCAGGCGTCATGGCTTAAAGCAAATGCCCTCTGGCACCTTCCAGCTGGGCTGATGCAGCCATTTCAGCTCCCTACCTTCACTCTTTTGTTCTGCTTAATGTGACCACAGTTCACTTAGAAAAGCAAGAATCCATATTTAAGCCGCATTAAAGCATTCTGCGTGCATGCCGCAACCTGGTGCTTCATTTCCGTCCTCTGATTAATCCTCTGCTTAACTCTGCACTGTATAAATACAGAAATTCTGCCATGCCAAAAAAAGGCTACCATGATATCGCGCCTTCAAAAGATCTCAAAGAGCAGAATGCTAGTGTGGATGTTTTAAAAGAAGTGGCCTTCCAACATGGCAGGTTGCATTTTTAACATAAACATAACATACATCAGCTTTGGTAATCCTCTCAGGGGAATAGTTTGGTGTAATTAATGGGCTAAAGGTCAAAAGATCCTAAACCACAGACGCTTTCATTTCGGGAGAAAAAGAAGGAAAATGAAAGCACATGAGGCCATTTTTCCCCGCTTTCAAACAGGGTGGTGGTGTGGCTTTTCAAAGGGGTCCATGACTGTAGCCTCTTTGTGCCAGAGAAAAGGGACCCCTGCCATATCAGATGTATGGTGCTGTACAAATGCCCCACTCTAGACCTTCAGGATGAGGTCTGTTTGGTTCTCATTGCTGCCCAACCAAATCACGGACATTTATCCCCTCTCTCCCCAAACAGGATGTGCCACTGACCTGGTTTGCTTGAATTGATTAAGGCCACATTCCAAAGCATATTTCCGCTGAGTAAAAGTATGAATTGAATGTTTGTTGCAGCTGAAGACTGCCGCACTGTGAGAAACCAAAGCAAATGTTTGCCTCCAGTTTTTTTCCTGTGGGGTGAATGCAAAGCAAAACAAATCCATACATTTTGCAACTGTGCATTTCTCAGCACTGATAGGTTCTCTAAGCGCTGCTGTTCAGTGTGAAAGATACTGTTACTGCTGAAGAACGGAGTATACAGGAAGTTAATTGGAATGTTAGCTTGACCAACCCACTGTAATATATACAGTGGCTATATAATACAGGCTATATTGTCATATACACAGACTGTGTTTGTATGTATGGCAAACCCCAAAAATGAAACAAAGGCTGCAAGAAACGAGAACTGAAAGAGTAATTGCTATAGTCCAAATATCTGCAGTGTTTGGGAAAACAGTAGTAATGTCTTGGGGAGGTTGCAGCCCACTCCCCCGCTGTGTTCGCGGCATATCTTTTCAGCATCCCAGAGTAATTGATGAGTTTTCTACATGCTTATATGATCCCCAATCCATTACCATGGTAACTGTTTGCCGGAGAGCAGGGGGGAAAGATGCCAACAGGGAAAACTGATAACAGACATGGCCAACCCAACACAGCATGAGTAAAATGAGAGCCTGTGTGTCTAGAGGGAATTTAAACACGCTTTATGCCAGCAGTGACCCATCAGTACACTTTCCAGCCTTTTATGCTGACAAGCAAGATGCCGGTGTAATGATGGCTTCCATTTGCTCACACTAATGCAAGACTACAAAGCCCTAATCAGGCTGCAGGGTAATATTGAGGCTCTTTGAGAACAGACCCAAACAGACACTGACAAAAGTCCAATTTCATGCCCAGTCCTAATTGTCCAGAGAACAACTTTTAGATGACCAAACAAATCACGAGGATGAAACTGCGGTCAGATAACAAATTTAAATTTAAGGAAGGGGTCACTTCTCTACTTTCTAAGGTAGTTCCCTAACTCTACACCATGCACAACAGCAGAACAACAATCAAGAGACATAAACTGCTCAAGAACAAACATTAAAGCTGCCGGTTAAATCTGAAAGACAGTTTTGTGATAGCAGCTGATCAGAGTCTCTGCCTTGTATTAGGATCAGGTGGCCAACACAATCCAATGTCCAACCATTCTGGGCTCCAGTCCATGAAATAACATCATGAGGCACAACCTGGAAAAACAACGCAGAGCACTGTTCACACACAGGCTACAACACAGAGTAACAACTTCAGGCCATGTGGGAGCTGTAATGCGGTGAAATGCTCACAATTCAGTGCTCACTGATAGTATCTTGTTTTTAAAAACATATACGTGTACATGGGAACAATAGCAATTGTGCGACTGCTCTGGAACAGTAAACATAAGTCAGTGGAATTCTGCAGAATGTGCTACACTGTTTAATACGCAATCAGGTTTAGCAGTTTTACGAAGAGCGAGGAAGCCGAACAAGAAAATCTGCCTTACTCAGAAGTGCCTAGAGCATGTGTGTTCCCCTCGCAAGGATACACCCACACTGGAATGTGCAGAATCTCTCTTAAAAACAACCAAAACATATTAAAAAGAAGCCTATACGGTATAGAAATAAAAACACAAATGCACCTACACAAATATTTTCATATTTTCACGAATGACATGAGCAAGCTCACAAATGAAAAACAGCACATACATTTCGAATTCCTGGATAAGTGTTTTGGACTCATTAATAGTGTGATCTTGCCTATGTCATCTGAATCCCATTATGGACAATGTATGTCTCCCGGGCATGCAAAAAGATCAAAAGCTGTGCTAGGATAATGTTGTGATCATAGGGAGTAGTTCGCAAAATTACCACACAACCATGACTATCAGGAAACTGGGAGCAAGGCCCCCTTCTGCCTGTAATGTCCTTTGTGGCCATTTGGTTTACTGAGCAATTTGGAGTTTATCTCCCTTTCGGATTGCTGTCAGCTATTTTGGGGATTATTCATTATTCATGTCATGCACTGTGCAATGGTTTGTTTGGGCATTAAAATGCCAAGGGCTCGCAGTAAGAATAAATATCTCCACTGCACCGTCCTACAACATTACATCTAGAATTGTAGGTTGTAAACCACTCTTAACATGGTTTTGAACATGGGACTTGCAAATGTGAAAAACATCTGTAAAATATTAAAGGGGAGGGGCAGAGACCATGCTTTTACCCTCAATTACTCTTAAATTAGTTGCTGTTTTAGGGTCTCATGCAGAATGAAGTGTGCCAAAATTAGAAATTTTACAATGCAGTCTGCCTCCACATCACACACACAAGTAAACACAAAAGTTGTGGGTTGCCAGAGTGCGTAACTATAAACAGCCTATGCTTTACAATAAGGGAGGGCTGTATCTTTAACTACATTGCAACGATATAGAGTGAAACCGATGCAAAAGCTTAAGACGAGATCCGATTATTGCTGTATTTTACACACTCCCCTGTAAACAGAAAACGCCAACTCCCAATAAATACATGCAAAAACTCAAAACAGTTTCACTGTGGCAGAATTAGCATGTTATTTATCTTGTTTCTGAACAAAGCAGGATATCACGACAAGCATCCTCAGTCTAAAAACCGCTGTCCCAGATAGCCGGATAGCTAATGCCCCACATTTCCATTTCCCACCTTATACCCCACGCATTAACATTTAATAACAAAACATCCCCCGCTTCGTGCACATTACGTTGCGTGTTGCAAAATCAGCACATCTCTGACACTTGAACAACAAACGTGTGAGCGATAACTGGGGAAATGAAGCTTTACCTCGCGAAATCTTCGTGTTGCTTCGAAACGTGTGGAAATATCCCCGATAAATATTGCTAAGAAATGCCTTGAACTGCACTTTTAAATGGGCAGCGTGTGGACATGTTTATCTGCTTTCCCAGCCGCTGATCTGAGGTTTTATCGTCGCCTCTTCCCATCCGTCTCTCTTCCCGTGTTTAGGTTAAAGCACTAGGCAGGAAAAGTGATGTCATGGCTTGAAATTGTGTTGCCCGCCCCGCTTTTAGTAAAAGGGCCTATCTTTATGTGCTCCACGTAGCATTTTCAAAAGGCTGATGTCCATTATTGCTTTCCCTTATACGTTTTCATGCAACAGCCTTTATGGTTGCTAATCCACTTTGCTTTATACAGTTTTCGACCTCAGCGCTTGTGCATCTGCATTGATTTCATTATAACTATCATGACTGACCAGCCTTTTTTTTTTGGAGTCCAACATTTGTTTTATTTGTAATGTCATAGAACTAAATACTAAGATTATATCTAGTTTTTTGACCAACACCGTCTTGTTGGCAAGTGAAAAATGTTGAAACACCCATGCACAATTTCAGTGTCCCTGGGGAGCTTCATTCATGTGCATAATTGTAATTAACAGGAGCAGGACAAGGTGTAAAGATTTCAGCAATTCTCAGTGTGAGTTATGCAGGTCATATGAAACCAGAATTGTACTGTAAGAAAACACAGGGAGTGCTTGGAGACTTTCTGTAGTTTTATGGATATCTAGCTATAAGACAGACCGTACAGTCAAACATAACATCCTCTTATGTCAGAAAATCACATTAGCCTGCATGTAGATACTTGATACGTGCAATATGAGCATGGTGTTTTGATGAACACGTTTTAATGTAGGTAATTTACAGACTGCATGCAACTTAGTTTGAAGGCATGTGCCAAAACAGGGAAAGCAACTGCACACAGAAAGACCAACACAAGGCGAATTTTCTGTGCAGCTCTGCAGCATTAAGGTACATGTCTGTGGGTGCAGCTGCTAGTTGCTCGGGGGCAACAGACTCTTGTTCAGGTTGGTACACGGCTGGAAGCAGACAGATGCAAAATTTTCAGAGGCTGGTTAGCACAAAGTGTTTCTTCTAACTGAGTTGACTTAACCCATTAAATAACTCTGGGCAGCCAAAGGACCATTAGAAGACTTTGATATTAGCCACTGTTTGAAACCAACAGCTACAACAAGCTGTGGGTCTTGATTCAGGGCTTTAAGAATAATAAACCTTCATGGATTTATAGAACCACTAAAGGATCAGTCCGATTTCATTTCTCTATTTGACAGGAAATATTTAATAGATCTGGATTTTAAGAGGTACAGAAACATCTAACACAAAGATACGAAAAACACAGGGAAAACTTGGAGACTTTTTGTAGTTAGATGAATACACCCCTTATAGTCTATATCAGAAGGTTTCTGTGCTATTTTAAGAATAAAAGAGAAGGTTGGTTTCAATACTGTGTTTAGTCGGTTCTGGAAATAAGGCTCTTAACCAGTTATTTGAACTGTTTGAAATATCAACAGTATGACAGCTGAGAAAATCAGGTCACATAGTGCTCAAGATAAGGCATCTGTTGTTTTCATGTCAGAGTCCCTTGATGCATTCTGTGTGGTAACCACTTGTCCAGCTGCTTCTAGTATTCCAGTATCAACCTGTAATAAGACAATAGGTCCAATGCTTAAGTGCTCTCTTGCCCATTTAACAGAACTGATTTGATTTGTTGCACCAATAGCCTTAAACGTATTACCAGTTATTTCAATAATTACCTGATCTTCTACAGACACCTCATCCGTCTCTGAAAGATCTGCATCATGAGCAGAGGCTTCGAGATCAGCCTGCTCCGCCCCTGTCAGAATATCCATTGGGGCCTCTGCAATCTCTCTTATGGCTTGATCTTCTAAAGCAAGAGCTGTGTCAAACAGCAGGGGAGATGGAGGACACTGCAGACCCTCATCTTCAACATCAAGATCCTACACAAAGAGACTTGTCAGCATTTTTAATGCATCACTGTTTATGACGTTAAAAGACTGGAAGAGACATTTATAAAGCAGCAAAGTAACATCTGTTGCAGACACCTGCAAATTATAATACAAAGGACCACTAATTTTATTCTGAGGTACTGTCACAGCAGTTCATTTTAAATGTTGATCACACACCTCAACTAATGGCACATTTCTTCAAACTGAAGTCTGTGCATTAAAATGCCTCATGAACTGAGAATAACTTTTTTTTGCAAACTAACTCATACAACACTAATATAAAAATGAAAACTCCCCTGGTCTACACTCTCAGACCCCATAATTCAGTTGTTAGCAGTCACAGTAACCAGCACACAAAGTCCAGCAATGCATGAAAATTGATTTACAGGAAGACAATGTTTTTGAACATGTAACAGAAAGGAACATAAATAGTCACAGCATAAGAGGAAAATGAGATGTTTCCAAAAATGAGATTAAATTAGAGGTTTTACTATGGGAAACAGAAAATGTCAAACACACAAAATTGAAGATGAAGACTGTCAAACATTCAGATTAATTTGTTTTTCATTCATGTGACGCTACAAGCAAGCATACGATTTACACAGTAGGGGACATGTTCAAGCAGCTATGTTTGCAGGCATGTAAATACTTGATTGATATGTCTACAATTCCGAGCAGTGTTTTGATGAACAAATTGTAGTTAATTATATTGATGACATGAAACTTAGTTTGAAGAGATGTGCCAAAACAGCTGAGAAAAGCAACTGCACACAGATCATTTTAATCAGGAAAAGACCAACACAAATCATACATCACTGAATTCAAAAGGCAGATTTTCTGTGGGTTGGAGCTCTGCAGCACTAAGGTACATGTCTGTGGGTGCAGCTGCTAGTTGCTCTGGGGCAATAGACTCTTGTTCAGGTTGGTACATGGGTGGAGGCAGAGACAAGTGCAAAGGGCAACGGGGGTCTTCTGACTGCCCCATATGCACAGGACAATCACATGGAACATCCTTTAGTCCCGGGCACATCTTGAATAAAACCTGGCTACTGTCCTGATAAATGTCTATTGTGAAGGATTAAGGCAGAATAGATTATGATATAGCAGATTATATACAACAATACTGGGAAAAAGGCTTTCAAAATGCAAGTTTTAAAACACAGTGGAGGCGGCAAGCATGAAGTGTTCCTTCTAACTGAATTGACATAACCCATTAGATAACTCTGGGCAAGCCAATAGACAATTGGAAGACTTTGATATTAGCCACTGCTTGAAACCAACAGCTACAACAAGCTGTGGGCCTTCATTCAGGGCTTCAAGAACTGGTATACGGATATATGCAATGAGGTAAGAAATCTTCATGGATTTACAGAACTACTAAAGGATCCAACTTAATTTCTCTATTTGACCATTTTTTAATAGAACTGAATTACAATTGAACTGAACAAGGATACGGGAGACACAGTGTCGTGTCATTGGCAAGCACTGATTTGAACAGCGTGTCCCTTCCACAAAGGAAATACATCTCTGGCCCGAGCGTGTCACCTGTATAGAAAGAGCACAAAACAATAATTAATAAAAATAACTGACCATGACAGTAGACTTTAGTAGGATGTTTTTGTTTTTTATACAAATTCTGAATTCACTCCATGTGGGAAAAACCAAGCTAAGATGTCTGATTTAAGTTGTCAGCTCAAACCAACAACTACCGCAAGTTGCTGGCCTTCATTCAGGGCTGTTCAAATCGGTCATGTGTAGAATTATTATAGACAAAAATTGCACAAAACAGATTGTGCTTAAGTGTTTGATTATTGATTCTTAAAGAGAAATTCATAGCATCAGTAACAAACAGATCTAAAGTCATTCTCAATAATAATATTCAGGTTGTGGCAACAGTGATGGCGAAGCAATGTGGCCATTTCTACAAATTGGGTTCCTCTACCTGTGGTGTTCCACCCTCGGTAAGTGCTTGTCTGCGCTCTCTGAGCTGGCGATGTAGCAAAGCCTCCACGCCACAGCGACGACGATAACGGCGCAGCGCCTTTAATTTCTTCAGGTTCTCTCGTTCCTTCATGGACAGCCCCTCTGGACCTGTTAGCAGGCTGCTCCCTGTATCACAAACACCAGCGATCAAGTACACAATTCAAATAAGTGAAAGCTTTCAATCAAAGAACAAACAGCTGCCTTACCTATGGTCTCATGCTCATTTTTGCGACTGTGCAGGTAGCGTCGTTTCTTTTCTTTCAGTAAGTGTTGCAGACGTTTAAACTGATCTATGTAAAGGGACTGAAGTCTGATTAGCTTTTCACGCGTGATGAGAGCCACTTCCTCTGCTGTGTACACGCCAGCATGCCTATAGAAAATAAGTACATCTCTATCAGTTGTCATCTCAAGGAAAATTCATGAACACTGATTTTCAGTAAGCAGATGAGTTCAATTAAATGTTGGAATGTCTCACTTCAAAGGGTCTTCGTGATCACTGTCTAGACTTTCAGCTTCACTGTCTGGGTCTCCTCTCCATGTCTGATCTAAAACAACTGGGTCCTGCTCCCCTTCACTCCAGCTGTCATCATCTACAAAGAACAGCATGCACAAAATTTATCACCATTGAAACCACAAATAGTACAGTCATGACCAAAGGATTATGGGGCCAATAACGTGCCTGGTTAATAAATAACTCACCTAGAAGGCGACTAGCTTCACTGCGGCCTTCTTGACTGTGTGCTCCAGAATCCTGCCGGCTGTAGCCACTGAGCTGAGACAGCAGAACATCAGGAGAAGGTCCTGATGAGGCCTTGCGCATTTGAGCTTGCTGAATCAACGCATTTCTGCGTGCATGCTCGGCACAGAACGCTACCCTAAGAAAACAAAAAGAAGCATCATTGGTTATTTTTTCTGTTGTAGGGAATAATGTTACAACGACACTCAACAAACACACTCACCCATCTTTTTTCTCTGGTTTCGGTGCTGCGTTGGGGCAGCGCTTGCCGTTTTTGTTGGACACATAACTGCATTGCCTGTATGGTGCGTTTTTATCCTCAAGTACGTGTTTAATACAAAACTCAAGGCCCTCCAGTCGAGGATACGAGCAGGGTCTTTGGGTGTAGGAGCAGGTCTGAGGCTCTTGGGCCCGAGCAGCCTGAGTCACTCTTCCCCTGCTGGATGGCAACACGTGGATCCGAATCCTGTTCATTACTGATACCATGTGAGGAAAATAAAATCCCATTTAAACTTCATTTCAGAGAAACATTTTAAAGACCCTAATAAACACACGCCAGGCAAGAATAAACAGTACATTTCATTGTAACAGCTATACGTGTGCACAGGGTGGGAGGAAAACCTCTCCAAAGCTGCATCCAATTTTATAAATTATGTAAATTTATAAAAACATACACAAAGGCTTTTGTTTATGTTAATAGAAATGATTAAGGGTACATGGTCACGTTTGCCCTTTAGGATATACCATTCGTTAAGATTCCCGAAAAACGTGTAAGACGCATTGCGACGTGTGTATTGTAATCTCTTAAGAGCTGCAAAACATTCAGACAAATATATTTTTACTTTACATTCGTACAAATGTTAATATTAACGTGGCTCTCAACGCGATAATAAACGCATTAACGATCAATAATAAACAACTAACGTTGGGGTGAAAATGCCAAACTCATACGTCAACGTTGCTGTTCGGCCATCTTTGAATCAGAAAGGCCAGATAGTATCGACTTGAACATCACTTAATACACCAAACACTGATATTTTATTCATATGTGGGGTCCATTTCGTCCAAGACAATTCTGTACAATTGCAATCAGGAATTTTTAGGAGCAAAACTCACCGATGAAGGAAAACTGTTATTAACGTTTCAATGATCCTCCTACAAACCATCCACCGCTGAACACAAGCACTAACAATGTGCCGTTGACCACGTCATCCACCTTAGCGCCCGCCCACATCTACGTCTATTGGTTAAGAGCCGTTCAAGAAACGTTTTGATTGGAGGAAAACACCTCTTGGTTGCTTGATTGTTCATCGTGAATGGCTGTTCGATCGTATATCAGAATACTCTGTTGCCAGTAAATGCATGCACACAATGTGTAACAAAATAAAAGCCAACTTATTTTTCTTACAGTCTTAGATCTTTTATTTAATGGCAATAAAAAGAAACAGACAAGTTTACTTCAAAATGTAAAGTGCAAAACGTTTTTCTTTATAAATTCATGCTGTGTTTCATGAAAGTGGTTTATCTTTTCCATAGAGCTGCCATGCCTTGTACATCCTTCTTAGTTTTCGGAGATTTGCCTTGGGAATAACCTGTGGTCAAATAAGTGGAAGTCCATTAACATACACATTCAAATGTATTCATATATTACAATAATGTTTAATAAAAAATCTTCGGTGACATGTTTTGGATATTGCTTTGTTATGATTAGATCTTATCAGCATTTCTAATGTTCCAACTTTCTTACAACAGGCCAATAAGCCATAATACAAAAAGCACGTTAAACAGTATATTTTTGTTAACGTTACATGTACCTGTTGATCTTTTAAGTGGTTAAGATCTGCCAGAGGTACAATGGATGGTCTACCATGGGCACACTGGAAGGGAAGCTGACAAGAGGAGAGCGAGCTCACCAGACTACAGCACTCCTCTTTACTCAAAATGTGATTGAACTTAATTGCTCCTATTAACCCAAAAAGCATATCACAAAATATAACAAGTTATATCACTAATATATAACATAACTATGTAAAATGTACACAAAAATGTTCAGACACATTGTTTTCTATTGTATAAAACAAATGTAAACAGTTGTCTGCGTGTTTCACAGACAATGACAATTTAGGAATACTCTAGAGTCATGAATATTCATTAATTGTCAGTGGGTTTATACACTAACCATGACAAGCTTGTGATGCGAGGACATTATGAACTGTTAGAGGAAGCGTTCCTCTCACTCTTCCTGTTGAGCGCAGAAGCTGCAAGCATGAATCAAAAGAATGAGACCCATCACAAACAAATCACTGGAACTTCAAATCTATAACAAGACCATTTGTTCACAGATTAAGAAAAACCGATCACAAACGTCCTGGCTCACCTCTATGTGTTCTCGCAGGTAGCCCTGCAAAATTAAAAACACATTTTAACAGGAGAAGAAAATGTATGTTTTTAGACTACATGCAATCGTGGCTGAACATCAAATAAGGATTGATCTTAACCTCTGCGATGGTTTTAATTACAGAGTGTCTTCCACGCCGGAGTTCTGTGCTTTCTTTTTCTATGAAACATGTGGGAAGTCTCTCCAACAACACATTTAGTGACTCACTCTTTGGGAAGCTTACATCTAAAGCAAGACTCTTCAGAAAGGCCTGGCAAGACCTTCAAAAACAAAAGAGCTATTTATAGAACCAGAACTCACTGTACGTTTCAGAAAAATGATGATGGTGGAGTCAAGAATGTTTGACTCAGGACAGCAGCTGCACTGACCTCAGAAGTCTCATTTCTTCCTCTGTCACACTAATCTCCAAGGGTGGAGTTACTCTTGAGGAACACAGCCTCTTTTCTCCAGGTGTGTCTGGATCATCCTCATAGGAGTCTATATAAAAAAAAAACAGAAAATTACTCTTATACTGTGTTTTAGCCTAATAACATTATTAAAAGGAATTTGTTTTTACACATGGTAATGAATATGGTATTTTCCCATATTTGTATTTTTTAACTACTTGGCATGTAGTTTTTTTTAGTTCAAATGTGTAATCTTCTACTAAATCCTTTATGGTGAAATAAACAGTTACTGCATTTACCAGTCACCAATCCCTCCAGTCGAACTCTTTCATGGGCAGCGTGCTGATCAACCAGCACAAGAAGATTTCCTGCAGGGAGAAGGACAGATGTTTAGAACAATGTCACACAATTCAATGTAATGATCTTCAAGCCAAGCTTAATGTGATACCTTCATTTTTACCACTTTTAGACATGTCTTGTTCTGTTGTATTTATCACACAAGCCAGGAACTTCTTGTCCACTTGATTGATGACCTAAGGTAAAAACAATATATTTAGTACAGTAACAATAATTTCCAACAAAATAGTTTGTGACATTATTATTTTAAGTGTCTAGTTATACAAGTTGATCAATGCACAGAAATGATACTTACTCTCATTGTGTGGATCATATTCTTGGTAAACTGGTAGGGGAAAAGAATGTTGTGGACTTTCACAGCAAGGCCCTCTGCTTGACCACTGGTTACATCCACAGCAACCTTATCAAAATGAATCAGAAATAGTGTACTAAATAGTGTGTACTCTATAGTGTACTAATGGTGTACTCTTAGTGACAATATAAGATATAAGTGAATTCAAGGAAAAACTAAATTAACCTTTGGAGGTCGTATGAAAACTGGGTTGGTCCATTCTGAAAATAGTGTTGACAGTGAATTTGGAGCTTGGACATCCTCTTAACAATGAAAAAGAATGATTAGTAAAGGTGCATTACAAAGCTTTGCACCTATCCTGATTGCAGTCTAGAATTTTACCTCTGTGGTCTAAGTCTGAAAAAAGAGCTCTTTCTGCTCTGGGTTTGGGCATAAAGGGAAGTACAATATTTGTCTGAAATGGATAACACCTGTACTCACATCCTATGAGCAGAGAAAAGCTGATTATGATATAAAAATTGTTTTATATGATTTAAAGGTAAAAACTGTACACTAGTTATCAAAACAGTGTTCGCTGAATTCTTCCTACCCGTTTTTGAAATAACGCTGACTGCCATGTTAGTAACATCTGTTGTACATGGCACTTGAGTTTCCTCCACTGGAGGACAGCTGTATTTGCTGAGCCCTGTAACTTGGTTGACGTAAACCAGCTTACCCAACGAACTGTCATAATGAGCCAACCAGTTGCTTGAAACCGGGATTGCTTCATTGCTTTTATTTACAGTCGGGCCTTCACTTCCCATATTGTGGGACAGAGGATCATGCTGAGAGGTCATGCCAACTTTATCACCAGAGTTCACATTTCCTCCAGGAGTCATATACGAGTTGCAGAGGTATGAGTCCTCCAAGACAGAATAAGGTGTTTTTGTAGGTGTTTCCTTTAGACCAAAGGCAGGAATATGTTTAGATGGATCACCAACATCTGAATCAACAGTTCCAAAAGAGTCAAACAAAACATCTTCTCCAGGAGCATTAGGTGTATTCTGATCACTTCCTAAGGGACTTTTTTCCAATTCATGGGACATGGAAACAACATGGGACCTCTCTTCAGAAACAGTGTCTTGCACAGCTGGGCAAGACAAAGTTTTATTAATGAGCAAGTCTGCCTCTCTGCTAACGTCATGTGATGGTTGATGTTGGGATAATCTGAATGCTGTTTCATCACGTTTTAAATAGGAACATTTAGCAGCCAATGAAATGTTGTCTCCTTTGTTCCAAGGTGAAGATTCTGCAGAACATTTAAAACTATTGGCAGATAGTGTACCTGAAACATTCCTCATTAATGGCCTGTCTTTGTTGTTCTCTTCATTCTTACAATCAGATGTTATCAGACCATCTACAGTCAAAGCAGAACCTACAGAGAATTCATTAGATTTTTTAGAAGACTCTGCATGTAAATCACTGCTTTTCTCCATACTTGGTTGTTTCTTTTCAGCATCCTTCCCAAACAACCTTTTGAACTTGTCAAGAGATCCAGCTTCAAAAGACAGAGTTAATTTACGACATGGTGCACTTCTGACGATCTTTGAGCTGGGACCATTAAAAATGCAGTAATCCTGCTTGTCTCTTTCAGTGTCCTTTGATGGTGATTTTCTCTTTCGTGGATAACGTTTGTTTGGAATACTGAATTGTTTCAAATGATCTTCTGCCCCTTTTTCATCCTGTATTGAAATCTTGTAACTTGTAACTTTGTTGTTACTAGCGACTGTTGTGTCATTATTAAGACAAATTACATTTACATCATGTTGGTTGGGTATGTCATCTTTTTTGCAATTGTTATTCATTTCAGAAACAACTGCTAATGAGGTCTGTACAGGTAAATTTACACTCTCTGCCTCTGATTCTTCACTCGAGTACCTTTCTGTGTTTGTTGACACCTGCTCCGGCATTTTAACACCACCAAAATCTTCCATATCAGTGGCATTATCCTTGTTCTCATTCAGTGCTTCAGAGCCTTCATGTGTTTCCACAACCTTGAGGTTTTGTACTTCTGCAGGGGTCTTTACACTCCTCGCTGGACTACTTGTTGGACCATCAATGTCATTTATGGAAAAGTCTGTCACCAGGTTTTCTTTAATAAGGAATGATTTTACCCCTTCCTCAATGCAGATAAGGACATTATCCCAGTCTTTGAATTCTATAAGGGACTTGGCCGGTTCTAGGCATATGTCATATTCAGAGTAGTGACATTTGATATTTAACACATAGACTCCATATAGATCACTTCCGCCCCTTTGTTTAGGGCTTGATGGTAGGGGAGATGAAGTCGGGCTGTTGTTTTGTCTAGCTGCACTGCTCACTCTTCTCAGGAGGCAGTTGAGCATTTTATGAATGCGTGTCTTCAGAAGAAGCCTCCCGTTTACAAACAGGAATTGAAGGCTGTTGTTGTAGTGACCCTCACGGCCAATATGACCTGTCATTTCAAACTGTTCATGGATATAACTGACCTCTCCAAGCTTTTGGGCTCGACTCAAGCCATGAATCTGAACAAACCTGTAATAGGTATTACTTGTTTTGGAAAGCTGGACCATCATGTATGCAGAGTTTTCTTTTTTGACTGTAAATGACACAGACGGATGCATCAGCGAAATGGCCTCCACTCTCTGACGGATACGTTCGATCTCTAAAACAGCATCAATTCTTTTTCTTCTGACCGGCATGTTGTGAAAGAGGTTGTAGACTGACACACTCGTCCCTGCGGATGGACGAACAGTCTGTTCTTCAAAAACATCCAATTCAGTTTTCTCGATGAATCTTTTAATGTACGTTTTCACAGTCGTTTTAGTTCTAGAGCTTATTTCAACCATTGAAGCAAGAGAGACGATACTGGAAATTGCTTCCCCCCTAAACCCATAAAAGCGGAGATTATCCAGATCCTCCAGTGTACTGCATTTGCTTGTGTTGTATCGGGTTCCTACTCTCTCCATGTCCTCTCTACACATTCCCGAGCCATTGTCAATTACCTGCACTTTACAGGCCTGTATGTCTATTTTGACTGCAACACATGTTGCTCCAGCATCAATGCTGTTTAACATGAGCTCCTCCACACACTGCTGTAATGAGAAGATCGCAACACCGGAGCGCAGCTTGGCTTGAACATCTTGGGGTAAACTCTTGATCATTCTGAAAAAGAAGTTAAAATACTTCAGTGGGTATTTATTGATACTGAAACGTCTAAAATGACATTTTAATCAGAAGTACAAATAACGGCCCACATGACAGAAACAAAAGAGCACTTAAATGGTACTACACTGAATCATCATTGAATTATCATTGAATTAATAACGAAAAACACATCTCTACCTCTTTGGCGTTTGGTTAAATGTCAGCTGCGTGTATAGAAGAAAAGCAAGAAGAAAAGACGAAACTTAAAGATTTCAGCAACCGTCTGCCAGCAGTGACTTTTGTCATGTACACAAATAACATGCTAACTGCTAAGTTTCATTTCTGCTGGTTTTAATATAAAATCCCTTTACCGTGCACTACAAAGTGTACATACCACCCAGTTGTGATATAAATAACATTTGTATAGTGTGTCCTGTTGTAAGTCACAAATTATTGTGAAATTGTTCACAATTATTTGTTTCTCCACTTATGAGTTCCCGCAGAGCTGGAGCGGAAATGACGTAACTGCGCAGTGTGACGCAAAAGACTTTAAGGTAAAATGAACGGCTTTGATGCACGCACTAAACAAAAGACTCAAACTTTTTTTTGTCTAATTTTTAATGTGTAAGTTTTAGGTAAACATTAATAGTTAAAAATCCTTAAAATGTTAAAAATTACACGTTAAAGAAAAAGCTGAATAAACCATCTTTAGGATATAAGATCAAAGTGACGATTACAATTGGCTACGCAAAACCAAGTTGTTTTAAAATAAAGAATTGTGAACAAATTAAATCAGTTATTTCAGGTGTAATGAATCATTTAATTTAATTTAAGACAAATTCAATTACCATACATAACGCTTATCACTAAGGCTATTTAAGAGGTGAGAAATATGTACATTTGTACCTAATTGATTAGATGTATGAAATTATCCTGAGCATATTTAAAGAGAAATCCACAGCAACATATCATGGTGTGATTCACTGGCATACTGTATTTAATTTGTATCCTTCTGGTGGTTTATACTCTTAGCTTTGTTAAATGTAGATTCAGAAATAGGAAACTTTTTCTCTGATATTTCACCCCCCTTTGTTTCAATAATGTTTTGAATTTCAGAATATCTGGTAAGGTAAGGAACGCATACAAGCACTATGAGTTTTTTTTACTGTTTAAGTGATTGAGATAAACTGATGTAGTGGTTGAGAGAGAATAAGATGTATTGTGCATGAGAGAATGATGGAGGTGAATAAGGATAGTTGGATCACTGTTAGACAACTTAAATGCAGGTTTACTGTAATAATATTAACAACATTGATGAGACGTTCTTATAGAATCTCTACAAGTCTCACAAGCAAGTGTAACTTTATTTGGCCAATTATTTTTTGTTACTTTAACAAATAATATTGCACATAAAGTTACTATTCATCATTTATTTAAAATGAAGTATTGATGAAAGTCACACTTTGGCGTGTACAACATTATTGTACTATCTATTATAGTCTCTTTTTCCTCCTTACTTTTAAATGTAACTTAGTAGACTGTAAAAAAGTAATTAAAATGCCCTTACTGTACTTGGCCAGTAAATCTAGTAAAATCAAATCTAGTCATAAATCATACATTGCATTTTAAGATCAATCTTATTTTATAACATTCATTCATGGAAAAGCATAGGCAAAAATATCAAAGCTTTCTAAAACATTATTAAACATGATAAATAGGAGCATTTTCAGATGTTCAGCGAAACCGATTTTCTTCATTTCAATACATTGTGTCAGTTTTTTATTGAAAGGTGGAGAGGGAGAGAGAGAGAGAGAGAGAGGGAGAGAGAGAGAGAGAGAGGGATAGTGGTCAGCAGTAAATCTTTACTGTGGCTGCTCTCCAGGGTGCTGAAATGCGTTCCTGCTGAATGTGGAGGGCATAATGGCATGTTCTTGGTGACCTTCACAGATAAAGATATGTCATCTGAATCTTCTACCTTTCATACCTTAGTGTATAAGAGTACAAACGAAAGTTTTAGAGCATTCCCTTAATAGCGTTCACATTCGAGCATAGCAAAGAGCAGAAAGGATTTGCTTGCGTTTTGCTAATGAAAAGCTGGCCGCGACTCTGAACTGAAGCGCTTTAAATGAGTTGCAATACCAGAGTCAAGGCTGGGAGACTGGGAGAACAATATGGCTTTTAAGCTTGAATTCCTGCCAAGCCACCGCTTTGTATCTTTTGTCAAGGTCTTTCACGTGTGTTTAGTAAACGCGCAGAGCATTCAGGGAACATGAGGTGGGATGGAGATGCTGAAGGTCTGAACGAAATGGCGCAATGTGAACTGCAGAGCGCGCGAGGGGGCGTCAGGTTGGACCGTAAAAAACTACCCGGTCCTCGGGGGGGATGCCTGTCCTATATAATGCATTTCATTAATTGAAAACGATCAGCCATGTTTTTTACGGGAAAAGTGAATTAGTCAGACTCTTCTACCACTCCCAGCCGCCCCCTTTCTCTCTCTCTTTCTCCCTCTCTCCCTCTCGATCTCTCTCTCTCATACTCACATTCGCTCACGCACGGCCACGGGAACGCTCCCGGCTGCCGTGGACGCCACAGAGAGGTATGAAGCTGTGATGGCTGCGTAAACCCAAATGCATTTGAAGCAAGAAGGATCTGGTCTTGTGGTGGCTCTTAAAAGCCTCCTGCAGCAGCCAAAAGCTTACAGAGTGCGGATCGCAGGAGATAAGTAAAGGCGACCACCTGAAATCGTTCCTAACAAATAAAACCTCGTTGACGAAGCGAATGCACGGTGTGCCAAAAACGCATGAATGAAATTGGACCCTTTTTATGCCCTCTGTGGAAGACGGCATCAGAGATCTAGCAGTCCCCGGCCTCGCAACGCATTGGTAACGGTGTCGGAGCGCAAAGGAGGAGAGAGACTAGAGCATCAGTAATCAGACTATATGACACTCTCAGCACCCTCCCACGACGAGACCGAACCACACGGCAAGGCGGATTCAACTGCAGCATTGGATGTGGCTGAAGACGGTGTTGAATGCGTTTGTGTAGTCCATTCGGAGCATACTAACCCTATGCGCCTTCAGAACATTTCCCAATCTGGCGAGTCTCGGACCGGGAGGCGGGTGTAGGTGCGAGGGCGCATCCATGAGCGTCTTCTCCCGGGACGGCATGTTTTTAGTTTAACCGGATTTGTTTGAACAGACTGGGGACAAGGCAAGGCGAGTTCGGAAGTTTTGATGCATATGATCACAACCACCATGATTTTTATGATCCTCGGTGCTTCAGTTGTAATGGTAAGGTGATTAGACTGTCTATGCACATCTTAGTTCGGGTTTCAATTGATGTCGTTTCAAAAGTAAAATCGGGGGTTTAGCCATGAAAAATACAGAGCTAGAGTCCGTGGACCGCTTTATTTAAAGTCCATTTCAATTAAGACAGCACAAGCACAGTGTACTGGTTTCTATTATTGGCTGATATGGACTTGTATCAATGTGTATTTCCCCTGCAGTGGTCACAGTACCAGGTCATGTAGCGGTTGCTGTGTGCCAATACTGCTTTCATGTCCCGGTTGACTCGAATGGTTCTTTGCAGGCGATAGCGTGTTTAATGGACATGAACGCACTCCTGGACCGCTTTCACAACTACATCTTACCGCATTTACGAGGGGAAGACCGCGTCTGTCATTGCAACTGTGGAAGGTAAAAAAAACAAAGGTTCATAATGCACACAATCTTATTATGGGAGGGAAAACGCTGCTTTCTCACGCATTAACAGCTTCACCATCTATTACTAACAGCTCTGAGGCCTGAACCATTTAATAGCCGTCGAAAGACCGTCTTTTACAGCTCATTTATTTATTTAGACATGGTCCCATGCAGGGCCTATACGTATTCGTGCGGTTTGTGTCATAATTCGGGCGTAATTCGAGAGGTTATCAATGTGTCGGCACAACCAATGCTGGTTTGCGTCGGTGTTGCCAGTGTAAGATTTCTCTTAGATTTCCATGCTTGTGTTTTTTCTTCCTGCGTATCAAGTGCTTTCTCTCCAACAACAGCCAGAGATATTGCTGTTTGGTATCTTTGTGTTGGACACAATTGAAAACGTTAATTGTTTTCAATGTAAAATGTGATTATCATACATATCATCCTGAGTGAAAGCAGGGCAATGCAGTTTTGTGGTTTTGCTTAGTGTTAGTACAAAAATATAATTAGTTGATGTGGAAAACAGGACTAAAATGTGTAAAGAACAGTTGGTGCTTTTAAAGCACAGTTGACAGCAAATGCATATGTTATTTGGTCAAAGAAAATACACAGAATGTGTTTCCTTGTCTGTTATTAAATAAAACAAAAGGTTAAATTTGATTGGTTATCATTTTCAACGTTGTCTCTGGTTCAAGAAGACTGCTTTATCTGTTGATTACAAGTTGAGTAAATTAGATGACAGAGACATTTAGAAGAGGATACTAAATTAGGTCAAACTGACATTGTTAACACTGTAAACCCTAATGTTGCCTTTACTTAAACAATCAAGTCATCTTGACTAAACAATACTTAAAGTGTTGCATTTTGGCCCCATAGTTAAAATATATGAATTAATAACATTTATTTACCATAAATCCATAAACGTAAGATTTCAAGTAATTGAGATTACTCTTAAGATTAAACTTAAGATTTAGAAATTTTCATAAATTTTGTTTCCTTGACTGTAAAATTCTAATATATTGTGCTATCTTCAAGTGCAAGATAAAAAATGGCCTTTCAATAGATTGCAATTTTACAAAAGATTACAATGTCATTAATGCAGCCGCAGCCTAATGGTTAAAGAGTCTTGTAAACCAAAGCAGGTTCGATTTCCACAGCTGACAGTAAATGACTGAATGCCCACTGCTCCGGGTGTATGTGTTCACATTTCAAGTCTGGGTTACTATGCATTGACAAATATGTCACTTTTAATGACAATAATGGAACAAATTGAAGGTTTTTTTACACACACATACATCAAATTAACATCAAATTATGTGAACTTAATTAGGTTAAATTTTAAGGCCAGTCTACATACATACCAAAATATATAAACTTAAATATGCAAGTTTTGGGAGACTCCATTACTCAGTTCAAAGGGAACGAGTTTACTCAATCAAATTAGTTCAGTCAACTTATTAGGGTTTTCAATGGGTGCATGTGTCAATAATGCATGATTCATGGTAACAAGAACATCTTCAGGACACCTAAAATGTGCTGCATGTACTAACATGATAAATGAACAGGTTTTAATTAGGTCAAAAAATATGACATAAAATGACTAACACAACCAGACTACATTAGGTTACAGCAGCAAAATTAACCGTAAGGATTATATCAGGCAGAGATAACCCTTATGGTAATACAGTGCATGTGAACACATTCATCTTGCAAATGATTCATATAACATTTCTTCACAAATTGTACTTTGTTTATTCAATAAATTATTTACATACATTTGTCACCAAACATAAAGTAAATTCTGTGTCATATATCAAGACCATGATCATTCTAAATGGGTCATTAGACTGTGGTTAGTGAAAAAACGTTCTCAGTGTCCTGGTATTTGCAGAATAAAGCGTAAAAACTTTCATGTGACTAAATTTGTTTTCCTACATAAAACGTTGTATAGATCACATAAATATCATTGATCATTGCCATTTATATACATTGTTTGCAACTCACCAGGTACATGAGAACAGAAAAGTTCTCACATACTGAATGTTTATCATATATTCAGTGTAAGTGTTAGTTCCACACACACAAACAAGCTTTTTCTTTTGATTTCTATTTCTGTAACTTGTTTGCATGTCCAGCTTAGACTGTATCTTTGTTTTCTAACAGATGTGAATTATTATCTGTATTAGGCTACTTTTATTATCAAATGTTGTTACTATTATTCAGATTTAAGCTCTGTTATTATGTCTTCATCTAACTTTGAATGGGAAGTTGGAATTTAAACTAGTTTCTGTTCTTTGATGTTTTTCATATGTTATTCATCACATAACACATAACACCAAAAGAGAGATAAATGTATTTATTTGAACTCTGGGGCTGTATATTGCAAAGCATGAATATTGCATTTAAGTTATAGGTTTCTTTGCATGATAGCTGGGCAAAATAACTATATAATTTTGAATAAGCTAATAATTTGCTAAGAAAAGTCATTGTTACATTACAAAAGTGGGGTGTGATGGATATATAAAGAGATAAAAAAGCTTTTTTTGATCTTCATAAACATTACAGAACAACAATATTACAACAATAAGTAGCAACAATAAGTAGTATTATTTGTGAAAGCTGCGTGCCAAACCATATGCAATACACTTAATAAAAATAAAATGTCTAAAAAATTTACAACCAAATGTTGGTTCCAAATAAAGCCACGTTAAGTACCAGTACAGAAATGCTGTTTCTCTGCTCTGATGAGAGAGTTAATAAAGCACCTTTATGTCTAACCTTCTTTATGGTTTGTGTAATTGTCATAATATGTGCTCATTTTCTATTTGTTCTCCTTTCTTATATTTTTTACTGTTTATTATTTATATTTAATGTTTATCGCTTTCCGCATTCTAAAAAGCATTTGTCCTCTCTGTAACAGGCATCATGTTCACTACGTAATTCCATATGACGGAGACCATTCGCTCGTGGACTCGTCTGAGAATTACTTTGTGAGTGACAGTGTGACCAAACAGGAGATGGACCTCATGCTGGGGCTGTTGCTGGGGTTCTGTATCAGCTGGCTGTTGTTATGGCTGGATGGAGCTTTGCACTGTGCTGTGAGGGCCTGGAGAGCCAGTCGCTACTATGGTGAGTGGGAAGAACATTGTAACCAAGAGTACAGGGAGCGTGTATATTTAGACAGATGTGAGGGCCAAAGATTGTGCTTGTAGGAACCACCCAGGCCAAGACTGAACAACTGAAATTAAGATTAAGAAATGACTGAATACTAATGCTTTTCTTTTCAAATGTCACAATGATATCAAGGTTTCCTCTCTAAAGTGACAATTTATGAACAGAATATGACCAGAAATGTTTACATTAATGCAATTTAAATATCTGTTGGCATTATGTTTTGTTTGGGCTGGTGAATGTGAGGTTGAAAGAGGTTGCGTGTTTTTTTCTTGCTCAATTAATGTTGCTATACTAACATGACTTCATATCACTGTATGTAAAAAAACAAAATAATTGACATGCAGCTCTTTACTGTCAAGTCCAAGTGCCTTAAATGTTAGTGTCTATGCCCTGACAATATAAACACAGCTTGTGCTGTTAATTTATGGTGCATTAACTATGTCGTAAAGCATAACAATACTACAATTAATTTGATGAGAATAAAAATAGCCAATTTTAGTAATTATACTAGAATAAACCAGCTAATATATATCAGCTAACCTCACCAGTTTGTGTTTTAGCTTGATATTATACCACAATTTGTATAAGATTAAATCCTCTGAAATTTTTAGAATCCATCTTTAAAATGTATCCCACTGTATTGATTTTATGTTAATAAACATATTTCCAAACACTCCAAAAATTCAGTTTTCTGTCCGTAAAAACATTCACACAGCTACATTTTTTAATGTTCATCAGCTGTCAGCACTCCCTGTTATTAACACCCCCAGTAATGAATGTATTGAGATGAAAATTGTGGCTGCAGAAAACAGCAGGCATTCACTAGATGCAAGAGTTACTGTGACTGTTGAGGCAAAGAAGTACATAAGTTGCTTTAAAAGGAATGCTTTTAGTTTCATTAAGATCACAATGTTCATTGGTTGGAATGATGAAAGAAAAAACACCGAGGTTAAAAAACTGCGATAAAAGAGCTTATGAAGTGGCCAGTAACAAGATATAATATGAAATATTGTTATGAAAAAAGTTATTATATGTATCATAACATCATATAAAAAAAGGATATATATATACATACATAGATTATGTTTCAGTTATACTGGCTTTTTAATAGCATTAAGAGAAATTGAAGTGAAAATGCTATATTTATAGGGTTTTTCCTACTGAAAATGTTGGGAATGCCCCTCTAGTGAAGCACACCGCAGCTGTGAAATCATGACGCTGATGGCAGGTCAGCTTCATTTAGCCTCACCAAGATAGGGAGTGAAGGTGAGGCTGATGGAGAGGAAGATGGGAGGGAGATGCTATCTTGCCCCCACCCCCACCAGCACACACACTTGCACCCATGCACTGTGCAAGTGCTATAAATAGACAAAGAGCAGCTGGAAAGGGAAGGCAAGTTGGCGAGCCATGTAAGCGTGCAACACACTCATATTCTCAAATAACATTTAACATATTTATACACATTGTATGACCTTGAACTTTTTATTATTATAGAATTTAATCTCGTTTCCTACCTCATAGAAGCCTTCTCTTTGACTGTTTATGAATTTTGTACACACAAATCATTTCCCCATTCATTCATTATATTTCTTGTTGATTTATAAAATGTGCATATTTTAATAATAGAAAAATGCTAATTTTAAAAAGGACGGCATTCCACTAATAACCCCTACATTTCTCTTTTTGTTTACACAAAGAAACTCCTATATCTCTTTCTGCATCCCTTTCATATGCAGATGTTCAATTCTTCTTCCCTTTCTTCTGATTCAGATAAGCCTTTAAAAAACCCTTATTCACTGTCTTCCTCTGTGTACCTTTTACGATAGTCCTACTGGATGGCATACTCATGGAATGCTATAAATAACCCTCCATCCCACTGCCTCTCTTTCACGCACACTGACACACTTCCAACAGGGCTAGTTGTGAGGGGCGGGGCCGTCTGAGGTTCTCTCTTGCAAGGTCTTGATGTATCTCAACCCCCAGTCCTGAGCCCACATGTTGTTTCCATTAACACATTGCATGGACATGCTGGTTTATTATAGAACATTGTACATCCTTTCCTTTTATTAACCATCTTATTAGTTTAGTCATTATAAATGTATGGAACTCCACAGGGATCTATATTCATTCGGTTATTTATTAGCAATTTGTATTGTATAAGCACACGTGCTAATGCATTGTTTTATTTACCCTTCCCTTTACAGATACCCCGTCCTGGTCGTGGTTGCCACAGTTCTGTAACCTTCGGGATCTTCGTAGACGCACACAGCTTCGGCAGCTGGAGGATTCCAGTGGAAACATGGTGCACATCAAGCAGAAGCTTTATCATAATGGCCACCCCAGCCCCCGGCATCTCTGACTCTTTTTCAGCAGTTTCCCCCAAACTGCTCCATTACCAGCTGCTGCCTCAGAGACCCACTTTAATTGTTCCAGTTTGAACCATGTTTTAGACCTTCCTAAAGCACTCAGCAGTCAAGTATGTGCCAAAAGTAAAATTTAAGAGGAAGAAGATTATTGTTGCCAATGCATTTGTGTTTGGGTCCGTCACGTCTAAGATAGCAAAAGTGGGACGAATGGTTTTCGAACACTTTTTTTCTGTACAGACATGTTGTTTTCCATTGTTGAATCTAGGCATGCACTTTTAGTATGGGAAAGATGCAAGAAATGGCTTTGTGAGACATTGGGAGTCCATTTTTTTCACACTTTTTCCCTCCCTTTTTTTAGCTTTTTCATCAGGATATGATTTCTGGGAGGGGGTGATGGGTTGGGAGTATGGGTTTTGATCATGGTTTTGTGAAGGATGGTGTAGTTAGAAATTACTGCTAATGTAAATAGTTATACATATTGTTTTATGAGATTGAAGTGAACACACAAGTAGAAGGTTCGTAGGAAAAGAGTCATGAACTGTATTATAAAGAGAGAAAAGGACAAATGTATTGAGGAATTTTGAATGCAGATGTGATGTGAACTTTTTGAATGGATGAAGAACAGATCATTCTAAAAATGTCGATTGCTTTGTTACCATGTGAAATAAATGAATGTAATAATTTTATCTGTAAATAAAGGAGAGTACAGGAAGATTGAAAGGAATGGTCAGGGCTCTTTTTGCTGTTTTGAACATTAGCCGTCAAATGTGAGATAACTGCTTGCACTCACTTTGTCTTCCCTACACTGTGTCCAATAGCCCTTCCAGGTTTGCTTTTAAACTATTCCATACTCAAACAAGAACAACCAGCCTGCCAGCACAGAGAGCCCTGACCCAATTTTCTCTTCCTCTTTATGTCCAGACATTGCTGTTGTGAAGATAAAATGTCTGTTTTATTAAAAGTGCCATTGAAGCACAACAGTGACCTCTAGTTTCTGGATGTATCATTTCTCAGGTATGAAAAGTGTTCCGTGGACGATTAAGGAAAGTTACTTTTCCTGTAATTTTCTATTGCCAGAAACATTCATATAAAAATAATATTAATTATTAATTACTTCTAAGTCTAAAAATTAATTTCTCAAACAAAATTACCCAAAACCACAGCATCACAAATATATATAATAATATATATATATATATATATATATATATATATATATATATATATATATATATATATATATATATATATATATATATATATATATATATATATATATATATATATATATATATATATATATATATATATATATATATATATATATATACCCACATATTTATTGTTTGAAGAGATAGTGGGTATAGCACAGCTGAGAGAGATCAAAATAAATGATTTAACTAAATCTAACTGAAAAAAAGATTATAAAAGGTATACTTATCCCAGTTGTGTGAAAATTGTTGCTCCCTGTACAATAGAGAAATGGATGTCTTTACTCAATCTTTTTACTGAAGCAAAGGACTGAGTGAGACCTTAGTAGTTTTAGTCATTTTTTCTTTGTAAATTTAACAGAAAAAACATCTAAGACATCCTGTGGTTGCCAAATTTTTTAGCTGGTTTATGAGAAAGAAGCATCAATTAAACATTAAGTTTTAAATAATACATACTTACTTTTCTTTGTAAACACATAAGGTCAGCTTTATATTTTGACACTGATTTAAACTGAATTACATGAAACTGTTTAGCAGGGTTACGTCAAATGATTTGTTTAACCTGAATGCAGAAAACCACATGCTTAACTGACTGGTTTAAAGTCTGAATTCAGATTCTGATTTCAGATTTAAACTCTTTTCTGATATTCTGATTGCTCCAACATTGCTTACATGGACTCATAAGGTCAAATGGATTTGTTAAAAGCTCTTCTGGCAAAAGTAGGGCTCACTTGACAGATAAACGCAGACCACTCAGCTTGAGGCCTGAATAAGATTTTGATCCAGGCGTCACTGCAGATCTTTGAAAGGAATTGTGAAAGGCCGATAAACATCATCTGAGTTTTACCTTGAAGGAATATTTAATGCTTCTTCAACCGTAATTCTTGATGTCTCCCAAACAAGTCAGAATAATTTCATCTTTCATCCATATCCTGTGAATTGAATGAACATAGATATTAAATATATCTTCAGAACTGCAATGTAGGTCAGTTTTCTGCTGTTATAGCCCTGATGAGGTGGCTGTGTTAAAAAAAAGACCAGTTTGTGCTCGGTTCTCGTGGGTTTATCTCAAAACGCTGTCAAAGGTGTTTCTAAAATGCTGCTTTGTCTGTTTTCCCTCCTAAGCTGATGTGTAAGAATAAATGCTTTTGCATTTGGCACTCTAAATTTTGCTCTGAAAATCAGAGTTTTCTTTTCTGATGAGTGCAATAAGTTAAGATGAACAACGTCACAATAAGGCTAGAATTAAACTGGACATACACTATATAGGATTATGCATAGTAAGTGTTGTAAGTGTTATTAAGAAAATCGCCATACAGCCCATCTAATGGTATAGCAACCAATATGGGTCTTGAGTCACATGCTTTACTGACTGAGTTAGCTGAGCCCACATCTATTTTAATACAAACAAAATGGCTAATGTTTGTGTTTGGTTTTTACCATAACCATTTTTGAATTTTAGTTACAGCCCACATGTCCTGTTGCCATTCACCAGGCATTCAGGAGATTATGCATTCAAAGTCACATATCTATAATAATAAAAATGCAATCTCTGTAAACTTTCATATACACAAATAATAGACACAACAGTGTTAAACAGCGTTGTCTATAGACATATGTTAATTCATCGTTTTCTTATTCTCATGGTAACTTTGTACCTATGTATTAGGGTGAGGTGGTTGTCTGATAGATCTTCTAACTTCGCCATTAGATACAAATGGTGTGTCAGGTTACTCACTTAGTCACAATGTATGAGAATTTAGAGTTGGGTTTGTTTATCTCATGTTATATTCTAAAGAGATTATCAGAATTAATATAATAGTACCGATTTTACGTCCGTGCGCTAAATTTCCTTATTGTTCTTTTACACCAAGAGATGGCACCCTATTGAAAATTTGGTTAGGTTAATTGTAACTTCTTGCCTAACTTAGTAATTAGGCTACAGGAATTTAAAGCGTTTTAAGATAACATATGCACTTGAGTTACACTGTGGAAATTGCTTTTATTAATGCTGTCGATTTGTTAGTAAACTTGTACTATTGTATTATTTGTCTTATGAGGACCCATCTTTTCCTTTCTCCAGCTGGTGAGATATGTCCAGACAGCAGCTGTGTGTGCTCCTGCCCATGAGCCAGAAATGAAGACATTGCAGATTTACAGATGGGACCCTGACACACCTGGCGACAAGCCACGCGTGTGAACCTATGAGACTGATGTGAACATGTATATAGTGTTATAGTCATAATAGTTTCTTTACTTTGCTTAGGATCCTTCCATTTGAATAATAAAAGAATGACAGAAATTGAATTATGTTTTCTTATCCTAGATGTGGTGCAATGGAACTAGATGCCCTTATTAAAATTAAAAATGAAATTAGACCTCACACTCACCTTCAGACATTTCTGTAAATAAGGTAAGAAGAATATAAATAATATTTTAATATAAACCCTGATAATTACATGAATTCATATGAGCGCCATTAAATCATTATATCTGAATGTGGTATCATTTTCCTATATATAATTTTAGAGGTATGTGTTTAAAATAAACACAAATACTAGCAAAGTAACAAAGATGCCTCACATGCCTCACATGTATGTGATGAAAGATCCTGTCCTTGTGAGTATGCTACTGTTAAATTCTCAGCAGTACAATTATAAATGTTCACCATATTAAATCCAACTTTATACACGTCAAATAAAATATTTTAAGTTGCTGTGATTTTAGGACATGAGCAACTTTTACGCACAGTACAAGTCCATCGAGTCTTATCTAAAGAAGAACGATGAATCACAGCAGGGAAATTAGCAAATATCTTCAACAATCGAAGACCGTCAGAAGCTGGTATAAACCTTTCTGTCGAATAGGCTTATTCTGTCAATGTGAAGTATGAATATGATCTTAACTGTTAAACAGACTGAACAGACTGTATAAATGCATTCTGTGTGAATGCTGCAGCACAAGCTGCCCTAGTTACTGATGGATTGGGACAAGTTCCTTGGCCCAGCTGTGCTTATGCAGGGATATATTATTTACCATCTAGCACCAGGGCCATCACTAAATGACTCAGGGCCAGGAGCAAAATGTTTTGGCTGGATCTCCCTTTCCTTTGAGCCCAATAAATGGGTTATACTATAGAAGAACTTTGTGAGTCACATCTGGTCACAAGGCCCAGCTGCCAAAGATGTGTCCAACCCCCAAACAATTGCTTTATACAATTAAACATACTGATCATTTGTTACTTTTAAAGTTTTAATATGGGATTTAATGTTGGAATATTTTAAACCTTTGTAAATCCTGGATCATATTGCCCAGTTCTTGGTTAGTTCAGATCAACACATTAACAATCTTTGACCTACTTGTCAGTTTGTTTTACATTCTACAGGTTTACAGGTGGATGAATGACTCTCATGGTAACATTACAGAGCAGTGTCTCTCCAGATTACTGGTTCCTTTTTCTCTCTACCATTACACAATCGTTTTGTACAAACGAATTGTAGATGATGCCTGCACTTCAATAAATAACCCTTCAATCAAGCTCATGCACACTGGACAATAAATACATGCTCGTTCATACTGGATTATGTTTAGTGCATCTCATTTGTTTCTATATTTATCTATTTCATTTGATTTTTTTGGTCTCCTGTTTAGGAACTCAATCCTGAAAGAGTTTTCAGGAGTTTTCCTTTTTTGCTGTAGACCTCACAAAGAAATAATGGAAATTAAAAAATAATTTTAAAAGTATTCGTTTTTAATCAAGATTATGTTGTGAAAATAACCTAACATTTGCATGTCTGTGCTCATGTTCTGTGCATGTAAACAAAGTAATGAAGGAAGTGAATGAATGAATGAATAAATGAATGAATGAATGAATGAAAATGAAGAAACCTGTGACAATAAATGCTGACTCACGTGATACGTTGCTTGTGATGTTTTGGATTGAAGTGTGTGCTAAAACAGTAAATTTAATAGTTAAGCCCTTTATACAAGTCATGCTATTATATATATATATATATATATATATATATATATATATATATATATATATATATATCTGATATGCTCACAGTTTTGTAGTATAAATGAGAACTACATGCATTTCTCATGCATTTCTCATTTCTCATGATGTCCTCCAGATGGCGGTGTTCAACGGGTTACCCCAAACAGAGCACAAAGGAAGAAGGGCAACAGCGTCACATGTGCAGAATTATATCGTTGAATCATAAAGTGTGTGCCTGTGCTAATGATAATGCACCCAGCCTAAAAACTATGCGCTTTGGGACTCTTGTTTTAGTTTACAGATGGATTCGCCTGGTAAGTGTCAGTCGCCCGTGCATGCCTTTACTGAATGAAATGAGCTTAACATATATATCAGACGCATCTCCAAACTCTTGACTGCATTTATTAATTGCATGCCATGCATTATGATTTAATGCATATGAAGTGAGTCATATATTGCATGAAAGTGTCTGGTGTGTTCTGAATGTGTTGTCAGTGCATTTTACTTCTTAACTTGTCAATGTATCGAAACCAGTTTGCGGTAAAAAAAAAAAATACCAGATAGTCAGCTGGTTTACGAATGACCAAGTTGGATTCACCAGATAAGGATTTTTTTTAACCAAAGCAGAATCTGAGGTTGTAAGAAAACAAACTTCCGGCGTATCATATTTCGAGTAAATCGCATGGTAGTTTATGTCTATCTGAAGAACTTCTATACGATTTATGGTGTCAAATATTCACATTTTGTGTTTTCTTTGACAGCATTGACAGCCTAAACAGACTGGACCACTAAACGCTTTGGTGTGATTGAAAACGTTTTTATCGTATAGGAGCTCGTAGGTTTTCGGCTGTTTAGTCGCAGGTTCGAGTCTGTGGGCGGGGCTTCGGGTTGGTTGCTTCACCTGTACGAGAGTATTTCCTATCCCACTGGCATCATGCGTTACCTGAAGCGTTTGATTTACTGTGATTATAAACCTTTGTCGATACTAAATTGACCGAGAAACTGGCATGTCGTCGTGAAAATACGGTAGGAACGAGCAGAGGGAAAAATACGGTAAGTTGTTCTTCTCTTAAGATACACCTGTAGTTTTTCCTGCCTGTTTTAACCAGCAGTGGCTGTACGGCGGTCAGCCCTTGCTGCAACATAACGACTGGTGTTATGTTGACCCAGAGATGCTTGATTTGACTTTTGACTTCTTTTAATGTGTTAAAAAAGGTCCTCAGTTAGGGTACACATTCATCTGGAGCCCTCATCTGTTGTGTTTTCTGCTCTATTAGTCCTGTATAGTTTTCAGCCACCAATTTGTGGTGGTTGAACCAGTACTTCAAGCTTGGTGTGTTAATCCAGTCAAGAATGTCTAACATTTCAGACCAAATTGCCGTGTTTGTTAAAGTTACAGGCACTGATCAAGAGTCAATAATTTGTTGAGGTAAACACATATCCTGTTGAGGTAAACACGTATCCTGTTGAGGTAAACACATATCCTGTTGAGGTAAACACGTATCCTGTTGTGTTCGTTTTTGGTCTCATCAGCACAATCTTTTTTTGTTTGTGTAAAACACAAAGCAAGCACATGATGTGTAAAGAGGAACAAGACGTTTTCACCGTGATTCTCTCGGTTTGAAAAGCTCTGTGACCTGAAATAGCATCTTGAAGTCGCACCATTTAGTCTAATGGGTAAACAGACACAACACATCTGAAACTGCAAAGCCAACAATGGCAGATCTACAACTAGGATGGAGAGTTTTGAGCTAGGGTTTCAATAAACAGCATACAGAGATGACAATGCACACTGTTTGGGTTTTTTATAAAGAAAAATGTGACACCTGGGATTTGTCCTCTCCGTCTAACCCATCCAAGTTAGTGTGCACACAGTAGGGGTAGATGTAAGTAGTGAACACGCATAGGAGGAGCAGTAGGCAGCCATTCACTGTGGCACCCAGGGAGCGATTGAAGGGAGGGTGATTTGCTTAAGGCCATGGGTGTTGTTTTCTGCTTGTAAATCGAACCCCACAACCTTTGTGTTACAAGACTGTCTAACCATTATGCCACAGCTGTCCCAACTGTATTATGAATTGTGTTACAAAATGTTATAGTAGCTGGTTTGAAAGTTGTTCTGGTTGGTCTTTCTTTTCTACTTATTTTGAAGGCTGATTTTAACAGTTCTTATAAATGTTGTCAATAAGCACCACAAAGTTTGATGCTTTGATTGTGTGTGACTTAGTAGTGCACAACGTGGCACTGTTGTCAAATGTTAAATGAGTTTGCTGTAGGCTGCACAGCAAACAGGAAGAAAGATTCTTCTTTATTTGTTCAAATGTCTCTGATTCAACATAATAGAATATTGTACACTACTGAGTGTAGATTGTGCCCTAGTATTTACAAAAAGGGAGTGCACACTACAAAGGCTTTTGCACTGAGTGAACAGACTTAGAAGTTGTGGATCAGCAGGACTGATGAATGATCTTGTGTTTCAGGGAGCTGCGGCCAGGGGTCAGGTGGGCCGACCTCCCATGATACAAAACCCATCATAAAAGAACTCAGTGTGGCCTCACATATGGTACTATTTTTATTGTAGCACTTTTAAACTAATGGTTTTTTTCTGGAACAGTCAATAATAAGAATGTCCTTGTTTTTAATGTAAGGTTTGCTCTGTTTTTCAGGACGTGCAGGGCTACAGATGGGTCTGCTGGAGGGTGTGGCTCTGTCGCATCGGAGCGGTGTGTACCTTAGGCCTTCTTCTAGTGCTCTTCAACTGGCGGCCCCGCCTCGGCATCCTGGCCCGTTGCACCTCCTGTCCCACTCCAATGGCGGATGTTTTACTACTAAAAGTATTGTCTGGATTTGCAGTCTTTTATACAAAATAGCAACTATAAGAGATTATAATTATATTATGTATAACATATATATGTAAATGTAGAATTCGTAGATGTATAATTATAAAACAATTATGAAGATGTTTATTAAAAAAAAGTTAGGTTTTAATTATTAACAAAACAAAGAAGAATATAAATCTTACAGTCCAGTTTTTTAATAAGAATGGATTTTTTCGTTACCACAGGACAGATATGGACAGCAGTTTGTTATAGATGTACACACAGAGGAGATTGAGGAAGGCAGGTAAGACCCACAATGCATTTATTGTCTATACTTCTCATTTTTATTTGCATGTTCTATGAGTTTCCTTTAAAATAAAACCATCTGCTTGTTTCAACATTGACATCTGAATATATGGTAGCCTGTTTTGACTACAACTGGGAACATTCATTCATAGATCAATGGGTCATGTATGTTGTAATGACTTTAACTATCTCTGATTTTATAGGATAATGGATTCTATAGGACTTTATGAGATAATGAAATTATAAAAATGTTGTTGTTTATGTTTCAGTTTGGAGTATGCAGTAGGAGAGGCAGATGAAAATGAATGGAGAGACACCGTACAGCTGCACAGAGAAAAGGTAACATGGGGCAGTCAAAACAAAGGGTTTCTTTCCCATGTTTCCGTACCACCTGCTTGATCTTATCTTGTTTTCCTTCTGCCTAGAAAACACTGCTTAGATATTATGTGTTTGAAGGCATGCGTTACATATGGATGTCCAAAAAAGGAGCTTACTGCAAAACAAGGTACTGGCTAAGGCTTTGCACTGTATGTTTATAATGATAGCACTGAAGATTATATGGTTGTAACTTCTCATCTGTCTCCAGTATTCTCAATGAGGACTGGACCTGTGCTGACCTGCATAGGCGACAGCAAGGATTAAGTCCTGCAGACCAAAGGACAAAGTCAGTAACCTTTAATCCCTGTATGACAAGGGAATATAATTCATAGCACACACAATAACAACCTTTCTTTGCCTTAACACTGTTTGTTCTTCAGAAAGCAGCTCTTTGGGGCCAATATTATCGATGTACCTGTGAAGTCGTATTTGCAACTTCTATTTGAGGAGGTGAATGACTGTATAGTGCAAAAAATGTCAGACTTTTTTACGGACTATATATACTAATCCAGTTTTTGTGTTTTCCAGGTTCTTAATCCATTCTATGTGTTTCAAGTGTTTAGCCTCATTCTGTGGATGTCAGACAACTATTACTACTATGCTGCATGCATCTTCATCATATCTTCCATTTCTATTGCCGTGTCCCTTTATCAGATTCGTAAAGTAAGTAAACATTCGTTGCGATTTTTTCGGAGGTTTTATGTATTGCTTCGAATTCATATAGTTATGAGATGTTTTCTTTCTTCAGCAAAGCACCACTCTCCGACGCATGGCACACTTGGTGGTGAACGTTACGGTGCGCAGAGACACTGGAGGTGGTGATGATGTTTGCCAAATGCAGGAATTAAATGTTGCTTGGTTTAGCCATTCAAAAGCAATCATCATTGATGTTGATCACAGTCTTTGTTTGTTTGTTTTATGTACAGAGGAGGAGTGTGTGAGATCTGAGGAGCTGGTACCAGGCGACTGTATTGTGATTCCAGGTGAGGGGCTTCTCTTGCCCTGTGACGCCGCCCTGCTGGCCGGAGAGTGCATGGTGAACGAAAGCATGCTGACTGGTGAGGGAACACAAACGGACTGTATTGTATAGTTGTGTAGCGGAGCGTGAGTTGAGCTGGGCTAATGTATAGCTAAATAATTTACATCAGCATGTAAGATATATATTTTCTGACCTAGATAAGTTTGATTTTATCTGCCTTGAAATAAAATTACTTTGACATGCAAAGATCTCTGAATCACAGATGGCATTCATGTTTCATGGTCATAGCCATTGTAATAGTTTTTATAGCTTCTGAAGAGCATTAAAAAACACTGCCCGCCTTTTAAAGAACATTCAGAAACACTTTCTGTTTCTGCTGTAACTTTTGTCATTTTTTTTTTCCCTTTCCACCCCCTGACAGGTGAGAGCATACCTGTGATGAAAACACCATTGCCTGTGTCCGAGGACACATACAGTGCAGAGTCTCAGCGCAGACACACACTGTTTTGTGGCACACAGCTCATCCAGGCTAAAGGAGGCGGCCCTGATGAGAAAGGGGCCATAGCTGTTGTTACACGCACAGGTGACTTACAGACAAAAACCACCGTTTTGAGTTTGTATTTTTCATTTTTTTTTGTCAAATTATGATTTTATTAAAACTGCAATCTGTAACGTTTGCCACTCTATCGCCATCTCTGTTTGAAACATAAAATTGCAAGTTAATTTATGTACTTTCCTTTTTTTAATTGATGTACTTTCCTCAAATCCTGTTACACCAGCATGATTTGAGTTTGGAATGAAGAAAATTGGACCTTTGGTACAAAGGAGTTTACATGATCATAGAAGTTGTGCAGGATCTTAAGTATTACAGTTTTTATGCATTTTATGTCATGACATTTCTTTGTTTTAAATCCTTAAACTTTTCACAAAGTATGTAGTTTAAGTCTGTCAGGAAACAACACGGTGAATCTAGGGTACAAGATAAAGAAACTATAAAATGATGTACTTATTAATGTTTCCTGTGTTGTTTCCTCTTTTAAACGGCTTTAATTTCTGTTCCCTAGGGTTCTTTACGGCCAAAGGAGACCTTATTAGTTCAATTCTTTACCCTCAGCCCCTAGACTTCCGCTTTTACAGGGACGCTATGAAGTTTATACTATTTTTAGCACTTTTGGGTAAGTTATCTCTGTATGTACACTGTGACTTTATGTGTGGGTCTCATAAAACAGAATCTAATCAGGATGAATGTGTTTATGTTTCAGCACTGGCTGGAACAATTTATAGCCTTGTGATACTGTCAATGAGCAAAGTAAGTAGTTTTAAGTCAATATCTGAATCTCTGTTTATTTAAAGGGGCCATATGCTGTTTTTATAAAATTCAATTGTTAGTACAAGGTTTCTTGCACATCTGTTTTTTCTACTTTACCTTTTAAAATGTATGTAAATAACATGTTGTGGTTGCCTGAACTCTTTGAATGTAAAACAAGTAATAATGACTTACTTACTTACATGTTGCGTGTTTGCTGTTGGCATTCTTCAACAGCCTACTTATAGGCGCATTACATTGACATTACATTAAGTTCATAAATCAATTCATGCAGAACTCAGCTATAAACTATTAAGGTCTGTTTCTTGGATTCCTTAAGACCTGCAGATCTGTCCTACTTAGTTTCTCACCGTGATTGGGTGAGCCAAAACATGTTTTTCAATGTTTTTGTTGAAATCTAAATAGGTGTTAATGTGGGAGGTCATGACGGGGCTGTGTTTGCAAATGATTTTAACGTTCTGAAAGAATACGTCATAGTACATCAGATTCTTTTATTTATAAGAGTAAGGAAAAAATGCACTTTTCTTCATATGGCCCTTTTAACCTACTGAGTGCTTATAGTGAAATGGACAATACCATGAAAAACAAATTAATTTATGTTGTTCACATTTGTTCTTCACAAATGTTTACCCTAGGGATACTTCTGGGTTTCTCAGTGTTTGCTCTTTTGTTATCAGACTACCTGGAAAGAGCTTGTCGTCAGGTCTCTGGACATTGTGACAATAATTGTTCCACCTGCTCTTCCTGCTGCTATAACTACAGCTGCCATCTATGCCCAGAATCGGCTGAAGGGCCGTGGGGTGTTTTGCATCAGCCCTCCTCGCATTAATATCTGTGGCAAAATCTCACTCTTTTGCTTTGACAAGGTGAGAGAACAAGCATTCAACGTTTGTTAGAAGGATACTTATTGGTTTATGAAAATACTTTTACGATCACACCAACCCATATTTGTCTTTTTAAAGACTGAGCATCAGGCTGTTCAAATAAACGTTGTTTCATTGCTTGGCAAAGACATTCTATTTGTTTAAAGATTATATATTTACAACTTCATTGCCAACATGTGGCAACTCCCTTTATAGGTTTCCTTCAGAGGTTTTACATTAGAATGTAGTTTACACTGATATTTTCAAAGTAATAACCATGAATAGTAAGATATATAACACTTATCTGCTGATGTATTCACATATCAAACATTGTCATCATTACACAAAACATATATGTGTGTGTTTTGTATAAAGACAGCCGGTCAAGGCAATTCACAGGCTCATACATTTAATGGTGTTCCCCTTGATCTTACAGTGACTGAAATTGTTTTTTTTAAATTAAATCTTGTAAATACAATGTTTAAATTAAATCTTGTAAATACAAATGAACAATGTTATGTTTCCCCTCAGACAGGTACTCTTACAGAGGAGGGTCTGGATGTGTGGGGTGTGATGGAAGTTGATGGAACAGGGTTTGGTGAGCTGGTCCCTGACCCTCGCTGTCTTCCTCCTGGACTTATGCTTTCTGCCCTTGCCTCTTGCCATTCTTTGGCTTTGCTGGGGGGGCAACCAATTGGAGACCCACTGGAGCTCAAAATGATTGAGTCTGCTGGCTGGGTAATGGCTGGTTTTCAGCAGTGCTTCATGTCCTTAAAGCTGCAGTCCTTTTTGGGTTCAAAATGTACAATTATTGAGCAACTACATATATGTAAAGTAGCCTGCAAGTTTATGTTTCAAACAGAGATGGCGGTAGAGAGGTGAAAAAAGTTATGGATTGCAGCTTTAAAGACCCTATAAAATCAGTGGACATACTAAGGGTTGTCCTGTAATCTAGTACATATTATGATGCAAGTAAAATGATCATGAGTGACTAATTTTTAAGATTCTAAGATATGACAGACTTATGAAACCTGTGTATGGGTCGGTAACTTTGATGTTGTCTTGAATTTATATGACAGGAACTGACAGAACCTGCATATGAAATGGGACTCAATACTGAATTTGGAAGGCACAGAGTACTAGCAGTGATGAGGCCTCCTGCATCTGAGCTCCAGGCTGAAGGAACCGTAAGTGATGGTTCCCCTGTTGAACAAGAGACCATTCATGGTTGTAACCCATCTCTGATGAAAGAAGGAAATGACTTGAACTTTTGGTATTGAATGTAGATTATCTTCATAACAGACCTGATGACAAGAATGTTTTACTTCTAATCCAGCTGTTCCTTGTTTTTCAGTCTGTCCATCAGCCAGTGGCCATCATGTGCCGATTTCCTTTCTCCTCCTCCCTGCAAAGAATGAGTGTTGTGACTGTTGGGCCAGGAGGAAGTTCTCCTACCACATTTCTTAAAGGAGCACCTGAGATGGTGGCCAGCTTCTGCCTTAGAGAAAGTGGTGAGGACTTGTCCTTCTAAACTTGTTCCGGTTCTTTGCATCACCTTGAAAAGAACAAGCAGTGTATATGGGACACGGCCTATTTATTGATGCACTCAATTTTGTTCCTGTCTTTGAAACAGTGCCTACTCATTTTTCACAAACTCTTCAGGAGTATGCAAGCCAGGGCTTCAGAGTCCTAGGACTCGCCTACAAGCACCTTGCTAAGGATATTGATCTAAGCACTGTTGAAAGGTGATCTGGTTTATTTTATGTACACTGACCTTGAAGTTAGTAAGCCTACATCTGTGGTTTAATATCCGTCTTTTTATTTCAAAACTTTGCAGTAAATAACAAACAAAGAATCAATACATTAAGACAAACGTTTCAGCTAGCAAAAACAGAACAAAATAATTGAAAATCAAGGGTTCTATCTAGAAATACTATATCGGTTTAACACCAGAGTACCAGAGTGTTACTCATGGTTACTGTGGCATAGCAGAATTAACATCAGATCTTGGTCAATGTTTGCTTGTAGGGTGGAGGTGGAGAAAGACATGAACTTCCTGGGTCTGTTAATAATGAAGAACCAAGTGAAGCCAGAGAGCGCAGAAGTAATTCGCATCCTCAAATTGGCAAATCTTCGGCCTGTAATGGTTACAGGTATTCCAAAAAGAACAAACTATTGTACCAACAATAATGTTGTATTTTATAATTGCACCAACACACCTGTGTTATAGTGTATGCTTATAACTATTTGTTTTATGATTCAGGTTTACTTGAAATCTCACTAAACATTTGAATGAGTCTCTATTATAGCTTCATACAGTCACATTACAGTTGTAGAAGTGGAAGTGATTCGTCATGCTGATTTTGCTGCTCTGTCAGGTGACAACATTCTCACTGCTGTGAATGTGGCGCGTGCCTGTGGAATGGTGCTGTCACATGAGAAGGTTATTTTTGTTCAAGCATCGCCCCCTACTGCAAGCACCACAGCCTTACTGCAGTTTTATCAGGGAGATGGGGCAGTAGCCACTGTTAATACTCAGGAGACTATGGATATTTTAGCACAGGTTTGAACATTTGATCTGCTGTTTGCTGTATGGGCAGGACAAAATTGCTGTTGACATCACAGAAATCCATTGGGAATATTTTTTATTAATCCTGAATTTTGCCATTCCTCTTTCTGTACGCTAAGGGCCTCTATCAGAACGGGACTGGCTATCATTTGGCTGTAAATGGAATGTCCTTTGCTGCACTTTGCGATCATTTCCCTGAATATATACCCAAGGTGACTTACTAGATAAAGTTTTCTGAATATTGATTGATGCCACTTTTGGATTGGTGACGCTCAATGTTTCCCATTTTTGGTCAGTTTCCAGCAGGGCTTATTGATTGTCTGTGTTACAGGTTCTGATGAGAGGCACCGTGTACGCCCGTATGACTCCAGATCAGAAGACACAGCTGGTGAAAGAACTGCAGAAACTCGAGTACAGTCATCTTCCTGGAAATAGTATAGACTGTATACGTTTAAAACAAAGCCCTGAATAAATGCAGCATAGGACATGTATTATGCTTGTCAGAAATGTTAACATAATAATCTAACTTATGTTAGAAGTGTTGAAACACCTGTAAAAAACTGAGGGTGAAATTCTTTTCTCCTGCCTACTGTACAGTTACAGAGTGGGCATGTGTGGGGATGGAGCCAATGACTGTGGAGCTCTGAGGGCTGCAGATGTTGGTGTGTCATTATCTGAGGCCGAGGCTTCTGTGGCATCTCCTTTCACCTCCAAGTCTGACAACATTAGCTGTGTGCCTTTACTTATCAAGTACGTAACGCTCTTCTCCAGTTCTTAGGCATGTAGTGTGTCTGCTTCATTTAACTGCTTCACTTATTTACTTTTGTGCGGTCGGCTGTCATTGTAAAAGACTGTGTTGCATATCTAGTAGAATTATACATTTACATTACATTTGGCAGACGCGTTTATCCAAAGCGACTTACAGTGCATTTCACGGTTTACAGTACAATTTATCAGTACGTGTTCCCGGGGAATCGAACCCACAACCGTCACACCACTGATGCAATGCTCCACCCCTTAAGCTGCAGGAACAGAAGTAGCTTGACCTCTTGAATACCTAATGTTGTATTGCTGCCTTAAGTTATATGAATAATTTAAAAATGTTATTTATAATAGGTTATTATACTGTAAATATTGTATATAATATCACATGAATACAAACCACATTTATATTTTGTTGTCTGTAATGGAATGAAACAACTTAATGCACAACTAATGTGTTTGATATAAAAAAAACACCTTTAACCAGGGAAGGCAGATGTTCCCTCGTGACCTCATTCAGTCTTTTCAAGTACATGGCCTTGTACAGTCTAATCCAGTTTGCCTCTGTACTTATTCTCTACACTGTGAGTGATGCCTCCAGTCTAAATTAAATTGCAATACATTTCAGTTAAAATCAATATCCAAAAGTACATGGATGTGAATGGACTGTATTTAGCAATAACTTCTGTGTTTTTTCTATCGTAGGAGAAAACAAACTTGGGTGACTTGCAGTTCCTCTTCTTTGACTTGGTCTTGGTGACAGCTTTGGCTGTGTTGATGGGGAGGGGAGGCCCCAGCGATGAACTCCATCCACAGCGACCAGCTGCCAGTCTTCTGTCTCTGCCAGTTTTGGGTAGTTTACTGCTACACACTGTGCTTCTAATCCTAGCACAGGTGTCTGCCCTGCTTATCACTGTGTCGCAAGACTGGTAAGTTTGATAGCTGACCAAGATCTGGTGTATATGTAAAAGAAATGGGATTTTCAGACCAAACTGTTAACTGTTTTAACTTTGTGACTGTTTTCAGGTATGTGCCTTTAAATGCCACTGTGACAGGGGCTGCAAACCTGCCCAACATGGAGGATACAAGTGTATTTTCTCTATCAGGGTTCCAGTATATAATTATGTCTATTGTAATAACTAAAGGATATCCTTATAAGAAACCACTGTATTATAATGGTGAGATTCTAAACAAGGGCCCTATCCTGTCTGTTTATATATAGTTACATTACATTTATATTCGTATTATTACACACACACATGCATGTACAGGGTGGGTGAAAAGTAACTAGGCATTGGTAATAAATTGGTAATAAAGTCCATGTACTGCCTCTCGCGACTGATGCCTGTACTACCAATGCGGGAAATATGAAATCCTATTTACTATTGTGTATTTAGACACTGTTTTCATTATGACTCCAGTGATACTACGTTCTATAGCCAATTTTTAATGCCTAGTTCCTGTTCACTCACCCTGTATATACACATTTAGCTGTTATGAACGTACTGACAGGGCTTTTTCTACTTTTAGTTTTGTTCCTAGTCACACTGGTGATCTTCTTTGCGATGATGATCTGGCTGGTGCTTTACCCTTCTTCCATCATCCATACGTTTCTGCAGCTCTATGACATAACTGATACGAACTACAAACTGCTCCTGGTGGCTTTAGCGGCACTGAACTTCTTCTTATGTTACCTGCTTGAGGTACAAACAAGTATACACATCTAGATGACATCCGAAACATGCCACTGACCAGCAATTGCAGTATTATTCATATGGAATTCCTCTCCTCACTTTTCACAGGTTCTCATTGACCAAGGTGCCCTGAACTGCCTTCGCAATCTACGAGGGAAACGTGAGTCCAAAAAGCAGTACAAACGCCTGGACGTGTCGCTAGCAGAAACGCCCTCATGGCCGCCTCTGAACCAGGCCTTGTTTCCACCACAGAGTGCCATAATCGGTGTTAGCTAACACCTGCTCCTCCCTGTAGCATTCCAGCTCTCCCATCACACATATGCAAGGTTGCCAAAGATCTGATAACACCTCTCACTGTGCTGGTGAGACGTGTACCAGATGCTGTCCTTGTCTGCCTATTATATATGGCACAAAATTACTTACAGTAAAGCAACTGGAGTAAACTAAAGATCACTGTTAGTGATGGTGTTTTTAATGCATACCATGTAATACCAAATAAAAACTTTAAGTGTTTTGAATGGGTTTGTTGATTTATTAATTAGGGACTAAACTCCTGAGAGGTGAAATGTTTATTAATCTTAAGCAGCACTTGCCTCTGTTTCAGACACAAAAACAGAATATGGAGAAGCAGGTATAAAAATATCTAATTGATTTTATGAATTAAATGAGTGCTATTATTAAATATGAAAAGCAAGTGTGTGTTCTTCAATTTGTGGTTATGATTTTAAATGTTTCTGTTTGAGTCAAGAGGTCTAAAGAACGGAAAGCATGCATACAATATTTTTGTATTGCTAAAATAATAAAATGAAATAGATAATTTCAGTGGGGTCACATGGTATTTCACATCTCTGGTATCAATGGCTTTCAGTTAACAATCTTGAAATTTAATACTACCCCTATCTTTGAAAACAAGTGACATTGTAGATGTTAAAACGTAAGAAATGATGAATATAAGAGAATAATATAAGGCTTCACTGCATGGTCAGTGTTAAGATATGTAAATATAAAAGTAAACTACATAGTTGTATAATCAAAGACCTAATTGCATAAATTGATATTCAGTGACATTATTTAAAAAGTCTTTATTAAATGGCCATTTTGAAAAGTATTTACAGGCAGATTGCTGTGTTAACAGGAAGGCAGACAAACCTGTCTGGTCCAATTTGTTACAGCACAATGTGTGAACAATGACTTCTCAGATTAAAGGGTACTTTCAGGGTTGTTCATCTTTCATGGACAGCACAGAAAAGAAAGGTTTAGGACATAATCAAAAAAGAACAGAAAAAGCAGGGTGTTTAAAAGAAGGGTAGTATGGCTCTTTACGTATGGACATTGTACTGCAAGAGCCTGAGTGACTAGGTCAACTGACATAACACTCAAAGTTGCCATGTTAAGCCACTGGTGCTATGCATACTTTTATCTTAGGTTTCAATAAACGTTAAATAATCTCTTATAGGATAATCTGTAATCCAGTCCTGGAGGTGTTTTTCAAACGATCTTGAAGGTGTTATTTCATAAAATCTTAACATTGCACCATCAATCAGTTTAAAACCTACCCACTGATACACAACTTCATTCTCATAATTCCTCAAAACAACCTGAGTTCCTACACAAGTAAAAAAAAAAGATAAAATGGTTAACAGCAGATCTGATGAGAAAGTGAGGCGAGGGGAGCCAGCATTATTTTTCCCCCGCTTCACTCCCTTTGGTTTTTCTCAGCACAACAAATATTTACAGGAGTCACTTTTCTGTTACATTTGAATTAAAATACACAGTTCTAAAAATGACTACCCCCTCAAATCAACTAAAAGCCTTAGAAACTGCTTAAAAATGTAATCTGCTGCACTCGTTTAATTCTCTACTGGTTTGTTTTTATTCTTTTTACTTTATGTAGAAATCAGGACAGAGGAAGACCCATGAGTAAAACAAAACAAACAAACAAAAAAAAATCAATAACTGTAAACAATAAAAAACAAACTTAAAAAAAAAGTCAACTTTGAGTTTCCACGACAGCCTCACTGTTCTTTACCTATTTAAAAACATGGCAATTAGCAGACCAGGCCAGTAATAACCAAAATTAAAACAAAGACAAAAACAACCAATACAAAAAAAAAAACATGGGAGGAACAGTGTGGAAGGGAGGTCTGAATTCTTTGTGATGATTCTAGAATTATTGCTGAAAGAAGCTGGTGCCTCTTGTCATTATTTATACCGTATTGGTTATAACACATCCAGCCCTTTCCACCACTTCTTATCTTTAGCATTAAACGTCTTTTCACGGCTTGCTTAAATAGTGCGATAGGCTGGATCCCTCTGACAGCTGAGCATAGTGAGTAAGGGACAATTGTTCTGCAGTTTTGTTTCGTTTTTCTCCATTTTTTTTTATCTGAAGGGGCAGGGGCTGGACATCACAGTGAGCAGTGTTCGGAAGCGAGGTCCTCATCACAGTGTAAAACTGGGAACAAAAAATTCCCCGTCCACTCCTGTGTCGTATTTCTGTCCTCTAACATTCCACACACTGGCATGTGAGCCGTGCGGGATTTGAGAGGGTTTTATACTTATCTGAAAATCATCCCACATCCTAAACATTGATAAAACTTATTTGAATTTCGGGCGCATTCTGGGAGACTGACCACTGTGACCTCTCCCTTCCTCCCAGGAAACGCTGTTATTCCTATCTGCGCTGGTGAAAACCTTGTGTACCATCTGGACCTGCTGGTTGTCGAACCACATGGTTTCCTGATCTGTTGTCTTCTGAAAGTGTATGGCTGCTTCCGCGTGGGGATCTGATCAAGGATGGAGGACAATCACAATTTTTCACAAAAGCTTTTGGATAATGTATTTTACACAGCCATTCCAAAGCACTCATCTTGACAGTACAATTATTCCATAACCACCTAATACCGTATTTTTCAACCAGGGGGCCTCTACAAACTTCCAAGAGGGCCTCAAGATGACTTAAAATTGTTTAAAATAAGGCAAAACAAGTATTAAATAAGCTAGAGCAACAAAATGGTTGTTGGTTGTTTTTATAATGAATATACATCTTTTTATTGATATGCCAAACTTTAGAATATTTTACTAGGTACAAACTGTGAGAGGGGGGCCCTTCAAATATTGTGAACAAAGGAAAGGGGGGCCCTTAAAGTCAAAAACGTTGCAATCCACTGGTCTAACAGAATGCAGTCACCAAAAAGTGACCAAACAATGAAAATCTAGCATTTAGCTTGTCTCTACAAAGAACATAAATGTGACATATACTAAACCCTACTGTTGCGCTACATTCATTCTGTCAGTATTTTACCGGTCTGAACTGGGCCTCTCCGGGGGTGTTTCATCAGGTGTAGCGCTGCCAAGGATCCTCTTCCTGGCTTCTGCATATTCTGCCTCCCGCTGAGCTAAGGATTTTACTTGCGGGGAGGGTCGGGTCTGTAGCACAGATGATCCCAGGGATCCATTACTGGAGGGTCGCTTCAAAATACGAATCTGAGGTGGAGGTGCCGCAGGGAGGGAGTCATCCTGGATGACAATTGCTGTCTTCATTGGAGAGCGGCTTGAACTGCCACTTGAAAGTCTGAGGGAACATCAAAAGATGATTTGGGTGAAACGAGTCCCGTGGGCAAAACATGGGCTCATAAATTTGGGGAGGAACAGACATACCTCTCTTTCTGACTGATCCGAAGCTTTTCTTCTAGTCTTCTCTCCATTTCCTAAATAAAGCCAAGGAAAATATTAACCCTAAGTACAGAAAAAAGCAATCTTTTAAATTAGAACGGGCGAAATGCTTTAAGGAGGAGCCTCGCAGCTGCAGCAGAAGCAAGTTTTCAATTTCACACAGTTATTTATAAATCCGTAGTGCTGTGCCTAAATAAATGGCAGGGCCGAATTACAGTGTGGGGCTTGAGTAGGTAGACAACATAAGGGCTTGACTTAGCAGACACTTATGGGAAAACATATACATGGAGGGAAAGGTATGTTTACATAGGCAGGGTTGTAGATGTTACTGTCAAAAATGTGAACTAAACCGCTTGTTTTAGAGGAGTTCAACATTTGACAGTAGACATAAATCATAAATTAAAGCATATTGCTGGATCATAAACGTCACTATTCATGTCTACTTACAGAATCTGTATGCATTCACATTTTAGGATAGTAATTAGATGTTAGGATATACGAAACAATGAGTCTGGCTACAGGCATTTAATAAATGGTGTTTGGTGAAGGTAAATCTTTATACAGTAATACCTGTGAGGTTGTATCGGGTGTAAAATCATGTCATCGCTTTTGATTTTACCTACAAATAGCATTTGTACTATTACCCTCACATGAACCCTGTACAGCCACTGGTCACAGTCTTCTGGATAAACTGTTTATTTCCACTAAATTACAAATCATTTTGCTAGAAATGTTGTTTCTTAAATCTCTTGTCCAGTATTATCATTTATATGAGCGCCCAAAGATATGCTGAAAACGTAAGAAAGCGCCTGTTAACCGCACGAATGGAAAACATCTGACACAATACTTATACGTCCGCATAAAATCAGTTTCTAAAACTCAAAACATTATCCAAAAAACATTCATTTAATCACGGCATCCAACAGGTCCCAGCCCATTAGGGCAGCCATCTTGGATTTCCTTACGCGATGGCAAGAAAGCTTTTCCCCATTTTATTCGACACAAGTTGTCCCAGCTAACTAGCACTAGTAAGCAAGCGCTCTGGTTTCATTATGTCGTTTGCCTACGAGACTGTTTCACATCACGGCCAATTTCTGCCATTGCTCGCCGGTATATTTACGCAGCAGTTTAAAAGAAGAAACAACCCACAGCATCTGTCTTGAGATGAGTTTATCTTTAACTGCGGCCTACTTTCCAACTCCGTAGACACAGGCGTGACTAGCAAGCTAGTAGGAAGCCAGTTGTATGAATCACCCAAATGCTCCACGTAAATCTATCTGCACTATAACGAGAGATTTTGTGAGTAAAGTACTAGTTATCGCATACTTACACCACTGTCGGCAGCCTCTTCCCAGCTTTCGGCGACCTCCTCATCATCCATGTTTCCACTCTTAGCTACTAACTAGGGGGCTCCCTCGATCCACAAGCTAACGCACATTTTCCCTCTACAGCGTCAATGAAGCGCTTAGTAAGTCGAAGTGTTACACCATACCGCCACCTGCTGCACGGAGGATATTACAATTACTGCACAGACGTCTGGGATATGATGGATTTTGTTTCTGTGAGCAAATTTATTTCCTTTAAGGGCGTTAGAAAAGAGCTTACCCATTACTTGAGTAATGTAAATATAACACACTGGTTTCTTTCATCATTTTCTCTCTTTCTTTCAAACCATTTTAAATCTTTATCTGATCCAGATCTCTTATATGTTTGTTGTGTAATCTGTATTATTATTTTCTTTCTATTTATTAATATTTATTTTAATTGCATTTATTTTTTGCACAAAAACTAAAAATGAAAAACGTTAGAATAAGGAAATTTAATGATACATTCTTGTCATCTGTAAACACGACTACTTGGACATAGGAAGTAGTGGTTCACATTTTGAATGGAGACGAGGAAAAGTGCAAACACGCTTTTTTCTCTGTGGGTTGGGGAACTTGGTATGACCGTGTTAAAAGGTTATAGTAAGTTCCCACTACATTTTACAATATTTATTTGAAAACAATCAGAATAAATCACTTATTTTTGTGCTTCTACATTGACCAACAAAATGTAATTTACTACAGAAGTTGTGAGGGGATGAACGCTGCGCTGACCAAATCTCATTCATGCAGTGTAAAGTTCAAGTGCCCTCATAAAATCTGTGGGTCTTTAATCTCACAGTATGTAAATGATACTTGCTAAAGGAAATAAAAATAATTACCAGTAGAGGGCATGAATTAGATCATAATTTAATTTTATAGGCCCCTTCGTTTTATAGGCTCTTTACATACCTAAGAAACTTAATGCCCAGCTTTGACCCACATTAAATGTCTAATTACAATATTGCACTAATAGATTAAATCTTTGTGCGATTTTAAAAAAGAACCTGAATAAACATATGAAGGGCTGTAGGTAACCCCTGTATAAGCTTTATTTGTGAATGACCTTTGAGACTGTGCAACCAATCCTCCAACTCTCATATCAGAAACTGATAAAGGTCTTACGTGAACGTAAGGTTTTCAAACAACACAACTGAATATAACACAACATAAGGTCAGTGATATTGGTAATTTGTGTTTTGATTTTGTTTTTTGTATGGCCTGTTTGACTACTGTCTACAACTTTCCACTTTATAGGCATGTTGTCTTTCATTTCCTGGTTTGTCCCAAGTGTTCCTACTTGGCTAACACCAGGCACTGTTCCTTTTCATAGTGTTTTACAAGGTAAGCAATTGTTCTGTTAAATTTCAGGAAATAATGACGTTTTAACATTCATGTATATGTTTTTAATAATAATTATATATTTTATGAATTCACACATAAATATAACATTTCAAAGCAAATTAGCTATTGGTATAGTGTTATGCTGCCTGCATTGTAAAATGAAATCTGATATCTTCTGTTTGATATTAATCACAGGGCTAGTGGGTGCTTGTGGAATTTTGGTTCTTCGTAACCTTTTAAAAGTTTATTTGTTTGTTGATGCTCAGAGGTATGTTAACTAAAAGTGCTACGTTGTTGAATATATTAATGTATTTTGTCTTTAGATAAAGCCACTGTTGAGTAGATTTGTGTATTCACCTTTCACTGTTAATACGCCTGTTGTAAGTATTGCAGATGCTGAAACAGACGTTAAAAAACCAAATAAGACAAATGGCGGACTAACTGAGAAAATTCAGTTCTGGATCCTTACGTTGGTTCTTTCCATTGTGGGGTCTCGTGTTGCATCACTGGTAGTTTTAGAGTTCTCACTTCGAGTCATTTCAGCACGGATCACAGGAGGATCAGTGAGAAAAACTGATTTACAAAATTCTTCACATTTAATTAAACTGTGCATGGCTAAGCAACTCATTCTAGGTAAAATATGTGTTTCCTCTTGGTTAGGACTCAAGAAGTGACCCATTATTACAGCTTCTCATGCAGTGCCAGTTCTCCTTAGGATGTGCACTAAGCTGCAGCCTTAATTTCCTCCATGAGGGGGCACCACAAGCCTGGCTAAGCCTCCTTCTTGCAGTTGGTCTGAGCTGGTTTTTGGCAAGCCAGTGCTGCAGACTTTGGCAACACGTGAAGACAATGTATCCAATACACAGCACACAGCGCTACTGTGGACTCTGCATTGGACTCCTAACCACAGGCTCTTCTATACTAACCTGGCTTTGCTGTGCCTTAATTATAACTTTTAGTGTATCTGGCATTGCTGCCATATCAAACATAAACCAACATTTTCTATCAACAACTGAAGCTCTGAGATTTTGGACCCCACTAACAATTTGCTACGCTCTACTGGTTGTGTATATGAATGGTAAGATGGAAATGGTAGGACTAAAAAAAAGGTTTCAACCCAATTCTTTGGAATTGCCATGGCAAAATAAGAGAAATATATTCAAATTAGAAAACAGTTGCTAACATTGGCCATCATTTGAGTCTCTTGGGTTGTTAAAGTTTACATTAACGTAATGTTCTTTCAGAGGATCGACATCAGCCTGGCCAGCAGGTTCTCCTGAACACAGTTGTTGTGCGACTGGGTGGGCTTTTTGTTCTACTGATCACAGTAGGCAGGTGGTCGGATGTACTCCATGTCCTAATCTGCTTCATTGGTGAAGCTGCATGCCTGTTACCATCTCAAGACCTTTTAGGAGTCATATTTAAGGTTAGAACTAATACTGGATTGCTTCTCTCTCTTTATTTACACTAAACTGAGTAACAGGTGTTGGGTAGGACTGTAAACACCATATACTCAATTTAATAGCTATGTTTATTAGGGAAAATATTATGAGAATTTATTGTAATAATTTATTTCTGTTGTTGCATACTGATGCATCTATGCAGCACGTCACCTATGAGCCTAAAGTTTCCTCAAAGAGGCCTGGCAACCAGAGTGGACCAAAGAAATGGGAAAAATTCAACTGAGCTTGAATGAAAACATTGACATGAAAACAGTTATATTATGTATACGGGAGAACAAAAAGGAATTGTTTTGCTTACCAATATGACTTAATGACAGCAGAAACATTGTTGTTTGAGAAGGCCACTTAGTTTGTAACCCCAGTCCCATAAAGGATTTGTATGCAAAATGTACATTTATATGTAAAACATCACTACCTCCTTTGTTTATTACCCATGCATTAATCCCTCACCATTTTCCCAAAGTATTAATACAGCTTTATGAATGGCATCTATCAAAATACAACTAGCTGTATTGTGAATTAAAATTCCTCTGCTTCATACCTAAATATACTTTGTTTTTATTTACAGACCCAATGTGTTTTCCTCCCAGCTTTTCCTTTCCATTCTTATATACCGGTTGCACTATAATGTCTTATTACCTACTTTGATCAAATATCTGCGCCAGGCATTGTAATCGTTAAAGATAACCATTACAACTAACCTCTAGCATTCACATGCAGTACTGCACTCTCACAATATGATTATGAACTGACTTTTATGTTGTGAAACCCTGTAAAAAACTTCATTTCGTCAACCCCATGAAAGCAGGGCACCGCTGAAAACGAAGTAAACTGAACCTGATCTTAAAAATAGCTCCTCTGGAAACAAAATGGCCGGGGCGCGTTGTATTCTTTTGTTGCGCTTGATCTTGTCTATACTAGGTCGTGCTCAAAATGGCGTCATATTTCAAGGAACAATCTCAATTTAAATAGCAATGAAAACATCGAGAGCCGGAACTGTTTGATATTAAAATCGTATTTGGGTTTAAGTTCTTGTTTATTTCGCCATTGCAGCAGCCTGCCCTACATTTTAATGTGTTAGCAGACCAAAGAACACGGACACCTCGTCATCAAAACGATTCCTCAATGGATTTTTGTCTACATTTCCGTCGTTTCCTCAGTCAGATAAACACCTTACAATTACGTTTTTGTGCAATACAGTAAAGCAATGTCCTTATTTCCTTAGACGTTAGCCGCTCCGTCTGATGTTGATCAGGAACGGATAAAGAAGAATAATGAACGTCCAAGGGATTCATTTATTGTATAACATGAAACAATACTGAATAGGTCTGAACTGCGCTTTTGTATTTCCAATGTGCAACAAATCCAATCCCAAAAGTACTGTCAATGAATTTTATTAAGTCTAATCCACAAATATTAAGGATTTAGGCAGATCCATAAAATCCATGCAGTTCCTCTGAAGACTGAATCTGGAGATTTTGAAGCTTGCTCAAGACAGAACCCGCTTCACCTCAGTACATGTTACTGACTTTTCTGACAGTCGGTGGGTTTGTAATTGCTCTTTGTCAAAACGCCGTGGGCGTGTTGGGCGCATGCGCAATGCGTCCATTGCGGTCCCTGTTTTGCCGCATTCTGGCGCATGCGCGAATGCAACGTTAAGCCTCGTGCTGTTAAATCGGGAGGCATAGATGGAAAGCAGTCAATTCTTTCTGTTTTACGTTATCTGGACAACATGTTTAAGACAGTATTTATTAACTCATTAGTCAGACCTTGCTCAAGTGTTTTGGTAAATTATTGAGAACTGACTCTTGTTGTAAATAGGCTGCATTATTATTAATTATTAGGCTTACATTCGAGGCGAGTAACTAATCATATACAAGGCGCAGTTCTTGCTTTCTTTGTAGAAAGAGACTGCGGGACTGCATTTCCCACACATGCATTTGTTAGTACAAATGAGGACAATTATTATCCCGAGGGAAATATTTGGATGAAAAACGGGGGAAAAGTCCAATAGGTAAACTAAGCGCCCCGTATATGGCATCTGAGTACAGATGCTGTTTATGCTTTTGCTTTGTCTTTCCAAATTAAAAAGTCTACTGCTGTATCAGGCAGATAATTGAACACAACGTGTTAGTTAAATATGTGCAAGCGTATGCAAGACATTAATGCTATTCACTAGTAATACTGTCAACAAGTACACACATCAGCCGTTGCGTTATTAATGCAGAAGGCAATAAAGAGTTTGAGGTCAGCCACATTGCTCATACACCGTTCACCACAAAAGCATGCATTTGCACAGACCTGTTCTACAAACAGTGCTAGAATACGTCAAATGCATTCAGGTGAAAGCGTGTTGTACCTAAATATGTCATATTTTATACAGTTTCGACGTGATCAGGCGATGTAGTCCAACGTAAGTGATGGACAGTTGAAGAGATTAAAGGTGATTCACATAACAATATGTCTTGTCCGGTCTGATCCATCCGAGCGCTCGCTGCATACGTTTCTTCTAATGCGCGATCTCGTCACGAACCGGAGCGCGCTCCTCGACAGCAAGGTTCAGGCTCTTTTAGTCAACACAGCTTTCAAGTGTAAGCGGGTCCTATCGTAGTATTGAACCAGAGGAACTATTTGTCGTTTGCAAGCCCTGAACAACTCAGCGCCCCGGTGCATCACACATTCAGTCAGAACGGATTTAACTAAATAAAGTCTTCTGTATGACCGGGGGACACAAAAACGCAGCATGGTCCGGGAAACCAGACATTTATGGGTGGGGAATTTACCAGAAAATGTACGAGAGGAAAAAATTATCGAGCACTTCAAACGGTGAGTGACGTTTTTTTAAGCAATGTGCTTCTTTCAGGCGAATCGCGATCAAGTGATTAGGATAAACAATAGCGACCCGCCGGTGTGTAGTTAAACACCTTCGGTGTGTGCTACAACTTTTACAACAACACTGCAATGGAGCTGGCTCGTTTTGACTTGGTTTATTTTGACGCTGGCTAGTGAGTTAGCTTTCGAGAGTTGCAGTTGTCTCTAGGTTGCTAATTAGCAGAGGGTCGCATGTAAGCGCATTACTTGTGGCTGCATAACTCCTGGCTTCAGCAAGGTTAAAGTTGCAACCCCGATGTCAGTAACCGAAAGTAACACCATTTAGAAAAGCATGGCTTGCGAATACCCTGTGGCTACATTGCTAAAAATATTGCAAACAAGTTGATTGAGCTGAATGGTGTCTTAACTCACTACCGCTGGTCTATGGTGGCTGTTGTTTTGAACCTTCCTTCAAATGTCATGTATACCGGGCAAGCTGTGACCGCTAGTAGCTGCATCTAAAGTCAAACAGACAAAAAGACACTTTTAAAACAACTTGTTCTTTGAACATGACCAGCCTCAATATTATTATTTCTCTGTGAACATGTGCTGAACGTCCGTACTACTGCACTGATCTGACGTTTAAGTTGTCACCCAGAAGTTTGTGCACGAATTGTTATTGAAAGGGCATCTTGCATACGTTGGCTATTTTGCACACGATGGCAATCCGAAATGTTGTAAGTTTAAGCATTAAAGATAATACACCGTTAAAAGTTTTAAAACCGCTAATATCTTTCCTTCCCTTGTTGTAAGACCAGCCTTATAAATAGCCAGTAAATCTTGGGGCATTGAATTTTGATTTGCATGGCTTAAAGTCATCCAGAAGCTTTTAGGTGGGTTTAGATGGATGGTTTAGTTGAGATCAGACGGAACCGCAAGGTTTGTTCAAACTAAACGACGTGAATTTGTTTTGATCTGCTTGTAAGGGCATCTGTTCACCAGGCTAGCGAAATTTCTATTAGTGGTGGCACACACACACATATATGATATTAAAGCTTTACACTAAGACATTAAGACTTCAGTACCGCACGTATATACGAATCTGTGTATATCATAACAATTGACCCCAACGTAATAGCTGGTAATATGTGATCGAGTTCAGATCTCACGTTCATTTTAAACATTACGAAAAGCTTTTATTGTATGATTATAGCCAGTGTGGAGGTATCTATGTTCCAGTGATAGTTTATGAGTTTATGTCGTGTAACATTACATTAACAACACTTTGCGATAAGTGTGGCGCATACAAGGAGGGGAGGCTTTGCCAGCATAGCCCTTTTTGTCTTTTTTTTAAAGACAATTATTTGACAATTTTAGCAAACAATAAACAAGTACATATAGTCATTTAATAATTTACTTTTCCACCACTCGCTTTTGTCGTCTTAACACCTGCATTTTGCTCAATGCATGTTTATTTGCCTTTTGACTGTAAGATTATCGGGCGCCCTTTGAACCAAATTGAAACTTCAAATGATGTTGCTTATTTGTGAAGGAATATGAACTATTTTCACAATACATACAGGGGCTGTGTGATATATGCTTGTAATGAGATACCCAAGTACCTAAATTCATTGTTCGAGAGAAGTGATCTGTGTACGGTGAGTGACAAAGCTCAGGTCAGTGCAGGCTTGAAGATGGGGAAGGGGAGAATGAATAAGCAGTGTGAATAGGTTTGTAAAATGGCGACGCAGATTGTGTAGTGAGTGTGAGAACTGGTGTGTCAGGCAGCTGCTCACCTAGAGTGCACAGCGGTGGGGGTGAGCTGCACCCATATAATGCCTATTGTGTATTACTCATTTTCATATTTTCACTGATGCTTACTGAGTGTTATTTAAACCCTGATGTAAGCCTGTCACCTATTGCATATGTTTTGTATACCAGACAGTTTGAACATTGTTTGAAATGTAATGTAATCACTTGATTATATAAGCCCCATAATATTTAGTATTTAAATCACCAGCGTGATAGGGAAAGGATCTTAAGAGGGCAGTGCATGTTGATAAATATAAATAACCACCTAAAATTTGCTGTAGAAATAGTCAAGTTGATTACTCCTTGGCTCAGTGATGGCATTTCACACTCACCTTAACAGTAAAAGGGCATACTGGAGAAAGATAAAAGGGACAAACTGGTTATATTATCATGTCATTTGCAATAATGTGGTGCACCAGAAACCATGCCGGCAGTCCATCAGCCATTTGTTTTTGTGCCCTAATAATTGGCAATATTCAAAATAAGGGGAGGTATTGTTGGTGTATATTTGATACTGCTGATGGTATGGAATGAAGGATGCTATTATTTGAATAGTCTTATTTACATATTGCACAAATAAGTGGCTCACAGGTTTGTTGTCACTTTTTCGTGCTGTCTGATCTGTCTCTGCCACATGAATTATGGGTATTCACATAAGCATAATTACCTCGAAGTATCATGTAATGCATGTGTGTTGGCCGCCGATAATTTATTAAAATTTTTGTTTTGCCCATTTCTTAACAGATATGGACGAGTGGAGAGTGTCAAGGTCCTCCCAAAGCGTGGATCAGAGGGTGGAGTGGCTGCCTTTGTGGATTTTGTGGACATTAAAAGTGCTCAGAAAGCTCACAATTCTATCAACAAGATGGGAGACAGGGACCTACGCACCGATTACAATGAGCCAGGAACTATACCCAGTGCAGCTCGAGGCCTGGATGATAGCCTGTCCATAGCCACTCGTGGGCGGGATGTTTCAGGGTTCACAAGGGGGGCGGGGGGCCCAGTGTATGGGCCCCCTGTGTCACTCCACAGCAGAGAGGGACGCTTTGAACGCAGACTAGACGGGTAAGTGGACATAGTTTTTCTGAAGGCAGGGGGACCATTCATTTCTTGTAACTCATCTCTCCTTCCCAATTATTTCCGTCATTAATTGGGATAATTTATTGTTTTGGGGGTGGGGGACATAAGGGTAATTAAATGAACACACCGGAGGGTAGTAATTTAAGCATCACGCTTTGATAGTTGAGGTCTGTCATCACTCATCGTGTAGCGCAAACCAGTTAAAGTTTACAAAAGCATGGTGAACATGCACAGAAATTCGTAATTATGTAGAGCTTAATATGCCTCTGCATGGGGATTCTCTCTTGAGTTGGATATCACTGCGCAGAGAATCCAGGGCACGCTTTGGATCTCAATATTTCAGGATTTCTGGAAGCAAGAGAGAATCGGTGACCATGACCTTACCTGGAAATATTCTGGAGTACTGTACCGCCCAAGGTGGATTAATGCCTTACTACATGAGGTTTTGCTCTGGTATTGTAACAACATTGCAGTGTTGATCAGTTAAGACACATTTATTAGGAAGTGGATTATTGAAATGGGTGGTTTAGTAACGGTTCTTTCCCTCCATGATCTGGAAACGTCTGGATAATATTCTTTGGATTTATAATCACTCTGGATTAATACTACCCATACAAGGATATTCTATAACTACATTGCTGTTTTTGGAATTACAATATGCATGGTGTTAGGGTATTGCTGTTAATTACATGGGGACTTTTGCCATTGATCAACATGGTAGAATGTGACAGAAACACAGTGAGCAAATCCCTTTATTTATTCATTACTTATTTCTAGACATTTAAGTTTATTTTTGATTTTTTTTATTGCCAAATTTGCCAAAATTAGTATATGGTCAAATTTAGAAAAATGGACTGATTTTTGGACCAATGAATGAAAACATGGAGGTACAGCTGTTGTGGGCTGAGCAGTTCTCAGATTGGACTTAAAATATCCCATTGGATTACAAAGCCCCATACTGGATCTGGAACAGACAATGGATATGGTACCTTCAAGAAGAGAGACTGAAATCTCTTGCTTTCTCCTCATGGACTATTGCTGTGACAGTGGATTATTGATCTTTTTTCAAACGTCACTCAAGATTCCATTGGGATTTGTAAAACAAGAAGACAAGTCCCATATTTTCAGAGATGACATGGATTGCTACTGTTTTCAATGGTTTGAACATCAGTACCTTTTTAGTGGGATGTCTGCAAAGCTTTAACTTCTATATCTTCTATTTGACATCCTTGATAATGTTGTTGTACTATAAAATTGAAATAAGAGAATCAGTTTTTTATTTTTCAACTACACTGAAATAAGGAATTTAATAACTTAGAGACATCATGAAGAGCTATTCTATTAAATATCTGCAGAGACAATCTATTTCAAAGGACTAATCAAAATGAAGAACAGAAGCAATGCAATATGAAGAACCATGTTATGGATTTATAGTGTTTTTTTGGACTTCACTCTGCAAGTTTTTTGCTTTTTGATCTGTATGGGGATTCTTGCTTTGGACTTGAATTGGACATACCTCCAAACTCTTACCTCCATGCGTTTTTCCCATAGCCAGAAGACTTTTTTAACATGCGTGGATTCTTTTTGGACAAACTATTATGTTGGATCTTAAAATATAAGGATTACTTCGTTGATTTTTCTTACCATTTTTACATTCTACATTTTTAACCCCCTTTTTGCTCACAAAGTTCTGTCTCCCTAAATTGTATTTGGAATTGTAGGTCGGGTTACCGCTGTCTGAAAAGGTTGGTATGTTCTGCCCTGTGTATATTAGCTGTTCTCTAACCCCTAGTATGATCCCCTGTCTTTTCAATCTCCCACTAACAGATGTAGCTGTTAAAACAGGCTGTTTTTAGTAGCTTGTTGGCATTTAAAAATTGACCTCACTTTGCTGTTCTTTTCCTGATGCTCACTTTCTTTCACACTCCCTGGCTTTTTGCCTCTCTGTTTTACCTAGGTAAATAATTTGAATAATGTTTGAGGCTTCAAGAATAAGTTTAACACAATTAAATACTACAGAAAAGCTGGCCAATCAGAAAACAGCTCTATGGATTTGGAGGAGGTGGCAAATCAGCTTGGAGTGTTGTGATGCAATGTGTCACCATTGTTTGTCAGTTCTTGTAAAAATTACAGGAGTGAAATATATATGTACTGTAAAGGTTGATCACAGTCAAGTTACACAGCTACCTTTTACTAAACCAAAACATCTTTTTCCAATAAAAATGGATTAATTAGGTCAGATTTGTTGATGCACTGATAATGATATTATAACGATAATAAATAATAAACAAAGGCTTATTCTAGCAAAACTCAGGCTTTACTGAGTTGAAATGGCAGAAATGTTTTTTTTTGTTAAAGGCAATAATCATCAATCTGTAAATAAATTGGCACAGATTCACAATGGAAATACATAGCAGAGTTCATTGTACCAGAGAAGATACAGAATAATGATAAAATGGTCTAAATTCCTATTAAATAAGTTGTGTTCGAAGCCATTGAAATATAATCCATATACTTGAATAGCTATTCATGCCAGTTGCTGTGTTGCTAGGCAACTGTACAGTAAGGCTTACAAATAGTCTATGGTTGGGCTAATGAGCTGTAATTACTTGGGTGAATAATTGTTTATTATTATTAATAAATGATAAAAGTATTTAATTTTTTTTATTTTGATATCTCTATGTGAGCTCTGTTTTTAAAATTAGTTGCAGTCTGAGGGCTATTGAAGTTTAGTAAACAAAATAACTGCTTGTATTTTAACTCACTATTTAAATATCCACAGATATGTTGAAAACTGACCGCAAGGAAGTGTATCTCACGCCATTCTAAAAGTATAGCTACCTCACTCAAAATTAATCAGAATAGTAACATTTGTTTTATGATAAATCAAAAATGGCTTATGATCACAACTTTTTTAACTGTGTCATAACATCCAACATTAATAATTATTTTACAGCTTGACCAGAATGAATAATGTTGGGGCATGTTATTGCAGAATATAATGAGGTTTTGTGTGCTGTTGCACAAAATAATGAGGTTTTGTAACCTGTGGCTTTGAGTTCTTTCTTTGGGATTGACTGCATTATGTCCATAAAACCTCATTATTATTACCAAATTAAATGACCAATTTAGGCTTTGATATGGGCATGTTTGCTTCATTGTTTCCAGGGTGTTACAGAATAAATTTAAAGCTATGAATTGCTTTTAACAGACAAAAATTAATAGCTTTAGGAATTAATATGCATTAGGAAAAGAAAGTAAAAGCTCTAACCATTTATTGTATTAGAAAATGTAAGCCATTAATCTTTAGTAATTTTCTTTACCCTGTGTAACTTGGAATGTGACTGACCACAACATGCATGACTTCTGTCATGCATAGTTTTCCCCTGTTTTTTATATGGATTTAGTTAGAAATGGAAAATAATCAAAGGTTAAGTCAAAAATAAGTTGATTTACAAATAAATTAAAGATTTCCTTCCTACCACTTCAAAAAAAGTTGTTTTGAAGTGGTATTAATATTTGTGGGACAGTAAACGAAAAAAAATCGAAGACAGCATTTTTCCAACATGTACTTGCAGTCTTTGTTTTGATTAAATCACCTCTTCAACGCATGTCACTTGATACTCGTATATCTACTAGGGAACCATGTAAGGAAAATAACATTTGTTCCATTCTTTCCATTTTTCTTTGCCATCCTCCATTCCTTTCCTCATCATGTAGGGCTGCAGACGGTCGGGAGCGCTCTTACGATCACAGTGCGTACGGACACCATGAACGCAGCAGCAACAGCAGTAGTTTTGATCGACAGCGCCACTATGAGACAGATTATTACAGAGACTCAAGGGACCGGGCCCTCAGTGGGGCCAGTGGAAGTGCCAGTTCTGCCACTGGCAGCATTGGAGGGAGCTCCTCCGTGGCCAGCGTAGGTGGTGGTGGGAGCATTACGGGCAGCAGCGGCTCTGGTGGAAGTGGTAGTGCCACTGCAGGAGTAGGAAGTGGAGCATCGACAGCAGGAGGAATCGTGTACTATGGTTCACGAAGCCGAAGCCCCAGTCGTTTCGAGACTTCAGAGACTCGGTACGAGCCCCGTTCCCGGGAATCTTTCACTCTGGCCAGTGTGGTCCATAGGGATCTATACAGAGAGGAACGAGGCAGACGAGGAGAAAGGACATACCACCACAGTCGCAGTCGATCGCCACACTCACGTAATCCGTCGCCGCAGAGGCTGGCGAGTCAGGCCACACGCCCGGCACGTTCCCGCAGTGGTTCGGGATCCCACAGTCGCTCCTCCAGCTCTGACTCAGTCAGCAGCACCAGCAGCAGTGGCAGTGGCAGGTAAGAGTCTTAATGATATCATTAGCGTCTGAGGCAGGAAAAGTAAGTGTGGGTTTCCAACCAATGAAAAACCAATGACATAATTGAGAAATCTCTGTGAAAACATTATATTTATTGATTCTGGTTGGTTCTGTAATGTTCTCTTAAAAGAGAACATTACAGTTCTCTTTTAAGCACTTTGGGACTTCCAGACCTTAATTGATAACCCCAACAAATGCTTGATTAGCAAATCATGGCCACATAAAGTAGGATAGCTCTCTTAGTCCTTGATCTTTGGACTCAAGCCACATGCTTACATAATGACATGTGATAGCCTTGCTTTTAGTGGTCTTGGTGATCACCTAGATGTTTGAAACATTCCATAACCATGGTTACTGATTACAGATCAAGTCAGCTACATTAAACATGCTTCTTTCCTGCTTTCCTGCCAATGTATCTTGATGGCTGTTTTGCGTTCTTTAAAATTAAAAACTAGATTTTTTTAAGATGCTTGTTGATTTTGACTTTCATATATGTTGGTAAGTTGCACAAAATGCTAGAAAATTACAGTGCCTATAAAACAATTTCACCCTGTGTAAAGCTTACAACATCAGACTCCGAAAGATTTAATTAGGTCTTGTGAGACAGTAGTTATTGAACAAAAAAGACTAGTTTGGTAGTAGAATAATCCTAAACAGGCTCAAAACTGTAATTGACTAACAGAGTATTCAATGCAATTTTCCCCATCTTCTTCCTTTTGGTCATGCATTGAGATCATATATGGGCAGTCTTTTGCACGTCCACCCATATATTCTAAGCTCAGTTGAGATGTGGTCATTCTTATGTAGCTTTAAATTTATGTTTGTGGTCATTGTCTTACTGGCCAACCAGCTTCCAAGTTGCAGGTGTCTGGCCAGGTTTTACTCTACAATTCCCCTTTATTTTATTGCATTTTACCCTTTACTCTTATAAGCCCCATAGGACCTGCTTCACAGTCGGGATGGTGTGTTTCTGACGATGACATTTAGTCTGAGTCAGAAAAGCTCATCAGACCATAAAACCTTATTCCAACTGGTTTCAGACTCTCCCATTCTGGAAAACTGTAGCTGAGATGTTGAATGTGAATATGTTTTTTAACAGTGGCTTTCTTTTTGACACCCTTCCAATAAAGCTGTGACTGGTGAAGTACCCAGGCAACTGTTGTCGTATGCACAGTCTCTCCAATCTCTGCCAGCGAAGCTTGTAACTCTTTCAGTCATTGGTCTCTTGGTGGCCTCCCTCACCAGTCTCCTCCTTGCACGGTCACTCAGTTTTTGAGGGTGGCCTGCTCTAGTGAGATTTATAGCTGTGTCATACTCTTTCCATTTCTTAATATATTTGGAGTCCAAGAGATACTCAGTTATTTGCAAATCCATCCCCAGTGGTTGTGCATTTTAATTACTTTGCCACAGTTGCTTACAAATTTCCTTTTTCCTTCATTATGTGTCTTTCACAACAATCAATCGAAACCTTTGTTTTTTTGTTCTTTTTTAACTATTTATGTGCCTTTTAAAAGCAATTGGCTGCACTGATTATTTAGTAGTTAATATTAATACAGATAAACATTTATAAAATCTAAACTAACCTATTTTATGGTTGCTTAGAAGAATACTGTTGTCACCTTAACATTAAAGACCTTGTATCGACGAGTGGCAAAAAAGACAAAGTAAGACCACTGTGTTTTAATGCTATAAAATAACACAACTTGAAAAATGTCCAAGTGAGTGAATTGTTTTGATGGGTACTGTATTTTCTTTCATACCTGACCCAAAAGCATGGCTTGAAGCTCAGAGTTAACCATGTTGAGATGCCCAGTGGCAGATAAGTTTGTAGGCTGTTACAGCTCTGGTCAGGAATTGCCTTCAGCAGGTTTTAGGCCATCTTCATCTTTGTGGGAATCATGTTTTATGTTAAATGTTTGAGCATAAAATGTGGAACTGTTTCAGCACCAAGATTCAGGTTCAAAGTTCATATGCCTTTCAGTAGTATGGTTTCTCACTCAAATAGCTACTTTATCAAGCATATACCTAGCTGATTCAAATCAGTGGGTTTTATTTTGATTGTATGTTTTGCTAATTGTATTAGACTTATAATTTAGTCTCAGTATTTCAGGTTTATAATTAAGATTCCACCCAATGTAAATGATAAAGTAGAGGTCACCCGATTTATCATTTTATTTCCAATAAAACGGCACTAATAACAGCACATTCCCTTTGCTCCTGCTTTAAAACAGACATCACATATCTTTGTTGAATATCCCTTCAAGAACTTCAACTTTGTTAATGTCTGCGTTTTGCAGACACAGCTTCGTTTACAGAGAAAATTACCTGCTGTTTTTTGGCTAACTCGGACTAAGAAATCTAATCTCCTCAGGACAGGAATGCCTGTGATTTGAGGTTCATTATTTCCCTCACAATGCTTCTACAGATGTACCTTGACCTTTGAAAAATACTGTAACTAAGGCTAAATTTCTTGTTTCACTGGCTGGTGCAGCTTCATTACGGAGGCCTTTCTGCTGCTCAGAACAGCCACGGTTAGCCGTGTCATGTATGATCTTCATCTTAATCAATTCCTCGCCTTAATCGTATACATGTTATCGCATGTTCAAATCTTCCATACATTTGTGATGCATGCATCCACAGCACATGACTTTCCTCAACGACCACATCCAGACAATAGATGCTTCCATCTTAGTAAAAGCCAGAGATCCCAGTCCTGTCCGAATCAGTGCATTACATCACAGAAGTCCTCTGTTAATACTTGGAACTCAGCTGGAGCATCATTTGGGAACAAATCTTGTCTGAGTAATGCTTTTGTTGAACCTCTAATTTAGGTTTACCGAATGGGCTCTATTTACATATTACGAATATATTGAAATGTTTACTTGAACGATGACAGAATCAGACAATTCTAGGGATATTTCCTATACGTTCGCATTGTTTTCTTTAAGGAGAAAATGCTGTAGGGGAATTTTAGGAAACAGCGGCTGGTGTATTTTCACACTGCCCACTTGAACCCTCCCCACCCCCGTGAGATCCAGTTGGAACTGGAAATTTCTAGCCACTGCTGGCTCCTTGCCCACTCCCACAGGCCAGCCCCTATCAGCGGCACCAAGAGTGAAAGCGAGTGAGGAACGAGGGCAGCGCTAAGATGTAAACAGACAAAAGGAAAGCAGTGCATGCGGCTGCATCGCAGTAGCGCAAGATGTCTTTGCTGTAATGTAATGCCCAAACCAGAATGTTAATGTAGCTATCCATTAAAAACAGGAATTAAAAATATATGTAAATAGTCATTGGAAGCGGCATGTTTTTGTTAAGAAAGCATTTATTTTTATTAAACGTAAATGCACCTAAATGTTCTGTTTGAGTAAATGTACATATTACAAATTTTAGCATAATGTGCAATAATTTGTATGGTTGGAACACAATAGCTTTTTGCTTTCCTATTATTTATTCTTCCATTATGTAGAAAAATGTTAGAATTATTTAACTGCTTTGATCTTGATAAGAACCAACACCCTTGTATTATTTACATTTTATATTCATATATATATATATATATATTTACGTATTTTACATTTAGCCTGATATTTGCAAATGTCAAATAGCTCGGCAAGTGTGCTTGCCTCCTTTGTGTGCGAGCAGATTAGTTTAATCAAATTAGTTTAATCGAATTTGTTTATAGTGCTTTGTTGTAAGACCAGAGAAGATGGTGTAGATTTTAGGTTTGCTGACAGACAGCATTTTTGTTCTTGCCAATAGTGCCCCGCGGAGGTGAGAAAATAAAATACAACTGAATTGGTATACAAATTGTTCATCAGTGACTTTCTTAACATGGAATCTCTCTCTCTCTCTCTCTCTGACATATATATATATATATATATATATATATATATATCTCAGATATATGTCAGTGTGATGGTACTGAACGACATGGCACGCCACGATACTTCAAATGCATTTGTGTTTTGTTTATTTGCTCTGTCAGCAGTGATTCCAGCAGCAGCTCCAGTGATCGATCTCCAGCTCGATCTGTACAGTCCACAGCGGTTCCTGCCCCTTCTGCTCAGCTCCTACCTTCAATAGACAAAGATGAACCTCGCAAAAGCTTTGGTATCAAAGTTCAAAATCTTCCTGTGCGCTCAACAGGTGAGTTCCTGTCAGATGAAGTACCAATTAATGTTCAAACAACAAAACCGCTTTGGAGTCATCTTCTTAGGACATCGTTTGCGAGTGTAAATGTAATTTTGGTCTGTCAATTTTTAGATACAAGTCTGAAGGATGGCCTTTTTCATGAATTTAAGAAGCATGGCAAAGTGACATCTGTGCAGATCCATGGTGCCTCTGAGGAACGATATGGATTAGTGTTCTTTCGCCAACAAGAGGACCAGGAAAAAGCCCTGAGTGCATCTAAAGGGAAGCTGTTTTTTGGGATGCAAATTGATGTCACAGCTTGGCATGGCCCAGGTTGGTTTCCTGTGTTTTGTACAGAATTCTTTTTTATTAAGTTTAGAGGTAGCAGTGGGTTCATCTTGGGTCTCTAATGAATCTGTTGCTCAATAGAAACGGAGAGTGAGAATGAGTTTCGGCCTTTGGATGAACGCATAGACGAGTTTCACCCCAAAGCTACAAGGACATTATTCATTGGAAATTTAGAGAAAACGACAACCTATCATGACCTGTTTAACATATTTCAGCGTTTTGGAGAGATTGTTGTAAGTAGACATTTGCGAGTATCTCTGTTAAAAAGCATGCATCAATATTAATACAAGTGCTTATTTATTCCCATGTTTTGTCTTTACCAGGATATTGATATAAAAAAGGTAAATGGCTCCCCCCAATACGCCTTTCTCCAGTATTGTGACATAGCAAGTGTCTGCAAGGCAATCAAGAAAATGGATGGTGAATACCTTGGTAACAACAGATTAAAGGTGAGGAGATCATATTCAAATTATTCAAAATGTGGTTGTTTAGAGTTCATTTTTTAGTTTCCTTTAACTAATTGCTAAACCACACTAAGTAGAATCATGTTGAAAAAAACTTCTGTTATAACAGTAAATTTATAGTAATATTTGATATTTATTATTATATATTTATTAATTTAATATTTTCAAGATTTAATCTATTTTAAATTCTGTTGATTGAAATTAAACCTTTAATTGTATATGAGAATTGATAGGGCACTTAATATTATTATTTTTTGCCTGCAGCTTGGGTTTGGCAAGAGTATGCCAACTACATGTGTATGGTTGGATGGCCTGGCCTCAAATATTACAGAACAGTATCTCACAAGACACTTTTGTCGTTATGGACATGTTGTAAAGGTACTTATCCTGTCTGTAATTTCAAATTACCAAGTTGGCGTTAAATTCATGTTCTATACTGTTTAAAAACTTTCCTTTAACTTTCTAATAATACAATTATTTATTAGGTTGTGTTTGACCGACTAAAGGGAATGGCCCTCATCTTATATAATAATATAGAGTATGCGCAGGCCGCTGTCAAGGAAACAAAGGGTTGGAAAATTGGGGGAAATAAAATAAAGGTCTGTATAATAATATTCATAGTACAGTTGCCCTTTTAAATTACTGCACAAACTGACTATTAGTTAGTCTTAGTCTACGTTGTAATTTGTAAATTACTTGTTTGTAGGTTGACTTTGCCAACCAGGAAAGCCAGATGGCTTTCTACCGTTCAATGCAGGCATCTGGACAGGATATAAGAGATTTCTATGAAATCATTTCTGAACGACGGTGAGTTGTTCGTAATTAACACCTTTTCATTGTGTGGTATCCTGAATGTCTTTATTTTCTTTCATATTTATTGTTTGGACTTTAACAGAGATGAGCGCCGGCCGCCATATCATGAGTTCACAGCTGAGCGAGCATACTATGAGAATGTGCGTACCCCTGGCTCCTACACAGAGGATCCACGACGAAAATACCCTGGCAGATGTCGAGATTTTTATACGGAATGGGATCCTTACCAGGGGGATTACTATGACCCACGATACTATGATGACCCCCGTGAATACAGGGATTATCGAGACCCTTATGAGCAGGATATTCGGAAATACAGCTATTTGCAAAGAGAGCGTGAAAGAGAGAGAGAACGGTTTGAAACAGATCGTGAACGAGACCATAGTCGACGTACAGTTGAACATAATCAAAGCCCATCCCATCCACGCCGCCCTGCCAGCGCTGCTGCCTCCCCATCTCTTTCTGAACGTCCACCCAGTGACTCCGAACATCTTGTTTACAGTCGCTCATCTGAGCGAAGTGGCAGCTGCAGCTCAATTTCTCCACCGCACTTTGAAAAGCCAGACAAAATGCGTTTGGAAAGGCACAATAGGAGTGATAAATCAGAGAAAGACAAATCACTCTTTGAGGCAGAGCGTGGAAACGGAGGAGAGAAAGAAAGACGTGCTGGCCGTAAAGATAACGGAGACAAGGACAGAACCGAGAAGCAGAAGTTGAGGAAATTAAAGCTTGCATCTCCCACTGTTCCATCATCAGAGACAGACTTTGAACTTGAGAGGGACAATAGCCCAGAAACTAGCTTAACTTTGCGAGGTAAAGCTAACAAATCATTAATCAAAGAAAAAGACTGCTCTGAAAAAGGAAAACTAGATCTGCTGCCTTGTGTTGTTCAGCTGACAAGAGTAAAGGAAAAGGAAGGAAAGTTAATAGAGAGTGTCCTTAGTGAGAAGCAAAAAACAAAGGTTGTTGGTGATCCTGTGCGGTCTCCAACCACACCCCCTTCAGCTGATCACAAGAGTATGCCTTTCCGCATAGAGACTCAAGCTAGAGAATTTTTTAAGCATGGAAAACCTCTCAAGGAGAAAAGCCTAGCTAGTCATGTTGAGGTTGTGGATAAAGAAAGCAAGGTGAAAAGTAAAAAATACTTTAAAACTGATCCTGGATTTGATGCAAGTTCTTCTGTGGATGCAGACCGCTTGGCTGCACGAAAGAGGCGTTTTGAGGAATCATCTGGAAAGTCTGATAGTTTAAAGAGAATAAGTCAGGAGGAAGATGAAGGCAAGTTAAGGAGAATCATAGATGATCATTTGACAAAAGACATTGATTATGATAAAAAATTGCAGCGAAAAGAAACTCACAAGAGAGAGCAACAAATTAAACCAGAGAAGATGGTTACTGTTAGTACTACAAAAGAAGAGCTGGACGCTATTAAGTCAGTAGGCCTCAGTCTAGATCTTCAGTCTCGCCTTGGGGAACCAACTGAAGAGGCAATTGATCCCTTTGATGGCATATTTGGAGCTAATAGTCACCTAAGTTTTAGTCTTGCAATATCTGATGATGGCAGTGTAGATATGGAATCCTCAAGAGACCAAGAACAGCAGCACTTAACTAGCAATGAATTACTCTCCACTAGGCTAGAAAGAGATTCAGAAAATAAGGAAAGGTTGCTGTCAGACCTTGATCACTTGCAGAGCTGCAGAAAAGAAATGGAGCAAAACCATTGCATGCAACAACCGCTGGAGTGTGACATATCTGATAAAACTGAAAGCACACCTAGCACTGATGCAGAGGACTTTGAACGTCGAAGTACAATCCTTGTACATGAGGTAGTAAAGGCACCCCAAGATGTAACTGGTGATTCACCACCAAGTAAGCGAAAAAAGTTAGAAGCATTTGAATTTGATGTTAGCTCTAAAAGACAGCTCAGTTACCAGAGGTTCAGACAGATAAATAACGATCCTATTAGGCGACTCGGTTCTCCTCAAGGGACACCTTTTGTTGAGGAGGAGAAAACTGCATCACAGTTAGGGGTAGCTAAGGAGCCACATTCACCAGTGGCAATGGAGAAAAACTGCTTGCATTTTGATGTATCTAAATACAATACTGCTAACTCAGTGTGTCAAGGACCTTCACTCCATGAAGAGCTTTTAAAAGTTAAAGCATCAGTGGCCGATGAGGAGTTCTGGGAGAGCAATATTAGGCAGGGCACATTAAGAGGAGAAATGAGCATCCCCACCACTATTGTTAAACAGGAAAGTATACAAAAATGTTCTGAACATGAATTGGAACCTGGGGAGGTTCAGTCAGACTCTGATGATGATGATGATGGTGGTGGTGACAGCAGGCAACTTTTACTGAAGCCAAACTCCTTTAAAAGAGAACATGAGGAGAGGCTGTCAGACAAGTCTACAGAGTTTCTTGAAAAAAACAAGTTCTATGAATTTGCATTAGATAAGACCATAACACCAGACACTAAAGCCTTGCTTGAGCGTGCCAAGTCTCTGTCTTCATCTAGAGAAGAAAATCGGTCTTTTCTTGGTCGTGACTCAAAATTCAAAAACTTCCGGAATAGCACAGACAAGGAGAAGTCTGAATCCACCCCAAGAAATATTCCTTCCTGGTACATAATAAAAAAGAAAATCAGATCTGATTCTGAAGGAAAGTTTAATAATAAAAAGGAAAATGCCAAACCTGAGGAACAAGAACGACAAGAGCTCTTTGCTTCTCGCTTCCTTCATAGCTCTATCTTTGAGCAGGACTCAAGGCGACTTCAGCATCTTGAACGCAAAAACAATGATCCTGAAGTTAGAGTTGGTAGAGATACAACATGTGATCCCCAAAAGGAAAAAGCTTTAACAGGAGGATCAGACCTTTCACAAGAGCCAAAAGTACTTTTTCATAGTCGTTTTTTGGAGCTTCAGCAACAAAAAGATAAGAACCAACAGCCGCTCCTGTCAGGAAAAAACAGTGTATCTGATCAGATGCAAGAAGAGAAGATATTGGAGAAAGAGCTTGGGCCTTCCAGTGTATCAGAAATTCCCCAAGAAATATCAGCAGGTCATATTCCTATAACTACAACATCGTCTATGTCCCTCTCCAAAGTCTCAGAGACTTCTGGGCAATATGATAAGCCAGATGTGCCCTCTACATTAACAAATTTAGATACTCCAGCAGTCATGGATGAAAAGACAGAAGATACTCAATTAGTTTCTCCTCAATTAATATGCCTTGAGGAGGAGAACAAAGCTCTTTCAGTGAGTACCACACCCTCTGAAATCATGAAAGAGGAAGATGTAAAAGTTGAAGAACCTAATGAGAAGCTGAATGAGTCCAGAAGAATTGTCACCTTAACTGTGGAACAGGGTTTTGATGTTAAACCTCCTACTCCTGGTGCATTATTGAATAATATTGAGCCAGAGTGTGATCCCACACAGGCATTTTCTCTTTTGAGTCCAACGCCTAGCCAAACTCAAGCGATTGTGACACTTCCAGAAACTAAAACTGAACCTGATGTTGATTACCTGCAGAAGGTTGCATCCCCTTCGGAGTCGGAGTTGGCAGTCACTGACCCTGAGGTTGAGCCACCACAACCACCACGGAAACAACCAAAGAGTAAAAAGACAAAAAATGTTTCACCAGATCCAATACCATCTCCTCAACTTGCCACTGAGAAACCAGCTACACGGAAAAGTGAACGCATTGACAGAGAAAAGCTGAAAAGGTCCTCATCACCTAGAGGAGATGCTACAAAACCCTTTGCTGACTCCAGGAACTTGGCAAAATCTCCTGTTCATGCTGCAGAGTTGGAGCAGAGCAATGAATCAAATGCCAACAATGGCAGAACACGGCAGCGACGGAATGTACGATCTGTTTATGCAACACCTCTTGAAGATGAAGCTTCTCAGCAACCTGGAAAAGAGATTACAGAACCTCTCCGTTCTTCTCGTAAGCGTGGTAGTGAAAAGGATGCTACAACACAGCATATGGTAAACACACCAGGTAATTCAAGGAGAGGTCGTCCACCCAAAACTCGCAAAAGAGGTGATGATGTGTCACCAGTTAAGGCAGATCAAACAAAACATTCTGAGGGTGAAGACACTGAAAATAAAGAGTCAGCAAACAGTGGAGAATTCTCAAAAACATCAGAGGCATGGCGCTCCCCACGGTCTCAGAAGGTGCATTCCTCTCCTGTACGAGCAGGGCAAAGCAAAAAAGCATTAAAATTAGACAGAATAGCAGGTAGTCCAGGAATCATTCAGTCAGACATTACAGAGGTTAATCTGCCTAATGCCTTAGAGCATCAAGATGAGCCCAAAGATGAAATTTCAATGCAAATTGGACAGTTTTCACAAGACACCAAACAACACACCACTAAAAGAGAAAAAGAAATTGTATGTTGTGCTGAGGAAAAATCTACAGAAAATAGTATAGAAATTACACAGTCATTAGATAAGAATGGAAAAGTCAAGACATCAAGATCTGTACAGAACACAAAAATAACAGCTGATGAGCCAGTCAACTTTGTTAATCTCACTGTGGATGCAGTTACAGATGCCCTTCAGACAGGTGTAAAGAAAGATGTAAATTTTGAGGAGTCTTCAAACAAGACCCAAGGGCCACCGTTAGAAAAAGAGCACCCAAATATCCCAAATTACCACAAAGAGGAAAAGGGTCAAATTCCTGATAAAAAGGAAGAGTCTCTATCTGAAATAGAGCCACCTGCTGATCCTGTGGCTGCCTTGCTTGCCCATCAAATGGAACTGGAAAGGGCTGTGGAGAATATTTCTAGGCTTACAGATGAACAACATCCAGTACCTTACAAAGAACCACGTACTGAACCACCTATCGTAACACCACCTATTGTAGTACAACCATCAGATGAAACTGAGGTAGAAAAGCCTGCTAATCCATCAAGTGAAACTGAACTGGCTGCTGCAATTGATTCCATTACTGCTGAGGATATATCAGCAGATGCAGATGGATTTTCTACTCCAACAACATACACAGCCCTCCTTCCTACACCAGAGGCATTAGTTTTACCTGTGGCAAATGAGGTTATTGAACCTGAGACAGACCTATCTATAAAGACTATTATGCAGCCTGTGCCAGAAAGTGATTCAGTCCCAGAATTAAAGTCTTCAGAAAAAAGGACCACAGAAACATTCACAGAATCTCCATTATCAGAGGCAGCCAAAAAAGGAGGACGAGCACGGCCAAAAACACCAAAGAAATCCAGAGCTAGAAAGGTTTCTTCCAACAGAAAATTAGATATTGTTGGAGATACACTGTTGGAACCTGAGTCAACTACAGTCAAACTTCCAGAGTCTATCCCAGAAGAGATTCAAACTGCCAATCCCAAGGCAGCAACATCAACAGCAGCAGCAGCTGTAGTCACTGTGGCTGCTGCATGTAAACATGAAGCTACATCCACAGTGATTTTAGACACACCAAAAGAGGCAGAGCAGCCTGCTGTTGACCAGCCTGAACCTCAGGAATCGGCCTTTCACTCTGGGAATAACAGTTCTTCGTATTTAAGAACACAGCAACCATCTCCTAACCAAGCAGCGCCTGCTGTTATGTCACCTACAACCTGCCTGAATTCACTTGCATGCTCTGAAAAAAATATTCTCACACCATCTAAGTGGAACTCCAGAACAGAGGAGAAGGGAATCCCACCTAAAACACAAGTTAGTGTTACTTTGTCTACACCAGGAGTGGAGTCCCCCAGCAAATCCTCCTTTGCCCCCTGACACAAAAGCTTCTGAAATTGATTCTAGCTCCAGTACACTGCGAAAGATTCTAATGGAGCCAAAGTATGTGTCTGCTTCAAATAGCAATGCAGTCCCAACCATGCAGTTCACAACAACATTAGCTGATCCACGGATGTCTGATAATGAAAACTCTGTTGAGGCTGTGCTGCCTTTAAAGTCTTCTCTACACGAGGATAGACCTAGCTCTATAACCCAACTTGTACCCCGTTCAGTACCACCAAAGCTATCTGCTTTGCAACAATGTGAGACTCAGCAGATCCTCAAGGAAAAACTGGCTATAACGTCTACTGCTACTTCAGTAATTAGTCGGATCCCAATGCCCTTTGATTTTGAGGACACTCCTCATATCTCTTTGAGCAACCGTAGCTCTGGATCCTTACCCAAGCAAAAGTATCGTTCAGGCTTGAATGAGAATAGCAGGTATCATGGACATACCCTATCTGAAGATGGAGGAAATGTTGGACGGCCTGCTGTTGAAAGTACACATTGTAACACAGGGTCAGGTAGTGGTTTGAGGGTAAATACATCAGAGGGTGTGGTTGTATTGAGTTATTCTGGACAAAAGACTGAGGGACCACAGCGAATCATTGCCAAAATTAGTCAGATCCCACCTGCCACTGCAGTTGATATTGAGTTTCAGCAGTCTGCATCAAAGTCTCAGATAAAACAAGAACTACCATCTCAGCCCTCTACTCCAAAAGGATCACAGACACCAACAGGTTATGGGCACACAGGGGTGGTGTTAACTGGTCATAACTACAATGCTCAGCCTGTTATTTCCTCAATTAATCACGAAAGTCCTAGCTCTGAAAAATCTGAACAAGTCTACCACATCAGTCAGCAAAGAAGTTCTGTGAAAACCTCTCAGCAGTCCACTGGCAATTCCCAACTTCTGAGGTACAGCCAGGCAATTACACCACAGCAACATGTTAAAAAAAATGGAGCAACTGAGTCTGTTTCTCTTAAAGCTGATATAAAACCAGCACAGACCTTTAATGTTAATCCAGTTTTAAGCCCACACCACCCCTCTTTATCAGGCAATCATATCTCAAGTCCAGGTGTATCACATGAACGAGTGGTCACACAACCTAAGCAAGATTCACATTCTCCAAGGGCATCAGGCCATTCAACTTCAAGCTTTCCAAAGGTTTGCCCTCCTAACTCAGTTGTTTTGGGATCAACTGGCCCTATATCTCAGTATGTGTCAAATATACACCATGCTGAACAGTCAGTGATAATGCCTCCCCATAGTGTCACTCAGTCTGTGCCCATAAGTCATTTGCTCCAAGGAGATGTTAGAGTCAATAATCCATTATCTGGAATAGGTTATGGAATTCGTCCAGAAAGCCTCTTATCTCCTCGGCCTGCACCTCAGCAACGCTCCACTACTCCCCAACCTGCAGTGATCAGAGATGTGGTACTGAAGTCACATGCAGGTTCATCTGCTGGGGGTCAGGATGGTGAGACAAGCAACGATGGTGTGCAGAATCTCCCACAAGGATTTCGTAGGGCTTCTGCACCCCAGATACAACCAGAAAACATGGTAATACAGCCTGAATACAAAGGTCTGCATCACCGGACATTGCGCTTAGATCAGTATAGCAGAGATGTGAGGCTACTTTTGCACCAGCATTTGGCTGACCATCCAGGTGTTGTTGAAAGTCGCCAATCTCGAACACCAGAGGCAATGCAGTCTCCCTCACACATATCATCTGCTTTATCTAAATCCTCCCCTGTTGTAAAGACTACACCACCAGTTGTGAGAGATGGACCCAAAGCTATGGAGATGAAGATGCCACCCTCCCCTCACTCAGAGAGCCGAATAATAGGACACCCGCCAGGCTCTGTGATGGTATCTCCTCAAAGAGTACAGCTGATTCATCCTGGAAATGCAAACTCCATTTCTGAATACTACAGAGAGATCCATGGCTTTCATTCCCAATATCCAAGTCATTCAGTAATTGGGATTAACCTGGCTAATCGTGGAATTGGCTCATCTCAGGTGAGAGATTGTTTTGTGTCTTACAATTGCAAAGTTTAAGCTGCAATCCATAACTTTTTTTTTGGTTATAAATAAACAAAAATCAGGTACTGAACAAGTACACAACAGACCAGTGTTCAAAAGTTTCCCTACCCCAATTTGCAACATAAGTTGGGGTGACTCCCCAAATTTGGTTTATTTAGTGCTGGACTTTAGTGCTGTAGCTATTTTCTAGAAGGAAGTTTGAACTACTCTGCACTTCCTAAGGCAAGCTCTGTTAATTTGCTGTTAGTGTGTAGCCATCTGCGTGGAGTTTCAGTTAACACCCTGATTGTTCCCCCACAACGTGGCACCAGATCAGTCTGTAAAACTTTTCACCTATTCTGTTCCTTTGTGGTGGAATGAACTCCCAGCCTCCACCTGATCTGCTGAGACCATCACAACCATGTAGCTTTGTGGACTTAGCTTGTTGGCTCGCAGCGCAAAATGTTTAGTGCTCTCATCCTTTCTAAGTCGCTTTGGTTAAAAGCGTCTGCTAAATGACTAAATGCAAATGTAAGTTTATGATAATGATTTATAATTTGTCGCTGTTTGGTCCAATTTCCCAGGAAATGTCAGCTTGGCTTCATTTGACTTCAACATATGTATTGAAAAGTACATAAAGTAACCTGGAATTTTATGTTTCAAACAGAGGTGGTGGTAGAGAAGCAAAAGTTACAGATTGCAGCTTTAATATTTCTGTTATCCATGGAAGTTTCTTGTCCAGTGAAAACTTAAGATCTGTACATTTAAGATGTGCAAAGACTGATTACTTAACCCTTGATGTTAAATTTATAAATCCTGTTCTTTTTTAGGTATCACAAGAAGTTGAACATGGTCAGAGACATAAGATTCCCTCAGTCTCCTCTGTTGGGTCAGTGGGAGGTCTTAGTGAAACAAAACATGACGGTTCACACATTCATATCCCAAGCTCCATGGATTTGACTCGCATATCAAAAGTTCAGGGTGAGACTGGCTCACCCTCTTATGCTTCTCCAGTCACTATAACTCCCAAATTGGAGTTGCCCATCTCTGTACAGAAGGCACCTCAAGAACTTATTTCTAACCAGATGCCACCTCCATCCTCAACCTCTTCTCATTTGCGATCAGACATTAAACTTGATCATGCAGGACGCTCCGTTGATATGGTGCAGTTATTGACGGTGTGTAATCTTTTATTTTGTTTTTATTATTTTAATCATATGCTCTCACTGAATCATCTGTTTTTGATTTGAGGTTTTAAGTTTCTTTGTCTTCCTTCAAGCAGAAATACCCAATTATTTGGCAAGGTCACCTGGCACTTAAGAATGATACTGCTGCAGTACAGCTGCACTTTGTGTCTGGTAACAATGTTCTGGCTCACCGCTCACTGCCACCACCAGAGGGAGGTCCCTTTCTTCGCATTGCCCAGAGAATGCGCTTAGAGGCCTCACAACTTGAAGGGGTCGCAAGACGGATGACTGTAAGCATGTCTTCCTTTGTACTTTTCATTCTTTTTCTCAAACCATATGAAGGGCCTGTCTTAATGAAACAAAATAAAATGTGTAGAAATATCAGGACAGGGTTAGGATTTTATTGAGAAATGTTTTCTTTTTTTAGGTTGAAAGTGAGTACTGCCTTCTGTTGGCACTGCCTTGTGGATTGGACCAAGAGGATGTCCACAACCAGACAAATTCTCTCAAAACTGGTTTTATCACTTACTTGCAAGCAAAACAAGCTGCTGGAATTATCAATGTCCCCAACCCAGGCTCAAATCAGGCAAGTCCTCAAATAATAAGCACATGTAATACAGTGCTGTCGTTGATGATAAAATCGTTGATGTTGATAAAAAAATAGGTGGTTCCATATTAAAATCTCAAGGGGAAAATGACACAATAGGAAAATCATGATTGTTTTTGTTTTAATATCATAAATGTCGCATTGGCAAATAGTATTATTACTGGAACAGTTGCATGAAAAAGGATTTTTGTAATATAGAGTCATTAGGCGACTCAGAATTCACTAACACATCTTTGTTTCCTCTCTCTTCACTATAGCCAGCCTATGTTGTCCAGATTTTCCCCCCTTGTGACTTCTCAGAGAGCCACTTGTCTCATCTCGCTCCAGACCTTCTTAATAGCATCTCCAGTATCTCTCCCCATCTTATGATTGTGATAGCCTCTGTATAAAAGGGAGTTCCCAGCTTTTCACACATACAGTATGCCAACACCAGCCTTTGGGATTTGCCAGTTCGTTTTAACTCTGGAGAACACCTCAATGTTACTCAGTTTTATTCCCTTTAGGCCATGCACTCAATCTCTTTTTGTTCTTTCACCAGCTTTTTAATCCATTAAAACATTGCCGCTTCCATTTCACTGTGTATCACCTTGGAGTACACAGGGATAAATGGAGCTACTTACAACGATCAATTCTCTGATCATTTTTTTTATTTTTTTCTTCTTTTGGAGATTTGTATCTATGGTTTTTAAAGCAGTAAATATGGGATTGTTAGGACAGGGGTTAAGTTTCCATTATTTTTTTTTAACTAATATGGTAGTGATTTTTTTCACGAATAATCAAGATCCGTCATTGCACTCTGTTTTGAAAATCAAAAAATGAAAACAAGTTTGTATAAATTTGGTTATTTAAATTGTACCTTTACGTTACTACTTGGACAGGCTTCATTCACCAGCCATTTTGTGGTAGAGACTAAAAATGTTACCTTGTCAAAGCAGTTCATGGAATTCCTTTGACAAATTTTATTAAAAAAATGTAATATAAAGCAGCTATTGTTCATTCATAAGTAAACATGTCACTTCCCTGTCTTTTGTAACTCTTGATATAACCCTTGTTCTTTCCCAAAGGGACAAAATATGGGAGTATTGGGAGTTGCACAGTTTACACTTGATGCCTCAATAGGGGATTGTATGTATACTTTTTCGCTTTCCTCTTAATGCTTTCGAAGTGAACTGAGCAAAAGCGTGACTGTAAATATGTATATTTAAAAACTTTGAAAAGCAGTCATTGGACACTGCAGATAACAAGCATAACATTGACAACCTTTTGCCATCAACCATGAGAGTGAATTGTCAGTTACCACTTGAGTATCTTTCTCTTAATCAATCCTGTGCCATAATCTTTTCAAATGGAGAAAACTAAATTCATTGAGATTCATCAAACTTTATTTTGATACTTGACTTTGTATTTGTCACTTGATGTGTAAGGCCTGCTTTTGCATTGTTTGTTTTATGCTTTTGTCCCCTACCTCCATTTTTTATCATCATGTCAGTAACTATTGGGGTATATCTTAAATGATGATACTGTCAGTTAAGACCCCTAAAAGTGTATAATTTTTTTTCCACTGTTTCTTTCTTGGTTCTTTGAACATACCTCTGAATGTCCAACAAGAACAGTGCAATGCAAGTGGTAAAAATACTTTGTAAAGAAGAAACAAAGATAAACTATGTACAAATCTGTCAGGAGACATGATTGAGACCTGAATTTTTGGTCCCATTTCTTCACTGATGTCTTCTTGAGCCAAGCTGTATATAATCCTTTTTTTGTGGTGTTTTGTCTCTGTTTGTGTCTTTTATGTCAGGGTCATTGTTTTGTGAGACAAAACAAAAATGTGTAAAGAAAACCGATGCAGAAAGTATAACCATGAGTCTTGGTTTTGCAGTTTCTTTGGGTTGACTACAAATTTTCTCATGGTAATTTTGAAGGCACTTACATTTTTGATATACAAATTTAAGAAACCAGAATACCAAAAGAAAGAGCAAACAAAAACAACTGATCTTAAACTTTTGTCTTTGTTTTATCTTTTCATCATTTTGACTGTATTTTGCTGTTCCTCTATGAGGACATTTTAAAATGTAAAATAAATTTTGTTGGTTAACACTTCTGCAGATCATTAAATGGTCCTTCGCTGTCTGTTGGTATTTGCTTGTTGCTTTTCTCTGATTTCCGTTCTGTTTTACACGCGTGCTACTCTCCTGTTGTATGTACCGTTTAAATATTTGGTGGTAATTTCATATGATTCATTGGTGCTGGTTTAATAGTTAGTTATTTTATTATACAAAACTGCAGCCTTAACAATTAGAAATGTAGCAATTTAAGGAAAAATGTGGCAAGTCGTGCATTTAGTGGTAGTGGCCCTAAGGGCCACATGATGGCAGTGTTGTGATATCGTATTGTCTACAGTAAAAATGCATGTCATATATAACTTACAATCTGTAACAGTGAACAAAGATTCTTCTTTTAAAATACTTCAGTCTGTAACATGTTACCGAGAAGGTTATGCTGAATTAATGCGTTGCAATATTTAAACGCATTGCCTGATCTTGTGATCACACCATACTAATAAAATACCCTAGGAGACTCCTGTGACATTTGAGGACAGCGCCACCATATGGCCAAACGCGTAATGGGACAGCGCTCCTAAAGTTTACGGTAGGTTGTGGAAATGAAATGTGTTGGGCTAGATTAGGGCTATTAATATAACATTTATTAAATTTAATCTTTTGAGTCATTATTTTGAACGCATGATATATCTGCTGAGATTACCCTTTCAGAAATAGATTGTGAATTTTTTTCCCCTTTGTCATCAAGAGTGTGAAACAATTTTAAGGGTCATTTTTCCCCGAAACCGAGAACTGAGTGAAAGTAAACTTTTGCAAAAAAAAAAAAAAAAAAAGCAACTATCACCTTGTTAAGCATGTATTTATGGACATGACTGTTATAGACGACTATTTTGATGTTTTGTTACTTTCCAAAAAGGCTGTTTTGTAGCCAACTGCTAGTATATGAGATGGTTCAAAAAATAGTTTTGGGATACATGTTGTGTGTGTTTGTGTGTGAGAGAAACGGAGAAAGAGATGTGAGGTTTTTCATTTGGTTTAATGTCTGATGCCATATGAATAAATTTATAAAGCCCCCTGATGTTCCACAGAGAATTCATGGAATTCCCAGGGACTTGTGGTGAGGCTGGCATGACACTGAAAACATCTCGCAGTAGATATGTGAGTGCGGTGAGCTGGAAGATACATCACAGATCATTTTTTTGTATCCCATCCTGACCACAATGCACGTTATTCAGAAACTATCTCTTCCAAAGCTGTGGCTTTTATGTCACGTTTAATAATACAAATAAATGCAGATTTTAAAGTGCCTCAGTAAAAGACCACTTACGTTCTAAGATTAAGGTATAGCAGAGAGTTGTTCAGATAGACTTTGGAGAAAGACAAAATGAAGGGCAAGTTACAGACAGATTAAGTCCTCGAAGACACTCTCATCTTTCTTCTTCGCAGTGGGAAGAGGGGTGTGTTTGGAGAAAATAAGAGGTGAGGTGCATAAGATTTACAATGCTGTGACAGGCCAAGACCAAGAATGTTAATTGACACCTACTCCCAGTAAAGCAGTGATGCGTTTGCAGGAAGTACTGTATGAATCTGGAAGAAAGAAAGGAAAATAGATGCATCTATATTGTTTTACTTCAGCCGACGGCAAAGGTAGCTATGGTAGCTATGGAGTAGAAGGTTTGGTATGTAGTAAAAACCACAGTTGGAGGACACAAAACAAGAGCAGGCATGCAAATATCTAATTCATTCAAATTGCTGGGAGTGTTTTTGACTGCTTTATTGGGGCCATATGTAGGCTGCTGAGTCCATGTGATATGATACTTATATGGTATTTTTATAAACGCAGATTGCTTTAGGAAGATCTGTTTTGCATTTATTCCCAAGCCTTATGAAAATTAGAGCCTGTTTAGGAAAACATGAGAAGTATTTGCTCAAGACCATTATTCAGATATACATTAAGGCTTCTATAATGTATATAATGTGTGTTATATTAATGTATGTGTGTATACAGGTGCAGGAATGCACTTTATACACTGGAAGGACAAAGCTTCTCTTCAAGGCAGACGTTTTTACTAGCCTTCATCTTGTTAGTTCTCTGTAATTCTATGGGCATGAACCACACTGACTGTGTTCCAGAAGACCAAATTAGAAAGAGAAGGAAAATGTTAAGAATGCTGAAAATACTGGGGTTGGCTTTTCTTTTCTGATAAGTGTCCACTTTGCAGCAGTCATTCGGGCACGCTAAACATCTTTGCAATTTAAATTATCTTACAAGTTGCTGAGCTGATACATTCTTTATCAAAAATAGACGTACATTTGCAGTGTGCTGACTCCTTCTGTTTTCCCTAAGCTTTACCCAAGGAATTTTAAATTTATTACCCAGTACATGACTATACAAATTTTAAGTGATAAAATACACTCCCAAGAGTGGGAGTTGATCCGTGGAATTTTATAGAATGTAACTGTGTAAAAAAAAGTTGGAATATAATCATTACTGGGCTGATACATCAAAAGGGAATTTTCTTTTTCTTCAGAGAAATTTATTTTTTGAAACATGGAAACATTCTAACTAATTACATTCAAGCATTTCATCCAAAGCAACATACAGTACATTCAAATTATTGTTTTTTTAGCAGTATGTGCATATCCTGGGAATTGAACCTTTTGCACTGGCTAATGCAATGCTGTATTAACTGAGTTACAGGTACACTGACTGATTTAGCCTCAGCTAGAATAAGAGGTTACTAGCTTGAGATGAAGAACCGGCTTATTCATGGACTATCACACAAGCAGGAGTGCTGTAAATGTTAGCACAGCTGAGATTTTGTCATGAAGCGTGAGGCCTAGTGCTACTATACAAAATATAATCACTCCTGGAATGCTATTTGGCTAATCAAATTAGGGGACCAAAACTAACAGCTGTAGAACGTATTGAACTACATTTGTAAGACCACTTTAACTTGATGTTTTTCTTTTTTGTATTGAGGGAGAGGGTTATAAATGGATGGAGAGGCTGACTATTTTTAGTCACCCTTCTCTTGGACCACACTTTTACCTTTACTGACAGGAGAATGCACAAATACATACACACGCAGTCTGACAAGTATGCAGAAAAAACAACTGCTCCAACTGCTCCGTTACTGCTTATTTTAAGTTGTGGTTCTTATGACCTCTGAAAGGCTATCACATATAACTTAAAATTATATTTTACAGAAACAAATTGCTGCTGCAGAGGTTTTTAAACTATTAAACCACACAGCAGTTTCTGTTCTGATTCCCTGAGTACAGTATTCCGCTCAGAGTGTCACTCTCTTCACATCATACTTAGGCAGACATGTGATAACATAAATACAGGCTACATTTAGATAATCAGTTTACTTCAATTACATACTGCATTTACCTGATATGAACCCCTCTGGATGGCAAATTCAAACTGCCTGATGTTTGTTTTTTTCAGGGAGCTCTGAAGACTTAGGATAAAGTGCCGCATAGTTCATCAGAACATCAGAAAGGTTTAACTATGAGACCCTTCTGACCTTTTAGTTGGGGCAGACTGAAATTAAGATGCCTGAATGTTTGAATAGACAACGTTCCATTTTAATCTCATCGTTCAGTCATAGGAAAAAGGAGACTGTGATGCGTGACTGAGGATAGTGCTAAAATTTCTAGATAAAGCTTCATAGATGACGTATATCCATAAGTCAAGCTGTCGTGATTCAATTGCTAACAGAATAGTCTGAGGAAAGCCATAGGTTTTGATTGTGCTCGTCTTTTTATAGCCAGCACAATGGCTGGGATATGTTTAGTGCTGGATCGGATGGCACTGGGGTCATTTTGCTCATTACAGTGTAAAAGAATGGAAAAGGTCAATGCTGATGTGATAGGATTCACCTGGTGACTTAACCCACGTAAACACGTTACCTCCACCCTGACATCATCTCCTCTGCTCTAAGGCTGAAATCTAATCTCAAACACAAGTAAAGGCGGGCTTTCTATATAATTATATCTTACTAAAAATGTTTTTCTTGGGGTCAGTTTGAGCAGATCAGATCCTGACTAGGATTTAAAAGGTATGGAGCAGGACTCTGTGATTTTGTTCCTGTAGTTCAGCTGGTAGAACACAGTGGTTGCAACGCCAAGGTTGTGGGTTTGTTCCTTGAGAACAATTCAAATTTGTTGTAAGATGCTTTAGATAAAAGTGGCACATTAATAAATGGTAACATCGGGCTAACAATTTTAGGTTGTAAGAACAATAGTTGCAATAAGTAACAAAGTTAAAAATGTTATTTTGAAAGTTCTAAGAATGTTTTTTAAACATTGTATTAATGTTATTGCTTGGTTATAAGAACGTTTTTTAAATTCTGTAACATTTTTAAAACTTTCCACTAACTACTTAAGAATATAGTTTTTGATATATATGACATATGGTGTTAAAAAACCTTCATTAATGTTACTGCAAGAATGTTTTTAATAACTTTAAGAGAATGTTTAGTAAATGTATTCAAACGTTTTCAATTCATTCATCAAACATTAAAATTTGTTTTAAAATGTTCCACTAACAACATTTATAATGTTTTTGATTTCTATGATATATAGCATTATAAAAGGATTCTACTAACATTACTGCAAGAATGTTTTTGAGGGAAAGGTTTAGAGAACTTTGAGAAAAACTTTTAGAGAACATTAGCCAACGTTCTGAGAATGTTCCCTGTTAGCGGTGATATCACAATATGCTACGTGTGACAGAGTGTTTGTTTAGGGCCTAAATGTGGATTTAGATGAGGGCATGCAAGGATTCAACAAGCTCAAAAATCCTACAGTGCCAGTGTTTTGGGTGAGTCACTATTTGGGCATTTCTGATTCTGTTGTCCTGAAAAGACGGTGAAATTAATCCATCAATGTCAATGGATTATAAAGAGTCTAAAAAAGGGAAAATTGAGAACAGGCAGTAAGCTTTTCTCACTTTGTTGAAAGTATTAAAAAAAACACGAGATACATGCTATTCCAACAAAGGTGTATTATTCAGAGACTGGTGTGGGCGTATTTACCTGACTCGCATTTAAGTCTTATTTCTCTAGTGTGGTACCACAAACGTCTCATTACATACACTGACTGGAATTTATTTTTTAGCCTATCCACATTACCAGAGCCAGATTTCCAGAGGAAAGGTACTATATCTACAAAATCTGTCCACCTCTAAAGCTATAAACGCAGAAACAGGTTATTTTGTATGAAAGAATAAAATATACAGGCCAATTTAAAAGACATTTCTGTTATTTAAAAATGTCTAAACACCATTTAGAACACATTAAAACTTTAATATTGAAGATCATGTCCAGATGTGTATGTTTACATGGTTGTTTCTTCTGTGATTTGTTTTCTTTTTGATTTTGATTTGATCTGATAATTTATGTAAATATAAATAAACATATATTGCAATATAAACATTTTATGTGATCATTGAACATTTAAAATGAACAACATTCACAAACAGGTTCACACACAAACATTTCTCATGACAGATCTTTTTCAGAACACCAGTTGCTATTCGGGTACAGTGGGCATGTGTGGTCTTGAACAAATCATATATGCAGGACAACAAAGCAACATTTTATATTGCATAAGTCATTTCAGTCTCCCACACACACCCTTCCAACACACCTGATTTATTTGTGGTTAAGGTGGAACTTGTGAGGGACATGTAAGAGCAAGTAGAAGGAACTGAATGTGAAAAGGAGGGCAAAAGGAGAGACTGAGAAGGAGAGAAAGATTAACAGACTCAGAACAATAGTGCTACAGGACCATCATCAATACATCTGTCACGTTCTTCAGTCACTACAAATGTCTCTTGGCCTATGCAGGGGTTTTCAAACTGGGGTCCCCAGAAAATATATGAGAACAAAAAAGACAAAGCAAAAGTTTTAAAACATTATTACTGTTTCATTTCTAAGTGTTTCTATTTATTGAACTGAATAAATTGTTTATCTCTCCTTTCTTGCTACATATATAATTTCAAAAATTGTTTATATTTGTTTTGTATCTTTCCAGTTTTTCATCTTTCTAGTTTTATCATCATAGCCCCCTTTTTCTCACTCACTGGGGGTTGTAAGTCAGCATTTGTGGTAAAGGTGCTGTGACACAAGATTTACTGCAAAAATTGCTGCTGTGCAAATTTGAATGAAAATGTTCTCTTCAGGTTTGTACATCCAACATTAATGTAACTGTAGCCAATTATTTAAGTTTGGAAACAATATGTTGTCTTTATAATATCACACTTATTATTTACGGTTTCAATGTTTCTTTTTACATACAGATGGATATTTTTAGAAAGAGAGTCCCTCACAAGGGTTTCATCATATTTTGGGGCCCTTGGCATCATTAAGTTTGAGAGCCCCTCCCCTGAAGCATTCATATAAGCAGATAATTCATTGTCACAATGTTCTGTTCAGCTTTATATGTTTGCAACTGTGTGCATTCACTTGACTCTTTTTTGTTTTCATTTGGCCTACTAAACTTCATGGAGCCATTCAATGTGATATAAAAGTTGTATAGGATAGGATATAAAAGGATATAAAATGTGTTTTACTTACCTGTGGAGTTTTAGGAAAACATGTCTGTAGTTCAGAGGGGGAGATGTTAGGGAGCATCTGCATCTGTAGTTGGGAGGGGGAGGGGTTAGGGAGCATCTGCATGTTTAAATGGTCACCATGTGCCAATGTGTTTAAAATGAAGGGTCTGCTGTCATCTGGGGAATCATTCTGAGGGTCGTCTTTGAAATCAGGCCAACAAGCACAGACATGTTCTCGCACCTCACGTAAAGCCCCGCCATGAGAAGATGATGGGCCACAGATTCACAGCACCGTGTAAGAAGTGACATCTGTCATCAAATGAGGAGATGATTTGTAGCCTTTAATTCCAAACCACTACTTACCTGTTTAAATAGAAGAAACACTGCTGTCAACCTTACCTGCAGATTCCATGTGATCAGACACCATGGGTCAGGGAACTTTTTAAATTTAAATATATATTAACAATCATCCCAAAAAAATATATTTTATATTTCATTACATATATAATTCATAATTATTTTGTGCTAAATATAAGATTTAAATATTGTTTAGTGTAGTAAAAATAGTAGTTATAAGTAGTTATAAGTTAAAATATGTCAGAAAGTCTTACCAAATTACAGTTTTTGTTTATAATCTTGCAGGACACAGTACACATTGCTGGGCTACACCCAAACAATCTCTCATTAGTTTAGATTGTTATCTACCCATTGATAGTGAAGTTTCCGTGACCTACATAATCGTACAGCACCTCCCCGCTGATCTGTTGCTCTGCAAACTTACAGTCTCCTGTTTTTATCAAGTGGATAACACATTTCCATCTGTTGTAATCCTTTTTATCTTGTTTTTGACTGATTTCTGCTTTGATCCTCCTCTCCTCCTTTTCCTTATGCGGTACCACTAGATTATGAGTTTCCTCCCTCCTCTAATAATTTACACAGCTGCCCTCCACTTTCTCTTGGCCCCCTCCTTTGCAGGGTAAGGGAGGAAGGAAGGGCCAGTCAGCTGGCGGGTGGGGGGTGACATGCCTGACGTTCCTAATGCCTACCTCAATAAACCAATGTTAACCTCCTGGGGCTCAGTCTGCTGAAACAGGTGCCTTATTGCTGTCTGCTCACTCAATACATCACAGTAAAACTTCACAGTGAGTTCCACCACTTGTGGACCACAAACCCAACTTAGGTTCAAACAAGCAGTGCCACTTAGACTTCAGTCATGTTGTCATAGGTTACCACACACACAAACCTGGTCATGTTATTTGCTGCTCCATCCCTTCCGCCTGCCAGGCTCATCTGATATGTGCATGACTGAACGAACTCAATGCTGGGTGGGTCATAAGCACTGAATCAACAGGTGGCCATTCAACAAGGCTCTCATTAATACAGTATAAGTAATCTCGATGTGATTTATGCCAACTGTATTAGAATGATGTAAACATGGAGAGTGATTTCAAAAACCACAGTCTATTTGTATCTCCCAGGTAACAGGAAACATTCTCAGAACGATGGCTAATGTTCTCTAAATGTTCTCTCAACATTCTTAAAACATTCTTGAAGTAATAATAGATTATGTAATTAATGTAATTAGTAGAAAGTTTTTTTAACACTATATGTCATATATATCAAAAACGATATTCTTAAGTAGTTAGTGGAAAGTTTTAAAAATGTTACAGAATTTAAAAACATTCTTATAACAAAGCAGTAATGTTAATACAACTTTCAAAATAACATTTTTGACATTTTTTTTACTATTTTGTTACTTAATGGAAACATTACGGAAACATTCCTACAACCTGAAATTGTTAGCTTGGTCAGCCTCTCTTTCTTACACAAGATTAAAACTATTTCTTCCTATAGAGAACTACTTTGGCTGGATTGTGACAAGGTCATTCGCCTCCATTGAATATCTAGAGCATCCATTTTATCTGGTCTTGTGTTAACTGAGCCCTGAGCATATCTAATTGAACAGGAGGTATATTGGTGCGTTCCAAGTCAGAGCATTGGAATGTTGTTATAAAGGCCCTCAGTGCCCAGAGAGCATTTATTCATTCGAGTGAATATGCGCTCTGCTTCATGTAGTGTGATCACATGACAGCCTGCCTATCAGTTGCTGCTCATTTTTCCGGCGGTCTCAAAAAGACTCTTTGGTCTGTTTGTGTTGGGTGTGTCAGTGAAATGATAAATGAGAGTCAATCTGTTGTACCAAAAACAAGAACTTGCTGTAATCTGCAGGAGCATTGCATCAGAGTATCAGTTACTATCTAGATAGAAGAAGCTTCATATTCATTCATATTTTTCTCCTACGAAAAATATTTGTGTTTATTTTAGGTTTATAAAGTATTTGTCTAAAATGGTGTGGCAGAAACCCATTCACATGTCTAAATTTGGCCAGTCGAATTGATTCACACTTATTAAATAAAAACTGTAATCTTGCACACACACTCATTTTTTAATGTTTCCATTTTTAATTAGCTCGGGAGCTAATTAAAAATTAGGAAAACGGGACATCTCAGCTAAATAGTGTAGTTTTTCCGATCTTAATGAAAAATGGCAACGCTCTATGAAGTATTTGTGATACAAAGATTCGAGTGCTGAGGATCTCATCTCCACCCCCATCCTTCCCAATCAACACTGGGATATAGGCTGTATTTCAGAGATGCTGAAGCGTTGGAAAATCAGTAAGTGGAATGGAATCTCTCTTTATGTTTCTTTCTAGCGACCACACAGTCTTACAGTAATTTGAGGGTTAGGGCAACAGTGGCATCTGCCCCATTCCCATCATTATGTTCAACTTCAACCACATACTGCAGAGTCCACACTGCATCTTAACCAAAGTGCTGAAACTGCCTTAAACCCACAATCACCTGAAGGGAAGTGTTGATTGGATGCTGTCATAGATACTACCCAGCTAACAGGGAACATTCTTAGAACGTAGGCTAACATTCTCTAAAAGTTCCCTCAAAGCTATCAAAAAGTTCTTGAGTAACGTTAGTAGAATGTTTTTTACATTACGCATTATATATCAAAAACGTTATTCTAGCAGTCGTTAGTGGAACGTACGTAATATTTTTTTATAAAAAAAATATTACAGAATTAAATAATGTTTGAATAATGTTCTTATAATAAAATCTAAAACTGGGCGTCTAAAAAACTTGATGTTTTGAATATTTCTAGAACTTTCAAAATAACACTTTTATTGCTTTAGTTACTTAACGTAAAGAATAGGGAAACGTTCTTACAACCTAAAATTGTCATTGGTAGTGATGACTCTTAGTACTCAATCCACTAAAGGCAAAAGTCTGCATTTAATGTTTATTACCCCATGGTTCATATTCAAATTTGTTGTTTTATGATGTCAATGTGTCATTGGTACAGATGCCACATAAACTGCCTGTGGTAATGATTCCCAGTTGAAACTGCTGTTTAGTCCATTCATGTGGCTCAATGGCCCCAGCTGTGTGTGGTCTTCTGCTCCGAGCGTGTTTCAAAATTGAAACGTTGTCTGTGCTCTTACAGTAAGATGAACTCTGACCACATTTAAAGTAAATCTTCTACCAAGTACTTTGTGTTGCAATTTAAATCATCTCGAACTTTTGACCTGGCTCATGATTTTCCCTGCTAATGAGTCTTATCATGTGATTGCACACGATGGACGCATAATCGATACTGATACAATCGTTACCATAACAAACCGACAACCATAAAAAATTCACACCCCATCAAGTTAGATGCAAAAAGGAATATGTGTATTTGTATACACAGCATTAGATTTCTCTTAATCTAAATATGTGTCAGAAAGACTTTGTTTCCTGTTATATTAACTATATAACAGCATGCCAGGCTTTAAGAGCAGGAAGTCCCAGTGTTACCAGAGGTGATTCACTAAGATACACATTAGCTCACACATGCGTCTTTGAGCAACACTTGCTGCTGTATGTTGATGGGCTACTAACAATGGACCTGCTGTTTGCTACTCTGCTGCTGAGTGGACTACCACCTGTCCTCCAACAGCACTCCCGTCACAACCTCCCCCCACAGTTTCTCCAGCCCCCCTGTTCTCCATCTATTCATGACTGTTAAGTTTCAAGATTTATGACTGGCTAATTTCCACATGTATCTGACACATTGGTATATATGAATCCGCAGCTGCAGCTTTAGATTATACATACATATATACTATGCACATATGTATTATACATAAAATGTATTACCTGTAATTACTGGGAGAAATACTAATACAGATCTCCTTATGATCCCACAAAGGCCCTAAAACGTTTTTGTAGATGAAGGACTACAAAAGGTATTATAAAATATATTATTTTTAAAAATGTTACATAACCACATTTTCTGAGATGCAAAATCTATCATAAAAATATTTGTGCATAAAGTGACTTTTGTTTTCCCAAGTGTTGTTTTCTCTCTCAAACCAATCTCTTACATTCATGTACATGTGTGAGAAAGGGTGTGAGGTGAGAACAGCGGGGCGTGGAAGTTCAGGACATGGTATTGTTAACCAAAAGAATCTCTGAATCTGAAACACTGGGATCAGCCCCCGGTGTGAAGGACTTTGTGTCAGAGGTGTGTAAAGAAGACATTTTAACTAGAGCAGCGGATGACAGCGGAAATGAACTCTGTTCTTTAGTAATAACGCCACAAAATGGGGCCACGATCATTGTAAACGTTTTGTAATGCAATCCATAAACAGACTTCATTTAATATCGAATGAAAAGAGTATTTTTTTCTAAAACAACTACATAACAGTTTTATATCTAAAACTAAATAATATAAATAACAATAATTTCCTTACCTTTGCTATAGCCATCTGATGTGCTATATCCAAATGAACCGAAAGTGGGCTGAGACTCATAAAATACTGTGTCAAGTCATTCCTTTCACTTCTGCGCTGTTTGTCGTTTGCCCACTGTGTGGCTGTCAGTGGAGTCAGCTAAGCATGGGTCTCAAAACACAGGGAGCTTGACTTGTAAATTCCTAAGAGTTGCTAGGGGACACTTTTGTGACTGTTGACGTGTTGTAACCAGTATTCAATTTGTAACCAAAATTCAATATTAAAACATTTCTTTCCTCTTTAGCCATTGAGGTTTTTGACAGACAGACAGACAGACAGACAAATAGAGATAGATAGATAGATAGATAGATAGATAGATAGATAGATAGATAGATAGATAGATAGATAGATAGATAGATAGATAGATAGATAGATAGATAGATAGATAGATAGATAGAGTTCTCACAATACTACTTTACATTTTAAATGTGTAAATATTTTAAGAAACATTTCTTTCCTCTTTAGACATTGAGGTTTTTGACAGACAGACAGACAGACAGACAGACAGACAGACAGACAGAGACAGATAGATAGATAGATAGATAGATAGATAGATAGATAGATAGATAGATAGATAGAGTTCTCACAATACTATACATTTTAAATGTGTAAATATTTTAAGAAACATTTCTTTCCTCTTTAGACATTGAGGTTTTTGATAGACAGACAGACAGACAGACAGACAGATAGATAGATAGATAGATAGATAGATAGATAGATAGATAGATAGACAGACAGACAGACAGACAGACAGACAGACAGACAGATAGATAGATAGATAGATAGATATTGACCAGTGAGTGCTCACAATACTACTTTACATTTAAAATGTGTTAATGTTTTAAGTTTTGGTCCACTGTACATTTTACAGGTAGGGTACAAGTTGAGAGGTCAGGGGCGGGGTCTCAAGACGGAGCTCATACATGTCAATGCCCGTGACCACGCCCCCTTCCTATAAGACCGTCGATCACATTCCAGCGGGCGGGGTTCGTGACGCTCCGCATTTCTCAATGAGTTTGCCGAGAGCGCAACTGGAGCAGTGACTGGTTTCAGCGTGGAGCAACCCACGGTCCACAGCACAGAGAAAATGGATTACAGACCGATTAAACGTGTTTTATTTGCCTGTGTATTTATGAGTTTCGTATTTATTTCTCTCCAGAAAAAGGAAGGTAAGTGAAATGAACTCTTTGAAACTTTCCTAACGCATTCCAGTCAGGTTAACCCGCATGCTTTATGCGTTTCAAATTGTATGTCCTCTCTCACGTCTTGCAAAATAATAAATGCAAACGATTTGAACATAATCGGCACAATGTAAAACATCCTGTGCGCTAATCACATTTAAGCTCTTGTATGTTAGTCGGGCAGGTCCGACGCGAGTCTTTGCGAGTCTTTTCAGTGTGCATTTAAATGCGTTTAATGGTTGATTTTGTAAAGTGAAATTCTTTAGCATGTTAGTAAACGAGTGACCATTTTATGTCTGACAATTTTCTCACGAGCAAGAAGTTTGGTTTAATAGGAAATAGCAGCACAGTGCGTGCATTTCTTCTTACTCGACGACCAATAACTATCCGAACAACTTTGCAACATTGAAAACTTTTATGTTATATTATTGAATGACCATTATCTAAAAAAGACAGCGTTTCCCCCCTTTGCGTCATTTAACAACCATACATTTGTGCTCGTAAATGTACTTTATTGTTGGTTTTTAATGAATCATCTCTCCTGTCAGAAATGCTTAATTATAGTCCTATATAATATATTGTTATCACAGAGGTGCTGTTGGATATGATGGCATCGGGAGCAGAGTTGGGCTGGTTGACATCGCCTGTTGATCGTGGGGTGAGTTTTACTCCTACTGTAACCTGCATGCCTCGGTTCTGCTGAATGTCCATGTGCCAGACTCAGTTATTGCGTTTGTTTTATCATGCATTATTCAATTTCCCTTACGCCATTTTTGGGGGGTTGTCAATAACCCACAGAGATGATTTCGTGACTTAACCTTACTCAAAAATAATTAAAAAAAACTGCTAGAAAAATGTAAGAACAGCAGATGCTGTGCTGTCTGCTGAACTCTTGTAGTCTCTTGCGATTTTAAAGCCCAGGATTGTAAAACTAAGGGTGTAATTAACATTTAAAGGTTGGCACATATGGTGCTTTGTGTGACGTGAGCTGCAGACAACTGGAATTTGAGAATAATGTTAACTGCGTTTTAAAAGCATAATTGCTTTGGAAATCTTCTTTCTTCGTGTGATAATGTTAGGAGATGGCAAGTACTGACTTGTAACATCTTCGCCTGGCCAGTCTGAAGGTTGTAGCTACCTAAAAGGGTGATGGAAAAATAGGATCAGCAAAGAATCGTAAAGCCATAAAAAACTGTATAGCTTCTCTTTAGGGTATCATGGAAAAAGCTGGGGGTTTAGGAATGCACACAAGGTGTCAGCATGTTTGTTTTACAGAAAGTTAATTGCAATTTTTTAACGAGCTGTGCTGTGGATTTAAAGAGTTGAAGACTTATGAAATACTTTTCACCGCAGAGTTCTCGTTTTAAATGGAAGCGCTTGTTGCTGAGGCAGTTTTATAGGCATGCCGCACACTACGAAAGCAACGCAGTGAATGGCACAGTGGCAAGCGAAAATAAGAGAGGAAAAACACACTGCATTTAAAAACATACATGTTACAGTATCTCACATCAGCCAAGCGACAGAAACACTGTTGCATTGTTTGTTGGCAGAAGTTTGTGGATAATTGACCATCATCCTCACTACTACTTTAAATTCCACGGTCGGGGCATTTGTGTTATTTCTGTCCTCAACATTGGCTGGCATCTTTGCATGTTCTTTTCCACAATCTTGGTTTGCTAACATGATTTTTTTTTTTTGCAGTGGGAGATCGGCCAGCAGGCAGTAAACGGCACTCTTTTGTATAACTATTATATATGTAACGTGGAGGAGCGAGAGCAAGACAACTGGCTTCGTACCACATTCATCCAGCGCAACCCTGCTGCCTCCCGCCTGTTCGTGGAGCTGCGATTTGTCGTCCGCGATTGCAACTCTTTCAACGCAGACTCCCTGACTTGCAAGGAGACTTTTAACTTGTACGCCTCAGAAGCCGATGCTGACATCGGTACCGCTTTTCGGAAAGGCCAGTTCAGGAAAGTGGCCACCATCGCTCCAGATGAAATATCCAGCCTCGGGGAGATGAAGATAAACATTGAGACCAAAATAGTGGACAGTCTGTCTCGTAAGGGCTTTTACCTGGCCTTCCAGGACATCGGGGCCTGTGTAGCTATCTACTCTGTGAGGGTTTATTATAAGACATGTCCAGCAACGGTGAAGAGTTTGGCAGCGTTTCCTGAGACGGTAGCAGGGGGAGAGAACCAGGCCCTGCGGGAGGTGGCTGGAAGTTGCGTACAGAACGCGGAGAGTGATGGCCAGCCTCGCATTTATTGCACCACGGATGGGGAGTGGGTGGTACCCATGAGCCAGTGCCAATGCAGTGCCGGGTTTGAACCCATGAACGATGCGTGCCAAGGTAAGATATGAGTCTGATTTTCATTTTTAAAGAGTGATGGAAAGCATCTACTGTTACTGTCACAGTAGTCTGTTGTCAGACATCTGATTTCACTTAGGCACTGGTTTTGGTCAAGAATTTGAATATCTGCGAGATTTCCACATGGATTATGATTATCATACCATTTGTAGTAGCATATATCATTATTTAAATTACTATATTATTTTCAAGAAAGTGATGTTTTGTATAAGATGGTAAGGATAGACAAATTTCACCACGTTACCACATTATTTTTTGGCTGTAAGACAAAGGGTTTTTGGATATGCAGAGATTTGAAACTGACGCAGGCGTTTAAGAGTTTCTTAAATTTTTGTGTGCACAAAACAAATTCATTTAGCCAATTGTACATTTTTCACACACTTTAAATGTGTTTACATTTTTAAACATCCCACTCATTAGCCATTTAGCTCAAGCTGTTTCTCCTAAAGACTCGTGTGTTTTGAAAACCTGTTTGCTCTTCTTGGCTCTGAGTTTGACTCCCAAAACCCCCAGAGCTCTTTCAAGCACAAGTTTATAAGTCAGTGACTGTTGCGAACAATTGTGCTTTAGGCAGAACGTTTTTGAGGGCTGTTTCCAAACTTGCTTCGAGGATGTAACAATTTCTCTCAATTAGGAATATCACGTATCACAGGCACCTGTTTTTCTCCCTCTTCCTCTGTACTGATCCTCGAGTTGCCACACCATGGAGGAGAAATAGCAGTGTGACAATCCTCAAGTGTTTTTTGACTGCAGAAATGCATATGAGAACACGGACATGCCGGGGCCTGTTTACAATCATTCCATTTTAAACGTCCACTAACCCCAACACTTTAACGTAACATACCCTCACAATCTTACCACATGTAGAGACAGGTAAAACACAGCCAAATTAACACAAAAGAACACAAATTAAAGTAGACGGTCCACTCAAAAGTGCCTCAGCATTAGGTTTTCTTCATTTTAGCAGTTCAAGATTATTTTCAAGCGCATGCGGTGTTTTGTCTGCATAAATTCTTTTGATTTGTAGACTCAGAATTGTAAGAACAGGTGTGTGTGTGTTGTAAACTTAGAGGAGAGATAAAGTGTTGGACTCTGGAGAGGAAGGAGATTGGAAAGGTGCAGTATGGAATGTAAAGGTAGCGGAACAATGTAGTGCTGTGTTCAGCTAGAGACATACACCCCCCACACGCCTCTTTCACTCCACTGATGCATTCCTGCTATGTTTATTAAGGAGCCTCCCCAACTACTGCAGGCTGGAGGAATTCCCTGGGGAGAGCTTCAGGCCAGAGCTGACTCACGTTGATGGATGTACTGTTGATTAAAGGCAATCATTGTTGAATGCTCAGATCAGGGCACTGGAGAACAGAATTGGGTAAATGTGTGGGTGGGGTCCAGCCTTCATTCTTGGAGAGGATGGCAGGCTGTCTATGGTGGGATTACTTAAAAATACAAACACAAAAGCATCAGACATCAGGCATATACATAAGCAGACAGAAACATACACTGTTGCATTCAAGTTTAGTCAGTGTTGACATTGACACAGTTTTCCATTAATACACACCCATTCTCAGTCATAACCTTCTGTGGAATAAAGGAACACATACCATAGCTGACCACACAAAGACATGCGGCCTGATCTATCTAGATTGCTTAAGGAATTCATGCCCACACCCTGCCACCAGCAGTAAACTCCTCCAAAGTTTTCCAGAGTTGGATAAATGGCTATAGATACTGGATCATTTCAAAGGCAATTGGGCTCTGTATTGTTGGTATATAGGGGAAATTGCATGCTGATGAAGTCTGAGGGTCTTGAATCTTTCATTATAATGTATTTCAACATAGTGGAAGCCTTGTGCTTGAAAACACTGCAGCAGAGAGTTATGGGTGACTGAGTTAGAGCTGTGTGTGTATTATGTGTGGTAAGTGAATGGCTGGGTAGTAATTGACTTGGGTGTGTGTTCTCAAGAGCTATAAGTACTGGTTTTGGATGTATCTCCCTATCCTCTTTCTTTCTTTCTTTCTTTCTTTCTTTCTTTCTTTCTTTCTTTCTTTCTTTCTTTCCCCTCTCTCACTCTCTCTCTCTCTCTAGTTCTTTCTTTCATATATATGTCTGTATGTTCAATTTTTTTTTTGCTTTTATTTTTTTCCACCTTTGTATGCTTACCCAAAGAGTCATGTTGAGTTTTTTTCCGAATTAAACCAACTAGGCAGCATGGATTATGTTTATTGTCATTGGCTCTTCTGATGACAATATGTTATTTTTGGCCTTGACCGTAGGTCTTGGAAGTGACATGTATTAAAACATTCCGTTTCACACGGCCCTGCAAACCCTGTTTGTGCACTTCTGGGCGATTTCCAATGGTGTCTTGTAAATAAACATCTTTGTTGATCCTTCTGCCTGTCTCTCAAAGACAAATAGATGCTTTTAGACCATCCCCTGTTTACACTGAGAAACATTTCAAATAAACCTCAGCTAATACTCTGATACATTCAGTATATATTGTATATGGCTAAAAAGCCTGAAAAATGGTGCTAAAATACAGAAAGCCATTGGGTGACAGGCAGATGGATCTCATGACTACAAGGAGAATATAGAATTCAACCTATCGCTGAGTCTAAAAGCAGCCTGCATAGTGATATGTCTGCTAAGCTGACAGGGCCACAGAACACATTGAATGCAGGGCAGTCAAAGTAAAAGCTGAGATAAATATAGAATTAAAAAGTGCAAGAATTTTGCAGAAGCATGTTTGAAGTAAAAATAGTACAGATATGTGTTCTACCTTACCATCTGTGTTCCAACAACATCATAAAAAGTTGTGATGATGTTAGCTGGGCAAATATGTTAAGCGAAGCAATGATCTGTAATCCAACAAAATTCTGGATTTTTCACCTGCCTGTAATTTCCTGCTGCTTTATTTGATGGTGCTGCTGTTTTCTCCTTGGCTTTATTTTCCTACTTCACACTTACTAGACCACAGAAACAGTTTAGCATCACCTTGATGTGATTAATCTTTATTTACTAAAAGGCCACCACAATAATTCATTGCAGGCTCATTTTAGTGCAGTGTCTGCCTGGACAAGTTTAGATAATGATGAGTACTTTAATGGAAATGGGTTGTTTTGTCTTCTTTAATCCTCTGTCAACTTAGTGTCAGGTGGGAACATCAAATGAAAAAGAGAGGATATTGTAATTGTTTTTTCAATTTCAATATAATGGTTTTCATGCAAATTAAATGAAACTATACTTACTGGAAACCAAAGTTAGGCACAGTGACTAAGGCAAGCCAAGTTCTTCATAAAGTGACTCACCAGAAGGAGGAAACTGTGGATTTTCCACCCTTTGTAATGTGAGAAAATATGTGACATAAACTAGATACAATTAAGCCATTTGCTTCTGTGTGTGTATATTATAAAAATATTTTTGTGTATACGCATTGACACCCTCACTGTAAAAAACCTTGCTGCCTTAAATTTTTAAGTTTAATCAACTTGGATATACAAGTAATTTCAACTTAATATTTTAAATCCTGACTGGTGTAACTTAAAAAAATAGGTCAAGCAATTTCCCAACTATTTCTTATAAGTTACCTCAACTCCACACCAGTCAAGATTACAAAGTGTAAATTGAAATGACTTGCAACCAAGTTGATTAAACTTAAAAATTTAAGGCAGCAAAGTTTTTTTTACAGTGCTCACATGAGAAGCATTCATTTCAGAATTGTCTGCATGTGTTGAATGTATTGTGCGGTCGGTGTGTGAGATCAGCAGTTTCCTGCCCCCATGTCAGCTCCGTGTCCCCTGAAACAGGACGGAAACCGGAGGCCTGTTAATCCTCAGTGACCCTCCAACTCAGGGATTCTATTGTGACCGGCTGCCATAGTCTTCATTCATTTGTTCATACCCTACTTATTAAGGTATTTTGTTTATTGCTTTGCCTTACGTTTTTGGCCTAAACCAGATTCTTCCCATGTGTGTTGTCATCTCAATGTTTGGACAGTGAGACAGTGTTTTGGTTGAGCCAAAGCGTAAGAAAATCAGGGCGGTTGGCGTCATTGAGAATCTCAGAGCTTTCCCGTGTTGCCTGAGGTTTCTTAGTTAACCCCTTTCTTAATTAACAAATCTTCTGGATGGGTCTCCATCTTTGTCTCCTTTTGTGCTCTGTCATCTTCTCTTCCTCTTCCCCTCTTCCCCTTAGAATGAGTGAAAAGTGTGAAAAGAGAAGGATTAGAGCATTTATTGTGTCTGTTAACGACTAGATGAAAGAGCAAGTGGAATTGTAAAGCGTAGATGTAATTCTCTTACAACTGTTCCATTGGGCTGATAATCCTTTGCACTAATGCTCTCACCACACCTAGAGACCATTCCCTCCCCAGTGGCCTCATGTTACCACTACATCCCCCCCCAACACATACAAACACACACACACAGTTCTGTCTTTGTCCTCCTTGGAGAACCACTCCACTGACCATTCAGAGATGGTAAAAACATTTTCGGTGGAAAGCGATTATGTTGTTAAACTGTTCTTCATTACATGACTACTTGCCATCAGAACTCAAACGTATATTGACGCTCCCGCACAGGCAATTTTGTACAAAATAAGTAGAGTTGGCAGCACATGTGGCTGTAACTCATGTATCTTGCGACAGGCTGCGGAAAAGCAGCATTTACGATTGCTCTCTGTTGTCTTAATCTGTATTTTCTTACGTGAATGTTTTATTTTTTTAATGGCTCCCCTTCTGAATTTAACCTTTTCCCCTGTGAAATGGGCCCCTGGCCGCTGTCCGCACTTACTCTGCTGTGGTGTTTGTTTTACTTGGCCCACAGCACCTGGTGGGGCAGTTCACTTTAACTCAACACTGCCTAAGGCTACATGTAAGCCCCTCTGCGCCCAGGTTTAAATGACTGGCCCTTTTGTTTTTCTTTCCTTTTTCTTATTTAAAACACCCCCGTCAAACTCCTGTCCTGGAGGGCTTCGAGCTGTCCCGCCACCATGTAAACACTCATTCATTCAGCCCTTCTTCCCCTTCTCAGGCGATCCATCCATCCGTGCATCCGTCCATTAATGTCACGTTCTCATCAGTCTTCACTCTGACTGTTCTGCTCAACCCACACAACTCACAGAGCCCGGCAGGTCATCAGCGAGCAGGATCCAGCTACTCTCACAATAAACAAACAGTCACTCAGAGCCTCTCAGGGGCCTAAGCCCTTGGTGCCAAATAACGAGACAGGGCCCTTGAGAGTCGACTGAAAAAGACACGGTCGCATCTCTGCGGGGAAGTCTGTATTACATAAATGTAATCAGCGTTCCTCAAAAGCCATAACTCCTTTCTCCCCATGACCTTCCTCGATGATTTTTGCAAATGGGTCAGTCCTGCTTTCCTCCATCCAGAGTTTGTCCAACATTCGCCTTCTCTATCCCTGCATGCTTTGATTGGCTGCCTTAGGAAGGAAGCAACGCGTCAGCCTTGTCCTTCCTGCTTCCTGTTGTGTCCAAAATGCAAAGACAAAGCCCCTTGCGCTGAACCACATTCCTGCTGTATTTTGGAAAGTGAAAAGTTCACTAAAAATGCCAAGTTGGTTGTACAATACAATAGACTCTAGCTTTAGGGGTTAAAGGCACTGATTTGGTACACACACAGTATTTTGAATAAATCTTGAATAAAAATAGTTTGAATAAAAAGTTTATTCTCAGATCAAATTTTTTTGCAGAATACTTATAAATAATAAAAATTCTTTTGTAAACTTTTCGTACGCCAGCGCAAGAGAGGATTAATGCCACACTCTAAAGCCCCCATACACAGCCATCCAAAAGTGGCAGCAGGTTTTTGTCCATGGCTGTTAAGAAGCCAGCCAGCCAGCGTATTAACGCGTCCCATGGCATCTACACTATTCGAAACAAGTGTTTCTCTCTAGCTGCTCCGAGTGGCTTTCTGTGCCTGTTGTCCAGACTGAATGGGCTGCTGAATGTTGTGCTAGACCCTCACATGTAGCCATGAGCCAGGCAAGGGGACTTAAGAATTTGGAGATTATGAGTGTGTGTGTTGGGGGGCAGTAGGCATATGAAACTGGCTTCACAGCAGCAGCTGTTTGGCCCCCTTCTCAGTGAATAGGACAATTCTTTTTCTTCTTATTCTCCCCCTTTCCTTTCAAATCCCAGTAGGAGTCGTTATCCCTCTCTCTCTCTCTCTCTCGCTCTGTCTCTCAGCCCCTCTGTCTCCCACACTATCCCCACCTCCGCAGAGGGCCGTGTTAATGAGTCGCAGTAAAGTCTCTGCAACAGCTGCCGTAGAAACTCGATGAAGAGTCGACTTGAAAGAAGGAATAAATAACACATTGGCTCGATCATCCCTGCCACACTAAATTCTTTTCATGCTGAGAGTTTTCTTTTGAAATAAGAGAATGCGTGCTCTCAAATATTAGAGGTAATGTATACCACCGGTAAACCCCCTTCCTGTGAGAGAGAGCAAGTGGCTCAACCCAAAACAAGGCCTCAATTGATACAAAGCATTCAGGAAGAAAGAAGCACACCAGTCTGTAATTATAACTGTTTGGCAAATCTTCAGATAACAAACCATTAGAAAATGAAAACAGTGATTTGGTTTGTGGCTATTGTGTTACAGGAATATAGTGGCCCCAGAAAACTATATAGACACTTGAGTTACACTTAAAAAAATGCAGGAATGTCATCACATTGGATAATTAAATGCTCAACCATTTATTCTGGAAAAATATAGCATGAGCACACTTTTCAAATAAACATTTCACAAAATGAAGCGTGTTAGATTTCAAATGATAAACAATAGATAGAATTAAAATGACACAATTTGTCAAGGATACTGGAACATAGTTATGTGATGAACTATATCTGTGATACTTTGCTAGAGCAGCTGTGTGAATTTGAGGTGAACTGCTTTCATATATTCAAAAGGTTATTCTGAAAAGGGCTTAAAAATATAAGGTACATTTTGAGAAAAGTTCTAGAATGATTTGTTTGAATTTTCATTTGATATTTTGTATTTAGAGAAATATTGTAGCTATTGTAAATTTTCGATAAGTTTAAGATGGTTCCTCACCATATGGTGTACATTTTTTCTATTCATATCATATTCTTTAAGTGTCTTTCCACAGGAATTGTTGCCCAAATATTTAATCATTTAATCATATTTAATCTCTCTAGCATTACACTGGCACAAACTCGGCAGCATTTCAGCACATGTACACAGATACTGATATCTCACCTGCATCAGACACATGCTGTACATGATTGTGTAATAATGCAACCAATAATTTGCCCTGCTGTGTCTTGGCTTGTTCCTTGGCTAATAAAACCAACACGTGAAACTGAGAGCCTGATATCAGTGCTTTATTGTAAATGTAAATAAATGGGAAAGTACATGGCTAGACTCAGGCCGGAAGCTCTGTGTGTGTGTGTGTACATGTACAGGGTGGTGAGGGATTGTGAATGAAAGCGGACAGCGGAAGGACATGAGCTGGGAATGTTGGAATGTTTCTAGGCAGATTCCGACAGATTCCGATAACTTTTCTTTCTTTCCTGTTTGCACGTTTAAATGTCCGATTGATTAAAATTATGCGTGTTTGCAAATTCTCTGCTTTTCATCAATATTTATTTATTATAGAATGTAGGATGTAATTATTTAAAATATTAAAGGCCTTCATGCATGTCCATATATGTAAATCTGTGTTCCCACAGTCATGGAAAACATGGAAATATCAGGGAATGTCAAAATCCTGATTTCCAGACATGAAAATTAATAAAATCTTGATTCATCAACATTCATTCATCAACAGTTCATCAACAGTTCGAGAAAGTTTTTCTAGTTACACTCTGTTTAAATATACTTGATCAGAAATATTTATTTATTATAAGTTCTCCCCCAAATTTAAAAAAATCTATATCCAGTATTAAACACCTGAAAAACCTTCATTGTTCAGAAGATGTGGGAGCACTATTTAATATGAACCATCAATATTATATTCACCAGACTTGGTTTAAAAACATTAGTCTTTCTTAAAACTATTTAGTCTCTTGGTTGGTTGCAGTGTTCGTCCTGTCTGTTGTTTTGATTGGTTTTGTTCTGTTTTCTCTCGTGGAGTTTTGAGAGCGAAGGTTCTGGGCTGGAATGTGGGACGACTGGTTCTGTTTGTAGAGAGCGGGGGGATGGTTCACACAGGATGAGTAGGAGTATGCTCAGTCGTGCTCTGTCAACTTTGCACAGTCTTGCACAGAGCTAAAAAAAAGGTTGAGAAAAAACACCACATCAAAGAAGGTTCATTAATTGTGTTCATACATAGACGATTGCTTGACATATAGGCAGAGAGCAGTTTAATTGCACGGTTTTCTCTCATCCTTGTCCAAACAGTCATACAATCATTTTTTCTGCAGAATGTCGACCAGGTTACTTTAAATCTTCGGTGTCCACTGAGGCCTGTAAACCTTGTCCGAAAAACACCCAGCCCTCGAACCAAGGGGCCAAGAGCTGTTCCTGCAAGGAGGGATTTTACCGGGCACCTGAGGACCCCAAGACAATGGCTTGCTCTGGTGAGAAACAACCATAGTCAAACCATCATTCTACCTGTCATGACCTAGTTAGCCACCTGTCAATTTATATTTACCTTTACATATCCTAAACCATGTCACTCTTTTCTTCAGGGATTAACTAAACCACCACAAGTTCCTTTGAACAGGTGAACGGGTAAATAAAAGGCTTGTCTACTGTTCTTTGTCTATTCAGATTTACCCTCCTCTCCTCAAAGTCTGGTGGCCACAACAGCTCAGATGTCAATAGGCAAACTTCAGTTGTCATGGAAACCACCAGCAGACACCGGTGGGCGTAGCGACATCACGTACACTGTGGTCTGCGAACGCTGTGAAGGAAAAGCATGTCAGTCTTGTGGTGAGAAGGTTCGCTTTGACCCGAGCAACACTGACCTGAAGGAGACCACAGTCACTGTGAGTGAACTGGAGCCCCATCTGAACTACACCTTCACTGTGGAGGCCCGAAGCGGAGTGTCTCAGTTCAGCAGTAAAAGAGCCATCAGCAGCATCAACACTGCATTGCATTATACAGGTGTGTGTTAAGAACATTTCTTAAACACTTCCATTAAGTTACAAAAACATTAAAAATGTTGTTTTGAAAGCTTTAAGAATATTTAAAACATCCTGTTTTTAGACGTTGTTTTAGCGTTATTGCTTAGTTGTGAGAACATTCAAACATTTTTAACTTTCTACTGTTTTTGATAACTTTGAAAGAACTTTTAACTTTAGCCAACATTCTGCGAACGTTCCCTATAGTCCCTGGGAATATAGCCTTTTTACATAGTAAAAGTCTTTGTTCAGACAGGTAGAAAAAATACATACAAAAACATTTTGGCGAGTCGGACTCAAATCTCTTGTTTTTTGAACAAATAAAAGAAACAAGTATGAACACATTGAATAAGACATGAAGAACATACTAGGAACTATGAACAGGAAAAAAACACATTAAATATTATGTTTATAAATCAGATCTAAACCACATCCATATGTGATTTAAAATCAGATTAAGATGTAATCTTTTGGAATGCATGTCAGTCTGAATGGTCAGATTAAATTTCAAGTTGCTTTTTTTGCAGTGTGTAACATCATACAAAGTGTTTCAGTGTTGTCTTGAGGTGTGTCTAAATACACAGTTTTTCTAACTTCTTCCCTATACAGAGAACTGTTTTTCTATGTAGTGAAAGTGTCTGTGGTTTTGGACACATCATATGCATGAATATGTATAAAATGTCACTTATGTTATTTATTTATATAGCAGCGTGGAGAGATCTCACGATTTCCAGTTTTTCATTCTTGATGCTTGCATCAAAACTGTAGCCAACAGATGTTGACTAAACTGTCTGAACAAACAGATCCAATTTCATCACTTTCAAAATGACAGTCTCTCCTAAAGACTGACTTTTAAAACATATTCTGTGTGCAGCAAACAAACAAAGCCTTAAACTTCTAATCTTTGACTTTCTGTTTTAACTCTAGATCCCCCAAAAGTCACAGCAATGCATCTATTGGAGAGTGGCCCCACCAGTCTATCACTGCAATGGTCTGTTTCTCACAGGGCCAAGCCGATTTCCACGCGTTACGAGCTGATGTATCGCAAAAAGGTCGGGAACGTGTCTCCTTAATCTCAAATAGTTGACTGCAAGTTCTGATCTATGATAGAACCGTTGTTATTCTCCATTTCATCATGATCATCATTATCACCTCCACAGGAAAATGATGAGGAGAAAGCTAAAGGAAAGGTCACCACCTATACTGTGCTGGTGTTGGAGAAGAACTCTGTCCAGATCAATAATTTATCTCCTTCCACTGTATACTTGTTCAAAGTCCAAGCTCTCAGTCCAGAGGGAAACCCAGGCAGCTACAGCATGGAACAGGAGTTTTCAACACTCCCTCAAAGTAAACAAAGTAGAACTGCATACCATTCACATTATATAGGATGTGGCAAAGAGATTGTTGTTATAACATATGGCAGAATGTGCTTTCTGTGTAGCTTTAACAATTAATTGTAATTAAGTGACAGAGAATGTCTGTTTGGTCTTTTATGTTACAGAGTTTGTTATTCTATTCTGCATTGACTTATTTGCCCGACTGCTTTGTTGTTGTTTTTTCAGCCGTCCAAAAAACGGGAAACACGGCCGTGATCCTCGGGGCAGCGGTCGGGGGAGGCGTCATGCTTTTCATCGTTGTAGTGGTCCTGCTTCTTCGAAAACGGTTAGAAACTAACGCTTTACGCACACACCCAAGCTTTGTCTCTTTTGCTTTTCTTCATTCTTAAACGTCCATTCAACGTTCCCTTTTCACTGGTCTCACAGTCTTTTCACTGAAGCTGCTCCTCACCACTTTGGAGGAGGAATCTGTATTGAATGCGACTGGTTCGCTGACTGCTCAATAAGTGTATCTTAACAAGAGGCATGTTTTTGAAGAGATGAACCAGATATTGTGTAAGAAAAGAGGCGAGAGTTGGTCCTTTTGGGTTGGAGACTGTAACGGTTCTGTGAAGGTGACCCTTTGTAGCTCCATGTGATAACCTGGACCTATGTCACCACTTGGCAAACAGAGACAGCTTTTTTATCTAAGCACTCCTCCATTGAATAGAGCCAATCCACAACCAGGCACTTTTCAAACTCAAGCCTGAAAAGAAACATGTCAGTTTGCTGAAAAATAGAGTTCTCATGGACTTGTTTTTCTTCTACAGCCGAAGAAACTCTCACACCAGGCAGGGGCCAGAGGACACCTATTTCTCCAGCCCAGGTTAGTGGTATTGAATTTCATTGGCTTGCATTCTTCTTTTATAATCGTGTCTCCTTCCTCCTTAAAACTCACTCAGTTCTCTTCAATCCAGACCAGCTGAAGCCGTTGAAGACCTATGTTGATCCTCACACATATGAAGACCCCAACACGGCAGTGCTTAAATTTGCCAGCGAGATTCATCCCAGTCACATCACCAAGCAGAAAGTCATCGGTGCCGGTTTGTACATTCGTGGCAGTTTGACAACCCGCTGTGGGGCTGTTTTGAATGCGTTTTGGGGGAAGGGAGCTTTTCTTTCCCTTTTGGTGCATTTCACTCATGATTTATTTGAAGTTGTGTTACAGTTCACTGCAAGTGACAGCCTTTTAACAGTTCATTGGAGTGACAGCTCAAACAAGGCACAAATCTGAAATTGTTTGATTCAAGCTCTGCATGTTAGAGCTGGAATATTTTTAGTGTAGCAATTCTTTCCCTCCAGAGAGCAAGAGTGTGTGTTTTTTCCAGTGTCACTCAAATTGAATCAGTGTTGTTTTCTTAGCCCACTCTGGAGCTTTTTCATATCCCACATGGAGCAGAGTACTGCTTTTAAAAAAAGTTAATTAATCATAACTTTAAAATAAAACAAACAGCCATTAAATTAGATCTAAGTCCAAAGTGTTTATAGGCTATACCTCAAACGTCAACCCTCCCCAGCCTTTAAATGAGAAGATCAGTCTCTCAAGCTGCCCACAGAACATGAATCTTGTTCACTTTCTGTCTGCTTGTTGTACACAAATTCACATGCCCTTCATGACCCCCTCCTTTGAATTCAATCAGTGGCCATTCACAGTCCTTTTAAAGACCTTGCCAACCTAATTTAAGGTTGTAAGAATGTTTCCCTAGCATTACCATTAAGTAACAAAGAAAGTTGTATTAACATTATAGCTTGGTAATAAGAACGCTATTCAAACATTGTTTTTAATTCTGTAACATTTTCAAACTGTTCTACTAACACAGTTAAGAATAATGTTTTTATATATGTGATATATAACCTTAAAATAAGTTCTACTAATATTACTGCAAGAAGATTCTTGATAACTTTTAGAAAGAACGTTAGCCAACATTGTGAGAATGTTCCCTGTTAACTGGGTTAGCTCAAGGTCCACATGGGTCAAACAAATACCTTTTGTTTCTCATCCTCTCTGGTGCTGAATATCATTACAAAGCATTTCCTCTGTGTTTCTAAATAACCCCTATATGTCAAGAAACTAGATGACAGAGCTGCAGTTTGGCATGTTATGTTATCTGATGCCTGTATGCTTTTTTTTTTTTTTTGTGTGTTTCTGTGCTGTAGGTGAGTTTGGGGAGGTGTATCGGGGAATTCTCAAAGCTCCTGGTCGGAAGGAAGTAGCAGTGGCTATAAAGACGCTGAAGCCAGGCTACACAGAGAAACAGAGGCAGGACTTCCTTAGTGAAGCCAGCATCATGGGACAGTTCTCACATCAAAACATCATCCGACTGGAGGGTGTGGTCACCAAATGTAAGTATAATTTTACAGCTAATTTTATAATAAACGTGCAAATTTGTAACAAATAAATTTTAGATTTATTATTTAAAGCTGCAATCCTTAACAACAGTCAGCAACAGTAAGTTTATAATAATGATTTATAATTTTAGTTGTAAGGTCGTATTTCATGGGAAATGTTTGTTTTGCTTTATTAGATTTAATGTAAAGTATGTAAAGTAGCCTGCAATTTTATGTTTCAAACAGAGATGGCAGTAGAGATACAAAAGTTACAGATTGCAGCTTTAAGAAAAATACATTTGTTACTAATTATTTGAAAAAATAATCATTTGTGTTAAATGTTGGAGTTTTATTCTCTGAATATATTTCAGCAGAATTTGCATTTGATTTTTGTGTTGTAAAACCACACGGTCTGTGTCTTTTTCTCTTTTGCAGTCAAACATGCCATGATTGTGACTGAGTATATGGAAAATGGCGCTCTTGACAAATACCTGAGGGTACGCTTGTCAAACTTATTGCTGAGACAGTAAAAATAAGACACATGATAATGGCATATCAACTTTTAAAGTCACTTCATTTAATTAAAATGTCCCTGTGTCAGTTTTCTTTTCCAAGACAAACTAAAAATGGAACTCTTTCTTCATATGAATGTCTTTCTTCATAGGACCATGATGGTGAGATGTCTTCCTTCCAGTTGGTTGGTATGCTCCGTGGCATTGCGGCTGGAATGAAATATCTCTCAGACATGAGCTATGTACACAGGGATCTGGCTGCCCGCAACATCTTGGTCAACAGTAACCTGGAGTGCAAAGTGTCTGACTTTGGCTTGTCACGTGTTTTGGAGGATGACCCTGAAGGAACCTACACCACCAGTGTAAGTTCACCTAGAAGGTCAATAGATTTGAGGTTGGAATGTTCTCTAATGCTGCTGTTGACCCCAGATGTCTTTATTTTAACTATAGTAGAACCTGGTTATTTCCTGAAATTACTAGGGTTGCCTGACACTTGTTTGCTTGGTTTTTCCAATAGGGAGGTAAAATTCCTATTCGGTGGACTGCACCAGAGGCCATAGCCTACAGGAAATTCACATCAGCCAGTGATGTGTGGAGTTTTGGCATTGTCATGTGGGAGGTCATGGCCTTTGGGGAGAGACCTTACTGGGACATGAGTAACCATGAGGTACAGACAGGCCACACTCCACTGACTCTGAACAATAATTTGATGTATCTGCTGTTTGTCTCAGGAGATCTTGAGATGGAAAATCAGATTGTTTGTCTTTCTTCTGCTAGGTAATGAAGGCCATTAATGAGGCTTTCCGGCTCCCTGCTCCGATGGACTGCCCCTCTGCTGTCTATCAGCTGATGTTGCAGTGTTGGCTCCAGGATCGCTCCAAAAGGCCCCGCTTTGGTGACATTGTCAGTCTGCTGGACAAACTCTTGAAGAGCCCAGATTCCCTGAAGACCATTGCAGATTTTGACCCACGGTTAGTGCTCAGCACATGCTCACCCAGAGATAGTTCATCCAAAGATTAAAGTTCAGTCATCATGTGCTAAGATGATTTTATTTCTTCTGTGGAAAACAAGAGATGCTTATTAAAGAATACCATTTTCAACACAAAGCTTGGCAACTGCAGTCCTTACCCAGCTAACAAGATTGTAAGATCATTTCCCTAAAGTTTCCATTAAGTTTCCATTAACAAAAACATTTAAAATGTTACATGGGAAGTTCTAGGAATGTTTAAACAATATAAACATTTTTTTAAAATTCTATAACTGTAATTCTGTATTTTTAAATTGAAATATTTATACATAACATTAAAAAACATTCATAATGTTACTGCAAGAATGTTTTTGATAACATTGATAACAAACTCTTAGAGAACATTAGCCAACGTTCAAAGATAGTTCCTTGTTAGCTGGGTATTCAGTTTTATTATATAGAAAAGTGGCCAGAAGGTTCCCTAGCATTACAAAACATTTTCCTTTTGTGTTGTGTAATGGAAAGACAGTCATACAGGTACAATATGAGGGGGTGTAAAAATGACTAATGAATACTTTTTTGTGGGGCAAAATGTTTCTTTTAAAAGGCTTGTATGTAACTTTGACACGTAGGAGGCAGAGCGAAGTTGAGGCATGCCTATTACACAATTTGAAATGAATAAGTCAAATTGTACTTCAAACAAATCATTCTTTGGTAAAGTTAAGACATGCACCATGTACCAGTCAGATGCCTGGAATGGTTTGGCATCTTCCGATGTTTAACACACTATATGTGTGCGGGAGGGAAAAGAATCTGACAGTTTCATGTCTTTATCAGATTCTAAAAACTGAACAGACAGGTTTTCCTCCTGGGCTGTCTCTCTCCCACCCAACAATTACAACAAGGGAAGGCCAAAATAAAGTCTCACTGTGTGGTTTGCTGAATGTATTTGTGTTCTGTCCCTGTCAGAGTTTCCATTCGGCTTCCCAGCACCAGTGGCTCAGACGGCTCTCCCTTCAGGTCTGTGGCCGAGTGGCTAGAGTCCATCAAGATGAGCCAGTACAGTGAAAACTTCAGCATAGCCGGAATCGTCAGCATGGAGCAGGTGCTGCAAATGAAGACCGAGTGAGTAACATGGAGTTCCTCTCAAACCGGCCCTTTAGAATGATGCAGAGGAGAAGAGTAGCTGTGAACAATTAGATGAGGTCACAGACAGTCCAAAGAAAGAATCTTCAATTTGCTTTATTCTTTCCTTGGTGTGTCACATCCTGCATTTCAAAATATATGAAATGTTAGGTTTGACACACACTTCACTGGAATCAGTTAACAAGGGCTGTCAATAATTTACAAACAGACAAAAAACAACAAGTTATTGCAATTACTTTCCAATGCATTCAGTTGCTCTCGTAAGGAAAACTAAATATTCAACAAAGATGTTTCATTTTAAGTCCTTTCACTTGCAATTTCAGTGATAAGTAGATTCTGGCATATAAAGACTTCACATTTGAATTTAATTTGTGAAGAAATTAGATTTTAATAAGACCTGTCTCAACCATTTACTGATAAACAAGAGGCTGGCTACAGGATGGTAAATAAATTCAAATGTTTACCAACATTAAATATATTTACTTTATCATGTACGTTACCATGTAAACTTTGGAAGCCTTTTTAAAAACAAAAAAGAGAATTTTCCCATATGGTATAGCATTTGAATATATTACGTTTCAAATATTCAAATATCAAATGTATGATGTTTGGACAAGCAAATTATATTTTACAGACCTTTTAACTTCCTCATCTATAATACAACCTTTGTGAGGTTTCTGATATTATGTAAAATACTACTTTAAACAATTGGCTTCAGAAGAACATCATTTGTAACTGAGAGTGCTGAAAATTTGTAAAAAGAATTTGGAGTGTTTGGAGAACTTTCTCTCCTGTGGCACGCAGCCAGAAACAGCCTGCTCTGACACTGATTGGCCAGGACAAGACTGAATTTAAATAAGATGGTATCCTAAACTTTTAATAATTCTTGAAGAACACAAATATTTTCCATGTTTTTGTTTTAAGGATCCAGTAATTAAATGCGGCTTAAATATGCGCTTCGGTTACAAGGATAATCTTGCACAGCCACAGACCATTTATATTTTACTGTGTCTGGCCAACATGGAAACCACATAAATAATAGTAATGATTTAACCTTCTCAGTACTTTAATTGAAGTCAAACTCTTTGCGACGGTAACAGCATTTTAACATAGTAAAAACGTTTAACACCTTAAAATGCTATTTGTTGAGACAAGTTAAATGGAAAGTGGCGAGAGAGAAAGAATGGGTTTGGATTTTAGTGGCCTGGATGTGGTGAATTGTGGCATGCTGTTCTGCCATCACTCCTTTCCCAAAGCTTGTGTTCCACTGCAGCCAGGAACCACTGCTTCTGCTTGCTGGGGCCATGAGGCTACGCGGCTACTCCCCCTCACATCAACAGGATTGGACTTAAAAGACAGAACATGCAAGATGAAAGAGGAATGGGATGGTAGACCAAAAGGCGCAGTGAGCTGGTATTCGGCTGCGGGGTCTGGTGCTTTTTGCAGCCTAAACCAGCCAAGAACTGCCCACTTAGACAGGAAGCACAGCCTGATTGAAATGTAAAGTGACCAGTCAGAGTTTGTTTCGTTGTACATGTTATTTAGAGGTGGGGTTATCAGAGATAGTCTAATTTCTGATATAAATACTATGCTAATAGGCTAGCATAGAAAAAATTTATAGAAGTTTTGCACTGTCCACAAAATGTTGTAATATGGAAAAACACAATAAAAATTGTAAAATAGCAATGCAGTATAAACATTTTTAAAAAATTGCCCCTGCGTACGGAAGTTGCATTAGACGAATTGTGGGCGTTCCCTGGGTATGTTGTCTGAAGCTGAGACTATTGGAGGTAAAAACAACAATGTTGGGCCTTGCGGAGGAGAAAGTCTGACTGATGAAGGGGTTGGGATAGATGAATAGAGCGCACAAATCAGGGGAGGAGAGAATCAGTGTAGCTTCAAGCCCTGAGACCTTTGGCTCAGCTCCCATGGGTGTTTTTAGCCTGGAAGCTTGGTGAACTTTGTGTGGAGGACCAGAAATGTCTTTGATGTGTTTGTCTTTTTTTTTTATGGCTGAGTGTTCCATTTGGTGTCATCTGGTAGCACTCTTTAAAACCAGAGCTATTTACAAGTCCTCCACTGGCCGGGGCTGCCGGCTCTTGTTCGCAGTGGGTGTAGGGAACCCTCGTTAAATCATCAAGGTGCTAATTAAAATTATAATAAGGACCCGTGGAACGTGCTATTTGTTGAACATTGTTGGTGTGCAGAGCCTCCCCCAAATTTCAAAATCTTTTGAAAGATAAGGTTATGTATAATGTCCAGCACCCTTCTGATCTCACACAATTTTCCTTTCTGTTTGTCAGGGACATTCGTAACATTGGGGTCCGTTTGCCGGGGCATCTGAAGCGGATCGCCTACAGCATCCTGGGGCTTAAGGACCAGACCAGCACTCTGAGTGTGTTTGCAGTGTGAACTCTTTAAAACATGCCAAAGGATCCAAACCCTCTGGCTGTGAACTGAACAAACTCTAAAATGCCTTGGGAACGGACTGCAGGGACAGCCCTTGACCTGGCAATAGCCCTCCAGCCTATCAAGACGGACTCTCATTGCCATGGAGACTTGCAGATTTGATGTACTAATCAAAAACAGAGGGCGGAGAAAAGCGAGCGTGTAAAATAATCAAAAAGCTATTGTTGTATGACTCAAACCATGTATATTAGTTATATTTTTACCATATGCATATTTTTATTTTTTAGAGGCTAGTAGTTCTTTAGTTTCATTTTTGTTTTCGTTTAATTTTATATGCATGCTTAATTTTGCAAGAGTATGATGCTGATAAGCAGTCCTCACACTCTGCTTTGGTCTTATGGTTAAACACAAGCATCACTCCTCTAAAGTTGGGAAATTAGCCGTGTTTTTAACTGAGCTCTTTAGCATTAGCTTGGTGCTGCAGCTACATAACATGGCTCTCTGCATTAACAGAGGAAACCAAAAACACATACACACACACGTCTTTTTCTACCAGTTAAAATTGTGGAATCAAAGCTGATGGTTTCGGGTTTAACTTAAGACTTTGTGATGTTCAGCAGAGATCAAGGTGATTGTAATGCAACTCTGGTTTCTATCATGGCTTGGGCTGGCCATGATTTGATGTTAGACGCATTGATGACATTTTCTTTACAATTACAATCTCAGTGCTATATGCTTTGAACCATCAAGTTGAAAGTCTCTGGTTTAAATGAAATGGAGCAGCCGATCATTCTTAAAATTCAGCGTTTTCTCTGCAGACAAGAGGAGCAGATGCAGCACCATGAAATTAAAAGCACTTAAATCAGAAATCTCAGCAGCTGCGTGGACGCAACTTAAATGCGGGTTGTCTCATCCCTTATCATTACGGAAGGTTGCAGTTATGATGGCATTCAGGATCGAAAAGAACACAGAGCACGCAAAATGACAACATGGAAATGGTTAAAGAATAAAGGGAAAAAGATACCGGGACAGACTTTGGCACGCAACACTATAAACTGTCACGTCGGACTGAATCAACTGGGAAAATATGTTTGGCAGGGCGCTGCAAACAAATGCACGGTCCTGAATTTAAGATATTTGCACCAAGCGACAATCCTAGCAAACTAAGGAAGTGATCAGAAGAAATCTACAAACAGTTATGCTTACCGGGATATGTGGTTGATACAACAAGGTCTGTTATTCATTCTGTATCAACAGATTAAAGCGCAGTTGCCCGGAGATGTGAATTGCGTGGACTATCTTTGGCAGATTTAGTTTATGATTAACTGATACAAGATATGCAGGGATGAAATATTATACCCTGCATTGACCTTCCTTGATTATTTCCTCTGAATTACAGAACCTCAGTGTGGTTTAAGCGGGGGAGTGTAGATATGAGTATGGAAAGTTCTGATAAAGGCTTAATGTTAAACATGAAGATTAAGATTGTTTGTATTTACAGAGGATAGAAGCAACTACCTAATATCCTTTAATTTTATCTAAGGCCACTTTTGGTATTGGATATTGCAGTTCCTCGTTATTTGACTTTATTCTGAATATTTCTGTATGTTGAATGCAGATGGGCTCTTCCATACTTTGGAATGATATATTTAGTGTTTGCAGATCTTGGACTTCATATCTTTTCTGTACTGGCTAACTGTAGTAATGATGGGGCACCCAGACCTGAAAAGGGACATTTTTTTTATTTTTGATCACCTCTCTTTGTTTTGACTATCAATTTATGTTTGACACTGCTCTGACTTTTTCCCAAACATTAATGGAATATCCAAAAGCTCTGTACAAACATACAGACCCCACTGAATTTCCACACAAACAAAAACGAGTTTGATTGGGCCAATGTTTTTGTACTTTATTTAATAGTTTATTTATTTTTCACTTCTATTTATTGTCTTAACAACACTGAATTGGGATTTGTTTGTTATTGAAGTTTGTCTTTCAGTCACAATAAAATCTGTAGCCTTTACATTAAATGTTGCTTTTTATTTGTCTGTTTTTTACTCATTGACTAAACCCACAACAATAAAAAGGCATAATGGAATATCAGTAAAATTGTTGCTTTAAATTCCTGCTTTATTGCGATGCATTAAGCTGTTCAGTAGTGGTGTAGTCAAGACAGCTGCAATGTACCCAAGAAAGCCAGACTTTGCAAACTTTGCATGACTGCAGTATTTAATTGGTCGATGAGCTCCTATTTAATTAGCTGCAGTTCATCTGTAAACTACAGAAACCAATGAACCTTATAACCCCTGCAGGATGAGTTACTTTGTTCTTTGTTTTGCCCCTGCTGTCCATATCCACAGCCTCACCAAAGCCAAATTAAGAGTGGCTTTTGTCTGGCGCCCAGAGTATTGAATTTATCAGCTGCTGCTGAGTGATGCAGGTAACAATGCCACTAATGCACCCTTTTGATAAGGTGGAAATGTCACGGGTGGAATGTAAATATTTATATACAAAAATAATCAGACAAGGGAAGTTGGCAATGGAATGAATGCCATCATGGAAGTCAAACAGGTAGAGCAGAGAATCAAATCACCCAGCGTTCGTTTTATCGACTATTATGTTTGCATGTCTGTCGTTTTCTATGTAGCTTTGTCATTTTTGTTTAGATGTACCTGCATTAGTGGCCCTGAAACAGTGCAGTATGGATAGAACCTGAAACTAGAGCTGCCATAAGACGTTATGTGCCTCATGTGGTGTGTGTGTTTGTGGAAGTGGGCTATAGAAAGTACAAAAAGAGATAAAAGAAATCTGAGTCATGTATGCAAATTACACATTTACATAAAGATGTGAGCAGAACTGTTTATATCTGCAGAAATGTCCCAGAATGTGGGTTATGGTAGGCAGATTTCTCTGTGTGAGAGAAACAGGGTCAGGTGAAATTGATTATTGGATCGGTTTGTAAATAAACAACTGGAAACATTTTTGAGTTGAAATTTTAATTGGCCATGCCCTGATGTTGTATTGAAACCTAAAGAAATCACACAATGAAGGGGTTTCTTTAGTCCAACACAAGTTTTGTGAGGAAACATAAATAATTACATCATTAAATTGGACAACTTATGCTTATTTATTCCCCATTGATTTGTTTTCCTAACTGATTTCACATTTCTCTAAACAAATTCTAATACTTTTAAAACAACTACCACAGCCATCAAAAATAAATACATAAAAATAAATAAATACTTCTGTCAGACAACCAAACAATTTTTACAAAAATAGTCCATAAAGTGGAATAAACCTAAAGTATTCAATACAATAAATACACATAAAGTACAAATACAAAAGTACACAAATACAGAAAAGACAAATATTTATAAATTGCATTTCAGTTGTAAATTTGATTGGGACTTTTTAATTAAATTCTGAATAGTGCTCAACCCTCGTGCATGTGGGCCTGTTCCAAACCTAAATTACAGGCTACAGTAGCATAGGTGAGGGCTGCATTGAAGGCTGGGACATTGTGCTTTATGCGTTGTACACATGGTTTAACCTTAATGGTCAAATGTCCAGTGTGAGGCCTGTGGTTTTCATTTTTAGCTTTCCTGCTTTTGAGTGGTTTTCAAATGTTCCTGCTCTTTAAAGAACACACATTGTAAAAATCAACATTATACTGTTCAAGTATGAGTTCTCCCTTTATATTTATTTCTTGTCTTTTCCATCGCCCTCTTTTTCATCTGAACACACAAAGCCAGAAAGCGTTGTGGAATTTACATCCCTGGCTAATTTTAGCGATGGGTTTCTGACCAAAAAACACATCCTCCAATTTTGGGCTATATTGGTCATCCTCCCTCAGTTTTTCTGTATGTTTCTCACTCTCTCTTCACATATCCTTACTGCTCTCCTTTTCTGCAGATGTTTGCCTTCATGGCTCATTTATCTCTATTTGTTGGCAATACTAACACACTCAGTGGCTTTTTGTATCTTTATTATTGCCATTTTCAACAACTTACGTGTAACTCAGTGATTCTGAACTGGTTTTGTCTGAGGACCTAGATTCTACATTGGCTATTAAGAGGTGACCCAGTGCAGTACTTAAATTGTTTATTCTAACACATAGAAAATACCAAAAGTACATTCATACCTGCTCTAATAAAAATGTCCTAATAAATATGTGTGTTACAGTTATTGTTGATGTGTCTCTATGGAAATGCATTTATCTACTTGATAAAGAAATGTGGTGACACATAAAGTTGTCACATTTGCTCAGACAAACGCTGCTTTGTGATAAAAGTGTCCTTGATATGTTTATCTTTAACACAGCTTATCTTATCTGCATTTTTACACCGCAAAGGGCAATGCAGTTTGGTTAATTATGCTCGCTAGACTGTAACTCATCCATCAGTGCTTCTTAGTTAAGTTTCTTTCAGATTTTGACAGCTTGACAACGAAATATGAACTTTTTCCTTTCCTGGTTGCTGCTCAGTTACGCCATGCCTTAAAGACGACAGCTGCAAACGGTACAAAAGCCGCCTGATTGCTTCCCCTAAAGTCTTGCAGTGTTGTTGTACGTTTTTCAGGTCGAATAATGACTTGTTCAACAACACAAGCTCTATTTTCACTTCTCTGTAGTATTCTTTCAATTAGCTCTGTTTTTTCTTGTCCCTAAGCGGCCACGACAGTCCTTTCAAACTTTATTGAGCCTTTCTCCACTGGCATTTCTCAGTGTTTCTCTTCGCCCCCTTACTCCTGTCTGCATGTGTTCTTGAAGCCATTAATCGCCCCCGTCTGCACAATGTGAACCCCAGCAGATAATTACAGTAATTAAACCAATTAGGCAGCATATGGAAAGAGAGTTTGCATGCCCTGAGGATACAGAGGCCTGCCATCCGTCCCCCTACATGAGCCGCTGCTGAGGTGGTCTATGTATCTGGCACTGTTTAAGGAAGGGGCCGGGGAAATTGCTTCAACCCAATTTTGGATTAAAGCAATTTCCTTTTAGCTGAGCCTGAATGCTGTGTTGCAGGCAGCGGGTCGTGCAGATGGCTGCTTATGTTATTGCAAGAAGGAAACAAAGGAGGACAACTCAATCAAGATGACATTATACAGCGCAATAGCACCTTAATTCTCATAAATCTCAAAATTATCATTTCTCAGTCACATTATGTTTCCATGTGGTTCATGTTCATATACGTATACGTTTATTATAAGTGGTCCTAATAGCTGTTTTATTTCATTTTACTGGAATACTTGATTTTGATTGGTCATTCTGTGGTCAAATATTTTTGTATAATGACCACTAAATGGATGATCTGGCCATTGTCCCTGACAGCCAATCTCATACACTGTGCTAGCTTCATCTTTTTAAACACTTTGTGGTTTCTTTTTTAACTCTCCTAAAGTAAAACTCTCCTATAATATAACATAATAGATTATATAATATAATAAACTCAATATTTTATGTATTTTTATTAAGTTCCCATGTATGCCATAATTCAGATAAGGTACAGTTAGCTGGTCATTATTTTAAAATAAATGAAATAATACCTACAGTAAGCTTCTGATCACTTTGTCAGGATTTAGAGGTTGTAATTTTGCTAACTTTTTTCAAGCATGCACATTTCATCCAAGTTGAAGGCTTGGTAAGTTTGTAAGTTGATTCATTGCGGACAACTGGATATCATTAATGCATGAGACAAAAGTTTCTTTTATAAGTCTTTTATATCACTGTTTCCACAACTTACTGTAAAAAAGCTCTAATCAACGCAATTGCACTTTCATATAACAAAATTACTCAGGGTATTCTTATAAATATCCTGATTTCTAAGATGACTCTTGCATTATATTTTACTTTTACTTAATTTTTTTGTATACTGTAATTTTTTCGCACTTAGAAATGTCTAGAACACTCTTTGTGTTCACACTTGTTAATAAAGTTCTTTGGGATTATCATGTAGGTCTGCATTCTTGGTGGTGCTTTAACACATTTGTCCCAGAGCATTCAAGCAAGGGGATGGAATTTGACAAGTTTGAGTTTTTTGTGTTACTATGCGATATTAACTGCAGTTAAAAAAAGTAGTGTAACAGTATCAGCCTGAAACAGGAAACTAAATGCCTCCTCTACTTCTTCAACTGACAAGCATTTGTAAGCACTGAACCAAACCTTTACCACGAAGCATTGAACATCAGTAGAAACAACAAACACTGGCACACACAATCATATCATCAAATTCGTCTTTCAGTGCCTTCTCTGGAGCACTTCAAGAATGTGCCGGTTTCTCTCTTCCACAGAAACAAGTGGGGGGTCATGGAAGATTTTCTTTTAGCAGCAGGTGAGGCCTTTGAGATTATCTTTGTCTGAAGAGGTGTGAGAACAGGCGACAGTGGGAGGCGGCAAACAGTAGTGGAAACCTGCTGAGCTGGAGGTATGGAGCTGGGATGGGCCTTTACATTGGAAAAAACAGTGGACGGGAGAAACAGATCAGGTTTCTATAGGCGCTGATGTGTTGAAACGATGAATAATTACATCCTAATTAATACTGACTTTTGGTATGTGGAAAATATACTTTTGGGTTTGTGGTTATTAATTAAGAATGTGTAATTCTGAAACCACAGATGGAAATCCCCTACAATTCACTTTGCATAGCTGATTATAAATTTGAGTGTTTATTTATGTTTTAACATGACAGTAAAAGGAAGGAAAATGGCTACCTGTCGAGTCAGCATATCACTCTATTGTTTGTTATGCTGTTTAATAGATCATTGGTTCAGTGTCCATGTCTTTGTCTGCATTTGCTAGAAAAAGGTTTTGATGATCAGTGAAATAAACAGCACTTTTTAAGTGCCATTTCCACAATGGCAACAGCAACTGAAAACATGTTGTAAATGTTCACCTGTTATTTGTCTTCAAGGGGGCAGGGTTTGTTTGGAACTCCCAATTTAATTTTATCTAAATTAATCAAACTAAATTATTTTGGTAACATTTTTAAATTAAAGCCAAATTATTATTTTTTATTACTTTTAATTATTAATTATTATTAAATTATTACTTTTTTTAAACTGCAACAAATATTTCGATATTTTGAAATCGCCCTCTGATTCCATCTTTTAAAGGAGTTAACCTTTATTTATTTACTTGTTTGGTAAGTGGCTGTGTAATAAGCAGGATAAAGTGCAGCTAGTCGATCATTATCACAAAATAAACCCCTTCAGCATCCCTGGGTTTATTTTTCAATAATGACCGGATGGCTGTTCATTATCCCTTACTTAAATCTGTTAAAGATTTATTCTCACAGCTTTAACAGAGCCTTTAAATATCGTGCGTTCAAAAAATCAAACTGAACAAAATTTTGTTTAGCTTAATCCCTTTAAAATATGTTTTTTAAAGCCAAACTGCAATAAATATTTTTATATCATGAAAACAATCTTTTCTTACAGGAGTAAGCCTTGTTTTTTCACATGACTACAGGCCCCTGATTAAAGTGTTCAGTCCTGGCTCTCCGGGGGAATAACCACTGACACACTCATAAAAATGGATTATTGCTTTAGTTTTGTTATTTATGGTAACAGAGATATGTAAACTGAATGGAGACAGAGAGCAGAAGAACACTAAGCCAAAGATCTCCAAAGTCAGCAACCAAAAATAAATTCTGTGTGTTTTTCTCTCATGGAGCTTCAGCCTGTGGAATTGTTGGAAAAGCGAGCGGCTGGGGATCAAACTGACAAATCCCATGGGAATTTTAAAGCCCCCCCCCAAGAACCAAAATTAACACAACATCCTAATTACAGAATCTCTTTGTCAAGATAGCAGTCTTTTGTTCTGTTATTTAGTTTGATTATTTGTTCGGTAATGTTTATATTGTGTCTGTGTATTTACATAGTGAGACTGGTGGAGAATAGAGAACCAAACTGCATGTAATCCTTTGAAATGAGCATGTTCAGTCTTTTAGTGTAGGCCTATAATAGCATTGAAATGGAAACATTCTTTCCTTTCAATTATCGTACCTACACTGTGGAAAACAGACAGCCAACATTATCCACCAAATAAAAATAAATATGAGACTCCAGTCATTTCTATTCTTGCAATAGCCGTACATAGTGTCTGTAACTACACATCCAACACAACATCCATAACAGAGAAAAGTATTATCAGAGCTCACATTATTTAATAAGCGAGCCTAATCAAGTCGTGGGTTTATCAGTCAAATCATAATTAACCTACAGCAGCTTCAATTACGTCTTTCATTTATAGTGACGATCACAGCATCTATACATCTGTTGGGAACAGCTGGAAGACATTATAAGGTTATTTCACCAAGTAAATACTGACAGAATTTTAACTTTTGATTAAACTCTATTTGAATCTTTTCAAGACACTTTCTGTTAAGATAATCAACGAAACACACAGAGGATGGTGGAAGTTGTTTAAAAGATCCTGTGGAGACCAGAATGTACAATTACTGATGAAGCACACCAGTGTGGATTAGGCGTCTGTTCAGATGTTCAATTACACACAGCCACACACAAATCTGCTGTGGCCTGTTCTTTAATTATAATTCATCACTCACATCCCAGTGTGTCATCAGCAAGATTACATTAGCAAATCTGAAACTGCCATACAGAACCCTGTGTATACAAAGACACAGACACACACGCTCCACCAGTCCACCAGTCTCTCTCTTTCTTTGTCATGAACTTAATATACATGTCTGTCTTGCATTTTTATGCTTTTACAGTTAAAAGGTTGAGGGTTGATTTTTTAGCCCCTTTCAGAAATTAATGCTCAGCTGATGATGAAAGTTTACATATAGTGATTGATACACTTTTGATCCTGTATTTATTTACTTCTTCGCCTTCGTAAAGGGACTAAATTGCACTCTTTAATTTGGGACGACTCTACGGAAAAATTGTTTTTGGTTTCATCTCTGTTAATCTGCTTCTGTCTTCTAGCAGTCATCTTGTATCCTGTATTATGACAGAGATCTGTCTCATTTTCCTCTTACAATAGATGATAATAATATGTTATGTAGTTTTAAAGATAAGAAACAGATCCGGTGAGAAGAAGCACGCAAAATTGTGGAGGTGCAGAAAATGCAGAATGGAAATTTATGTGTCCACAAAAGTCAGAAATACACGTATAACCTTAATAAGAGAGAGAGAGAGAGACATACAGAAAAACAGATTTTTACATTTTTAAGTTAGGTCAAATTAGGTTAAAATAAAGTCTCAAATTGTGTTTAGAGGAAATCATATGCAGCACGGTGTAATTACATTCAGTGACCACGGGGTGTCAGGCCTTCCCCAAACTAATCATTACTTCGCTCTTGAGCAAACGTGCATGAATTTAAAAGCAGCATTTCTTGTGTGTATCTGACTGTCACACTAAAGGTAAGAGACAGAAATGAAATCGTAATATTTAAACTAACCTAAGATTTGCGCAGACAAAATGCTTCCCCTTGTGTTCTTAGGGTGGCCTCAATATGAATCGCTTATGTTGTATTCTTCGTGTTTACAATAGCTAAAAAAAAGCATCTGCTAATCCCATAAATTATCTTTTATTTCTTACGGGGAAAATAAGGCTGCTTGCAAGGCAGTAAAAAGGGAGCAGAAATTTCCCATGTGCAGAAACATGACCGAGCATGACGTCAGTAAAAAAACATCTGAACAATGTTTGCTTACTGGATTACAGGTTTACAAGAGACAAAGTGAAAAGCATTTCTTTCTGAAGCCACAAGTTCAGACAAGCATCCCTGTCACCGAGTGCAAACATAAAAACCAAAAGCCAACATGCAGACGTGTCCGAAACGTGATGAACTTATTGTTTGGTAACAGTAAACAAATTATTCATGTAACAGTAATGCTATAATTAAAGCACTAAACTACACACTGTTACCCTACAGTATGCTCACAGGCCACCAAAATGCTCAGTTGTTCATATGCTCAAGTTCAAAAGTGTTAAAGTATAACAAATGTTATGTTTAAAAAGAAATGTTTTGTCTTTATTTTGCTTAGTTTTAAAATGCTTATAAATATAAATCTCATATATCTGGCAACATGTTAACATCAGTTAGGTCAAAGTTGCCAAAACATATATGTCTGTATCTGTAGAGAAATGCTGTAAGTTGAAAGGAAAAAAGTTATGCATTGGGCTCAGTGTGTTAAATCATATATATATATATATATATATTATAGTTTTTACAGATAACTACTTTATTAATAAATGATTTATAAAATTACTTAATATAATATAATGGCCGTTCAAAACCATAATTAATCGATTAATCTTCGCATAATTCTCATCACTTCATTTACCCTTTTCTGGCTTTTACCAGAGGCTTTTATGTGAATTCACCGTGCAGTTTAATAACCACAAATTTCATAAACATTTTATACGTAATAAATGTTTTAATGGATTGTATGTAAACTGCATAAATAAATGAACGCAACAGTTAACAAAAAAAAACGATGCTTAGCTTTGAGGGTGCTGTTGAATGCACCTTTAGTTTTGTAACACTAGAGGGCGGCAGAAAGCTAGAGTCTGAAAACTGAAAACGTCTTACGAGCTGTGACTACTAATCGTGTTTCTCGTAAATATTTGTTTTTTGCTGCACCATTTCAGCCACATTAATCGCACACTTTTTGCTTCCATTTTTTTCTCTCTTTCTCCGTTAATCTAATTCTCTCTCTCTTATTCATTCTTTGGCACTTTCAGGTGATTGCACACTAATTCCACCTCGATTAAAGATGCATTTCCAGTATTCATTTGCAGTATTTCAGTTGAAGTTGTGGTGCTGAGGTGGAAAATGAGAGCAGAAGGGGGAGGAGGAGAAGAAGAGAGGACCTGTAGGGGAGGGACTCGACGCAGACTGTGTGCTGTTTTCCCCACTTATTCTCTCTCTTTCCTTCCCTCTCCTCACTTCCATCCCCACTTGTGAAACATTGCTTCACTGTACAGATGGACACCAAATCTCGTTTTTTCCTTCTTCTGGACCAATCTTCTTCCTTCTCTGTTTTCTCCTCCTCTGTCATCTAGTTGTCTCTCTCTATCTCTTCTATACCCCTTCTTTCAAGCACGCACTCTCTCTATCTCTCTCTCTGTTGTTAATTTTCCCCGTCGCCCCACTCTTAACTCAGCATGGTGAACAGATAACTGGTAAGCTGTTGAACATGGGCTCCTGCCTCTGCAAAGGTCACCAAGGTCAGTCTCTTTCTGATTGTCTGTGAGTTTATTTGTCTCTGGATCTTATGCCAGTCTTGTTATCTGTGCGTCCTGTGTCCATCAGGTTACCTGTCAGTCTGTTTCACCTGTCTGTTATCTCCACCCTGAAGAGCTTTCCATACCAGCTCCATAATGCACTGATATGTAACATTCACACGTAATGTTTTTCATATATTGTTGAGAATGTAAAATGAGCATGTGTGCTTATATAGCTGTGGCTGAAATAAGTGCAGTATATATGATCTTTGCAGCATTCGTGTCGCTTCATACTGAAAAGTGTTGCAATAACATCCAGAGAGAGCACATAATTGCTACAATAATGGTGTTTTTATTGCGATATGATTGTATTACGACTGCCCTCCTAAACTGAGGGATTTAATTGCCTCTGTTAATTATTTGGCAGAAGATTCTGCCACCACGTTTAGATTCAAACAGAAATTGTTGATGCTGCTTCAAGAGACCAGATTCTGAGAAGCTCTGAGAAGATTCCCTGAGCTGTAGAACCTACCAGAATAAACAAGAAAGAGAGGAGATTATTCAGTTCTCATTTGTGTCATTCTGTCCATGCAGTGGCTTTATTATGAATTGCAAGTCTGCAAGACAGTTTAATCTGGGTTCACAAAGACGCAGTGTCACAGTTTCTACAATTGGAGATTCACGTATGAGGTGACATTTAATCTTCAAGGTGTTCTCCAAGGAAATGGCAAACAGCAGGGTTGCAGTGAAGTGGATGATCTGTAAATCCCAGGGAGAGGGGGCAGTGTTTGTTTATCTCGGCTTGGTGCGAGGGTGTGAAGAATCAGGGACACCGTAGCTAAGGTGGAACGTTGTGTGCTAAATGGCAGGGTCAAAACTGATGTATAATGCATATGTGAGATAGATGGAGTTTCACCGTAATGAATGGAAGGTGGATTTTTGTGGGGGGACACACCACCAACGTGTGACATTGTAAAGGTCACACATTGTCATTTGACACCTATTAACAAAGTGCCCATTCAACAACGTGATGTTGGGGCCCTGAAGCTCCACAGGTCTGAGATAAGCTGTTCTTTTTGAGGTCTCACCTCAATGAGATGCGGCCCATGACGAAAATGTGTTTTTGAGCTCTGGGGATCCCCAGGGAGGTGTTGTCAAGACAATCTCTTGTTGCCATGGAAACATGGGAGCAACAGGAGTGAGTCCCATCCATCCACTCCAGTTCAAACTCAGGAGGGCAAACTGTCATATGCAGGCACACACATTACACTTATAAATATAAAAGTAATAAAACAAAAATCACAGGTAAATAATAATATAGCAATAAAAATATGTACAGGTAAATACCAATAGTGTAAATATGTCTCTACAGACCTCCAAAGTGGCCAGCAACATCCAATGGAAGAGCTTCACTCTTACGCTGAGGGACAGCCCATCTTTAAGGTGTGTTTGCTATACACTGTGAGATTTTTTTAAAGGCATAATTCACCCAATAATTTCCATAATTTTTATCTTTTGTGTAAAACAAAAGAAGAAATTTTGAGAAATGTCTGGTTGGTTTTGTGTCAATACAATGGAAGTCAATGGGTGCCACTGTTGTTTGATTACCAACGTACTTTAAAATTCTTTTGTGTTCTCAGAAGCAAAAAAGTCATGCTTGGAATGACATGAGAGAACTTTCATTTGTGGATGAACTATCCCTTTAACGTGAATGGCCTGGGCTAGGTTTAAACATCAGCATACCAAAAAATAATTACAAGCCTTACTGAAGTCACTCTATGACAGTCTATGAAAATGTATACATTTCAGAGATACATGAGAGTGCTTTCACACACAGACAGGATGTGTGAGAGCTGGGAAAAGCATCTTGTTGGGTGCAATTAGCACCTGTGATTCACACCGTTGCTTGAATATGTGTTATTTGAAAAGCTTGTATTGGATACATTAGGCTGTATGTATTTCGTGTCTTGTTTCATTCAGGGGAACCATCAGTCCTACAATGGGAGCATGTCAGATAAAAGGAGCAACAGTGGGTATGACATAGGAGAACTGGCTACATCTTCCCTGCTGGGTGAGGAACACAGTGCATGTTACACGCAGCATGTGTTGTTTTGCTAGGCATTTTGCTGTCATACATCTGAATAAGAAGTGCAGTCGACCTCTACACAAGCCCGCTAATGTAATTTCCTTCTGCCAGCATATCTCTCTCTCTCTCTCTCTCTCTCTCTCTCTCTCTGTCTTGCATTGCCTCTTTAGCCACCTGTTTTTTTCCTCCTGTTTTGTTGCTCGACTTCTCCACACCCACTCTCTTCAGGAAGTTAATTACAGAGACTAATAATGTGTTATGGGCTTTTAAGCTTTTCCAAAAAAACATTTTTTTATCATTTAGGTTTAATTATAAAACCAGTCAAAAGCCTTTGAATATGTATGGAACTTGAAAAGGAATGAGGGATGAATCTCTGATTGGCCAAAATGTTGCATTTCTCTCTTTAATTTTACAAACAAATTTAAAGCATGTGGGGGAAAGAGCAATTACCGACTCATTTATAAAACTTCAGCACATTAGTAATAAGTTAGCAGGACCTTTAATATTTTTAGATGACTCCTTTAATGTGCCAATATAGTTTTTTTTATTCATTTTCTTTTCTTTTGTATGGAATAAGGGAGGGAATAAGTTCGACATCCCATTTTATCCTGGATCAATGTTTTATTTCTCCTCTCTATAGCATCACCTCTTTACCTCCTTTTGTTCCCTGTTTCCTTTGTTTAGTTTAATTTGCACCCATCTAATCGTTCTGATCGTCACAGGACTGCTGGCCACCATTAAGGACCACATCACTAAGCCCACTGCCATGGCCCAGGGCCGGGTCGCCCATCTGATTGAGTGGAAGAGCTGGGGAGGGGAGGCCACGTCTGGAGGGGGCTGGAGTGGCTGGACTAGAGATGGCGGAGGCTGGGGAGGTGTCGGAGCGGCACTGCAGGAGGACGAACAGCTCTACTCTCACCTCACTGATGAAATCAAGGAAGCTCGGTTTGCTGCAGGTGAGATAGTCTTTTTATAGGCCTATTAAACGTGCCTGCTGAGGTAAGTACAGGATTAATCATGCATGTACATGGCATTATACTGCATTTATACTACATATTACAAATTGGAAACCAACACAATTTTTCAATCTAAGACAACCAACATATACTATAATGTAATTTTATTTAACAGTCATAGCACGTAATTACTGGTGCTTTCAAAGGCAAGCATCACTGTTAGTATTGCTCCTAAAGATGTGAACAAAGACCTAATCATAAGTTTTAAATTTACATACTGTCTATCCACAATGACAGCTACACTTGTATGTCTGCTGACAAATAACTCATTGTAAGTTATTATAGCAACCAATGTAAATACAACACATCTGACAGTATCAACTGCAAAATTAAATAACACCTTAACAGCTGCATAACCTATGCTAAAACCAATTACAACACATTAGCAACCACTTAGCAATGCCCTGGTAACCACCCACAACACCCTAGCACCGAAGCAGCACTTAAATGTTTTTCACTAAAATAAAGTTATATTAAAAACTGGGACTTATCTAAACGACAAAAAGACATTTCCTGGGAAATCAGACCTGATAACTCAAATTATAAATTATTATTATAAACTTACCTTTGGGAATCGGGTTAAGGTAAGGAAACATCTTGTTAAACACTGATTTGTCATGTACTTGCTAAATAACAGTTTTTTGTTTGTTTTTAACCCATAAAAGTTACAGATTTAAGTAAGAAAAACATGGAACTTGAAAGTACACATTTCTGACATGAAGTGACATGGTTTCTTTAGTACTCTACTCTAGTCTAAGTATCTCTTTGTCTCTCACAGGTGTGGCAGAGCAATTTGCCCTGGCTGAGGCAGCGATGAACGCCTGGTCCACACAGGATACTGAAAATCAGGCCACAACCAGCACAATCCCCTTGCAAGGTAATCACGGCAGTACCATTACACCCACTGAACAGCAGAAAGTTTCAGCTCCATGATGGACGTTATTATTCTGAAAAAATCACCAGCATATGTTGTGTTTTGAGACCGAATACAATGATTGGATGAACATTTTATGGTCCCGCGTCTTCTACAGAAGATATATTATACATTTATATAAATATATTTAGACAACTCTACTTAGTGATCACTATCAGAATGTGAAGAAACTTTAACCAACATAACAAAAAATGTTTCTGTAAAAGATCACCTACCCTACCTTTAATGAGCAGAAATGTGATAAACAAAAGACTAACTTTTGCTAGTGAGCTTGTAGATCCTTTAAATAAATGTAACACAATGCTTAGTGGAATCATTCACACCATCTGGTTCATCTCAGTCTGTTCCAGCCTGTGTAAAAATACTGTTATTTTGTTATGAGGGGGGTGATAGCTCTTTTGGAATAATACACATAGAAGAATGATAAATGGCCAAGGCAGATGAGCCAGGTGCAAAATGAATCACAACATTATACCCTGGTATTGATGAGTCTTACGGCCGAGTGCATTAATAAATGGCTAAAAAGAAAATGCTTCTGTTTTCAGAATGTGTTGGGGACCAAATGACTCATGGTCTGAGCACATCGGAAGTCTATATTGAATGTGGACTTAATGGGCTTCTTCATTTACAATACAATTTTTATTCTGTCAGAGAACTTTTCTTTGATTTTTTTTTCATAGTTTTCATTCTAGAGAAAGATGCCTCTTTGTGCTCAAGGTCTTTTTAATTTCCCCCATAATGGTGATGATGTCTTTACAGACCCTGAAGGCCTCTATCTCTCTCAGTTCCTGTTGGATGGAGGGAGTCTAGGTGTACCTCAACACCTATACAGAATGCACATGGAAGCTAATGATGAAACCAGCTCTCAGCTCCCTAAGTCTCATTCCCCCAGTCATTCGTATTCTACAATGGACACCCAGCGTCCTGAACAACAGCAGAGAATTTCTGCGTCTGAAGGGTCCGTGCGACACGCAGACAGCATCTCTCTGTCAGAGGATGAGGTTTTTTATAATTGACATTCTGACTGTTGGTGACGGGAACCGTCAGCATTTTTGTCTATTGTTTGCGTTTGCCGATGTGAGACAGAGATGGTATGAAGTTACGTCTAACGAGGTTATCGCTTTACTGTCGAATATGTAATAGCCATTGCTGAGCGTCTTCAAACAATGAATGCAGGGATCAGTGTACACACAATCATGCTAACTCCATATCACATGACCTTTTTGCAGATGAAAGCCTCTCTGTTTTCCGTAATGATGATAGAGATTGGAGATGAACTTAACAGGGTCACACCAATTACACATCTAGACACCTATTTACAGCAACTATTTGAGACTCAACACTGCACCACCATCCAAAAGAAGAGGATGCCTATTAGTGCTATAGACTGAAGAAGGAGCCAAAATAAATATGCTTTCGTCTCACAGATACGGCACAGACAATTTTCCTGGTGCATTTCTCTTAAGAATCTCAATGAGCTCAGCTCAATGGGGCTACAGGGTGAATAGAATTCTTTTGTGAGGACTTTGGAGGGCGGAGGGTGACTTATGCCTTTGAGAGGAGCTGCAATCATTACTTGGGAAAGTGAGATTTTGGAGATTTTGCTAAATGTTTCCATTGAGAGTGTGAAACGTAACACACCAAATGACTGTAGGTGTACTTGCTGAAGTGTGTAATTTCTAATTTCAAACAGGTTTTATTTCCATTGCCCAGCTAACAATTTTAGGTTGTGCGAACATTTCCCTAATGTTTCCATTAAATAATAAAAACATTGAAAGCATTATTTTGAAAATTCTAGGAATGTTACGTCCAGATTTTATTGAAAACGTCCAGACTGAAAACGTCCAGATTTTATAGAAAAAACGTCCAGATTTTATTGTATTAACGTTACCATGTGGTTATTAGAATGTTATTTAAACATTTTTAAAACCTGTAACATGTTTAAAACGGTCCACTAACAACTGATAATATAATGTTAAAGATATAATGTGCTAATGTTATTGCAAGAACATTTTTTGATAACTGAGAAAACTTTTAGAGAACATTAGCTAATGTTCTGAGAACATTCCCTGTTAGCTGGGTGGTTGTACAAACAGATAGGCTGTGCCAATATTGTGCTGATCAGAATGCACACATAAACAGAGCAGTGGTTTTATAGCACCTCAAAGTTTACACTTTTCAGCATAATCAACCTACAAACGGCTTATATTTGTCTTTGAAAGGACTATACACACTTCAGCTTTAAAAAGGGGTGTGGTCACACTTGCCACCAATTTATATATTATATGTAGAACCGATTCAAGTGTTACCTGAGCTGCCTTCAAGTAACTTCCCTCCGTATTGTGTTACCCTAGTATTGTGTCAACCTGTTACATTTGTGAAAAGTCCTTTGTACATGTAAATTGCAATTTAATCTTAAGAAAGATCTCAAATCTATGTTGCTGCAGAAAACGCTTGCTAACAAAAAATCTTGTGCGTTCATGTGACTGTTCAGCAGGAGACAAAAGCAAGAGAGCTGGAATAACAATCGTCTACCTTCTCTCCATAATTAAGCACTATTCACACTCCACTAACAAAGAGAGGTGGTGGAGAGAAAGATGGTTAGAGAGCGAGAGAAAGGAGAGACGTGGGGATTATAGTGAATGCAGAGGCAGGAGGAGAAATGGAGCTGAGTGTTGGGAGGTGGAATGGTCAAGTGTTATCATGCTCTAGGGTCTTTTAATAGAAGTTTACACAGTGTGATCCTATTGTGGTGTCAGATAATGTGCGGAGCTGCTTTTGTGCTCTGGGGGAGGTTTGGAGTAGGATTTAATTGGGCAGATAGAGGCTCTGGGGTGGTGAGCAGAATTAAAATGGTGTTTGCAACTTGAATTCAATTTCAACCAAACATATTAAAGAGAAGTACATTGAGAATTATTTAAATGAAATCTTGTAAAACTTCCCCTGTGAAAACGAGTGGGATACATGTGGGTAAAACATGAAAAGGAAGAGATTTTGGATGGCTGAGAAGTCAAACAATGGGCTTTTATTATTGAAGATTGTTCAGAATCAGTCTCACACAACTGAAATGTGACACTAGACGCATGTATGTAACAGGGTCAGTTTCAAAGGCAGTCAGTGTCATTGTATCATATAGAATCAGAGATCAACCCATATAGTTCATTTCTGGTCCTAAATTGTATGGCAATTTTGTATCATTGGTTTAGGCAAACAATCTGTAAGAAAATAAATTGTAAAGAGGTTTGTTTTGATTAAAATTCATTAAAATATAAAGGTGGTGAAGGGGCCATTTACACCACACTTTAATAATAGCTAAATTACACTTTAAGTCAAAATCACAGTCCCAAAAATGTTCTAATGTTAGATTAAGCCACTTCAAATTTACCTTCTGTCACTGCACATAATGACCACATTTTTTCAGTTTGTCAGTGCAGTGCATAGATACATTCCTGTATATGTGTGTAGGAAAGTGCTACGATGGTGTCTGTTGCTATTTAGTTCTTTTGGAGAGAATCTAATTAAAGGGCCTTTTTACCTGGGGGGACATTTAGCCCCTGTTGTACCCTACCAAATTCCTGCTTCGTGTCCCAAGATTTGTCCTCACCTCATTATTTCACAATGAATAATAAATGCTTGATCTCTACATAATGATCCACCAGATTAAATATTAAATATAATTATTATAATAATGATATTTAAAATGAAAAGTACAAATTCATGGACTGAGTGTGTCATGCACGCATTAGACTTCCTTTGCCATCTCTTCGATTATTTTCTGCATCTGGAACAAAAACATCACAAAGTTTTATATAAACATCTTCTTTGGCTGCATTTATATAGTCAATGTGACCAGGGTATATTTCAGGGTATATATATATATATATATAAGTATTTTGTTTGGATATGGATATATGCGTGTTTATCTTTGTGAGCTGGCTACTCTTACCTCATTCCATGTGAGGACACCACACAGTTGCCCACTCTCTGTAACATACAAACGCTGCTCGCCTGTGACACTCATAATACAATGAGCCTGACAGAACATACACAAACAAGCATAGTGTTGAAAGAAACCATACACATTATGTGAAGGAAATCTGTGTTAATTCAGTTTATTTTTTGCACCTGTTTTACGGTGGTTTCAGAAGTCAGCTGTAGCCTAATAGGTTGAATAGAGCAAGCTTCTTCCAGCTGTTTACATAAACCCTGCAAAGATAAATGATTTCGGGATGCTGAGAAGACAGCCTCTTAATTCAAATCCATTCATTATTCATGTTAACAGTAAATTTGCACAATTCTTGTTGTGACTCAGCAAATAATGGGTTCAATTACCTCATTGCTATGCTCATGCAGAAAGTCCTGCAGCTGTGATTTGTTGACAGTACCCAGGAGAGTGAGGGAGTCTGGCAGACAAGAAGACAGAAACTAAATTACATCGCTAACTCAAGTCCCAGAGTGTTAGTCCCATTTCATTCAATAGTGCTTTTATTGTACTGTATTGAATCATTATCTGGAGAGTCTCATCTTGGCTATTTCTTCAGTCATCATTACAGAATAATTTGGCCTTTGGTCTTTTCACTAGCTCTCATTCACCTTTGCCAAGCACTGAGATGAGCTGTAGCACAACTATTATAAAAGAGGTGAAATTGTGTCTGTAAACTGATGTCGTGCAAGATAAGGACTCGACAATAAATATGGCCCAGTATGAGACCGTTTCAGGTCAGTTGATATACCAACCACTTGTCAGTGGTTGTCAGACAAATGCTGCGCTTATGCTGAGATGTGTAACATGTGCATCCAACAGACAATTAAAACAGGATTTCTTGCATTTACTGGCTGATGTGACAACTGCTCCGCGTCTCATTCCGTGCATGAGAGACAGACGGTAGCAATTATCAGTTTGTAAACTTCTTTAAAATAAATCTGTTTAAGCACACCTTTTCAATGTATTTTTTAATTATTTTTTGATTCTTTTATTATTTATTGTGTACTTTGGCAATGTTTGAATGTATCATATGAAGCTTTTCCAATGCATAAATCCCAGCGTTGTACGAAATCCAACTCCCTGTGAAATTTTGACTATTTTATCTGACTATATTTTATCTGGTTTATATACTGGAATGCTTCTACCTGATTGGTCTCTATCAGTTAGTCAGATTTTGATACGACACCTGGGGGCTTGGATTAAACAGCTATTATTGCACCTCTGTTTGCACAAAACAGAAACGCAGAAATGATTGTGCACATTATGATCTGTCACCAAAGAAAATGCAGTCCCCTCTCAGATGATGTACAATTCACCTTTTCAGGTATAGAATTTAAGTTTCAACCTAAACATTTAATGTGTAAATTTGTTATGACTAAACCCTCTGACACAACATTTTTCATTTTTGTATGAGGGCAACTAAAAATCTGATCTTATGGCCATGGGGAAAATTCAGCCCTGAAGGTCATTCATCAGACTCACCATGAGAGGCCACAACAGGGAATTCAGTCTCTGTGTTGAGGTTTAGGATTTTCTGCACACTTGTCAGTCCCTCAGCCCTCTCCAACACTGCTCCTGCTGGGATCACAAACTGCTTGATCTGAACCGAGGCCAACCTGTGGTGAAGCGTTCATGATGAAATCAATATACTATCCACGCATCACTGCCTTGATGTCTCCCCCCAGAATCTTTTAGGTCTTTATTCAGTAAAACAAAGCATTACAGCTATGTCAGCTCAAGAAAAATGGAATTACTTTTCTGGCAATAACACTATAATCTGAAGGCCTCAGGCAGATGGTTTACTCACTTTGGACAAGCTCGGATGAGAGATGGCAAGTGTGGGAGTTTTTTAATAAGGGATATGCCATCATAAAAGGATGGACGATGCTTTGCTCTAGCCACTGCGTTGGATACCAACGTAGCAACCAGAGCGGGGACAGCGTGAGTGCACTGACCGGTCATCTCAACAGCCAGTAAGGCTGGTGAGAGAGTTTGTGTTACAGCCCCAGAGAAAGCTGCAGCCCCTGCACATACACACACACACACCAGAATAAAGCCCCATCAATACATTTATAGAGGCCTTATCACCTGAGTCAGCCTGCAGTATGGATAATCTTCATGCAGTAAGTTGACAGTTTAATACGATTGTTTACCTGCTAAAGCATAGCCTCCCGGGTTTATCAAAGGCTTTGCTGATGAGATTCCATCTGAGAACAGATAGGCAGAGCCCTCACCCACAAAACGCCCCACAGCAGCACCTAAACACAGTCAACTGTTTTTTCAATAGGAGTGTAGGACATCTATTGGGTCACTGGATTAACTGAAAACTGCTATTGATTCTGGATTATTTAAGATTATTGAAGATTTGTTCATTATATTGCAAATCAGTTAGTGTATGATGGATATACCAGTGTGCAAGTATGGGCAGTGAGGAATGGCATATGCTACAGCATTTGAAATTATAATGACCCTATTTTACTTACCATAAACAAACACTGGCATGAAATAACCAGCAGGTAAAGGCAAGGTGCATGCCACAACCAACAGCCCAACCTTAGTTGTTAGAAATCATGAAATCAGGTTATGAGAATGTTTTTGAAACAAAATACTAATTACTATTAATACATAGTTTAATATTTTACTTTCATATTCATTTATTTTCACCTTTGTAAGAATAAATAATCCCAGTGTTTTGAAGTAACTTCCGTCAGGTGGGTTCCATGCCTGCCAAAATGTGTTCTGAGGCTCAGGCAGTGCTGTGGCATTCTGGGAAATAGTGTGCCATGATGTGGCATCTAACAGGGATGTAAGCAGCTGCTTCATTGTGAGCTATTAGGAAACAAAATAAAATTTAAAGACAAAACACGAACAGAAAACACCCAGGTTCCATTTTACCACCAGTATTCCACAAATAAAACAATCCTCACCTCAGCAGCAATGAAACGTCCTGCTGAGTGATAAAACGTAAAGCAGGCAAGGAGAAATGCCACAATCGCTGAATAAAGAGTCTTTCTAGATAAATATATACATAGAAGTTATCATATTTTAACATATATACCATAGTTACCCTGTTAGATGATAAAGTTCTCTTTCAAATAGTATGAAATGATTTTGAGTTATGGGAATAAATGTTTCTGATGCTCACTCTGTTGCCAAAAATCTGCTGATGGGTTTGTTTGTCTTGACAAACCGCAGAGCCCACCGATGGCAGTACAAGTAAATACAACAGATAAAACCGCAGATCAGTCTAAATGAGAAAACAGGAAGAAACATCGACAGAACAATTAATACAAGATGAAAGAACAATAAAACAAATATAATGCAGATATGTGAATATACATATCTCAGATATTAATGGACAGTTACATAATCATGGTAAATTCTGTTGACTTACTTGGGTATAACTTACCCAAGTAAAACAAAAAGGAACATTTCAGATGGCTGGTAAGGCACATCAGCAGGATAGCTGGTTTTAAACAGGGCCTGGATGGTTTCTGTGGGCAGAAATATTTAATCATCTCTCTTGTTCTTCTGTATTCTGCCTCATAAAACATTTAGAATACATTAAAATGACTTTCTAGTGATACTTTGTTCAATAATATTATAATTCAGTAATGCTTCAATTCATATAATCCCATAATAAGGCCATTGGGGGAGCTGATGGCTTTTAGCAGTGGGGTTTTTTTTGTGGTAGTTTACAGATCTGTTCTGGTTGGGTTGGAAAAGCAAATAACAAAAATGCAAATATTAAATGCAACTAATTATGCAGTTGTGCACAGTACTTTCATGCTAGCAAAGAAAAGCTCATAAACCGCTTACCGTCTTTTGTATCTGACATCAGAATAAAAAAAATAAATTAAAATTTTGTCAACTTTTGTACAATAAGCAATTCTGTGTTGGGACATCCTCTGGTGTAAAAAAAAAACTACCACCACCCATTAGGCGGCGCTGTAGTGCAAACACTCACCTTGATCTCTGCTACAGACAGACAGCAGCCTGAAGGTTATTGCTCCACAAGCTGCTGCAAAGAAGCAGGGGCAGTAATTGCTGACTGAATAATAAGACCCCATTACCTCTACACTGAACAGAACCCCTGTGGGAAAAGAAGATAAGGCAAGAAAGATTCATTTAAAAACTGATGGGCTCCCAACTAACAATTTTAGGTTGTAAGAACTTTTCCCCCAACATTTCTATTAAGTAAGAAAAACTTAAAAATGGTTTGAAAGTTCAAAACATCCAGTTTTTTAAAGTAATTAACGTTGTTTCTTGATTATAAGAACGTAATTCAAACATTTTTAATTCTGTAACATTTATAAAACATTCCACTAACAACTTAACATTAATGGTTTTGATATATATGATATATAATGTTAAAAATGTTCTACCAACATTACCGCAATAACATTTTTGATAACTTTGAGGGAGCTTTTAAAGAACGGCAATGTTCTGAGAATGTTCCCTGTTGGCTGGGCTGATGACATGCATTAAAATATTTCTTTGTCATTCTTAGGATTAAAGGATTTCATGCCGGCTATTAATTTACCACTGATTGGAGCCCCAAAACAGCTTGCGACACCAACTGCTGATCCCACAACCAGCATTTCTCCTTTAGATGATTTCTGCAAGACATGGATAAAAAGAGCAATATAAGGCACTAGCATAAGTACTATACAATTTCCATCTAGTACTCATAATACAAAATTAGAGTAGACGGTAAGGTTCATACACAGCAGTACATTTCTGCTACCTGCTTTCCACCACGACAGGAAACATGCAGACGATTCATGAACGCACCCACCATGATGGATAAATGGACAAATGGACCCTATTGAGATGACAAGTTTTATTGCAAAAGGTCAATATATTGAGAATGTCCATTTACTCATACAGCTGCACACCCTCATATTTATGTATAAAACAGGTCCTTACCACTTTGCCGAGAAACACTGTGCTGCCTGAAGCTAGTGTGCAAATCATGCCAACCACTTTAGCAAACAGATTGGAGAGAGACAGGTAATCTGGCATGTTCATTCCTAAGAGAATAGCCCTTACCTCAGGAACGCCAGAACCTGAGGGATTGGGAGACAGATCACGCATGACTAGAATGTAACAAACAGCCCTTCTCACAGAATGCACATACCTGAGTAGTTGTTTTTTTTTTACTGGAACTTCCAACTTCCTATTTGTCTGAAAATTAGGTTCCATCATTATTGCCTGTCTATAATGCTGTGACAAAAATCACCTTTTTGCATTTGATGGTTTAAATTTCATCAGTCTAATCAATTTGTACCTTCCACAGACCATTTGCTCTAAATTGAAAAATTTTCCCAGATCACTCCAAACACATTTGAAAACTGTTCCCCATCAGTTTAAACAGTAAATTGAGTAAACAGAGAGGATGAATGTGCTTTGAATATTTAATGGGCGGGACTTGAACCCACGTGAGCATAGGCTTATGCACTAACAATCTCATTGATCTAATTTGTTGTTAGCTTTCTGGATTTTCATAGATACTGCTGTGTCCAGTTGACCTGCAGATGATGGACAGATGCTGTGAGAGAAGCTGGTGGACAGGGCACAGAGGCAGGCAGGGTACAGTGTCCAGCAGAGGAACTGCAGCAGGTGGTGACCCTTCAGACAACCGTATAGCCACTGGTGAGCTAATAAGAGACAAGGGCACAGGCTTAGGATTATCAGTGCGTGATAAATGCTAGTGAGTGTAAGGTCAAGTCTGTTTTTGAAAGACCTTGCCCCATACAGCTGCTAACATGCTTCAGTGCTCAAACAGTTAACCATCCCAGCTGCATCTATGTAAAGCAGCTCTTTCTCATTATGTAAATTTTGTACGGAATTTTTATAAGTGACATTGTGGAGCAACTCACCGTTCAGCAGCTTGGCCACAGTCATGTCCATGAAGAAACTTATTAGAGCAGTAATCATCCCCAAAAGGGCATAACAATACCACTCCATACTAGCCAAAGAGACCATAGCCTTCTTCACACACAGCACACAGTCTGCACAAATTCAAAACACAGCTCTTACTTTCATTTGTTTGGAATGACTTTGAGTTGCTGCTTTCATCAATAACAGAGGATATAAAGATGAACTGAAATGATTCCACCTCACCCCTGATTCGTGACCGACCATGTTTCCATGGTTTCCACTGGCGCTCATTAGAGCTGATTAACGTTTCCTTTGCGTTGTTTGCATCTATCTTATCTTGATCTGTGCACAGTTCTTCATTGTTCTCAAGACGTTTCACATCTAAGTTAATCTGGTCCATTGTCTGAAAATGTACAATTCGCTCATATAAACTGAATTGCCCTAAATGTTTGTGACAACTATATAATGAAAAAACAGACTGTTTACTGGAAGGACTGGAATGTTTCAAATCATTTTATGTCAGTTCAACCTCAATTCAAAGATGTTTTTTAACTGTTACTAAATCAAATGTAAAGTTTTAAAAGAGCTCACCTGTTTGCCTGTGCACTCCACATGAAAGACGTTAAGGTCAGTATCTACTCCCAATTCTCCGCCACCCTGGCCTCACCAGATGTAACAGGAATGGAAAATTAAGCTTTAACTTATTTATGGTGCACGTCCTCAACTGTTTGCCTCTGGGTATGCACTGAATTGGAACAATGTGAAATTGAAGTTTCCTTATTTGCTTTTATTTTAAATTCACTTTGATCTTGGAAATGTCATTCATACACAGATCCTCATGGCCTTTTGCAGCTTTTAATTAGGCGGTTGATGAAATGACCAGCGATCTGTTGTGAATGCAATGGCAATAAAGTGCAGATCATAGAAAGACATAAACACACATGTACGCACATACCACTCTCCTGCTTTAATGAGCCCTGGCTAAAGTGAAAAGATCAACATGAATTTAAAAGTGTAGCCATCTCTTGTAATGGTTGTATTGTGTATTTCATGTGATTTTCCCTTTTCGAGCACTGGTTAGTATTGAATTAACCTTCATTCAAGGTGAAAGCAATCAAATTCACCACCTCCCACACACACACCATCGCATACAATCATTCATTTCAATTAGTTATATTTCTCCAAAGAATTCCTAAATTCACACAGTGATACTGCTGTGCAAATACTTTATACTATAATTTCCATTGCCAGTCTAACCATGGGGATTCCATTAAGCTATTATAGACAATTAAAGCATTAATGCATAACTTGGGCCATGTATTTTACTCAGTCAATATCTGACCGTCACGTTACATCCTTCTCTGGGATATTTATATTATGGGGTACGTTATTTACCTCAGGAGGAGCAGTTTACACACAAAGGCAGTCATGTTAAAATTATTGCGTATGCTTCTATAACCTCTCTATTTACTAATTTAGCTGAGGGCTTACAAATGGGGGCCGCATTTACTAATTTAGCTGAGGGCCTGATGTTTTAATTTTGAAGGCACTGTTGCCCCTTAATATTACTTTCTTTGCACTCTATAAACACAAAGAAATTGATGACTCTGTCTAATAAAGCTGAAACAATTTCACGTCCTTTGATTCTGCTCTGAAACCCCATCACAAACTGAATGACACAAGGTGAAACTTGTTGTTTATATGAAATTTGAACCCCCTGATCCGTTTGGAATTGTTTTATCCCTCCTGGTAGACTCAGTCTGCTATTCTCAGAGGAGTAGCTGAATCAAAGGGTGACTATGTGTAAAATGTCACAATAATATTGTTTGCCTCACTCTGTGACTGATGAGTGGCTACCCTCTGCCATTCCATATTGAGTTTGTTTTTCCTGTCAATATTCATAGTTATTCTCAGACAGGTCTAGACACTGGGTTGAGAGTTATGGAATCGTGACAGTCACAAAAGCAAACAACCCAGCTAACAGAGAATGTTCTCAGAACATTGCCAAATGTTCTGTAAAAGTTCTCTCAACATTATATAAAGTTCTTACAATAACGTTAGTATAATGCTATTTTTTAATGTTATATATTGTATATATTAAAATTATTATTAATTTGTATTTTATTTTTATATTTATTTATTTATTTATTTGTATTTTTATTATTAGTTTATGATTTATATTTAATTTATACATTTTTCTTAAATTGTTAGTGGACAAAAAATAGAATTAAAAAAATAATTAAAAATGTTTATATTACCAAGTAGTAACGTTAATAAAACGTCTAAAAAACCTGTTCCTAGAACATTCAAAATAACATTTCTAACATTGTTTTGCTTAATTTAAACATTTTTACAACCTAAAATTGTTAGCTGGGTAAACAGTATGAATACATGAGTGTAGCTTCATCTAATCAATTTTAAAGATTACTATTTGTTTCTTTATGTTAAAATAAGTTTTTGGCCTCCCAGTGCAATATGACAACTATAGTAACACATTTGATTGATTTTCCTGAAAACTTAAAACGCTGTGGTGTTCTGTGGTGCTTTGAACATCCCCTCAATCTTTGGAAAATCTGCCATCTTTGCTCATGGGTTTTCAGTCAGGGCTTCTGAGCTATAAATGCCATGTGACTTGTCACTCTGAAGTCGTCATTTGAATGCTGATTGGCTGATGGCACTACAAGAATGCAAACAGTCCCAGCAACCTCAGTAGTGACCATCCTGAGCCATTATGTGAAAAACAGAAAAAAGGAAAAGATATGAATAAATAATGAAAGTCTGTTTCACGCTTTTAAGAGCGTTTCAATAAAAAAGAAACTATTCAAAATATTCACTCAAAACACACGCCTGCTTCTACATGGCTGACAATGGAGACGGATGACTTGTAGCCAGATGGTGTAGTTACAAAACCTACCAGCAGGGCTTAACTGAACAACCCATGTTGCTGAAAAAAGTGTAAACACTTAAGCTTTAAATTTTGAACAAATTGTTTACCTCCACATGCCCTAGAGTGTTCATGTTGTTACAAAATGCTTCCATGAGGACTGTCCAATGACATTTATGAACTAGATCAATACCTGGGAGGGTATCAAGTGAACTTTATAAAGTGAGCTCACATTAAGCTTGAGGACAAACTGTGCCAGTAGCGATTATACTGCTGACAGATTAAATGCTTTCTCTTTTCCTGTCTCACTCTATCTCTCTCTCCTTTGAACAGAGTGAAAATAGAAGAGCTGCATTAGTGACACAGGCTGTTGACTTTCTTGGCTGGATTCTGACAATCTGTGAAGGACTTTAAAGTTTATATTGATTGGAAAAGAACCAATCATTGATTGGAGAAGAACAGGAGACAACACCAGAATTGTCGTAATGGAAAACAACACAAAGGCTCCAAAGCAATCTTGTTTATCATCTTGAAACCTTATGTTTCCGAATTCTTGTAGTGCCTCTTGAATTGAAAGAAGACATGAAAAACTTTTGCAAATAAGTAAACCTGCAGAAATGAGTGTTGAGTACCATGTTGCTAAAGAGTCTATTATTAGCAACTGTTCTCCAAAAACAAACGGCACCTAATCCATTTTCCTAACATCATTTGTCCTCCACTACACACTCTCATCAGCATTCCTTTCATCTTTTGGAAGACCTTCTGTGTGAACCTTCATTCTTCAACCTTGTTTATAAAGAGATGAACATCTTTTTCTCAGCTGTAATTTTAGGTAAACTGACATTGTGCTGTCAAGGAATAGTAAAGACCTGGGCAGTCTTCATTCATACAATGCTTTATAAGAGTGCACCTGCAAATCATAGCAAATTACTCTGGATGACAAGTTGGAGAGAAATGGATGGAGAAAAGGCAGAATGAGAGAGAGGAAGGGACTAGATGGCTATTTCAAGAAGTGAGTGTCTGGAATGCCAGCTGCTTACTCCCCCACGCACCCCTCTCTGCGTATCTCTCTCTCTCTTTCCTATCTTTGAGTCTTTGTCAGAGTCCCTTTCTCAACCTCAAGCCATCATCACACAAAACTTTTCCGACCGCTGAGCCCCTCTCTCTCATGTGATAAATATAGCATGCTGTCATCCTACAATTAACACACACACATGCGAGCACATCTACGCACAGAGCCACTCAGTGGGGAGGTAGAAACTCACAACCTAGACCCACCATATAAAAGACAGTCAGACAGACAATACCCACAGACCACAGCTAATAGAATCTGTGAGAGGAGTTTCGTTTCAGGGAACACTTGAGAGAGGATTCACATAGTGTTTTGAATAAGGAAAGGCACAAACTACCCCATTTGTAGCCTTTTGGACTGATCTTATCACTTTAAAACTCTGACTGGACATTGATTTGAGCCAACAAAACCTTCTAAATACTAATGAGCACAACAAACTCTTCTGCTTATCGATCGGAGTGCAGTTACCACCAGACTTCCTCATCATCCACAACAAACCCATACATGGAGAAAAGCCGGGGACTGTTTGCTGAGGACTTTGGATCTTTCATGTGTCCAAAAGATGCTTTGGGATTTCCAAGTGAGTTTTAAAACCTGACAGTTCTTTATGGATTTCTATAGTGTAGTGTTTTTAAATACCTAGCTTTGACTCAAGCACTTTTGTTTATTTCTCCACCAAAAACACACAAACATAAAAAGACTCTAGACAATAGAATCAATCCACTGTTTGCTTCCATAACAATTATTTTTACTTATTTCTTTTTACTTTTTTACTATATTTTTACTATTATTTTTACTTTACCCTTAATGGCTGTATATATTGACATGCCAGTTAGAATGACAAATGTGTGAAGGGATTTATTTATGGTAGGATATGAATTTTACTAATGTTTTCAAGACTAAATGAGACATTTGACAGTTTATGTACATATGTGGTATGAGCTTTTGAATCTGTGTGGTTCGTGTATGTGAAGGCAGATGTCTTTTCACACAGCTGCAACCAGGCATGTGTAAAAGTATGTGGTTAAATACAACAGATTATTTTAATTGTGCTGACTGGTATTGTCAGTGCCTTACACAAGGGCATCTGGGGGGCAAACGGAGGGTGAGAATTTATGGCCCAGAGCCAAAGCTGTGACTTCACTGTTAGAGAATGACTCAAGTGACGCTGCCCCAGAGATGTCTGCTGCTCACTGACAGTGATATATGAATATGAAGTGTGGTCTGAGATTCATCAAATTCTCACGTCACTAGTGAGGTATATTAATGCATAGTAATGTCTATCTGCAGTATAGTGACAGTTGTAAGCAGTTGTGAGCACTCATAGCTGATTTAATTGATTCTGTTATGCTTAGTCACACACACACATGCACACACATAGATATGTGTATGTGTTTATATATTTTATATATATTGGAAACAGTATTAATTTATTTACATACTTTAGTATGTTTATATTGCAAAGCCATTCAAGCAGTCATTGATGTGCAGTGTCATATCCTTGTACTGTAAATTGTATCACATTACAGTTAATACATTTTAATGTGGGAGAGACTATAAAAAATGTAGCATCAGCTTTGATTGGTAATACTGTCATATTTTCATTTCTTTTCAGCATAAAAAATTAGCTTGAGGTCAAACAATAATTGGCAGTCAGTCTGATGCAGACCTCTTGTTAAAGACCCCAATATAGAGTGTTTAAATTTATTATGAGGTTGTTGCTGAAGGTGTCTGATGAAAATGTTGCATTAGACCTACAAATTCTTTGCTAACACTGTTATAGGCCCAAATATGGTCAGATATTACTGTGTATTTTATTATATATATAATCTTTTAGATAGAACAGGGGCAGCTGGAAACATCAAAACACTGGGAGACACATACCAATTCACAGTGGATGTCCAAGACTTCTCACCTGAGGATGTGATAGTCACAACCTCTAATAATCAGATTGAAGTTCATGCTGAAAAGGTAAACTTGCAGTTTCCTATTTCCTGTGTATAATACTGTTTAATCTTCAGAATATATGATGCATTCTCTTATGTCTGCTTTTATTCAACAGCTTGCTACTGATGGCACAGTGATGAACACTTTTACCCATAAATGCCAGCTACCAGAGGATGTGGACCCCACCTCAGTGAAGTCATGTTTAGGGGCCGATGGGACTCTCACTATAAAAGCACAGAGAAACCCTGCAAAACTGGAGCATGCACAAACGTTCCGCACAGAGATCAAAATTTAGATCTTTCTCCTCCTGCTGTATCTAAACTCCAGTTTTCCTATGATAACTGACCTTTAATAGTTGCGTAGTCTTGCTTTGTCATTCCTACATGACCTCCTCATATTTCTTATTTGACTACATGAATTTAATCATGTTGCATGTATGAAAATCATTGAAGACTAATACACAAGTCAATTTCCCAGCACAGTGCCTCTAAATATATAGTGAGATCCAAATATTCAAGACCACACTGCAAATAATAATAAGGAAAGTTATGAAATATTTATCACATTTAAATATTTAAAATTCTACATAATTCTAGGTCACTAACCACAATTTTGTCATTGACCATGTTAAAGAGAAAATTTATCCTAATATTAAATTGTTGTCATTATTTACTCATGCTTTTGTTTAATACAAAAGGCAGAATGTTAAGGACTGACAGCCTCAGTCACCATTTAGTTATATTGTGTGGAAAAAACATTCTGCCTTTTGGTGTTCCATGCGAGATAAAAAGCAAACGAGTTTGGAACAACATTGTGTTGAGTAAATGATGACAGCATTTTTATTTGCAGGTGAAATTTTTCTCTTTTGTACATAAGGTCATATGTTCTTGCTTCTATAGAAACACACAATATAAACATTAATTCTCGTCATACTAGAACAACATGGATCATTATTTTTTTATTAAAATAAATGTATTACATCAGAAAAATGCAAAATTTAAGTATTTATACCAGTGGTCTTTCGACCCCACCACAGTCGTGACAAGCAATGAGAATGTCTCATTGCATCTCATTCCTAAATGCAAAGGAACCTATTCAGTGTACTGATAATTATTGTCAAGTTACATTTTTTAAATGTAAAACTGTATTGTTTTAAATTTAAAATAAAATGAAATCAACACGTATGAAAATCAATTCATACTGGTATCTTAATGAATATTTGATATATTTTGAGTTAGTGAGTCAATGGTTAGTCAATGGTGTCTGCTTCCAGTATAGTGGACATCATGAGCAAATAACAGGTACTCTATGTGCTTTTGAGTACTTGTTCTATGAATAGAATCTGCTGTCATTATTCAGTCTTATCTCCTTTTTTGTGCTGTGTGTCAGCTATCAACCTGTCACCGTGCTGTACCACATACAAATGAATGCCAGTCAGCACTTCTTGTACATATCAAGACAAATGATCTTATATCGATTTATCTCTCATTGCTTGCATTAAATAGATTTTATAGTTAATTATAGTGTTATATATCATATACCGCTAATGAAACCAAACCCCTTCTGGAAATCAGACCTCCATCCAGATGGAAGTTATGGCAAACTTAAACAAACAGGGTGCATGGACAAACAGTGTAGACTTCAGAATGTATATAATATTTCATATTCTGGAAGGAATATGAATATAATCACGAACTTTAAAATGTGTTAACTGAAATACATTTAACCTTATATTTAGTACTAAATAGTACTTAAAGCTCAACAGGTCTGTCCGTTTTGCCCAAATCTAGTTATGGTTGACTGGCCGGTTTGTTAATGGCTGAAAATGCACTAAAAACGAGGCCAAAATGTCCACAGATTTGCACGTACATGTAATAATTAAGAAGTGGTGGTTTTTAAGCGCAAAATGACCTAAATTCATGAAATAATTGGGTTTTAATTTAAGAAATTTTCCTCACTCCACTTCGTGTACACCAGGGAGCCCAACACGACCCTCCGTATGTAATCACAGCTCAAGCTCGCCGTCACGCGGTCAACGCGTTTATAAACAAAACCCTGCGCATGCGCAGTTGTCGCTCAACAGCAGCCATTCGGTCGGCCACTATCAATCGATTAGAGAGTGGAAGATGGCGGCGCGTCGAGGCTGAGCGTCGAGATCGATCACCGAAACACTCGATGGACGGATCAGTTGAAGTCTGCGAAAGCTCGAAATTCGTCCAATATACAAGGTACACGACCTAAAACACAACTCGATCGTTTAATAGTTGTTAGGTCCATTCTTTAGAATAGTCTCTAAACGAATGCGCCGAGGAAATAAGTAAAGAAGAGGCAGGATTTCAGCCCGCCTCTGTCAGCGCCATCTTGATCCAGCAGGGCCAGGCACGCTGAATTAATCCCGGAGCAGAGAGAAAAGAGAGAGAGAGGGTTCATAATCAATCCACAACATCGTCAAACACATTCTTGATAGGGAACGGAACAGTGGCTCGCCAAACCACCAGACAAATTTGCACTACCAAACATTATTGTGCTCAGTTTGTCGTAGCCTGCTGTGGATAAAGAGAAATTGACTGCAGGGCTGAATGTCTTGAGAGACTTACAGATAGTCGTATCAGTGTCACACAGAAATAAACTCTGGCTGTTACATAACGATAATGTTTGTTTGTTAAATTAAGTGATGAAGTCTGCTGGGTGATTCATGTCTGCCAGTGCACACGCAATGAATCACAACGAGACTGATGCGCCACACAATACTGCATTTGCATAGCAGATTACATAACTGTAGGAATAAATAACAATAACCAGACAAGTTTGTTGTGAAAGTGCAACCTCATTAAATACTGACTATAATTAGGGAAGCCAAACGTTTTTGATATTGATAATGCAAGCTTGCAACTGTCTGTCAAGGTTTTATGTGATTACAACAAATATAAACCTTTACATTTTTACAGGTTTACATTTAATTGTGAAATGAGGTTATTTTAAAATACACAAACATGACTGCTTCTAAGTCTCATTTGAAACAGCAATGAATAGAAATGAAATCTATTTGTTTGGTTGTCCTTTCCTTTTATTTAAACATCAGGGTAATCGCTCCTTAAGACCTACAATTCACTCCATCAGTCATGGAATTTCCTTGGCATAGTGGAAAAGTCCTTGGGCAACTCAATGAACAGCGTCAGCTGGGGCTTCTTTGTGATTGCACGTTTGTGGTGGATGGAGTCGACTTCAAGGCCCACAAGGCTGTGCTGGCAGCGTGTAGTGCTTACTTTCGCACTCTGTTTTTGGACCAGAAAGATGTTGTTCATCTTGATATCAGCAATGCTGCAGGTAGGGTTGTTCTCATACAGAGATTTTTACTGTATTTGGACTGGTGTGCATTATTTCACATGCCATTCAATTGATTCCTTGTTACAGGTCTTGAACAAGTTCTTGAGTTTATGTACACAGCAAAGCTGAACTTGAACCCTCAGAATGTGGAGGATGTGCTTGCTGTTGCTAGTTTCCTTCAAATGCAGGAAATTGTAAACGCTTGTTCAGCTTTTCAGTCCTTGGCTGTTCCTTTATCGTCCAAGCCTGGTTAGTGCTGAGTTCACATTTTGGTGTGACAATGAAAGAAGGTATTGTTATTCTGTATCTCATGGCTGCTGTTCTGTATTTGTGTTCATAAAGTGGTCTTAACAGAACCTGTGGAGGAACAGCAGAGATCTGTAAGAAAACCAGAGGATCCACCTTCTCAGGAGGAGCAGGTGAGTCATGTGGTGGACCAGAATGTGATACCTGAGGTGACGGAAGCTTCCCCACCATCAGGGACAACAGAAGCCCAGGAGGGTTCATCTAGCCCAGTTGAGAAGCAAAGCACGAAGACTCAGAGAGCTGTCAGTAAAGGAAGTGGATCATCTAAGATCACCAGACAAAAGAAAGCTGGTGTTTTAGACTCCAAGATAGAAACGGAAGAGAGAGCCACAGAAGAAATTCCACAACATCAAGATGACCCTACTGATGCAGACTACACTCCAAGTCAGTGTTCCTTCTCTTTTTCCAGTGCTTTTGCTAATGTTCACCATTTTTCAATACTTGTGTGACATTATAGTGTCGTTACAGAACCTCAGAGGGCGGCAGCTAAACGGTCGTATGTTAGCACAAGAAGAAGCAAATCGAAATATGCAACCATTCACTCGCCCACACAAGGTAAACATCAGTCTTATATAACAGTGGTGTAAATTTACCTCGCATCTCTGTTTCATAACTGCTAACATGTTTTAACAGTCGATGAAAGTGAGGAAAGTGTGTCAAAGGATGAGAGTGTTAAGAGCATTGCTGAGGAAGTTGATGGAGAAGAAGAAGAAGAAGAAGAAGAAGAGGAGGAGGAGGAGGAGGAAGAAGAGGAGGAGGAAGAGGAGGAAGAAGAAGAAGAGCAGATGGAGACAGAGGATGGAGAAACATCTGGTTCAGAGGGGAAGAACCAAAAGTCTGGATCTGCGGCTGAGCGCAGTGAGTCTAGAGCTTATGGCTCTGTCACACACAAATGTGAGGTGAGCGATTATCCAGTTCTGTCAATAGACTATAGTACTATATCTCATTGTTTCTCATAGAAGTCCTAAGATTGTTATGTACTGCCAGTGAGAAGTTTGGACACACCTACAAATAGAAATAGCCGAATTATGTGGTGACCAAAAATGGGAAAACAGTTCTAGTTTCTAAGCCACCATTTGCCTAGATTACAGCTCTGCACATTCTCCCTAAAACTTCATGAGCTTCCACCTGAGATGCTTTTTGAGCAGTTTTAAAGTTCTTATGGGTGCTGGGTACTTATTTCAAGCACTGAAGCACTATGTTTAGATCAAAAGGTTTTAAGATCACAAGAAACATAAATTTAATCATATGCATCCAAACTTTTTATTGGTAGTGCGAAAATTGTGCAGAGTGGATGTAATAGCTTGTTTTTTGTTTTATTTTTATGGTTTTAATTTTCTATATTCTCTCCTACACTAGATTCAAATTTAAATGTTTCTTCATAATTGTCCTTATTTAGATCTTCTAATTGTATCCTATTTATTATAATAATCGATTCGTGCAGGATTGTGGGAAGAAGTTCACACACACAGGGAACTTTAAACGTCACATGCGCATTCACACTGGTGAGAAGCCATTTAGCTGCAGAGACTGCAACAAAGCCTTCTCAGACCCAGCTGCCTGCAAAGCACATGAGAAAACACACAGGTGAGACCTATATGCAGACTGTCATTGTCTGAGGAAAACCACATCTATGAAATGAATGTGTAGTTCTCACATGTTCTGCCCACCTCTGCACCTCCAGTCCTCTGAAGCCATACTGTTGTCCTACATGTGGAAAGAGCTACCGGCAGATCAGTCTGCTGAACCTACACAGAAAGCGGCACACAGGGGAGGCGCGGTACAGCTGCGAGGACTGTGGAAAGCTTTTCACCACTTCAGGAAACCTAAAGCGCCATCAACTGGTGCACAGCGGGGAAAAACCCTACCACTGTGACTATTGCGAACGGGCGTTTTCTGACCCCACCGCCAAGATGCGACATCTAGAGACCCACGACACAGACAAGGGTCACAAGTGTCCACACTGTGACAAGAAATTTAACCAGGTGAGGGATCAGTTTAAAGGAATAGTTTGTCCAAAAATGAATTTTTTTCATCATATACTCATGTCATTTCTAAACCAATATGATTTTTCTTCTGTGGAACAGAAAAGATGATATTTTGAGAAATGTCTCTGTGGCTTTTTTTGTCCATACATTGGATGTCAGTGGGTGCCAATGTTGTCTGGTTACCAGCATATTTTAAAATGTTTTCTGTTGTGAGTAAATGATGCAAGAATTTTCATTTTTGTGTGAACTATCCCTTTAAGATCAAGATAAGATCAGCTGCAGCAAAATACAGTGAAAGACTCTCTTTGTTATTGAATCTGTTATAGTTAAATATGGCATTGATTCGATCCTTTTCAGTTTGGGAACCTGAAAGCGCACCTGAAGATTCACATTGCAGATGGGCCACTCAAGTGTAAAGAGTGTGGGAAACAGTTCACCACCTCAGGTGAGATTTATATGCAAAGGCCGGGTGTGGCGCTTTTGCCGCACCGTGTATACATGTGTAAAGAAATGTCAAGATTTGCCTTTATTGTATGCAGGCAACCTAAAAAGACATCTGCGTGTACATAGTGGTGAAAAGCCATTTGTCTGTATGCATTGCCAAAGAGCATTTGCTGATCCCGGGGCCTTACAGAGACATGTGCGAATCCACACAGGTATACAGTGTTTCTTACTTGTGCATTACTCTACATTAAAATTCATGTGTGGAGTTGATTTTATTTTATTGTCTTCCTGTTTCAAGGGGAGAAGCCATGCCTCTGCATGATTTGTGGAAAAGGGTTCACACAGGCCAGTTCACTCATTGCTCATGTACGTCAACATACTGGGGAGAAACCATACGTGTGTGACCGCTGTGGTAAAAGGTAACTGAGATAATGCAAAGATGATTTACTCATTTTCAATGGCACCATATGATAAAACAATTTTGTTAACTGTCACACCTCAAAGGTTCGTCCAGTCCAGCCAGCTTGCCAATCACATCCGTCACCATGACAATATCCGACCACATGTATGCCATACCTGCAACAAAGCGTTTGTTAACGTGGGAGATCTCTCAAAGCATATCATCATTCACACAGGTAGACAAGCATGACAAAACAGAACAACATCTTTTATATTTCAGCTTTGTATTATGTATTTACCTGTCCTGTGCTTATAATTACTTCCTGCCCAAAGGGGAGAAACCTTTTCTGTGTGATAAATGTGGGCGAGGATTCAATCGCGTGGATAATCTCCGTTCCCATGTGAAGACGGTGCACCAGGGGAAGGCGGGCATGAAGAGACTGGTGGTGTCTGAGGATGACGGGGAAGAAAAGCTCCTGACTGATTCCACCCCGAGCTCGGAACTCGACAGTAACGAAATCAACATCGTAACCGTGACGACTGATGACATTGTGACTCTGGCCACAGAGGCTCTGGCTGCCAGTGCTGTAGCACAGCTGACAGGTGATGAAGCATACTGGTATTAAGGGGGAACATGATAGAGGCATTGTGGGTAACTAATTTAAGATGGATCATGATTCCTTTCTCAAGTTCCTAAATAGTGCCTTGAAAGTGGCATCTGAGCCATAAAGAGTTAGAGATGATTTGGTGGTCACCTGACCTGGTTTTATGTTTTTAAACCCCTAGTAGTGCCGGTGGCAACCTCAGTATCTGCAGATGAAACTGAGGCACTAAAAGCAGAGATTACAAAGGCAGTGGAGAAAGTGCAGGAGGCTGGTAAGGCAAATAAACACCAGAGCCTATTAGCAGGGCAGAAGCAATTATATCTAAATGTGATATAATTCAGTGTTGTGCCGAATCAGCATGTTAACCCCAATATTCTTCCTGCAGATCCCAACACTCAGATCTTGTATGCATGTGACTCTTGTGGTGAGAAGTTCTTAGACGCCAGCTCTCTTGCCCAGCATGTGCGCATTCACACTGCCCAGGCCCTGGTCATGTTTCAGGCAGACTCTGACTTCTATCAGCAGTACGCAGGTGATGGTACATGGCAAACCACTGAGCAGGTTATCCAGGGGGGAGAGCTCTTGTTTCGGACCCGGGAAGAGGAGGGTGAGGAAGGTGAGGGAGATATAGCCCAGCCTGAATCTCAGAGCGAGGTGGCAGATGAGAAGACCAACACAGAGGTGGAGACAGAGGAAGAAAAGATGGACTCTGAAAGCCAAGGACAGTGAGAAATTTCTGAACTGATTAAACCCAATGAGTCAAACGGACATAAAGATCCACATGAACTTTAGATGACTGCGAAGCTTATAACATCATTATAACCACAGCTGAAATGTAATAACTTACCTCAAGGGGATAATTAAATAACATTGTAAGAGTCATATTTGAAAGTTATAGATTGATGTTAGAAAATAGCTCAAACCACAGCACCCCGTTCAAAATAATAAAACAAAGTTGTATTGATTTTGTTAAAAAATAAGGAAATATTGTCATTAAATATGATTAAAACCAGATTAATTTGTAATACTCTATATCTGTTTGATATGTTAATACTCATTCAAAGACATTTCTCTGTATATTTTCCCTTCCAGATCTTGTATTCACACTCTTGTAGATTACTGTATGTTACTAAGGCCAGTTAAACCTGTGACTGTCCAGCAGCTTTCAGCTTTTATGAATATGGCTAGTGAACTTTAATTTATTGATTCATTTTGTTAAGTTTCAAGTTTTTCGGAAAGGGGATTTGCTTTAAACTGCTTGAATATAAAATTGCTGATTTTAACTGTATGCTTTTCATAATGGGAAAAAGCTAAATCAATTCCTGAAAATAAATGCTACATTTACTTTTACATAAAAACGGTGTGTATTATGTGTGTATTATGTATATAACATCTATGTATATAACATCTAACATCTAATCAATGGCCATTATTTATGAAACACAAGCAAACAAATTTACACAAGAATGGTTTACATATAATTCCCTTTATGCTTGTGTTGTGAATAAAACCTAAGAATTGTAATTTATTAGACACAATATCTACTTTCTAAATTAAGCAAGCCACATTCTGACCACTATGTAAGAACACTATGCAATGCAAACACTATGCAAACTTTAATCAATTAAAGTTTGCAGTTTGACTGTTAACTGATTTATTTTGTGTTGATAGCTGAGTTATGATTTCAGCTGGGTAAAAACAAGCATTGTATACCAATGCTAGGAAAGGAAGGCACAATGAGACTTTGATGAGAGCTATAAGAATCCAATCAATGCTGAAACGGCACCTTTTGAACCACACAAAAAAGCTTTTTGTTGGAAACTTGTTGGCATTAACAGGCACCAGAGCAAGGGGTGCTTTGTTGTTTGGAAATGCTCGTTTATGTTCAGTAATGGGCTGCCATTTCAGTAATTGCAGTCCACACTTCAAAGTGTTGTTACACGTTGCAAGCTAATCAAAGATTTGTTTCGATTGTTTTGGGTGCCATAGCACATGGAGTATTAGAAATAAAAACATATAGATTATGATGATTTAAAATATGTTTAAAATATATGAATATAAAATATGAAAATAAAATATGGTTTTTCATCATATACATTATTCGGCCGAAAGTGTGTAAGGATCCTTTCTAATTAATGCATGTAAAATAGTATACAAGTATCCAGTATGCAATCTCCTTACGCAAACATTTTTAATAGTATAGGTTATTTATTTTCTGTTCCGTCATGACCATGCAGTGCACCGAGCTAAATCAATAAAGAAATGTACGGAGTCGGTCTGAGCCTCTAATGAGCTTTGAGATTAAATTGTATTGATTTTAATCAATAAAAAAGAAAACTTTAGTTAAAGTTTAGTTTATTAGAGTACATTTGTAACACACCTAAACCTACTCGCTGAAACAGAAGCATAGAATTGTGTTGCACTGACCCCTGCTGGACGCGAAAGTGTAAAACACTGTGTAAAAATGCATTACCCACGTTGCAGAAACAAGTAAATATAAATTATCCTGAGTGAAACAATTTTATTAAAATGTATTTTTTTGTGATAATGACAAATCGCATTTTTAATATATGGGGTCGTTTATTTGTCCGGGTTGTTGAAATTGTAGCGAAACCTATGCCTAATATTTAACTTATACATATTTTATATATTTTAGCAGGATACTTAATATCCTAAATATGCATTGCTATGTGTGAACGGTGACCGTAATTTATACTCAAATAGTTTAATTATAATATTCGTTATTTCATGAGCTGACGTTATTCCATGAGGCAGTACGCTATTGGCTGCAGCTCTGGTTCAGAGTTCACACCGCGCTAGCGCTGACGTTGTCCTAAGCAAGAAAATGGCGAAGGGCTGCTTGTCAGACAGGGACACCGTAATTGTTGCAGCATTAAACTGCAGACGTCGAGGTGCTACAATGATCCCTTCATTGCCTGGCTCTTTCTCCAAGAGCGCTGCTTTTGTTTTGTCCGTGGCTTTGATGCTGCAGGCAGTTTCAGGAGACGGAAAGACCCTCGTTTTGCTAGACAATCCCAACCTCAGAGACACTCATTCAATCTTCTTCCGCAGTTTAGCAGGTGAGCTGCAAGTCATGCAATACGGCTGCATTACTTAGAACTGCATTTTACTTAATCATGCATATCAAGTGATTATATTTATATATCGATACCGTTTTTACACTTCACAGGTATGGCACATGTATGAAATAGTATGAATGTTATTTCCTAGTCTAGGTTTTGAACCTGACTGAGGAACTGTACTTTACTTCCTGAACTGTACAGCACGACTTTAAAAGGTGCTGACGGCTTTAAATAGTTCTGCACGTTTTGTTCGTAGTAGTAAAACTGTGATTACGTAATTGTTCTCAGATCGTGGGTTCGACCTTACTTTCAAAACCGCTGATGATCCTGGTCTTTCTCTAATCAAGTATGGCCAGTTCCTCTACGATCATCTCATCATCTTCTCTCCATCTGTGGAAGGTGAGCCAGTTACAGTAAACATGCAGTTTTACTGTTTTTGTGTTACAATGTATACTTGTGTGTTTTCTTAGCTATGTCTATATTTCTAATGCAGATTTTGGGGGCAGCATCAATGTTGAGACCATTACAGCCTTCATAGATGGTGGAGGAAATGTTCTTGTTGCTGCCAGCTCTGATATTGGTGAGCTTCCATTTGTAATCGTTGTTCACCAAGACCCAGGCATATGCATTGGATCGTAGGTAGTAATGTTAACAATTACCTCATGCCTCTTCCTCATCTAGGTGACCCATTGAGAGAACTAGGCAGTGAATGTGGCATTGAATTTGATGAGGAGAAAACTGCTGTCATTGACCACCATAACTATGATGTTTCTGATCCTGGAGAGGTCAGTAAAGGGGGAGTATACTGTATAGTTTACATTTTATATAATCTTAACATTACACATTAAAATATTCTTGTTCGCAGGGAGGTTGCATGTGTTTTTAAACTTTTCTTCCTTTTTTACAGCACACGCTGGTTGTCGCCGATCCAGCAAATCTTCTTAAAGCCCCAACTATAGTTGGCAAGCCCACTGATAAACCTATCCTGTTCAAGGGTGTAGGGTAAGTGGTCTCTTAATGTATTCCTTAACTGTATTTATTTTAAATGGCACTCTCCAAAATCCACAAGTTAACACACAATATAATCCACAAATGCTTCTCTTCCTCAGCATGGTGGCTGACCCAGACAATTCTCTGGTGCTGGACATTCTGACGGGCTCCTCCACCTCTTACTCTTACTTCCCTGATCGTCCTGTCACACAGGTATACATGCATACAAGTGCTGCTTGGAGTATGTTTAAATTTGTCTTGCTGTTGTTTTATTGCACTTTTGGTGGCATTATAGCCCTGGTTAATTCCTGGTCCCAATTCATCACAACCTGTTTCCTAGTATCCTCATGCAGTTGGTAAGAACACCCTCCTGATCGCTGGTCTCCAGGCAAGAAACAACGCACGTGTGGTTTTCAGTGGGTCACTGCACTTCTTTAGTGACGCTTTCTTCAACTCGCCTGTGCAGAAGGCTGCCCCTGGCTCAAAGAGGTCTGTTTTTTTTTTCGGTCTGAATAGACATTACAAACACATTGTTACAATAGGCTGTATTTTTTTTACTTAGAGCAATTGTGAAGCTGTTGTAAATTAAGGCAATAAATCTAACAGTGTAAAATTAACTTGTTTCTCAGATACGAACAGACTGGTAACCAGGAGCTGGCTGAGGCCCTGTCCCGCTGGGTGTTTAAAGAGGTGGGTGTACTCAGGGTTGGGGCTGTTACCCATCATCCAGTTGGAGAGAGCACACCCCCTGTTGCCTACACCGTCACTGATCTTGTGGTAAGACATTTACATTTATGCATTTGACACACATTTATCCAAACCTACTTGCAGTGCATTCTGTGTTTACATTTTATCAGTTTGCGTCTTTACTGGGAATTAAACTCTCAACCTTTGCACTGCTAACACAATGCTGTACCAACTGAGGTAGAGGAACAGGACATAGCTTATTATTTTTGATAAAGTCAGTTACTCAGACATTATAGACTGACAAATGTGATCTAGAAAATGAATATTGTATGTCTCGTTGGATAAGTACCTACTAAAGGACATGTAAACTCATAGTCTTGGTGTACAGACATGACTTATTAATACTTATTGAATTGTCCCTACAGGAATACAGCATTGTGATTGAGATGCTCTCTGGTGGAAAGTGGGTGCCCTTTGATGGAGATGATATTCAGCTGGAATTTGTCAGAATTGATCCATTTGTTAGAACATATCTCAAGAAGAATGGTATGTTAATACTACATTTCTCCCTTAAGTTCTTATTTGCAAGTATTTTAATGACGAATAAGATCATTTACATGCAACTGTTGTTTGTTTAGGTGGAAAATACAGTGTACAATTCAAGCTGCCAGATGTTTATGGAGTTTTTCAGTTTAAAGTTGACTACAACAGATTGGGGTACACCCACCTGTACTCATCAACCCAGGTGAGAATCACAATTAAGTGTAAATCTTTATTTCCATGCCTTTTAGATTTCCTTCCCTAATTAGGGGCTGTTTGGTCTGAACAATTCGGTAGATGTGCTTAAAATATTTCAATTGATCAGATTCAAGCTTTGGGAAAATATTTAGTAATTCTTTTGTTATTCCACAGGTGTCTGTCCGACCATTGCAGCACACCCAGTATGAGCGCTTTATTCCCTCAGCCTTTCCATATTATGCCAGTGCCTTCTCCATGATGGCAGGAGTCTTTGTCTTCAGTGTCGTCTTTTTACACATGAGAGAAAAGGAAAAGTCAGATTAAAATGTGTTGCTGAAGAGGTGTGAAAAGAAATGAGGAAGAATAGAGGCTTCAGACCTCTAGCACACATCAGGATGAATAGAGATCTGTGATATGCTGATGTGGGCTCATTTTCTTGAGTTGGATGGTGTGCCACTACATCTTAAAACAAAATTTGTAAATCATAGGATTTTGTTTGTTTCCCCTGACCTTTTATAAGTTTAATGTATCAGGAAATAAATGTTTTTGTTTTCTACAGAGTGGGTTGCCATTTGGTTATCTAAAGTAATTTAGAAGTAAAGTAATCATCTGTTATTTGTGCAAAAGGAAGCTGGATTGTTTTTTTTAAATGGATGTTACAATACAACATGCACTGATGTATTGCTCTTGCTATGAAAAGATTATTGTTTGGAAATCTACCATTTGTGGATGAATGAGAAATGAATGTGAAAATGTGCTTGAAACACCTGAAGTCAGTAAAAGTTTTACATTCCACCACGTTTGTGCTTTTTGCTGGTACGCTTTGTCTGTAGATCAGTGTAAACTAAACAATATCAGTAATCACGATTAATCACGCTAAATCACAGACAAATAGATGGGCTTGACCGTCAGCATTTATTCTTGTTAATTTACATTCCGGACGCAAGTAGTAATAAATCTGGTTTTGATTTTCAATGTGTTGTTTTGAGAAACGCGCGCCATGTTTCATATAGGGCTTTTATTTTGAAATGCTGCTTTCCATTAAAACATTCCTTTAAAAAATATCCCTTTAAACATCAAAGTAGACAATACTTTGGACAAAAATATTACTACTTATGATAAATAACTGTTTATAACTGTTTTATATAAATAAGAAAATACAATGAAACGCAAATAAAAAGGCTGTAGATTATCACGTCAATTGCTCTGTCATCAAAACAGCCTACACTCCTCTATATTTAATCTGCAGCTGAAGAAAGTTTCGAGAGGGTTGGACTCGTTTGATCTCTGTGGCTTGTTTGTCTCTGTTACTTTATTTTATTGACAAAAAAATGAAGACCGTGTCTAGGAATACAGTGCAGTTATAGGGCTTTAATCGAGTAAATTTAGTGGTACTTAAGGGAATTTAATAAGCACTTTTAAGTTCGTACTTTGTCCAGGGCATAAACAGACGTTTATATGCTGTTGACGCCGAATAGTTGGGTATAAATTAATGCTTTTGTAGAGCCAGCGTTGTTGTATTCGGCATTGTTTTTAAATTACGAATTAAAGTTAGCCGCCTAAGCTAACACTTGAATTGCCCTTAAGGTTCAACGATTTAAACGCCCGATTATATTTCCTTTGACATAAACTTGTTTTTTGATCAGTTTAATAATTTGTTGTCAGCGATGTGTACTTCTGTTAGTGGGCTGTGAACATGCCCGTGTTGTTTCGGGAGCGCGCATCAGCTGACATCCGCAGAGAGAGTAGAGCCAGACATGGATCAGCTCAAAGTCAAAGACAGGATCCTCGAAAATATCTCTCTCTCCGTCAAGAAGGTAAGAAATCTCTATACATCCAACGAGGATATATTTCGATGTATCTGAGTGTGTCATTTAAAGGTTTGTGTGAGATTGTTGCGGTTCACGCTATCAAAACAGTCGGGCCTCCCTCTTATCGCGTAAGACAAACGCCTGGACATCTTGACAAAAGCGTTGAGTTGTTGCTTCATAAGCGAGTGCTCAATGAATATCATGTTAGTAAGTTTCCTGTCAGGGCACCACATTTTGTTCAAAATCTACATACTGTACTTGCAGCGTAGTTATTATGTTTATTTGTAAAGGACATTAACGTGATGAAGTCATTCTGGGATAAAGTCAAGTTTACGGCATGTGTTTCTTTGGCGTCAGAATCAAAGCATGATATGACACCCCTGTAAACAAGTCGTGTGATCAAATAAGATTTTGGCAAACAAGGTTTGGTATCTATTTTTGGGGCCATGCCAGGTCATTCTGTCTCTGTGTGGTCTTCTTTGTTGTGTTTTATTTATGTCTTGGTGTGTATTTGCTTGTTGAAATGTGAATACGCACGTTTATTATTTCTCTTATCATCTGCAAACTTCAATCAGTCGGTATTTTATACATAATTTCCCAAAAGATGATTGATATTTTAATACTCATATTTTAGCCAGCATTCAGGAGGCCAGCATTAATTCGTTCCCATGGGCTTGTGATGGACACACCATAAAGTTCCACTTTCACAGGATCACGTTAGTGAACCACAATGAAACCTCTGAAATGTATTTCTCACCCTTACCACCCTTACCATTTCTCACCCAAGTTGTTCATCCACATTGAAACAGTGCTTGGAATGCCATGGCTGCCTGCACTAAGAATTTACCATAACTACTGCAGTCAATTTCAAGTGATCATCATTTCTTTATATTTTACCTCTAGTTGCAGAGTTACTTTGCCGCCTGTGAAGATGAGACACCGGCCATCCGAAACCATGATCGGGTTCTTCAGCGTTTGTGTGAACACCTGGATCACGCTCTTCTCTATGGGTTAGGCAAACTGCACCAAAGGCTTGTGTTTCAGTTCAAAGATTTCAAATACAAATTTGTATGCTTACTGGTCTTCTGTTTGGCTTGAAGGCTGCAGGACATCTCATCAGGTTACTGGGTCCTCGTATTACACTTCACACGGCGAGAAGCTGTCCGACAGATTGATGAGCTGAAGCACATAGCCACCAATCTAGGCAGAAGTAAGGACCACCTTACTTCTGATTTATCAGCCACAATGACTTTGTGATTTAATATTTACCTTACAGCAAAGCAAACATGTTGCATAGTCAGTGTAGTCCATTGCATATATTTAAGGATTGGTGATATTTTGGATTTTCTGGCACTGTAAATTCATGGTCTTTGTTGCATGCAGCCTAATATGATTGTGGTTTGTTCTACAGGTCGTGCTTGGCTGTACTTGGCACTCAGTGAAAGTTCTTTAGAAAGCTACCTCCGTCTGTTCCAAGAAAATCAAGGACTGCTGCATAAATACTATTACAAGTGAGTGATTATAACATTCCTGCAGCTCCATTGGTAGAGCATGGGGCTAGCAACGCCAGAGTCATGGGTTCAATTCCCAGAAAATGCACAAAGTCTTATAAAATTCATACAATTTATACCATAAATGTGCTGTTGCTTTTATGTATTGCATCTGGCAGATGTATTAATTTAAAAACTTGATAGTGAGATTATTACTGTTTTTCAGTTTACCTATCGGATACCCATCAGATAATGTTTCCTTTAAGCAGTCATTTGATGATTATGTGATTTGTGAAAGTGTTTTCTACTTCACAGAAATGCATTGGTTTGCAGTCATGATCACCTGACCCTCTTTCTTACACTCGTCTCTGGGCTAGAATTCATTCGCTTTGACCTGGAACTGGTATGACTGTGCAGTGATCTGTCTTCTAGAATTACATCAGCGCTTGTAGTGCCTGATATAAGACAAATCAGTAGTAAAGAGTAGAAATGACAGCAGTTAAGTACTTTTTAGACTCAATACTGTGTATGGTTACAACTTGTGTTTGAGGGAAAAATGTGTTTGATTTACCTGCTATATGCTGAAATACTTGTGAATGGTTAAAGACTGGTATTTCTATAGTGTAATTGTTCATTTTTATTTGGTGACAGGATGTGCCATACCTGGATGTTGCTCCTTACATGCCAGAATACTACAAACCTCAGAATCTTCTGGATTTTGAGGAGAGGTTGCCAAGCTCTGATAGTCTGTCACTGCATTCGTTCACTTCCCTAACCTCCACTAACCTCGAGTGGGACGATAGTGCCATCGCCCCATCCAGTGAAGGTAAACTGCTCAGATTCAATTCTCTCTACCTCTCCACCTCTGTTACACTTTCAGCTTCTGTCTCTTACTTTCTCACGTTCTGATATTATTTTTTGCATTTCTGATTCTTATTACAAACTGGCATATTTAATACTACTGCACCAGAATCGCAGTACTCAGCAAAAATGTTTAAGTTAAAATATCCTCTGTATATTTAAAACATTTACATGAGGAGTAAAATTGCTTAGGCCTTGTATGCAGAGAATGTTTTGAGTTGTTTATTTTCCTTACCTAGTTGGTAATTATTATTGCTTTAATTGCTTCCAGCATAAATCCAGCATAATTCAGCAAGGTGAAAGGAAAAAAAAATAGGGCAAGACAAATAAAAACTAAATTCAAGAGTAAATGTGTCTTGTCATATTTCAGTATTTGTACTAGAACATATTGCCAATTAATTTTTTACTTAGTCACACATTATTGCTTTCTGCCCATTCGTTCCATTCAGTCACACCACAGCCCACCATGTCACAATGTCTCTTTCAGTTGTGGCTTTTAGTTCCTCATATTTCAAGTTTCACATTCAGTATTTATCACCGTATTGTTCTTTTTTACTTTCATCTTTTATTCTCTTCATCATTATTTCCTGCCTACTGATGAGTGTTATTTTTTCCTTTTTTAGATTATGATTTTGGTGACATCTTCCCTGTGTTGCAGTCATTGCCAAGTGCAGACTGGGAAGGTGGGGCACGGTTATTTCCCCCCTCCCCAATCTAACACTCACTCCCCACCCGTTCATTCTTTCGAACCCACTAACAGTATCACGCATGTCCATTTCATTTGGTTCATGCTCGTTCCATGCCCATAAGTTGTTAAAGTCCTTGTGTTTGTGATCTGGAGGTCATGGTTGGGTTACTAGTATAAATGTTGCAGTTTACACTTTTGGTTTCAACTGGACTAAACAGAACCCAGCCCTTCACTGCTTGAGGGTTTGTATGGGATAATCCGAAATCATACCACAGTGCCTGATAAAGTTAAAACTCGCTGTCTGTTGTCAACTTCCATTTCCTGCTTTTGGCACCTGTGCTCGTTTTGCAGCTGGTGTGCATGTTTGTTGCCTGTTTTAACCAAAAACTCCCCAAAGCTTATACCTGAAATGCAGTATGAAATACCATTATTAATAATCTGAAATGCTGGCTGTAAAAACCAACTAGCAGTGTTTTAAATACATCTGTTTTAATAGCGCCTTCAGGCTTTTTTTGTTTGTCATGCTGGTTGATATGGCAGTGACTTGCATGATGCGGTCTTAGTTTGGCTAGAACTGGAACAGCAAAGCTCTTGTTAAACAGATCAAAAGCAAAGTTGTGATTTATAATCTCAGGCTGCTATATCTTCCTGTCTTGCATGTTTAAGACGTGTTTGAGATTCTTCCTCTTTGTTTTTCTGACAGAAGGAGACTTAACTGATCCGGTCAGTGGGCCCCGTTCGCTAGGATCGGACCCTCAAACCATTGTTAGTGACTGTGTGTTGGTGAGGGGCTGTGCGGGCACCATCAGGACCACGTCTCTTTCACGAAGCCCTAAGTTTCGACACAATCCCTTCAATGAGGACTCGGACACAAACACTTCAGCTGATGTCACTCCGGTGCACATGGCTAGCCGTCATGTTTCCACAACCGCAGATGATGTTGAGAATGCCACCACCGAGCTGGAGGTTATTAGGTAGGTCTTAATCTGATGTAATATACTGCTGAAATATGTAATTGAAATTAAAGGGAGATCTGCTTTTATCAATAACCCCATTTGTGCTACATCAGGATGGCAAGACGCCGAAGACCTGGTAAGAAACGACGTGTCAGGGGTTCGACTGATTCCCTGAGCAGTGAGCAGAATGTAATCTCTCCAGATAGGCCTGACACCGAGGAATGCCTTCAGATTGTAATTGAGAGGGGTAGCACAGAGGACAATCTTAATGTGGACAGTTGGGGTTCTCTGGAGGAAACCGATTGTCCTGGGTCAGAATCCATGAGGAACGGAAGAGAGGAACGAGAGGACGAAGATCCAGAGGCTGGGCTGAGGCTCCCTGAGATGTCCGACACCTCTATGGACAGTGTGGGCCAACCCCTCCGTGATGTCATGGACAGGTTGAATGGTTCTCTAGATGGAGAGAGCTGGGAACGACGTAAAGTTGATGAGGAAGGAGCAGGTGGAGTGGGCGGAGCTTGCGCTAGTCATCATGGTACCAGCCCTACCGCTGGACCCCTTCACCAGCGGCCCTTTCGAGAGGACACGGGTGGAGAACCTCCAGACCCAAGCCCTGGCTTCTTGCAGGCCCCCCTTCCACCTGCTGACTTCTACTGCTTTACCTCCCAGAGTCCAGACCCTGCTGCCTCGTGTGGTGGCCACCATGACTCTGCAGGGAATGGTGAGCCGCAGGATGTTCCTGGTGGCCATGAGGATGAGAGAAAAGCAGAGGAACCAGCTGCAGGGCAGGATCCCTCCATCCACGTAGTGGAGTCAGCTGAGGAGGAACGTGGTTCAGCAGAAGAGCAGGAAGAGGACAAAGATGATGTGATTCAGAGCTCCCATGCTGCAGAGTTTAAGTGAGCTCATAAACTGCGGTTGTCTTTTAATCAATTAGACCTCAACCTTGAAACAGTGGATCTAATCTAGAGTCTGTTTTTTATTTGTTTGTGTACAGGGTAGATAATAATCACCTACTGCTGCTCATGATTCACGTTTTCAGGGAGAATGAAGAGCAACTGTTTAAGGTGACCAGGAATTTCATTCTGTTATTAGTTAATTGTACACATACATGCAGTATGTGTAGCATGGACATTGTAATGATTGAATGGATTTGTACACTGTATTGCAGATGGTGAGGATGAGTACGGGCCACATGGAAGGTGATCTGCAGCCTCTTTATCTGCTGTTGACAGACTGTTACATTTACCTCCTGCGTAAAGGTCAGTGAACCCTCCTGAAATACAGAGGCATGGACACAGTATTATTTGCATTGGTTGTGCTGATGTGTGCTATTAATTTTCAGGGGCAGCAGAGAAACCTTACAGTGTTGAAGAAGCTGTATCTTATAATGAACTGGACTACATCTCTGTGAGTAGATGCATCGACGTCCAAGACATCTGTTTACACATTGCATAGAGATAAGAGCTCGTTTTGTGCCTTAGGTGGGACTCCACCACCAGACTGTGACTCTGGTGTGTACGAACAGAAGACGACAGTTCCTGCTGGACACTGCAGACTCGTCTCTGACTGTGTGAGTTCCTCTTTTTTTAAAGCAAGCAATGTCTTTGAATTGGATCCCTCTGAGATGGATTATTAAACATGTTTGATTAGAGCCTCTTTTCATGTTCTTTTCCTCACACTCTGCAGCTGGTTTCTGAGCGTACTGAAGACAGCCTTTGAAAACGGCTGTAGGGAGACTCCCTACCCCTCGGTTCTCACTGACGCCACCATGGAGAAACTCGCTCTTGCTAAATTTGTGTGCCAAGAGACTCACTGTGAGGTAAATGGAGGCGATCTATCGCGCTGAATAATGCATCTTATTGAGTCTGGCAGACTGTAGCTCACTTTGATAATGTTTATACTAGCTGTTCTTGTAATGCTGATAAACTTGGAAAACATATGTCCAGTTTGAGATAAGGCTTTGCTTTTGTAACCCTTAATGGTTGAAATGGCTTTTAAAGAACTATCTTCTAAAGTGGACATCATGCACCAAAAGGTCACCCTGACTTTGTGCTGTGTTTTAGTTGTCTGAGGTCAGTATCTGCCTGTATTCTCTGGTACACTGGGAGGATCCTTTGGATGTGTCCGTGGCATCACCTATGTCTCCATCTGGCTCCAGAGAGTCCAGAAGTACTAAAGAGGGGGCGCTGTTTTACCGGGCAGGGAACACCTATCTTGGTAAAGAAGTGTGGAAGAGCTGTTACTTGGTGCTCAGGTACGAAAAGGTCTGAAAGGAATGGTTTACCAAAAAATAAAAATTCTTCCATCATTTATTCACCTTCATGTCATTCCAAACTTATGACTTTTTCCTCTGTGGAACACAAAAGGTATTTTGAGATGTCTCCAGTGGTTGTTTCTCCATACAATGGAAGTCAATAGGTGCCACTGTTGTTTGATTATCAACTTTATTCAAAACATCTTCTTTTGTGTTTCTCAACAGCAAAACAGTCATACAGGTTTGGAATGACATGGGAGAATGTAAATGTTGGAAGAATTTTCAATTTTGGGTGAACTGTCCATTTAAAAACATTTAAACTCTGCAGTGTTTTAACAAGCTGTACTGAATGTTAATCTGCTCTGTGCTTTGCAGCAATGGCATCCTCTATCAGTATGCAGAGAGAACAGATGTTGCACCTTTGATGTCTGTTACCATGGGGTAAGCTCCTGTTATTGTTACAGTTAACATTATACTAGCCAACTTAACAGTAAGTTAACAACTGTCAACAAATCCAATTACACAATTTCTGTAGCGATGTTTTTGTATGTTGATATTTGCTATGAAGGCTATAAATGACAACTTGCTCCATACAGTGTGTCAGCTTGATGACCTGTTGGTCAAAAGGTCAACTTGTTTTCGATGAACTGTCCTATACTTCCTATGCAATAACTATGGAAATGTTCGAAAGCTTATTGAAGCCGACACATTTTACAAATAAACCTTCCCTTACTAATATTCACTGGAGTAAAAAGTGTGTCCTCTATATAATATTTATTTATAAGGGCTTGTGAACATTAGCATCTTCATGTGTGTTTGTCATAGAGGTGAGCACTGCGGAGGCTGCAGGCGCTCAAACAGCACAGAGAAGCCACATGCGTTTCACGTGATTCTGAATGAACGTCCTCCGTTAGAACTCAGCGCTGAGAATGAACAGGAAATGGCAGACTGGATGCAGCTGCTCTGCCAGTCTGTCTCTAAAGGGGTGCGCAAACATCACATTAACATACTCCAGTAGTTTTAATGAATGCATTTGCCCTAAAGCTCTTGATTTATGTTTTTTTTAAATAAATTGCAGATAAGATGTCTCGAACAGTCTAAACACACATTCCCAGATGTTTCTGGCTATTTAAATCTGTTATATACACTTTTCTGTTTGAGCTGTTGGTGTGTGAGCAAAAGTGGGTGTGTGCATATAAAATGCTTCCAGAACAGTCACATGACACTGACAATGTGTTGTTGTTCCTCATTGGTTCCAGACATACCAACAATCTGTCTCCTGTCAGAAAGGAGCATTTGCATAATCAGAACTGGCCTTTCTAGAAGTAACCAGAATTTCCCAGCTGTTGACCAAACTGTTTCTGTTTTGTGTTTCTCAGGTTATTCCTCAAGGGGCGGCCCCTACACCCTGCATCCCATGCTGCCTCGTGCTCACAGACAGGAAGTTGCTCACGTGTCACCAGGACTGCCAGACAAGTTTTTTCCGCTCTCTGGGAGCAGCTGATCTGAACGATGTTACAGCTGTTTGCTTGGAGGAAAATGAAGAATATTGTGTCATTGTAAGACCTTGTGTGGATTGCATTGTTTTTGATCTCCTTGTCAGCAGTTTGTTTTGTTTCACCAAACAATTAGCACTTATAGGGTGTTCCTCATTTTTGGGAAATTCATACTATGAATCATCATTGAGCTATCGTTATTGAATACATCATCTTTTCTATTCACTGATTCACTTTTCATGTGCACGCTTGGCCTCTTTTCAGGAGTTTGCTGAAGATCGTGCTCGGTTTCTACCTCCCTGGGTTCTGTATTTTAGTGGATGTGAAGAGAGAGATCGGCTGCTAGCAGAACTGGATCGTGCTTGGGCTGCTGTTTTCCAGGTTAAGAAAATCACAGTTTTCATCAAGCAGAATATCATACCAGAATTTAATTTCATATTAATACTATTAACTATTTGAAGTTGAGAGAAGGCAGTCAGATATGTCCATCTGATACATAAGTATCCATTGGTCCAGGTGAGCCTAGCTCATAAGCCAGTGTCAGACCCATCGGTTCAGAAGCGGTGCAGGGAGGCCCTTGAGCTGATGAAGAACGCCTGGCAGAGGAGTGACAGTATACAAAGAGGCCGATCAGAGAGAGAGCCTTGGTGCTGATGACCCATCAATCGCCATACAGGATCGGACAAGACCCAATGGAAGAAGTCAGCTCACCAGCAAACCTACTGTTTATGTAGGTACAATCAGACACTGTGAGCTCTTCAGTCCATATAAGGGAAATACATATACCAGGGGAGCGAACAATGTGGGTTTGTACAATATATAAATAAGGCGTGACCTCGTTTACACTTGCCTTGCACAAATATTTAAGGAGTTGTATGACGCTAACGATTTTGCTTTCGCAAGTGGAAGCTCACAATGGAATGAAAATACACGAGATCTGTAAGTTCTCTTCCCTAACACATTTGGTACATGTAGAGTGTAAATACACAAGCATCAAAATCATACTTTTTAACTTGTATAAATTTGACTAAGGACAGATAATGTATATTCATGTACAATATGCAAAGGTACTGCTTTTGAGCACTAGTGAAGGAGAAGTTTAAGAAAGTTTACTCAATTGATATATGATGGCTTGAATAGAATGAGCACTGTTTGGAAGTGCAATGGTTTGCATGGTAGGTCAGCACGGACATTCAAAACATGGAGCGACAGAGGAGGGAGAAAATGATCCAGCTTTTTTTTAAAATATCTAATATCAATCAATACTAAACACTGATGGTACAGTGAATGTATGGTACCAGCATGTAACAGCTGTTATTATAATGGACTGTAATCATTTGCTTTAGAAGCCAGTGGTTGAAATACTGTAATAGGGATCATGCAATTCTAATGTATCAATAGTTTAGGTTATTAGGGCACATTTACAGTAACAAAAGTGGCAGAACCGTTGCTTGCAGCAGATTGCACAAAGTTATTTGGTGTTTCTGTTGTTTTTTTTGTTTTTTTTTACATTTTAATAATGGTTTCCATTGAAGCATATGCATCAGAACATCCTTTATTTTGGCCTTTGATGGAATGTGGTCAAACAGGCATTTTAAGTCACCAAAAACCCTGAAATGTTTTGTCGTTTTACAGCTAAAACACTTTCATATATTCAACTGAAATATCAAAAGCCATTCCCAGTTTCTTGCTTAAATGGTAGGTTCAGTGAAACACTGTAAAGTTTTAGGAATGTAGAAATGTTTTTAAGGATACAGATGAGAGTCTGTGTCAAGTATGTGGATATTTTCCTGACGATAACAAATAAAATGAGAAGACTCTCAGGTGTTGAAGATTGTTCCAGTGAAGAGTGATTTTTAAAAAACATTGCCGGACAATGGTGGGATACAGTTGTTCGTTTGCAAATTGAAGTGCATTTCTTTTAGTATTTTTTTTTTTAATTTTTATTTTATGGTATGACTGTGTTACAAAGGGGAGAGACTTAGTTACGTTTTAACAATGTAATGCCTCAGATACACTTAATGCTGCATGTACTTTTTCAAAGATCATAGTAATATGATAACAGATGTAAATTAAAACGACTTTTTGTAAATTGGGAAAAGTATGAATAAAAAAATAGAAAAATAGCTTTGTTTGTAATACTTTTTGCCTGTGTCATGATTGGAGAAAAGCTTGTGTGTGTGTGTGTGTGTGTAGTGAAAGAATGATTATATCATATCCAAGAACACAAGTGAAATTGCAACAATACAATTAAATTAGCAAGTCTAGTACCGAACAATAATAACACCAGCAATGGCAATTTAAAGATAAATCCCACAGGTGCAGAAAATATCAGATGTAATAGGTGTACTAAAAATGAATAACACAAAACCTAATGGCGCCATCTAATGGCAGACAAAGTAAACTACTTAAAGTAAGCGTTACCATTTTTAATTCCGTACATTAATTTCGGGTTTGGACTTTTTGACGTTTCCTAATGTGTGCAGAAAGAATCACAGAGTGATTTGCATTAAGGGCAAGTATATAAAACAATTGTAAAAGCCATTGTGTTGATATCAAAATCATGTTGTCTACATTAGCTCTGTTTCCAGTTTGACTATTCTTCCCTTTTGAATAATAGGTATAAATTCAGATTCAGTTAGGTTGAATTGTTCGGTTATCGTCATTATTTTATGTCATTAAAAGAGTTTAAATGGGCAATGAGCATTAGGTGCTTAAATGTTCTTCCTCTCTCCAGTAGCTGCTTAACCCCTCTCTCTTCCCCTCCCTCTCTCTCTCTCTTTCACTCTCTCTCTCTCTCTCTCTCCCCTCTCTCTCTCTTCTCTCTTCTCTCTCTCTCTCTCTCTCTCTCTCTCTCTCTCTCTCTCTCTCTCTCTCTCTCCCCTCTCTCTCTCTCTCTCTCTCTCTCTCTCTCTCTCTCTCTCTCTCTCTCTCTCTCTCTCTCTCTCTCTCTCTCTCTCTCGCTCTCTCTCTCTCTCTCTCTCTCTCTCTCTCTCTCTCTCTCTCTCTCTCTCGCTCTCTCTCTCTCTCGCTCTCTCGCTCTCTCTCTCTCTCTCTCTCTTTCACTCTCTTTCACTCTCTCTCTCTCCCCTCTCTCTCTCTCTCTCTCTCCTCTCTTTCTCTCTCTCTCTCTCTCTCTCCCCCTCTCTCTTCTCTCTTTCACTCTCTCTCTCTCTCTCTCTCCCCCTCTCTCTCTCTCTCTCTCTCTCTCTCTCTGCACTGCTGCAGTAACATCACTTGGAAGGTGTGAAATATTAACGCAGCACTGTGATTTGGGGGGAGGGGTGGTGAAACAAAAAAGAGAAAATGGCACATATGGGGATATTAATATTTTGGGAAGGTGAACCATAGTGCCAATTACACACTCCATGGCAACAGTTTAATTCATTGTTTGTTTCATTGTTTCTAACACCCCCTCGTGTTTAAATTATATGAGACGTTCAAGTTATTTTCGGCTTGCAGCCAATCATGCAGCACTTAATGACTGACCCAGAAGTACCAACCAAAGAGCTAATGGCTGAGTTTAATTGTTGATGTGGAAATAATTAGTGCAACACACAATGCAAATACAAATAATGGCAATGCAGCTGAGGTAATGGTAAGAGATAAAAGTGCGTTATATAGTACAGTATACCTCCGCTCTGTGATGACTCAGACCGTGTTCAAGCACAAAGCCAATTCTTAGCAATTCCTAAGTGGTTGTGTTTCAGTATCCACTGCGACAGATTGAATCTCTTCAGTCTTTCAATTCAAGGGTTTGGAACTCAATTGGTCTGTTCTTCCAGACAAGACCAGTTACCTCTTAAGGCAATAACAGTTATGTGTCCCCTGGAACAAGATTTAAAGACCATGCAAAGACCTCTGTAAGCTCAATGCAAACATTAAACATGCGTATCATCCTCACAGGCATATATCACCCTGTATTTTGTACAGTAAGGTTCTATATAACAGGATATACGGTAGGGGCTGTGTGATGCGTTCCTGCTGAAATACTGGAGGTGTGTTTCTGTGTGTGTGTTTGTTTCCATGCTGAAGATGAAAGACTATGAGAGGCTCCTATTCCAGCAGAGTTACGGTAAAACTCCCTGGAATGATGAGGAGGCTGAGAGATGCTGTGAATGAGAGAGAGAGAGAGAGAGAGAGCTTTACTGCAGACCCACTTCTACATTGTTTTCTCTCGTCCACTGCACTTAGTACATTTCCATGTACTCAACCATCTCTTCTCTGAGACAAGGCATTAACACTTTTATCTCAAATTTCATTTTGTGTGTAATTTTTTGGAGCCTGATGTTCTCCAGGAGTGCTTGAACGTGGGATTGTATGTGTATATGTGTATGTACATCAGCTATAAAGGTCTGTGTGAGTTTAGCTACCTAGTCTCTGATATTTCCACCTCAGTGTCTGGTTCTAACTGTCTGGGAACATCATGCTGAAGAAGAGGAACCCTGAGGGGCTGATGGACCGGGAGGTTCTGCTGGACTTGGACTATGGTGGGGAGACACAGGGATCTGACAGTTATGGAAGCCTGCAAAATGGGGGGTTCATCCCTCCCAGATACGTGAGTATATAAAGTGTTGTGTATTTACAGGATGTTCTGATGCATATTTTATGATATGCAATTGTTTTTTTTTTTTTTTTTTAAAATGCATGTCAGATTGCCAGATATTTGTAGAAGTCTTGTGCGGAGTCGCAAACCAGATCTTATTGTTCCTCTTGTAACATAAAACCATCCACTCATTGCAGAGCTGTGCTAAAATTGCTGTCTAATTACTATAGGCAGTGCAGTGTATAGACAGTCTATTAGACATACTGAGTTTCCCCCCTGAATCAATCTCAAAATGCATTTGCTGAATAAGCAGTGGTTTTCCTATAAATGTCCAAATTAAACTTAATTTGATTGTAGTTTACATCTATAATTTTCCTAATAACAAAATGTTATTTTAAATGTGTCACTAATTTCCCTTCTAATAATGTCATATAATTCTAGTTGAACACTGCGGCTAATGACAGCTATGATGACCCCATCTACATTCACTCTGAGAGGACAGAAAGCCCACCTGTGCGGCCCCCAGGCAACTACTTCAGAGATGGTCAGAGCAAAATAGGTAATGATTTAATTAAAGGCCTATAAATATAACAGTGTCATTGCTATATACACTACATGGCCAAAGTATGTGGACCCCCCCTCCAATAAACAGTTTTTGGCTATTTAAGCTTTTACTAAAAGGTACAACCATATCTCCTTACACAAATATTTTTAGTAGAATGTTGTATACCAAAGGCCATTTGCTCATAATGATTATGTGCATAAAGTGATGTTGATAAATAAATGGTTTTCTGAGTCTGGTGTGAATAAACTTAATTGGCCTGTAGAAAATCCAAACCTAAACACCAAGTGCTTTTGGGATAAAGTGGGATGCCCATTGCCCAACATCAGTACATGACCTCACAAATGTTCTTGTGCCTGACTAGAAGAAAAAAACATTTACCATCATCTAGGGGAAGAACTTGCTACAACATTGAAAGCTGTTTTATTATTAACAGTGAAGAGAGAATCAACACACTATTAATGTCTGTGGTTTTGAAATTTAAAGGTATAGTTTACCCCAAAATGAATGGTTTTTTTTTTCATAATTTACTCACACTCATGTCATGACTTCTTTATTCTGTGAAACACAAAGAAGATATTTTGAGAAATGTCTTAGTGATTTTGTGTCCATGAAGTGGAAGTCAGGGGATGCCACTGTTGTGTGGTTACCAACGTACTTCAAAATATGTTCTTTTACGTTTCTTAGAAGCAAAAAAATGAGGAATAACATGAGGGTGAGTAAATGACTAGCCCTTGAAACGTACAGGCATATATGGGTGTGACTTCTTGGTAACACTGGTTGCTTCCTCAGACTTTGTGCTGGTTTGGGAGGTGAAGGTGCGACGCAAACGGCGAAGTCGGGGGCAGCCGCAGGCGGTGGCAACAGAGGAGGTGGATGCAGGGGTGCAGGAGGAGAGCAGGTCAGAAAAAAGAAAAGCACAGCTGGCCCGATGGAGGGACAAATTCATCCAGAACCTTCAGGGTACTGGACTGCTGATGGAGAAGGTTTGGTCATTAGGTCCATTTTCTGAAAAAAATGCTGTTTTTAGTACTTCCTTTGCTGGTTCTAATGGCTCTCTTTTATTACTAGGAGGAATCATCTAGTGCAAAGAAAACTATACATTATCTGAAGCTCAGTGCTCCCTGGGATGTGTTGGTGTATTACGCTGAGGAGTTATGTCTTAGAGCTCCTCTGCAGGTTAGACCTATTATATTGTTTTAATGTTTGTCTACATCTTTGTGTCATTTTACTAATCCAAATGCAGAAGGCTCAGGATGGAACACTGGAATTAGTATTGAAACTGATGGTAAATGGTTTGATGATGAATTGTAAAAATTATTTGGGTTTGTTCATCCACAGGCACAGCCAAACCCAGACTTCAACACCTCTGCTCGAGTTCTGCAGAAGCTCTGGGTGCCAAACATCCTGACCGACTGTGTCCCCAACCGACCCGTGGACTACTACACCTGTGCGTTTCGCAAGTCCAAAATGGAAAGGTTACACTCTTTATTTTTATGCCACATACCCATCTACTTGCACAAACAGCTTTGTAAATGTATCCATTTACCCTGGCTTTCTGTTTTGCTAGGTTTCTGGGCTCTGATGACCGTGAAAACTATTTCACAAACACACAAAGGCACAGAATTGTAAGTGTATAATGAACATTTATTAGCAAAACCAGAATGGGGTTATTGCCTGTGTATAATGTCATTTCCTGTGTTTCATAGGGTAGGTATTTCTAACCAGTTATATGTATTACACCAGTGAGTATTTAAGCAGGTTTCAAGAGGTACTTGCCTAGTAAATAAATGAAAAAGTGGCAAAGATTAAAGCGTCATTAACACCTATATTAACTGACCACTCCTCCGAACCTTGTTGGAGAAAAGTCTATGGTGCTTATGGTCCTATAATAACACATTTCTGGTGTTGAAGGAGCCTTATGGATGAGGCTTTGAGAATACAAGAACCAAACCAAGGTTGTAAATATCTAATATAGTATTAAAGAACTATATGAACTGTATATGATGGCTATTAAAGTATTACCAGGGTCTGATGGGATTGTTAACGTTGCTTATTGCAGGTGTATGAGATCTTGGCAAGGACTATATATGGCAGAAGGAAGCGTGCAGAGGTGGGAGTCGCCCGTCTGCTGAATGAAGGGGCTTTCACGGGGGCCTTCCCTCTACATGAGGTTAGACACAGGATACCAAATATAATGCATTTTGAACTTGGCTTATTACATTGTATTGCTTGATACACTTTTCTGATCTCAAAGGGCCCCTTTGAGCTCCCAGGTTGCGACACTCGACCTGATCAACTGAATAAGAGGCAGGTGCTCTTCCACTACTGGGCCAGCTGGTCAAAATGGTACAAGTACCAGCCTCTAGATCACATTCGTGAATACTTTGGAGAGAAGATTGCACTTTATTTTGCGTGGTTGGGTGAGTGGGCAGCTGGCACCATGTTTATGCTCATTTTCTTTGCAATGTGATGACACTCACTAAAAAAGAAAATTTTCAGTATTTTTTTGGCCTGGTTTTTCTTAAAACAAGATAAATTTACTTGAAAAGCAAAACTGTCTATGATGATAATACTTGTTTGTAGAGAATATGTTGAATTAATTATATTTTTCTGATTCCGTTGGCAACTCTAAAACAAATTCAGAAAGCTTTATGCTAAAAACAAGAAACACGATTTACCAATGTGCTATGAGAAACAAAATTCATTGTAATGCACAAGCTCTCATGGCTTATTGCTTCAATATTTGATAGGCTGTTAGTCTTTTTTTCTTTGACTGTTTTCAGGGTTTTACACAGCTTGGCTGCTTCCAGCTGCGCTGGTTGGGACATGTGTCTTTGTGTCAGGTATAATGACAATGGGATCCAATACTCCAGCGTAAGTGACCTCCCATGTTATTGATTAACGATGCTGCTGCACTGAATTTGTAACTCTACATTACTCACATATTTAGTGCACCTCTAAGCTGTTTCACTGCTCTGAGAATCAATGTCATATCAATGTGCCTTCTGAATTTTATTAGTTTCTATAGCAACCGTTTATCACATCCACCTGAAGGACCCATAGTGATTGGATTACTTTTTTTTTTTGCCGGTTACACCAAAGACTAACAAAATGATGATACAGAGAGACTGACAGAGAGAAGGAGAGACTGACAGAGAGAAGGAGAGACTGACAGAGAGAAGGAGAGACAGACAGACAGACAGACAGACAGACAGACAGACAGACAGACAGACAGACAGACAGACAGACAGACAGACAGAAGAGAGAGAGAGAGAGAGAGAGAGAGAGAGAGAGAGAGAGAGAGAGAGAGAGAGAGAGAGTTCTATTGCATTTTTACCAGATCTCTGACATTGCTTTCTGTTTGAGCTATAGGGCCATTTAATACAATGCCCACAGGAAAACAGGCTAAATTGGACATCCACTTTAGCTCTAACATAATTGCATGTTTGCATTTATGGTCTACAGGAAGGAGATCTGTGAGAGTGGAGGACTCTATCTAATGTGCCCTCTTTGTGAGACTTGTAAACCCTGGAACATGTCTGACATTTGTCCCATGGCCAAGGTACAGTAATCCGCTTCTCCTTTTATTTATTCTCCTTATTGATTAATTTAATCAGTCAATTCATTTCTGGGAATCAAACCCCTGACCCTGACGTCCTTGGTGCAATGCTTTACCAACTGAGACAGAGGAACAGCTTATGATTATAAAGTAGTTTATGATATAGGGTATGAATTATATGGTTGAAAATATGTGGAGACACCACACCAAACATGTGTTTGTTGAGTCATTTCAAAACCCATGGCATTAATGGGTAGTTGGTCCTTTCTAACAGAGACTTTCCACTAGATGGAATAGTAGGAATTTTTCAACAGATCCAGTAGGAATTTTCCAACTGATCCCAAAGGCTTCACTGGGTTTAGGTTTGAGCTTTGTCTAGGTTTTCTTCAACACCAGACTCAATAAATTGTTTGTTTATGGACCTTGCTCTACATTCAAAGGCATTGTCTTACTGGAGCAGAAAGGCTCCGTCCCCAAACTAATGAAAAAATTGAAAGCGCACAATTTGTAATTGTGGACTATACTGGAACAAAGAGGTCAAGCCAAACTGGTTGATAAAAACAGGTGTTCCCACTCTTTTGGCCATGTAGTGTATACATTATACAGGGACAAGTGTACAGGGACACTTAACAATTTCAGGGTTTCTTGCTTGCTTGTGGTTACTCTCAACTCTTCTTTAGGTGGGTTATCTGTTTGATCATCCTGGCACAGTCTTCTTCAGCGTCTTTATGTCCTTATGGTCTGTCACGTTCCTGGAGTACTGGAAACGCAAGAACGCCACTCTGGCTCACCACTGGGACTGCATGGATTTCCATGAAGAAGAGGTTTGATTTCTGGATTTATAATCTTGTGGATTTATATAGAACGTTGGTGATGCACTGACCAGACATAATCCAAAATAATTCCTCTGGAAATTAAACAGGAGCCTCCACGTCCTGAGTTTGCTGCTATGGCACCTGCGATGGAGGAGAACCCTGTGACGGGAGTGAAGGAGCCCTACTTTCCTGAAAAAGCCCGGATTTCTCGCATGCTGACTGGCTCCATGGTCATTGTTATTATGGTGAGGCCCATAGGACTTGTCAGAGGTTCACTGGAGCGACAAGGTGTTTTTGATCGGTCAGTCAGAAGTAACAGAAGGTGTAAAAATTACTGGTGCTTGCTAAGGCATGTTATATTTCTTTCCTGAGTGATTGCCTTACACCTTAACCCTATCTAGGGACAAGAACATTGACATGGGTCAGTAGGTAACACCCTAGCAACCACCCAGAACACAAAGTAGCAACACCTTAGCAACTGCATAGCAATGCCCTGGCAACCACCCAGAACACCTTTTCATCATAATGACTAGCTTTTCACATGGGCCACTCAAAGTTTTTTACACCAATTTTTTCTTAGACAATGTAAGAGATTGAGTTGTTCAACTAATTCTTTCCTTCTTTCTCTCTTCTGTTTTTTAGCTGTGTGTCGTAATAATATTTCTGATCACAGTGATCATATATCGCAGTATAGTGAGTGTAATGATGTTTGAGACTGGAAGTTCTGTCCTGCGCACTCAGGTGAGCTCACCATCCATCTGCATTAACCTTAAATATAAGATAACTCACAGTAATGCACCATTTCATTAATCTCTTCACCACCTGCAGTACTTCCCACATTCTCAATTCAATCTGCGTGCACATTTTGTCTTTCAGGCTGGGAACATTGCCAATATCTCCAGCAGTTTGGTGAACCTGGCCCTGATCTTGCTGATGGGGCAGGTCTACACAGCCCTGGCGGAGCAGCTCACTAAATGGGGTAGGAATTCTGTATACATCAGACCCCATAAAGCGACACATGCCGGTGAAGTCATGGCTTTAAATTAAATTAGTCCAGTGCTGCTGTTCTCTGTGGTTTAGGGGAATGAACCTGCCCATCCACACTTTTAAAATCAATACACCATTAGGTTTGTGTAGAGCTTTCTCCCCTCTCTAAGGCAGTTATAATGAAGCATTGAGACTTTTCACATATCTAGCAGCCATTACCAGCCGTTTCTATTCTCATTTTTCTTAAATATGGTTCATAAAACATTTTCCCTTTCAGAAATGCACAGGACTCAGACGCAGTATGAAGATGCCTTCACATTTAAAGTCTTCGTCTTCCAGTTTGTCAACTTCTACTCGTCCCCTTTCTACGTGGCCTTCTTTAAGGGCAGGTAACCTGCAAACTTGTGCTTGACCGAACAGATCAACTTTATGTTCCATAATTGCAAATCTATTGACTTGAATACTGATTTGGGCTGATTGTCCATTATTACAGATTTGTGGGCTATCCTGGTCATTATGGCACATTATTTGGGATGAGGAATGAAGATGTAAGTGCTTTGCCTTTAGTTTTATGATTATATGTCAATTCATATGAGCATTCAATTTGAGCTGTTTTATAAATTATTATTAGGAAGATGTGTTTGTATACTGTTAAGCAGACTCATATCTTGAGCATGGCACCAACAACGCCAAGATAATGGGTTTAATTCCCAGTCAGTGTACATAAAAGGCATAGTTTGAATGTGCTTTAAAGCTGCAGTTTCTAACTTTTGCCTCTCTAATGCGATGTCTGTTTAAAACATAAAATTGCAGCTTACTGTACATACTTTTCTAAATATATGTTGATGTCAAATAAAGTAAAACTGACATTTCACAGGAAATTAGACCTAACAGGTCAAATTATAAATCACTTATTATAAGCTTATCGTTGTGAATCAGGTTAAGATGCATTAAACCGTTATGTACTTGCACAATAACTGATTTTTGTTCCTTTTTAACTGAAAAGTTACAAATTGCAGCTTTTTTTTGCTGTATGATGTATATCGGTGCCTGTGTTTTCAGTGTGGACCAGGGGGCTGTTTGATTGAACTGGCTGAGCAACTTTGTATCATCATGGTGGGAAAACAGCTTATCAACAACATTCAAGAGTTTGTCATCCCGTATGTTTTTCCCTTTCCCTACAGTTTTACACTTAACCGGGCAGTTTATATTTCATGTGGCTACACTTATCATTATAACCTGTTATGGTGAGGGAAACCGCATTGTTTCAGACAATGAAAACACTGCTGAAATTGCAGTCAAAATGATATTATCTGATCTGAGAACAGCCAGTCAGCATTGGGGTGGGTAAATAAGTGTTGCATTATGGGTCAGTGCTGCAGCCTTGGCACGATGAACAAACAACTTGGAATCCTGCTTCTGCGGAGGTGTGTGTGTGTGTGTGTGTGTGTGTGTGTCCGTTTTGTCTACATTGTAGGAACCAAATGTCCTCAGGGATAGTACAACCTACTTAGCTTAATAAACATACTAAATAATGTCTTAAAGGGATAGTTCACCCAAAAATTCAAATTCTGTCATTTTCTCACCCTTGGTTGTTGTAAAACTATTTAACTTTCTTCAGTGTACCTTAAAAATCAGAATGACTAAAAGCCTCGGCCACCATTCACTTTTATTGTATCCATTGTATCCATGATCACTGTAGCCATGATTTTGTTTTTCAATCATGGGGAAAGATGACTGAAAATTGAATGAAGGGAAACGGAGAGGTTTGGAATGTTTTCAATGTTTGAGCTCTTTTGAGCTTGAAAAGGTGAAAATGTGTGAATGTACTGTCCTTTTGTATACTGACTGATGTATTTATTGATTAATTTGCAAACATTATTGTAGTGAGCAAGCAGGAAAGCTGCAGAATCTCTTTTCTAAGACAGCAATTCCAGTGGTTTAGCAAGATGAATGCCAAACAGCAGAGGCTTTTAGCTCTCTCTTCAATAATGCATCAGCACCAGCAAGCTGAAGAAAAAACAGATCTTTCAAAATGAGCACAGTTCTATTTCAGAACTCGAAATAACGTCAGACGTTCCATCAAAACATCATAGCACACGATTGCTCTCTCTGTGTTTCTCTCTGTCTATGTCTCTCTCTCTGCTTCTCAGTAAAATAAAGGCTTGGAAACAGAAACGGGCTTTATCTTCTGTTAAGAAAGCCCAGTGCTCAGAGGAGCTGCAGCGCTGGGAGCAGGATTATGAACTGATTCCATGTGAGGGTCTTTTTGATGAGTACCTGGAGATTGGTAAGATGATTCTGTATCACCTGATGTGTCCACACCTGTATCATATGTGCCAACATACTGCATGATGTGCATCTAAATGAGTCTTTATGGCTCTATTAGAAAATGAACATTTGCAAAATTCAAGAATCTATGTTAAAAATGAATGAGGGTTGGTTGGGTATGTTTGAATAGGCATGGTCCTTTGCTCTAACTGCAGCTGTAATTGACTTATTTTAACTTCTTTCCTGATAGTTTTGCAGTTTGGCTTCATCACTATTTTCGTGGCAGCCTTCCCTCTGGCTCCTCTCTTCGCCCTGCTAAATAACTGGGTGGAGGTGAGGCTGGATGCTCATAAGTTTGTGTGTGAGTACCGGAGGCCTGTGGCTGAGCGAGCCCAGCACATCGGTGTGTGGTTCATCATACTGGAGGCCCTGTCCCATGTGTCGGTCATCGTCAATGTGAGCACTAACACAAACTTATTGAAGATTTGTTGCGTTTTAGCTTTAAGGTTTCACAGTATGTTGTGTTCTTCCACAGGCTTTCCTTATTGCATTCACATCAGATTTTTTGCCCCGTCTGCTATATCAGTATAAGTTCAACAATGACCTGCATGGTTATGTCAACTTTACTCTGGCTTACTCTCCACCCAGCTACAACCACACCAGCCACACTATGTGCAGGTAACATCATTACTGATGTTATTGTTTTGTTTCTGTATTTCTTTTTGTATTTGTGGTATTAAATTTTAAAAGTACACTGAGTACTTTTTTAATTACTAAGTGCCCCTTAGCCCCTTAGAGATTTTCCCACCTTCATTTCCCATAACAGTTGTTTTCAAATCATTATTTGGAATTTTAATTTGAACAGTTGAACCATGTTTTGACCTGTCTCAGCAGTGCTTTGGCTGTAACTCTATTTTACACAGTAGAGGGCAACATTTTTAATTAAAGCAGTGAACCGCAAGACTGCCGTAGCTGTCAGCACCGTTGGATTTTCTTCTCTTGTGGTCAGTTTTTTTTTGTCATGATTCTGCTTGTTGTCAGATACAAAGCATTTCGAGCTGAAGACGGAAATTACAAGCTGGTGTACTGGGAGCTGCTGGCGGTCCGACTGGGCTTTATCATCGCCTTTGAGGTGATCGCTGATCTTACATCACCATAACCATTCCTAACCAATTTACGGTCAACAAGAAAATGAAATGTTCTATATTTCTGGTTTCATGGTGGACAGTTCATTGAAATATTATCCAATTTGAATTTCTTGTTTCAGTTGGAAATGTCACAATATGGAAGTAAAATGGGCGGCAAATTCATTTTAATGATTTCTATTTTGTATTGCATAGTTTTCTCATTTTATCTCATTAACCACCGTGTACTGTACACATCCTCAGCATGTGGTGTTCTTCGTCCTGCGGGCCATCGACTGGATGGTCCCCGACATACCTGAATCCCTGGAACTGAAGATTAAAAGGGAGCGTTATCTGGCTAAACAGGCCCTGGCTGATAACCAGGAGGCCCTGCTGGTGAGTGGCAGGATGTCTCATAGGTGAGGTTAGTGCACATGTGACGTCCACACCCTGCAGTGCCCACCTGGTGTGAGCCAGTGTGTCTCATCAACACAGTCACACAAGAGAGCTCAGGGACTGAGAGATTCACAGCTGAGCTTATAAAAAGAGCTTTTCATAATCACAGTATGCAGACCTAACCCACAGTGTGAAATAACCCACACTAGCCTAAGGGAGAAATATATTAAAACCAGTGTCAAAACAAACTATGTAGTGGTTTATCTTTAAAAAGCCTTTTTTTATTGTCAGCAGTAGTTTTTTTTTTAAAAATGTTGAGCTGTTGTCCATTAATTTCCCCCAATAGCGCAAGAATGTAATTTTCAAGAAATTATTTTAGTACAAGACACACTTCTCCGTAGAACCGTAGAGATTTGGCTGTTTGATCTAGTTCCTAGGTTTTAAGAGTTTGCATCGGTCATTGCAAAACCCATATTAATCAACCTCTATTCTGAATAGTTGGCGAGATGTGTCTCTATATCTGTGGGTGCTACTGACCTTTTTCTGGGCTACATTGTGACACTTAGGCCATAGTACTATTTTTAAACTTACACCTTTTACTTAGTTTTGCTAGTTAATACAGGTGAAGATCAAAATGTCTCCTGGCACTCTTTGATTTCACCATTTTGTTGTCAGTGATGTGGTGGTGTGTACGTCTCAGTGTTCTGACCATAATCTTCTGTATGTGTTCTTATAACCCTGCTTTCATGAGATGAAATGAAATTGAATCCAGAAGAATCTAGGTGTAGATGTTTGTACTGTTTTTAAATGCAGCCATGATTTAAAAAGCACATTGAACATTAATCTGGATTAGGAAAATATTTTAATTTACAGTATTGAATAAACTGTATTGGAAGAAATGAAACTATGTGACTGTACTTGATGACATCAGAAGTTCCTAAAAATGTATTTCACTCTTTTTCCTGCTTTTTGAACTGGCATTTGAAGCAAGCAAAGCGCCTGGCTACATAAGACTGACCTGCAGAGCTGATGTTACTCCAGGAGGGGGCGCACTTGCTAGGAAAACACTTGACACTTTCTGAAGTGATCCAAGAGGGACATCTTAGTATTTGCTGTTTTTTTTTTAAAAAATATGCACAGACTAGAACTTGGCTTGTATTTTGTGGTTGTTGATTGTGCGGGTGTGTGCGTGTAGGCTGCTGTGTGTGTGTTTGTAAGCATGCGTTTCTAAATGTGGAGGTTTATGCCAAAATCGTTCACTATCACCTCTACTTTAACAAAAAGCTGTTTACACATATGACTTCCTCTGGCTCTAACTATTTACACACGTGATCACCTATACTCTCCCAGCCCACCTGATCAACAATATATTCCTGTTTAGATTTAGTGGGAGTGCAGTGTGAGTTTGCTTTTCTACATTAGTATTAAATTATATATTTGTACTGAAGACATTACGGATGTTGTGAAAGATGGCATAAGTGTAAGGAGCCCATTATTCAGTATGTGTTCATGTGAAATGCTGCTCTGAATGATAATTCAAGATATTTGCCTTTGTCATGTTTATTTCTGGGCTGTTCAGCAAATTCTGTTTTGAAATAAAGCTAGTAATAATGGTTGAAAACAGTAAAACTCCATCAGAATGATTGCATGCTAAAGAAAAGCATTTAATTCCTGGTTATGGTCGTTCTTTCAAACAGAGCCTAATTGTTCTTGAAAATGGTTAGGTTGAACGCGAACAAAAATGATATGCTTGAACAAGTTAGAAAGGTGAATGATACAACACTAATGCGAAGCCATTGAAGTTCTGTATTCCCAAACTGAGAGCCGATGCCAGCTGGCAAAAGCACCAGATCCTTAATCTTTGGTTTACATGTTCATGTAGGCAGCTTCTGCCCCACTTTTTAGCTCTGCTTTCCGCAGCCGATCTCTTGTTCTCACATTCCATTTGATCAGACAATCAAGTCCAGCTTTGTGTGAGCAACCTGCCCTTTTGAAAACCTTTACGCAAAAGAGACAACACTCTCCGCAACGAAGCCTATTCTTAAGCGCCATTATATTTTCATGTACAATTCTTTTGGTTGGTTTTATAGTTTTTTTGTAGATTAAAGAACTGTATACAGTTCCTGTAGCTCAATTGGTAGAGCACTTGTGAGTTCGATTGTATAGCTTAAATGCACTGTAATTTTTGTTTGGATCAAAATGGCTGCCAAATGCATAAATGTACATGTAAATACATTTATTTTAATAAGTTCTACATAACTATATAAAGTTCATGATGGTTATAATAGATGTTATTCAACTGTGTGTTATGATTATTAAAGCACAAGTACACTGTAGATTTTACTGTAGATTACATTTACACATTTGGGTAGACACTTTTGTCCAAAGTGACAGTTCATTCCTGGTACTTTTAACATTTTGTGCCCTTGACCTACCAGTTAAGCTACTGGAATATTTTAAAACAGCAAATATCAATCGATGTGGAATATCTAAAGGTCCTCCTATTGTACTGTGTATGGAACTTTTTAAGAGTGCAGAAAAATGTGAAACGGATGGATCAAGCTACTCTGATTTATTAAAAAGTCAGGAGGAGACAGGTGTTCTGTTAATGATTTCTCTCAAACCCCACCCACCCAAAACCCCAAAAGAATCTCCATAGCCCAGGGCTCTTTGACTTTTTCCCCCTCTATCTCTCTCCTTCTGTCTCTCCTGCTCTCCTTCATTTTTTGATTGTTATGATTGCTCTGCGTTCCTGTGCTGTTCAGCCTGCAGGAGGGGTGGGTTGCTACATGTTAACCTGCTGAAATATGCAACGTGGACAGCAGCCCTTTCTACTGTATTAATAACGGCCTCCATGTGTTTCAGTACCTGCAGCACTGATCCAGAACAGCCTGTTACACAAGCCCATTTGTTTGTTCCACGAATAAGAGATTAAGATATTTCACACTCCTGACACATCAATAAGAAAATACGGATTAACCTAAAAGGGTTTCGTTAATAAAAGAAAGCCATCTTAATAGATGATCTGTCAGTCTGTTTACCAAAGATTTCAATCATTTTTAGCTCATCTCTAGTGATCGCTTGATAAACTGCTCGGCCTTTATAAGTCAATAAATGAGCGTGTGTTAGAAAGGATTTAAAGAGCATATCTGAGTACGTTGGAGCATGCCCTCTCAGCTACTTGCCATTTTCAAACCGATACTTACCTAATTATGCACTCACACACCCGCTTGCACGGAGGGATATTCACATGCAGTCTTTCTCACCCTCCTCTTTCTCGTTTCTAGCTCACTTCCCCCCAAACTAACCCCCCTTCCAAAACTCCCTCCTAACCAACTGCCTGCTATCCACTTGCAAAGTACTGCTGTTGACACATAGGAATCCAGACCCACACACACACTTGTGCTCAGTCTCCCTCCTTGGCAGGAAGGACTCTCCTCTGAACCAGACGGCAGCTCGCCGGCAGTCTCTCCTTCTTTTCCTCTGCTGGCAGGTGTTAGAAATAAAACCATAAATAATTGGCAGAAGCAGCCTGAGACCGTGTGACAGCAGAGGACAAATGTCTTTCTTCATTTGCTGCTGGACAGAGAGAAAGGAAATATAACCAAAGGATAGCAATGTGCAGAAGAAACTCGCATTTTTAAGTAGCCAATCCAGTTGGTAGTTTTATTTCCTCCTTTTTTTCTGTTTCAAGTATGTTTTTATGACACTAATAAGGAATTGAACCGAGTAGCTGATGGGAAAGATGGTAACCAAGAGGAACACAAGGAAGTCATGGGCGCTATAACATTTCAGACAGTATCTTGTATGGCTTGGATTTGCACACCCGAGTTGGACCCCGTCCAGCCTGCAGTCCACTGATACTGATGAGGTACTGCTTTTCTGAACATCTCAATCTGTGGAGATCTGTTGCATTTTGGCTTATACCACCATAATGTTCTGGGGAAGAGTTGAGCACTTAAGAGTTGTGGGACTCAATGTAGATTCAATGTAGGACTCTAAACCTGATTTAACTCTAGAAATAAGAGCTTTTAAGATTTTGGTTTACATATTATACAAAATTCTTAATTACTAATTTTAAACTAAATTGTGAAGTGTCAATTACTCATCGTTTTGTTTTTAAAGAAAATAATTTGCTGACATGCTTATGATGATGGGTTTTTCATTTAACAATTTGTATTATAACAAAATGAAACTTACTAGTCACTAGTGGTCTTAGACATTTGGATTACACTGTATGATTCAGTCACTGTGATTCCAGCACTGCATTCAAATCTCTTTTTACTAACTGTTGCTATAGAAGTGGTTGGGGTTTTTTGTTGCTGTATTTTTATTACTGCTGCTTCACTGGAAGCAGCTGCCAACAACAGAAATATGACTGCTTCCTGTTTACGGTGTGACATGGTGAATGTTTTATGGTGAAGGTCATACAAACAGAGATCGTTTCCAGTATATCTGCCACATAGGATCTTCGCATTGTAGTGCCAGATAGCTGTTCCGTGATCAAACAGACATTCATGCATGGAGTATAATATTTTGCTTTGCAAATCTGATACCTGCATAGACAAATCTCACGATAGGTTTGGGATGTGGTCCAGTTTATAAAATCTTGGAAGAGCAGGCAGCAGCACTGCCCTCCAGCCCTGCTAAAAGACGCGATCAGATGTAAATACGCCAGCACTGCTACACGCTCTCAAGCTACTTAATCTTGCATGCATAACAGTGCAATACATTTCACAGGATATTAACTTAAATACTTAACCGCTGCAGGGAGCAGATATGACAAGTGTGCATGCATGAGCCGCAGCTGATGCAAGGGGCAGGTGAGTGCATGTCCGGAACGCAGACAAAGAGAGGCTATAACAGAACTATAGAGGGGTAGATGTTAGCACAGCCAGAACCCAGTTTCAGTGTGTTTTACTGTGTACTTTGTGAAGAATTTAAATGATTGCATGTTTGGCTTAAACAAGCACTGCAAATACATTTTTTTCAGGGATTTTCAGGGAATATTGTTTTTCTTGCTTTCAGCATAAACCTCACTGCATTTTAATGCATTTGTTTAAAACAATCAAACAACAGAAAAACACAAGTAAATTTGTTTACCTTTTAATTTTTTTTTTTGCAGCTTTTTGCTGTGGTTGCTTTATTATAGACTAGATAGCCACATTCTGAACTCATTTGGTCTTGGTTACATTTTATGAGAAATGTTTCAGTTCTTTTTGGTGTCTTGGCAAACTTTGGCCTGGTTTGTGACATTGAGAGATTTTCTGAAACTCTAGAGGAGACACATGAGATTACTGAGGTCTTTTTTCGCTTCTCTGAGAAGTCTAAATTTGCTCTCCATTTCAAATCACTGCTGTCTAGTAGACACAACTGAGATATTAAAGTAACAGCATGACAGTTAGAATTACTCTAGCTCAAATAGTACATTTGAATGATGTTAACTAGAAAATCTTTCTGCTTGTTGACTTTGCTGTTTGGAGATGTGCTTTTCTGCCCAACTCAGTCATACTGTTGTGTATCTATTTTGTGTGTATTTGTTAATGTGTATATCTCTTTGTGCCCGAGTTTCTGCAGTTCATATTGTTTGATTGTTTCATGCCATGTGTGTTCAGTGTTTTGTTTTCTTTCTAAATGTGGGGTGGGTTGGGGGAGTGGTACACCCTCTTTATGACCTAGCACCTGTCCAATGGAAGGCTGTATGTTCCTCTCTACACTGCTGTGAGAGGAACAGTAATTATTCTGCCTTTCCAGACAAATGATTAAACAAGTCTTTGAACTCACTGCATTATAATGATGCAGTAAAATACATTAGTATGAACTCACTGTACTTAGTATTTTCTCGTTTTACAGTAAAAATGTTTAAATGACAAATTTACTACAATAAAAGAATACAATGTGTAAGATAACCTCTTTGCAGATTAAACAACTTAATTTTGTTTTAAATTTTGATTTATGAATTAAAAACAAACAAGTTGTTGTATATTGTACAAAGAATATACAACAAGGAAACATTCTGTTTATGCAAGATGCCTTTAGTTTAAAGGCCTTTTTTTCTAGAAAATGGATAGTGGGAAGTAGCAAGACAATGTTTGCTTGGCCTCATAATACCTGAGTTTATTCTTGTGGGCTCAACTGTGTCAGAGGATTGGTCATTTGTCTGGAAATTGAGATTCTTATATTTTAAATAAAAGCAGTATCATTGTCATGAGCCATGAGTAAAAGCCCACATGAGGATATGGAGTAAACAATAAACTATCATATAACAATAAAGTCTCCCTTCCTTATTCATCTTCATTCTTATTTATTCTCATCCTGTATAGCTTTAGAAACCATTGCTGCGTCACCCCATTGGAAGTGTAACAGATACCCTTTTAGCAACACAGATTATCCCACACAATTATAGGGCCTTTTTCAATGAGGGGAGATCAGATGATTTTCATCCACCCACAATGGATGGACCTTGTGGACCAGATGAATTGTCTGAGAAACTCTTGCCTCATCTCTATTATCCAATAAACAACTAGTAGACTGACATCTGCAAAACAGTCTTCCAAAACCAAGACATTTCAATGTCTTCATGGGTCTTTGGTAACAGGAGAGAACATTGATGCTGTAGAATGTGTGTTTAAACATGGACGGATCCCACAGGGTGTGGCTTGGTGGTGCTTTGCTGTAGTTAACTGTTGGCAGATTTTAACATCAGCGAGACGTTGCATGGGGACGGTCAGATCCATGGAATGTCTATCGTAACCTGTGGCTTGCCACTCCTCCCGCTCGACTGTGCCAGTCTATGTGTTTTTGCCGAATGTTTTTGTATGACTCATTGCATTCTCAGCAGGTCTGGAGTTCTCCTACATGCTGGTAGAGATAAGATGCATGAGATGGCACTGGATGTTTGGAAACAAATACAGCTGAACAAGCTGGCATGTTTTTTATAAAATACGTTTTAAGGCTATGCAGTATTTTGATCTTATCTTCAAGTGTTTGATAAATGTCTCACGCCATTAATCTACTAACAAACTCCCATGGTATTATTACATTTATCGGACATAGTACAGTATATGCAAGCAGTATATAAAGTATTTTCAGTAAGTATCAGAAACTGATTCCATCATTGTACCTTGCATGGAACCACCATTGTTTGCTATAACCTGCTATGTTGAAAGTAATTGTCTTTTTGCTTTAATGTAATGCATACCTTTGACAAGACTGATTTACAGTTTGTTTTACCTCATAAAATGAAGTGTAACTCCCCTCCCTACCATCATTTCTCCTGAATTTGCAGCACCTGCCCCATCACCTGTCATTTGGAGGCAACAGGCTGAATCCGTATCTGCACCTACATGTACCAGAGCTGCAGTTTGGGTAGAAACGACGCCATGCCACACCCAGTAATACTCAAACTTGGTAACACTCAAAGTGTGTGCTCAAAGATCTCTCTTCAGTTACCCCCATTTAGCTTACTGAATTCAGGTCAACAAGGCCACTTGGGGTGGAAGGAGTATCCAGATCCCTAAAGCCCCTTCACTCTTTTAGTATGGTTGGTCTTAAAAGGGTTGTAAGGGCTGAAAAAACAGTGAAGCTCACCTGCTGAATGAACAGATGGTGACGGAAGAGTAATAACAATAGCTAACAGTTATTAGATTGTCCAGCTGTCCAGCTAACAGTTTTAGATTGTAAAATGTTTTCATTAAGTAGCAAAAATGTTATTTTGAATGTTCTAGGAATGTTCAAAATGTCCAGTTTTTTAGACATTGTATTAACTTCATTGCCTGGTTATAAGAACATTATTTAAACATTTTTTTTTAATTCTGAATTTTTAATTCTGTAACGTAATCCTTTTTTAAAACATTACACTAACAACTTAAAAATAATGCTTTTGACATATATGAAAAGGTTACTGCAAGAATGTTTTATGAGAACTTTTAGAGAACATTAGCCAATGTTCTGAGAATGTTCCCTGGGTTGTTTGTGTAACTGTATGCTGTTAGGACTGCTGATCTCCCACACATTTCCCCCAGTGGTCGACCCAGCAGTACAGATAGGATGCGGCCGGACAAACAGGGCCTGTTCTTGTTGCGTGAGCTTAGACAGACGAGGCTCTTTGTTTGTTCTCGGGCTACAGCTTATTGGGCAATTTAAGTGGAATGACAGAAGCGCAGTTATTTGGGGAATGTGGAAAGTGTCTACATGTGTCAAAGATCTTTATTGAAAGTGGAGGTCGGCCATGATAATGAACTTGCTTTGCACAGAAGGCTTAATGGTTAACCATTTTATTGTGTTTTTGTTTTGCATTTGCAAATGGCCCTTGAAGTTCAAGACATTCACAAGAAAGGAAAGACGGTATGGTTGTTATAATGTGTTGGCAGGCTCTAGCACTTTATTTTTATCAGTCTTTTGAGGGATCTTTTGGAAGTTTATAGTTTACATATGTAGAAATATTACACCACCTGGCAGTTAGTTTAAAATAGGCTGTTTAATGTGCTTTAATGTACCCAAAATGGATGTCAAGGTGCATCTGCATCTTTTCTTTTAATGCATGTTTGCATGAATGTGTGTCAGTGTGCATGGGTGGGGGGTGTGTGTGCACATGTTTGTGTTTGTCTATGAAAAGTGATCCTGAAAAAGCCAAGCCCTACAGGTATGTGTAAAAGGCCTTTCTCTTGCTTAGCTTTGTGCACACCTGTTTAGCTTTGTAGCCTGTGGGCTTTTTAGGCACTCTGTTGGCTTGGATCCATCAAATCTAATGGGAATTATAATAATTTGTGTGCCTGTTACATGGACCTGAATAAAGCCTCTTGTACAAAATACTAAGGAGTACCAGCACTGCAGGAATTGTGGTGATTTCCCATGGAATTTTTGGAATTTAAAATGTAGGCTGTTTGGATGTCAGCTGTATTTAAATTTTTGAATAAGCATGTTTTAAGATTCAAATTTTATATATATATATATATATATATTGCACCATCCTTGCATTAAAATAATTATATATATTTTACAACGGCACAAACACTGAGTGCAGCCTGCTGCATGGTCAGTCTCAAGGTGCAAACAGTGTACCTGATCACATTTCAAAACAAGCAGCTCAGGGTGACTAGTCTTTACCTGTCCATATAATGAGAGGGAGGAGGGGAGATTGCTGTCTCCGTTCACTTCTCAAGAACAGAGTAAAAGAAAACAGGAAGTGGAGTGTGAATGAATGTGACGTTGAGTAAAAGTAGGTCATCATTTTAATTTGACACAAATTTAATGCCACATTAAAGAACTGATTGAGCTATATAAATCCATCAAACATTAGCAGGGCTGTTTGAACCCGGGGCAGGGTGCAGTCATGCAATTAGGGGTAATTCATGATACATTGCTCTGACAGAGAGATAAAAAATATTAATTGCTATTATTTAAGAGATTGCCTTGGTTTTCCTTGTAAGATAGATTTTCTTTCTGAGAAACAACACTGAAAAAGACCTGAAAAGTTGCTAGTGAATTTTACCTGTGCTAGAGATTATTTGCTGCTCTGTAGACTGTTATTATTTGCAGTCCACTTTTTAAGTAGCACAAATTACGGCAATAATTGGTGAATAAATACAATTAAATGCTCAAAGATTTGTGCTTACTAGCTTGAGAAAGTCTTTTTCCAGTTTTCTGTGCAATAAGCAACAGACAGTTAACGAACAGACAGTGGGTGTTCAGTGGGTGTGCCGTCTGAGACTAAAGCTAAATGGACTCTGGATTAAAGCCAGGGTTTTAAAATAAGGGGTCTGTAAAGTTACTGCAGGGAGTTGTGAAGATATATGCAACACTAAGAATGTTCTTCAGTAGTTTTCTTGCCAATTCTAACCAGGACTATCTATCAGAAATATGTGTGTATAGATAAAAATATACAACAATGTAATAAGGTTAACTCCTTATTTCTATGTTACAGAAAACCTATTATGTAAATCTTATTTGAATAATGAAATCTAGGATCTGTAATGGTTAAAAATCAGATAAATCTGTTTTGTACAGATGCACCATTCAGACACAGTACTGTTTAATGTACACACACATGCTAAACTGCAGCATTTAATAATAGTGCTTTGTTTCCACCCTTAGCACACTGTCTGTGTGCATAACCTCCTGTATTTGACTGGGCGTGTTCAGTATGGGAGGTGTTGAGGTTGAAAGAAGCTGAGTGCACAGATAAATGTGTTAACATTTTTCTTTAAGACGGGGCCATGGGGTTTAAGGTGGTCCAAAGAAACTCAGCCTGTTAGAGTAATACCATATAACAGGCATTGTCGTACCTGTGGGCTTCTCTCTCTTTGTTGTGCTGGTGTTGAGAGGGTTGAGGGCAATGTCAATGCTTTGAGATTGTGAAAAGGGATTTCAGTGTCTTTCTTGATGGAGTAGGTGGAGGACAGCCCCAGGCGCTTTAAAGGATCAGACGGGCCCCACACCAAACACAAACAAAGAAGCTCCAGCTGTCCCCGCTCACCCCACCAGAACTGATATCAACACCTTCTAGATATAATCAGAAATCATAATCATCATAGTCATCCAATATTAGTAATTATGAAAAAGTGAACAGTTTGATGCAAGCACATCTTCTTTTCAAAATGTACAGTACTGTGTAACTCTTAGGCCACCACTAGCTTTAATGACCATTCATATTTATTTTTCAGTCTCCCTTTCAGTAACATACAAACAGAAAATAAAGGAATTATGTACACTAAATGTTCAGAACAATATGGCTTCTTCAGGCATAAGCCAGTATTTAGTGTGACCTCCCCCATGGCACTAAGCAGATATTAAACTCTTTGGAGAGACTGTCCTTAAGTCTTTAGATTAGAATTAGAAAATTAGGTTTCATTCTATTTAGGTTTATGAGAGCCAGGTTCCTGCTATTGCTCAAGTGTAAGTGAAGGCCTAACTACATATTTGTTACTTTAGCCTATAGAATCTGCATACAAATTTTCCTGTATTTTCTGGTTATATTCTAATAAAGAGACTGAAAAATAATTATATGTGGTCATACCATTGCTGAAATGTAATGGTAAAGACTTCTGCACAGTACTGCAGCTCTGCAGTGTCTTTGTAGCATTGGGTCCTGTCACATTGGCTATTCTAATGGTGCCGAGTTTGTCTGTGACAGTGGGGGATAAACAGATCGCTGCATCATCATAGTAAGGAAAAGAGCAGTTTTAAAATTCTCTAAAATGTAAAATAACAGGATGTGGTTTGGAACGACATTAGAGCAAGCAAATAATGACCTTATTTTATTTTTAGAATGGATTATTCCTTTAATCTTTGAGAAATAATGTCTATCTTCTGTTTCTCACCATCTGTCTCTTGCCTTTAAGTTATATGCCACAGTTTCAGCAGCTGAAAATGAGTCGAGACTTTTGATCGTGAAGAGCAGATGCCATGAGGCAGCTCATCCTCACAGGCCAATTAGAGGAGTGGTGTCAGTCTGCCTCAGAGCAATGTAACACACAAACTGAAGCCTGTCACACCACACTGTTAGACTCACACTGTGCTCAAACAAGCCAATACAATCTAGAAATTAAGAGAGAAAATAGGCAAGAGTGCTTTTCTCTGCCAGATTTGGTGTTCTGACTATGACTTTAATTTATTTGTGGGCAGTCATTTATCAAAATATAATGTAGGTTCATTTACAGGAGGATTTACAGTATATGCCTCAGAGCAGTACAGTGTGTCTGTCTAGACATCCACACTGTGAAAGAAATGTTTAATCTTTGTCTTCATATGTGTTGTCATTGTTGACATTGCTGAATGTTTCATATTTGTGGAGTCGTGGTTCTTTACTGTCTGCATGGGCTTTTGCATCTCAAAGGGGAGAATCTGTTTCTTTGATCATAGCTACAATAAAGAAGATGGCAGTTTTCTATTGGTTTACTTTGCAGACGCCCTAACTTACAGGAGCCCTCCAAAATTACAGGGAAAATAGATACAACAAAGACCAAAACATAAGGAAATAACACGTTGAGAACATGGAAAATTACAAGGTGGATTTTACTTGAAATTCTAAAAGGGATGAGAGATGAAATTGAATATATGTCTGTGTCATAATAGGCTGTAATGCAGTGTATTATGAAATTTGTTTTATAGTTATGCTTATGCAGAGCATTCACAAAATTACTGTGACTGTACATTTCATTACATTTGAAGAAGCACATGTACACAGCTATAAATTGGTACTTTACAGTAGCTCCCAATAGTCTATTTGTTCTTGTCTTTGGAAAATAAAGACCATTAACTGCTGGTCTTGACACTTCATGACACATTTTACCTATAGCCAAATGCTTCTTAAAAAAACTTCAATCAGCTGGTGATTAAATGTAAATCTTTCTCCCTTAAGTCATCACATTCTTTTGGTGTTGTGTAACAAACCGATTGCTCTTTTATTTTCAGTATGTGCGTGTGAGGAACCAGATTTGTTCTTTAACTCCCAAATCTCCTGCGCACCTGACAACGTTCCCCATCTGCAGAAATAAAGGGATCCTTTGTTTAGAGTAGGGAACAGGTAACCATTTGTGATTTTGGGATTAGGTGTGCAGTGTGTTTGTTGTGCAGATGTGGGTATAGTTTATTATTAGGATAGAGGGTCAGATTGTTTATTGTCTGGGCTTTTCATATATGTTTGAGCCCTTACGCTTGTGGATCATGTTGAATCGTGCAGTGGTGGAGAGCTGAGAATTAGCTCTGTGTACGTTCAGCTTTCAGAGTTGAGAAAGACTTCTTTTGTGTTCTCGGAGGAAATGGAGGTACAGCAGATGTTTGTTTGAGGGTACGAAGATTTGCAATATCACAATAAACAATGGTTTATTTTGTTCCTTACCCATAGCTGGTTGACATAAGCCAAAATTCTGTGAAGGATAAAATTTAACACACCTAAAGGCAACCCACCTGACATCCAGGGTGGATTTCATCTCTAAGTTTAGAAAACAACTCTCTGTATTTCATGGGTCAGCAGACACGATAGATCTGGGTCATCACAACTGACAGTTAGTCGAGCCTCCATTGCTTTAACAGCTCAGGAGATGTCATGGCTCAAGCTATCTGAGGTTTGCCTGTCCCTCAAGGCAAGACACTGAATACTTATAAGAGTTGCTTCTCTCATGACCCAGATTATTTGGGTAAACAGAGGGCTGTTTGGAAACATGGGAAATATGTAAGAGAAAGAAGCAAGCAGACAGGCTGAGAATCGAAGTTGACCTTCTCAATCAGGGTCTTCTTTGTGTGGCATTCCCTCTCAGGTGAATGCTTCACAGAGATCACATGGAAGTGTCCTCAAGTCACCGACATCTTCATGCAGAAACTGCAGTGCAGGAGCTGTTATGTTAGGAGTGTGGGATCCAGCTGTAAATGATGTAGATAAGTACAGGGGATGAGGGCTGCATGCTGCTCTCTTTAATTAGAACAGGAAGATGCAGTGGTTGGGACTGAGCCAAGCCTGCTACGAGGGAGAGGAGAGGCTGCAACGTATTTCAGCTAGACTTAATGTTAACCAGCTACACAGAGGAAAGCAAAATCCACTAAGAACTGCAGAGATAAGCAGAGCTTTGCTGTGCATCAGTCTGCGTTGGCACAATGAAAACATTGGCCAGAAGGAACTACTCCTGTGTGTTTAAATGTGGAGATACGCAAGCTGAGATACAGTAGTGGGATATGACCTACATTTGTACCCATTGGAAAAGAAATCACAAATAAGATTGTGAAAGAATTGTTTTTTGTAAACAGCAATGAGATTAAATGCAGACCAATGAAGTCTCCAGTGTCTCTGATTTTTCTGCTAAGAAAAACCCTAGTAATCTTACTGTGTTGCCACAGGAGTTTCAGATGATATCTCAACAACAGCTCCACCAAAGATATCTAAGTCTGCAAGCAAAGATTTCAAAATGAACACAAACACTTTTTTAATTTTTCCTGTGTGAAAATATCTGAGCTGTGCTATTCACATTAATTGATGTATGTCAGCAATTTGTGTGTTTCTGTTTCTCCTGAGAAACTTTAGAAACAGTACATAACAAATTATACCTAAAACATAACTGAGACCTCCATTAAATCTTCGGAGATAAGCAAGAGAAAGCCTGAGTATAATCAGCATACAAATTGACTAAGCTTTTTTGTTATTTGTTATTACTTTGTACATAATTCTGTGTATACCTGTCAACACAGATACAATACATGAGGTATATTATCTAATGTTTTTTGTCCCTATCTCTTCTGTAGTACCCATGTGCCTCCTGAGCCATGCTCCCTGGCTATGGATTCTCTCCTCTCCTTGATTTCCAGCCTCACCTCCAAGCTTTCCATTGCAGAGGCGAGAGCTCCAACATGTGGTTCCCAGGCTCAGTGGAGACCCACGGTCTGAGCGACTCTCGGGAGAGTAGGCCTTTACTGCGGCAGCATCAACACATTGCTGTATGTCAACAGGAGACACTGGCCTTCCTCGACCTTCAACAGTCTAGCACTAATGGCTTGCAATCATGCACACCAGAAAAGCGCAGTTCCTCACCTTGCTACGAGCCTGTTACATGCAATGGAAACAGGCCCTCTGACTTGGCCAAGAACAAGAGTACAGACCCAACACTTGACAACTATTTGACTCATGACAGCAATAATGTGGAGGTGGTTCAGGATCAAATGTGGACACCCATTAATGACTTACCTGAGACAGTATATGAACAGTCTGAACCAGGAGTTAAGGATCTCAGTTCCAGAGGTTTGTTTCTGCCTCTGTCACCTACATATATCCTTGAGGACAGGGACTCATTGGAGCCTCAGCACCAGAGTTCTCCCTCTTCCCCCGCAGAGTTCCCAAATCCAGAAAAATTTCGCCCACAGAGACGCACCTCCCTGGGATCCATAAAGGAGAAGTCCATAAGTAAGTGCCAGCCTCACCTAGATTGGTCATGATACATACGTCCCGCATTCCTGCATTACAACAAAGAGTTTATCACAGTGCAAGGGTTCTTGCATCACTCCTGAGACTAAATAGCACACAGTAGTCAGTTAACAACACACATTTTATATAGACAATTCTTACAGTAAAACCAAAGTTTTTGTTTTTAATAGAATATGATGGTTATGTCTAATGGGAAATATAATAATCAAATGTAGGTGAATGTAACTTAAGCCTAAAAACTTCAACACTTAATGTCCCATGTCGCTAACAGGGCGTAAGATGAGGGTGTACTCTCCAGATATTCTGAGTGATGGCAACCCTGGTCTTGAGTGTGACTACCTGCTACCAGGATCTTTTGAATCATTTGTAGAAGGAGGGCTTGGCATGGTGGGTTCTACTATACCCACATCCCCGAGTTCTAGCCCTCTCCCAGGGCTAGATGAAGAAGTCTCTTCTTTTTCCATACCAATCCCTCCAAAATCCTCCTTAGATTCTCCTCAGGAGGCTGCCAGATTAGATGGGGGCATAAATGATGGGGGGAGGCAGAGGTTAGAGCTAGAGGATTGTGGGACTTTGGAAGGTCCTGCCCTCACCAGTGGGACTTTGCTGCCTCTCTCACGTTCTCGCTCAGCAGACAATGAGCGCCGGCGCTTCTCTGCCTCTGAGCTCATCTCCCGCCTGCAACTCTCACAGAGGAAAAACTCCTTCACCCTTAAGCTGGGCAAGTCCCTCTCTGCTCGCGTGGCCTCCCGGGACCGCCACCTGTCTGGAAACCTCAGCCCAGACTGTAAGTGACTCATCAGGACTGATTATCTCAATGAAATACATTTTTGTGCCATGATGTCATTATGACACTTCGGTGCAAATTTTTCTGGTTTATCCCTTTTGTATACCTTCTCGCTCCCATCTCTGTTTGTAGACAAACCCAACTCCAGACATCGCTTCTCAGGGGGATCAAGTGACAGTGCACCACACAGTCCTGTGGGGTCTGCACCACCACTGCCCTCTGCTGACTGTAACCTGCAAGTTCAAAGGAAGATCTCCAGGCAAAGGTGGTTCAGTCAATCACCAACAGAGAACATATTAATGAATGGAATATGACAACTCAATATATTCCTTTACTTTTGATGTGTTCTTCACAGAATGAGAAGGGTTTCCATTGATGAGGATGGAGGCAGTCCTAACAGTACCTCTAAACGTCTATCACGGTTCCTGCCAAACTGTAAGTCTGCTAAATGAAGGATTTGAAATGTCAATATTTTTGATATGCATGTTAATTCAACCATTTTTCTTCCTCTCTCAGTGATTTTGTATCAGGAGTACAGTGATGTTGCTATTAACAGAGAAATACAGAGGCAGCAGGGGGCAGAGCCTGGAACTGATGAAGAAAGGGCAGATTCAGTATCACCAGGCAACCTCTCCCCATCCAGTTCATTTCGTTCATCACGAGGCTCTGCCTTCTCCCTTTGGCAAGACATTCCTGATGTGCGGTCCAGTGGACAACTGGACAACTTTAGCAACGAAGAGCGTAAACTACAGGAGGTGATTTCATATTTTGTTCTTTTTATTCTTCATCTAGCAGCATATTTAGCTAAGAATTCTTTTTCCCATTTCAGGCAAAGTTTGAGTTGGTGACCTCAGAGGCCTCATACATACGTAGCTTGTCTATTGCAGTTGACCATTTTATGATGTCTTCTGAGCTGTGTGAGTGTCTGGGCACACAGGAGAGACAGTGGCTCTTCTCCAAACTGCCAGATGTAAAAGAAGTCAGTGAGAGGTGAGAGAAAATAGGCAGTAAACTTGCTATCTTTCTATGAAAGATATTGACAGTATCTGTATCTCAGTTCTTCTCTCCCACGTCTATTCCCTTCTCCATAGGTTTCTTCAAGATCTGGAGCACAGGTTAGAAGGGGACATTTTGCGTTTTGATGTGTGTGACATTGTCCTTGAACACTGTCCTTCTCTGAGGAGGGTTTATTTGCCTTATGTCACCAATCAAGCTTATCAGGAACAGACCTATCAAAGACTCCTGTAAGCATTTCATGATTAGCATTTTGCTTACAAGAATACCTAACCTTCTTAAAAATGCCTTAAAAGTAGATATGGTGTGAACAATATTTAAGAGATTCAACATTTGCTTTGTGGTTTCTTAGACAAGAAAATGCCAAATTCCCTGGAATCCTTGCCCGCCTGGAAGAAGACCCAATATGCCAGAGGCTTCCTCTTACATCATTCCTCATCCTTCCTTTTCAAAGGATCACACGCCTTAAAATGCTGGTGGAGGTATAACCATCATCCAATGCCAAGCAAGATACAGAGTGTTCATGGTGTGAAGCATGCTTTGTTTCACACCTGCTATTAACATCCACCTTGGTGATCTGATGTGATCTGATCATGTGTGTGTGACACATTGCTGTTTACTTAATTCCAGACAACTGTCATCAGGCCTTAGAACAAGCCTCAATTTATTTAGTAGATAGTTTATTATTTATGAAATTCTGTGAAATAATACTGTGTCCATTGTAGAACATCCTGAAAAGAACAACTCCTGGATCACGAGATGAGGACACAGCCACCAAAGCACTTAATGAGCTTAAAAAGGTGAGAGAGCAACAATGAGAAAGTCAAACTTTTACAATGATTTACAAAAACATGAAAATGAACAGAAATGTGTTATAAATCTATCTTCACTAGATTATAAAGGAATGTAACTCCAGTGTGCAGTCTATGAAGAGGATGGAGGAACTAATTCATCTAAATAAGAAAATTCACTTTGAGGGCAAGGTACCTGCATTGTAAATTTAAGCAATTTAATTCATGTTTGTGTAAACATAGAAAGTACAATGTTTGTATACATAAGCTGTTTTAAAAGCCCTGCTTCCTACTGCCTACATAGGCAGCTGACTTCAACAGCTTTTCAACAGCTGAATTTGCAGTTAGAATGAAATACATAGTATACACATATTATGTAATACTTTTAATTATACTTAACTAATAATATATTAGTTATATATTATTAGTTATATATTTTAATATATAAAATATATATATATATATATATATATATATATATATATATATATTATATATATTAGTTATATTAGCATATAATACTGGCTATATTCAGTATTGAGTGTAATGTATGTTTATGTACAATGAACATTTATCTTCCATTATCCTTTTTATTTATTCCCTGAGCTATTTCTGTACAGAACGTACAGTATGTAATGATACCCTACAATGTGGCTTTATTAAGATATTTTAGGACTCTGCATTATTAATTAACCTACAGGGTATTTTAGGAGGTTTCTTAATTATTAATTAAACAAATGAACCTAGAACTGGTGGAGTTAGGAACACACTTTTGATGCTTTAAAATGCCTTTTCCATGGGCAGCTCACTAAGTTAGCTCTTGGAACATGTGTACTGTAACATTTCAGTAATATGATGTTATTTTTCTTTTATTCTAGATTTTCCCTCTTATCTCTCAGTCTCGCTGGCTAGTCAAACATGGTGAACTATTAGAGGTGGACACACAAAACTTGAGTATATCTGGGTCAAAATTTAAACTTACCACAAGGCCTGTGTACCTTCATCTGTTTAATGACTGCCTGCTGCTGTCCCGAAGGAAAGAGTAAGTCTAATGAGACGGGGTGACAGTCTGAGTGTCTATTTCCATTGTAGTAAGATTTAGAAACCTGTTTAATTTCTATTGACTTCTAATTACTTCTACTAGAAACTATTACTTCTAATTAGAAATGATAAACTAGCAAACAATGACATCAAAAGTTTTCTTTACTGTCACAGCACATGGAAGTTCATGGTGTTTGTTCATGCAAAGAATGAGGACCTCAAGGTGAAAGATCTAAGCCAGAAACTTCAGGGAATCTCAGGCTTTATCTTCTATCTACAGTTATGTGAGGGACAACAGCTGAAACACCAGATCCTGCTCAAGTCACCCACAGAGTGAGGACAATCCCTATCATTCACAAATATTAACATTCATAAATCTGTCCAAGACAAATAGATGCTAGTGCTCCTTTAAAATAAGCCACATCAAGCAGTGAGTCCTTGCAGGATGCATACAACCTGGTGAAGAACATTTTCTTTTATATACAGGAGCAGTAAACAGAGGTGGATCACAGCCATGTTTCCCTCCAATCCAAAGGAAGCTATTGTGCAGACCAATGAGAATGATGGTGTGTATTTTCATGATACATCACAGTTATTGATTTCAGCTATGACTACATTTTAAATTAAACATTGTCTGCTAAATGCCATTTGAGCTGCATTCAAGCTGCAGCGTGGACCAGAACTTATTCTGACTGAAAGTCTCGCTATGTGTGACTAAGTGAACATTACTTGTTCTTTGAAAAAGGACTGTCATCACTTTCATTAACATAATTTTCTAAACAAAGCCGAACAGGTATTTCTGCTCAAGGATATCCTGTTTATTTACTACGAAGTGCCTCAAACAAAACTCTTAATACCTTTAAAGATTTTATGCAAGAAACCTTGCCAACTTTGGCAAATCCAGTGACAAGTTCTTTCTTATCAGCCCTCAATCAGCTTTTAACCATTTTAATGTCTTCAAAGGCTAAGACTAATGTTTGTCTACAAAACATCTTAACATTGTTTTTGTTCTGCATGTGTCTGTAAAGATCTATCTCAGGTGCAGTGCATTAAGAGCTACCAGGCTCAGGAGCATGACGAGTTAACACTGGAGAAGGCAGACATCCTTCAAGCTATAACAATTACAAGTGATGGTAAGAAAACCATTTCTCTTTTCCTGGGTACACTCCATTTATCCCTGAGGGAAGTTAGGACTACAGAACAAAGATATACATTTTGTCATGTTTTCCGTTTGCAGGTTGGGTAGATGGGATCCGCATGTCGGATGGAGAGAGGGGCTGGTTCCCCAAAACATACGTGGAGGAGATCACAAGCCGCAGTGCTCGTTTACGAAACCTCCGTGAGAACATTCGCATTAAGTGCGTCTCACAAAAGTTTGAGGGAGAGACTCTTTAAGACCTTAAAGTATGATACAAATGTCACTGCGACACCATCAATACATAGAGAATTTATGATATTGAATCATTTATTTAAAATTTCCATGGCTAACATTCTAGCTGTAGTAAGTTAAACTGTGTAACTTGTAGATGTTTATCTTCTAAAATGTATTGCAGATAGAAGAAATAAAGCTATGCATTGCATTTTTGAATTACGTGATTATCAAGAGTTTTGCACTTCAGTTGATTAAGCATTGGCTCTTCAAGTTGTATTATCATTATGGTTTCTTTTATTGCTAGCTCTTTTGCTATGACTAGCATGTGTCGTTACTGCATGTAGCATATGGTGCTGAACAAACGCAGCTGGCCCAGGCTCATCATGTGGGTGGACAATATCTGGATATGTAGGCTACTGTGATAAAATGTTTAGCATAATGAAAATATCCAATTTAAATGTGTTCAGTTCAGTCTTAGGTGGTGTCAGCCATTTCACTAACACATGTTTTTTATAAGGATTTCTCAGACAGTAAAGTTCAATCTACTAGTGGCATGTTAGAACCAAATTTTGGACATTGCAATAGCAGCATCATTTGCGAATGAATTAGTTTCAACAACCAACAAACAAATTAGTTTATGCCACCAGTCTTCTATAGAGGATTATTTACTTAATTGTATTGGCATAGTAGGATATATAGCAAACTTTAAAGTTGTTATTTATGTCAATGATTCTGCCGTTTGTTTTGTGTTTCGCAATACAGATTTTTTGGGCAATTTCTTTGTGGGGTGCTGATATCCTGAGCATGTTCTATAGCTCACATTTGAAATATAATCCTTTATGGTGACTATATGTAAATAAAATAAATGCATATATTCTAACCAGAAAGGTCTCAAGTTGTCTAGCCTTCAGATTCTGTGAAAAGTTAACCTTACTGTAACCAGGATTCCCAGCAACAAAGAATGCCTCATAAACATGAGTTTCATTCCAGACTCACCTCATATCCCATGGGGCAATAAAGCAGCCGGGTACAAGGCAAGTAGAATAGCTTCTTTGTCACAACTGTTCTAAAAACCTTGAATGGTTTCCAACTGCCGTAAATCAGACTGAAAAGCTGCAGAAAAGAAGCCGCAGTTAGAGACAGATAAGAGACGGACTCCAGAGGCCCAGGAATGCATTTCTAATTAAAGCAATTTATTACATCTCACTGAAACATTTTGTATTCATTTTATATATGTTTTGTACTTATGAGTGGTTTGTTACTAATATCTATTGGAAAGAAGCTCAAAAGAAGCAAAATGCATTAAGTAAATCAAAGTTTTAAATTGGTCTTCAGCCATATTTAGTCATTATGGGCCAATAATCTGCCATTCTACTTAATTTCCTATATCTCCCGTTATATATGATATAAGGATCAAAAATGCACAACTTCAGGCCAATTTTTCCTATGGCTTTGCAGAGATAATTAGCTATCTGTCTAACTTAAAACACGTTTTTCTGTCTCCGTTGCTCCTGTTGTAACTCAAGCATAAAAACGTTCACTGCGTCGTTGCACAACATATGAAGTCAGGGTTGAGCAGGGGTTTCAATTCTTACAGTATAATTTTTAAGGTATGTGACAACTAGCTGACAATAATGTTGGTGTGGATGTTGTCCATGTGTAACTGCACTAACAATCTTTTCACATAAAATTTACACTATCACAATTTACACTGGTCACATAATGTGCAAAGAAATAAACTGCCTACCAGCCATGAGGGCATAAGTTTATCAGACGTGAATGCGATTCCGATCAAAATTCGGCTGAATTTTGGCAACATTTTGGACAATTTTCACTATTTGATTTAGATGATTTTTTTTTAATGTAGCATGTTTTGTTTAAAAGTTGCTTGTAGGAGCAAAGGAAATCTCAACAATGCTTTTACGTGTTGGCTATCCTGTTGATATCTGGAAGCACACCGAATGATTACATCTGGGCTGGTAAGCAGGAAGCTGAATGCTGGAATCCTACCTTGCTATCCAAATACAAATGTTTATTTGTACTTTTCCCCCAGTCTCTCCCCTCTCCTGTAATCAAACTTAACAACACTGCCATCTGCTGTTTATAATGTGCAACTACACAGAAATGTTTGTTCTCAAAACTCAAGCAAGCTTTCTAAGCTGGACGTCTAAACAAAGAATCTAGACCTTTAAAACTATTCAAGAATTGTTTTTTCACGTTTTCTTTGCGTTTCTTAATCTTCAAAATCTTTTTGTGGGGGTCATGTTTAAAAAAAATCTGTCCTAGGTCTTCTGCATTACACGCAGATATTGTATAACTGGGTCAAAGTTTAAACTTACTATTTTGCTTGTGTACCTTCACCTGTTTAATGACTGCCTTCTGCTGTCTGAAAATGGGTGACAGAGAGCCTGAGAAAACTAGTGAAGGAAAAGATTAGTTAGAGCCTTCCGGCTCTGCCTTTGTCTGAGTGTCTGGTTTTTCCTGTAATCTAGAACTTTAGGTTAATTATTCCAAATTTCTCATTAGAGTTTAATTGTAAAGTTAACACTAAATGAAACTAAATCTGCCAAAAAAAGCTGCTTCCCAGCTAACAATTTTACATTGTAAGAACGTATCTAGATACGTAAAATACGTAACTAGATAAAAAAACATAAAAATGTGATTTTAAAAGTTCTAAAAACATTCAACCTGTTCTTAGATGTTGAATTAACACTTACTTTTTATAAACTTTAATTCTGTTACTTTTTCAAACCTTTCAGAAACAACTATTAACAACGTTTTTGATATGATTTTATAACGTTGAAAAGTTCTACTAATGTTACTGTGAGCTTTTAATGGTAACTTTTAAAGAATATTCAACTTTCATTTTTCTGTAAAGCACCTTTAAAACAATTTGTATTGTGATAAGCGCTATACAAATAAATGTGAATTGAACTGAACATTAGCCAACATTCTGAGAACGTTCCCTGTTAGCTGGGTCGTTCTCTTTCCTGACACAGCACATGGAAGTTCAAGTGTTTGCACAAACAATGACTGGAGAAAAAAGATATACATACAACAATGACAATAGCTAAAACACTTCTGCTAAACACAGACTCTGCTTGTCACCCACAGAGTGAGGTCATTCCTTATTCACAAATATAAACATCTAACCCGCCACTAACAAAGGAACTCACATGGGTTGAAACTTCAAAAAGCGCTTGAGTAGATGTTGAGTTTAAAACAGATTGTGTTCCAAGAATAACTGCTGCTTTGCAGAAATATGCCCTCTGCAGGATGTTCATTTTTGATACGCTTTTGTCCTGAGTTTTGAAAAGCTATGCAGTAAACCTAAAGGCATATTGGAAGCAAATCAAAGAGATTTCAAAGATGCTGTGGAAACATAAATATCAGTTTTTACAGCAGCTCTTTTGAAGCGGATCATTTATTTGTGATGGCTATTTTACCTTGAAGAACCTTGAACACTTTCCAGCTGATGTAAAAAGATACTGCAGTTGGGAGATAAGAGAAACGCATGCCTGGGCCCAGAGAACTAATTAATGTAATTTATTACAACTTAAACACTCAGTATTTATTTCATACAATGCTTTGTGCATATATGTGCATCCTAAATCAAAAACAGACATTTATGGAAATAGATTACTATTTATCACTTAACAGAATGATCTGTACAAACTCCTCGCTACTGAATATCTTTCTGCATATCTCACAAGCTGTGCTTTGTGGCTTGTGAGTAAAATTCAATACACAAAAGTAACTGTCTGTTTGTCATCAGCAGCATTCATTGACCACAATGAATGGAGTATTTGTGATGTGTCAAAGAAACTCTGGTCAGTCATTCACATTGTCCTCAGCTTCTGCGCTTTTTCGGCATGATAGGTGGAGGGGTGTGATGCGGCAATGAATCTGCCACTTTTTCAGGCTGTGGGAGATGAAAACAATGCATGTTAATGTGCTTAAGATTTATTGTGTCAGTGGTGTTCTGTTCAGAGTCTGGCAATATTTAAATCTGTGTAAACTGTTAAGCTTTATGTAAAAGTTTATTTGCTCTATTATACGAATCATTAACTTGAATCATTCTGTAAATTAAAAGAATCTGTTCTAAAGGGCTCCTGCTGTACCTGTTGCAACTGGAAGATCCAGCTTTGATAGTCCTCAGGGTAAGTACAGGAGACTAGCAGAGGTTCCATTAGTTCACCTGGAATTGACATTACCCCAAATTTAGAAAATAGACTGGACTTAAATTCTGTCAGAATCTGTTCAATAGGCGTATACAAACCAACATGAAGCATTGCACCCATGTAAGGTTTGTAAATTATTTTTTTCTAATTTCTAATTGCAGCTTCTTTATATAAAAGGCTGTCAGCTTTCTAATTAGGCCTGGTTAAAGTCAAAGACATTTTTATAACTTAAGTTAAAGATAAAAACTACATGCTGTAGGAGGAACACAGACTGAAGCCAGACTGAGTGTGTTTATCATATGGCTATTTTGTGAAGGTGAGTCATAAGATCTGTGATTACAACAGATCACTTGATTTCTGACTCTTAACTGGTCACACAGATGAAATGTTTGGTTGTCTGAAGGTTTATGAAGGTCCAATATATCCCCATCCTGCCAGCAAACTCCGGACAACTAATGTAATAGAGTAAAAATATTGGGGTCTATTATGTGTCTTTGTTCAAAGGCCTGTAGCCAAAGGCCACAAAACTCTTATAAAGTCTGTTGCTGTGGCTGCTGTAACTGTGTGTTTTCAAACAACAGCACCCAGCAGTAGGCATATAAAACCTTTAGTCTCATAAACCAGTTTTTCAGCCACTGGTATTAGTGATAGGTCTGTTGTTAAGGGATTCACTAGCGTTGTGCTGGACAACACCGCTGTTAAAATTCACAGGGCCCAATGCGTAAGCAAACCATAAAGGACCTTTCCTGTGTCTGATTAAAAAAAATAGTTACAATAAACAATAAAACAGTTTTTTATGCTGGTTGAAAGTCTTCACATCCTGATAGCAATCACTAAGTAAAATGATCTAAATATACTTATATGCATATACATCTTCTATGTAAGGTACAGGAGCGTACAATGTTCGTCCAATCATTGCATTCGGTTCGGATGTATAGATAGGATGACCTACTTGCCTGTCAAATTATGTATCTGCATTGTGTTCATGTGTTTTGGCAGAGAGGTGGCTTTGTAAATCACTCTGGGGGAAGGGTGGATCTTATGCTGACTCAAAGCGGACTTGCTATTACTAGCTTCTCTAAAAAAATTGCCTACGCTACCTTTAACATAGACATTACCAAATTTCAAGTTGCATATCCCAGTGTCATGTTGGGCTAATAAACAGATGCACAGATTAAGATTCTGTCCGTCTGATACTGTTGATACTGAAACATACCTGTGAGCTCAAACTCCAGTCTGCCAGGCAGAGCAGATCTTTCCAGAGCCTTGACGCTCTTTAGTGGTAACCGACCCTTTAGTATGAAACCATGATATAACTCAGTTAGTGTTGTGATGTTAAAATGTATTTATAGGGATTTTGTCCCTGAAAATAGGGCAAATGAAGTTCACCACGTACAAACTGAGGTAATCTTACCTCATATTTCACACAAACACGCTGACAGTCAACAGACAGAATGAGCAGGTCAAAAGGAAACAGCACAAGCAAGCGTTCCTGAGGCCCCAGCAAGATCCGGTCCTGTTGTTTTAAAGAACACTGCTTTGTATTGTTCTGAATTACATGAATAACACTGTCTAGCTATCGTCTAACCCAGCAGTATCTGACCTTTGAGTATCTGTTGCTGATGTGCACCAGTGAAATGTATTTTGGGTAGCCCATGTGTTGAATGGGCATCCCCTCCCAATACAGTATGGGAGATCGCAGTAAGTATCTTTTAAGCTCCTCCCTCTTCCAGCTCTCCTCGCATGGTATCTGGAACAGTGAGAAAAATGTCACTCCAACTTTTAAATGAACATAATTAGCAGTTACAGTTACAAAACGGTTACTTTTTACTAAAATGTTGACGTGGTTAGACATTTTAGGAGTATAAAATGTACCAGATATGAAAGAGCACTATGTGAGGGGCTTAGCTGCTGCCGCAGGCATTTGTATCTCCTGTCCTCAATGTTCTCCATCCAAATTTTTGTTTCTGCTCCATTGGTACAAACAAAGATCTTGGAGTCCATCATAGGTCCTGTTGAGCATATCATGAATCAGTATACTACAATCAGGACACTTCATGACCTCATGAGGGGAAGATATAGGTTCTCACCGCTAATCTCAAACATATGTGGGGAACTGGAGTCCTGCTGAGGGATCAGACGGACCTCAATGGCAGAAAGAGGAAGAATACCCTGTGAAGAGACACTGAAATGTCAGCATGGGGAAATGAGAGCTTTAAATTCATGGCATTATCCAACCCCCAAGCATTTTAGGTTGTAACGTTTCCCTAACACTTCTATTAAGTATCAAAAACATTAAAATTGTTTTTTTTTGAATTTTGAAAATGTTTTGAATTTTTGAAATGTAGATGCTAAATTTAGATGCTGTGTTATTGATTGGTTATAAGAATGTTAATCAAACAGTTTTTCAAATTTTATAACATTCCACTAACAAATTAAGAATAACGTTTTTAAGGGCTATATGATATATAATGTTAAAATAACATTACTGTACGAACATTTTTTAATAACTTTGCGAGAGCACTAGTCAATGTTTTAAGAATGTTCCCTGTTAGCGTGGTAAACATTAGCTTTCATTTCTGTGTATTTATTTTCACTATTGACACAGGAAGCTTGGGTGAAAATGTAGCTAACATTTTCAATGTGTTAACCATCTAAATATAAGTACACTATATAAATGATCTCAAAGCCACAGTCACAAAGCACAAATTCACATTTTATAGGGTTTTTAAACTAACAGACAGAGGCTTACCTCATAAATAAAATCATGAGATGAGCTGTCCAAAGCCAGGATTAACAAATGGAACGAGAATAAAACCAGATACCTTTCACTCATAGCCTGTATATAAAAATCATAAAGCATATAAGTTACAGTTAACTAAAGAATGTGGCATAGTTTGCAGATAATGTGCAGATATTGCAGAAGCTCTGCTGGGCTATGCTGTTTCTGTGTGAAGCATTATGCATTTATTGTGTATAATTTATCATTATATGTATTGTTACCTTTGTGTATCCACTGTGTAAATACACAGAAGATGAATGGAAAATGTCTCCATAGGTGTGTGGTGCCCGTCCTTCCCAGTCTCTGATTGGTTGAGTGTATAACCTGTGATGGAGCTCGTCTTTTGTCCATCCCCAAAGCACCAGCTGAGAAACAGCCAATCAAAATATTACGTTTAATAGTCATTCATATTTTATTACATATACATACATATATATTTTCAAACTGATGGAGCTAGACAGGAGGACATATGTGGGAACTGGACTGCTGTGTCAGCTCTCTTGCAGAGACAGGATCTAGGTTCTTGCATAAGACACAGATGCAGGGATGCAGATAAAGTAGATACAAACTCTTTTCTCGTTTTCAACACATCAACATTTGGATCAAATTTATATCTTCAGAAATGCAGTATGTGTTGCAAGCCATTTGGTAATTTTCATATTTTAGAAAATGCAATGTATATAGTATATGGGCCATTTTTGTGTTACGGTCCTACATCTACTTACATTGGTACTTTGATCCCCCGGTACTTTGACCACCCCCCCTCCCCCGCCCCCCTCAGTTTCTTTAGAAAGAAGAATTGCTTTGCCCACTTCCTGTTAACTGGCTTACCTCCTGCTTAATGTGCTTCACCGAGGGACAGTGATAATGATCTTCATCTGAATCATTTCTTATGGAAATCTGGGGTTTGCGATGATGACCTTCATCTGTGTCATTCCTTTTGGAAATCTGGAGCCGGTGATGATGACCTTCATCTGTGTCGTTCATTGTGGAAATCTGGAGCCGGTGATGATGACCTTCATCTGTGTCGTTCATTGTGGAAATCTGGAGCCTACTTTCAGCAAGACTCCAGAGCCTGAAACAGCAGATCGCTAAACAGTGTCAAACCACTGTTTTTATCTAGGAAATCAGAATGCAATGCAAATTGTTGTGCTCTGTATTGTATGATCAAGTTGGTAGAAACAGGACTTTGATCATGGCTGAATGTTCAGGTCATATGAATGTTTATGCACTGGGCTCGAGTTTGCTAGAAGATGAACAGTTACATTTCAATGGCTATAAAATAACCAACACTTCAGAGTAGGTTTACCCCCAATAGTTTCTGATTTCATCCCCAGGCCCCCACCATCTCTCTTGTTCTCATTCCATCTACCCACCCAGCCTGCTGGGGGAGCGCCCAGACATAATCAGCTTACTGTGGGTGCTGAAAGACAGTTCAGACGTTCCAGCTGACCATCTGACCCCCATGGACTAATTTCTATCATTTACAGTAATAGAATCCATTTACAGAAACTTCAAGTGTGTTTCCCATTTAATAAAGAATGATTTCCTTTCTATTACTCTAATCTCACTTTTCACCCTCGTACATTTGACAAGTAGTATGTGTGTATCTGTGTATTCATACATTTCAAACACGTGTCTATTTCTGCAGATTGTACTGTTGTCTGATCCCCATTCTTCTGTTAGTTTGGGTACATAAAGCCCATGAGCTCTGATTAACTCCCACTATAATCCCTGCAGTCTTCTAATGAGAGGATTGAGGCTTCCAGCCCAGAGTAAGACACCAGACTGTTCAAACACACTTCCCTCCTATAATTAGCTATACTAGCTGCATTAGTTCTGCCTCATTTGTTGTATGAGAGGCTCTAATGAGATCTGTAGCAGCATGAACACTGCCCATAGTGGTAAACACTATCATTATGAAGATAACCATAAAGTTGCACAGAAAGTTTCATGCCATTTCATCAGATGTCATCGATTTGCATTTTCATACATTTTCAGACTAACAAAAATAAGTAGAAATGAGGAATGAGGAAGGTAGCATCAACTGACAATGAAAAACGTTGCCCAGATTGAAACTTTGAAGTATAGAAGTCACTATACTATTACTATACTATCACTGGCTGAAACTGATAGTCACAAAAGCAAGTCTCTTAAATAACATCCTTCTGGAAATATTTTAAAAGAATTCCAGCAACCTCAAAGTTTAACAGCAAAAATCCACAGCGCTTTAACCAATTTTATGTAACTCCATAAACAACTACTTCTACACTTTTATTTAAAATGTGATTACAAACAACAAACCTCCTTGTTCTTTTTTTAAACCTCTGCGATTTTTAAAACTTGTCAAATGTTATCTAACACTCAGAAAGAAGGAAGTACCATTTCTATGTTTATACTCTCTGTTCAGGAGTCTGGATTCCAACACAGCTGCATGTTTCAAAGAAACAACCGTGGTTGCAGTCAGACTCTTACCCTGCATTGCTGATTTCCATGAGCTCAAGCTCATCTGGCCCCACTTCATCAGTTCCCATGTGCCTCTGGGTCACACTGCAGCATCCCATAGTTCTGGTCTCTTCACCTTACCTTGTTCTCCACTGCTTGTTCAGTCTCTCTCACACAAATCGCCCTAATGGCCTCTCCTCCAAAACTACACACTGTGGACCATCTGCCCTTAAGCTTCAGTCACCCCCACACACACCCCAAAAGCCACTGGGGTGTAAGCAGGGCACAGTGTTAATAACGATGCACAGACAGAAGTCTGGAGAAGAGAAGCTGGGTCAATCCTTCTTTGTTTGTGGTAAAAGACATTGGGCAAAACGAAGCAACTCTGAGTGCAAACAAAATTTTTAAACGAACTGTGTGGAACAACGTGCAGCAGTTACAACTAACAGAAAGCTGCACTATTTCTTCCTGTTGCTAGTACAGTGGTGAGATGATGACGCAGAAACGGCCAACGCAACTTCCTCACCTCACTTCTCAGCAGTTTCACCTCTTGTGACAGTTACACAAAACCTGTTTCGTTTTAACTCATTTTTACACTCAGAGGATGTAAGTACTGATAAAGCAAATCCTATTTAAGATGGTTACACCTTGAAAAATGGGCGCATGAAGTAGTCACAACAACAAACCGCAGCTGAACGTGTTGCACATTGTGTTTATTGGTGGTGAAGAGCATGTAGAGGTGTAATCTAGCATGTTTTGTCGCATTTGCCACAGATGGAGGAAGAAGGAGGGCTTTGTGGATGCATTTATAATGCCACAGACACACTGTTGCTTTGAACCTAGTTCCAAAAGAACACAATGAACTAATCTCATAAACAAGCATAGTGTGGCTTCTGTAAGACGAGTTATGGTCGAACAAACACCGCATTCCAAAGTTGTTGGGCAATAAGAGGTATTATAATTAAATGGATTAAATGTTACAAAATGGATAGTTTTGTTACTATATTATAGTACTATAAAATAATTAATAGAATATTTGACATTATATCTTCTTAAGAAAGGATAATAACATTTAATAATTATATTTTAAACAAAAGTTAGCTTATAAAAGCAATAAGGCACTTGAGTATTGTAAATACAGTCATGACTGAAAAGGTTGCAGACACTGTGCATATTTGCATATTGCATAAAGATTGCTTTGCATATTTTTTGAATTACTTCAAAACTTCATTTAAGAACTTATGACAATTTATTAAAGAAATGATGGTGATGGAGCTACTGTATGTCAGATTTTGATTATTCTGAGATGAAACCCTCAGCACATGCGTGTTAAATGGTCAGAATTCTGGCTCAGTTCATCTTTTTTTTCCATCATCCATCATCTTCTGCCTTTTCCTTGGGCTCTTTCTTGTCCACCTGAGCCAAATGAATCTTGGACGTCTTTAGGTTGCAGCTCATATGTTCCAAATTGTCCATCTGTCGGCCTTGAGCTCCAAGTCTTTGGGTGGAGTTTGAGCTTTTGCTCAAAGCTGGTGTTGACAGAGACCTGATAGCATTTCTCACAGGCACTAGTCTTGGAGGTACATTAAGGTTGGAGATCTCTGCAGGTTCCTGCCATGTGCACTTGCTGAGATGCAACTCCACACGAATACGTACAGGTTTGGGCTGGTGCGGTCGGTGCTGATTGGTTTCTTGAGCTCTGGATGTCAGAGTCTTCTGCATTACAGCTGCTCCACTTGAAGGTCGTTTATCTGGTTGCTGTGAAGGTGGGATGCTATTGGACCATACATGGGCAGTAGGACGGTTGGCTGGAGTTTCTGTTGCAGCAGCACCAATGGGACATTTGGTGCCTTTATTAATTACTTTCCATGTTGGTGTTGCTATGGCAGCAGATGTGTGGGTTTTGTTGATGTTATTGTGGATGAAGTTGCTCTTTGGGTTGAGGGTCGAGAGGGGTCCTGAAGTTTTGTACTTTTGCTTGCCGATGCATGTACTCTCACCATTATACAGCAATACAAAATCCCTTTGATTGTGCAGGGGAAGCAGCTTCAGCCCACAGCAAGACTTGTTGAAGATTTCCAAAGCTAGATCTAAAAAAGGAAGGGTGCCACTGTGTCATATCTACAGATGAGTGTTGTCACACCTCCTTTGATCATTTACCATCACATGCAATGAATTCCCACAGTATTCACACGTGTACTACAGCACGTAAACCAACTACATTTTTTAGAATTAAGTGAAATTTCACACTGTATTTGAATATGCATATGTTGCATTTAAAACATTTGTTTGCTCAGAATTGATCCAAATGTAATTAATTAATTGTGATTTCATATATAAATATTCAGACAAATAAGAAAACATCTTGTATTTACAGTTGTTCTTTACTGAATCAAACAACTTACCGAGGGTCTCTTTGACTGTGCTGGGAATAACTTCTTTTAATACTTCACAGTTTGTATGCAGGGCTGGATTACAGTTCATCTCTAGCAACCAGACCTGCCAAAACAGGAATACAGTCAGAATCCAGTGAATCCCACGTTACAAATGTAAATGGTTTTTTAAAACATTTGTAATACGTTTTTCCTATATTGCCCTGTATGACAAACAAACTCATTAGAAACAATTACAATGTATTTACATAGAACTTTAATCAAACCACAAACAGATGTTAACCAGTAGAGGGCAGAATTACCCTTCTCAAAATGTTCTATGCATTTTAACTATTCGCCAGCTAAATGTAGAACAATCATGTTCCAACATTAAGCACTTTTTTCTTTTTTGGTAGGTGCAAAAATGACAGTGTAAAAACGTCAAAATTGCACATTATGTACATTACATGAATGTAGCAGCATATTATCCTGAATCGGTCTAGGTGCTTTTGCAGTGTTTGTAATCCAGTCATATAGGATTATGTGAAAAATATTATTTGATGTCTGCTGTGTAGTTCCACACAACATAAATGTTGTTGTTACATGTGAATCCATAATGATCCGGTAACCTGGAGACCAGTATCTAGCAGGCCTGGGGACTGTCTGTTTATGCTTACAGTACACGTGTTGCCTGGCAACTGCTTAGAAGGGATTGAATTTAGGATACTCCATAGGGGGAAAACAGGCCTCTGAACATCATGTTTCCAGAGAACCATGACAGCATAAGAAAATTGTATCATAATTGTCTTGAAGGAACTAAGGAGATTACAGTACAGATAAATAAAGAGTTCATGTTTGTAATGCTTCTTACCACATTCGTGGATAATTCTAAAACTAATCTCCTGTGTTAAGCCTGCCAGGCTGAGGTTAACACGCGCACACACACATGCAGGCAGACATGCACGCACACACCCACAGGTTTTCACTATATTAGTGGGACATCTCATAAACTTCCATTGTTTTCTTACCAGGTTAATTATTTTTCATGTTTTTGAGCCTTTAACTCTCAAAAACTAACCAAGACCACCTAGAATGTCTTAGGTCGTTTTTTGACATGCAGCATGCTTCGCTACATTAGTTTTCAAACATTTGGCGCGCACACACATATAGTCAAACCTGTACACACTCGCACAGAGTTTTCGTTTCTGAAGCCCCATTATACTCTCTTTGTGTCTCACCTTGAAATTCTCATCAATCAAGAAGTCACAGCCAATTAGGTCAAAGTAACCAGGTTTGCAGTCCAGCTTGCCTTTTACAGCCTGAAAACACTGCAGGATAATAAGCTGCATCCTTTTCTGCAAAATGAAGTCACAGTTTAACTACTGACAACTAAAATCTTTGCAACTATAAAGTTTCTGTCTGATTTATACTTAGTAATAGCTTGCCAAAATGATTGTTTTGAATATTATTTTCTCATCTTTTCCAATCTATATGATGACCTTTCCTTTTAATATAACATGTTCTCCTGAAACTGTTGTTACCATGACAACTGTGCATCCGCATCCTTTGAAAGTTGCTTAATAAAACCCACATGCAGTCATTAAATGAAACTGTGGTTACATATACACCATCCCACTAAATTTTCTCAATTTTACTTTCATCTTTTTAATTACCACACAGTGTATAAAAGCAAAGTATATAAATACAATATACAAACTCACTGCAAAAGGACCCAGAGCCCAGTCTTTGGGTAAACCCTTTGGTACCATGTATAACTCATTGATGTAGGTATTGAAACGCTCCATTGACCAAACTGTCTCTTCTTTTAGTAGACTATAGAGAGGATTCTTCTTCTGCATGTACTGAAGCAGATGAACTGTATTATTTGTGGTTATCTTACAGCCATTGACGAGCAATATAAATAATTATTAGAAATTTAAACTACAGTAACTTACTTGATTGGTCAGGTGGGCTGTGATATTGTCAGAGTTGGGGTCATAAAGGTTACACGTCAATCGGACATAACCATGGCGAAAAAACACCATGTATGGTGAAGTGCAAGCGATTAGAAAATATGACCGCACATCAAATTTCCTGCCCTTAAGTAACAAGGGCTTCTGGATGTACCTTTAAAAGATCCAAAAGGCATTTAATACTGATCTGTATTGGTTAAATAAAGTAAAATAACAATGCATTCCAGTATACTGGTTTTAACTTGTGTGTTCATCCTTCTTGTATTGTGCTTATTACAGCATAGCAGGACAGAAACTAGCCCACTGCCTGTCATATGACGACTTGCAGCAAAAAGGGTGCATGGTTTTATGCTGTGGCACATTTACATATTTGTGTTGTTGTGTTTGATTTTTGAATGTTAAGTTAAATAGAACGTGACCTTTTGAAATGGTTAACTTTACCCACTGCTGAACAATCCGAGCCTGTGGTAAACTGAAAGACTTCCTGTTTGACTGCTGCTCTATTGTGTTTTGCAGCCTGTCTCTGAACGTTGTGATTTCTTCTGGTGTCCTCAGTAGAAAAATGCCACGGCCCTGATTGAGGCCTGTTGGCTTGCAAATCCACATGCTGGCTTTGTCATGACATACTCCTACAATCCACATTAAAGTTACATTCATTAAACACTCACTGCTGATGATGATTACAGACAAATCTACTTATTTTTCACATAGGGACGTTTTAATTAAACATCACAAAATTTAAAATGAATGACAGAACTGCAGAACTTTCATCAGTACCGTTAAAGAAAGCCTCTCTCTCATCTTTCACATCCATACGCAAAGTGAGAGGAAAAAAATCCTCCATCTTCAACCTCCTGCAACATAAAAATCAATTTCATACAGATGCAGCAATTAAATAAAAAGACCAGCTGCACAAACATACGACTAGGCTCAATGGCCAGTTGCATAAACTACTTAGACTAGTCTTACAAGTTAGTCATCTATTTTTTCTTCAAGAGTAATTATAACTCATTTACATGAAATGGTATATTGGTCTAATTAGAATCTAAAAAGTAAATCTGATTAGCCCTAACTAGTTGCTAGTTGATCGTTGATCAGACTACGTCCTAAGACAACCAGCCTTGACTCTAATTAAAATAGTTAAACTAAATCTCTCTAGACCTCTTTCCCCCTTTGTTCTCCTTACGGGCGGCCCAGAATATAACTAATATTCAAGGCACGCTCTTTAAACGTTTCATTATTATTGTTGTAATTTTGCTTCTATTACTATCAAAACAGTAGCTGGTTTTCAACCTGTTTCCACGCCCATAGTTGATTTTGCTGCTGACTCTCTCATACTCCCGTAAGCTGTTCAGCAGGCCTATCTTAGTGGTCAGGACCTTATTATTGGGTATCTGGTACATCAACTGGCTTCCTGTATGAACATAAACAGACAAAGTGTGGAACATGGTTTTATGATTGATGTGAATTTGACATGAGGGAAAGTGGATCACCTGCTTTGAAGTAATAGTAGGAAGCAGGTGATTTGGTTTCACACCACTTCAGCTTGTAGTCCAGCCTAGTCTTGTCATATATGCGCTGCCAGCCTCGACTTTCACAGTATGAAACAACTCTAAACATCAGATCAGACCACAGCAGTCATGTTTACAAGCTTTTAATAAGAGTTTGATATAACAGACAAAACTAAAATTAAGGGTGAGGTGCCAAATCTTCATTTCCCCTTTTCTATTTGTAATATCTGTCAAATTTCATTTAAATGTAGTCATCTAAATTTTATTCCAGAACAATTCTTATCAGCCACCCAGGCTAAAGGCCAAAGATCAAGGCAAACGCCAAAACTGCAGTGTCCACAATTCAATTAGGTAAGATTCAAGATTTGTAATAATTATACGTAAAACTGGATGTATCATATGTTTGTCATATGATACATGGTAAAATAAATAAATAAATAAATAAAAATCTCAAAATATCCCATCCCAAACACTCACTCACATGGAGGCCCCATTGCTCCCCCCAAAAAAGAAAAAGGGTCCAGGGCCCCGTGGGTCTTCAAGGCACTTGTCTCTGTCCCTCTCAACAAATGAGACGCTCACTGGTCATTTACACACACACACATACAAAGAAATGGGTCAAATGAATGGTTGTCAAGCATATACAAATAATTTATAGACTATACTAGACTATATTTCTATACTATACTATATGTTCCTTATATGGATCACATACAATGTAAAAACAAATCATAAAACAATCCAGCTGAATAATGTCTAATGTAAGATTAATGATAACATGCTATGCTGGCTGGGTGCAGGTCAGAGGTGAGAAACACCTGATCTAGTCAGTGTTTAATTCATCTCACCTCCTCTTCCTAACCCGTGAGTACTACTCGACTAGGCCTCACCCTGTATCATGTTGTCTTGTTTGCTGACAGTGAGCCATTTCACAGAATACTAAATAATACACCATGCACTTTCCAGATTGCCATCTAAAGTAGATAGCAAATGTAAAACTTTAGCGAATGGCATTAACAACAACAAGAGCATCCACTGTGGTAAAGACCCTTAGAGCTCAGTTTTCTGTACTGACGCATTTTCAGTTGAACAAAAAGTGTGAGCGAGGCACATCAGGAGTCTTGCCCCCCCTTTTTTAAATAACAGACATTACGTTACATAATAGCTATAAACCATAATTTGCTTCTTGCTAGTCAGTTGCAGGTGATATTATGGGGAGGAACATTTCCTAATACCATAAATATATTATAATATTTTTTGCCTGTTTTGTACAGTAAAGACCGTAAATGTTACTGTAATTGTATATATATGTAATTGTAATCTGCTAAAAGTGAATTTTTTTAAGAGTACACTAACAAATAGCCAAAGCTTACACGCATGGAATAAAAGCCACAAAACTCTAATTTTGCTCTCTTTTAGCAGACATAGACACTTGCATACACACCTCGCAGGGTTCCATCTGCCTGTTTTACACGCCGTCTGTGCATCTTCTGAGCGGCCCCCTTTCTCCGTATCTCCCTGTTCTCCTTCTGCTGGTCATCTCCATTCACCATCTCACCCCCAGCATTCACTGGGCCACCCCTCTCCTTCTCATCTGATTGGCCCTGATCCTTCATGGTTTGCTGCGTGTCTCTGCGGACATGCTGTTGGTCCTGTCCAGCACCTGGCTCTTCTCCAGGCTGATGGGGCTCTACCCAGCACACTGATGACATCACTGTCACTCCCCTGTAACTGGCTGGAATCTACAAAGGAAAAGGAATTTCCATTAGCACTGTCATAAAGAACTACGCAACAGTAACTGACTGACCTCTGTAATCCAAAAAAGCAACATTGGTTATGCATGACTACCTTTTAACTTGGTATTTATTGTGCCCACTGGAATAAAACAGCAGTTGCTTGAGAAATTAACCTTGAAACAACGATTTGAATATGATTTTAATCAGTCTTACAATTTAAATATAAAATTGTCTAACAATTTAAATATAATTCAATTCAATAATGTACAATTTAAAAAACGTATAACCATAAGGAAAGGACAACATGCACATAAGACAACATATAAAGACTAACATTAAACTTAACATATTAAATAATATTAAAAATTAAAACATGTTTCAGCAATTATGTGCTAGCTCATATCAGCAACATCAAATGTAGTGAATACAGTTTCTGTTACACTTACACTGTAGATTTTGGAGATCACAAAATGCTTATTCTTCAGTTCTTCTATAATAGACCTTTCTCCCTTGGGAACATTTAAACTGGCCGTGCTTGCAGAAGTTGTGATAGTCTAACATTGTTTAGTCAGTCCATGTACTTAAGAGACCTTTGGAGCATGTTAAATCTATGATGACCAAACTAAGCAGGCCAATGTAAACAACTACTTGTTGCCTGGGAAATGGGTGTCTTAGCAACAGTTTCAACTGGTGGGTTGAACAAAACAATTACTCCAGGAAATTATTCCCAGTGTTTCCAACCTACCCTGAGGGCTTAACGTCATTTATTATTAACTGTCCTACAGATTACCGCTTTAGCATTACAGTAATACAAGAATGGATTTTCAACCACAGTGAATTGTTCTGTTTCCTTTTTTATATTTCTTAAGCTATTGTGTGCAATTAGGTGTAAAATTATAATAGCCATAGAGAAACCTGATCTGACATTGGTTGAAACAAAACAAATGGTATTGATTTTCCTCTTTGATATTATTCTATGACATGAATAATCCTAATTTCAAAATGGATAAGTCCTTCAAAGAGATCAATGTTTTTATTGGCATAACTTGTATAGAAACTTACAGTGGAGGGTTATCTCTTTATTTTTAATGGTCGTATGATGGTACTGGTTGGGCTGGTACACAAACAATTGTGTTGTCATGATAAAACATCAAACAAACCCTCAATACAGGTCACACAAATATCTAACCCAAACACACCTGTCGCTATGCAATTACTCTCATAATAAAGAAACTCTATATAGCCTTTGACAGAACATGCTCTTGTTGTCTTATTCTAATTGTCTGTAACCTATTTGTTCTCTGAGAGATTTAATTGTGTTGCAAATATTTAGGTAATTCTTTAGCTGTCCTTGAGAAAACGTTTCAAAGATTAACGTCTGTATTTGCATAATATATTTAATTACTTGAAAGCAGATAAAGATTTTTCCATGTTCCAAAGGTGCTAGTCAGTTCCCACATATCCTAAATTTCAGGGTGTCTCCTAGAAACTGTGACAAATGACTACTCCTCATAGCACTGAAGGACACACCCAGAGACCAGTGGCATCTTACTGTAATCCCACTTTGCCGTTCTGCCTCTCATCAGACAGTTTTGTTTTCCTGAAACAGGCACTTACACAATCCTAACAAAAAATAGTTTCTTCTAGGTATTCAATTATTCTATATGCAGAATAAGTGTCTTGCATAAAAATGCGTAAATGGTTCATGTTGATTATATAAAGTTACTGTTAGTGTTATTTAAAAAAAAATGATAGTTCTACTAAAAATTAAAAAACTACATAACAATTATGTTTGTCACCACAGTGGCAAGATTGTTTTACTGCCCTTTTATCATCCACCAGGCACAAATCCAGTAACTTTAATAGTAAAGTATCAGTACACCTCCCCTCAAAGACACTGCACGATATGAAGGTTCACTTATTTATGTTCATAGCACAGTCCAGCTTGAGTTAAGCAGAGAAGACTTGTTTTGGGGTTAAGAGTTTGTTCAAATTGCTAACCTCAACCATGAGCTATTTGTGCTTTTTTACCATTAAAACAACAACTACATTTTTATTATGTTCAAAGTGTATTGTATTCAATTACATAAAGTATTATTAAAAAATGTGAAGTGAAAAGAAAACACTGAATTTTCCATCACATGTATTTACAGCCTTTTTGTCATGTCTTCAAATGGCTTGTGGCACATCAGCCAGTTTCAGCCACACCTTACCAGTAGGCTGCAATCTGATAGACATTGTGTACAGAGTTTGTGTAGGTGGACAAAGAAAGCAGGTTTGTTTTACAGCCATGTAACTCCCCTGGCTCACCATCTGCTTATGAGAGTGCGTGTGAGACAGTGTGTATCTGCATCAGGGAGAACCCAGGGCAAATATATTTTTGGGGACTGTCTATTACAAACTAGGAGTTACTAAACAGCGTATGTGCATGGTAAACCAATGGCATAACAAATCAATAGTCAAAGAGATGATTAGGTGACATAAATGTAACCTCTCTCTCAGACAACACATTTTTCAAGCTTTAGAAATGTGCAGTCTTTACAGGGACAATTTTTACACAGAGGCAGACCACCAACCCAGCTAACAACTTAGGTTGTAAAAACGTTTCCATTATGTAACAAAAACGTTTAAAAGGTTATTTTGAAAGTTCTAGGACTGTTCAAAAAAAAAAAAAAAATAAATAAATAAAAAATAAAATATAAATTTATATATATATATATATATATATATATATATTCTTTAACATACATACATTATATATATATATATAATGTTAAAGAAAAGTTCTACCAACATTACAGCAAGATCGTTTTTGATAGCTTTGAGGGAACCTTTACACAACATTGGCCAACGTTCTGAGAATGTTTCCTGTTAGCTTGGAAGGCGTATGTTTAGGAGAATGCCTTACCTGCTGTTTTTCATACCTTTAGAGTAGATGAGGGCCAGGGGTGTCAACCATTACCTCATATTTTGGGTGGTATCCCTTTAAGAGAATGTGACAGAGGCACGTAATATTGTTGTCATGCCAACAACAACTCGTTTGCTAGTCATCACTAGCTAAACAATGGTGGTATTTGTGACGTTGAAAGGAATGATGACGTTATTTCATGTAAAGAGGACCATAATGTCAGCAACCTAGAGGCAATTTTTAAGTTATAATCCTGACAATAACAAAAACCTTCAGGCATGCGTGGAGCACCCCAAGCGATTGCAATGTTAATACACTTAAAAATCCTTATTTTTGTTTTTATTAAAAATAAATCAGTTATTGAGCAAGTACGTAACAGATTAGTGTTTAAACAGTCTCCTTACTTTAAGGGTAGGTTTATAATAATAATTTGAGCTCATTTAAGGGTCGGCTAAATAAGTGTGGGTAGCGAGGATGACGCTTTTGTACCACTTGCCCGGATTTTAAACTCCTCAATCAACTTTATATTAAAAACGAGATGGCGACAGAGAGAAGCAAAAGTTGCGAGTTTCAGCTTGAATGGGTTTGTGTGTTTCAGCTGGACGCTAAATGTCCTCAAACATTAAATTGCGTAGCAGGGAGTTCATTGCATACACGTGAGTACTAGTTATTCACCCTGAAAGTATGTCACAAGCGTTTAAACGCGTTTTTCTCACAGCCTGTTGCACTTTATTAAACTTACCCTCTGCTGGCTGGTATCTAGTCTGACCGCATCCAGACCGGCGCGGAATTCTGCACCGTGTTTCCGGCAGTGTGAAACTGTCGTGACGTCACGCTACCGTCACTTTTATATGCACCTTGTGTTATAATTATGCTGTTTATAATGTCACTTCAGCCCCACTGGTTGATTATCTGTGGTGTTAATCGTCTGATTATTTATGTTCCCATAAACTTATGAACCAGATGAAGCATGCACCAAAAGTAATTGATATTACATATTGAATGTCACTATATTAGGTCTATATACTGAATCAGAACACGGACAAGAAAAGCTCTTTGTAATACTGCACAAGGTTATTTTTAGCTGGACCACAACACTAACAGAAACAAAAAGATTAAGAGGTCTTTCTGTGTCATAGCTTAAAACCCACAAAACTAAATGACATTGTCAGAGTTGGTTGCCAACTGCTGCATTACATACAGCATCAGACAAAGCCTGATCAGAGACTAATATTTCAGAGATAACGCAAGCTTAAAAAGGCCATTGTGTTGGCTTTATATCAGACTTTTAATGAATCAAATGAGACATTATGATCACTAAATCAGAAGTTTATTGAATCGTTCATATGTTCATTCACAGTAGCGTGTATTTGAGGACATAAACTAGGTGAATAAAGGTAAATGGCATACATAAGGTAAAATGCACTATTATATGTTATTGTTCTGATGTCCTTGCACCCAGATACGACAGAGGACTCACCGGCAGTGAGTGTGCTTTCCAGAGCAACACAATGAGCTTCTGGCAGAACAAGGCAAATTGAGATACTTAAAAAGGAGCTCTGTTCACATGTAACTGGATCTGCTCTGCTCTGAGGCCAGGCATTCCGGTCGGCCCACTGTGAACACAATGACCAGGCCAGCATTCGCAGAGTCAGCCTCAGATTCACTGACAGCCATTAACATACACCTTATCTGACCACTGAAAACATGCCTGACTGACTCGATATAATCTAAAGAAATGTCCCAGACACAGTCGATTTAAGTCTAAAGTGTTTCTCATTACTTTTATACTTTTCAACACGTTACAATTCATTTTCTTTTGCTCAACTCGACATATTTGAGAATCTACAATAAGGTGAGACAGCACACTCAGCTGGATGAAAGCCAGTCAACATACCATTACAACAGGGAATACTGTGGGCTTTATCATGTGGAATTTAGTTACCATGGTAACACAGGAAGATCGTTCTGTTGGGTAATCAGCAAGTGACAAAAAACCATTTATCAAGTCCCATTTCTGATCTAGTTTTTTTTATTTTGTTGCCCTTCAATATATATTCTCTGTAAATAGTATCTCTACAGCATTGCATCTATCTATCATAGTTAAGTTTATGATGTAATCCAGTGAAATATCAACATACACTGAGCAAAAAACACATAAAATATACATGTATGTCCTAGATTTCTAGTCTTTCCTGTAAAGGCCAAATTACTTTTCTTGCAGGTTTAGAGCAGAAACTTTGACTCATAACACATGGAAGAGAATTGCAAAATTTCATCAGTCTTCCAGTGTAGGGTTCATAGTTCCTTATAAAATTTCTTTTATAAATTATACTTTCACATACATATGTAATACTTGGCCTATAAATTACATACAGTAGAGTCCAAAAGTCGAAGATCACATTAAAAATCAAATGTAACATTTTTTTTAAGATTTCTAAAACTTTGTAAAAAAAAAGATTATGAGGTAACATAAATGACAAGCATTTAAAATCTGCAGTATTTCTAGGTCACTAATCAAATTTAACTCAGCACATTTATAACAATTACCATGTAATCTTTAATAAAAAACTTTTTATTAAATAGAATAATGCAAATTATAGAACTTTATAAAATGATTTTAGATTTGTGCACTACTGTAAGGTTACTATTTGTGTCCTGTGCTTGAATACAGCACTAGGCGTCAGTCAAGACTGTTGGAAGTATAACTCAGGTTTACATTACAACTACTAAACTCTGGAGTCTTTTATATTCCAGATGAAAGATGTGACATGACAGGAGCATTATTTGCATATGTACATAGGAAAATGACATGAATGACAAGTTGTTACATCCTCCTACAAGACACAGTGAAGTTCATTGTTTCAAGGGGACCATTCGGAAGGCAGGGGCAGGAGATGATGACACTGCCACATGATGGACGGCATTACCAGACAGTATTAGACACAAGTTATTAGATCTAACCATGTCTGGTAAGACGCCCATCAGCAGGCCTGACTCTGTGACCACACACCTGCTCAGTGATAATGAGAAAATGATGTTGTCATAAAAAGGTTTTGTTCAGAACAAATATTAACAGAACCCACAGTAAAGTGTTCAGAAGGAAAATGAAAAGGAGAAAGTAAACCTGTTTAGATTTCAAAAGGACCTTCTACTAAATGGTGCGGTTTGTAAAGAAGGGTAATAAAAACAAAATGGGGGGTGGTGAATGACAAACACGAATCCATTTCATAAATATACAGGGATTATTAAAGTACCCCAGACAAGCAAATATGGGTGTGGTGCAATATTTGCTTGTCAATTCACCCACCTTAAACAAACATTCAGTACTTCATTGGCTTTACACCCATTGGTTCTGTCCATACACTGTTTTAAGGTGTTATAAAGGAAAAGGACTCTGTTCCCTAATCAAAGAGTCAAATAATGGTTCAGAAGGTACTTTGATTTCCTTGTAATGTAAATGTGTTATGTAATTTAACCTAATGTAATCCATTCACAATGATACTTTACTGCTGAATGACATGTCTACCTTGGATTGACGCCAAGTTGATTGTCTGTGGGAACATATGGAGTCAGGGATATAGCATGAGAATGGAAAGGGGAAGAGAAGGAGCTGAGGATGTCATTATGTCTATTTTTATCAGAAGTGTTAGGCTGTGATCAAGTGTCGGTTGCAGGATGTGCCACGCAGGTAAAAGGAACTCGTCCAATCGTAGCTCATCCTGCTTTCACAAAAGCCACACTGAGCATAAAAGGGGGAGGGGGAGGAGGAAGCATACAGCCAGGCTGGTTTAACAGTCAACCGCCTGGTATTCTTTAACTAAAGCTGGGTGGGGTTCCGACGTCTGAACAAAAAAATGGGACATGAATGAAACAAAGCCATGGAGGATAAACTTTACCTCTCTTTTACCCCCTTAAGTAATTTCTCTGATCATTTCTAAAGCTTTTCATACAAAGGGCCCCAACTTTACGCAACCATTCTCGATTTTAAACTTTCCAACCATTTTGTTTTAAAAGATACTTTCTTAAAACAGTCAAAGTCTGTCTCTTTCAATATTTGCTCAGGTACATCTAACTACTGCACATGCAACTATAGTTTTCCTTACAAATATACATTTAAGTACAGTATAAAGGCAAATCTTTAGCCAGTGTAGTTTCTATTAAGATTATATGTTGTTTATAAATTGATTATATTAAGATTATAAATTGAGAGTACAAATATGTACAGAGACAAAGCAAGTGCTGTCAGACACCCTAGCATTGATAAGAACTGCTACCATGACAATAGTACAATACATTACACTGGGGCGATTTCCTTTCCTCTGTAGTTGCACTACATCACCAATCAGCTTTTACAGTATGTGTAATCCCATAATCATAATGTTGGGCTATTTTTCTATGTAGACTAACAGTTTGAGCAATTTCTAGTGACACTGTATTTATTGTAATTCAGGAGTTTTTGTCTCACTTAAATCACTGGATTTAAACTAACATGAAGAGTTCTCCTTGAAGTAAATAGGTCACCCAACAAACATCGTTACCAGACAGTGTTAGAAAACAGATATACAGTCCAGCACTGCCCGGTAAGATGAGTGCTAAGTGCCAGAGATGAGACCCTTCACTGGGTTTAATAATTCCAGGCTTTTTTGGGGGGATAAAATAAAGAAAATTCTAGATCTTCTGATGCGTCACTCCCTGAAGCTCGTGGACAGCCATCATCATCATTACCAGGCAGTATTAGAGAAAGTAAAGAAATCCAATGCTGCCTCGTAAGATGGAGAAGACTACCCAAATAACTCCTGAAAAGTAATTCTGGAAAATCTTTGTGAGCATCAACCGTTTTCAAATCTTGAAATGTAACATCAACTCCTTTCAGCCTTTTATGGCAATCAGGCAAAAGAGCAATTATATCAAAAAGTGACAAATTACCAAAAAAAAGCTAATCTTAAATAATTAAACATAACATCTACAGTAGCTTACACTACCCATCCCTTGTGTATATAAAACCTGATGGTAAGCAACATTATTTGAAAAGTGAACCACAGAAACTACAATTAGAATCAACAGGGTTCTGACTCAGTCAACTGTCCCAATGATATACGTAGACAAAGGGTATGCCAACAAAATAACCTGCTCAAAAAACAGGTACAGCTAGTATGGCCCAGGAAATAGACTGCGTTGTTCCCCTAAAAAAACTGCAGCTTAGCAAAGCAACTGAGGCAGTGAGTGGGCCACTAAGGCAGTTAATAATTGCCCAAACCTGTTCTGACTGGTCTGATATGACATCACGGCCAGGTTGGGAGGGCTGTTCTGTTTAACAATATAAGGTTAAGGAAAAATATGCATTTGGATAAACGGTCCCCCCGACGCAGCCCTTTGTGCTGAAAGCAACAAAAGCTTTTACTGGGTGGTGTTGAAAGATTATCCCATCCTCTAGTAAAGACTAAAGTTCATAGTGCACAATACAAACATAATGTCCTATAAATCGTACGAGAAACAGTATGACGGCAAGTGTGGGAAGGGCTGACTGATGTTAATGATAGTCAATGCTCTCTGTTTTGCTGTGTGTAGTGATAACACACAGTTGGAATGTTGTTCCGGGCTGATACGCGACCTGGATTATGCTTGGGGAAGGTCATTCCACACGCCCCTCTATTACTGAGTAACGTTGTACCTCACTGAGCGTAAAACTCCATCTTTACTATATTAATAACTGTTTTCCATCACAAATTTTAACATAACATCCAGATATTTTAAAGACAAAGGTGGTAAAATTAATTACTGACATAATAAAAAAATTAAAAATACATTCTGGTAAAATCCTTTAGTCTGTATAGCTTACTTTTGCGTGAATTCCGCCGAAGCAGTTGTAATAATACAATTTTATAAAATAGCTAAAAATTTCAAACATTTCAAAGAAAAAAATTAATTAAGAACATGCAAATTATTACTAATTACTTTTACAAAGCAAAATAAGTGATGATTATGAAAGAAAATTTAATTTAAGGATTGTGTGAGTGAATTTCAAATAAATAAAAGAATGGGAGGGTAAGAGAGAAAAATAGAGACTGAGTGAGAGAGGGAGCCAGTGAGAGAGAGAGAGCAAAAGAGAGAAAACCAAAGGTAGAGAGACAGCCTGTAACCTTACCGTCATGAAAGGGACCCTGGTAGAGCAACAAAAAAGCAAGTAAGGGGGGAAAGAAAGAATCAAATCTCAAATGTCCACCAAGTGCTTGAAAAGCCTTTAGCTTCTTCTCGCTCAGTCAGGACCCATGCAATGAAAACCACAAGCAGACCTGCTCTCCCAGACTGCAGCCTCTATTTGGTTAATCATCAGCATTATAAACCAGTGCAGCAGGGCCTTCTGAGAAAGAAAGAGCAGTAGAGAAAAAGAAGAGAGAGAGAGAGGGAAGAGTATGAGTTTTAAAGAGCAATCAGATAAGGAAAACATGAAAAGCACATACTTCATTTAGTCGTTCTTAGGTCTCATGTCTATTCTCAATCCTTTGGTGAGCATTAGCTGCCTCTGTTTTGATCAAATTCTTTCCCCTTTTCATTTCAGCTCCAGTCAGGTGCAGGTTTAACCTTTCCTGGCTGCCTGCACGGGTCTTTGGGTTGTGAGTGAGGTGTGATCAGGTAACCCTGCCCTCCTTGTTGGAATGTGACTCCAGCTGAAATGGACAACCTGAGGGGTAAACTAGGCTTGGCCTTAATCAATAGTTTGAGAAGAACAAAGATGAGGAAACCCTAAACCTTACTTAAAGGCGGGCTTGCTCGGGTGACTGTAATTGCGTTTCAGGTTTAAATGGATGTGTTGTTTCCTGTTGGGCTGCTATGAGTGTAGCTGCAAAAAATTCCTAGGTAAAACTCTCCCTGAAATTATGCAAACTAGGATATTTCCTTAGTGAAATTTGGAGCTGTTGCTCAGATGTTCTGCGTAATTTGGTTTCTTTCACTTTTGTTTGAATGGAAACTGAATCTGGAGCAGGGTTATTTGCATGTGTGAAAATATGTGATGGTATTCCAAAGAATTTACAAAGTATATGTTCCAGTATAATTATTTTAAACATTTTATGTGATAATTTTATGAATCGATATACTTGCTAGAACTGAAAAACGTAACTGCAATAAATGATCTAATACAAAATTATTGAATATTAAAAAAGTTAAATCCTTCATGTTTTAGTCTATAGTGTTAACAGATTTCCTATTAAATCCCAAAAAGTACAAAACAATAATGCACACATGCTAATAGATGGTGTCCCCTGAGCAAACTAAATGTGCACTGATGCATGCTGCTGACTATAATGTCTGTTCTTAAGTACACAAGTTCAATGTGCTGCACTTCCGCGACCTCTCACCTGTGCGCGGTAATTAATACGCCATTTTCCTCTCTGTGCTCACACAGAGAAACAAACACTACAGCGCAAACTACGGTGCGCTTCCAGCATTGCCTTTATGCTAACAGCTCTAGAGTGATCTCTGTAAGCGTCACGTGATGAAGGCTTCATCACCCTCCAATCGTGGAAATCTGGTACCTTTCCACATTGTCCTGAGGAGAGCTTAACTCCAATAACGCTTTGGCTAGGTTGTAGAACTCTGACAAATGACTCATTCAGATGAGGGAATGAAACAGAGTCATTTTCCTCCACCCACCAATCAAAACCCTCCACCTCACTGTGCATCCATTGTGCTGCCTAGCCGACATTTTCTATTCCACCGAAGACAAGCTCTTTCAAAATGTTTATCAGCAAATATTGATTAAAATGACTGTTCAGCATTAGACTTTTAATAAACAAAATTAGGAGAGCAGTTATTATTAATCAATAGAAGGTAGTCTGACTGTCAAAAAAGCATAAACAAGCAAACAAAGCTTAGTCAGTATAAGCTAACCGGCACTTGTTTATATTTGCATAAAATTAGTAAAAAAAATCTACGGAAATTAGGCTAAAAACACTCAAAGACAAATTTTGCTCACAGCAATAAAGTTCTCAACAGGAAAGCAAGAGTAAAAACAATTAATCTGTCACTGCTTATAACAAGACAAAACTAAAAAAATAAAAAGCTAAAACACTGAAAAAATTTTGGTTTTAAAAAGTATAAAAATATTTGTAATAATATGAAGTAAAACAACATATTTGTTTTTTCTATGTGAAATACGCACCCCTTTCTTTATCAACAGTACCCTGCTGAAGGCCTTATTGGCAAGTCATTAGATATTTGCAAGAATGTATTTTCAGCACAAGTAAAGAAGAGAACGTAAGCCCCTCTCTTTATCCCCTCTGACAAGTCTGGCGGTTTGCCTCTACCTGCCCAAACTGGTCTATCCAGTCAAGGAATGACGGTTTGGGTCTATTGTGTTCTCATTTTCTTTCTGTTTAAATGGACAGGAATTTGATACAGATTATAAAAGTGTCTCAACCACCTTTAAAATCCCCCCTTTGCATTCTGTCTTACTTATGAGCTTTTAACTTGTATTGTATTAATGGTAAAAACCACAATGTGGCTACAATGACAACCGTTCTGCGGTCTGTTAGCAAACAGGAACAAAACTGAGGGTGGAGACGACGACAGCAAGCAATTATAAAAGTTAACCAAACCAAATGAAGTAGAAAGAAACCAAGTACTAATTTCAGGTTAAAAAGTTACCCTTTCCATCCTTGAAATGGTCCACAAGGCAGAAACCGCACATGAAGCACCGCGTTGCGTCAGTTCTGCTGGTTCAGAAGCACATCCTTTTCTTCCCTCGTCGGCAGAATGACGCCCTTAACATTGTTGCTTCAGAAAGCCATGTTTGCATACGGACGGAGACCATCTTGACCTGGTAACTGGATCTCAACACAGCGCTGGGCGTAGAAATAGTGAAGAGTAGAAACCGACAGGTGAGCCTTTGTCTTAACGAAGACAACTTTGCCGGGAGCTTGAGGTGATGCTACCTGTTTAACCTCTTCGAGACGAGAGACAGAATTTGTAAAGAGCTTGGTTTACATGTAGCAGGCCCCCTCCACCCCCACAGGTGTAATTTTCATGTGGCAGCCAATCTCTTTAGCCTCTAGCGTTTGCAGGTGTGGCCCTAAGTCTATGATAGGTTAGTCCCGCCCAGAAGAACCAACTCCAAGCACCTGCCCCCGCCCAAAGTGCTTTGTGTATGTTTATGATGTCATCTCTGGCTTTGTGTGGTTGCACCTTCTTTTCCTACTTGAAGAAAAAGGCTCCATTCACGATTCTCAGGTAGACACGCCAGAATTAGAAAAAAGGGCTTTGAGAGAGAAATTACATGAAAGAAAAGGCCTATATAACCAGAAGGGTAAAGACAAAGTGCCCTTTGCCCTGTTTTATCCCCACACCCTATATGAACTGTAACCTCAGTCATATAAAACAGGAGAGTTAAATATTATAGTAGAGGGGACTAGGGCAGGTAAACTCAGCAGGTAAAGGGGGGTTGTGGTTGTGTCACCTGGCGGGAGTAGCCAGGCTTTGAGACACCTGTTCTAATCCCTGTCTACTGCAGGCTGTCCGTCCCAGCTACACACTGGGGCCCACTGTAATTGTTGGATTAGTTTTAACAATGCAGATTGACTTGATACTGATCCTGTGTCTGACGAATGTCAAAGATATTCAGGAGAAGAAATACTAATGGTTAAATGTCTTCCCTGTTGCTGACAGACACAGAACAAAAATCAGTATTTCACATTTTCTTTTTTGGTAATGTGATGTTTGGAAAGGCAAAAAATAATGAATGACTTGAATCTCATAATGCCTTATATTAAAGGCACACACACATTTACTTATCTATCTAAATAGGGACATTTCATAGACTTCTATTGTATACACAGCTAGTTATAAACAATATAACCAAACCATCACCCACACTAACACCTTACACTAAAAAACTTTCTGCATTTTTACATTAAAAACTATTTACTATTTACTTTATTTACTAAATGAGGACGTCCCCAAAACGAGGTTTGCTCAGATTTGTCAGGTTTTGTTGACTTTTATTTGACTTTTGTTGACTTTACAAATTTGTCCCCAGTTTTTAGTTTAGTAAACACACGCGCGCATACACACATGCGCACACTATACAAGGGGTGCAACATTAATTATTAAAAATGACTGAAAATTATTTTGACATGCCTATAAGCACACTTATCTCTCAGGTAATCATATATAATGAGATATATTGAGGAATAATGAGAGCATTACCACTATAGGAAATGTCAGGGGCACAAAGGAGCACATTAAATGGTGTTGTTAAGGGGCTTAATAGGCAGGTGACTCCTCAGCCATCACTGATTGTGTGAGTATCATGGCAGAACAAAAGACTGAGGTTTTTCCCATGATAACCTGACACTTAAAGGTGTGGACCCCGATGACCTGCTGTACCCCCGTCATGAATGCCACATTAATCTCTGTAGCCTGATCTGAACTAAATACATAATACTCTGCTACATGAGAAATGCAGGGTTTTTACAAAAAATTGATTCAAAAGTCTGAAACCACTAGTGAAAATACATTGCATTGCATTTTTCTATTAATCAAGTGATTCACTGAATTGAAAAATTTACATGAATTTTAAGATTTCTCGAGCTGGCACAGGCTGAAAAACCTGATGATCCATGTTATTCCAGCATGACTTGAGAACCAAAGAGCATCTCGTGTGTTTCAACAGAAGCAGAGAAAATCTGACCTTCTGTTCAAAAGAGTAAGTGTCTCAAATTTGCTTACATTTGATTTGTTAATGTGTTTGTGACCTAGTTGTCCGAAGAGCTGTATCCCATTAGCTATGAGATTTATGTCAAAAGTCTAAATAAACAAATGTAAGTCAATGTTAGTATTAAAAATAGTCAAATGGTCAAATTCAAGTGGTCTTAAAGCTGCAATCTGTAACTTTTTTGTGTTACAAATACACAAAAATCAGCTAATCTGCATGACAGATCAGTGTTCAACACGATCCCCTTACCTTAACCCAATTCCCAATAGTAAGTTTATAATAATAATTTACAATCTGAGCTGTCATGTCAGTTTTTTTCCTTTAACATACGTAAAGGAAATTTTATGTTTCAATTAGATATAGTGGTAGAGAGGCAAAAGTTGTGGATTGCAGCTTTAAATAATAATCATTTTAGTGAATTATGCATTATGGAGTCAAGTGTGACAGCTAGCCCTGGTCTCTCTGATTTGAAAATAACTGACAGAGACTGATAGAATAAAGAAAAAAACAGCACAGAATCCATTTTTCTACAGTGCAAGGCTATTTATTTTTTTCAATGTAACACCTTGTTAAGTTGCAACTACATATACAAGGAAGTTTTACCTGTAATTCATTACAAAAAAAAGAAAACACTAAACTTTTCAACAGCCTCAGTATCTTCTAGTTAGTCATTGACTCTTATACGATCTCTCCTCGAATGAAAGCTTGCTCAGCAGCACTTGATCAGCAGAGCAGAGAAGTGCTGCACTAAGGTAAACGCAGACAAAGGGCCATATCCATTAAGACTGACTGCTTAGAGTTTCTCTCCCCTGGCCGGACAGCAGACAGCGGAGGCCCCCCAAGTGACTGGAGGGAAATTGGCCTGTCTAAAAGGTTTGCTTTGTTTAACATTCCTTCATTTGCATTCCAAATGAGGTCTGAGAGTGAACCGGCCAGGCACAACCAAACTTCATTTGGGTAGAGATAGACATCAGGCATGGCTGTCACGCAAGGCTAGTGGAGGAGACCGGCTTCTTTTCCAAAGGATCCATGCCATAGACTGCAGGAGACTGCAAGACCAATCACGGCACTATGATTATCATGTAATGTCATACTTTGTTCAACCGCACATCAATCATTTTTCTTGATAGACCTGGCAGTGACAAATATTGAAATTTCTGTGCTTTGGCAGGAGCTCACACACTTATTTACCTACACATGTTCTGCACTGCAGAGAGAGAAAGATAGAGCAGCTGAACATAAACAATGTAAATGTATAGTGACATGCTGTTTTTCATATTGGTTTGCATCCAGGATTCAGAATAAATACCGGAGATGACTCATCTCTTGCTGGGGACAAACAAATGATTCCACAAAGTCCATAGGCTTGGTTTAACATCTCTCTACACTAATTATGTAAGAAATAGCTTAAATGGTCAAAAAATTCTGAAAATCTACATTGGAATAATAATTTTCATTTCAAAGGACTGTAAAGACAGCAGAACATTACAAAACAATATACCACTAAAATTACATTCTCACTCTTGCTCTTCCTGTCATTTCTTTCTGACATTTCATGAATAATAAAAACCAAAACATAGAAATAAAAACTGCCAACTAATGTTGATTTGGTGCAGTGCTGTATATTGAGATTATGTTCTTTACAGGCTACAAGCACTTCAACACCTGTTGTATGTTTTTATCTCTTTGTGTCTCTCACTCCATTTGCTCTGCTTTTGTTTTCTGGTCCGGGCGACTCCTGGGTAATTACAGAGTTGTGTGTTGTTTTAGCAGGAAGTAAGTGCTTAGTGTAGATGGGTCAATGCAAAGGATCTTGTTAACTAGAGCGAAGACATATATTTTCCCTTTTACATTTTATATATATATATATATACACACACAGACTATAATATTACATTATTTCGCAATTGTTTCAAATCTACTCACTGTTTACCATTTTAAGGATGTGTAAACTTATAATATGTTAAGATTAAATGTCACAGTTCTACCATTTGGGTTAAAAAAAGTATTACCTTACGTGCATCTTGAAAAGCGGCGGAAAATTCCCCAGGGAATGGAGGTTTGAGGGGAGACATAAACGAATAAGCAACCACAGCCTTGCTCTGACTTGCCATGCATTATCTTCATTGGATAATTGGCCTCCAGGGATTGTGGGTGTGAGCGTGTGTGTCACAAAGTCTGTCTGTGTGTCCCCAAGGAGCAGTTGCCATAGGTGAGGGGAAAAAATCAGACCTCCCAATTAATGATGCACCTTTTCTCCACAACACACTAGCTAACGAATCGCACTGGCCACAGCCTGACCACTGAATCACAAACTGACACTACCAAATATTTCTAAAGCCCATTATCTTAATGTATTTTATCCAAAGCAACTTATAGTGCAAGTCTATCTTTTATCAGGCTGTATGGACCCTGGGTGTCGAACCCCTGACCTTGGTGTTGCTTTGGATAAAATACTTTTCTAAGCTTACAGTGCAGATCCTTTAAAATAAAAAAACTTTTATTTTCAACTGGAAACTAACTGACAATGATTGACAGAAGGCTAATTGTCTCTTAGGATTTAAAATACAAAGGGCTAAAAATAATTTTTGTGTGTTATAAACAGTTTTTGGATTAGAATGACAGTTATATTAGTCATTCTATAAGTCACACAGTGTTTAAATGAACACATAAAACTACAACTAAAAGCACAAAACAAATCAAAACAGACTGGCTTAAACTACTGGTTAATATACCATATCATTTTCATATGTCAAAGTAAGGGACCTCAGTCATGTACTGATTGTTGTTCAAAACAAACAAACTCCATATTGCTGTATTGACTTACATCCAACAAAAAGCTTCTCTTGCCCAGTATGACCCTCAACAGACCATCAAACACACCTGTGCCGGGCCTGTTTAATGTCAACTAACATAATGAGGGAAAAACAAGAGACAATGAGTTTGTTTGGCAAACAAGGCTTTCTGTTGTCTCACAGATCTCCTCTCCTTTTGTTTTTGCTAAAAGCCAGGTCTGCTCGCTCAGCATTTAGGCACACAGTGTATTGTTAAGCTATGTATGCTTTTCAGTCGATGCTATAAGCGGCCATTACAACTTCACTGTTATACACCTGCTGGCACAATTATTTGTTTGCTTACTACATTGAGAACTTTACGGAGAACATCAGAGCCCACTCTGCCCTATGAGTCAGCATGCATGTAGCATAATGGCGAGGGATCAATTGATTTTCAGGATTTGTGCTCTCATTTTTTCCAGTTTATCTCACCGTACATCTTCTTGTGTGCTTTGTTTTTGTATGAAAAGAGCTTGTGAAATCTGCGTGGGCACAGATGGAAGAGCAACAGAAGGACTGGTAATGATGCAAGATTTGTTTGTGAGACTGTCTGCCCACAGGGAGCTCTGATCATGGGTAGACAGACTCATCCACTGACTCCTCCCTACAGACCGGTAACCATGGATGGTGTTGGATGTACAGGGCACAGTTCTGTGTTATCCATTCTAGCCAAAGAAGAAGAGATTCTCATAGATATAAAAGTTGGTTAATGCACTGCTAATTTTAATGGTTTAAAGGAATTTTATAGAAATGTAAGAAAACACCATTAACTCTAGACTGACCATTATCTTTTATTAAGTCAGGTGTCTGAGACAATTTGAAGATCGAACAACAATTCCTAGCACTTCAGAATTCTAAGAAGATATATACAAAGATTTTTATGTAAAAAACGTGAGCTGGAAGGACATTATGGCTGTATATGAATTCTTACTACAATTACACTGCCTGACACCTTGTGAACAGACACAGTATGACATCACAGCAGCCCTGATTACACATCATCATCTGAAATCTCACAGGAGGTGATGCTGCTTTCCTTTGTGTAAGATCAATATTCACAGCAGTGAGAAACAACTCCTAACACATGGATCCTCATTACAGACTGATGTCATTCAGAACTTCCTAAGTTACTATCTTCTGCAAGTACAGTAAGGTGCAATAACCCCACCAGGTCATAACCAGACACAATATGTCAAGTTTCCAGCAACAATCAGTTTGTATCTACAAACACTGATCAATTAAAATAGAAAAGTTAAAGCAAGCCCTGTTTTTTATGAATGCTGGATAAAAATGATGTGCAAGACATTTTTATACAAAGCTAATTTAAATACCTTAACCAGCTCCCTTTATTGTCTGTAATTAATACAGTTCAAAAGAGGGCTGTGATGTGCCCAATTAAAAGCGATTTACAATCATGAGTGGGTGCTGTTAAGAACTTTGACAATTGAGAAGAAATGAATAAGCAGCTCATTAGTATGAATGTCTTTGAACCTGTATGCTGTCCATTTAGAAATATTATTAGCAACCAAATTACTGTACATTTCCTGATTAACTTGAAACTATTAAACAGAATTGAAGTAATCTACTCCTTTAATCTGTCCAGGATTAAAATCTCAGTTCTTTAATATAGTAGTGTTTCATGTTATCACCAAAGATGAACACTGACAAATTCACACAATTCATGTTTGATGCAACAATTCACCCAAAAGAAAGTTTAAAATAATAATAATATATTAATTATTATATTAATAATATTATTAATGAACAATAACAACAACAATAAGCCTAGGTTCAAAACATATGCTTTATATGCTGTTCATGAAGTACATTTTCAAAACGGAAGACTTTATCTATGTCAACCCACTTCACATTATGTACAACATGTACATAATTCTTTATGAATGGTGAGGAATCAAAGTCCAAAAGCCTCCAGCACCATCTGACACTGTTCTCCAAACACTGTCTCTATTACACTGCAGCACATGCATACACAACACAGCACTATCAGAGGGCTCGGCAGTTTTACTGCTGCACAAATACAGCCCAGCAGGCCAGGCTGTCTATAAAAAAAGCCTTTGCAACAAAAAGCAAAAGGGAGAGAAATTCAAGATTCCAACATGATCCCAACAAGCCATAATGGAGTTATTGGAGTTATTTCATGAAGTTGCCACAAATTTTAATGTTAATAAATCAAACCACAAGGGTTTCTAATAGCATGGCGATACAGAGCTGGTACGCCAACAGTATGTTCTTCACAGTTCAGAACACAGTAAATCCTTGTTGGACAACCTCTCCGTGAGCAACTTTCCAAGGTGTGCCTACTGTTTACACATCAGTGCTTTCAAGTTCTCCACATGGATGAGAAGATGTGCATGGATGAGTACATTGTGTCGTTAAAAGGAAGAAATCCATATAATTCAAAGAAACAAGTGCAGAGGCTACAAAGAGTTTGAGCTTTCAGACTCAGCAGTTCTACAGGACGCAACTTACACACTGAATAAATCCTTCTACTAAACTCTGTTGCATATGTTGGTGCTTAAGACAACATGATTTGTATCTTTCAAAGGTTTCAAGTTAACACTCAATGCAAGTGCTGACATCATAAATCTCAAAGATTACCCCATTGTGTAAATGTACTTTTACTCTTATATCACTTATACTCTGTTATATCATATATGTTAGGCTCTGTTAACTGTCTTATATCATATATAGTACTTCATTGGTGTACATAAGCAGTAGAATTAAATATTTGATAGAAAGTAACCTAAAAAATATTTTGCATGAAAATGTAACTCTTCTACTGCTTTTTATTGATGCCATTCTGTTCAGAATTGTTGGTAACAATGAATACAATGCTACTTTCAAATCTAAAACCGTACAGCAAAAATACTTCTTTATATTTCAGAAACGACAAACTAAAATATTTTGAATGAAGGCTATAAAGTATGTGCTAGAGAATATACTAAAGTATATTAGTTCATTAAAAGTTTAGACACGTTACTTAGACATGTATGTTTATAATGGTAAATTTGTTTATAGTTCTAGATAAAAACAAAATAAGTAAAACTAATACAAAAGCAGCAAGGTCAGCACAATAAGGAAAATGACCATAGGCAACAAAAGCATGGTCAATAATACTGAAATAATACAAAAGACAAGCATTGGATTAACAAATTAAGCAGATTTTGGAAACTTCCCTAATCGTAACCCCAGGTGACCTACCTCAGAAGCCAACTCCCAACACCGGGCCTTTCTGGCAAACATCATTAGCTGCCAAAAATATGCCATAAAAATAACATGCATAAAAATCCATGCACAAAAACCAATATAATCACTGCTGTTGTACGTTTTGTACAAGCGTTTTACTGCTCAGGTCCATTCTATGCGAACAAGACAAACCTCATATGCGAGCAGACTCAAGCATGGGGAAAGACATTGAACGTCTAGGATGATTGGTTTAAAGAATGCACTAGCGTTATCACCAGAGGTTATGCAAGAATAGTTTGGTGGAAACCTTTGCCTGGTACAGTGCTGGGCCCCTGCTGCACTCAGCCAAGGAATCCCGCTTTAAGAAATTCTTAATTGCCCTGTCGGAGCGGGAATCTGTCAGGATGTACCATTTAGGTTATCACACAAACTTCACACCCCTTGCTTTTCTGACATACTATTTTTAGTTTTGAATTAAATCCTCTTCCTGCATCAAAGGTCATTGCCTGAAAGAGGTGGTATACAGGGACAGGTGTCATAAACAACAAAGTAAAACTATGTGGCGTAAGTTTAGTTTTAAAAGATAAGATTATGTAAAACATTTCTGAAGAGCACCAAAAAGTGTTTCCATTAGGGAAAAATATTTGAAAACATTTTTGAAATACTTAAGGTCAGAAATGAAGGTAAAAATGTTACTAAAAGAGAAACATTTCACAGCAGCTTTTTAGACATTTAAACAAAAAGAAAACAAGTTTTTTCCTTCTCAATGCTACAGCACACAAACATACATACATACAAACAAGAAAAGCAAAATAAAACAGAATTAAAGAACAAAAGACACGCAATGCAATGACTTTGAACAGCTCCGTGTCAAAAGCATGTTATGCTCAATGGTGGCAAGGTGAGGAAGACGAGTATCAAATACTCAGATGAAAGAGGCAGTACAGATTTAGAGCTTTTTTTGTTTCTGCCTGTTCAAAGGAAGCAGCTGCTGACTGCACAGGGCTCAGGTCCTATTCATCTGCAGGGCGAGACAGACGCAGTATCCTGAGGCACAAAAACACACACCTCACAAACACACACTTCAAAGTCTACAGAGACACAGACTGCTGTTGTGTGGTAGACTGCAGGATTCATAACTCTGTCATTACTCTAGCTTCACACACAGAAGCCCTGAGCTTGCCCAAAGTCTGTATTATATAGGTATTTATCAGACAGGGTATCCTTATTAGTCTGAGGAAAATGTCTAATGGGATTTTACTAAAACGCAATATGTGCCAACATTAACAATCTGATAATTCACCAGAAAAACAGTATAAATCAATACAATAACTGTTTTTTAAGCAGTGTTACAAACAACAAACCACAAGAAAGCATTAAGGAAGAAATTATTCAGAAAAGTAACAAAGTAAACACTGAGGTCATATGTCAACAGGTGACATGCAAGACCCACACCCAAAGGCGGATGCCCATCCTCCACAGCACATAAATCAGGTGCATTTTCTCAGATGCTTGTTAACATTCAAATACTTCCTTGGATGTGTATGTGTGTGTGTGTGTGTGTGTGTGTGTGCCATGCATCAGCCTCGGCGAAGCTTCAGTTAATATTTGCATCCCAAGCAAATCACTATTGTGCCATCATTTAGTGAGGACAGAAATCCATTCCTTATTTCACCAATGATCTGCATAACATTATTATTAGTATAGCCAAAGGTAAACGCATACACTGAGGTAAATATTAGAAAATAAAATGTCTGCTATTAAATATTTAGTTAAGAATTTACTGAACATCACAAGTGTATGAAATTCAGCACCTCCTGAAAATAACATGCATGAGCCAAAGATTTGACAGAAAATTAGGTCAGCTTAGCCAAACTTTACCAGTAGCTGAGCCAGTAATGAAAGCTTATTCTTTTATTTTCCTATTCAAAATTATTTGCATAGGCTGTCTGAGTGTATTGGGCCCTGTGCCTGGCTGATGCTCTTCAGAATCCCCACGTGCAACCAAACCAACATGCAAAGCGAAATCCAACAGAACAGAGCACCAGCCCCCTCTGCTTTCACTGATAACCAAGATCATATATTTGTACCACCTGCTAATGGCAGTTTGGCATCTGTGCCACTACACTGATTGTGTTATGGTATAGAATTCATACATTTATATATAAAATTAAAGCTGCAATCTGAAGCTTTTTTGTTTAAAATGGACCAAAATCAGTTATTGAGCAAGTACAGGACAAATCAGTGTTCAAAACTGTCTACTTACCTTACTACAATTCCCAATGGTAAACTTATAATAATGATTTATAATTTGAGCTGTCAGGTCCAAGTTCCCAGAAAATGTCAGTCAGTTTGACTTAATTTCACTTCACCATAGGTAAAGAAAACTACGTAAAATAACCTGCAATTTTATATTTCAAACATAGATGGTGATAGAGAGGCAAAAGTTACAGATTGCATTGGTAGACTGCATCCACCAGTGCTACGAATATGCACATAGTCTGTGCACTTAGACTTTTCAACATACAGCGATGAAAAGACAAAGCCAAACCCCAGATTGCTTGAGCTTCTGTCCGATTCCCCCAATGTCTCCTAATATACAGGCTCATTTTAAGAGTGATTATTAGTGGACCGATCTAACAAGGGCCATCTGCATCAGTACAACAGGACAGATGGTCCATAGGACGACATCTCAATTATACAATACACACAGGTAAAAATACACCTCACCAGATTTACCACAAAATCCATATAATGTCAAGCAGGTGTGTGTTCACACTGGGGAACTTTCCACCTTATGTGAGTGGTATTAAGATATAGTCCCACATTACTCCAGGGACAAAATGCATCTCCAATACAGTTATCCTCCTCAATGTTTTCCTTGCACAAATTCATATCTATTTAACATTCAACACCATGACACAAGATGCTCTCTGTATTGGACATGGAAACAACAAAGTGGAATATCAGGGGAGACCAGGAGAAGCAAGATAAAATAAGAACTTGTCTTAAGAGCCAAACCCATAAGGGCTATTAAAGAGTGAGAGTCGTTGCATCAGTCTGTTTTGCGCCATGGTAACAAGGCCTCTCTGGTCTGCTCTATGGAGCGATCCGCGCACAAACATGAGTGCTCTCATAGAATCAGGGCCCCTCAGCACACACTACATACAACATTACCAAACCATGTTAAGCTTAAAATTTAAATGTACGGTCACTGCAATATCCTGTAGTGTGATGTATTTCATAAAAAATGTTTTCATAAAAAATGTTTTCATAAAATAAATTATTTTATGATAAGTATGCATGCCATTTAGGTTCTAAAGAAACAAATTGAACTAAAACTGGTTACATCAACTAAAAACACTGTACTTTTAATATGTACATGTTAAGCTAAAATCTTATTTAGTGGAGTTCATGAACATGTTATTTGTCCAATACACAGGCAGGCCCCACGTTGACTCATGCCTCATTGTGTATATGGTTATATTCGTAAATCCCATTATCCCATTTTTATTCCCTTTTGTTAATGCTATAAACTCAATATATTTAAATAAAAAATAAAATCTGTTATTGTTAACTACAGTCAGAAAGTGGTAGTCATATTTAGCCTACTTTAGTACTGTCCCAAACAGTGTGCTTTCCATCACCATAAACCACAATCAAATAACAAATACAGTCCATTCCAACTTCATTAAGCCCCTTTAAGTGATATTTATCTCTGCTTTTTTTAGCTGACGATTGCCTCATCATCATCATCATCATCATCATCATCATCATAATTTGCCTTAGGTTTAGCATCTGTTTATTTCATTTATTTTGATGCTAATTGTGGTTTATTTATGTATAGACCCACCCACGTTGGTCTGCTTGTATTTTTTAATGCTATTTCCTATTTTTTTGTTTTCTTCTAGCACAAACTTACACAATTTAAGTCTGGTACAGGCTACAGATGATACCTTTATTCAGTGGACCCGGACCTGGGGTAATTCTGCATGTCACCTTCCTCTAACACCTGGTGTTATTCATTATTCAACAATAGCGCCTCCTTCTGGAACCTATGAGCATAACATTATGCCAAAGATGACATCAATTCATGTACTGCATTTTGCAGTTGCATTTGGCTAGCAGTTTTGTTTTTAGAAATATGTTAAATTGCTAAAACATTTTTTTTTGCCATCTTAAAACAGAAAAGACAACAGAGAAAGCTTTTCCTGGATAAATCAGGTAATAAAGATAATATCACTCTTTTAAAAATGTGATTGCAAGTTGGCATATTATAAGCATATTTTTCTAGTATTTATAAGCACATATTGTTCTAGTACATAGTAAAAACATATTTCCAACACAAGCTTCAATACAAAGAAAAGGTTGCAAGCACAAAACAAATACTTCCTGACGGATGGATTGCCATTTATGATGCATTTCTACTCTTTGTCTGCAAAAATGGTGTTAGCCGACAGAGGGCGACCTGTTTTTAGTGACTGCAGCATAACGCCATTGTGGATGTGACTTGTGCATATAAGGAACTTGAAGACGATTTGTCTGTCGTTTACATATTTGGCCTCTTGTGGCATTGTAATTTAAGGAAATGTAAAATATTTACATGGCAGCAGGTGAGTGAATGATATCCAAGATCATATCATTCACAGATCTCTATGGGCTGTTGAGGGCTTCACAGACACCTGCTCTTAAACCGGTTGGGCTTGTTTCATAAGCCTGGCTGGAGCGTAGCATCAGGCACTCAGCTCTAATGGACGCTGGATATGACAGAATGAAACACTGGTTTGTAAATAGAGCATTAATAATGTGGCCACAAATAGGTTAAGAACAGATATGTTCACATCGGTGCTGTTTGTGCAGCAAAGTGTTTGATGAACAATCATTCACTGATGTCAAATTGTTGAAATTCTGCCTTTCCTGTCAAAACAAGACCTCACCTGTGAACCATTTACCTTGAGCACCTACATTAACATTGTTGTAAAAGACTTGTGCACGTCCCACCTTTCAGATTGCTGAGGGACGGACGTTTAAAATGTGGGGGCACAAAGTGCTTCTGTTATAAACTTCGGTTTGTTTGTTTATTAGTTTGTTTTTATTTGTTATCTAACATTTAACATCTTTCATTACATTCTATTTTACCCTAGGCATTTTCTCATGGGTTTAATATGGGTTTAGTGTCTTTGCAGAAGCATTGTAGCATATTTGTATTTGTTGTTGAGTATTTTTTATTAAAAATAAGTGAAATTCAGTATAATTCTGCTCTTTTTACAGATATCTTTGTATTTCATGTTGCTTTAATTTTAACAGCTTAATAGTTCCAGTTAGAGAATTCAGTAATTGATTTCATTGAAGCATGCATACATAGACAACATGTTGTTATATGGTTTATATGGAAGAAAATAGATTCCAGGTTTTAAATACAGTACTGTTGTAAACAGGTTAATGTCTGACACTGACTTAATAATGGGGCAGTCACCCTGAAAAACTAGAACTTGCTGTATGACACAGTGATGATACAGTAGGTAAAGAAGCATCCCTTTTAAATCTACACCTTTTTGGTTAACAGTCTTCACCACTAGGTTATGCCAACCCCATAGACACACAGCAGTATAACAAAGACTGTAAGCAGCAAAATATGTCCTTGTTCAGGTAAAGCTACTGAAAACTGTCAAAGCTGTAGCTATATGGTGACTTGTCATACAAGTATTGGTTGCGCACGGATGTTGCTAAGGATAATAACCAAAAAGAATGATTTACAGTAAACCTTCTTTATTTAAATGTCTGATATACTATGAACTCCAAAAAAAGTATCATTATCGAATTGACACATGAGCTTAATTTGAAAAGTTTTGACTTTTTTGACATTTAGGAACTGTGCGACCATTAAAATAGAAGTGTGGTCAAAAATTTGTACACCACACATCCAGAATAAAAACCCTCTATACAAGTAACTCAATTCAGAGAGTAAATAATTCATTAAACTAAAAGCACCTACACGTTTAAATTTGTACATTTATTTTCTTTTGAGCTTGTTTTCCAGTTTTGATTCCAAACAATATCCTCAGATATTGTAAATAAACAAAAGTTTATGGCTTAATTGGCCATGAGACCAAAGTTTGTATGATAAACGTGACTGCCAGCAAAATATGCCATAAATGTATGATGCTGACATAAAATCATTTTTTTGTTTGCCTTTTTTGTTTTAGGAGAAAGTATTTTCATAAATGTGATTTTCAAAATGGTTATTGAGATACAGTCCTTGTGATAACCTTTGTCACAGTCAGTCTAGACTCTGAATTTTATTTTTATATAAAAGTGAAATGTAATCCAAATACTTAATTGAGCTATAGAAGAACAGAAGTTAGTCTCACTGCAATGAGGCATTGTGTTTGTTTTCAGTTGATTAAAATGCAGCTCTACCTGTCCTCTGCTGTCAGGATATCAAGGGCATCTTAACAGTCATCTTGGTTGACATCCATAATTATGTGCTGTTTCCTAGCAGGGGGGTTGGGTAACAGTCGTTGGTTGCATTGCTTAAGACTCAGGTAAGGATGTACAAACAGTCTTTAGGTTGTAAGAATGTTTCCATAATGTTACCATTAAGTAACAAAAATGTTAAAAATGTTATTTTGAAAGTTCTACGACATTCAAAGCGCCCGTTTTTTAGACGTTGTATTAAAGTATTGCTTGGTTCTAAGAATGTTATTCAAACCATTTTTAATTCTGTTATTAAACATTCCACCAACTACTCAAGAGTAACGTTATTGATATAGATGATTTATATTGTTCTTCTGATAAAAGTTCTTTTAATGTTACTGAAAGATTGTTTTGGTAACTAAGAGAATGTTTAGAGAATGTACATAGAACATATTACATATTATTTTGCAATATGTTTTTTTAAGTGTGGATGAGCCGATCACAAGGCAATATACAACCTTATCTACAGCTCTTATGCTTTGGAACTCAATTTTGAGCATTGAGAACAGTTCAGAGAGCAATGCTATTGGGAATTTCAAACATTTGCGTGATCTCTCCCTTAAGTTTCAGTTGGTTTAGTTATCTTACGTGCCTTTTCAAAACCAAAATAATGAAAATAATTCTGAAAGGGATTATGACTTACTTTGTTTAATGAAGTGGTTTTGTAACTTATTCCTGATTTTAAATCTTATTTGGATTGAGTTATAAATACCTTTGTTTTGTCACATTAGGTCACAGGTAATTGGGCAAGCATTGCTGTTTGACCATGCAGGACCTTTAGAGAAGTATCGGCCAGACATTCTTCAGATTCCTGTGGAATGAGATGCAGAGGAATGACATGTGTCTGAAACCAGACTTGATATTGACCACTGGCAGAGTCTGCATGAAGGTATATTAGATCAACAGATTACCAGCAGTTTCAGATACATACTATTGTCTGTTTACATCCTGAACAAGTTAATTAGGTGTTCAGTACAGTCAAGAGCAGTCCCTTCATATATTGATCTTTACTATCAGAGGTAATTTTAAACGGAAAACATTTGTTTTCTATTTGTTCTGGCTGTGATTGTTTTATCATTTTATTCATCTCACGTGAGCACTCTATGGCAAACTGGGTTTAACAGAATTCTCCCATCCTGTTTTGCCTTTTCTAAGCAGGATTTGTGTGAACTCAAAGATAGTTACTCATCACCCAAGTAATGACAAAGCAGATATGACACAGAATTACCTGTGCTTGATTTACTCTAGTGTCATGCACAGCTGCTTTGATCAGCATGATATTCCCAACAATCCCGTCTTATGATGCCATAAAAGACCAGATGTAAACAACTGCTCTGTTTACCAATCCTTTATCAATTTTCCCATCTTTTCCTTATAACAACATTGAATCAATCAGAGTTCCATGAAAGGTCCATGATACTTCAGTCGCTCTTTGTTCAGTAAGTTTTACAAACTGATGAAGGAGAACTGAGAGAACATGCTCATTAGAAAGAAAAATTACAAATGCAATGTGAATATTGTTATTATTATTGTCCTCAATGAATACACTGACTTTTCACATTTCACCTTTAATGGTTAATATAACTGGATCACCATGTTAATTTCGCCATGTATACAAGCCTGTCATAACAAACCAGTTATTGACAACTTCTGGAAACTTTCTGAATAATACAGATGCTATCTGTTAATCAGGGCAGCCAGTCTCAGATATGAAGTCTGAGTGCCTTAAATATTCAGTACATCCCAGCCAGTGAAACACAAACTTATGTAATTATATAGTGGCATGCTGGAAATGACAAAACGACAGAGGATGGATGGATGGAGATGAAGAGAATGGAAATGTTATACTCTGAATATACTCTCCTTCACCCCCACCCCCCTGGCACTCCCTCAAGGCCATATAATTGTTCCTGCCTATCAGTGTCATTTCCATTGCGCGTGCTGAAAGAGAGCAGATAAATTGAGCAGGTGAGTGTGGACGTGAGACACAGAGAAGGAGCAGGCAAAAACAGCCCAGCAGCCCACCTGCGTTCAGCGCGGCTTTCACTGGCTCCTGCAAGGAGAACATTACATTATCAAGAGGATTGCTGACAGCCTCAGAGCTGATAATGCATTTCAGTCTTTAGGGAGACAAAGTGATGAGAAGATAAAAGTGAAATCACTAGAAGAGGGACACACTACACTAGAGCTCACATTATCAGAACAGGTAAGAACATGTGCGTTACTCTTGGCGGTAACTTCAGTTGACATACAAATGAGCACAGGCTTTAAAGTGAACTTTTCCTTAAATGAAGGAAAACTGCATGGATTACTCAACACCCAGAGGGAAGTTAACTGCCTTTTGTCTGGGTGATTATTACCTTGTCTAGAAGACTGGAGGATGATATGGTTGAATACTCTTGGAAAGCCATGTATAATATCTGAAAGTGGGCTCCGGATTTGAAAGCAATCATAGATAATACTTAAATGTAAGAGTTTTTGAAGGATATTGAAGTGATATCAGATTCCAGGATGTGTATCTAAGTTCATTATCTGGTGCTTAAAACTGAAAGGATACACGTGCGGTTCTTACAAGCCAAACTTGTTCTATGGGCTCTAACAAAGTATTAGCATGCAACATTAACTAATTGCAGTTTTGTCCTTGAGCTTTAACCCAGATGTGAAATTAGGTTAGTGGAGCAACTATAAAACCCACATTATCGCCTCTAATAGACCCGTGTCAGCAAACAGAGTGTGTATACACAAGTATATAACCTTGTTATTTAAAATTAGTGAGGGGGGGGGATGGAGGGGGGCAAGCAGAAAGGAAGAATAATTTGTTAAAAATTGCACATTGATTGACCACTGTTGTAAATATTGTCCCTCCCAGACCTGTTGTGGTTCAGGTCCTCTCTGCAGATGTGAATGCTATTGAAAGGGTATTGAAGTTTAAACATCATGGCTTGCTGCACATAGAGAAGGAGAATTAGGTCAAGAACATTTCCAACCCTCAGCTTATTGTGCTGGGGAATAACAGAGATGTTGAGGTAATGGATAACAAACAACTCATGCACTTATGATGATTAAACAGGTCATTGATGTGTAGATTGTGAAAGGAGAAAGAGGACTCATCAGACCAATGGACCTGAGAGCACCTGCACATGAATCTGGGGGTTTTACACAGTGCTGAGAGACTGGCTGCCTGGGCACCCGCCTGTTCTCCAGGAATGCCAAAGCCAAATCAATATAATGGAGAACAAACAGGAGCATTGTGCAGCGCAGGGATGGAGAAAGAAACACACACACAGGTCTGCCCTGCTGGGCTGTGTGAACAGGCCATCTGCTCCCAGCCAAACCCCTGCCTGGACCTGTGCAAGTACAAAAAAACACTTAAAAGAAAGCAAACAGCATACAGAGTCAGACTGGCTCAGATGCAGATACTACACATACAGATTAATAATATCAAAAATGTTATTTTGAAAGTTTTAGGAATGTTCAAAACATCTAGTTTTTTATGTGTTGTATTAATGTTATTGCTTATAAGAACATTATAGAAACTTTTTGTTAATTCTGTAACATTTTTACAACGTTCTACTAAGTACTTACGAATAATGTAATTGATATATGTAAAATGTAATGTTAAAAACGTTCTACTAATGTTACTGCAAGAACTTTTTTGAGAACTTTGAAAGGACGTTTAGAGAATGTTGGCCAATGTTCTGAGAATGTTCCCTCTTAGCTGGGTTGTAGAGTCACCTTGTTGATTAAATGCTTCACATCTCTGAATGCCAGAATCAGTGGAGCGATGACTTTTAGAGTGTGGTGAAAGGGCTTCTGAAGGACAGTGGCGCTGACGTTGGCAAAAAATCAAGGACAACAAAGCAGTCTGTGTCTTACCAACATTGGATGCATGGTTGTTCCTTGTGGTCTTGACCTTTACTAGAACTTCTATACACTGTACAAAATAAAGGTTCCAGTTAGAACCACAAAGTTTTTATGTTTTCACTAGCATCAGGCTGTTAAAACTTTTTAAGTTGTGCACTGAACCCAAAAGAACCTAGAATTTTTGTAATCTCTCAAAAACATATTGCCGACTGAAGATCCCTATAGAGTGAATTAAATTGTTCTTGATAAGAGGATGGTTCTTTACCAGCTGATACAAAGAACCTTTGAAGACCCTTTATTTTTGAGAGTGTGTGGTCTAAAGCAAGAAGACACAAGGTGGTGAAACAGAACAAAGAGATAAAAAATGTAATGCTATTTGTTACAGATAACACAGATCTCATTGAACATTGACTTGACCAAGTGACCAAACTATTAGTCACTCAAATAGTCAGTTAAAATCAGTTAAATGTGGAACGTCAGACAAAGGCATGATGTTGACTTGAAAACCTGTCTTGCTCAGACTTGTTTTGTGTACTGTTTCTATATTTGCACTGTCATGTCCATACAAAGTGTGCTCTTAGTGTCCATATACAAATCACCAGGCCGTACATTTATTTTGTATACAGAGATGTATATCAAACTATGAGCTACTTTGTAAGCTACTATATCAAATGAGAACATTTTTAAAGGGCCAACTATTTCAGATGTTGTTTTTCTTTTCCTAGTGAATCTGCAAAAGGGAAAATACTAATTCTGTGAGATGGAACCAGGCCCTGTGGTGTGGCACACCCATGTGGTCCCACCAGATGCGGACCTAGAAAGGGCGAGTTTGCAACCTGAATGTTCCATCTGCTTCAACACCTATGACAATGTCTTCAAAACACCCAAACAACTGGATTGCTCCCACACCTTCTGCCTCGAGTGCATTTCTCGAATCATGGCCACCTCCATGGACCCCTCAAAACTCCAAAATCTCCTGTCCCTTCTGCCGCCATCACACCACCATCCCAAAAAAGGGGCCCCCGGCTCTTACCACCAGCCAGGAGGTGTTGTGCCGTCTGCCCGTCCACCAGCAACACGAGGAGCCAGTATGGCTGGACGGAGAGAGGCTGTGCTACCAGAGGCCGATAGAGATGCCAGGCATGCCAGCGTTCTGTATCTGCGTAGATATCGGGGCCAATGGACAAGGTGCTGTTTCTCCTCAATCTCGACCGCGACTTGGGTTTCTGGAGCGGATGATGGACTGGAAGCGTCTGCTGCTCTTTATTGTCCTGATGGTATTGCTCACGGTGATCATTCTGTGGCCCCTGCAGTGCATCGTTACGACTGGTTCTATGCGCTGTGCTCCCCAGCATCCACGACCATCTACCACCACAGCCTCTACGACTATTACAACCACACCAGCACAGATTCACTAAGTTACTCACTGCTTTTGGACTCAGGATTTACAATGTTTACATCCAAACCACCTTACAAAGCCTGTTTGGTGCTAAGGTAGTTCCCAGATATAACCATTTTTGGTTGTAATAATATATGCCTTTGTTTCCAATAACATCAAAAACGTCAAATTGTCCCGTTTTTTAGAGATTTTATTCATGATATTGTATTTTGAAATATTTTAAAACATTCCACTATCAATTTCATAATACATTTTTATGCTAACGTTTTTAGTATGTTGGCCAGTGACACAACGATACATAACATTATTGTAAGAATGTGAATTTTTGAGAATGTTAGCCAACATTCTGAGAATGTTCCCTGTTAGCTGGGGTGTGGTCACATTGGACTTTGTGCTCTATTCACTTCTGTTCAGTCATTGAGATGTTGTCTTTTGCCACAAACCACTATACAAAGAACACACAACATTTTAAAAATAACATGTTTTGTTACGTTCAAGGAAAGTGGTAGTATGTTAGTAGAAATATTTAAACACCTTGATGGTATTATTATTTAGGATTTATTGTATATTAAAAACAGAAGCCCAACCATGTGACATCATGTCCTGTGGCCAGTATTCATTGTGGTGTCCAAACTATTTTACTTGCTCAAAGTCTAGTGTGACCACGCCTTTACAGGGAGAAACGAGCTCAGGAAAGGCTTACTAACCACATACACGTGAAATGAATGAAAACACAATGTACAATATATGTATCCCAAGAGGTCTACAGATACTGGGAAGCAATGGATTAAACATGACATTTGTAAAAATGACCAATATTTGGATCCTGAAAATTACATCAATCAGGAAGTAATTAGTAATGTTTAATCCTATAGCACATGTGAAGGAGTTTTAAAGCCTGACAGAGGATGACAAAACTCACAGCTACTGTCAGAACCATCTGATCAAAACAACCTTTTTAAAAACAGCTTTAAAAAAAACTACATTTGAAAAATGTTAATGAGATCTGATGTATAAAGATGTTGCTAAAACTGTTTATTGACAAACTGAACATTTTCTACTTTTGTATATTTGTGTATATATTACATTTGACTGTATTCCATTTCAGAATTGTTTTTAATAAATGTTGCCACAAAAGGCACAAGGAAATTTTCCAGACAAAGGTGTCATGGAATGTTTTTTTCCCAGTTCTTATTGGCACAATATTAATAACTCAGGTTGACTGACAAAAGAAGGGAAAAGCAAACAGATTCACGTGGCCCCACACAATTATCTCACTTCCTGCTCAGGGACGGTTAAAGATACACGCCTCAAAAACAACTGCCTGAAACCTTAAACCCCAACCCCCCGTGACAGGTCCTGTGAACCTGCTCACACCCACGTAACTTCATCCACACAAATGTTCTGTGTGTGTTTTATGAGGAAAAATGTAATTGAACTGGTTCATCGTTAAACCTGAAATGTTAAAGGGTTAAAGCAAGCAGGAAGTGATATCTCCTCTGTATCTGAGTACCTGTGTACATCATCTAAGGAAATTAAAGCTAATAAAATCAAGCGAATGGCATTAATTCATAGACAACACAAATACATAAAAAAAGTTCATAATAAAACCTTGAAAAATTGCTTTGCATAAAGGCATTTGAATGGGGCTGCAACTTTTTTGTTTGTGTGCGAAAAGGGAAATAATAGACAAACAACATCCATTTAGATTTACCAGTGTATGCTTTATTTTTCAATATCTAATCCTTTATCGTCATTTGAGACGTAAGTCATTACATCAGCTGTATTTGCCAGGGCAGAAGGCATTTTAGGCTGAACCAGTGCAAGAGGGAACACAGTCTTAACCACACAAATATAATCAGCACAATACTAATCAAACCTATTGATCACCACCAGAAAACAAGAGATTAAAACCCACCAACATAGAATTCAAGTAAATTCATAGAGAAGACTTTAAAAGTGTGACAGAGCGAGAAAACAGGTTCATGACTGCCAACGTTATGTCATATAACAATAATAATAATGATAAATGTTAAGAAAGCATTCTAAAACAATATGATAAACTTAGCTTTTGAATATTTTCATCAGTGTATTAACAAACAAGTGAAATTTACACCAGAACAGAAAAAAAACCAAGGACAAAAAAACATTCTTTACACCTCTGAATAACGGGCATTTTGTCAGTGACCATGTCCATACTTTGCAGTGGATATTTACTGAAGCAGTTAGTAAAGTGAATTTCAGTTTCAAGTACTTGCCTTGTCATTTAAAATTTTACCCCCCCCACCCCCCAACCCCCCGAGCCATTTCACAAAGGCTGTAGAAACAATTTAAACAGCAAGACCAACCAAACAGCTTCATAGCTTTCAGTTATGCCAGTAGCACAAGATGTATCCACACCCTTCTCTCTCATATGTTAATACCTTCACATGATCAGGTACATAAATCACAGATTTAAATGTATTCAGACAGTAATTCAAAGGACAGCACAATTATGTTCCTTTCATCAACAACACGGTTTGTATCTCAAAACAGATGAAATGTACGAACATAACTGATTATATGCTTGTACAATTACCAGGCGATTCAACAAACATTAAAACTGTGCTTTTTAGTATAAAACCCAAATTCAACAATTCAATGCAATTATTGAAAACAGACCCAGGCTCTTCGGCTTATGACATCATCAAACATAATGACATCATCATGTGACCAACCCTAATGCCACTTTCAGTCAGACACTGATTAATCAGACACATCATGCCCTGCTTTATCTAGGCCAACACACACATATAGCATCTGATGACGTCACCAGAAACGCTTTGCTTACCTCAACCAACAATAGCCACGCCTGGATTACAGCCATCTTTTAAATTACTTTTTCCCTACACAAGTCTATTCTTTAATCTTAGCCGGGGGCCATCTGGCCTGCCCGTTTTAGCTAAAGTCTCGACTGAAGTCTGTTCACGTCATAGGCTAGGCCGACATCCTGACGTGCCCCCCTAGCAGATGTTTAGTAATACCCCCATCTTCATTTATATTTGCATTCAAAGACTTTCCAGTGCTATAATCACAACCTGCAATTGACGTAGAGCTCTGTGGCTTATCTAATGTTATTAGATCACATCATTTACATCAGACCATAATACACACACTTACCCTGTTTATAAGAGCTTTGGGTTTCTCCTTGTAGGAATATGTGGAATAACACAGTCAAATAGGAGAAACGCATTTATATTAAACCTGGATTTCTAAATTCTGCTTACCAAACAGACCTGCATATGCGGTAGATTTCATAATCACATTCACAAACATCACAACAAAAGATAAAACTTCTCTAAAGGAATCATGGTTGCAAATTAAAATGACAATTAACTAAAACAAACAAATTATAAAAACAAAACAAACAAAAAAATAATCTAATACTAAAAACTTGCCTGGTGTAATTTTAGAACAACACAGCTTAATCAGTATTGAAGGAACCTGCTGAAGAGCCTGATTGGTGGATAAGCTTATGATTGACAGTAGCACTTGACTCCTCCCACTTTTCAAAATCCAGGAGGTAATGCTTAGTAAAACAGCATCAAAGCAAAAGCTTTCACAAACATTATGTACAGGCTGCTGCTAATTGGCACATACTGCATAAACCCCACCACACAGTACCAGATCAGTACATTTAAAACACCTACTTACATAAGGTATCCAATTCGTTGACTGAACACTGACCAAACTGTCAGAGCTACCATCACTCCATGTCCATTACCTCTCATACCCTCAGAAGAAAGGGGAGGGGGGTTCTTGGGGGCCTGGCATAGGTGGTACAGTACTCTTCTTCTGACATCACTGTACCGCCAACATCACTCAGCAGGGCGCTAATGACTGCTGCCCATAAGATACTGAGAGATAAATCAAAGGTCTTTGGTTACAGTAGACAACATCCAGTACGCAAAGCGAAGTCTGGACAGCCGTAAAGAGTGTGAAAAGACAGTAGCTTCACCCAAGTGAAAGTTATATTTAATATAAATATTATGTGAGTGTAAATATTTATATTTAATATACTTGATATACTTGATACAAACAATCATGTAGCTTTAGTGCAGTTGAAGAGGCTTGTTAGTCTAGAAGGAGGGGAAAAAGCACCAAGACTTCTTTGTGGGAACAGTATCGGCTGCGCATCAGGCACTTGGTTTTGGAGTGTGGGTTTCTCAGACAGTCAGTTAGTCAGGCTGAGAGGGGATGCAGGAAATGAAGAGAGAAACTGTGGAGATCTCAATAGGATCTCCAGCTGAGCAGTTGGGCATTGCTGGCCTCAGTTTTAGTTTAGGAGCCACCGGTCTCCTCAGGGCCGTGATTCAGGGTCGCTCTGTAGTCAGGTGCTTCTGTGCAGCACCTCTGCTTGAACCTGCCTGAGAGAAGAAGAACAGCTTTGTTCACACTGCACACAATTCTGATTTGTTTTTTTAGGACTGACTGTACAAACAAGGTCCATTAGTTCAGGCAGTATTGTGAAAATCTGGTACAGTATTGGTTGCTATAGCAACGATGTAGGCGTAAGTAAGGTGCCGACTGAGTTTTTTCTACTGTACACAAGCTGAGAGTAGCAAACTGTCAATAGAGAAAGAGATGCATTCTCACAGTGGTACAGAACTCAATGAGTAACATGCAGGAGATGAAGGGCATTCTGTATTTACACATATAATCTTACACAGCTAACAGGGAATGCTGAATGCAAAAACATTCTTGCAGTAACGTTAGAACATTTCTCTAACATTATATATATCTCTATCAAGAGAAAAATTACAGAATTTAACGTTCTTATAACCAAGCAATACAACGTTTTTTATGAACGTTCCTAAAACTTTCAAAATAACGTTTTTAACATTTCTGTTACTTAATGTAGCGTTAAGGAAACATTCATACAATCTAAAATTGTTTGCTGGGTGACACTACTGTGCATTCTGCATTAGGCTGAACAGCAAACAAGGAAGTGATAATGAAAGCTACTTGAATTAGGATCTGACTGTTAAAACTGCTCTTTTTTAAAATCTGTTTTAATAACCTGAATTAAAAACCAAACAAAGTTATATGATATGAAGTGCTATGTAATTACCAAAAAGTGCATTTTACAAAAGAGTATGCTGGGCACAACTCCCACCCCTCATTTGTTGTAGAACATCTTTTCTTACCCATTCTGTTTCTGTCTCTCTACCTCTGCAGCCCTGGTGTAGGTGCATGCATGGAAGCGTGTGCCTGCTTGTGTGTGTGCACGCATACATGTGCAACCACACTGCGGTGTGTGTGAAAGCAAAGGTGAATATAAAAACATACTCCCAGAGATCCTGAGACAGCAGCCTATATGTCTTATCTTCTGGTGTTAGCACTAGCACAGGCCTTTGGGTTTTTGATGTTTAGATTCTCATACACACCAGAGTCATCATTCATCCTGTAAGAGTTAAAAAGATGCTTTAGTTTTCCGGTATTAAAATATAAATGAAGAACAACAAAAAAAAAAGTAAAAATCATTACGACCACATTTATTGGTTCAAAGGTAAAAATAAATGTAAGAAACAGCACTGCTGTGTTTGTTTTCATCTGAAGAGTGACTGACTCACAACAGCGTCAGAACCCCCTTTGACGGAAAATGATTCACTTAGCAACAAATAAATTCAAAATTGAGGAAGTCTAAGAGCCTGTTCCGTTTATCAAAGGTAACTGAATTAATGATCAACTGTTTTCCAGTAACAACAGTGTGTGGGCCATATATTAGAAATGAGTTTGGGTGTGAGAGGAAACGAGCACTTACACAGATGAAGAGCGAGATGAGCTCATGTTTGGCTTCGCTCGAGCATTTGTCATTTGTGGATACCTGATGTTAGAATATTCTCGCTCCTTCGTTTTATTCCTCTGTGAAGGTTATAAAACAAGGAATACAAAAATGACATATCATATTTGATAAAAATATATAAGCGATAGATTAAAATAATTAATAAATAGTTGATCCCAAAATGAAGAATCAGCTCAAAACATATATGTTTGGTTTTAAAGACTTGACAGCCAGTCACTATGAAATGTTGTTGTGTACAAAACAAAATTGAACAAAATTGTCTTTTGTGCTTCACAGAAAAAAAACAGCATATGACAAGATTTGACAAGAATCGTTTTTTTAATTATTTATATCTTTAAAACAAAACAAAAGCGTAAGGACGCCCTTCCACCAATAAACGCCTTCCATTATGAGAATGGAAGGTGTTTGAGAATACCCCTAAGCATCATTTTAATTAAAGTGATGTAAGTACCTGCTCTTCTTCCAGTCTCTTCTGAGCAGTGTCAATGTACTGCTGCACAGCCATGTAGATGAACTTGTACTGGGCTTCAGTCTGAACCATGCCGGACCTCTGCTGGCGGACTCTCTGAATGGTCTTTGGGATGTCAATATCACAATCCAACCCTTTGGAAAGACGGAGGAGATGAAGTGACTGTAGCAGACAAACCATCTAAAGGAGCTTGTCATACTTTATTATTAAGGAGTAAAATCACATCAGAAATCATAATGTTGCATATAGCAGTTACCTTGTCTGTTTATGATGTCGATAAGGATGTCAATCACAATAATTGTGCCTGTTCTTCCAATCCCTGCACTGAAATGATATTGACATGTAGAGGTTAAGATTACAAAGGGCACTAGTAGATATGGGCAACAATGAAATGAAGAAACAATTTGTTGTTGTACCACTTTCAAGACAACATTAAATAAATTCAAGGATGTTGATATCATCCATTTTGCTATTAGCAGTCAACATAATAGCTCTGTTTATAAGTTAGTGAGCTGACACAAAGACAGCTGACATAGACTGCTTGCTAAAACAGCATTGCATCATGGAACCTTATGGCTCCATGATAGGGACGCTCTATATATGCAGTAATTAAAGGCTTATGTCTATAACACTTTAAAATACAGCCTCCATAGACAGATCATTCTGTTTTAGAACAGAGCAAATGAATGGCTCTTATTGGGTTATGTAAGGTTTGCAGTACCTGCAGTGAACCACTATAGGTCCACTCTCTGGAATGGCGCTCTGGGTTCTGTTAACCTGCTCCAGGAAGCTCAAGACTCCTCCAGGTTCATTGGGAACACCATGATCAGGCCAGCTCAGGTACTGATAGTGCCAGATACACCTGGGAGGTTCCCTCTTTAATTATAGAAGAAAAATAACAATACATTTGAAGTAAATTTAAAATACAAATGTTACATTTGTAACTACAAAGAGGTCAAAGGTCATGTTTGTTCTCCAGTGCTGTCATTTCCCGCGATGCTCTCACCCTGTCTAGACGCGTGACTTCCAGTTCTCGCCGTATGTAATCCTGAGCTGTGTGTTCCTCAATGTTCTTCACACACACCTTCCCAAACTCCTTTGTTGAATTTAAGTCCGGCCAGTACCGCACACATTTATTCTGTGGACAGATGTGCAAATTACTTTTCAGCTCAATGTTTTTAATTGCACATTTAGTTATAATTATAAATACAATGTTTCTAACTATACAAAAAAGTGTGGAATAAGTGGAAATTTAAGTTCTACTGTTAACATAAGCAAATAATTATGTTTTTTACACACCATTAACCCATGTAATCAATTTGACATTATAATGCTGACTATATTTGAGATTTTATTTTTATTTGTGTTATTATGAAAAACTGGTTGGAACATTCTAAGCTGATTGGTACCGATTAGTCACACACACACACGCACACATGCACGCACACGCGTGCACACACACACGCACGCACGCACGCACACACACGCACGCACACACGCACGCACACACGCACGCACACTCTAGGAGAGTGCATGTTCCTCAGTAAATGGACCATCCACAGAAATGTTAGTGGAGAACTGCAGACGAGCAGCAAAAACATTTTAATGTCAAATTATATCCGTAAAGTGCAGGAAAAGTTTGACTATTGAATTATTGTGCATTAGCATTGAGTTCTGTGTTAGCATTTCCCGTACACTGTAATGCAGTTTGAGGAATAAAGAATGTCCAGTCTCATTATATACAGACATACATATATTTATGTACATAATCCACACAAATTGCCGAATCCAATATTGGTATTATTATTTAGTTTTCTTTTCTTGAAAAGGAACTAAATGTGCAAACTGTGTTAAAGCGTACAGTATCTTCATCCTGTAGTTCTAATGGGCTGCTCATTATTTGATTATGAACCATATATACAAACATAACCTCACCCGTCCTCTCTCCATCTCCTTGGTCGTCATAACGATAACATGACTGTTTTCCTGGTACACCATTTTCCAGAAGTCTAAGACGGTGTTCTGAAGGCAGCCCTGAGTGGCAATAAACACTTTACCTTCATCCATGTGACGACCTTCTTCATGCATGCTCTGAGCGACAAAGACATCAATAGATCAGCATTATGAAAGAACATGCAATGTATCGCTCTATAACATTGATCACAGTTTCATTAAAGGACAGAACATTATTCTTGACCTTATGAGTGATGGGAGGGGCTTACTCGTATGTAATTAGCATTGATGTAATCAGAGCCAGGCACATCAGGATCAGCCTCCTTGATTTGTACTCGAGTGGTGTCAACTGCATCAGAGAAAACGACAATTAAATGAAGAAGACCTCTGACTGATGACTCTGCCTCCTTGGTCCCTACATTGGAAGACTTGTGACTACAAAATACTACCAAAACACTCACATGGTAGAATGTTCTTGTATCTATTTTTGTTTTTATTTTCCGGTCTCTGTCCTTCTTTCCTGGGATAAAGGAGTTTACATTCCTGTTGCTGTAAAACCTAGAAAATTAAAGGGGACAAGATGGAATGAAATGGTTGACTGCAGATCTATGTGCCCAGCCATAAAACAAGTTAATTGTAACAAATGAGATGTCAGCTGAGCGCCCCCTACAGGAGTATCTCATTTAACTTGGGCAGTCACCACCAAACAGGAAGTGCAGTGTACAAGGTCAGCGAACAGAGTCTGTCTATAAACAGCTCTCCTATGAACCAGTCCTAAGAGATTTAATGATTGTGTAGTACAGTGGAAAGTACAGTACTTTCTGTTCTTTAGCCAAAACAAAATCTGGACTGAATCATCATTTCCCATGATGAAAATAAGAGTAGATGAGTAAATATGGACTGAAATACCTCAAATTCTTCCCAGAAGCCTTGCTTGGGTTTTTCTGAGTTGTCGGCCACTTTATTTAATTCTCGCACCCTGTTTTCAATGTTTGCTGCATTTATCCTTGTGGCATTGAATGGCTTTAACATTTGAAAAAAAAAAAATCAGTAACAGGAACAGGCTCAAATAAAACCAACCATTACCTCATTCAAAGGGCAAAGTAAACCTGCAAACTTAGTATATATACTGTCAAAATGTATTTATTTTATGACTCTGTTAAATATTGCTCACCTGTTTAAGGTGAACGACAATTCCACTCTTCTCCACCATGGGGTTTTTCTTGTAATGCTCTACTAAATCTGCTAAAGTGTCAAATCTTTCCCCTCCTCCAACATCATATTTCCCATCCTAACAAAAAAGGCATAAACAGAGAGATGAGAACAATTCCTTTCAAAATCTAAATGAAACAGAACGGCGGTTGTTCACGTTTACCTGATAGCGAATCATGACATGGGTAACTTTTGTCTTGCGGTCCACATTTTCATGCTTTTCTTCATTAGTGAGGACAGAAAGCACAAAGTCTCCTGGTTTACTTTGACTCTCTCTCACCAGAAAGCTGCCTGACTTGCCCTTCTCTGTGAGGAGCTTTTCAGCGTCTCTGCCTGAGAGATGCCCATGATACCATCTGAGAACAGACGATCAGGTTCAGAAATATACATTTTTCCTAAGCAATTCAATGACTTATGCTGTGCAACTGTAATGAAAAAGACACATGCAATTTTGATTTTTGAATATTAATATGTTTTTACCTGCAATACCAGCTAGCAATTGTAGGTTGTAAGAACATTTCACTTAAGTAACAAAAAATATTAAAATATTTTGCAAATTCGAGGAACGTTCAAAACAACCAGTTTTTTAGATGTTGTATTAACATTATTGCTTGGTTATAAAAACATTACTTAAACATTTTTTAATTCTGTAACATTTTTAAAAAGTTCCAATAACTACTTAGAAAATAACAATTATATATATATATATATATATGATATATAAAGTTAAAAATAGTTATGCAAGAACGCTTTTAATAACTTTTATAGAATCTTAGCCAACGTTCTGAGACAAAAACTGAATTAACTGTCTTTTTATGACCCACAAAAAACATTTTTTGCTTGCAATGCACATCTCAAACTTTCACTATAGAAACTATAAGACTGTGGTTGGAAAATGAACGGGGGGTGTTCATATAGCCCTTGCAGAGATAAATGGGTAGGAGCTGTTATGACATGACATGCGTAGGAGTCACTCGCTCGTGAGCTATAATGGAAAAACCACAAAAACCAGCTAATTACAATTTTCAAACTTAAACATAAAGCATTTCACCAGTTACATTTTATATTTATTTATATATACATACATATATATATATACATACAATAATATATATATACATATATATATATATATATATATATATATATATATATATATATATATATATATATATATATATATATATATATACACACCTTGACTTCGCGACTTAGAGTTTGTTTCACTGTAGGCAGAGCTACAAACCAAATCTAAACATATTTAGGTGTAGGAAGTTACAGAGTAAACCAGAAATTCCTAAATGAGACTTTTCTCATAAACATAAACATCATACATAAACAGAATCAGGATAGGACCGGTCCACAGAGGTAAACATACTGTTAGTCTGTTATGAAATTAAGATAAGCACAAACTAGTTCAGTTAAACAACAAACACATCTGATGCATAAATCTTGCATAAACCTTACTGTCCAATAATTAACCCTCTCTTGGTTTGAACACTAGGGGGCAGGTTTCTTCTGTCCACACTAATGCCACTGTCAAGCTCTAAGCACTCTGAATAAATGTGGCTCTACCATACCTCTCAGATGTGGGGTCCTTGCAGTTTAGAGGGTATTTCAGCTCGATGACGTCTCCATTTCTCTCCCGCAGAGAGTCGTGCTGCTCAGTGTAGTACTGCACCAGCTCAGCCAGAGTGGCAAATTTCTCCCCACCATACAGGTCATAATAGTCCCCCGAGTTCTGGATTTTAATGTGGGTGACCTCATCCTTCCTCCTGTTCAGAACAAACAGATGGGACACAACAGGGAAAATGGGCGGGGGGAAAATGAGGGAAAAGACAGGCATAAAAAATTACATCCTTAATATTTTTAATGGGCTTTAAAAATATTCCTTAATCAATGAGGTTTATATTTACTAGAAGTGTGTGAAATTTTAACTAGCTATGCATAAATTATTATAGTCCTTGTAAAGTAGTGATTCCCAACCAGGGGGTGCTTAAAGGGACAGTTCACCCAAAAATGGGTGAACTCACCCTCATGTCATTCAAAATCTGTATGATTTGTTTTGCTTTTGAGGAACACAAAAAAAGTATTCTGAAATATAGAAATTTTATTTGGTAACCAAATAACATTGAAAACCATTGACTTCCACTGGCTGGACACAAAACCACAGAAACATTTCTCAAATTTTTTTTATCAGGTTCCAGTGGGTGTTTAAAAAGAATTTGCTTTTTTAAACCTATAAAACATATTGTGAATTAAAATACATAGCTATGTCAAAATGTTAAAACAATTTATTAATATTATCATAACTTTTAATCATTAATCATTAATTTTGTTGATGACGGTACCTCAGTGTGAGAGTACAGAGAAAAATCTTAAACAAAATCACAACAAGAACGTTATATAGCAGAAGTAATGGATCTAATTATCCATTCAAGATATCTAATTTAAAATAAAACAATGCTGAATTACAATATGTATCATAAAGAAACCCACAAGGGCATTGACAGGTGCTTTTTAAAATCCAACTTTTAAGACATTCTTATCTGCTTAGAGCAAGCAAATTTACTCATAATGTTCTGGAATGAGGGTCACAACAGTACTCCAAAAAATAAATACATAAAATTAAGCGCAAAGAGTGTTTAGAGAAACCAAATGCATAAACAGAGAACATACTTCAGGGAAAATTGTTCTCTGTAGATTTTAAAAAACGACAAAACAGCAGCTTTAAATGCCAGCATATGGAAAAAGCTGAAACATACACCTGCGCAGATAAAATCAGCTGTGCTCGGGCACAAAACCGCAACTTAACGTTTTGTGAGCAGATCATAACTACTGCAATTCAGCTAAAACACACACACGCGCAAACAGCTACACAAACAAACATTAAAACCAAAGCAAAACACATCAAACGACAGCAATGTAGCTAATAAAAGGCCTTAATTTTTCCTCTCTGATTTCTCTGGCTTTCTCTGTGCATCCACTGCTTTATCCATCACTGGCCTGGCTCATGAAATTGCACTCTCCTCTGTGTAATTGCATTATGGAGGTAACAGAAGAGCCAGAGCAGCATGGCATCATGGTCTCAGCAGTGAGGGGCTAATAGCTGCTGACTGCTGCAGATGAGCGGCCCTGTGCTTTGGGTCTGTGAGGGCCAAAAATGTTGATTTGAATGTTCTAGTACTTTTTTATAGACATAACTTATAGACTTTTTTTATAGACTTTGTTATAAGAACATTATTTAGTTTCTACTTACGTTAACTGCCAGAACTTTTTGATAACTTTGAAAGAATTTTTAGAGGCCAATTTTCTGAGAATGTTCCCTGTTAGATGGGTATCAGATTGTATTGTTTTATGTAAAGATAAATATAATGACTACAGACTAACCCAAAACCTAAGGCTACTGCTATTGTTTTTATACTGCTGTAATGATATTCTCTATCCCCTAACCTTTAACATACCCCTAAACCTAAAACGTTTTCTTTTCATTTTTATATTTGTATTAAAACATTATTTGTGTATGTCAAGTTTTCCTACATTGTGAGGCCAATTTTGCCCCCAATGTAGGTCAAACCAGCACACACCCACATGTGGTCGCATACGCACGCACACTCACTGCCCGCCTGTTATCTCAAACATTTCAACCTCATTTATATTTTTGAGTTTTTGATAATTATCAACTCAGAGAGGAAGCAGTGAACCATTGCTTTGGTATGAAAACACAAAATATTACAAAATATATAAAGAATGTTATGTTGATTATCTTGTAACAATGTGATATCACTCAGTCAAATTCCTTCCATGGAAATATTAATATAAATGTTCAGAACATGATTCACTCATTTGCATAGAGCTGTAATGTGTGAAGAGTAAGAGAAAAGAGTCACTGAGCTCTGACTACTTATTCAAGGACGCCTGCTGACTAATTTTATCTCTGAGCATGAGTTCATCATTGATTTTCCTGCTGAAACCAGCCTCTGCAGAAACACAATACTGCTATTGAGCCTGTGTACTATACGACCACGTTTAAAGCTGCAGGCTGGAACTGTTAGCTCACTGTCGCTGGAGCAACAAATGCTTACGAATGACCATCTGCATCGAGCAACATCAATGTTTCTATGGTGATTCTCACATTTTAAACTGCAAAGCTGTGCTTGAGAAACCCAAGGCTAAATTCAGTTGTGTCCGTTTTAGCTGTAGCCCAGCTATACTGCATTTATTTCCTAAACATAATTAAGTTTTGCGCACACATGAATAATCTAGTGTAGTTTTATCTCATTACTGTTTAATCTAGTGTTTCAACAACGCAACTTATTAGACTTGTAACCAGTCGATCATCGCAAAGGTCTATAACTACACAGACATCTGTGAAAATCTTCTTTAATACTGGAATAGTTATGACATATGGGTTCAATACAGGTTCAAACCAATATGCGGGTGAGGAGATAATGACAGGGAAAATATCACAGGGTTAATATTCACTTAATTTCCAATTTACAGGCTGTAAATTGGAAGGCCTGTTCCTCTTCAGGCTGTTTAAGCAGTTCAGGACTGATCGTTACGAGAGTGAGAGCCATAGTGAAAGTTAACACAGTAATACATCTGTGTTGTGTGACTATAAAAACAGGTCTGAGGGGTCACTTCCTGTAGCCTGCTCCTGATAGCCATAACACAGACAGGAAACATCTCCTCACACATTTCACCTGGCCCTGACACCTCATATGTTACACTGCAGCACGGCGCTCCATTCGTCAGACGCGACTTCCAGCGATCAGTTTGCAACTTAACGGTTAACAATAGAACAGATGCTGAGCAATAGTCTCCACCCAGGAAAATGGCGAGAGACAGATAAGAGAAACAGAGGCATAATGTGATGGAGTCCCTGAGTGTCCATTTGGCCAGATCTCTCGTCCCCTTATCCAATAATATGTTCTAAAAGGACTTTTCCTCCAAACTTTGTAATTACTGTCTCATCTGGATACATTAGGCCTGAAACGCAGCGAGACATTATCTTCTGACAGCAGATGTCTGCATATCTGATTCTTTGAAATCATGTTATTGATTTGGGTCTTTTTTAATGTGTCTGCATAGATAAATCATGTTATCAGTGAGGGATAATGTACAGTCAGCCATCTTCACACAGTAAACCCCTACAGGGTGATCAGAACCCTGATGCAAATTAAATATTGATCGGAGTTAAAAGTATGAGTTGAGAAGAAACCAGCGTGATACAGATGACTTGCAACTTGAAACAGCTATGTAGGAAGTCAGTTGCCCAGGACAAAAGTCACTTATAAAGCATAGTGGTCAATATATAATGATATAAAATGCAATAAATTATTCCAGGAAAGAATAGTAAATAAGAAAGCAAAATGAAAAACTTAAGCACAAGATGCTTAATTAAGTACAAAAAGCTTATATGATCTAATTTAAATGCTAGGAGGAACTCATTTCAACAAAAGATAAATGAGTGGAAGTAAGGTACTGCAGTCTCTTATCTGCTGTTCCAGATAAACATTCTATCTGTATGTAAAAGTCATTGTAATTAACATTTGTAATTATTTTCCCTTATCATCTCTCCACCCTCACCCTCTATCTCTCCTATCTAACGTATAAATATTACTTAACGTTTTGTGTAATTGTTTATATATCTACTACATTATCTCCCTCCTGCATTGCCTTGTTCTCAATGTTAAATGTGGGTTGTTCGTTCTGGTAAATGTTTTTGGAAATGTTTACATGCTTAATATAAATTGCACCATTATTAGGCTAATGATGTCTGTGATTATCGCACACGTCTGTGATTTAATATCAAAATATGGATCCAAAAATACACAGATCAATTAGCCTGCACTATTAACTTGTTCAGTTCAACAACATTGTGACAATGGCGTGTCCATGCTCCAGATAATCAGAACAAGCTGACCAGCTGGGCAGATAAATCAGCCTACAGGCATCCGGGCTCAGGTCCTGAAGGCTTGTGGTGGAGCTGAGCCACGTGGCCTGACTTCTGGAGAACATTAGATACAGCGAGAGTCCAACCATCCAACCGCAACAGCAGGTCTGGGGCTCCACATCTTAAAGCTATTAAGAACTGCTCCTCTCTCTCTCTCTTTTCAATCACTCATCAGACAAACAGCTGCAATGGCTCACAGTCCTACCCACAAGCTGACACTGTAATCCTTAAGCAGCAGCCCAGGGGCAACTCAAATGCTCTGAGGTCCTGGAGAGCGGGGGGTGGGGGGGAGTGCTGTCTATTAATGTGATCTGTGTTCTGGCATGTAATACTGATGGCCATCAATCAATCACTGCTGTAATCCTAAATATGTCTCAAAATAAAGCACTGTATGCATGTTTAATGTAACAAATGATTGATAACTTACTGCATTTACTGCATTATTTTGCTGCAAAACTGTGATCATACTTGTGATTTGACCATTATTTCACACTGATATTGTTGTTTATTTGCATGAGCTCCCTGCGTTGTTTTATCTCCCGGGGTCACTAAAGCAATTATGCAAATCTGGTGATAGTGCAAACATGGCCAAAAATCTGTGCTGAGCGCAATCTGCACAACACAGTTCCCCATTTTGCAGACGGGTTCTGAGTGCTAGAGTGTGAAAAATGCATCTGACTACTGGCATGAACGTATGCAAGATAGTTTACAATTTTAACACCATGTGATGAATTATTGCTGTCATTTAAAAAAGAAAATGTAAACAATCATTTCTTTTAAATAAAATATTATCTGCTGCCTGTCTGGAGATCCCTCACTGAGATGTCGCGATCCTTCACTGAAATGTGTTTTCTTACTGCATGGAGAAAATTAAAAAATTAAAAAGTCAAGCATGGAAACAGTGAGACTATCAGGTTTACTTCTAAGTAATCAATAACACACAGATAACCATTTAACAGGAGAGACTGACTCACGCTCAACCACACAAGGGCAAACAGGCCACTTCACTTATACAATAAATGAACAACATGAGTGTCTTCCCAGCTAACAATTTTAGGATGTAGGAACGTTTCTCAAATGTTTTCATTAAGTAACAAAAATTCCAAAAATGTTTTTAAACTTTTTTGAACGTTCTAGGAACGTTCAAAACATCCAGATTTTTAAATGCTGTATTAATGTTATTCCTTGGTTATAAAAATGCTATTAAACTGAAATGTTCAACCAAAAAGAAATATTTGGATATACATCACATATAACATTACATAAAGTTCTGCAAGAATGTTTTTGATAACTTTAAGAAAAAATTTAGAGAATGTTAGCCAATGTCACTTTTTTATGTTAGCTGGCTTGTGCTTTGAATCAGGGTATCTAAGTCAACTTAATTAACAAGCAGAACTGTGGTGGGGCGAGTGTAGAGTCACAACAACAGGACAATAAGGTAATGAGTCAAACCTGACAGAGAGAGTGAAATCTCCTGGGTTGCTCTTGCTGGGTCTGGCCAGAAAGCTGCCGTGGACGCCCCGTGTCAGGAGGAGGTGTTCTGCCTCAATCCCTGTGATGTTGGGATGAAACCACCTGGAATGGAAGCAAAACACAATGCTTAGCAAAAACATCTGCTATATGTATATATACATACAATAATCAATATTCCAAAAATTACTAGCTGCAAATGACTAATAACAGGAGTGTAAGCAGGATTCACTGTTTGAGTGGGTCTTAAAAAAAGAACTGGCCTATAAGCAAATTTATAATCGATTTCTCGATTTTTTTATGTTAAATGTGCATTACGATTAGGTGGGTGTGAGTGCCAACTAGGTGTCTGTTAAAAAACACTTAAAGCTTGGACAGAAGCATTCATTTACAAAAATACAAATGTTAAAGCAATAATCACTGTTAATCAATTCCATCTTTACAATACATTCTTCTATGTAAATGTGTAAATATTGAAAAATATGTTAAATGTATTTTCCCAGGTTTACATTTAGCACCAAATATCTTCTGTTCTGTATTTGTAACTGTCTTCTCTTCTCTACAGGCTCAAATAAATTGGGCCCTGTATGTCCCTGCATGATCCTATGCTTCTCAAACCCCTCCCACTTTGTAAGCTACACCCCCTGGTCCATTGTCCTAGTGATGTCATCAAGCAAGATAATCCACATGTATATTTGTGACTAATTTCACAATGAATGCCAAATCTAATCAGTGACAATTTGCTGTGTTTAAAAAGTTCTTTCCTAATCCATTGGGGCTGATGGGAGGTGTAAGGTGATAAGAGGTCAAGTGTAATCTGGGCTAGTATTGGGTCACAACTGTCTGACTGCCTGCAGCTCGCCTGTCTCTCACGTGAGAATACTTTGGGAATGGCTGTTCAGGGGTTAGGGGTAATTTTATCTGTATGCCAGGTCTGAGTGTGGCTGGCTGTTAGTGGGCCCCATCTCCTAATCTCACATTAAGTGATTGTATGTGGTTGTTACTTTGTTTGAGTGGCACTTAAAAATGGGTAAATATACCACAATTTGTCATATAGTAAATATAATAAAACATTCTGAATTTAAGAGGTTCAAAGTTCTATTGTGCATTAAATAAACAGTATTCTGGGTTCAATACAAGTTCTATTACACTTTCTCACATCACAGCTTCTCCAGTTCTTTACCCTATAAGGTATGTTGCATTGCTCTACATGTTGTCTGGTTTTACAGAGGTTACCTGTGTCAGTAAGCATTAGTAATCACTATTCGGAATCTTGAGAGTTCTGTGTCCTTCCACTTTTTGTTGTGACTCATGCTTCAATGCTTGTCAGAAACTCTACATTTTCCCATCCTGTTGAATCATCACTACGGCCCCAAACTTCCCTATCTGCTGTCAATTCTGCACCAGTGAAGCAGAAATATTTAAATGTGTGTGGATTAATAATTTATTGACATTCCTCTCAGTAAACTTTTCCATTTTACAATGACTATTTAGAAAGTGAGCTGCTTTCTGCTATATGTGTTATATATATACATACATACACAACATATATACATACACAACATATATACATATATATATACATACACTATATACACAAGATATTTTAATATTCTGTAAAATATCCAGACTCATAATAAATAATATATCATAATATTATAATGTCCTATATGTCATGAAGAAATGCAAGAGATAGCAGTAAATGTGGTCTGGGCTGTGTAGATAAACATGCCTTTCTACATTAGCTGATAATGCATGGGGTATATAGAAACACTTACAGATGATTACCACAATATTACATTGTAATCTAATTCATACAAACAGAACAATTCTATAATCGTACTTGTATAATCGTAAAAAATTGACGTGATCAAGAAGTCATGACATGTTTTTACATTACATAAACTTATCAAAAAAAGTTGAACTTTAAGCAATGTTTGTATGTTTGTTAATTAAGCGAGTTTTATAAGTGACAACTCTTTATAAGTAACAAGTCCTCACAAGTCAAAATTTAAAATTATAAATTGAAATGACTTGCACAGCCAAACTGATTAAATTTAAATATCTACGGCGGCAAAAACATTTTACATTGTATTATGGAACATCCCAAACCATGTTGAAATTATGAAATCGAATGTGTTTTAAGAAATTCAGATGATCTTCATATTTCAATTACTTCCGAGTCTGATATATAAATATATATAAATGAAATCATTTTGCATTAAACATCAGGTGACACTAATCCCTGCTAAGCTGCTGTGTGTTTTCATAAAACAACGACAGCAGACACACACTGATCCCTTAACCTTCCTTACACAGTTCCCAAAACTAAATGACTTTTTAAAGAGAAGCCACCACCCCACAAAACATCTCGGCTCTCCACAACCACAGTGATTATGCGCTGAAACTAGATGACTGGCCAACAATAACTTTTCCATGCCACAATAATACTGAGGCAAAAATTGCACGTTTTGTTCTCTCATGATGGAGGACCCCGTTTTCACTGGCCGGTCCGATACTCCAACAGGCCTGTACAGATGCAACATTTCAGGCACAAAGCAGACGTTTCTACCTGCCAGTCCTGCTTCCAGGAACAAACTAAGCCCTGCTGAGCTGCTTCCAGAAGAAGCTTTCCTTAAGCACAACACACAGCCAAAACAATTCATCTTGCCTGTGCACGCACACACACACACACACACACAATCCACCACAAACGGCAAGACCAACAGAAAGAAAGGTGTAATGCAATCGCATGTAATGCAGGGCTAAAAAAAGGGCAGCTCAGATACGAAATGATAACAGAAACTATTGCCTCATGTTCCTACCTCACCATTCTGATCGGAGCCTGTCAGAGCCCCCCGCTTTGCCTCAGAGTTTAGTAATCCACGCTCAGTACAGTTACACAAGGTAGAAGAGAGAGGGGGTAGGGACTTGTAGGAGTGTTGCTGGTTGGAAAGAGAGGTGGGGGTGTTTAATCTGGGATTTGGATGCGTGTGAGCTGCCCTGATAGGAAAGCCAGCCCGTACAATCAGCTTCTGAGCAACTGTCCATTCCTCCCGCCCCCCCCCACTTCTTTTTCTCTCTTCCTCTCTCTATCTCTCTCTTTCTCTCTCTCTGAATGTGACGCAGCGTTGCCATGCTGCCCGGAACACTCCTACACCTCTTTTCTTTCTCTTTGCTGTCAGGTTTAATGGAGAGAGGTGGCTTTTGGAAAACACACTACTGTACTCTACATACTGTACGTGCAGTTGACAAAAAGAGAACAATACAAATTATAAAAGCCTCAATACCATTACAGACCTCCAAACCATCTTGTGAAAAATGTTTTATATAATAATAATAATTCCAATAATAATAATAATTCCAATAATAATAATAATTCCAGTAATAATAATAATTCCAGTAAAATCTCCTTAAAGTGAGATATATTTACATGAGATCTACAGCTGCATAACACTGACTTAAAAAACAAAGCATAAAAAACAGATACAGAATATGTATTTATTTGAGGCTTATTTTTCTTACCCCACTGGCAACTATTCTAGAACAGTAACTGACTTTCAAAAGCATGTGAAAGTTTCTGAAAGGATAAGTTGTTCTTTTGCATATCTTGGTATATCATGCCTTATGTTATGTTTAATAAATCAAAAATGCTTGTCAAGTAATCCAGTATAAATGTAAATGCAGCATGACTAAGAGACTTCAACAACATGGGTAAGGCATGACTTTTACAGTCGAGGTTTACAGAGCTGTTTTCTAATTACAGAGGCACCTCAGCATGAGGTCAGTGTCACTGTGGGACTGAGAGATGTAGGGCAAACCTTAAGAGTTAGGAAAGCACCCTCATTTTCCCAGAATAGAAGTGAACACAGTCTTAAATATTAAGAGGTTTTCCACTAAGATTTAGTTTTTAGTTTAGTTTTCCACTAAGATTTAGATTAAGTGTGTAATTTCTGATTTCTTTCTGATTTCAAATCTACTTACTTTTAGTTTAGTCTGCATAAACTAGCATAAGATAAAGTGTTTTAACAAAGGAAGTCTTATCCCGATGCTCAGTCAATAATGCTGTATCACCCGCCCTTTTCAATGGAAGTAATAACCTCTGGTAACTTCCCTTTAAACCTTATAAAACATCATAAGGACACAGTAAGTGGAATCTGAGACCATTAGTGTTATAATGGTCAGATTAATGAACATGAAGAGAGCCTCCATTCTTTCAGCTTTCCCTGCAATGAAATAAATGCATGACGTGCTCTCCTGGTTTAATAATTAACAGCCATTGTCCAGCATGCAGCCTGATAAAAATAGCAATGTGCTCTAAAAAACAAACTGAACATGATGAACACACATCACTGATGCTGCGACACACTTTAAAATTAATAAAATATTTAGGCAAATTCAAAAAAACCTGAATAACAACCGCAGCAAATGGTGAAAATCACATTTTGTGTATTGAAAATATACAGTGAATGATTTTTCACCCATACAGTAAAAAATTACAGAAGATTTACACTTTTATTTATGACTGTCAGCTGAAATATACACTCACAAAAATGGCATACTGTAATGCCTGAATAGTCACTGTATTTTTCCAGTGAACTTCTGGCAACCACCGCTGCCAGTTCTTTACTGTAAATTTAACAGATTTTTTTTACAGCTTATAAATCTCTTATGCCTTATCCATATTGACTCATACTGTTGAGTGACACCAGAGACTCAAATAATTTCTTGCTTATGATAACCTGGGGCACAAATGATTGAGTGTGGGCCAGAGAGGGAGGGGGCAAAAGAGAGAAAGAGAGAGAGGTTGAGAGAGAGAGGGAGAGATCAGGTGAAAAGTGCTGCTGCAGTGTTCTGACAGGGAAAACAGTGACCCACGTGCACACAGCGATCTGCCTCTTACATAATGTCTCAAGTTCACCACAGCTGGCTATTTAAAGAGGCAGGCTTGGTGACAAAAAGTGATATACTTAGTACCCCCAACTCAGCTTCAAAGACCCTCTGGTGTCTATATTGGGGGCAGACGAGTCCTGCTGGCTGGATTTTGGTAGTGTTACTGTTATTTTTAGAAGAGCTGAATATGCTGCCACATGTCAGTCTAGAGAAGTCCAGCAGGGTCAGTTTAAACACTCACACACATACACACACAGTGCTGTAGCTTGTCTACACCTTCATTAACTTTTTCATTACATTTAGTCTTTTGATATCTGTACCACAAACAGTTGGTCTGTCTCATTTCAAGCTTTGTAATGCAGAAAGCCATTGATATGGTAGAAACATCTTTTATTGACCTAGTTTTATAACTATATGGTGTAATTCAGTGAACATTATAATGGTTGATTTTAGCCTCTACTACAAAAGAAGAACATAAACGTGAGGTCCAAAAACATAAACGTGAGGTCAAATTAATTCACACGCATAGCTGGAATGCCATGCCCAGCTAACAGGTAATGTTCTCAGAACATTGGCTAACATCCTCTCAAAGTTCTCAAAAACAATCCTGCAGTAACTTTTGCAAAACATTTTATAGCATTATATATATCATATATCAAAAGCGTTATTCTCATCTTGTTATTGGAACGTTTTGAAACTTTTGAAAATTTTTAAAATTTGAATAACGTTTTTATAACAAAGCAATATATCGTTAATATATAATATCTAATATATAATAATATATAACATTAATATAATGTCTAAAAATTTGATATTTTGAATGTTCCTAGAACATTTAAAATGACATTTTTAACATTTTTGTTAATAACAGAAACGTTAGGGAAACATTCTTACAACTTAAAATTGTTAGCTGGGTATCCAATGCTGGACATGGCGCCATGCTCTCTCCCCTTACTGGGAGAAATATGTTACCATTTTTGAACTTGCCCTGACACAGACGGCCCAAGGACACGTGAAACAAAATCTAACGTCAACGATCATATTCAAATTCTCAACAGCTGATAACAGCCCTTCCAATAGAAATAGAAATAGAAATAGAAAACTGGAACAGAATCAAGCACCGGGCTAAAGTCTAGAAAAATAATAAGGGTGATTTTTTAATATGATTATGAATAAAATGAGTAACATCCATGCCACTGATATCTACAACATAATCCACATAGCAATATTCCTAATGTGGTCATAGGGGTTATATACTTCCTGAGATTATGAGCTCAGGCTCAGTGAGCCTGTTTTTTACTGCAGTTATATGTTATTTTAGGGGTCAATTTATAAAGTGATAAGTGGTTATCATCAACTTATGAATTATCAATAAATTCTAATTGTTGTATATGAGCATCTGTGAGAATATACTTTTTAACACTTACTTTGTAAATATACTTCGTAACACTTTTTATTCAAATTTTAACATAGCAGAAAGTAAAACGTAGCTACAACAGTGTTAATTAAATGTCGCTTTGTGAACATTGAGATGAAAGATTAGAAACTGATGACTGCGTATTGAAGAAAAACTGTTCTCAGCAAACTTTGACTCACGACTAGCAGAATTCCTGGAAATTTTGGACAGCTATCTCATTTCACCAGACTGAAGGCAGTTTTCCTGTCTGTCAATATTTAGTACTAACCTATCGCTCCCGTCCCTTCTGAGTTTAGATATACGAGTCAAACTCTTTGACATACATGCAGCTAACAGGAAAATATTTAAGCAGAATCAACATACGAATCAATCTCATACTTACAGAAGTGTGACAATTTTAGGAACTCATGACTATTTACATGCAAGCAAAATATTTATGACCCATATATTTACATGGCCTCACAAAAATTAGCATGCAGTGAGCCATCTCTTCCTCTTTCCTTTAAACGCTAACACACACACACACACACACAGACCGCACATTTAATCTAGAGATTAAATGGAAATAAAGATTGTAGCAGGTGGAGGCTAAATGTTGAAGACAAAATGTTCCACGCTATATAAAGAACAACAACTAAACACATAAACATATGAGCTAAAATACATTTTAAAACTCCATTAAGCAATCCATCACATCATTAAATTACATATCACCAATATCCACATATTTGTAAGTAATGTTTGTAATACAAATAAAGAGTTCCTCATACATATTCCATATCCCATTTCCACAAAACTGACATAGCACAAAATAAACATAGAGAAGCCATATATGCGCTGAGAAATGAAGATGAAAGAAAAAGCAAAGATTATATTCTGTATATGAATCTGCACACTGTAACAGGTGACATTTTAGCCCTTATGCTACGACAGTAATCATTTTAATAATTATTAGTTGAAGACAATGACAATACAATAATTAATATAACGCAATGCTGCTAATAACTGTATATAGTAATCGGTGGCAGTGGATTTATATGTATAACTGATGGTGTTAAGGCCAAAACTCAGACCTTTACTTTAAGAAACTCTGAAAGCTGTTACGGAAGTCACAAGCAGCATTGAATCATGCAACATGTTGGTTTAACGGTAAATGCAATAATGATGCATACATACAATAATGATGCATACATACAATAATGATGCATACATACAGCAGAAAGCCTTCTCCCCATACCGTATAGTGTTTACCGAAGGCCACCTGTGCAAACTCTCACAATAACTAATGTGTGCTACAGCTCTTTGTGTCGGTGGATTAAACCCGCGGATCTTTATCTGTGTTCATGCAAATATAACACTCAGATTGAAAGACGAATCTCACGTCCTCTTTAAAAGCAAATCCTGCTAAACAGCGAGTCTTTCTGCATTTAAACCGATGCTCGTTTTTCAGACACATTTCAAGCACATCAGTGGTTAACAGTGATTCGCCGTTGATTGCTCATGTTACCTTACTGTATGCCATCTACCTCAGTCATCTTAAACTAAATCTCTGTCAAAACGTATCAAACTATTGTTGTGTTCTCATTTCCCATTGCCGAACTGAATTCAATACTGTGGCATACTGAACCCGAGCGGCTCGTTACCATAAATCTCCCAATAAACTGTCCTGTCAAACTAATGCACACTTTAAATTGGTTTTATTGAGAGGAATGGTTACTTTGCGCTATGCAAATGCTTCTTCATGTTTGATATCCGGTAGCAAGAGCGATCAAATCTACGTACAACTGAAATAAACGATCAGATTGAAAGGGAGAAAACTCATCTTAAATGCTCTGCTGTACAATATTGTTAACCAAAGCGACCACGTATAAAAGTAATCGGTTCGATACAATGGGCCAGAGCCGATCTTAGACCGGCGGCAGACAACGAGTTCGGCTCATAAGGCTGTGGGCTGTGGATCGCGCTGGATCCATTCATAAAGTAACCATCAGTACAGTTTTAATGTCGCCTTCAGCTTACCTTCGAGACGTCATGGCCGTCCTGGGGGGCTGTCAGAGCCGTGTGAGCGGACAGAAGGGGAAAGTGTGGAGTAATGAAGCGATCCTTCACCGAGTCCCTGCAGCGGAGTGGAGCTGACGGCGAGCGGTGAAGCGTCAGACAGCGCCCGACTCTCTCTCTCACTCACTCCGCCTCTCACTCACATACAGAGGGGCCGCACCGCACCGACAACGCTCTGGAAAACTTCATCCAGACGTTTCCGCCCGATCACTTATTATAAACCTGTTTTTGTTTGCTGCCTTTCAATTAGTTACAGGCACCCACGATGATTAAAATTATTCGCTCAAAATACACGTACAAATACGTAGCATGGATGTGCAGAAACGGCATACACTGTCAGATATTAAAACGTGCACTTGATTCGGTGAGCGAGGAGTTGTTTTTTTCCTGACCAACAGCTAGTTGCAAGAAAAAAGAAAACCTCACTTGACTTTTTGCAACTGGGCCAGAAACTTTTTGTAGTCAGGTTGATTCAGCTATATTGCACATTTAAATGAAGAGCTTCATTTAGATGTTACCTCAATACAGCTACAGTCAGATGCTGTATTAATTTCTGAGATATACGAAGTGACATGCTATACATAGCCTACAATATATTCACTTCTCTTTGTCAAAGTCCCACATGTGACACTGTAAAGCAAATTCTTCCATGTAATTTACATCTTTATTTTCAGCCATGTTCATTATTAGCTCTCATGTTGCTGTTTCTGGTACTGTATGGGTCATGAATAGAAGATGCACAGCACAGAACAACTGCAGTGTGATTCTGTTTTTGTTTCAGCAGTTTCCATTTGAACCCGACTCCCTTTGCATCGGGGTGATATGAAGGTGGCAGATGTGGGCACAGTCTGTAGCCAGCAGGGCACTGCAGCCATGCCATGGTTGCCATGACGTCACTGGCCCTAAGGGAGATTAATCTGCCGGGTGAATGGTTATGCAATTTACTGAACTGCAGGTCTTTATCTATGGATTTCTTTCTGTCTGTACAGAGAGTGTGGCCTACTGTGCAGTGTAAGAGCCAATGCAAACAATGTGTGGTAACTTGTATCCTTCAGAGCTCTGTATTATGCAAATAACTGTTTTTGCACATTTCACCCCAATACTGGGGAAAAACAGTTAACTTTGTTTAAATGGCTCACAAATTACACATTCAGAACAATAAAATTGTCATTCATATAAGTGTATGTTTTACATATTTATTTTAATTGAACTACAACAGTTTTATCAAATTTGTCAGTCATTTCTGAATTGCAGGGGTGCGGTTTACACTTTAAAATGGTGCTTGATGTAGCCATAGAATTTTTTTTTTTTACAAAGGTTCTTTAGACTAAAAAAAACGGTACAAAAGAAATGGTTCTTTTAAGAACCTTTGACTGAATGGTACTTAAAGGAACCAAAAATGGTTGTTCTATGCCATCACTGTGACAAACTTTTTCAGAGTCTTTATTTTTAACAGTGTAAGGAAGTGGACTGAAGGAAATCATTACCCAAAGGAAGAGTCAGTGCTACTGACAAGCCCCTTCCAAGATGCCCCTTGACCTTACAGCCTGAGGACTCTGGTCCAAACTTAAACCCCATGAGGAAGAACAATGGGAGCCACAGATCCCCTGATGTTGTCAAACAGCTGAACCCTTGTTACTTGCAGTAAAAGCCCCTTTATTGCACTGGTATGAGCATATATACAGAAAGACTTTCCTTCTCATCTAGGCATGGATTATTTCATACTTATTGCCATGCAGAGAAATCTAATAAATTGTTTCTTTTTTGATGGGATCTGGTTCTCTAACATTAATTTTCATTTTAATCTACCCTTGCCTTTACCCCAACCAAAATACAAACCATTATGCCTTTACGTGCGTAAAAGCAGCACATCTTAAAGGGATAGTTCACTCAATAATTAAAATTCAATTATCATTTACTCCAAGCCCAAGCTGAATGTGGGGACCAGGCATAGTTGTGGTCCCCATTTACTTTCACTGTAGAGATAAAACAGCTTTGATATTATACATTAGATTAGTCCTTTTCCACAAAAGACACTCGACAGGGTTGTAATGACATGAAGGTAATTGTGACAGAATCTCAATCCCTTAAAAAATATGATCATCTAGTGTTAATCCAAGAGTTTGTCTGTCGCTATGGTAACGAGAATCTTTGAAGACTAGAGCTCTGTTGTGAATACATTGAGACTGAGGAAGGCTCTGGTTTAGACAGTTTGGGAAATGGAGGGATTTATTCACAGATTAGATCAGGAGTAAATGTTACAGAAAGTTTTCAAAGTCAGGTCAGTTTGTTTTACATTTTATTTAATGGCGGTTGGAACACAAGACACAGGTAATAAAGTTAGTAATGGTGATGTCATGCCTCTCATTCTGCCCATCAGTTATAGTTCAATCACAACAGCAGTTTACAAATGCCAGACTGGGAATCCTCTTAAGACATAAATAAGATACTGAAAATAGTATTTGTACAGTAAATAGTATTTTGTAGAGTCCAGAACCACTATTATTGAGGCTTACTGGAATTTTTCATAAGCATTATTAATATAATTATTAATATTTATGAACTAATTTACATATGGGAATGAGACTATTATATTGGCTAAAGTGAGAGCACAGAACAACATGGACATTAACTTTTGTCACCCATGAATGGTGAATGATTTTAAGGCATTTCTCAGTTTCCACTCACACACAGCAGATTCCTAGGGCGATCTGCACCATGAGCCTTGTCCCTTGAGAGCACTCCAGGTATGCAGGAGTGAAGCTACTGGACGATGTTAAAAATATTAGAAAAGACCAAAAAATGGAGTCTGTCTGAAAAGTGAAGGTGAGAGCACTACACTAAAAAAGTGGATGATCCATAGCTCATGCAGTAACAAAGGGCTTCTGGTTTTAATCCATAACACTAGACATCCTGTGAATGCTGTTCAAACCCTAGACACATCCATGACCTACTCCCTGATACCACCCCTCATATAAGCCACATCAGGATATGCTTTGTGTATAGACAGGTCAGATGTGGTTCCAGTGTATAATACTAAAACAAAACTGCAGTAACTTATGGCTAAATGTACACTTGATAATCACAGGGCTGTACATGAGGATGAATTTGCATGTCGAAGGGTCTGGAAAAGCAAAAAAAATCAAAGTAAATTACAAGATTTTTAAAAAACTATACGGTGATAATTTACCTTGAACAGGCTTTTTTTTGTGAATATTGCGAAGCATCTAGGATCAAATTCATAATATTTCTTACACTGAGACAGCAGTAGAAACCATAGCATTGCATCTGCCTTGAAACAGGTTACAAAAACCATTTGGACATGACAAACCCATGCATTACTATTTTCACTGATTACTGTAGTGACATGAACAGCTGTTTTGGGGGCCACAGTTATAGGATGCAAGGGGTCTACAACATACATCATCCCTTTTATAGCAATTGTAAGCAATGTTTTCATTTGATACAAGATAGAAAAAAATGCTGTGAATACATGATGTTTGTTCGATGACTGAACATGCCAAGAATTTCAATGCTTTTGCGTCCACCTGATGTGTCCGTCGAGTCTCTCATCTCTTCCTGTGTTATAGCGCCTCCCAATGTTGAGTTGTTGTAACAACTGTTTTATCATCACGCACAAGAAGTCCAGATTGACAAATAGCAAATATATATATATATATTGCAATACTTCTCCCAACTTGAAAGATCTGATGTCAGAACTAAAGAAATAATAAAGGTCATTTACATAGCAATGTAGTCCTCCTTGTAAGCTACATTTCTGCCCTGAATGGAATGATGGAGATCAAGAGAAATCAAGGCAAAACCAACTCAACACTTAAAAAGATGCATGCAAATGGTCATATAGTTTATATATGTAATTGCTCTTTAGATATGCACAACACATGAGACGAACAATTGCAACAAAAAATAGCATCTTCAAAATTCACAGTCTCATGTATTTCTTAACTATTTATTACATCTCACAGGTCAATAATGACATTTGCATGTAAAATAATGTGGAATTTTGAGGAATGCTAAGTATTATGTCAGCTAGCTACTATCAGCTAAGGACTGAAGGCTCCGAATCACTGAGCTTTCACCCCTGTTAGTGGTATCATAAATGAGGAATATCATAACACACACTTGCTCAGCTTTTTAAACGCTTGCTGATGAAGCAGAAAGTCATTTTTAAGATCTTTTCATTGCAGTAATGGACTGCAGCAACAGCTCAGAGGAATGCATGGTGATTGCCGGACGTTGAGCAAGCTATGGCACCAGAAGGCAATCCAACCTCGTCTGCCACTGTTCAAGTAATGAGCAAGTCAATGTTCTAGTGTTCGTCGTAGAAACAGCACAGAAATAATACGCATTTTTGAATGTTTTGTGACACCATGCTCACCTGCAACTGAGGATATAATTGTGGGTGGATGCAAAGATGGGGAAAAATTATAATTAAAACAATGTAATTTTTCTAATATAAAAAGCAAAGGAAAGTATACAAAAAATAGAAAAATAATTACAGCAGTAGACATGGTGTTGGGAGGAATGGGGTGCCACACTATTTGGCAGAACAGTGTAATATTTTGGGACTGTTTAAGGCGTCCTCCACCAGATGCAGTTCCACCCCATCGACGATCACATCTTTAACGCATCCAACAAAGCCTGTGCTGTAAGCCTTGGGCAGCCGACGAGCCACAGCCAGCTCCTCCAGACCACCTTAAGAGCAAAACAGAACAGAACAGAACAGAAAGATCAGATCAAGTACACAATTTACCGCACAGTACTTGACCTTACTAGCATCTTAAAGGGACAGTGTACCCCAAAATTAAAACTCTTATCACAGATGTAAAGACTGGCATGTTCCATCTATTAACTTCTGAGGACATCTTCAGGAGAAATACAGCTCGAGAGCTGAAGCCCCGATTTATTTTTATTATGTACAAAAGGTGACCAGAACATTCTTCAACAAAGTGTGCCCTTTTGGTGGGTTTGTTGTGGGTTTACAGTAGATCAAAAGGACACACCATTCTGTTAAATATAGTGCAAAATCCTATATGTGTGCAAAGTGGATGTTCAATTATTATGGCCGCATAACCACCATGTATGAAATTTCAACATTTTTTTTGAAGTGTTGGTCAAACATAGATATATGAATCATCGTGCAGGCTAGCTACAGAATTATATATTATTAAAAACCAATGAAAAGACGATGGGTTATGGGAATTCAGCCCAGAATACTGTTGAAAACTTCATCATGCCTGAGACACACAAGTGTCTAATGTGGTGTCGGGATGTGGAAGGATGGAGACAGGCGAGTGGAACTCAGAAAGAGGTGAGAAGATCAAACAGTGTTTTTGGGAGCTCGGGCTCCAGGGATGTTCGCTGATAGCTTTCGGAGTGAGAGCTTCCCTCCCTGAGGGACATGACACTGTCAAAAATCCAGCCCTGTTTCCCTCTCTTTGAGCATGGCTCAAAATTTATACTGTTATAATTTGTTAGCATAGCTTTGAGCTCATGTAGTCTTGCTTTATTTTGCCTCCCCGTGTCTTCCCCTTTAATTGGATTGTGCCCTTTTGAAAAGCAAGACTGACAGGGCTAATTTCAAGTGAATTACATCTGAGTAAGTAAATAAATAATGACATCTGAAAGAAGGGATTTTAGGAGAGCTCTTGATGTTCAGCCTGTGTAAGAATAATGTATTCTTGCCATCAGGCATTCACAGCACCTGCTCTGCTGATACTTGCTTGCCCTGTGCTGCTCGGCCTAAATAAATTTCTCAACCTTACATGTAATTCTATGTAGGCCACTCTTCCTTAAAATCCCCTCTCTTAATCTTGATAGGTTTGTCAGAAAAAAACTACATTGCACACCCTGAGACATTTTTCGCTAAGAGATATTAAACATGTTGCCTTTAAAACGCTACAGCAACCTGAAAATAACAACTTCCAGCAAATCTTTAACCAGTCAGTAATATCTTTTAACATTTTTTTAACAGATTTGTAATAACCACTGAAGTGCAAGCAATCATGAAATTCTTGCTCAGGTAATGCTCATGTGGAATGAGATTTGTCCCTTAAAACAGTTGCTGTGGGGCAGGATCCAATTAGTGAGAACAAGCTAAGAGGAGACTGTGAATATTCTGAGTGGCAGAGCAGGTGTATGTTTCTGGTTTACAAATGAGCAAAGATTTAGCGAAGGAGTTTACCCAAGGACTTACCCAACCAGAGAGCGCCGTCTGTGTCCAGCTGTGTGGCAGCCAATGGTGATGACCCGGTGACAGCTGCCTCATTACCAACCTGCAGAGAGCCATCTCTGAGTGCTCTGTGGAGAAAGCAGAGAATAACAGTAAGCAACTACAGCATCAAACACTAACACTAATTCTGTGAAGAACAATGCAAGATTGCCCTTTGAACAACTTTGCAGTAAACACGATACATTTGAAAAGAAAACAGTGGTTTGAGGATCTGTAGCTTGTAGAAATCTGCAGCTTTTCTCTGGTAGTGGCAACCCTTTGTCAACCATTGACAGTTTGCCAGTACTGAGAAACTACAAGCACCTTTGGCAAACATAAGTGTCTGCCCCTACTGGCAACAGTTCTCTGGTAAACCTGTGGCTAAATAAAATCTGGCACTACAAACACAACAAATCTATGGTAGCAACGGACACTGTAATAACTTCTCGGAGTAACTGTACCTGCTGGCCTTGATTCGTATCCAGCGGTTGGTGTTGACCCGAACAGAGGAGCGTAGCACCACAGGCTTGGAGCCAAGGTCGTAGGTCATCTGGGCACGGCCGTCCACGATGGCGAGAGCGATGTAGTCGGAGCGCTCCACTCCCTTACCGCTCCACAAAATCAGGCCGTGGGTTGCCTCAGTCTTGATGCTCAGCTCAAATTTATTCACCAGCAGGGCCTTCTCACTAGATCAAAGAGAAATAGGTGTCGCAATCACGAATCAGTTCCAGTGACGCCGTGTTAACAACAGGATGTGCATTACATCCCAAGACTTACCTGCTGCTCCAGCAACACAGTGTTGAAATTATGGGCAAAAACTAGATAGAGTTAAAAACCTTGGAAAATGTTCAGGCTGTATTATCTATATGGGTTGATCAACTAATGAGCAATATGTTGAGAAACAGACTGAACAGTTGGGAATACTCAGCTCTTCATGGAACATCAATAAACTAGGCCATGGGGGAAAGGGGTGGTCTTTGAACATGAATGCATGCTAATGCGTCTGAGTAAGAGGGCTGGTGACATACTTTAGGTTATCTATATAACTTCCTATCTTGCCTGCAAGCTCTTGATTTACTCTTCCTGCACGGGGAGCACTAAGGAAGGACTCCCATATTAGTTGCTTTCTGATGTGCTTTTTGATCTAGTTGCCTAGATGCAGCCATCCCTCCTAATGGAGGGAGCATAAGAAAGGTGACATCTGCCCATCCTTGGGGAAGTTGACGTCACTCTGAAAATCACGGCTATTGTTTAGGTCATCAGGAAATCCGATCTTTTCCAACACACCTCACGCTCCGCCCCCTCCCCAAATACACAAAGATATACCACAGAGGAAAGAAGCTATTTTAACAACAATTCTTTTGTTCTCTGTGGTGTATCTGTAGTTGCTAGCATCAAGAGGGACATTATTTGAGCGAGTGTGTTTGTGAGTCAGAATGGCAAATAGATGTGCGGGGGCTTGTTTGCTAAATCAGGTAATGTGTAAACAGGAGCAAGACAAGTGAGAACAACATGAAAACAGACACAAACAAGACAAAGACAAAACACGGACAAGACGGGTTTTCGATTGAGAAAAACAACGAGACGATGGACACGAAACACAGGAGCAGAGAAAGCAGATGGTGTTTTTACACCACGCCAAAGAGCAACACTTTCTCCACAGGTGCGGCACGCTCAGCCAAACTGTGATCTCACCAATAGTGTTTACTTGTGAGTTTGTCTGCAGCTATGCTTCCTGACTAAATAAAGTTCGAGTGCGCCACCGAACAAATTGATAGCAGGTGGGTTTTTTGGTGAGAATTAAACCTGTGTAACTAGAAAGAGCCCGAAGTCAAACAATACATGTTGTCTTCAGAACGGGGAGCCGTACGGTTACCCCGAGGATCAATGCCATCTTAAATTATTCAGACTACGAGAGCAGAACAGGTATAGGAACTCTTCCGTGTCTTTTCCAGCCCGCCACACCACCGACGACCTTACTGACAACTCGAATTATACATCACAATGTTTGAGATCTCTACTTAGGATTCTAGAATGGAAAATAGCGTATCTTAATTCATTTGATTAAAAAGACAGAATTTCATTATGCAGATTTTGTGATGAGGCTGTGATGGTGTAAAGCTGAATAATTATTTGGTGTAATTGAATTCTTTCCCGATGAGACACATGTAATGTGCTGACTGGACTCTTTCCACAGGCCTTCCCTGTGCAGGGCCCCAGGCCAGAGCTCCACTATCAGGGCAGCTAACTGTGATTATACACCACTCCGCTGAGCTCATTATTGCTCATGTCCCATTAGGATCTCAAGCATCTAGAACATTCTGAAGGGAAGTCATATTTAAACCATTACAGCTTGATTTCATTAACAAAAACAGACCTTTTGGATTAACTTTGGATTATGCATTTTGGTTTTAAATTATTTCTTTTTTTAGCATGGCTTGGGTAATGGGGTGGTACATCATTTACTTATGGAAGGAGCAAGCAGGATTAAAGAGTAATTCACACTGTCCACCTACAGAGGGCAGTGGCTCACATAGGAATGGCTACTAAGGGAATAATTTGCCCAAAAAATAAAAATTCTGTCTTCCTTTTTCTTTCTTATGTTGTTTCAATCCCTTATGACATACTTTCTTTTGAGAAACCGTAATGTTTCTCAGTTGTGTGTACTGAGTTGCCAATCCACACAAAAAATATACCGCTCTTTTTTGTACAATGAAAGTAAAATAAAAAGCACCACAAAAATATCATAAAAGTAGTCTATATTCCTCATGCACTCTATTCCAAGCCTTCTGAAGTCATGATTTTGAGTTTTGTGAGAGAAACAGTAATGTAAGATATTCACTTATGGTCTTTCCCTCTACAGTAGCTCTCATATCTCATTATTCTGCATAATAAAACATGTGAAGTGATGGTCAAGTGATGTCATCGTCAAAGATGATTGGGCACGTCACACAATGTTGACGCAGACAAAGAATTTTAGCGTATTAACTTAAATTTCAGTCTGTTCCTCATACAAAGCTGACATTTGACGTGAGATGACTTGGAATATGGTCATGTGGACTAATTTTATGACACTTCTTTGTTGATATTTTTTGTCATTTTGGATTTTGGCAGTCCAGATCTTTTTGTCAGTATAATAAAATGTTGACAGAATTTAAACAATTTTGACTGTACTATCCCTTTAAATACGTGCCTCCTACATAGAGCATCAGATGTCCCACACACAGCATCAGAGACTCTGGCCTTTAGCCTGTGCTGGGTGGCTGGGCGTGGAAGGACAGCATGCCACTGGAAACAGTTCAGGCAGAGGGGACTCACCTCTGGTCAGATGGGTTCTCCAGTGACTCAGGGCTTAGAAGAGCAGGGGAAGAAATGATAGGCATGCAATAAGCGCAAAGGGAGGAGGGAAAGAACAGCGATCGCATTACACAGAGACAAGATGTGCCAAGAGACTGGAAGGCCAGTGGCATGACCTTCCTAGATTATTCTAGTCTCCCAGTAGCTATGCCAGCATGGGCAAAGTAATGAGGTAATCACACAACCAAACACTGTACTCATACCAGTGGTATTACTGTTCTGTACTGTATGGTCAGGTTTATGCAGTTTACAACAATTATATTTCTCAAGCAGTGAAGTGAAAGAGAGAGTGAGGGAAAGAGAGAGTTTCAGTGGTTATGTATGAAACAGCTAAACCAATATCATGTCTACTGGCCCAAAGCCAATCAAATGCTCTCCCCCAAAACCTAGTAAGCTGCCTACAGAGGACTCTGTGCTATGAGGCAAAGCCTGTTCCAAAAGCTAGGCAACTTAATTATGCTGCCTCTGAAGATGCCTTGTTTTGGCCAAGACTGCATATATCCTTCATAGAGAAGGCAATCCTATAAAATAATTCCAAGATGAGATATATATATATATATATATATATATATATATATATATATAAAAATTTTATTTAATACTAAGTAATTTAAATGGATTATTTTACCCAATGTTTGTGCATGCTATGTATTACTTTGCTTAATAGAGTATCGTGCTGTTATCTTAGAAGCATGCCAACGCTTACATCAAACTATAAAGATCTGCTGCCTATGTAGAGTGATCCACATCAGTCACTTATGAGGTCCATCATGCTTATAGCTCATGGAGGCAGCTCACTGCATTTTGGCACAGAGCTAAATACAATATGTATATGTCAACTGAGGCTAAATGGCTAATTATGAAAAAGGTGTATTTAGGAACAGGTCACGTAAATCGTAAACATGGGTCAATTTATCCAAGATTGCTGAGCTAAAGAGAGAGAATAAAGACAGATGAAGAGCACAGTAAACACTAACAGAAATATTACTCCATTCCCACAGATCCAGTGCCACTGTGTCCCCGTCCTCTGAGGAATTCATTAACTTTTAGGGCTCTTTTCAAAACCAGATCGTGTTGAATTGATGACACTCATTGTGAAGCGCCGGTCAGCTTCCTTGGTTGAGATTAATTTTAATCTGGCACTTCATTTGTACAGGAAGTGACACACATTAAACCCTGGGCAGAGCGAAAGTCAATGAAGAGGGCCTTGTTCCTAACCATTATTGATGTCTGCAGTGGATCTCTTTCTATGCCGGCCAGAGCCTCTTTTATTGTGGCTCGTTTTTGAGAGACAAATCCTTAATTAATGTGCCACTTTCTCTCTCATCTTGTGCACAATTATTAGAAATCACTGTTAGCGATTTGACAAACAAACTGATGTGCCTTAAAAGCCAGACAGGAACTTTTCATGGAGCATAATACATAACATAATTCCACTTAATCAAGCTGCCAGCTTTTAAAGGGTTCAGTGTAGCCACTTAGACACTTAATTACATTCAGAAGGAAACAAATAATTTAAAATAAGAATCACTAAAAGGAACACAATAACAGATTGAACATTTCTCTAATGGAACAGTAAAATGCAATTTAAAGCAGCCTTAAGTACCAGCTAAATATTGATGTATACCATGCTTTAAAAAATTCAATGAGTAAAAAAAAATACTTGCACTTAAAAAGGCGCTTCATTCATATTTTCATAAGTCATGTATGCAGACGTATTTTCAAATTCAGTTCAGGTTCTTCATGCACAATTCCTGCTGGAATCTATCAGCGTATCACAATGTTGATCATCATTCATGCCAAGCATGCATTCCTGAAACGGTTTTCCAATGCAGCTGATGAAAATGATGCAACCTTTCCTGGAAATAAGCTGTCATGTAGAAAAAAACATCTTGAAATATATATATGTAACTGATGAGAGCCTGTAATTTTCAAAAATATGGCCCTATGCATGATGGAAATGGGAATACGGGAAAAAACAGATGTTTTGTGTTGGGTTTAGTCAATGATTTGTCTAAAACGTTAGTTTTCGTTTAATTAAATCCATCCCAGAATGCCACTGGGTTACTTACTCTGGGATCTCATTGGTCAGTTGGCTTGAGAGTGGAGGAAAGACAACAGAGTACATTCAAATGAGACAGACAGACAAACAAGAGCATAGACAAAAGAACCTACAATCACATCGACAGATAAGACAGACAGACATACACAACATATAACAAACACGAGTGGCCCTGTACTACGTAATCTATGTAAATCTATATTGTGTTAAGCAAATATTTCAAAATATTTTTTAAAAAGCTTTTTAAATGTTTAAAAATTTATAGATAACAAATCTTTTCTACCAGAAATTCTTGTGCTTGCAGGACCACAGACACATCCAACCAGAGGAAAGGAATTATCTAATAACTGAGATATATCTGATAACCAATTATCAAGACATGCTTTAGGATATGTGCTGTAGTGAAGACGTGTGGTTTAGAGATTCAAGGGAGTGGGTAGTAGGGGAATGTTCATTACAGTACATAAGCTTGGTATTCTACAATGTAACACAGTCATGAGACTCCTCGGGTTCTGTGCTAATTGGAACCAGCTAGAGTTCACAGAATACCAAAAGACACAGTCCAGCAGAAATGATAATTGATGTGATCAAGCTATTAGCTAAAACGAAAAAGCACGAAGGGTCTGAAATGGGGCTGGAGTAATCTAGCCTGTCATCACCCCTCATTGACTGGTAATATGAAGATATAGAGTGCTCAAGGCGGGTTCTGATTGTTGGGGAGGCCATTGACGTGTGCTGACATTACCTCTTGGTGACTCCGTTGTGATATTCGATGAATGTATGGCCATCAAAAGCAATGGCCTCTGTGTCCCCGGCAGATTTCTCAAATATTGCTGAATGGAATGAGAGAAGATGGAGTCAAATTACACCAATCGATGTGAGACACAGAGCTGTTTAATTAAAGGAAAGCAGGAAACGTGTGATATATCGCAGGCTTCATGCTTGTGTGCCTTAATTAAGGTTAAAGATATAACAATATGACCCAACAAGGTTAATGAGGTGAGCAAAAGTTCTTGGAGGTTTTGTGAATATACCAGTGTTTGTTTGTGAATACAAACTAAAGAAAGGCTAGTATTATTTTTAAAGGAATAGTTTACCCCCAAAATTTGCCCTTTTTGCAGAAAATCTTGATATTTACATCATTTTTGAAAGCTCCATAGCTTTAGTCCCCAAGCATTGTAATTGCATGGTAAACAGTGCCTTCAGATTTTTTCCTTTTGTGCTTCACAAAACAAATAAAGTCATATAGGTTTAAAATGACATATGGGTAAGTGTTCATTTTTAGGTGAACTAGTTCTTTAAGTTTGGAGGCGTAGATTATGCAAAATCTGTAAGTGGAGCACACGACTGGCTAAAGGTGCCACTAGCTATGTCTTTTAAATATTTTGAATGTTAATGCATGCTTAAGAGTAAGCAAATCTTGCCCTAGAAGTATGAGAGGTTTGGGGGAGAGGTTACCTAGCGTTCTTATACATTGCATTAATGTTACTGCTTGGTTTTAAGAACTTTATTCAAACATTTTCTTATTCTGTGACTTTTTAAAACATTCCATATTATTCCATATTCCATTCCATATTATATATGATGTTAAAAGTTATATGATAGTTATATGATAATGTTAAAATATATGACATTAAAAGTTCTACTAATGCTACTGCAAGAATGTTTTTTGCTAACCTTGAGAGAATGTTACCCAACGTTCTGAAAACATTCCCTGTTAGCTGGGTGGACATTGGCTAATAAAAACAGTATGATAGTAGCAGATCTGAAGAAAAGAAGGCACTCACCGTCCTGGCAGTGGTGCCCGGCAAATCCGTGTCGGCACACACACTCATAGCTGTCCAACATGGGATTGCAACGACCTCCGTTCGCACAAACATCTTTAGAGCAGGGATGATATGGATACATGGATACATCACTGGAGTGAAGGGCATTATCAGCTTTCAGGATTGGAATGCCCATCAGAGTAATCTACAGCCAAATAAACAAAGTAAACACAACAGATCCAACACTGACCACAATAAAACAACATTTAAGGAGAAACTTATCTCGGACCATCACTGATGCATCCATAAAAGCTCATACCTTCTGAATGGCCCCCTTGAAGCCATCTTTGATTGCAGCAGCTCTTGCTACTTTGCGGAAATCAGGGGCTCCACCCACAAAGAGGGACTCCTTTAGGTTGAGATCCGTGTGCTGGTTCTGGAGAACACGAGTGCCATCATGAAAACGAAGCGAAACATTTTCAGAGCCGTTTCACATTCTCTATCCACTCGTCTAACTATGAAACTTTACGGCCTTGTGCTTTAGGCAAACCTTAACATAAGGACTATAAACTGTTATGGACGAACTAGCAGAGCAACTCCAGTAAAACCAATCAATGTATGAGAGGATGGTTCACATCAGGCAATTTATTGATTTAACTTTCACACCTTATTGTTGCCCACATCAGTGTGGGTGTTGTATTACAAACTGTAATTGATTTAAGCTCAGTTCCCTGAATGGAAAATTACTGAAACGAACACATAAGACAGAAGAAAAGAGGTAGGAAGAAAGTCGAGAGATAATTGCAGCGATTGATATGAGGACTGTTGATATGGATGGTATTTTAATGAAAGAGTGTAATGGATGCGTGATTGTTCCTGGGACCTTTAAAATTCTGAGCGGTAAACTCTAATTGGTGCACGGTTCACACGGCAGATGACCGTGAAATGAGCGTTCCTCCAACCTGCGTGAAAATCGCTTAGGTTTCAAAGGGATTCCTCTGTGTGAGACTGTACTTAAAATGAATTAAAAATCTTTATTTTATGTAGGCCAATAATTGCCTTGGGGGAAAGGCAAGTTAATTGCTGGGGAAAAAAAAAACAAGAAACTAAGGGCTATTCACAGCAATGCCAGTTTCAGGCGTGTGGGTTCGGCTCTTATCCCGGTAATAAAAAAAAAAGAATAGCTAAGTATGGATACAGGCAAAAGCTTGTGAAGCTTTGGCTAAGGACCCGAGGGCCAGTCCAAGTATGCGGTAGGGCCAAAACAGCATAGCCAAGAACGTTTTTACCCAGCTGCTGTTTGATGTGGTCAGAAACATGTGCAATGAGAAGTCCTGACAAAAAACTGCAATGCACCGACAGCCACAGGCTGGAAGAAACACATTCGCCTTCTCTTTCTCTTCCACAATGAGCCGGAATTGAGCAGGTGAAGTGAATAGCCTGATTGCAAGTGTTATTTACTAAGTTTCCCCAAGGGCCCCAAAAGCATTGCGCCCATTCTTTAGAGTGGAATTTAAATGCAGAAATAAATTGTATCTTGGATAATTAAGTTGCACGATTGTTGTAGGAAAAACAGGTGTTTTTCTAAAACGCTATGGCGGAAATCATGGTTTGCGCACATCTGAATTTTGTCCAATTGAGTCACGCCTTACCCAGATCATTTGCATCTGAAAATTCTGTCAGGACTTCTTCCCTAGAATATAAAAGGAAACTGCTCTTTTCCATAATCACTGGGTGTCGAGTTCAGTTGCAATTTTCTGTGCAAAAAATTATAGGTTAGGTTGCGCGCTAAACGAAAACTATACCACCAGACTAACACATCTTGCACTCATAAATAGTTTTAGGAACCGCTTTATCTTTCCTGCTTGGTCATGTTTGTTTCTCACCTAGGGCACCGAGCAAATTAGGACCAGTGCTAACTCAAATAAAAATAGGCACACAATGCCCCTGAAGGGTCCAAAACGAACGTGACAAAATAACAACGCTTTCTAGCGCTACACCACGCTCCCTTCCTCTCACGTCTCTTTCTTCTGATAACACTCCCACTCTCCCACGCCATCGGTTTTTCCCTCCTGCTATCGCGGTTTACATCCAGAGCGACGCTGTTTAATGGGCCTCCCACGCAAGACTAATGAAGACATTTCATTGTTGTTGGAAGGCTGACGAAACAATGGTGGTCAAATGATAACTCTCTCCCACCGCCCCCATACCAGCTGGCCTGAGGTGAAAGCCAACTCGCTCTTTAAACTCTCTTCCTTTCTTTCCTTTCAGCATATGGCTAGTTTGAAGTTTAAAAAAGCCCTTCCTTTCATTTGTTGGTTCCTCTAGCAGGACTTGACTAATGGAGAATGAAGCTGAAATGGACAGTGGGCTATTCAATGCTGCTTGTGGTGGAAATGAGATGTTGATTTGACAAAGCGATTTCAGGTTTCAGTCATTACCTTGCGGGATTTCTTATATCCAGACAGCACGCAAAAAGAGCACAGGGGAAGGAAGAAAAAAAATGTTACCAGAGAAGAAAACACAGAAAATGTCAGTACTCGCACACAACAGCATGAAGCAAAGCTATAAGCCTGAGGAATAAAATATTTACACACATAACTCAAGCAAGACACTTGGCATGCAGGGCAGAAATATATAAATATGTGTGTGTGTGTGGGGGGGTATTGTGCCTCAAAAATGAATGTTCTAAGTAAATCAGAAGGGCATAAAAGTCACTCTGTGTTTTACAAGACTGCAGCCACACTATTTATATTTGCTTTGTGACATGCGAGTGTAGTTAGAGTCTGTTCAGTAAAATGGCCATTGAGGGAATATAAAAAATATTTCTCTGGAGGTTTCTCCTCAGACAGCCCTTTGGAACGAGACCCTTCTGGTTTCTTTGCTATTTTATCCTCTCTCCTTAATAAGATTTTCCTGCCTCTACTGCTGCAATGATACACAATTATCATACGTAGGATGGTTTAATGATGTAAAAAGGCACACGTCTCTTTTTAAAAGACTTAAGTGCCCACGCGGAGCACTACATGAAGCTAATCACAAATTACACTATTTCGAATAACTGGAGGATGAGAGTTCTGAGATTATTACCCAGCCTTCATTTATGTATGTGTTGTCATTGTTCTGCTGTCATACTTTGGGTTTGACATGAGCTAAGGCAAAGGATGCTGGGATAGATCTGAGTGGGTGAGAAACTGCACTGTGCATGTAGCAAAATAGATGCCGAGTCATTTCCACATGGCAATTAAAAGCCAACAGAGGGCACAGACAAAAGTACATACACAATAGATGCGAAAGGCACAGTTTCGAAAGCTTCCCACACATGCACCCTAGACCCGGCATCAAAGGCAAATGATGCTCTGAAGCCATGCGTCCACGAAATGCACTAAACAAAGCACATCCTTTTACCCAACAACTTTTTAAAAAAAAATTCATGGTATTTCCATGGTAACTGGACATGCAAGCATAGATGCATAGCTAGCATAGATCATCAAATTACTTTTTTTAAGGAAACAACTTTGGCTCCAGTTCGATTACAACTTTAAATAAGGGTGGAGCTTTTTTGAGTCATGTGACCACTTTTTGAACCTCTTACACCTGTGATGTCATGAAGTCAAGGTTTTCTTAAAAGCAGAGAATGGGACAGCTCTCAGAGTGTCATCATACCGGCGCCTCTCCTCTGACCGGGTCTTTGCCATTAATGCTGATCTCTCCCTTACGGCTGGCCCGCTCCAGGTTCACTGTGTTCCACTCATTAAGCTTGATTTTCTCTTTACTCCTGTTACCACAGACAAACATACACACATGCACATAAAAGGTCGGTGAAGAAATGTGCTGATATGCACCTATTAAACCACTCAGAGTTGATGCTCTGATTACAGTTTAATTTGAATCATAATTGCACAAAAGAGACAGAGATCTGTGTTTACCTAATGACAGCTGGCCCTTTGCCCAGGTCGTATCTGAACTCAAGGATTCCGTCATTCAAAGAGAGAGAGATAAAGTCTCCTTTGCCATCCGTCTTCTGACCGTTGTAGAAGATCATGCCTTTGGAGTCGTTGGCCAACAGAACAATAGTCATGCTGAATTTTTGTCTATGGACAAATAATGAAATCATAAAATTATATACAGTATGTACATCATAACACGTGTTTTTTAAAGCACTAGGTCAATAGCTCAATTGGTGGAGTATAGCATTTTCAAGACCATGGGTTTGATACACACATACATATATTCACATACATCCACGTATAATATATATGATAATAAGCGTTTTCCTAACACATTTATGTATCAAAGGTTATACCTCAGATCCTGGCCATAGAGATGAAGGCCCTTGAGCTCCAAGAATGAGTCTCCGGTGAAATAAGGAATGAACGCTCCGGCTTTGTCTGATACTGAAAAATATAAAAAAATCCCATACTGCTTTGCAGCCTTATTTGTGGGAGAGTGGAGATTTGCCTCCAATTATAAGACCAGACTTTATATGGCCTACACAACCACAGGTACACACAAGCCCATCACCACACACAAACACAGCATGCATTCTGCAGTAATTACACAGGTTTAACGTCTGCTCAGTCTAGGGATGGTAGACTGAGATTAAAAAGCTAATTAGCTATTGTTTAACACAGTGGCAGCTTTGCTATTGTACAGAGGAACAACAGTTGCAGACACAACAAGGAAGTGAGCAGTCAAAGTGGAGTGTGTGAAAGGAAAGGCCTTTTTAGCAACTGGCTCATTTGGACTTGGCACCAGACAATATTACAAGACAGGCCTGTTGATTCTAAACCCACTGATGACAGAAGAATCCTTCATTCTATTACAGCAGCACTAAAGAGCCCGCCACAGACCTGCAGCACTCAAAATTAATTAATTAGGCCTTTTTATTTTAAAACACTTCGACCATTCCAGCCTAATATGCAGAGAGTTGATTTCCCCGATAAGGTGCCAACAAATTGACAGTTCTGCAAAAACAGTTTCTTAAATTCTGCACTAGTATCATAGCCAAACAGAAATTACACACTTTACCTTTAAATTGGATAAAGAAATAAACCAACAAATAAATGTACCAATTTGTTTTTAAATGTTGAAAACACAGCAATTATTGTAAAAAAAACCCTCCATAATATCACTGACACAAATCTAGTACTGGGAATTGTTGAAAATTGTCTTCAGATGATAATCTTTTCCAATCATTTCTAAATTCCATCAAATGGAAGAATCATTTTGCGTATTACTTTGAGTCCTGCTGTGCCTCATAGAAGCTAAAGTCAGCCTTTACATCACAGCTAAGCATAATGTACCTGCTCAGAAATGTTGCTCAGCATTTTATACATCATCTTGTGTCTGTAACCATGTCTGTGTTTTACCTCCTGCCCTATTCCAGCAGGGACCGCTTACCTGTTACCACGACTGATTGTGTCATTTCAGATCAGTCAAATAATGCTGGACGGTCTCTTATCTGGGAGAGAGCCACTCTCCCTGGACACTTTCCCTGAATGACTCGCCATTAATCATGATGTGCAGCTGACTGATAGAATTACTCATCTCATTGATTTAAGCGATAGAAAAAACACACTTCGTCTGATGGATGCTCTCAACTCATTGATTCTGGTTCACCTCAATTTATTTTAATCACTTTCTAATGGAGACGTTCTTAGTCGAAAAGGTGACTCTCTGGCCCCTTGCGTTTGACAGTTCTGGGTTGTACAGGTGTGTGTGCTAGAGAGAAATGTGTGTTCCTAAACCTTTCATTTGGGCTCTCCTCTTCTAATGCTCGCAGTCTAAAACATCTGTAGGAATTTTAATGAGGTGAGAGAGGGAAATGCAACCGTGCAAGTGTGCTAATGAATGCTTCAAAATGGCAGAACGGAGTATCTCCTGCCTGGTTAGGGTCCAGTTCCCCAAGGATGCTCCACTACTGAAATCTGCATGAAGAATTTCCCCCTCCTCAGCCTACCAAATGTTTGATCTTTTAATTCAGGATGGAAACCCAGACGGAAGCTCTGTTCCAAATCCTATCGAGTTGTCTCACTGCCTACATAGGCAGCTCCCTTTTTACAAAACTTTGTGGTATTGAATAAAATACCATGCTAATTTTTCTTGCGTTGTCCACAATCTTGGAATTTTAATTTAACATGTTGCAATGCATTCTGGGATTGTCTCCTATGCAAAAGATGCTACCATAGATTTTGGCTAAAACAAGGCATCTCAGGAGGCAAAATTATTAAGATTCATGCAATTGCCATTACCGTCTGGAGCTCTATGATGCCTAAAATTGCTCCCTCCTGAGGCAGCTTGCTAGGTTTTGGAACAGGGCACTAGTATAAAAAGGAAAATAACTTCACATCCCCCGCTGTATGCCAATAGTCCATTATATTAGCTGATAAAGCCTATTTTACAGTATGGTACCCACAAGAGACGCCAACCGGAGCTAACCAGAGAGTTAGCAATCTCGCTTTTCCAATCTAGCGTAACCTTATCCTTTTCTTCACCCCAATAATAATTCCACAGCAAATATCCAAGTCTGAATCGATTTGGACAAAAATCAATAATAAAATTGCTACTGAGCTGTAACAGTTATTCTGGTCTTTAGAAGAGTCAATAAGCTGATTTACTATATTTTTACCATGATGTAATACAGTACCTTTTTCACAATGCTTTCCTTCACGGCCCATTGGACATTCACATTTATAACCTCCCTCAGGAAGGACCTGGCACCGTGACGATGGGTGACATTTATTTGGGTCGCAGGGGTTGTGGGCATCAGCACAGGTTGGACCTGTTAACACAAATTGACATTCTAGTGACTTAAGCTGGTCTTTTACAGGCTGAGGACCTCCTGGCAGATAGAGAAAATGAGCAGTGACACCCTGTTACATATTGTATAGGACTGAGAGATGTATTTTAAACCTGGCTTACAGTATATTAAAATGCATAAAATAACATATTAATGTTTTTATATACTACACTAAGACCTTCTTGATGCAATTAAAATAACCAATATATGATGTACAGAGTCATACACCCACACATTTTTATTGTACTTGAAATTTAATTATGAAATGACATATTTAGCTGAACTTTAGCTTTAGGTGAAGTAATACTTAATATTTATTTAGTGCATATTTACTTTTTCATAAAAATATGTTTGCAAATCAAACTAAAATTGATGGACCCCCTGAATTACCACCACAGACCCCAAGGGGTTGAAGACCCCTGCTGAAGATCCCTAACATGAACCATAAAGTTACCTGGACAAACCATCTTCCTAAATCATCATACCTAAATCATCATCAAACTAGGCGAGTGATGTCACCTGGCTAGAGGTCATTTTCTAATAGCATTTTGTATGATTACAATTTTAGATGAAGCCACAGAGAAGCATTCAGTGCTTGTGCGCCCTCCTGGCTTCAGTCTGAAAGTGCTTTAGGTCAGTGCTTTGGGCTTCATCACAGCGCTCCTATCTTCACATGGAGCATGGTAGGAGATCACACCACGGGCGGCATCCACTGCATGCAATAATGAAAGCTCCTGCTGTGTTCTGAGATCTTCTAGGTGTCTCGCTCTTGCTCTCAAACTATAAGGCTGTTTTATCACTGAGACAGCACGGCAGCCCTCAAACTTACAATCCTGCTCTTTAAACATTAAAGGTTATCCCACATATTTATCCCTCTAGCCAATTTCTTTGTGTACACTTCTACTTCAAAGGGTCTTCATTTTCCTACACACCTAATACCAATCGTTCTGCAGCGCTGAAATAAAGTGGAAGATATTGAACTGTATTATTATAAAGGCTGTTCAATAAAGGCTTGTGAGCAGAACAACAGTGCAATTTACTCTGGGCAATATTTCAAGTGTCTGGAGCAACACTGCAAAATGGGAACAAAAAAATCCACTTCGATGTGAACAAAGAGAATTTTGCTACTTTTGCTCTGTGGCTGGTTTCTACAGTTATATCTATAAAAGAGCAAGGATGCTGGTAAAGGAGATTGTCAGAAACAGGTCATATTAAACCTCAAAGATATGCTATGCAGGAGAAGACGGCCATAACAACACACTTCAGAAGCAGCCTAGGAGATGTGCTGCGTATTCTTGACTATTGCGATGCATATCGTAATATACATATCACAGTACAATGCATTGTGATATATCACATTATCAAAATAGGATCACGGCTGAAACTGTGCCGAACACAAGGGAATCTGCAGACTGAATCTGTAGGACCAGTTTAAATATTTCTTGCTTATTTTTGTCCTGTACAGATGTGTGTTTTCATTAAGCGCACTGTGGACATAATGTAAAAAAGATCCCAAGCATCTAATGCAATATTGTCTGAAACGGAACTGCGATATATCAGTATATGATTATATCAGCACAGCCCTACTGGTAAATATATAATAAATATTTATTATTTTTCAATTCAGTTTGAGGATTGAAAAATGTGGCTTCCTATCTATGCAGGCCAGGTGAAGCTATATTTTTATATTTTCAACGTGTCTGTCATTGCAGGCCTCCCATAGCTTGGTAAACATTCATTTGTCTTACATACACGTAAAGATAAAAATTGATTAGACATACACACTCTGCCCTGCATAATCTCTCATCAATGCAGTCAAGTCCACATAGTCAGATCTGGAACAGCGAATCATGTCAGCATAACTTCTGTTCTAAAACATTTAATATTTAAAGAGGAAGAGTGACATTTCTTCACCGCTAACAACACCCCAGCTTACAGTGAACATTCTCAGAACATATTCTTTTAAAGTTCTCTCAAAGTTCTCAAAAAACTTTATTGCAGAAAATTATTGAAATCTGTTTGAGAGGACATAACAACATTAGAACCACAGGTTTGGTGCGGAAATGACACAATTCAACTTTAACATGGCACATTAAGAACATGGTAAAGTTTAAAACTGCACTTACCGGAGAAACCATTGACACATTTGCAGTGGAACATCTCAGCTTCTTTGACCTGGCATGTCGCTCCGTTCTTGCAGGGGTTTGGCAAACATGGATTGTTGCCACATTCGCCCACACCTGAGCCGTAAAGAACATTGCCGCCATTCTCCTGCAGGTTATAGACAAAGTTGTTGACGTCCAGCATACGAACGCAGCCCACCAGGCCTGTGGTCACAGACACCTTCTCCTTTACACTGCAAAAACACAAAAATCAGTTTGTCAGTACACCTTAATTTCTTAATTCCTTAGCATACTACACAGAAAACATAACAATGGTATTTTATGATAAAAAAAACAAAGCTGGTTTCATGAAATATTGCGATGTTTATTATAAATGGTTTATCTGTGCAGGTCATTTCTTCTATTAATGATGTATTTCTCTCCCTGGGCGGGACTAAATTGACTGTCCAATGGCCAGGCAGTTCCTATCCCTCCAACTTCCAACGATCCAATCAGTTCCCGAAGAATGAAATCAAGTCCTGTCCTACAATGTTTTCTCATTTCAAAAGCCGTCTCACTCGGACATGCATCATTATAGGGAAGGAAATACCCATCTCAACTTTCATTTAGGCTAGAAGACCTTCTTAGCCAGTATGTGAGACCAGTTAGACCAGCTTAAACCAACTACGACCAGGAAACCAGCTTATACTGCTTTAGGATGTTTTTTATTCAACAGTGTTATAAAAAAAATTTTTTCGTCTTAATTGAGATAATAAACTGTTTTCTTAACTGAGCACAGTTAGACAAACATTAAATTAAATTTACAAGAGCTTGAGAGGGGTTTCACAACATCTCTGATTGACGCTAATTTGATTTGGCTATTTCCGCTCACTCATATTAAGTCATATTAACTTCTCTGGCAGGTTTCTGGATACATGCACAGAAGATCTCCAACAGTGAATGCGTTAGGTTATTACTCTCCATGTTGTTACATAATGGGCCCAAACTGAAGTCAAGTCTTTGTTGATATGTAAAGAGTCATGATTCTCTTACTCTGGTATTATATCCTCAGGCACTCCTCCAATGAAAAGATCTGTATCCAGGTTCAGTCCATCTGTACCCGGGGGACTCTGTCCTTCAACACTTGGCTCACCATCCACGCTTAGCATGGCATTACGTCTGTTACGGACTACCACCAGTTGATGCCAACGGCCAGGCTTTACCTGGACCTTACTGACCACTGAAGCTGTCCCAGAACCTGTGTTAAACCTTCATGCAGGAAAGACATATAGGTAATAAGACCTAATTCTTGAGTAACATCTCAAATATAGTTTTCTTACATTTTACAAATAGAGCCAGGTCTCAACTCCCAATCCTATTTATGAAAATCTATTGGTTCTACTGGTGACGTACCTCAGCTCCACCTTTCCTCCAACCAGTGCCAGAGACAGAAAGTCCTTTTTGCCATTTTGCCCATTGTAGAGCAATATCCCTGTTATTTCAGACGCCCGGAATTCCATGGCAATGCGTACAGTATGGTAGGCCCTCATGGTTGGGAAAGCCAGGAAAGACTTGCCACCAAAGGATGGTATAAAATACTTTATAACTGTGCAGGAGAGAGGGTAAAAAACAGATAAAAACAGGTTATCAGAGGGTCTCAAACAGGTCTCAAATCCCTTAACAGTCTGCTTTCTACTGATAGAGCCACAAACAAAATTCTACTCAAGTGCGTCTCTCAGATAACACAGATACCCCTGTCTATGGTGAAATGTTGAGTACGGCACTTTTCTGTTCATGTAGTGTTTATTATGTGCCCCAGGGTGAAAAATACAGAGAGCTAAAACAATGAGTACTTCTTTAAGAAACTGTATATTCTCCCAGGGCTTTTCTTGGTTGACATTTACATGCCAGACAGAGAATCCCTGTGCTCAGACATTTCTCAACAACTCTCTCTCTCTTCTCGGCTGTCTCTCACCCTTTTCTCGGGAGAATGCATGTCTGATGAAGCCTTCTCTCTTCATCACTCTTTAATGGCCCGATTGATCAGAGAAAGTGTTGGGGGACGCTTACAAGCCTTTAATTAGTGGCTTCTTTTCACCTCACAGTGGTTTGATACTAGCTAAAGTTCATCGATGTAATTAGTGTCAATTATAACCTGACACAGCTGTAAAAGGTAGTTTCATATCCCAATACCACCAACAGAGAGAATGAAGTGAGCTAAAATTTCCTCAGTGCCGCAGCAGCCCTGCAATTTGGAATGGAAAGGCTGTCAATTCTTTCTGAATCACTTTTTAAATTCCAAATTAAAAAATGCCCCAGAAATAATAACATGCAGTAATATTCATACATAATACACATTTCATAAGCCTAATTTATTAATTGTGATTCATACTAAAATGCAATTGAAATATTGAAGAATGTTTCTATTGTGAAAGAAAAAAGACATTTTATTTTGCATCAAGAAATGGAGAATGAAGAACTATTTTGGAAAATGAAGCCTATTTGAATATGACCTGGCTATGTTTTTGAGGTACTCATCCATTCAGCTGTCCCTACAATCCATACAGGATAGGTCTCCTCACCTTTCTCACAAACAGCACCTCCTCTCCCAGCAGGACAGATGCATGTGAAGTCATCCCCGTCCTCCTCGCAAGTTCCACCATGCCGGCAGGGTTGAGAGTCACAAGGTCTGGTGGCATGGACCACTGGTCTGGTCCTCAGAGAGAATGTGGAAGTGGGGGCCTGTGAAGGAGTGGTGGTGGCCGGTGCGGCTATGGTGGTCCTGCGGGTAAAGAAGGGTCGCCTGGTGGTGGTCGGACGGAGGGTGGTGAAGGCCGCGGTGGGAGGCAGTGTGGTGGTAGCTGCTGGAGTTGTAACAGATGCCACAGTGGTAGTTGTGGTGGTAAAGAAAGGAACGAAAGACCTAAAAGAAGGACCTAATACAGAGAAAAGTCTATTAATCAAATAACCGACGCAAAGCACCCTTACTAGGGTCCATTTGAGAACTCTTAGCTACCAAATATCAGTCTTAAAAGCAAATCAAACTCAACAAACAACAGCAAGAGAACAAGAGACAAAATATCGTTTGCTACCATAGTTTGTGATGCGGACATTGTCTTCTTCTGGCTTCTTCACAACGATCCCAGTGTCTTTAGATGCCTTGAGCTGTTTGAGAAGAGCGCTCTCGATATCTTCCACACTGAACCTTGTGTCTGCAGCAAGATTAAACAGAGGCAAGGGTGAACAAATCACACACCAGAGCATGAAGAAAAGCCTTGACATAACATACTGCAAATATATACAGAAAAGCCTGTGTGTAATAGGCCCCTGGGAAAAGCTGTTCTTGAACCGCCGTGCGTTTCAGGGACGCTGGGATGAAACACTCTAATAACACATCCACAGATGGCCCTGTTACTGGCCACCACAGACTGCGTTTATGACAGGCGCTTGTGCTGGAATTGTGCTCTTGTGTCGCTGAAGAGGACCAATAAAAAGAGAACGGCATAGGAGATTTTTATCAGCTGCTGAGATGCCTGGAGGGTCTTAAAAGCACAAGAAGAGATGGAGGCTGAAATAAAGCAGCTTTTTCAGAAACCCTGGTTGATAAATTACCTCACTAAAGAGGGCACACACTTTGACCACTCCTACAACTACAAGCGCCAGAAAACACGAGAGCTTTTCTTGTGGGATTTTTTTTACACAACTGAAACGCCTTATTCTGTGGTGTTGAATTATCTTTTTTCAAATATACAGTAGTTTTTCGGTGCTTTATATTTCCTGCCGCGGGCATGTTTTTAAAGCACAGAAGACTGAGAGAATTTTGATGCAAGAGGAGAGCGAGTCGGACTTTGTGTGCGGGAGCTGCTTCAGAAATAAATTAGAAGCGGTTTGAAGTAAGAAATAAATAAGTAAAAACAGTACACGGCAAAGACAGACAGCATGTGTGACTGTGGAGGACGGATAATTATGAACACAGAGACTTTTTTTTAGCAAACTTGGAGGATTTTGAGGTGTTACTTTACCTGGATCGAAGTGCGCCTCTACAAAGGCTATTATAGAGTTGCTGGGTGCCAGATTTTTTACTCGGACACTCTGGAAGTCTTTCTGCACGTCGGACTTGCGGAACAACTCATTCAGCTGGAGAGAAAACAAAAACGTAAGAAGTGACGAAAAAAGCAATACAAGAAAAAAGAAACAAAGACCCACAGTGCATCGCATGAAAGTGGTAATAAGCTCGATATGTTGATCTAGTTCTTGTTAACACCAAATTCCTCCACAGGATGAGAAACTGTGTCACTGGGAAAAAAATCTCTGCTGAACCCCAACGGGTCTCGGTGCACAAATTGACATTTAACTACAGCTCAGAAGTAATTACATGAACACGTTTGGAAGGCAGCAGTAAATGTCAGCTTACCGCGATGCCCGTTTAGAATTAGTTCAGCCGCCGATACAGTACGTGTAGGAGCCTTCTGTCAACAATTTGGTGCCATCTGAGATGGGCTAAAGTCACTACTGGCTCCCAAAAAGTGAATATTTATAGATTGTTTCACAGAGCTACAAGTGTGACAAATTCATAATGTGCCAAACTGGTCAAGACTGGAGCAAAACAAGTAGTTCCTAATTAGATGTGCACTCACAAACAACTCTTCTGGATGCTTTGCTGCTCTCTATTGCATGTGCACATCAAGGTTACTTTTGATGGCTAAAAATATTACTAACAATAATAATTATTTTGTTATATTTCTTATAATTGTGGTAATGAAAATGAAATACAATTACATAAATTACTTTTGTTTTTGTATTTGCAATCAATGCTGGATGGCCAGATTTAATAATTATTCTCCCAAGCTTGGCTTCTAACAGTAAAGTAAAAGAGAAAAATGCCCATTTAGACAGAAGACTGTCTGAACGCAACCAAACACAGTTTGTTTTTTGTGTATGATGTTCAGAGGCAGGACAATCTGAAATGACAACACAATAATAAACCAGCGTGCAGTAAAATAGGTGCTACAATAGTGCCACAACCACCTCTGTGAAACACTGCAAAAACAATAAAAATGAAATTAGATTTTGTTGGAGCCACAATTAAGTTACAATTTTCTGATAAATGTAGCAATAAATCTACATTTACAGCACATTTTATTATCGGCAAGTCAGGAGCTATGGTGCTACGAATTTGTCAAATAAACCTTTTAACTTAAACTTTGATGGTATTATTTCAAGTATGATACAGTTTCTGATAAAATGCAGTGTCAGACATCAGCTTAAACAAAACAATGGTGAAAATAGCTATTTTCTGTTACCACTTTCTGTTAAAATCTCTCAGTGTGGCATCTGTCAAGGACCCCATTTACATCACTCAATGACCTTTTGCTTCTCTGTGACCTTGTGTACAGTGTCAACACTGTATTTGAATTTAGATAAGAGAATAAAGCTCACAGATATAATAGCTTTGGGCTGAGACCCTCATGAGCTCGTTTTACATTTGCACCCATGTTGGGCAAGAAAAAAGTCACAACCTCTTCTCCATAACCATGAGCCTTAGCGTAGAGACCCCAACAAAAGAAAAAACAAGGCTGCCGGCACAGTCGGACAAACACTGTGACCCAGAAAATGGCCCCCCATCCTGAGATGCTGCTGACACAGAGTCCAGCAGACAGGGCTTGAAATGAAGTGAAGGAAAAGACAGGGTGGAGATACTGAGGCGTGAAGAGGAGGGGGCGTTCAAGGCTATCTTATAACTCTGTTGAGTCCAAGCACATCATGCGCTGAGACGATGTGGGATTAGAACATGCTTAAGGCCATAGAAACCGTTTCAAATGGCGGCTTTCTGATGCCCGTGGCCTCATTTGGTATTTGGACCTTACTGTGAGAAAGTAAAGCATGGGGATTAACTTTCTGAGTCAGGTGGAGGGCTGGTACAGAGAGACCGACTACATCCTCACTTAGTTACCATCTGGAATCTCGGTCACAGTGCTAGCTAACATTAGAGTGATAAGTAGAACTCATTATCGCACTGCCCCTCATTTTAGACATGCCCAAAATGGGTTAACAACCTGAAAACAAGTTATGAGCTTCTTTACTGCGCAGACAGGTCCTTTAAACTGTCAGATTAAAAAATATCTTGAAAGGAAGCTATATTTAGCATGTGGACAGTTTTGAGGGCTGCATAACAAGGTTTTAGTTGATCAGAAATTTCACAATGTCTGTATTCTGCTGTGCTTATGTAATGTTTGCCCACAGAAAACATTGACAGATCACCAGACACCTTTCCAGCGTTTCACAAATTTTTTATTTTTAGAACTCACTTTTATAAAGCCTGCACCCACAAAGAGAAAAGTTAGAAGAACTAGAAAAACCACAGAAATTTTAGTTAAGACGTTTGCTCAACTTTTCATGACTTTTCCAAGCTTGGACATCAAGAGTTTTCCATGACTGTGGGAATCCAGCAACACTTTCAGCAGCCGCATACGTCAACCCTTATTTTATTTTTTCTTTTTAACTGAAACTGTAACCGAAAACTGAACTTATTAAAAAAATTCAACTGAGCCTGAACCCTTCTAAAAAAGTCAAATCGCTCAGAACTAGTAAGAGTCTTGAGAGCTGCAGAGATGAATACAAATGCACTGCCATTGGCCATACAATGACTGCAGGATTCAACACCACCACACATGAACAGACTAGGCAGTACTCACAGCACTCTCAATGCTTCGGGCCGTCTCGCCGAACAGCTCTGACTTAGGGTCCTCCATCTCAGGTGTGTAGAAGACCTCCTGACCCTCTACCTTATCCAGGTGCAGGAAACCACTGAAACGCATGGTGGCTGTGTGGGGCAAGGCAGGGAAGCAAACATGGTTACATCAAAGATCTTTCAACTGAACACGCACTTTCCAGCAGTCCACTCTCAGATTCACACACTTGTGGTTGGTGCCAGACTGTAAGTTAGTGATGGACCCTCTGTGGGGTTAGTTGTGGGGTTCATTGAGTGGGGTAAGAGAGGTCAGGTGTGAATTTAGCTGCAGTGGAGCATAGGGAAGTATGTAAGAGTATGGACAACAGTGAGAGTACAGGTGAAGGGGGGAGGAGAGGGGTATGGGCTGGAGTTTACCAGACCGAGACTCTTCCCAAAAGTTGGCATGAAGGACTGAGTGAAGAGAGATCGGTTAGACATACAGTACACAGCAGACTTTACAAACAATTATCACAAAAACATACATCACAGGTATTACATGAGGGTTAAATGACACTTAGATTTTCAAACTTGAGTAGAAGTTGTAATTAAAAGAACATTATGGTTTTTAAATTAATTTAGGAATGTTGCGAGCAGTAACTACAGCATTTGTTGCATAATGTTGATTACCACAAACATCAGTTACGGTAATGGACAGTAACACACTTATGAGGGAAATAAACTGAGCTGGTGTTCTGGATGGTTTAAAAGCAGAAATTTGAAGGTTGTTTTTGTAAAAGCACTTGCATGAATTATTCAGTAAAATCTGTTTGTTATTCGAGCTGTAAAGTTGTTTAAATCATCCTTTTTGAAGTGAGAATACTTTTTGGATAAATTTATGGGTATGAATTTGTTCCATGTAATCAGTGCATTACAAATTGTTACATCACATCACTGTGGTTACTGGGTGTACCGACATATCATCGCCATGACAACAGAGTTAAAAGACTGGATATAACTTCACCCAGACGGGTAGATAGAAACGGTCACACTCTTATGCTAACATGTATAATGTTTCAGTCTTATGGCTTCACAATTTGTATTTTAATATTTATTTCCTGCCATGTACTTCTATTGTAAGAGCTTCACTGCTGAAAAAGTAAAAAAAAAAAAAAATCACAGCTGCGGAGATAGTTTTAACAAACTGAGGTTATTTTCTGTGGCAAATCAACTTCATGCCACAAATTCTGTCGATACAGCTTAACTCTTGAGCTTAAAATGAAACCCAGAACATTCCTTTTTATCGCTGACCTTTCTCATTGACAGCAATACGTGGGAAAAGTGAGAGAGAATCAGAGACCCAGTTTTACATGATGGAGAGAAATAAATAATGAATAAAAGAGAGGCACAACTGTAGGAAGGTGGGGAGCGGCCTGATGCTGGGTTCTGTGCACCGTGTAATCAGCCGAACAAATTGCCCAAATCAATCATGCCGGCCCGGCTCCAGCTTGCCTGGGACTGGGATAAGCACTTGTATGATTATCATGAAAGATAGCCGTAATTGTCTTCTAATCCCGAAAACGGGTGAGTGACAGAAGCTGGTTAAAACCGCATGATAAGGGTCTTTTTGCCCAGGCGCACATCACGTCCTATCTGATGGGATTTTCAAAAAGGAGCAAATGGGGGAGATTTGAATGCAAAGACAGACGGAGGGAAACAGTGATCGTATGAATCGGAAACATCTGAGGTGGGAATTTCCCACGGAGAGACATGAGGAGAAATCAGACGTGGTTTCAAATTGAAGTCCTAAATTCTCTGCCACAATGCTGTTATGGTTCATCATTTCCAGCATGTACTTATTAAAATCCTTATCTATGGTTACAAACTGTCCAGATGGCTTCCTTCTCTACAATGAGGTACATCATTTTAATTTTCATTTTAATTTACGCTGGGTATGTAAATTAAATTCATACTTAAGCAACAGTTTAACTTTTAATCTACAAAACTGCAGTTCAAATTGAAACTATAAAACCAGGAGAAAGATAATAGAGGACAATGGCACTTCTAGCATGCACACCGACTAGCTGTTTTTAAACATAAGAACGTGTCTTATATCACTGGCCCATGAAAAGTACTTTCTTACCCCTTTCGGAAGCTTCATAATTAGAACACAGGAAAACGAGATTTATTTCAACAGGTTTCTATTAGCGGAGCTTCATTCGCTTGATAACATCAGAGGAAACAAACCGCTATAACACAGCAGTCAGGCAGCAGGGGGTAAACTGCACCTCTGGCTCTTTCCAGACAGATGAGGTAAGTTATGCTTCCGTTAGTGCATGAGAGGCATGGAGAGATCTTAAGCTGCCAGCGAAGACTGAATGTGCTGGACATTAGCACCCTCGCCCTCGGCCCTTGTGACACATCGCCGATAAACGATGGGGAGTTACAAGCCCCGGCTGATGGATATGAGATGAGACACTACCACTTGACCTAGTGTTCCCATACACAGAACACAAAACATCTGCCTGCACCTCAGTGCTTGTCGTATATTGATTAGTCCCCATTGTGTGTAATTTCTGCTCTTATAAAACAGATGGGGCTGGTGTGAAAAAGGTTTGTCTGCAGACACATCTGGTTTAATGGCCGTCAGGACAGATTTTGCGGAAATGGTTTATCCATTTGCCATTGCTGCTGACACTAGGGTTGGGCAAAATTTTAAATTTAAGAAATGTTTTTCTTTTATTCATGAGTTGGAATTTGAATCGAGGGAGCCACTTCCCACAGGAATTTACTGAATTCAACCTTTCTTTTAAGTTATTTTTGATAAACACGTCTGCTAAATGACTAAATGTAAACATGTTTATAGATACTTTGTACTGGAATATGAAATGGATTATTAAAAACTACAATTTGAATTTCTTTTCCGCTTCATATTTGAATTCTGTGTCCTGTTAGCAACCTCAATTCAAATTCAAAAACTGATTTGCAACTGAAAAATAATTTTTGACTTAATTTCAAATTCAGCTCTGCACAATCCAGGCCTCCACAGAACCTGCTCCCCTGCCTCTGCAGAACAGACAAGAATCTGGCACACTAAATCAACATCCACACTGCTGCTCGGAGATAATAAGTGCTCATACGCTGTAGTTTCTCCCATCATTACCGGCTCTGTCCCCCTCACCACCCTCTAAATCTTTCAGGATAAAGAGAATATCGCTGCTGGCGGTTTAGTCATACGGTCGGCCTTACAGTAGGTTTAAGAAACAAACACATGCTGTTCTTTGCTGTCTAAAATAGACCCGAGAGATGCGCGACAGAGTGTTTGTAGGAAACTTACAGGGGCAGTTTGTGCCCTCAGAGTTAATGGCAGCTGTTTTCCCATCAGGACAGCAGCCGAAAGGTGTGTTGTCACAGGAAGACCGTTCCTCAGCTGTGGGGAGAGTGGTAGTTGCTACAGTTGTACCTGGAGAGAGAGACAAACATCATAATGTTTCAAATGTCACATTGCTGCATCAGACCTGTTTAACAGCAGCATATCCCCAGCTAACAATTTTGGGTTGTAGAAAGTTTCTGTAACATTTTCATTAAGTAAAGACATTAAGAACATTATTTTGAACGTGTTAGTGACGTTTAAAACATCAATTTTTTAGACGTTGTATTAACGTTACTGCATGGTTATATACATTTTTAAAACATTACACTAAATACTTAAGCATAACATCTTGTGATATATACTATATATATATATAGTTATAAAAATGTTCTACTAAAGTTACCACAAGAACATTTTGGATAGCTTTGAGGGAATTTTTAGAGAACATTAGCTAACGTCTTGAGAACGGTTCCTGTTAGCTGGGTCCGTCTGTCAATATTTCTAGGACTTTCTAAGCACCTGCAGGTCAAAACTAGTTAAAATTGATATCTCTGCATTTCCACAACTGCAAAACAATTACCATGTCAAGTTGAGGCGAATAAGAGAAGAAAAATTACGGTGTAAATAATTACAGAGACAGATGGCCCTATGGTTGACTATCTGATTTGCAGTAAACAATCTGTGAGTAGCAGTGAAATGACTTTTATCTCTTACTTGATGCGTTCCTACTTTTTAAGACTTGTTTACGCAGATGCTAACAATAGCTTGTTAAAACTCTCTTGGCTATGGCTGTAGCTTTACACCTACAAGTCTATATTGAAGATTAGAACTATCTCCTGCTTGCCAAACAAACCATAAAGCCGTCAGATGTTCAAGGGCTCTGTGGGCATGATAGAGGCAGCATGTGAACGAGATAGTGAGTGGTGGAAAATGACTTTTGGCATATAGCTGGAATGTTTCTTCACTGCAGCTCCGTACAAATTTATGAGCAGCGTCTCCCGGAGTGAACGTCGGCTGCCGTGCTTCTTTGGCCTAACAGGCTATTGGTTCATTGGGAGGCAGAAAGTCATCATAAAGTCCCAAGAGTCGCCTCCCACTGCGACGTCAGGCAGGCTTCACACGTCCTGTGTCGAAGAGCGCTCCGTTCCAACAGTGACAAGAGAATAAATCTGATGAATGGCGTATTCAGGCCCTGCTGCTCTCTATTATATCTGTGCAGGCAGTTAAATTGTGTGTTTGTAGAGTTAGCATTAGCTGAGCAAAAATATTCTGTCTGCTTGATGAAACGTTGTGGTAAAGGACACAAAAACAAGGACTAGGTGATTTGTCCCTCGGTTATTAAACTATAATTTCATAAGTATTTAAAGGCCCCATGAAATTAAAATTCAGTTAAAATTTTGTGGCTTGCAGTCGATGGCTATTAGCTAATGCCTGCTAGTTTTGAGGCTGTCTATATGCTAGTGTACCGACAAAATTAACATACAGCAAATATATGCATTATATAAGTCTTTGTATTTATATTGCACACACAAACATTTTGAGCATAATTTTCTGTCCAATAAAATTCTCTCTAGAAGGAGATCATCCCCTCCTTATTAAATTATGAATACCACCTGCCACCTACCACAATGACAAGTACCAAATCATTGGAATATATATTTTTTTAAAAAGTGTCTTCATTGCTTTCATCCAGGGCTGTAAACTAAAGGTTTAAAGTTTAAACTAAAAAACTGCCAAGCCCTGTGCTAAGTCCCATCCCAACTTTCCCATGTCTGAATAGGAAATGTCAACACAGGATAAAAAACTGCATTTCACAGGGTCTTTAAATATTCAGTCTATGTTCTTAAATTCTGTTCAGACTGCGTGAAAATAGCTCCAGTGAGAAAAAGCAACAGCTGTTGTATTGTCTCCATTATAAAAGGCCTTCAGAAGAGGCTTACTCATAAGGTTAGGCCACACTGAAAACTGAAGCTAGTCATTTTGGTGAATTATTTGAGTGATTCCAAATGAAAATTGCTCCCTTAGCGGTTGATGTCAGGTGTCAAAACCTCTCAGATAATAATGGGCTCTGAGATAATGGGGAATGTTAAATTGATACGCCATTACAATTCAAGTTGAGGTCATCTCACAGACAAGGTCAGTCCATATATGGGAGAATTTCATCTTCTCTTGTCATCTGTTCCTCACAATTATGCCTAAACCCCTTACGACTGACAGAATATGGTGAGTGTGCTGAGTGGTCTGCATTACCAAGTGGCTCATCTCCGCTCGCCTCCGTCCCGCTACCCTCCATGTCGTCGTCCCCACTGGGCTCTCCACTGCCAGATTCCTCAAAGAAGCTACGCCTGGAGCCCAGGTGTGGAGATGGGGTGTGGGTGGGTTTGTAGGTTGGGGAAGGCTCAATGGTGGAGGACATTTCTGTCTCTACCACCACCCTTGGAGGAGGCAGTGCCTCGACCACGTTGAAATCCTGATCCTCAATAAAGCTTGTGGAGGTGGTGAAGGTGGTGGTGGGGCCATGGTCCTGGCTGGTGATCTTGACGTAAGCGGAGGGAGGGGTGGTGCGGGGGGTGTTTGGGAGGGGGGTGGGTTTGCCCGCCGGCTCAATGGATTCTGGGAGAAAGCAGGAATGGAATGATGGGTAAGCATAAATGGAAATGTATTTCTGTAAGCCTCCCTAATGCTGCTTTTTTCCTTCTATACCCCCCCAATTTGTTTGTCACTGTCTTACCTTTCATTTCTACCTACATCTTCCCACCCCCTTCCTTCCTGCCATTTAGAAGAAAGTCTCAAAGCCCTGCGTGAAACCCAGCAGGGTGTCTATATTCCAAGCAATGCTTTATATGCCTCAAAGATTCATATCAAAATCAGAAACATGAAAATGCCAGGAATAAACCCACTACAGTCTGCTAAAAAAGCATTGTGGTTCAATCATATCATAGGCTTCATTACACCCCAATACCTGAACACCTGCAAAGAGCCCCTTTCATAGCCAAAGAAAAAGGACTTGGCCTTATTTTAGCCTCTGACTAATGAACTGTGCTTGGGCGAAGAACAGAGCTGCTGCTCTGCGACTTTCTGATGTGATTCTTTGAGGGTTTTTGAAAAGCAAGGCTTTCAGCAGAGCTCAAACTAATCATTAAACAGAACCTTGACCAGAAGTGTTTATGTAGCGCTGAATATGTTTTAGATTGCAGAATATGGTTCATCTACACATCTATGGGAGAGTGTATGTGTGTGTGTGTTTGTGTGTGTGAACGAGTGCCTGTAGATATGAATTATATATACATATTCAGATGTTGCCCTCCTGCAGGGAGGCTTTAATCACAGACAGCCAGAGCCTCTAGTGATGAATGATTGATATAAATAGGGCAAAAAAGCAGGGTTTAGCTGTGGCTTCAAAGAGAGCCCTCACTTCATGCAGGCATCCGTTGAAGCTCCAACCACTGCAGTCTTGTCAACACGCTCGCAAACCTCTCTACTGAAGCAGCCTCACTAGAGAGCTGAGCTCTAACTTAAGAAAGACACTACCAATGCAAGACTTTGCTTCAAAGACTTATATGGGGAGGCTGGGGTTAGTTGTCACACTTGTTTTTACTTTACTTGTTTTCATTACGGTGAACATTTCTCAGTGTATATATATATATATTAACTACACTTAGAAAGCCTGTATAAAGCCTAGGCTCTGTAAAAGCTCATTAAAAAGCTGTTATTTATCCAGACAAATGATACAGCTGACAAATAGCAGTTGTTACACTGTATGGGGTAAGTTGTCACCAAGAAACCTGCTTACCCTGTATGGGCTTTTTAGCAAGTTTGTAATCATTAAAACTTAAACCGATTATGAAGATAATTATAATATTTTGGCGTATGAAGGTGCGAGGTGCAGATTTCGCTACAACAGGTTCAGAGGGCTCAACAGGAGCAATCGTTGATGACAATACACAGTCTTGCGCTCAACTTTAACGAATCCCACGTGTACAGACCAACAGTGCTTGGTTGGGAACCTGATAACATGCTAGCACAGGCTCTTAATTACATGCTAATCATCTCGCATTTGAACAGCGAGTAGCTGACGAGGTGTGAAATGCGATACCTTACAGAAATACTACATCTATCAGGCCGGCTGTCACAGCCTGGGCGAGAGAGGGGGGGAGAGAGAGAAAGAGAGTGAGCGAGTGAGTGTAGATATGGCAAGCTTTGTGCAAGAGTGCTGTGATGCTATCAGTGTGTGTCACGGCACACGTTTTCTTTTTACGACCGGCTGCACCTGTCATTCAGGAGCCCAGCCTAGCGTTAGCTCCAAGGGAAAGAGAGATCCGGGGTGCGGCACTCCAGTCGCTCGCCCAACTCAGGGTTTTGTGACACAAAGATGCTCTGAAAGAGAACGGCTGGCAGCGGGAGCAGCTGAGTGGAAGCTCTACTTAATCACGTTTAACGCTCCATTTGGTTTTCAGAGAGGCAGGGTGCACAATTAGGAGATGCAAAAATCATTGTCATTTTCAGCAACCGAAGCCATACAGTTACTTTTTGAAAGGCTGTTATTAAGATAGCTTTCGTTTTTTCATGCTAGTCTATGTGCGTGAGTGTCTTGGCTGGAAATAAACGGTAGGCATAACAGCGGTAAACGACAGAGAGAAAGATATCTCGGAACAAAAAAATTTAAAAAACTGAATGTGAACGATAACAAGAGCTGGATAATGGTAAAAGCAATTAAAATAATGTTCTGGGTTCAAAACAAGTTAAGCGCTAGCAACAGCATCTGTGAGGCTAATGATTACCACAGAAAATAATTCATCTCATCACTCAGTAAAAACATGCAGATGTGATGAGGATCCAGTAGAAAGCGATTGGTCTGTTACTCGTCATGGTCACAGTTGGTTGAGATAAAAGATCAGATTTAAATGGAACAGCTGTAATTATTACTTTATCCAGTGAGCCTGATTAGGATGTATTATAAATAGCATTTCTTACATATATGATGCACTTGCAATGAACAAGGCATTCTCAAGGGTTTAAAAAAGCAGAAATATGCTTTATTTTGTAATAATTACTTGTTTTAGTGGTTATAGTATAGTATTTTTCCATACAGAAAATGTATGTAAGCTATCTGTGTTATAAAGTTGTGTAAACTGAAGTAGATGAAGTTCTGGTTATTTGCCATTATTGCTGTAGGAGTATTTTTCTGTATGCAAAATCACTGTCTGGTATCCTTTACATGGTAATTAGAGGAGTTGAAAAACAAGATATAACTTTGCACAGACAAAGCAAGCAATACTATGCTATGTTTATTTTTGCAACTACATGTTCAAAACTGTATTGCCTCAAGGAATTTTTGGCACTGTACTATATTTTTGCTCATTTTTATAAACTGAAGGACAATACAAAATGATTATCTTTGGTAATCGACAGAATGTGACAGATGCTGTTGATAGATCTTAAACTGCTATGAACCCAAAAAAAATAGTTTAAGATCAAAACAAGAGAATCTAAGCAATGAGCTGCCTGTACCATATGCTAATGTGTAGGCTGCCAATTTGCTGCAAATGTACAGGTGATGACACCATATGTGAGCTTACAGAACTGCCAAGTCTTGGACTCTTGACGTGCCAAAAGTTTCTCAGCCATTCAAGACCCTGAATGCCCCGCGTCATGTACCAAGATGCGCCACTGATTGCCTCATCTGCTGCCTGCTATGGCAACACGCAGAGAAACTCGCTCGTTCTGAGGAGCGGCTTGTTCCACAGCGCAGTTTGCCACTGAAAAGAGCCAATGATGAGAGCGAGAGATGAGCTAAGCGGACAACAAAAGAGGAATACAGAAAGAAAGGCAGGCTTTCGGCTAATTCACACCCAGTCACGTGTGAAATGAGCTTGCGATCTAACCCCTTCTACCTCAGGGCTGCAGACTGGGCCTGCTTTACTTCACATGTTGAGGAAGGAATTAATAAATGGTGCTGTTGTCGCCAGTTTTGCCTCAGGCTGGTGGAGATCCAACCTAAGCCTGCTCTTCCTCCAAGATCCCTAAATAAACTGAGAACAGGAGCTGGATTCTGGTCATGCCGCCAGGTAATGCCAAGAAACAGAAAGAAAAGAAAGGTTCTTTGTTTAAAGATTCTAGGGATGAAGATAACGACCCAATCGTTATCTCAAAACATCAGTTTGTGTTGTTTATGTGTTTCAATGTGTTTTTAACTAGGTCTAGATGAAATTCACAAACTTTCTTGAAATTTTGACTGATTTTGGGACATTCTTATTGTGAGCTAAAAGCATAATCAAATTATCCATAATGTTTAACAAGCATACATGCAAACATCAGGGGATATGTTGGACTTTGTGAATGACTGGCATTTAAAATCTAGGAAAATCCGGGAGCTCTGTGGGCGCATTTTCCATAGGGGCTCAGATATAGCCATGAAAAACAACTTAATGCACAGAAGCGTCTGTGCTGCATTAGCACAAGCCACACCATTTGTGACGTTAAAACCAAATCACTTATGTGGCTTTAACAGGACTGAACAAGTGGCATCATGGGCTGATGTTGAAAATGTCTGGCACCTGCCACTGGCCCGGCTCCAGGAATCGGCAGCTGGCGATGTTCACCGTGTGCCATGCCCATCTCAAAGCATCTAGCTCCCTGCAGAATGCCCTCTGACGTGAGCTGGCATACTGCTACTAACATACAGCTGACATGAAAGGCGCAACCTTGGCCTTCTACCAGGTCTCCTGCTCCCACCCCAGTACACTACAACTGAATTGATAGTTTTGGAGACAGAGAGAGAGAGAGATGCCCCATTCTCTACACATCTTGCTCTGTCTGATCCAGGTCTCCCAACAGGACCAGGGCAGCGGGCATCAGCAGCAGGATTCCAGGCGCTTCCACCCCAAACTGTGCCGTTAACTCTCCCTAATCCACACAGGGTTGATGCAAATCAAACAGCTCAAATGTCGCCCGGTTCCAGGGGATTCAAAGTCTCCAGTCTGGAGCCAGGCAGCACGGCTCTATCTACAGGGGAGCATCTGTTAGGCAGCTTTCTTGTCCCCTTGAACACCTGCCACCCACATCAGCCCCCTCCCCTTCCTCCCAAAACAACAAACCTGGACGTAATATGACCCCTCCCTGTCTATAAGCAGCACTGTTTACCCTAGCAAACCCTTGTACAGAACACTGCAAAAAGTCATTTTCTTAACCAGTATTTTTATATTTAAACATTTGCTTTAAAGTTTGTCTAAGACAACAAAACTTGTCTTACTTGAGAATATATTTTTTCAAATTTTCATTGTGCTTCATGCAAACGATTCCCTAAATTTAGTTTGATTTATGTTTTACAGAAGGAAAAACTATGTGCCAATGGGGTAAAAAGAAAACTTATTCAAAACTCTGACAACAATCCTTTTTTATGAAATATAATCTTAGTTTCATGTCTTAAGTAAATTGATCTAATTTAAATGACATTTAAATATTTTTACTAGAAAACAGGACAAAATACTCATAAAGAAAATGATTCTTTGCAGTAAAAGTCATGATAAAACAGAGACAGGTTGTTTGATCGACTAAAACTTGTGAGGCACTGGTCTTCTCAATTTAGTGTTGTGTATGCATTAGTGTCAAAATAAATAACAAATAGTGGAACAGAACACTTAGAGGCTAGTTTTACCTTTGCACTGGCCTAAATGCTCCACAGTGATTTCTTTGTCTTGTCGGCAGGCAATGGTTCTCAGCTGACACCGGTCTGCATAGGTGACCCCATCAGTACCACATACCTGTCCATAACACACACATTATACAATATTCAGCATTAAGGCTCAGTATAGTGTAGTAGCTCATCACAAAAGAACTGTGATCTATACAAACTCACCTTGGTCTTGTTCTCCTCATCACAGTCTGGGGGTGGGCATTCACAGTGAGCCTGTCCATTCACCTCCACACATGATGCCCCAAAGTGACACACTAGCACATCACATGACTTCGGTGCCTCAGGTCCTTTGGAGAAAATTGATCACTCTGATTAATGCATAACCTACATTAACTACTAAACAAAAGGGATCTTTTAATTTAAGGTTGAATTGTGGCCTACTGGTTAGAGAACTAGACTTAGTCGCAATATAGGATGGTTGTTTGGTAATCCACCTTTAATGTGAACCAAAACTTGTCCTCTACAAATCAGAGCTGGTTAGGGACCTTAACTGTCACAGCAGTCTTACTGCTTACTCTACCATCAGCATACAGAATTGACTGGTCTTCTCTGCCACACTTTCATGTGACAGCTTTTATCTGGCAGAATCGCTGCATGAATGCTGCTATTCTGGGATTGTAGAGTTCATTAAGTCCTTCACTTTATATTACACACCAAGATAAACACAGTGGGTAACATTTCCACTGTCAGTCCTGTTGTGCATTTGAAGAACAAACTTTGAACTTCATTGATCTAATTCGATTATAGCAGTCACACGTAGGGTGAACTAACACCTATAGTTTTCCACTCACCGGTTATTATTGTTAATAATTGTTTGATGTCAGACTGCTCTGATCTGCCAACCCGGTAGTTTTGCAGCTTGGCATTCTGGTCCAGCAGCTAAACCACCACTAACTAGCATAAACCAGCTGCACTTTACAGCAATGGAACTAAATCAGCCATATAAAGACCCTGTTTGTTTTCGCAATTTATAAAGGTAATGCTACACATTTCTGGTGATCATTGACTTGTTGTAAAACAACCAGCTAGTCGATCAGGAAAAAAATGCAAATTCAGGAATGGCACTGACAGGAAACTGAAGGTCTTTTTGCCCAAAGTTTCTAATGAACACAGGCTATTCATCTACCAGTGGCATCATTTCAACACGTTTTCAACATACAAAAACAGTCCTAATTATAATTTATAAAACCACAACCCAGCTACATCAAACATTCACTCCTGAAGAGTGACTGAATTCTGTCCCAATTAAATCCCAAAGTTACCTTTGTCACAGCCATTGGCTCCCATCTTGCTCCCGTCGGGGCAGACGTTGCATTTCATGCCCTTAACTCCAGGCTTACAGGAGCACAGTCCTGACATCTGCTCGCAGTCGTCACGAACCGAACCCACTCCATCACAGTTACACGCTGATGGAGAGAGCAAGAGAGACAGCAGGCTGTCAGCCTTATCTGGTTGAACAGTTTTGATTAGATTCCTTGTCTCTTTCTCTTCAATTTCACCCCAACAAAAACATCCACTAAATTCATACAGGCAATCTGAAGCTGTTCCACTCTGTGAGCCCACAGCAACGGCAACAGCAGTAACTCTGTGTCACTGACCGCAGTCTGCTGGAGTTCAGTGCAGGGTCAAGCAGCCCTGGGGTGGCAGAGAGTGTGGCTACAGAACGTGCTAATGCTCTGAGGGCCTCTGGCACTGAAACCATTTCAGCCAATGCTTTGTAATGTTTGCAATGTTTTTCCTATCCATGGCTTTGTACCACTGAACAAACGCACGTGTATACACGCTCGGCTCCATGTTGTTAGTCTGTAGGCAGAACTTAAAGGTCAAGCCACATTGAACACTTAGAAAGTTGCCATTTGTCTTGGTGGCTTGGAGGCTTTTTTCTAAACGCTTGTTTTGACAGAGATCATTTTAAGGCTGAAAGGGGCCCAAGCTAACAGGTTTAGGTTGTAAGAACATTTCCCTAACATTTCCATTAAATGTTATTTTGAAAGTTCTAGGAACACTCAAAACTTAATTTTTTTGTTAGATCTTGTGTTAACGTTATTGCTTGACTTATTATTTACTTTTTTTAACTGTTTTCTAAAAAATTTCTAAAACATTCCACTAACAACTTCAGAATAAAGTTTTTGATATATATGATAAATAACACAAAACAGTTCCTGTAAGAACTGATAACTTTGATAACTTTGAGAAAATGAGCCAACGTTGTATGTATTTTCCCTGTTAGCCAGGGATCTGGATGTTGAAGTTGTTATTTCTGAGCATGAAGGTGTATTTTAACATATTTAATGAAAAACTCTGAAATTAAAGTATTAGAGAAGAGAAAACCTACGTGTGCAGCCGCTCATGTTCTCTGTCACAATGCCTCGGAAGTTCCAGAATCCCGGCTCGCAGCGATCGCACTTGAGTCCCCCAACGCCTGGTTTACAGGAACACTGGCCAGAGGAGGGGTCACAGGTTCCTCCATATGAGCCATAATGATTACACTGACACACACCTGAGGAGCACAGATCAATTATTATATATAGCATTTATACTGAAAGACAGACTGAATCCACAAATCTACAATTTGTTTAGCTAGTAAAATGTTTTTTAGTCTAGATCAGGGATGATAATTAACTAATGACTAAAAACTAAATCAAACTCAGTCAAACACCACTGATTTCAACAGACATCAAACATGCACTAAATCAAGAGATCAGTAATGGCGGGAAACTACGCACTAGGACACCCTGCCAGTCCGACACCCAGGGCAGCGGTCTTGTTGTCTTCACAACACCCGTAAACTGATTTGCTGCAGTGCTGAGAGACAGTGAGTTCTGGAAGAGGCGCTGTGATATCTAAAAAGAAGATATGGGCGAGAGAGGAGAAAACGGTTGGAGGGGGAAGAGAGAAAGAAGAGAGAGAGACAGATGGTGAGATTTACAGTATTATTTTAAGACAAATTAAACTAAACAATCCAAGCTGAAATGCAATTTAGTACAACACAATAAGAATTGCTTAAGGAGCAGAGGTGGGAGAGCCTGCATCTGGTTGCCAGATAACAATCCTATTTACAATTCCAGACACCAATTCAAAATCAAGAAAAAATGACGCTATTACCAGCCGTGAAAACAAACAATAGGGCCCTCGTAGAATGTCTGATGAGTGACATTTGACATATTCTCTGGGGGCTGGTCTCCCCATTTGTTCTTGTCTTAGATAGAGGAGTTTACACGTACGGCACAATGTCAGACAAAGATTTATGGACTGCGTGCTTATGGTCGCAAATGCACAGGAACGCAAATTAGGACATAGTGATGCCAGTCCACTCTCACTATATAACCTAATTACACTTCTACTATTTCAACGGCCTACCTCGCATATACAGGAAGTTTGTTGCGGTATTTAACTGTAAAGCTGAGCTGGAAGGCAGATGGCAGGTGCCTATTTATCTTAACTGTGTCATTCTTAATCTCAATTTTTCACAGTATTTTCACACTTTCTGCCGCTCTCTTTAGGCCATTGAGCTGAATGGGTTGAAGCCGGTGGGTTTAGGAGCACTGTTTGTGGTTTGAAGATTGGAGCAAAGTGCTGGGCTGTTATAAATCAGAGGGCCACCGTTGTAAACGCGAACGTTCTGGACTATAATAGTGATGTGTCACCGTGCCTCTCATAGCATTTTGTGGCTCCAGAGATGGGTTTTGTCCACACCTCATTAAACTTCTCCTCTTCGTACTGAGCCCATTATGACAAAGGTGCTTTTAATTTGATCCTGTCTTCTCTCGCAGCGCTTCTTCATCTTCCTTCCTCCACACCCATTTGTTCTATGATGCAATCTTTCCCGACACAACAAGGTGCTGATAATGGCTTGGGCGAGGCTCAGCCAATCAGTTCGCCTGAGGTTTATCAAAGTATCGTTCATTGTTAGTGATGGTACCAAGGATGTCTATAATATCTGGAGAAGGTTATCTATTAGCATTGACTTTCATCACACTGGTGCAGGACCCCTCGGTGGTACATCAGCTATCTGCTTATGTAACCGAAGAACTTTGAACCAATCAACTAAGCTGTAATTGCCATGTGACTTATTCCATGCAGCCACAGAAGCATGACAGCTTTGGGAAACCATTACATAGTCATCATTAACCCAGATTGTAAAGGAAATTTCTCTGTATTTGTATTAAATAATTTATGTACTTATGTATGTATTTCCAACTAACAATTTTAGGTTGAAAGAATGTTTCCCAAACATTTCCATTAAGTAACAAAAATGTTAACGTTATAATGTTATAATGTTATAATTATTATAACTTATTATAATTATTATAATTATAACGTTATAAACGTTATAATGTTAACGTATAATGTTAATGTTATTTTTAAAGTTTTAGGAATGTTCAAAACCAGTTTATTTACACATTGTATTAACATTATTGCTTGTTCGTTGAATGTTACGCAAACTTTCATTTTGTAACATTTCTAAAACATACCATTAACTACTTAAGAATAACGCTTATATATTATATACAACGTTAAAAAACATTCTACTAACAATAATACAAGAACCTTTTTGATAACTTTTTTGAGAGAACTTTCAAAGAACGTTAGTCAACGTTTCGAGAATGTTTGCTGTTAGCTAGGTTGACTGTAGACTGACAGTCAGAAAATGAATGTCTACGTAAATTTTTGGCCACCACAACCAGCTCAGTCAGATGAGAAAAAAAATTGCAAGTGGCAGCTTACAGCATTCTCTGATCTTTGCTGAAAGAAGACTGGGCAGAAGGTTGTCTGGAGGTCACCAAGACCTAATTTCCAATTAGCAAAAAGCAGCAAGGAGCTCTGGAGGCCCGTCAGCTCTCAAAGGCACAAGGTCAGAAAATAGGTGAGGACAGACAGCACCGTGCATATCTAATGCAAGGCCCAATGAGATTTCCATTGATCTAAGCTCAGCCAATGGGAAGCAGATGCCAAGAGCTCCTCACACTGGCTGAAAGTTCTCCAAAAAAGATTTATTTTCCACGGCCACTGAAGGAGCATGACTGAGCCTGGCTAGAGGGCCTGAGAGTCTCTGAAGCAGAAAACTCAGAGTTAGATAAAGAATGGGATTGAGCGTGCAAGAGTGTGTGTGTGAGTGAAAGTGAAGTCAAGCTCTGCTCCAAGCCTGAGGGAATCTCACACTGCTCTGATCACATAGCCACACTCTTCCTCTCTTAGTGGTAGCCGGTCTGGTCTACACAAACCCTCTAAGCTCAAAGGAAAGCTGCATCCTGCTGCAACGGTTTTATAACAACCCGCCTCTGAGTTCCGCTGTTATTCTTCAAATGGCTGAGTAACATGTGGATGCGAGATACCGGAGGTGCATCTCACCTGGACAGGGACCTTGGCTTTGGAGAAGCAGGTCCATTTGTTTCTCGCACCTGGCCTTCTTGAGCTCACATTCACTGACATACGTGGTCCCATCTGAGGCACACACCTGCAAATATTCACGCCGAGGTTAGCACAGTGTGAGTAATGGATTAAACAACATTTAGCACACATTTTAACAAGTCAAAGGCCTGGGCAGCATATAGGTGGCATTCTGGGTAATGCAGATTCTGTTGGGTATTGCGATTAAATGTGTGGCTTTCTCATACCGGGCTGCGTGGAACAGACTGACAGGTGAAGTCGCACACACAACGATCGTCCTCTGTGTCGTCATCCCACGACCCACCGTACCTTCGACACCGGTCCTGCTCGCAGGTCTCGGACCCTGAGCCTGAACCTCCTGACCCACAATCTGTTTAAATACACACACACACACACATTTAATATTATACCACAGGGGCCTCCTACTTCTACCGAAATTAACATTTGGTCCCCACAGCTAAAACCTTTACAAAATTCAACTGTGCACAGAATTAAACAGACACTGATTTTAGAGATATAAACACACCATCTCATACAATACCTACAATTTGCACATAACTGTGGATAAGTACTTTGAAAGTTTCAAAAAAGCAAAGACAAATAAGACACGAGCACACTGGGGACCACACACAAACACGTATTAGCATATCTGTATGCAGCACATTGTCTTCTAATAAAACAAAATATTGCCAGGTACTCAAGCTTTTTTTTTAACATGGCTGCCAAAAATGAATGGACAGTCTTTGGCAAAGTATTTAGACATTCAGCACATACAGGGCAGCGAATATTGAGATTTTCTTCACTTTAGACTGAAGATTGAACCAAAGGTGCTGCTGGAAGAGGAAGATAATGACCAGCTATGGAAATTCTCAGCGAATAACAAAATAAATTAAATGCAACGCCATTGCACCACCAGCTAACTGTCCCTTACGCTTCGATTAAAAGTGAAATAACTGACAATCCGTTATCTAACGCTAGAAATCAATGTGAGGGGCTGTTTCGCGGCCAAGATTCCTGATGTTAGTAATTACACATCATTATACTGGCTGCAATTACCATCAGTTCAGGTTCTGGGAAAGTTTCTCTATAGGCTGCTGTATGAATCCCAAAAAGACAAATCTTGATTCTCTCCAGGATCCAAACTTTAAGGATTATAGTGAGGAAATGGTAAGGCTTTTTCTCCAGATGAGTCGCCCCATTAAACACACTCTTATCTAGCCTATTTAATTAGAATTAAAGTTCATTAGTCAACAAAGTAGACTTGCTGGAGATATAAAGTACTGCTTTTTGTAACAGAGCATTGCAGTTCATTATTGTTAATAAAAGCTGTGACAGAGCTCCAGTCAAAAAGAAAGAAAGCACTTTGGTAAAACTTAAAGTATCTTTTACAGTGCACACATAAACAGTGCACATATTAACAGGCTAGAGCATTTACACACATGCACAGGCACACACACTATCCCTAACAGAAAACTTTATGCATTTTTACAATATGAAAAATAGTTTATTTACTGTGTTTTTACAAATGAGGATATTTCCAAAATGAGGTTTTGCTCAGATTTGTCAAGTTTTTGCTGACTTTTAGGTACAAATTTTGTCCCCAATATATGGTTAAGTAAACAAACACAGCCCGGGTAAGCAGCGCAGTGCTGCATTGCTACAGCACAGCACTATAATCTAAATACACAGCACAATCAGCGTAGGCTTTTATGAAGCAACATGATGAAGTCTACTGCTAACCTGTTGTTTTAAAACTTCAGACATTTGTCAGGCTTAATGTAAGTTTAACACTCAAACATACAACCAGCACTTTCTAATCAGAAAATGAACAGCAAAGGTGATTTAAGCAGTTTACAGCTACACTTTGGGGTTTTGGATAATGATTGTCATTCTGGATGCAAATGTGGTCTCCCTTCTCATGTCAATTAAATTTCACCACAATGAAGTTTGTAATGTTTTTGTATTTTGACATTCCTCTTTGGCATTTTTTAATTTATTTGCCATTTCTAAAGAAATCAATGTGTAACCCAGAAATGCTCTGCACAGAGCAATGTCCCCATTTTGCTATAGAAACACAGCCAGAAAGAAACCACATAGCTTAGCATGCTAATAACAAAAGATCATGCCTTTTTCCATAAGGCAAACCTACAAAATCTGCATGTCAATTGATCACCAAAAAACAGGGGTGGATACTTATTCCAATGTCACGACCCTAAACTAAACGTGTTTCTTTCTTCACAAACACAGCTGGGTAAGGTAACCCCTTGCTCTCTGATGGGAAAATCGATTGTGTATAGGTGGAAATGACACTTAGCCTAAAACATAGTCTTAAGTAGATTATGGAGCTGGTCACAGTAAAGGCTAGCTAGAGGTTGGTCAGCCCCGATACGTCTTATCAAGAATTCGCACTGACAGCCCTCGCAGGGTCGATACTTGGGGAGGCCATTCAATTCATTAGCCCTAGTCTGGAAACAATAGAATCACTGGAGCCTGAAGACCTGGCCACATTGATACAGAGAGCAAATGCACTCGCTCCAGACAGCAGGTTTCTGCTTCAGAGCATTAGTGATCCTCAGAAGTGATGTGAAGAGATGTGATATTTTGCTTAATGTAAGCCGAGCTGAATTCACGCCTTAGGGCAAAGTCTTGTTAAGATCAGCCAAGAGACTCCAAGGGGAAATAATGTAACATTTTGACTATGATCATTAAAAGCTTTTCCTTTTTTCCATCATGTGTCTATTATTGAGACACAACAAACTGTTTTAAATATCTGAAAAACAATATTGACAACAGCAATTTCTTTAGATTTACCATGTTTAAAAGATGGTTTTAGCTAGTTAAAGGGATAGTTCACCCAAAAATGAATATTTTTTTTTATCATTTGCTCACCCTCATATCATTACAAACCTTTTCTTCTGTGGAACACAAAGAAGATATTTTGAGAAATGTCTCATATGTTTCCATACAATGGAAGTTAATACGTGCCACAGTTATGTGGTTACCCAAATACTTCAAAATGTCTTCTTTTGTGTTTCTCAGAAGCAAAAAATATAGGTTTGGAATAACATGAGAGTAAGTAAGCGATAAAAGAATTTTTATTTTTGTCTGAACTATCCTTTTGAAGCTGGTCTAGCTGATCTCTCAGCCACTGTTTAGCTGATCGTTCAGCTGTTCCACTAGCCCAAATCTCCTTTAAAACCTGAACAGGCTGGAAGTCGAACAGGCCAGCTTAGGCTGTTTCTTTTTTCAGTAGGGGAAGCAGAGCATATATTTTTTACTAGCAGCTTTGTACGTAAAAGACCCATTACTGACTCGACATGCACTTTTGTCCCCCTCATCACTGATACAGTAAATAATATGCTTAAACGAAAGCTTCCAAACTCTGTCTCATAAGCCTGACCACAGAGCAGAGGCAGTAATAATTTCCATATATGAGGCTCTCTGGGCCACCTAAGCCCAATTGTGCAAGCTAAGCAAGAGATGAAAGCATTTACATTTCCTGTTACGTCCGTGCTAGCAGTTAAAAAAAAGAGACGTAAAAAGGTGAATAAATAAAACCGGTAGCGCGGTGGATGCGAGTGGTGGGGAGGAGGTGCTAATTAGTTTCTGTCCTTTGATGTCACCGCCACCCGTGCCGCACACGAGCCTTTCAATTATCGAACGGCAAGAAGCACGCATCAGCTGTCCTCAAAGTCCCTTCCCGTCTCTTTAACTCAATCATGTACTTACGAGGTTCCATTTAGCCATGGGTTTTACATTAAGATGAAGAGCTGAAAGAATAAAGAGGCAGACAGAGTGAAAGCAAAGTGGGTAAACAGAGACTGAATAACTACAGCAGAAAAAACACATGGCCCATCAAGGGGTGAGAGGGTTTTCTGGGCAATGAGGAGATAGATGATGGGCGGAGAGAGAAACAAGAGGAAAAGGAGGGAAAAAATGTCAGACTGAAGACAGGAAGAGGACGTTGACCTTCAGAGTTTACTGCTAGTTTGTTGCAGGTGGCTGGGATGCCTTACTGTGAATGCATAACTCCCATGGAAACACACAGAGACCTTCTAAATGTCACACCTCAGTTCGGCACACACACAACCGCATATCCTCTGCTGTTCCCTTACCGTTTTTATTTCCCCCCCAGAGAGTCAACATTCACATTCATCATAAGTTGTTGACCTCTGTATCTCACACTACGGGTACACACACACATCTCTTTGGCCTTCATGACTGGCTGGTTGGTTGGTTGTTTTCTGTTTATTTGTAATTTGTCACCCTGCAGATGGGCATTATTGAAAGACCTGGACAGTTCCTTAGAGTAATCGTAACGCTGCCAACATAAAGAGCAATAGGGCATCCTGGTAGCCTGCAGAGCTGAGGGAAGTTCTTTAAGAGAAGATACCTGAGTGTAATGGATGATTGCACTCTCTCCCCAGCTAACAATTTTAGGTTGTAATAACATTTCTGTAATGTTTCCATTATGTAACAAAACATTAAAAATGTAATTCTGAAAGTCTTGGGAACATACAGTTTTTTAAATGTTGTATTAACGTTATTGCTTGGTAATAAAAACGCTATTCAAATGTTCATTTTGTAATGGTTTTAAAATGTTCACTAATAACTTAAGAATAACACGTTTGATATATGACAATGCTAAAGAATGCTTTCTGAGAGAACAATAGCAAATGTTCTTAGAACGTTCCCTGTTAGCTGGGTCTTCTGTTCACCTTTTCTCCAATTCTCTTCCAGCAGGAGATCAAGCTTACGGGCTGCATTACGTTGATATTTCCAAAGCATAATCCTATTTAGTAAATGTATACTCAATTAAAAAGGGGCTGTGGCCCTAAGGTGATGCTCGGCTCTGCTTCTATCGCTTTGTCAGTGTCTACAATGAGTCTTGCTTCAGACTAGCAGAGTGTGAAATTAAACAGGTGATAAATTCACCGCTATGGCCAAATGCAGAGAAGACTGTCATTTTTCATAACCTCAGAATAAGAGAGTGAGAGAACGTTGGCATTATGTTCTTATGACTAATGAATATGCGATTTTAAGGCAAGTCTAAATAAATGAACAAATCACCACCCCCCCCTTTGGACCCAGAAATGAAAATGTTTTAATTTGACACTTTTGCTCTGAAGCTAGTGAGCTGCCTACAGAGGCTGTAAGGGTGCTCCAGACATGAAGCCCTTTAAAAATTCCTATAGAAGACCAATTATAAGGCAGCATCACATTTCTTTTATGCAATCCCATAATACACTGCATCGATCTTAGCGACAAAACATATCATTGTAACTAACAATAAAAAATACTATTTATCCAATACTTGTCTATGCTACACACTGTTTTTATGCTTTCCATTTCCATTTATGCATTTGGCAGTCTTACAGTATATTTAAAGAGACTTCAAGCTACATATTTTATCAGTCTGTATGTTCACTGAAAAACAAACCCACAACCTTTGCTCTGCTAACGCAATGCTCTTCCTGTTGAGGTACAGGAACACGTAAACATGCTAACGTTAAACTCAGAGTGGAGTTTGAAATCAGAGTGCAGGAAGTAGTCACCAAGGCTTTGCAACAAAGCTTTAGTTTACACCTACCAGCCCACTAGAGGTGTACCATCACATAAACAAAACATAATACATATATGTAGGGTAGACAAAACAGCTCTATTTTTTTAGAGCTAAACTTTTACTTAGTAGTAACTGATCACTATTCTTTTCCTCACAAATACCTGTGGCCAAACCCTGTGCTTCAGCTGCAGCTGGGTCACTGCTCTAGACTGGAAATAAAACTGACAAAGCAAGAGCTACTGGCCTTTAGGTCAGTACTAGGTCAGTATAGTCGGAACTATAACAGCCCCTCTCAACACAGCTTACAAAACTAGACAGAATAGTCTGTTGAGACCTAGTGGTGAAAAAACATAATTTTTTACTAGCTAACTGGCTGCTGAGAATGACATAAGTGAGACATGACATCATCACTATTCAGCGACAAAGAAAAAATACAGAGAACACAAGGTGAATACTGATGGCTGTGTTTCATGCTCCACATGCTGTATGAAGGGTCACTAAGTGCAGTCAATGCGAGGAGGTTAAATTGGCCGCAATAAACTGTTTTGAGTGAATGCATTAACTCAGCTGGCCCTGAGCAGAACTGCAACTGTGCACAAATGAAAAAATATCAGGGAGGTCTGATCTCCAATTGTCTCATCACATGTGTGTCTCTGGCCAAAAAAACTATTTGGGCAATTAAACCTAAAACACCTAAAAATGCTTGAATGTGTTTATATTATATAACAAAACATAAAACCATGCGACATTCATTTAAAATAAAGATAGTACAGGCACACTCTTCAAGCAATGTGGCTTTATATTATAAAACAACTGATATTCCAGCTAACAACTTAAGATTGTAAAAACGCTTGTTTTTACAATTGAAACATCAATTAAAACAAATGTTATTTTAATTGGCCTAACAATGTTCAAAACGTCCAGTTTTTTAGGTGCATTAACATTACCGTTGGTTTTAAGAACATTATTTATTGTTCTTATTTATTGTTTTTTTTAATTCTGTAACATTTAAATTCTGTAACTCTCCACTAACTTAAGAAACACATTTACGAAATATATGATATATATACTGTAACTGCTAACATCATTGCAAGAACATTTTTGATAGCTTTGAGAGAACTTTTAGAGAATGTTAGCCAACTTTCTGAGAACATTCCTGGTTAACTGAGAAGTATTTGAATGCTTTCCAGTTGTCAAACTTTGTGTATCATTTCTATAGATAAAGTGCTAGAGAACCTTTGTGAACTTCATTTATCAATTCACTGTAAAATACTTCCAGAAATGGCTCAGAATTTTGAATAAAATGATGAAAAACGTTAAACAACAGTTGACAGTTTGATGTTATATAATGCAATGACATCCATACTTTCTTAATGTGACGTAAATGTCCAAAAGTGTCAGAATTTATTCTGGGGTGACTGTATAAATTGTATACACATGAGCGTACCTTCATCACAGACGCCAGGTTTGGCCACCTCTATCTTCCTTTGTTTTGTGCAGGAAGCCAGTCGCACCTCACAGTCATTGTTATAGGTGGTGCCATCGCTGCCACACACGGGTTTAACCGGCTGACCTGTGCACTGCTGGCATTCACATTTGTTCTGCACGCATCGCGCGCCCCAGCTACACACAGTGCTGCCACAGGTTTCTGATCACATACACAAATAACAGCACATAATTCATATACAAACAAACGACACAAGAAACAAGTTCAACCTGCAAAAACATCCAAATTTATTCACATGGGATTGTAAACCTCACAAACTATAGGATCCAGGACGTTTGTGCATGTAAAATCATGAAGCAGACATAACATTATTTGGAACAAGGGCTAAAACAGTTTCTTGCATTTTGACAAAAAAACGATTACATGGGCATATGTGTCAAATATCAACAAACTCAAACTGATGAATGTATGAGCATGTATGAAGATGATAGCTGGGTTGACTGCAGGGTTGCACAAAATTCAGAATTTAAGAATTGGCTCCCTTTCAATTCATGAGTAGGAATTTGAATTGAATTGGCCGTGCCCAACAGGATGCTGATTGGAATTTGAACTGGAATGACAGGAAGAGAAATTTACTAAATTCAAAGTTTATCAGAGTCACAAAGCAATGGACTTTTGTTAGTCCAATCCAACAAAAAATAGGAAGGAACAGTTACATTCTAAGTTGTTAATTTTATGTTAACTGTATCTTGTAGGAGTCTGAAAAGAAGGGAGTTTTACATTTATTAACTCCACAGTGGCAGAAGTTATTTGTATTCTTCCATGATGGTCCATAAAAAAGTTTTAATTAAAATTATATTTGTTATAAATATAAAAAACACTAACACAAAACAGAAATTAAATAAATTTCTTTGGGTGAATCCTACTTTCTTACATTCCAATTCATATTCCAATTCAGCATCAGGTATGCTACCTCAATTCAAATTCAATTCAAATTCAATTGAATTGGAATTCAAAAGGCAATCTCAATCCAATTCTGATCGGCGCACAATCCCTGATGGCATTATGTTTACTCACTGCATTCTCCATAGGCCACCACTCTCAGATCCAGCTGATTGGTGCAGGCTTTCACGTTCAGCTTGCATTCGTTGTCGTATGTCATCCCGTCGCTTCCGCACACAGGCTGTCGCGTGTCCAGACACCCTTTGGGGCACACGCAGCGGCCGGTCTGAGTGTCGCAGATTGCGCCAAATGAACAGTTGGTGCAGGACTCGTCAGCTAAAAAGGAAGAGTGACGTCAGTGAATAGATTCAGATACAGATTCGCACCGTTGCTCACTGGGATCAGTCTCAGCTGCCCGTCCGCCTGTCCGCTTTGTTCAAATCTCTCCGCAAAGCCTGGGCTGAAGCATCCTTCTTCTAATCGAGGGCCATTTATAGTCACTCTGTTGACTGTTTCAAGACTGCACAGGAAGCACAGCTTAACATTAATTATGATCAAACATGTCAAATCTATCTATCAACCTATCTGTCTGTCTGTCTGTCTGCCTGCCTGCCTGCCTGTTCGTTCGTCTGTTCAAACACCCACCCATCAATCCATCCATCCACTGTATGTGTGTGTATATATATATTACATCAATGTCAGCTTTTCACTGGTAATCATGGCCAAAAGGGTTCATAGTAAAATGATATTATTGCAGTATCTATTGAAATGAGTTCAATCTATTGAAATCAGTTCATCTTTTATTTTGTGTATTTAGTGTTTTTTTTTGACCATGCAGGGAGGCAGAGAGAGTTTGTCATTACTGTGGCTCCTAAGGCAAAATGTTAAATGGGTACACTAGCACCGCCTACTGTGCTGGAGTGTCAACCATATACTGGTGTTGAGTTACTCACAATATTATATGTATAGTATTAACATGGTAACAATCATGGTTAATAATATTATGGTTATTGTCAATACCAGTATATTGTGCCACCCCCTACGTCTCTCTTTATGCATTTAAAGATTTCTGTTGTAAAACATACAGTTCTGTAGACTAACAGGCTGACAGCAATTATTTTCTTTCAGTAATTTCTGGTTCAAGTAGTTTAAGAACAACATTGCCAAAAAACACTATGTACACATTTTTTACTATTCATAAAACATGACATTTGTGCTTCCTTAGTCTTAAAAAAACACCAGCCACCACTGATTCCACAGTTTACAGCTACAGCTACAATCCCCTTCTAATCAGTTCAGCTGTGCTTCTCCTCCTGCTGTATATTAGATATCTTGCTATGATTTCGGAAAGCCCAATTAATCAGTAAAACAAAATGTGGCTCCAACAGGCAGGGAGGCAACATGGCCAATGACAATTACACCTGGGGGATTGCATTAGAGCAACTGCTATCACATTCAATTAGTGCTGGGGTAATAACAACAGCTGATTTAGTGTTAATGAAGAGAGGTCCTAATGCATAAATCTCTCCTCTGTCGTCTACCAACCTGTTTATTACGCATTAATAAAATGACCTGGCCTTCTCTCAGTCAACCTCGGGGCTTCAGTGTTTGGTCGACTTATTAAAAGCAGCTGCAGCGTGCTACCCAGTGGCCGGCTGAGAGCGCTTCATCCTGACAAGTTGAATGCAGGGCAATAAATCACCTTCTCATGGCTGCTGATCTCCTCCTATATCAGTTTGTGTGTCTTGATAAAGGCATTTCTTTATCAGTTGCAACTTGTTTCCATGCCTTCATAGCTTTAGCAGAGTGTAGTGAAAAATATACAAGCATTCGTTCAGTATAAAACAATGCTTAAGCACCCAGAGGGAAGAGATGGGTCATGGTGATTAGTTTTTAGATGAGTCATCTAAACACAAACTATTTAAAGCTGCTATCTGTAACTTTTTCTAGTTTAAAATAAGCAAAAATCAGTTTTTGAACAAGTACATAACAGATCAGTGTTCACAACGGTCTTCTTACCTAATGCCGATTTGCGAAGGTAAGCTTATAATAATGATTCATAATTTAAGCTACCAGGACTGAATTCCCAGGAAATATCAGTTTGGCTTCACTGGACTTCACAACATATGTGAAAAGCATGTAACCTGCAATTTTATGTTTCAAACAGAGATGGCGATAGAGAGACAAAAGATGTACTGCAGCATTAAATAAATAAATAAATGAACACAAAGTAAAAAGATGCCATTAAACAAATACTTAAAATGTATTGTCTTTGTTTTCAAGACTATTTTCAAGACAAAAATGTTGTTTTCACATTAATTTGGAGATTCGGAATATTCGGAATTATTTGCAATAATATATTTAGGACTACAAATTTTATTGTTAGGTCAGATTATGAATAATTAGTTACATTTTTTATCGATTAACAGCACTAATATATGTCTGTGTGTCAGTTGAACTGAACTGTTATCACATTCAATTAGTGCTGGGGTAATAAAAACAGCTGATTTAGTGTTAACAGAATCATCAAGCAGTGTAGATAAATAATATCCATAATGCAGAGTCCAAGGCCCTATACGTGAGTACATACACAGGCCTGTAGGGCTGAGCTTAGCCTTATGGGAGAAGTGGAGACAATTTGTCTGTTCAGCCCTGAAGTACTACAGATGAGCAGTAAACTGCTCTCTTTGGCCAGAGGAGAGGAAGGAAGAACATTCTTAATGTTGGGTGCAGAGCAACGCTTTTTTGTGAATAGCCGTAAAAAATTCCCCAGCGATTGGTGGCTGGGCAAGGGCACCTGCTCTAATAGTCTGCTCCATCTCCTACAAGTTTATATTTACTGCCCTCTCGCTTTCACCACTGCTTGATGATTTTTCTTCCTCCACCAGCTCAGTGTCATGCAGGTGACCTATATCCCCCGACTGTGGCCACTAACATTTCAATCACCGATAAAAACTGCTTATTTGTTGCTGACTCTTTCATTTCCTTGCATATAAATGTATACATATTGGTTCTCGGAGGGACAGTTATCACGTACTCCATTACAGCGGAGAGCTTCCCCGCGGTTGCGCGACAAGGTCAGCCGCCACTCAAACGTGCAGAAAAAAATCAGAATAATAAACAATGTCAATCATATCTCTATCAGACTGAACCTGAACTATAAAGATAAGGGCATTTATGGGTCTCCCTCTAAGCAGAGAGAAAATGAAATGAAATTTGGCCAGGGGCGCTGCACACTCCCTCTCACGTGGGCACATTGCTACAAACAGCGACCCATATATGAGTGTTGGAGAACAAATGCACACAAACACAGCTGGGGTCTGAGTAAGGCAGAGGCTGCGATCTGAATGGGCCTGGATAATTAATGCTGATAATAATAGAATTCACTTGCGGCAGAGACCTTGGCTGTGTACACTGTTCTAAATGAACACCGTTTCCTTCCGTATGATTAGATGTTTGGGGCCGGTCTTTATTGCCCTGCTCCGCTGACACCTGCTCCAGCGAGCGGCCGGCCACAGCAATAGTGCTGTAAAACTAATGCAGCAGTAGCATGGATGAATGTTCGAAAACGATTATTCCCAGCTGGAGAAACCAGTTTTATACCAGTTTCACTTGGTTTATAGAACACACTGGCTGTTTGGCTGGTCAAAGGTGGTCATCCAGCTCTAACCATCTTTGCCTACCAGACTGAAACCAGTTCCACCAGATGATTAACCATATAAACAGCTAATAAAATAAAATATAATAAAATATTTTATCAGGATTTTTACCTTTTTGACACAGGAAATAGCACCTACAATTAAAGCACAAGTGTTTCTTTCTACCTTTTCCATAACCTTCAGCATTAAGACTATTTTCATATCATATGGATGGAAAAGATGAAACATAGACAAAACCTGCTGCCTTGCTTTAATCAGACCCACCCAAAGTGTGGGTTAATTCTTCAAGAGGCTCTGTGGGTAGTTAAGCTGATGTTCCAGAAGCCTCTGAGGAGAGAGATATCACAATCATATGTCATTTACTATCTGGCAACGTATACAGCAAGATGGGCGGCACTGCAATAAAGAGCAACTGTGGCCTGCAGCGCTCTTTTCCAAGATGAAACCTACCACTACCAAATGACCCCCAGCATCCATTTCAAAGACCCCGTCCGCACATGCTCAGAATCCACGCTGCGAACACATCACACTTTCTTTAAACGTCAACACAAAACCCTCAGCCCATACTCTCTGAACTTAAGTCGACAGCAAAATAGACTGGCTTTACAAAGGGCTCTAAGTTTAGCTGCGATCCACAAGCAAGTCCACTTAATATTCCTCTCCCAAGTGAATGCACAAAAGACAGGCAACAAAAAAATGATTTACAAGTCTTTTGTGAGAAAAACACACAAACATGTGTTTGTCTGAGGGGTGAACGGGCCTCTCCGCAGACTTATCTGGAGCGCGCTTACAAAGCCAGACAAAAAAACCATGAGTCATGCAAACAATTACCGTGAAGGATGCTGCCCTCTTTAATTCTAACTTAAGTGCATCATTTCAAAAAAAGGTCGCGGAGGAGGAAAATTACAGTCCTCTCTTGAAATATCGGTGGAGTGCTTAAGTGCAGGGGGTGGACGAGATGAAAAGCAAAGAGGGAGTGAGTGACATCAATGTGTGTGTACACTCACCACATGGTCCTTTGTGCTGTATCTGTATTTGTTTCTGTAGGGCACATCCCATGGCCTTCATCTGACATGAGCTGCTGTATGTGTGCCCATCGCTGCCGCAAACAGGGTCTTGGTCCTGCGGACACGCGTCGGAGCACTCACACACGGGTTCGCCATTCTTCACCACACACACGGCTCCAAACTCGCAAGTCTTCTTCAGGCAGGGGCTCTCCAGGTTAAGATCTGCCCCAAAAAGCAGTTCAGAGACATGTGTTACCATAAAGAAGACAGAAAGAAAGGAAAGGAAACAGAGGACAAGGAGAAAGAATTTGGGCAGGGGGATTCACAATGCTCTGGTTCACTTTGGCCACATACACAGTGCAGCAGCTAAATACAGATGTTATTTCAAGTCTGCGTGTTTAATTCTGTTCTGTATAGACGAGAAGCTTTAAAGACACAGAAACTAGACACAAAGTGACCTGACTCATTCACAAATTATGATGCTGCCTTCAACATAGCTGCTCCCACCAGCCTTGTGGTCTTACAATAACATTAAGTTGCAGGGAAAGTGTCCTAATTACAGGCAACAGCTTAAAATGCATAAACAAAACAGTGCTTTTATGTACAACGGTTTAACTAATCACTGCCAGACATTACTATGGTTCCAGTGGCAAATATTTCTTTAATTTGAAACAGCCAGACAGATGGTTATCACTATATTAACCACCTCTGGATTGGGAGTCAGTCCTGTTTTCTGTTCACACAAAGAATGATAATTTAGAGGATTCACTCCTCTACATAAACGTGACTGCCACACTTTCCAATGTGTACACGACTTTCAATTTAGCAGAAAGTGTTAATTTCTTCTTGATGTTTCTGACTCAAAAATCAACATTTCTCTTGTGTAAGGTTTTTGAACAGATTTTCTGTTTTTTCTCCACCCATAATGCCTGATGGCCTGAGATAATGTCCTAAGAACCACTTGCTGCACAGATAAGCATCCGCACGGGGCTCCACACTTTGTAGCTGCAAACACGAAGCCTCATTAGACTGTCCAATCAGAACTCTAACTGCTTACATCTCATTTCATGCATCACTACCAAACCTCCCTCAACAGTGCACAGAAAGCAAAAAAGACGGACAGACACAAAGTAAAGCACAAAGCATCATCGCAGAAAAGGGAGTGCTCTAGTTAATAATTCAGTGCGCCGGGCTACAGCACAGATATGAAATATGAAGATGAGAGGAAGTAGCTGGGACTCTCAGTGGTGCCACAGCAGTTCCACTGTAAGTTCATTAACTGCTGCAGTTAGCAGACATAGGGCTGGGGGACACAGAGACCGAGCACAAGCCTGCTTCTGATGCTTACACAGAGAGAGAGAGAGAGAGAGAGAGGAAAAAGAGAGAGAGATGAGAGAGTGGAAGTGGGTCAGCAGTGAACCAGCATAGCTCACAGTCTTCAGGAGGAGAACTTTCGTCCCAAAGTAAGCCCTTATTTCGCCCAGTCAGGAGCGATTTTTTAAAAAACAGGCAAATAAAAATGAATGCACAGAGAAGATAGGAGGTGGCTTCTGAGGGAGATATTGTTAAAGAAATAGCTCACTCCAAGATTATAATCTGACACAAAAACTTGTGTGATATAAATATTACAATAATACGTAATACATTTGTCATCATTTAGTCACTGTCTTGTGATTTCAATCCATATGATTCTGTGAATAATTCATACATATGTATGAATGCTTTTATTCATACAATAAAAATTTATTTAACAGCTTTGACAGAAAGGAAGATTTTACCCTCTGGCTATTTATTTTCATCATATGGAAAAGAGCAGCGTATACATTCTCCAACATCTCTATGGAAAAATAAATCATACAGGTTTGGAACACCATGAGTGTAAGTAAATGTTGACATAATTTTTGGGTGAGTTATTCCTTTAAATTAAAAATAAACAAAGCACTGCGCATTTGTATGCTTGGGGTTTAGGGCCGGGGGTGGAGAAGGGCTAGAAGATTAAATGTGATGTGTTTGCACTTTCACACTAAGATTAAAGACACGTCAAAATAAAGGGCAGCCCGTCAGGTTCACTCAGTGTTGTTTCTGAGGTAAAAATGACAGGATGATGGTAAATGTTTGCAGGTGCATGTTGGTTTGTGTATGCGAATGTGGATTACATGCTTTTGTTTGTTGTTTGCCTGTCTGTCTTTGTACATGTGTACATATAAATGAAGTGAGGTGCATGTGTATACGACTATCCCTCCAACTCAGTGTTATTTTGTTTGTGTGTGTGTGTGTGTGTGTGTGTGTGTGTGAAAGAGTGGGTTACTGGGATACTGTGGACAAATTTGCACCCAAAAGTCAGCAAAACCTGACAAATCTGAGCAAAACATCCTTTTGGGGATGTCCTCGTTTGTAAAAATGCTACAAAAATATAGTAAACAAGACTTCAATAGAAGTCTGTGGAATGTCCCCATTTAGATAGATAAAGTAAACGTGTGTGTGTGCGCCCCCTACCTGTGCTGTCACTGCAGTAATTATTCCTGGATTAGATGTCATCGTGCTCTAATAATATTACAGCCCCACTGATACTTTTAATATCGCACACAAACAGGCATTGCACTGCCTTCAGATAAATCAAATACACCTTATCCTCAAAATAACTTTCTTTTCCAATATGATAGGAACAAATAAGCACAAAATAATACAGGAGAAAAAGGTGTCATATCTAGAACTTCTAGACAGAGTAGTGAGATTCTAAAACCTAGTGAGCTGCCCATGGCATGAAATGGTAGGAAATTTAATTATGCTGCCTTATAAGACACCTGGTTTTAGCCAAACCCTCAGGTGCGGTCACATTGTATTTTGCACTCCATTTACTTCCACATGCTAAGTTTACAAAGCAGCTGGTTTAAGTTGGTGAACTCTAATATGCAAATCTGCATTAACACAACAGTTGTTAAAAGAACACACATGAGATCCCATGATACTTTGGATACTGTCTTAAAAAGCAGCTGTTTATGCAGGCTGCAGGCAGCGAGGCCTCGCACTAGGTGCTGGAACAGAGTTAGAGATTTATTGCGTTCATTAAGTATGATTTAGCAATAGTTTTACTGTCTTTCCAGTTTTGGAGGATGAAACTAGGGTGTCTGTCTAGCAGCCTTAGACTCTCATTCTGCCCCAGACTCAGAGATTTAGTGAACTGCACGGGACAGTGGGAGATTGGAACGTAACCCTTGTCTAACCTCTTCCTGGCAACTACATATAATCCCACCCCACATCTGAAGGCAGCAGCCGGGGAGAAGGAGGAGAGCATATCAAACCAATATCAAGCACAGCACGCATCAAAAGGCGTGTTTCGTGCTGCCAAGCACGTTTCTTGTGACGGAAATCAAGTAGCGCCACACACATATCCTTTCTAAACCCCCATATGTACCCACTTTAAGTACTCGGCTATGCCAACGAAAATATAAACAGAAGTGGGAAGCAAGCAGGCTACCTTCACCACTGCTGTGTTCCTCTGCTGATCTAAAAGTGGCCTACAGTAGAAGCTCTTCTAAGGGAATGTTTCCGCTGAAACGTGGCTATTGATTTCTCTGCAGAGAAACAGAGCTTAAAATACGCCCTGAACTGGCACAAAACGGCGTAAACAGTGGATCTCTGCCTAATTTTCCAGGCCTTGAAAGCGGGCTTTTCCTCCAGATCTCCTCTCCCAACACCTCTCCATCTGCGCATTCTAAGCGCAGGCTGGAAGACGATGAAATTGAGCTCATCAGTAAAGCCCTTTTGGCCTTCAGAATTGTTCAATGACCTGTTTCTCATGGCACGCCTCCTAAAACCCAACTGCAGCCTGCGGGCCTCGTCCCAAGCAACTTTTCGTTTCTTTAAAAAGATGAAAGAATTTCTCACACTAAAAAAGGAACAAGACTCAAAATGGTAAAGAAAACCGCCGCTCGCATGGTTTCCCTGTCTGACGTACTGTTATTTTATGTTTTTCTATCTCTGGGGGCTGGAAAAATTTGAGCAGATTTAATAAGGAAGAGAGAGCGAGAGAAAGTTCTCAGAGAAATAACGTTACATGCAACTACGATTACAGACTTCGTAAAGAGAAAAACTTCTAGCAGCCTGGCTTTGGTATACTGAGATGGCTTGCATATTCTCTCAGTAAAAAAATGAGTGGTTTTCTGAGAGTGGCAGTCTCTTTGAAATAGTGGGCTGCTATCCCTGAGGCCTGTGCTACAGCAGCAGTCTTCAAGGACTCCAGCTGTACGCTGGATGACAGCCATATGCCTCTGTGGGACTGCCACTAGGATGAGATGCACGCAGAACTGGCACATTTCAAGAATTTTAGAGGTTCGTATACGTAACCGTGAGGAATGCTACGGAAGATGGGCTGTGTAAGTAAAAAGAAATAGACATTGAAAAGTGGCAGAGTACATTAATTAGCAGGCCACGCAAAAATGTAAGGGTGCGTGTGTGGAAAAGCAGCCCTGATAATGAGAAGGTGTGAGGAAATAGCAGGGCTTGGAAGAGCTGAGTAATTGCTGTGATCGTGAACTGTGGGCCAGGGGTGTCGCTCTTTTTAGACCTCTTCCGCCACATTTGGAGGTTCTCTGCGGTGTTATATAATATCCATGCTGTGGCCCCACCCCCAGCTCAACACTGAACTCTCATATTACGTTTTACATTTGTTCTTGTACCATTTAATTACTACTGCCATTGAAACACAGTGTTAAGGACTATTAACACAGACGGCATACAAAGGTTTCTCTTCTTTTGATGGCAGGCCAATGTTCTTTATCCTGACACCCCGCCACTCAGGGGACACGCCCACTCACAGCTTACCGCTGCTATGTGTTAAGGTGTTAAGGTTAAGCTCTTCATGCTGATCAACACCTCAGAAACAATTTGGTCATCATTTCCTCACCCTTACGTCATTCCATGTTCATTTTCTTGGAATATGATGGAATATAAAGTCATATGGATCACTTTTATGATGTTTGTGAATAAAAATAAAGTAAAATAGGTTTAAAACACTAAAGGTAAAGAAAACAATGACATGATGTTTGTTTCTGTTTAAACTATTCCTTTAACTTGATTTAAGGGATGTCAAATGCAGACAGCAAACCAGCACATACTACATGGGGTCTTCAGGTGGAATACCATCAGTTCCAACGCATCTGTTAGTTTAACAGTGTGTACGACTGTAAGCATGGAAAATTTTTCTAGCGAACTGCTGTAGCTTCGCACATGCATATGGAGATCTGCTCGGCTTTAAGCCTCGTATCGGGATTACGGGGCATGTGCGAATCGTGATACGAGCGTTCACACGAGCGTGAGAAAAAAGCGGCTCTTCTATCTATTCGCTCCCTCGCATCTTGCCAATATGAGAGAAGCTTGTGAGTTCCAGCAAGCTGTGCGTGTCTCACTTCCTGTGTCTCTGCATATCAGAGACCGCTAAAGCAGTGACTCCCCCATCACATCCCCCTCAGTTCACTTTTTCTCGTTCCCTACCCTTCCCTTCAGCTTGAGGGGAAACATTTATTAGCGTGTAGGAGAAGGTGTGAGGAAAATGGAGAGAAGAAAATATTAGCATGACAGCAGAAATCCCCCCAGAGGCAGTGTTTGGTTTCTGAAGGAGCACTTATCACCAAACAATGGCTTCAAGGGCGTCGAAACTTTCTTTCTCCCCACGCATTAAGAATTTAACCAAGGAACTAATTCTGTCGCCTTCTCCACACCACAAGGGAGGACATGGATGAGGTAAGACACAGTGAAACCGGACAGGCATAAAGTAAACAGAGAAAACAGTGGAATAGAGATAACAAGAGTGAATGAAAAAATCCCTGCTGAAAAAACAGCTTAAACCAGGTTTAAGCTCCCTTCCCTGATGGGCTTATCTGGTGTAAGATGGTCTACGGCTGGTCTAGCAGCTTTTTCAGCCTGGCCAAGCTGGTCTAAAGCTAGTTTAGTTGGTCCAAGTCTGACTAGCTGGAAGAGCCAAAAATCCTTCTAAAACCAGTAAACGAGACCATCCTGACCTGCCTGTGGGAGAACATAAAAAGGGGGAGAACATAAAAAACACACAAACAACGTAAGCTTTAAAAGAGAGTACAGAACGAGAAGGATCTATGGATGCTTTTAGCAGATGGGAAGCACTGCGCGTAGCACTCAAAACAGAGAAGAGAGAAAGGCAAGCAGAGGAGGATGAGGGAATGGAGGTAAGCGAGGGGGAAGGCAGACGTGCATTACAGAAGCATGCCGTACAAAGAGCCTCCTAACACAAACACACAGAAGCTGGTGCGGTATTTCCAACTTACAACAGCGACCCAGATTCAACCTCTCCTCACACAGTGGAGTGCAAAGGTTCATGCTAATTATAATCACGCTACCCTGGCTCTTCAATCTACACGTCTAATTGGATTCATTACACACATTTCTCTGGGCCCTCCAAAGTTCAATGGGTGCTTAACTTGTTATTGTTTCGTTTTTTCCAAAACAAAAAAAATCTAAGTTTGTGCCGTTTTCAGCGCGAGATGCTAATCAAATAAATATGCAAATGATAAATATTAATCAGAGTGCTTTGTCACCTGGGGCGCCTGATTCCCAGGCACCCCTTTTCACCGAGCTCCTGTTCAATGACATTGTGAGCAAGCCTGCGCACATACTTAGTCTTTATGAGTTACTGCCAATGGAAAAGAAAGAGAGAGTGAGAGATGGTGAGCTGGTGTATTCTGAGGTTCTGTTCACTCGAACGCAAGTTACGAAACATCCTCCGGACTGTAATGACAGCTGTGTATTTAGGTCAGCTTCATTTGCAGGATCCGTCTTGTGCCGCCTAGAGAAACAGACTGCTTTCTTTGCTTATCATTAAGAGTCCATTACGACCGGCACACCCACTGAGTTATAGAGTTCTGAAATTACATTGAAAGGAGCTGAGACGTGATAATGCACAGAGCTCATCATTCAAGGATTCAAAGACTTCAGACAAAGCGGACACTGTTTTTAATTTGATGCAAATGAAAATGAAGCAGCGAGGGATGTAAAACCTTCTGTTAAGTCTTTGTACTGTTGTTGTACCTGAGTGTTGGTCTTTCAGCAGTCTGTTTCAGCCAATGAAAACAAAGATCTTTCAGTGAATGAAAACAAAGATCTTTCAGCCAATGAAAACAAAGAATAAAATCATGGGCATGGTATTATTGTTAATACTATGGTTTTCTAGATATGATAATATGTAGATATATATTCTTAGAAGTATATGGAGAACCATGTAAATACCACTGTACTTGAATATATACTACATAATATATACTTGAATATATACTATAATAATCATTCAGTACCACGGTATATAGCAATCTGATACATTGGTACCACCACAGTACTATTCTGTACAGGTTCTTGATACTCAGTGGTATTAATGAAAATAATGTATTTCCATCCCTCATTGTGTCATTTTCATTCATTTTAAATTAAATATTGTTTCTTTTCTGACTAAAGCTTATTCATGTCTTGATAGGGTGAATTTTAATGACTGAATCTTTATTCTGTGTGTCTCTGTACCTCATACAGCCTCTGAAATAACTAAGACTAAGAATGAGATGGAAACGTGTTCGAGAGAAAAACTCAGTTCTTGTGTGCGGCGTCAGGCTGAACTTTGAGAACATCTCTGACAGGATGTTTAAAAGTTTCTGGAACTCCGTGACACTGGATCTCACTCTCTCTGTTTGTGATGGAGATGGCTTCCTGGAACTCATAAGACACTGATATAATGTCAGAGCCCATAAAGGGGGCGGGTCTCTGACCCTATACTATTTCTCTTCTTGTCATGCCTGTCTCTATGTATCTGCCACTGCTTCTTTTGACACAAGGGTTCATCTTAGATTCATCTGCTGCCTCACACATCTAAATAACAGACTGAAAAACCCTCACTGACACTAATGGGGGCTGGACTCTATATACACCAGTCTGTTCTAATGTTCCATCAACAGAACGTAATCTTGTCTTGTGTATCTTCAGCCCTTTGTTCTCCGTATTTCTCCATCTACAATGTTTTCTTCATTTCCTCATAAGCCACAGTCTCATGACGACCTTTCTCAGCGCCAGAGATTTCTTTCATATTAGAACAAACCGTGTCTCTCTCAAAGTACCTCTGACACCGTGAGCCAGCTGTATTTCTCTCCGAGGACAACGGGACCATGTCAGCCACTGGAACAAAACACTGACATGCTCACTGCTTCAAAGTGCTCAAACGCACACGTGTACACACAGAGCGCCTCTGCTATTGATTAGCGTGTGACGAGAGGTCCTTTAAAACATTTCCTACTGCGGGAGAGATGTGCTTTGTCACAACTGAATGTCTACTACAGGATTGACACAGTAAAACACACTCCACTTGCATCCTGTCTGCACTGATGTGAACCTAATGGGGGAGAGGAAAACAGAGCTAAAGAGAGAAAGAGAAAGACAGCAAGAGAGAGAGGACTAGAGAGGTGACGGAGGCAAAAAAAGAAGACAAAGCCCAACTTTTTCGGCATTAAACATCAAACTGAATGCAGGTGTCCAAAGCACAACACTTTGCTCATCAAAACCGTATCTTCCCCTGCATGAAAGACAGCCGGCCGGGCTCAGGTCCGCCACGGCGCTTTTGATGTTTAATTAATGTTCTGTTTGCAGAATATGCAAATAAAAATAAATGTGTTAAAAAAGCGTACTGTAACTTGCCACCAGCAAAAGCCTGAGAGGACCAAACATTTACTTTGTCAGAAATAATGAAATAAAGGCAAAAGACAGAATCACTATGCCTCTTTACATGTTAATTTATGCATCTTTCGCTGAAGACTAGAAAACAATCCTAATGAGTCATAGAGGCTGATAGTGAAGAGAGAAGAAAGAAAGTGAGAAGGAGGGGAAAGGAGAGATGCATCCAGCACCATAGTTACCTCATATGTGCTGCCAGAGAGTAGGACACACATAGCATTGGGAATAAATCAGAGAGATATTTCTGTACCATTAAAATGTGTTTGAATTCTGATCCCTGCCAAAACAGCCCTGAATTCACATCCTCTGCCCATAATTAACATGCTGTCCAGATCCTGTTTTTTTCCCCTTTCAAGCCTTTTTGCATAGCTGCCATGAGAATGTTGAGGGGTTTTTTTTGCATTACTGCTTTAGAGTAGAAAGTAAAGCCCAAAGTTATCTATTAGAAGAACTGGTTAAGTAAGTTATAAGTTAAACTTATAATTAAGCAATATCATACAAGTAAAAAAAAAACCTGATTATCAGCACGGCTCTGATATTCAGATATATAGAACAACAGCACTCTTGCTTATGCTATATAGCTTTATACAACAGTTATATAACCAGTACGCTTTATTAAAACAATGTCCATTTAAAACAGCTTTTAAGTGTTTTAAAAAGCTTGAAAAGCTTTTTAAGCCTAGTATTTTGCCTGTGTTTACTTTGCTAATGAAAATAGTTTCAAATAAAGCTGAATATAGCAGACAGAAATAGCGAAGCATTAGTTGTTATACTAAATACTAGCACTGTTACACCACTTATCCAATCAGATTACAGGACTGCATGTTAAGTATGTACAATGTGACTGTGCACTTCCTTGCTTCAGCTAATTATTCACCTTTAAATACTGTAATGTATTTAAATACTGCATTGAGTTACTGTCTTTAAGGGTTACAAGGATACCAAGAAAGCTCCTACCAAGGGGGCTGACATGCATACAACAGGGGTCAAAGACTAGAGCATAGTGGGTCAGAAGTTTTGAAAAAGACAGAAACACAGGGCTTAAAAAAGAAAAGCTCCATGACCTCACTTCCCCTCCAGCGCCAATAGCACCAAAAGGACCAGAGCTGCAGGGAGGGCCATCCTCCATCAGACAAAGAAGAAGAAGAAAGAAATAAGGGTAGAGATAGAAGGAAGACATCAAACCAGCCCTTTGAGGGCCACCTGAAGGAGACCTACAGAATCCCAACAAGAAAGGTCAAAGGTTGAACTCTTCCCGCTCTCAACGAGTGGTGTGTCCGACAGCAGCCCTGAGCAGACGTCACATGGACAAAGACAGACAGAGAGACACACTGGAACAGAAAAAACACGGTTTAAAGACAGCCAAAAAGCACATAAAAGGGATAAAGGACAGAGGGGGGAAAATGACGAGACAGTTGAACATGGAAGGGCTGGCGTGGAAGACTGGAGGCACTGGAGGGATGAGGATATGAATGAAACATGAAGTCAGTGTTTCATGTGTCATTGGAGCTGATGGCAGAATGAGAGCGCCATGGCAATGAAGGAGAATGAGCACCTTCCACAAGAGTTTCCCAGCAAGACAAGATCAAGCACGCAAAAACAAGCAGAACACACACTGCACATATAATTCCAATTATACAGTAGTTATTTTCACTTACCAGTGTTGGGAAAGCTACTTTAAAATGGTAACTTGTCAAGCTACAAGCAACTTAAAGCTGCAATCTGTAACTTATAATGATAAATGATAAACAATCAGTTATTGAGCAAGTATATAACAGATCAGTGTTTTAAATGGTCTCTTTTCCTTACCCCCTTTCGCAATGGTATATTAATAACGATTTATAAATTAGGTTGTCGAGTCTGATTTCCTGGAAAATGTCAGTTTGGCTTAATTTAACTTCAACATACATAAAAAAAACATACGTAAAGCAACTTGTAATTTAATATTACAAAAGAGATGGAGATAAAGAGGCAAAAGTTACAGATTGCAGCTTTAAAGTTCACATATTTCAACTACAGTCAAGCTATTGTTGAAAAAGTAGTTAGCTACACTTAGGTACACAAATAGCTAACTACTTTAAAGATATAAAAGAGGATTTAAAATGCTACACAGGGACTCAAATCTGATCATTTTTGTTTAGTGACAACTATTTACATAGTTGTCACTAGAATGAATTTGACTTTAGGATGAAACGATTCATTCGATCAAATCACAATTTCTAATGCTACATGGAAGTGAAAGAACCATTTTGAAAAGTGTGTTTAATTTTCCCTCAGCTTGCTCAGCAGTAAAGCTGTGTGTGAAAACAACGTAACATTGAAAACAGCTTTGACTTCACTATTTTGAAAACAACTGTCGCAGTATTGAAAAGTGGTCTGTAGAGAAATATAGTCCCCAACACTGTTGCACTGAGACACATCAGAATCATGGAACACCTGTACACTGGGGGAGAACAATCCCATAATTCCCCACAATTCCACACTCACCACAGGGCCCTTGCTGTTTAACAGGAATGTCTGTCTTTGTGCGGCACTCTTGAAGTTTCCTCTCACAGTCGTTGATGTAGGTCTTGCCGTCCTTTCCGCACAGTGGCCTGTACGTGCCGTCACATCGTATGGGGTCGCAGGAACACCGAAACTCTCCAGTTTCCAGCAAACACACTGCATTGAACTGACAAGTTGGGCATTTCCCTGGAGAACAGAAACACACGTATACATGCATCAACAACGTGACGAGCGACGGTTACCGTCCCTGTGCTAATCAACACTGACTGGAGACATCTTTCTCTCCCTCGCTCAATCAGACATCGGATATTGACTCGCTCAGGGGTTTGGAATTAATTACCATGCCTGATTATTTAATCAATTATCTAATTCCATTCAGATTGATTTGGGGTGTTTTTTCCATTCATAGTTGTGTTAAGCCGTCACAGACGGGCCGTGGCGGCGTGTAATTACAGCAGCCTTTCATCTGTTTGAGAAAATTAAGAGACCTATTATGGTATTGTACAATCTGAGCTTGATTTACATTTGATTGCATTATCCAACCTGTTTTTAAAGATGTGACATACATACTGATGAGAGTGGTCTTAAAGAAAGTTGTGGGAATGAAAGTCTACAGGTTATGTTAAAGTTAACATTAAATGGCATTCATAATCCATTTTGCAACTGAAACAGAATGTATTTACCGGAAAACAGAATATTCAATGAAAAAAATCAATGCAGGCCAAGAACTAGATTTCATCCATCAGGAATTAGGTGAACTGGATGTGGCCATTCTAGTTCAGAGCCAGACCTAAATGCAAACATTCACAGGTGACTACTGACTTTATCCCGATAGACATCAGCCAAGAAGAACAGCTGTTATTCTTAAGTTGTTACTAAATGTTACAGAATTTTAAAAATGTTGGATTAACATTCTTGTATGAAACAATAGCGTCTAAATCTGGACATTATGAATGTTCCTAGAACATTCTAAATACATTTTTTTGTGTTTTTGTTACTTAATGAAAACAGTGAGGAAACAATTCTACAACATTAAATTGTTAGGCGCATCAAAGGCGGAGCAAGTTGAAAATCAGAAGAATCAGAAAAACCTTATTCACGCTGTTCACACACACACAATTTGTTATGCTTTACAGGATCTCTGTTATTTTATCTGAATATTTTAAAATAAAAAAAATATTTATACAAGTATTTTTCTTTCTGATGAATCATGCACAAAAAGACCAGGAATGTGTTTCAAGTAAATGCGGTCAATTTTGGTTTCATGTTGACTGAAAAGTGGATAAAAATACCCACATAAAGATGCATGCACACAGTTAGCAGTCCATCAGTGAATAGATTTATAATTTTTGATTGAAGTACTGATTTGTATCTCAAACACATGCTAGCAAGCAAATGTGGAAATCTTACACTGCAAGATATTAATTTTAGACAGCTGCTACTTCGAGTTACACCCACACACAAACACATAGACACACACACATACACACAGAAGCTTTGTACTGGGACTTACAACAGTGGTACACAAATAACACCGCAATCGCTCAAGGCACAAACGCCGATCACACACACACGTATTAAGCCACCGTACACGCACTATCACAGCCGAACACACACTCTCCCCATGCTTCGCCACAGGGCTTCAGAGCGAGGCAGGGACGATCTTTTCATCACCCGTGAAGATACAGTCCTGCCACAATACACCTGCCAGAGCCCGGCAGGCAAATTGGATTTGTGGAGATTGGTATCGTGCAAGCATGACAGTACTGCTAACCTGACTTAATTTGTCCAGAGCCTCCGCACCACAGCCATGACAAAATAAATCAAAAGCAGCCGCGGGGCCCCTTTATCAGACGCCAGCATGAGCTCCCGGGAGGTGATGCCATCCTGCTCTGGGTGAAACTCACCTTCTTCCTTGCACCTGCCTGAAGAGACCTTCTTGAGCTCCAGGTTGTTCTGCAGGGCTGTCCTCTCCATCTGGCATTCGCTCTTGTAGGTGTGCCCATCGCTGGCGCAGATGGGCGTGCTTTCGGGTGGGCAAGACTCGGGTGGGGCATAGGTGAACTGCTTGTAGGTCTTAGGGTTAACACGACAAGCCACGCTCACGCTATTCAGGGTGTCACTGCAAGGATCTGAGATAAAATGACATCAGTTGCTATTAATAATAATTAATGTATAGTGTAGTAAAATTAACTGCAACAGAAGTTCTGATTATGCATATTTAACAAGTTCCTATATGAACAATCAGTCAGTAATTAAAATGATGACTGAAGCTTTATAAGACTTTAGTGTACTGTACGTACTGTAACACAATAACAATTCTCTGTTTTTTCTGAGTTGGACATAAGTTAATTTTTCTAATTGGTTGAATGGCTAAAATTTGTTTATGCATTGTATACCATTGGTTAACTTCCTGCTATGTTAAATCAATGGAGAAAAAATTACTATAGTACTTCTGTATTATTTTAACACATTAAACATTCAATTTGGACTGTAAGATCACAAACAGACTAAAACTTTTCTTGCACCAAATGTCAAGACGCAGATGAAACTGAAAATTTGTCTTAATGCTGTAATCTGTAACTTTCACCTCTCTACCGCCATCTCTAGTTAAAACATAAAACTGCAGGTTACTTTACATACTTTCCAGTATGTTATGTTGAAGTCAAATGAAGTCAAACTGGCATTTCCTGGAAGTTGCACCCGACAGCTCAAATTCTAAATCATTATTATAAACTTAACATTGTGAATCGGGCTACGGTAATGTACTTGCTCAATATCTGAATTTTTGTTCATTTTTAAGCAAAAAGTCTGTTTTGACGTCAGTTCAAACTGATGTGAGTTACTATCTGAAGATACATTTTCCATCAGCAATAACTTTGAAAAACTTCTAATTTTTTGAGGAGGATGTTCTTCTCTTCTGAAAGCATCTTCAAGCCACCATTGATGGAGCTGTTGTCACAAGCATGTCATTTATTGAGAAGAAAAAGTGAAATATGAAAAGATAAGGCTGACAGACGATGGGAGAGGAGTGATGTGTGGGTGAGGGCTGATGGGTCTACGGGGCCCCTGGGGGCTCCGGGGCCCGGCCTTGCCAAGATCACACATAATTGTAATAGAAAAGCCATGATGGCTATTGAAATAAGTGTGACAGTTTTGCCTGCCTCCACGCTTTTCAGAAACAAGACGGCACAAAAGACTTATCAGCCGGTGTCGCGCTAAGACAATGCCAAGCCGCGAGCAAGTCACACAATCACAGAAGAAGAGACAGAAGCGCACAGAGAGAGAAAGACGAGAGACACTGAGAGCGGACAGAGGAAATTAGACAAGAAAGACGAGCATAAAGACAAAACACATAAACAAAACAAAGACCAAGAGGAGAGGAAGAAACACTGGCGAATAAAGGGAGAAAGAAACGGGGAACAAAATAAGCGGGAAATGAAGACAAAGCAACAGAGATAGAAAGACATCATAAAAGCAAATAACAAACGTGCACACACCAAGCACAATAATTCTAAGGCTCTGAATTAAAAACAAAGAGACAGGCCTGGACATAAAAGAGTGGAGAGAACCCAGCAGTAATGCAGGCGGGGAGAAAGAGCCTGGCTGACAGGAAGTGTTGATGCCAGGTCAGGGATTGGTATATACTAACACAATAACAGGACAGCTCTCACAGGAGGAGAATATGGAACTCAACCAAAAGGGTCTAGTACAATGCGGGCAGTGACTCCAACAACATCTCACCACGCAAGCCAGCCATTACCACTGGAGAAACCATTAGCTCCCATTAGGAGAGGCCGGCTACAACCAGCATTCTGCGTATTGCTGTCTAACAGTGCCATGCAGGGGTGGCTGTAATTAGCCAGACACACTGAGCCCTGCTCCAGCAGAGAGTGTGTACGAGGCCCTCTATTAGTGTAACCCTGTATCTGTGGGCCTGACAGTCTCTGGCCAAGACCTTAATGCATGTGCTGGAGGAAAACTAGCTGTAGCTGTAGTTTATGGGGATAAATGTGTATACAGTGCTGGCCAAAAATGTGTCTAAATGTGCTTTGAAATAGCACTGACCAATGTCTAGCTGTATGTAATGTCTTGCTGATGTAACCTTTGTACTTAATTTGTCACTGCAGGATGATTTCAGTATAAAATGTTAAAGATGTAAATGTAAACAATCACATTTTTGGCAGTAATGCAACATCTATTTAGGTTTAGTTTAAGGTTAGTCTATAGGTATTATATTAAAATAGTCCTGCAGTGTGACAAATTCTTTTTGGGACAATGATTCTACTAGTCTCCTAATTAATAGGAGGTCATAAAAGCTAAAGGCGTAATAAATTAAAATGTTAAAAGAAATAGCCAAACCACTGCTTAAAACAGCGGTACAGTAACTGCTGTACAGCATGTCAAACCACAGGACATGTCAAAATCCCTTTAGGATTTCATGTCAGTTACCCGTGTGTTAACTGTATGTGCATGACTGAATCAGAGAGAGAGAGAGTGAGATCACTGTGTTGCTGGCCATACTTATGGTTGCTTTGTGCTCTCGAGAGGTATAAAGTGAGAGACACTCTCCTCAGCTCAGCAGAGACGAACACTACACACATCCTCTGGGACCCGGAGCATTCATCTGGCCCTGCCTCACAGGGAGACATCATTTATAAGAAGAGACTTCCCTCCGAGTCTGTTTGCCTCTCTCTGCCGCAAGAAACACTGCAATGTCAGACACCTCGCAGCAGACAAAAGCTTGCAGAAAGTTTGGAAGAAGTTGTAAATACTGTGGGGGAAATAATAAGAAGAAACTGCAGGCCCCACTGCTAAGGTCGCATATGTGGATGTGTGTTGTTTTAACACCCGGGCCACAATTGGAATTATGCAAAGCAGGTTGTCGTAACTGTGTCCGCAAAATATGTGCTGAATGCATAATTTGCTGCCCGCTTCATGTGGACAGCAACAGCAGACGGTTGATTGCGATTGGTGATTGCACTGAGTTTTCTGAATCAGGTGCAATCTATAACAAATTTAATATGGGCTCATTAAAGCTTATGAAAAAATGTGTTTGTGCAGAAAATAATATTTATTTCATTTAAATACTTTTTAAAGCAGAACAAAAACAGTTATTTGGCAAGTATATAACAGATCAGTTTTCAGAACTGTCTCCCTACCTTATCTGATTGCCAAGGGTAAATTTGTAATAATGATTTATAATTTGAGCTGTGGGGTTTGTTTGGCTTTAATATACATAATGAAAATAAGTAACCTGCAATTTTACATTTTAAACAGAGATGGCGATAGAGAGGCAAAAGTCATAGATTGCAGATTTAAATACAGTTTTAAATACTCATTGTGCAACACTATTTCAGTGTCTGGCTAAACTGGACTGTGGTGGGTTAGTGATTAAGACAGCTTTTGCATTGAAATACTGCATGCCAAAAAACTGTTTAATCACTTCGCCCCTGTGACTCTCTAAAATGGAGAGGCTATGGATCATCTTACTGTGTTGCATATTTAACAAGATAAAACTGTCATATCTATTAAAAAAGACAAGGTTAAATAAAAGGGAGTGTTTGATCTTCTTTATGCAATAAAGAAACAATGGATCCCTGAAAATGGAAAATGTCTAACAATCACCCCTTTGAGAGTTCAGGGGAGATAAGTAAACACTGAAACGGCTGAGAGATTAATAAAGCCAGACTTTCTGGAACTCTCGCCCATCTGGAGGGCACTTTTATGGAATTTTTATAAAAATAAGAATGTGTCTAGTCGTCATCACGGAATACAGCCGGATGTAAGAGATCAAAAAAAGCTCCTCAAAATGTCAGAGAGGGGCAGAATAAGCTGCAAAAGAACGTGACAGCTCATCAGGCAGCGTGGAAGGGAAATGTCATTAGGCAGTCCAGGGTGGGCAGGGGGCTTTTCATGAACAGCACTCGGTGCCTGTGACTCAAACTCCCCACTAACATGAAACAGTCAGGATTTAATCAAAGAAGCAGAAGAACTCAGAAATCCAGACAGTTAGCGCGTCAAGACATTGTGGGGCAGGATCTCTCCGCAGAATAATTGATCTGTTGAATTTCGCCTCATTTTTTAAATTTAAAATTCATCCATAATACTCGTTAACAAGACAGGCATTCAAAATTTAGTGGAGCCACAATTACATAAAAAAGCAGGCAACCACTCTTGAGTCATTTTAAAGAAAGCGGCAATGTAATGATGGTACAGTAAGACTGGCGATAGAAATGCAGAGTGATAATGACAGATAATGAAACAATAATGACTCTATAAAGGCTACACAGACTCACCACAGCGGCCCTGGTGATGCACACGAATGTTCTTCTGGGTGGAACAAGCTTTCATGTTGAGTTCGCATTCGCTTTGGTAATCCAGACCATCACTGCCACACACCACTTGCTTGGGGATGTTCTCGCAGCTCAGAGGACACATACACTTGGCTGACAGGCCATCCGATGACTGGATACAGGTGCTGCCAAAGCTGCAGGTCACCTCGCTGCATGGGTCCTTCAGAGCTGAGAAATTAGAAAAGAAAGGGTTAATATGACATATTAATATGACATGAAATAACATAATGGAAACTAGAGTTTTACATTATTTGACAATGTGAGTAGCATGTGTCCATGGAAAACTCATGCTAAGTTGTCCAAATTGTTTTGCTAATGTTCGGAGAACATTCCCTGTTAGCTGGGATATCCCTCTTTAACAAGCCGCACCTCTAAGGTAACATCCACGTCAATAACAAAACCTGCACGGAAAAGCCACACGTCAAAGTTTAATGTGTATTAATTTGTTAAACCCCAATCCAATATGAAAATAATCAGAGTGATGCTCGCCCTAGCGAGCACCATTAATTACATAATGTGCTCTTGGTTGCGTTTAGATAATTGGCTGGCTGCTTGTCATGTTCAGACCATGAGGTCTTTTTAGGGTGGGTGTTCCTGATTTGACATCCAGCCCAGGGTGATCTTCAAACACGAACCCTATTACAGAGATAAAAGTGGGTTAAAATGAGACGTGGTCCTCCAGCACCTCCACACAGCTCAAACGTGCCCGTGTCAGGACAGATGGTGGACTAAAGTGGCTTAACCCAGGCTGAAGAACAGCTCAGCGCTACAGACTTGAATTTGCGGTCACAGCTGGGTGGGTGTACAAACAAGTCACTCTAATTCACCACGGACCATTTCGAGCAAGCTTTGCATTCACAAAACACTCTCGATTGCTATGCTTCAGTGTACCCTTCCAATGCTGGAGGGACATAATCAGCTTTTTTTCCTGCTGAGAATAAGAAAGCCATATTTTTTCTGCCAGAGACTTTGTCTATTTCTTATTAAACATTTCAGCACTCAGGAACAGCTTTAATTCTACATCAATGAAGAAGGTTGAAGTTTTGATTTTCAAGACGTCAGATCGATTTAACTGAAATAAATGTGTTTTTGTATTTGATACCCAGTGCTCAGGAGCCATCTGATTATAATTATTATTTAGATTATACATATTTATGAGGCATTGACAAACACAGAGACTCTAAAGAATGCATTCGGATAGGGCTAGTTTCATTTCCGACAGTCCAACAACCCCCCAGCCCCCCACACCATCCGCCCCAACTCATTTTCACTCTCTTTGTCCCTGTTTTCACCTCGTCATAGCATGATATTAGCCTACAGTCTCTGTGCATCATTTGTGGGTTTAACTTTGTGCGAATCTGTTAAGAGAATCTACTTGTTTAATTAAAGGTTTTCTGTATCTCTCTAAGGACCACGCTCCACTTTCTCAGCGTGGCACGCACACTCACAAACCCACTCGTATGCGTGTGATAAACCTGGCAAACACCATCGTAAGGATGAGATCAGTGGCGCTTTCGTGTGCCGCGTGATCAAAGTGCTTATTCTCTGTTTCTTCCTCTCCCTCGCTAAAAAAAGACTCCCGCGCCTCCCTCGTCTTTGCACGTCTGAACCTCGCGCTTCATCAGCCTGGGCTCACTAACCAACCACTCGTGTTTCCAAAAAACTCATTGTAAATGTCTGTGTGGAGGATGTGCTAATACACAACTTGATACTGCAGACAACAAAATTCAGTAGGCAGCGTTTTTACACCTCTTAGTGATGCTAAAGACAACAGATATTGTATACAGCACTTCCCACAAACCCGGTACACTGCTGGTGTCCGTTTTTAAAGCATTACTGGAGGCACTAATCCCATGTTTTGTAGTAAATCGATAACATACTGGATGCTACATTAACTGTTATTTAACAAAACATTAACTTAGCATGAAGAGTACAGTAGCTAGTTTTAAACATCAAATGTTTGATGAAAAGGGGAGAACTGAAAGAAATGAGACTTATCTTAATTATACACTATGCTGGTTTGCAGAATTAAAAATTTAAGAAAATAATTTTCTGTATTTTTGTAACTGAGATGCAGTTGCATGCTACATAACATTCAGCAACAAACAGTTTTCAATTGGCCTACAGAAACACACTTGACCTTCTCTGCTGTATCCAACAATGCATGCAGCAGTGTCATAATTCATATATGAATTAATATATGAATGTATACATGAATACATGAATGTATACATAACATATATGAATGTATGCATAATATGTTCATTTAACATTCAGTTAATTGAAGTAAACAACTATTTTTAATTATTAACAAATTTTATTACCAAAAACATAATACTCAGCTGCGTCCAACATATCGGCAAAACTCTGTTACCACATGAATCCAAACCTCATATAAAATGAATAGAAAATAAAACAGCTCATATAATATTTAGTTTGACCTTCTGAGGCTGACAGTCAATATTTTCTGAAGGTTAAGCTTCTCTTTTCACTGACCATTTGTTAGAACGAAACAAATGACTTCATTTTTTAAGAGTTTCAGGCCCTATTTTGCACCCTATTCATGAAAAGTGCCATATGTGGTAATTTTTCTCTACCATGACAAATGAACCTGTGCAGTCTGTGATGGCCTTTGGGATGGACTGACAGTACGAGTCTTTCCTCGTCCTCATGCTCATAACTAATGACAACCGAGCTCAGACTCATTACTTTTATTTCGATGGATAGGCTTCATCCCCAACAGCCTTAGATGTTTGATTTCATCTGTCTGATCTAAAGCGCGTCCCTAAATCAGTACTGATGCATCTGTCAGGCATCTTGTGCAGAAGTAGCTAGTGTTGGACAGGAAGTACACATTCAGTATGCAGAGGGCTCTGGTGAGCCACGTACAGAGGTGCGCTGTATGCTCTGTAGTAGTAAACAGATTTCACCTCTGTGAACTTATTAATAATTTTCAGAGTTTTCCAGCTACTGTCATGAAAAATTAAAAGTGTCAAAAAGAGGCGGAGTTTGATTAGAATTCAAAAGGCCCGTCTGTATGAGGTGCGTACACAGCTCTCCGTCGTGTTAGCGCAGATAAGCCTTCCTCTCAGCCCTCGACAAACAGGCGAATTGCCTGCAAGAATGTGACTAGCCTAACAAACCGAGCAGTGTCAAACCTCTGGGGTCGTCACAGAGATGAGCTGTTTCTGTCTTGTGATTTAGTGCTCATTTTCAGGGGTGAAAATACAGTATCCTAAGGAAGAGTGGGTATAGTTACCTATTTATGAACTGGAAATGTCTCTCACAGCCAATTAAACTGCCCTTCTTCAGCTCTGAAGCCTTGGTACAATGAGAAATGGGAGGCATAAGGCAAACAGGAAATAATAGGAGCACTATCTAGACTTTACAACAGACTAATAAGCAGAGGAAAAGCAGCAAACAGGAGAAGAGGAAGTGAGGCGGGAAGTGAGGCTGAGAGAGAAACAATGATCTGCCTCTCTGACAATGCTGTGATAATGTGTTAGTGCTGGATGTATTAATGCGTAATGTGTGCGGGGAGCTGTCAGCTGCTTCTACATGATCCTGGTGGGATCGCTCGGCGGCACCCGCCCCGGGCGCCCTTTCTAGTGTAACAGAGGATGTATGTGTATGTGTATGTATGTGTGTGTAAAAGGGATTGTACTGTCATCATTTAATCATCCTCACGTTGTTTCAAATCACAATGATTATTCCTCTTTCAATAGATGTTAGGCAGAAGCTGATCTGTCCCTACATTAAAAGTGAATGGTGACCATAGCTGTGCCTTTATTTAAAAAATTAAATAAATAACTAATCAGTCTCTTTTTGTTTCCATGCAACAAATAAAAATATTGGTTAAGAAAGACATAAGCATCAGTAAATGATAAATGATAAATTTAAGTGACAATATTTTTGGGTGAACTATCCCTTAAAAAAAAGGTTGATCGAATGAGGTTGCTTTCTGGTTTCTTCTGCCTGTAACTGTTCTTCTCAAAATTTGTTGTCCTAGTTGCTGTTATGTATCAAGACCAAAGATTGAAACGGTACCCAAAAAGATAAACCTCTTTGTGAACCTCCACAGACGACCTCCAAATCCAACACCATACCCCATCACTCCACCCCCACCCTCCGCTGTTGTCATCCCTCTCGCAGCGAGATGATTCGCTCTTTTGATGTAGCTCTTCAAAGGGCTTATTTGACTGCAGCTGTCTTCCTTCTTTACATGCCTCAGTGTTACCCTTGAATAAAGAAAATTGGGCACAAAAACTGATAATACACAGCTTTTCTGGTGGAACTCAAAGGCCAGGCACTCAGCTTTTATACAAAAGCTGACAGAAGATGTCAACTTTGCGTATATGTGTGCTAGTGTACTTGCAGCATTACAGAGGTGAGCCACTTCATTTCTATCTGACCTGAGACCTGTGAAGACAGAGGAGTACCATCACTGGCTAGACTAGCTGAACTACATTAGCTCACAGTCTTAATACGCTACCAAACATGTCTATCGAGGCGAGTTTTATCCCCTATGAGCCTTTGTGAGCTCCAACTCAATGCAACACTGCAAATCCTTGCAAAGGCCTCAGATCATAGTCTAAGACCAGATTTAATATGACATGCGTGCGTTCAATATGCAAAAGAAGAAAGCATGTGTCCGTGTGGCTAGAAAGAGATAGCAACTGAGCTAAATTCAAACCTAATCTTTGCTGCTATTGAGGGCTAAAATGTGTGTCAAATAAAATGCATGTTATAGTGCTTTCACGCAACCCTGAATTTTAATCAAAGTAGAAAATGAGTTCAGAGAACAGAACCATTCACTTCTGCTTTTACAAAAACTAGAAAACCGCACAAAGCGCACAAAAGGAATAATCAAATCATTTTTTTGTATTTTATCTATATTTTTTATATTTCCTGAATAAAAGTGCTGTCCCATTGCTAATACAATTTATTATGGGTGGATACCAGGGCGTTGCTATGCGGATGCTAATGTGTTCGGAGCAATTTTTTTATCATGTTGCTATGCACTTCCTAAGATGCTCTACGTGGTTGCTAAGGAGTTGCTAACTGGTCCAAGTCAAATGTCTCTATGATATTCTAATCCATATGGCTCAGGGTTCTCCTTCAAGTCTTTAATACTTAGGTTTAAGAGCTCATTGAAATTCCCAGCCTTAAGTATGAGCCTTAACAAGAGTTACTAATTAACAATAGCATGACTTAGGAAGGCACTGCACTCTAATAAATACAGTTCACCAGATTTAAAACAGCTGCTGTGGGATTTTCAAGAGGTCAAGGGTTAATGATGTGGGCCCAGAAAAAGGGCAGGTAACCTGTTTTTTAAGGCCAGTCAGAGCTTACATAATGATCTTTTCTCACACCGCCCTCTTTTACTGCAGTACTCAAATGCTATGACGAAAACAGAATTGTTTGTTTTGGCTAAAAGCAATATCCAAAAATAAAATGTTTTCTTCACTTTTTTTATTTAACAGATTTTAGTACAATCAGCAGGCAGATTTCACGCTAATCATTTTCTTTTCCTTCGAGCAATCCCCTGCCAACACACACTCACAAACATCGATAATGTACAGTCTATCTGAAGAGACAAGAATTACATTTTCAAATGGTTTAGCAGCCGAAACGACCAGAACACAAAATACTCCACATAGCAAAACTCAAAAAAGAACTATTAAACTTGTAAAAGCTGCATGAAACAGCAAATGTATGCATACAGCCTTTATTAGCTTGTTTTACTGCACAAACAACCAATTGGAATAGCTGAGGTGAATTCGTCTCAGCTACTGTGCAGCTAATGTCTATATCACACCAGCTCTAAAGGACATCAAGATGTGAAAGTAAATGAGAACACTATTTTAAAGAAATCTCTCTTAGAGTTGCTGGGCTCTCTTCCACCTGTGTGCTCTGAGGAGAGCACTGAAACACTTAAAGAGACATAAAGGGCTCCAGAGAGGGTCAGGTGAAGCATCTCTTTGTCAACAGAACCCTGCTGGCTGATGGGAAGAGCTGCTCTCTCCTGCATTAACCCGAGATAGGTAGGGCAGACGCAGAGCAGCTATCCTCTACTGTGATTACTGCATTGAACCTTGAGTGGACACAGCCAGAAGTATGTGTGTGTTTGAAGATGTCTAAATGGCACTGCAAAGCACAAACTTCTGCATTCTTGAACAGAAACCACAAAAAGCAGCATGGTTCCATGTTGCTGGAAAGGTCATGAAAAATGGACATCATAGGAGAAAAGTGGATGTGGGGGCCAAAACGAACACAACTATGCTCTGTTAGAAAATCTAGCAAGCTGCCCATAGAGGCAGTATTTTAAGGCATCAGAGGTTCATCAAAGGCAGTCGTCCAATTCTAGCTAAATTCTAATGCAACATCTCATAAAGAAAGACTGAGATGACATCAGTCAGAAAATGAATCCAAAATGGCAAAAATAGTAGATGTTGATTATAAATATACCAATTTTTCATTTAACACTAGAAAGTATTAATAAAATAGCTGTACCTATTGTAAACTAAATGCTAAGTCTCGAAATCAGTCAGCCGCTGAAATCGGAGTCTCTGCTTAGGCAGAGCATTCCAGATAACCAGGTGTAAGGTTCCATGATTATTATGATGCTCCCTTAAAAGACTGCTGGTGATGTAGGCACCTCAAAAAGTTTTGAGCCAGAGCTCACCCAGTTTAAGGTTGTAAGAACATTTCCCAAGTTTTTTTTTCAGTTTTTTAGATGTACTTGAAAATTTTTTTAGTTATAAGAACGTTATTTTTCATTTTTAAAAGTTTTTAAAAAATGTTCCATTAACAACTTAAAAATAATGTTTTGGATATATAATATATATGGATATATGATATATAATATTAATGTTAGCCAACGTTCTGTGAACATTCCCTGTTAGCTAGGCCGCTCACAGACAGCCTCTGGACACTTTAGTCCACAGACACTACCGTTTTGTGGGAAAAACAGCACAAGATAAAGAGAAAGGGAGGGGTAAAAGAGGACAAACAGCAGCTTATTATCCAGAGGAAGACAAGAAGGGCCACGGTTGTGCTGCTGGTGTGACGGCACGTCTGACTGTGAACTGCAAAAACAGGAAGCTGAATGTAGCAGTCAATAATCATTATCTGCCGCAGCAAGCGCACATATTTAAATACTAGAGCACATTCAAAGGTACAATATAATCACACACAATCAGCTGTGATTGTTTCCTTGCGACATCTTTATGATTGACTTTCAGAAACTCAGAATGTGTTGATGTGAAGCAATCTACAGCCTCTGAATAAAAATGGAGACAGCAGAAAAACTGTAGAGATACAATAAACACAGCGTAGCATATATCCAATTTAATTACAATAACTTATTGTTACACTGTAAACACCACTATACAAGAGTGCAGTAGGGGTTAAAAATAACAATGCATTACTCAGGCCAGTCAAATCCATGAACAGATGAATAAGTTGTAAAAAACGTCTTTGGTATTAAAGGCGCGCATGTGGAAAATGTGGCTTTTTAATGTGCCTGGCCTGCTGTAATCTGCCTTATCTCACTTCAACACTGCATCCGTCCCTTCAGAAGGGAGCTCAACGGGACAGGCAGAGAAAGAGAGAGAGAAGAGAGAGAGAGAGAGAGAGAGAGAGAGAGGGAGAGGGAAGACACTGAGAAGCAGAAAAGAGTGAGAGAAAAAGATTTGTATAAGAAGTATTCTCACTCTCCAGGGGATAAGTGGCAGAATGAAGGCTGTGGTGATTGAACGAAGACTAAAACCCCTGATTTTATATTCACATAGATGAGTGAGTGTTTTTTTGTACTTATATTGTGTTGCACTGCTCTAAGACAAGATGCATGGACCATGCCACACACACATCTGTTACTGAATTACTTAGCTATCCCACTGTTAAGCTTAAGTCCAAGTTTGTGTTTCATGTATAACTTCATGTATAACATACAAATTGTAAATTGTTGTTTATAATTATGTAGTAGTATGTACACTACTTTGAATCAGAGCTGTGATAATCTATGCATCTTGTTCAAAGAGGTCTATAATACCTAGAGAAAGATACAGTATGTAGTTAAATTTCCACATGAGCATTCAGTTCTGCATCCAAGTGTTTTCAGCCAATCACCTAAGCCATCACTCACACACAGGAATATGATGTCACAACAATGCTGATTGGCTGATGGTGCCACAAGAACGCACACAGTCTCAAACGCTTCACCAGTGAACACCCTAATGTGATGTACACCAAGCAGACAGGAAAAACAGAAAATTATATTTCATGCTTTTAAGAAAAAACTGAGCACTGGTAATATTAGCAATAATCATTAAATTAGAATACATGGCCACTTTTGAATGGCCCCTCAATGTAAAAAGACACCACTGACCCAGATCACGCTGGCTTTTCAGCTAGGTGAGAAAGCTTTAAGAAAAAAACAGAACCTTGGAGAAAAAGCTACAATCGATGCTGTGAGATCAGAAAGTATCTGTTTCCAGAATTCATTTCAAGAACCCCATTATTGAAAGATCACGTTATAATTGTGTGATGAACAGGACCAGACTGTGTAGTAGACACAACCTAAGCTAAATTTAGCCTGAGAGTGAGGAACCACAGGGTTTTTACTGCAGATGGAATAGGTACGGCGAGGAGCTGGCGCTGATGAGTGCGAATTGAGTCTCCTTTCACACAGTAAGGTGAATGTGTTGTGGCGAGTGCCTCCACGTACAAGCATGGACAGCAACGCAGGGGTGGAACAGGGTAAACTGAAAACTCATTTGCACAAGGCAGGACTGGCTACAAGCCATCGCTGGTGGTTGTGGAGCTCAGTGGCCATGGAGATGTAACCAGGACCCTGGCCATGCCTGAATAACGAGCTACCGTGGCGAACAAACACCCAAAGAGGAAGTTAGTTTTCACTCCATGTCTTGAATATGGGAGACACAGTGAGCATTCACACACAGCTAACATTCAAACAAAACCTCTAAAAATTGAACTGTGTAACATTTTCGAGGCAAAAATGCACTATTGTCAGTTATGTGCAGGCAAAACCAAGTAACCCCAAGGTTGATGTTTCTTCTTGATATTTCTGATGACACTTTAAATGTGCCAGGAAGAGATAAGGCTGAAAAAAAGGCTGGAGATCAGATTTCCTTTTACCTGGTAGATGATCAAACAGGTGAAAGAATAGCACTAAAGGAGGGACCTGAGCAACAGCTAATAAAAGAATATGATAGATACTCGAGGGTGGGCCATTTTGACCTGCATCAGTAATCAACCACCCCAGCATTGAAGTAGAATATAATGTACTGGAAAACTATTTGATGCTACTTGCCACCAAAATGACTTGTGTTACCTTTAAATCCAGTGCATAACACCTAGATTAACCATTATTTATCAACCATCTTTGAATTTTTGAAAACATTCTTTTCTTGTCTACTGAGATGGATCACTGTTATGACGGCCCAACAGTATATCCCTGCGGTACCCACTGAGCTGCTTTAATATTGACTGAGATGTGTTTTCAGAGAGATCATAAATCAAACAGTCTCTCATGGCTACAGCAACTGCACAGTGCTTGGATGCACGTCGACTTTGACATTAAACACGCATATAGCGTCTGGCAATGCGAGAACGGCTTGACAAAGAGGGTGAGACGGAGGGAAACGGCCCGTATGTGCCTGACTAGATCAACACCTGGAATTTCAGCAGGTAAAGGATTTGAAAGAAATGAGCCGTACTTCCCTAGTGAAGGAACACAGTTTCAGCCGTCAATAACGGGACAAACATATTGATTCCTCCATTAAGCAGCTTCCCATGATACCCTGAGGTTAAAGTTTTTCCTCCCCCGCTCTCTGTAGCAGAATAACCTCATTTAGACAACAGAAGCTGACAGTTTCAGCCTCAACGGCTAGTGTAAGTAGCAGAGCTTGGTTTAGGGAGCGAATATTTGATGCACACATTTGACCTACTCCGCGCTGCGGGTATTCATGACTGGTTTTCATCAGCTGGGTCAGGCTAGAGATGAAAAAAAAAACAGCGAGAGAGCAAGTAAAGAGACTGCTCCTGGCAATCACAGTAATTCCAGACGTGCTCTGCACACATATGATCAATCCTTCTATTGATCAATCGCCCCGACCCGACGCTCTGCCTCACTGCTGCCAATCCAGACAAGTTCCAGAGCGCTGCCAGCCTGAAATGAGCTAGACACACACTCCATTTCTTTCTTTCTCTCGCTCGCTCGCTTGCTCACTCTCTCAGCGACTGACTCACACAAACAGCTGGAGATTCTGTTTACCCACTGGAGTTCAATATTATCAGAGCACCCACGCTCCCCTGCTCATCTTTTAAACAGGGCACCTGTCTGTTCTATTCTTTTCGCCTCTCCTCTTACCCTGTGCCACCGGAGCAGAACCCGCTGAGAGCCGGTGGCTCTTTTTTCAATTCCCCCTTCGATCCTGAGCCTAAGAAAAACTCCCTTTAGGCTAATGCACTTTCACTTCAATGCCATCTTGGTAATGCCCTTAGGCACCTGTTTCAATGCACTCTTTTCTTCTTGAATGAGAAGAAAAACAAAATCTTTAAAATTGTCGGTCAAGATTAGTCCTATAAGGAAAACTACAAAGAAAAGGAATTAAAAATGATTTTTACCCCATAAATAAATAATAATACAAACATAGTGTTAAATGCTAAGTTTGAAACAGATTTTTTTGCAGTGACCCTTTAGATCACAAATTGTGCTTATTAAACATGTTTAGGCTGGTTCAGCTACTGCACATTTGCATTATAGACTAAACAAAAATGAAATTGGCTCATTTGGCTGTAAGGCAGGACTTCCCTCCTCCAGCTGTCATAATAAGCCCTGCAATGCTTCTGTCATAAAGGTGACTGGCTACTTATGTAACATGAGTGGCTCATCTCCTAACCTGCCGCTCTCCAGTCAGCCCTTACAGTTCTGCCACCATTCCAGCCTCTCTTCTCAGGGGAAACACTATCCATCCACCCATTATCTGTGCCTGCCGATCCCAGTTGAGCGAGAAAGATATGACCCCCGATAGCCACGCCGTCAATTTCATTAGCGCAATAGCGGGGAGGCTACTGCCCATTAAAGCCCCGCCGCGCAGCAGAACTTTGACTGCTTTAACACACCGGGACAGTGTGATCTTTAATGCCTTTCTGAATGGAGACTGGTAGACTACAGCTCTCATTCCTCAGCGCTGATCATTTCCTGGTGGACAGCATGTGAGGTAGCTAATTAGAGCTCTTTGAAAGCTTTGTACGGCATGTTCCACCAGCTCACAAAATTTATGGCTCACGCCGGCCGGGCCCACAGTTTAATAACGGGCCACATCTCGCATATTACTTATCATTCATGGAATCAAATTGATTGGAACATAAAAGATGAACAGTGTGGAAAACACACAACACACATTCTCATTCCCAGTATCTGATGATCTGTGCATGCTAGCATTCATGAATATGGTAATACGTGATAATGGGGGAATAAATGTTGCTTTACACATCTGTCGAAAATAGTTACAATTTAAAAACTGTGTGCTTATACTGTTATTTCTTAAAGAGTCCTAGATATAATGAAACCTAATGTGTAGTAAATAGTTGTTAAAACTTGCAAGGCTGGTCTTGCTAGTTAAAAAAGGTTCGTAAATAGACCAAATCATGTTTAATTTAAATACACCAACATTTAGGGGTAGGAAGCAGAAAGTTAAAGGTTTCTGTAAACAGATACAGAAATGTACAACTCTCTGGCATCATTCTGGATAACTCCTTTAATATTGGAGTACATGAAAAACATGACATTTGGAAAGACACAAGGGTGACAGAACCATTCCTATTGTAAAAACAGCAGTCAGAGAGTGGTCCTCACTCATATAAGAATACAGGTTCATGCATGTGACTCGACTTACCACAGGGGCCTTTGCGCATCACCTTGATGCGCCTCTGTGTGTTGCACTGGGCTTTCTGCAGCTCACACTCATTGGAATATGTGGAGGAGTCGGATCCGCACACGGGTGCCACCACAGACTGACACACAATCTTCTTACACACACACTCTCCTTTAGAAGGGTCAGTTGGGTCTCTCTCACACACTGCCCCAAATCCACACAACTTCCCACGGCAACCTGCAGAGACACACAGACAAAGAACACTTCAAGAAATCTATGATCAATGTGACCAACAGCAAGTCATATGGGGACCTAACAAAAGACAAATTTTGCAAAACAACATTCTTTTAGTTAACACCTGACCTTTAAAGCTGCTGTCTGAGGAGATGTACATTAGTTATTTTCTCATTCTGAATCAATGCAAGCACTGTTTCAGGACAAGCACACCATAATTTCTTCTTCTGTTGTTATTTTTTCACCCTCATGCTGTTACACATCTATATGACTTTTTTGGAACATTTTGAACTGATCAACCTTTTACATTCAATTACAACGAATGGGGACTGGAGTTGTCAAGGCTTAAAAAATTCAGACAAAAATGTCATACAAAGTAGTGTATATGACATGAGTTTAGTTTGATCTTCTCAATGAATAGCTTCAGCAGACCTGGACTAAAGCGCATGAGTCATATAAACTACCTTTATGATACTTTCATTGTGATTTCTCATTCTTTTTGAGGTCTGACAGCTTCACTCCCCCTTTCATGGAAAACAAAATCTTCAAATTCTCCCTCTGCATTTTGTGAATGTTGCAAATACAGGTTCAGAACAACATTGAAGATGAGTAAAAACAGAGACAGAACAGTTTCCTTTTTTGGGCGCACTGTCTCTTTAACACATGACCTTTAGAGCGCCTGTCTAAGGAGATGCTTAGCATTACAGCTATTTGCTCATTCAGAATCAATGTAAGCACCGTCTCAAGACAAGCACTCTGCTGGGAAGACCTGGTCTTTGATGAGTGATCTTACAAACGCACCTTGTCTTTCTCTCGCTTTTACTCTGTCTTATCACAGACTACCAGAACAGGTCCAGACTCGGGTGGCATGACCAGTCGGTATGCTTGAGGATATGTCTAGCTGTTCCTGATCACTGACTTCACTTTATACAAAAACACACAAACAGCAATAAGACAGACACACACACACACACACACACACAAACACAACACACACACTTCTTTCCGATACTGACAGGTAAGCATCTGTGTTAACTCCTCTGAGACGGTCTATTCTATTCCACTGCTCTACTGTCTCATAAACGCCATCAAAAACACACACTCCCACAATTCCCTGGGGCAGGGTCCGCTACAGCAAGCACCCAGAGCTGACACCAGCTGAATGGCAGCCATCAAGGCTTTGTTATTAAAGGGGGGGGGACCAACACAGACTCCAACGTGGAAAGCGGATATAAGCGCGCACATGCGCTAGAGGTGTAAGGAGAGCTGCGTTTGAACTCCACTGTCAATCCGACATGCACACCTGCCCTGTGTTGTCTCTTTATAGAGTGTCTGTCACCTCTGTGGCTGTTTGAGATTCACCACAGCACTGTGGCAGGACGGCTCTTTGTTGATTCTGAGTAAATCAGGTCAAAACCAACAACTGCAGGACAATGTCGCAGAGACTTCAAGAAAGCCTGAGGATCTCAGTGGATTTAGGCTGCAAATAGCTCTAGTACTTCCTGGAAGATTATGCTACAGTTATGAACAACATCTAGAGACTAATTAAAGAGCCTGGTGTTATTCCAATGATGTTACACTGTAAAACAGTAAAGCTATGAGGAAAAAGAAGAAATAAGTGTTTTCACAGCGCAATGTATGAAAATAGTCCCAACATAGGAAACTCGTCATCAGCCATTATTTATTTCGTTTAATTTTATTTTATTCATTTAATTTGCATCATGTAAGTCACTCATTATTATTTAATGTACCTACAGAATGTGTCATTCTACAAAATTTGTGTCCCTCATATACAAACATAAAACATTACTTTCTTATTTAACAGCAGCCACATTTTACTACAGTGTGTTAATAGACATTTTCACATTGACAAAAATTGATAAACTCAATTTATAGTTTATACTCCATCCTTTTTTTGAAAAAAAAAACCCCACAAACAATCCTAGCTCAATGAATTTGTTATATCCCCCTCTATTTCTCACAATCCTTCAATGATTGTAGACTGTGTAAAGTGTACAGAGAAGTAAGGCATATATACTGAGTGCCTGTCCAACATTATCAAATATAGATATAATAATGGAGCAGACCACCAGAATCCAGGGTCATTCTCTGAATGGCCAGTTACCCGGAGCCTTAGGAAAACAAGTTATAAGCACAGCACACAGCCGTGTTAAATAACCCAACTAAATAAAGACTGAGCATGACAAGTGTTGAGTGCATGCATATTCATGTCTAAATAATGCATATGCATGTGATACATCTACTACTCAATGCTTCTGGAAGGGGGTGGGGAGATTAAAACCTCTTTATCCCCCCCAAGTCCATTCCATCACTTTCCATTTAATCTTATTCATTGGCAAGAGCATAAAACGAAAAGGAAGGGAAAAGGAAGAGAGCGCAACGGAGATTTTTCCTGTAAGCTAAACACAAGCTGTCAATGGCCTGTGATTGTTATGTAACAAAGACCACACAGATTTTAATCTATACATGTGGTTGAATAATCTATTAACTGGTATATATTTTTAATATTGTTGCATATTGTATGTGCCTATTACAATTTAAATACTTAAGTACTGCTGAAAAATGTATTGCCATGCACAAGCAGGTAAGGTCTACTGAGATGCTACAGTACAAACATGCTGTTTCACCATGTCCTCACTGGAGACTCGATGAAGTGACAAGTGCTAAAAGCAATCATCAGTCATGACTAGTGCTAGCCCCGCCCCTTGTGAAATCTCATTAGTCCAAAATCCTTCTAATTGGTCACTCAATGCTTTTGACACATTTTGTGGTTATATATGCATTAGGTGCATACGTTTTCCTAACCTGCCTTGACGCTGGTGAAAGTGTCTTTCTGCGGCTTTCTGTCACATGTCTCTGCCATGATCTCATTCTATGCATTTGGAGCTTCACGCTCATTTTCCAGCCATGTGGTGCCACAGCCATGAGCGCTGGAAACATGTTGCCATGACGACAGCCCGAGAATCAATGGGGAAAAGACGTTGACTGTTTTACAATCGTCCCCTATTGCACACACAGGTGTGAGTTAACTGTACAGTCTGCAGCTCGATGCTCTACATACAGTAAATCTTCGCTTTGCACACAATATTTTTATGAACCAATGTAATATAAATGTATTCATAATACTGACAAGATATTACATAACTGTCAGGTAGAGCAGGCACTCAGGCAGGTTTATAATATATGAAAAGAGCAGTGGCAGTGTTAATAACAGTTACTTGACTCTTAGTTACTCTAGTTAACCATAATTTAACTACAGTATTTGTGGTGAAAGCACAGTAACCAACATTTTATGATTTCATTACTGTAACCATATTTTATTTAAGATATTTGACTTAAAACTATGATAGTAACAATGCTAATCAACCTGCCCCAAAACCACTACACTTTTGAAAAAAAGGTTTTACAACCTTTTTGACTGTATGGTTCCATATAGAACCTTTAACATCCATAGAACTTTTCTGTTTCACAAAAGATCTTTGTAGTGAAAAAAGGTTCTCTATACTATAAAATGGTAAGAATGAAATGGTTCTTTTATAGAACTAAAAAGGTTCTTTGGGGAACCAAAAATGGTTCTTCTATAGCATTGCTGTAAAGAACCTTTTAAAGGCAGAATGGTGTAGTTAAAGCATCTACCAGCAGGAGCTAACCGGATCATGCTAACCACCCAAACCCTGTCCCCTTGGGACCACTACACAAGTGACTCAGGACTAATATCTTGTTTGTGCAAGTAAGAATGCTTTCATCTCTAGGGAGACGTCCATTTTCAGAAATGTGATTCAACAAATCTCATTTATAGCAAGACCACCAGGGTATGTGTGATACCTCTGCTCTGAACATGAGTAATGAAGAAATACTCTTGAGAGCCTGACCGCAGCGAGCAGGCAAACATAGCTTCAGCTTTACTCGAGAGAGAGAGAGAGAGAGAGAGAGAGAGAGAGAGAGAGAGAGATGGGTTTCTAGTAGAATAAGCAGACTCCAGTATAACAGGTTGTACGTAAATCTCTAAGGCTTCCTATACAGATCTCCCAGTGTTTACTGTCTGATAAAGTTATCGACTAATCCACACTGCGCGCGCGCACACACTGCAAACCAACAGAAGATCTAGAGGCACACTGTGCCTACTGCTGAGACCTCAGTGAAGAAACTACTAAGGACTGAAGTTTTCTTCTACAATCCAAACTAAATTCCAGTAAGGTTCAGGGGTACACTAGGAATGAAAAAGTATGCACATTTGTAACGCTACATACATCATCCAAACAAACTGCTGATTCCAACACTTGCACATTATTATTTTTAGAAACTGAATGTGTTAACTACAAAATAATAATTCAGTATTATTTATGAAATTAATAAATGCATTATTACACTGAATTATTTAAACAACTGATAGTCGTGATAGTTGTAAAACAATAAACAGTTTCCCAGTGTTTTTATTTTTATTGCCTTTAGTATCAATATAGCATCCATACCAAAGTAGCAGATGCTGGCATCATATTGAAACCAAAATTTTAGTATTGATCCAACTCTGTTGTTTGCTTTTTCCAATATTTTGTTTTTCCAATATTTACCATCTTCATACCTTTTCCGTTGCATATTAAAATGAAATGGCAGGGAACAGAAAAATAAACAAACAAAAAGTTTGTGTTTGTGTACAAATAAAAAGTCGGTGTTACTTTTTTCTTCTAAAGCTATAGATAGTACAGTGGTCAAGGGTAGACCATACCAAAGAAACCCTTGATTTTCTTAATATCCACATATAAAAGCCCAATCAATTCTTCTTTTTCTTCTCACCTGCTGCCGCCCACTTGAGGCCTTAACCCAGCTTAAACCTCGCTGAACTTATTTACCAGCATCAAGTCTTGGTTAAAACTCTCCCACACATCTCAGACCAAGGGTAAAGGACAGGGATAAGAGCCAACAGAATGAAGAGGTATTGTAAACAAAAGGAGGATACACAAAAAACTGCCATTTTGTTTTTTGTCAAGGCATGTTTACAGTAGCCACCTTTACGTAGGTGAGCCAGTGCTCTGTCAAAGAGTTCTGAGGTCCTGGAAAGCTAAATCTATAATGGAAAGGGCAGGGAGAGCATTTCTGAAAAAAATAAGAGCGTTTGGATGTCTGCACCTCCCAACTCCTTAATATTAAAAATGGAGAGAGGAGAGGAGGCCCTTTTCTGTCACAATTTCATCTCCAGCACAAAATAAAACAGCCGAGCTATGAAATGATTACAACTTCTTGAAATATACATGAATAAGTCACTGGCAACTGGCAGTGAAGCTACGGAAGATTCCATTATTTAAGCTGTTCGGGGAGAGAGTGTTGAGAAGGACTGTGTGTCTCTCTCCCACACTCCATATGAACATGCTTTCATGCACATCCTCCTTTACTCCCAACATTCTCTCTGATCTGTACAGTATTCCAGCCACATGAATTTGTGCTTCCAATTCACTTAATTTCCTTAACATCTATTTTTTTCCACACTCAGCCTTTTTTAACTTCCCATTTTCCTTTTCCTCCACCTCTCTCTCATCAGCATCTAGGATCCGATTTCCCTTTAAGTTTAAAGATGAGAGTGAAGCAATATTGAAAAGGGGGGAAATGAAGGATTGAGAAAAGAGATTACATTAATGTAAATATTTCCTGAAGTCTGTCTTATGAAGTGAGATATTGTAGTTTTGGTGAAGGGCGTAGGTGGGGCGGAGGCACTGTTCAATAATGGAGTGGGATGGGGGTCTGTGGCATCTCTTTTGGACCAAACCCAAACTATAGCCAGATGGCTTCATGTTACACCCACAGGAACACCAAAGGAGCTCCAATATCCATCCACAAATCTGCTAAATTACAGTACACTCTTTTTTTTTACATTTTTTTTCAACATCAAGTTTAATTCCTGGCATGTTATAATTTGCTCCTCAGAAGATGTTTTTCATATTTTTCTCAGATTGATCTGAAATAAGTTCATTGTGATGCAAAGCTTTCCAATTTTAGTTTGTGATTAAAGAAAAACAGGACATTTAAAGCTGCAATCTCTGTCTGAAGCAAAACTGCAGGATACTTTACATACTTTATTACGTATGCAAGTCAAATGAAGGAAGACTGACATTTCCCAGAAATCTGACCCGACAGTTCAAATTATAAATCATTATTATAAACTTACTGTTTGTAATTGAGGTAAAGTGATTGTGTTGAACACTGATCTATCATTTACTTGCTGATAAACTGACTTTTGTTCATTTTTAACCCAAAAAGGTTACAGATTGCAGCTTTAAGTTTAGATGGGATTTTTTTTTTTTTTATGAGACCAAATAAATCAGATCCAGTCTATGCATGATTTACTTCCTGAAAATTTCTGAAAAAGTAATTCATAAACTAAGACTAAGATGTGGCCACACCCTAATGTCACAGCAGGGGTCAGCAGCTATGGTCTGCTAGACACGGGGTTTGGTCTAACAGCAGAACCAATGTGCAAGCGCCCGTCTATGCCAGCTACCCGGCCAGACAAAGAATTGCCCACACCCAACCCTTCTCCATCTCACGCAACACCCTGATCGATAACCACGCTGACGATCAATACCTCCACAAATCACTTCATTTTCTCTTTTTCTTTCTCCTGCACTCACACTTACATCTGGCAGGGAGAGAGAGAGCAGCCTGTGTAGTATGTGGCCTGCCCTCTTAACCAAAGAACAAGTACAAAATAAGCCCATTAAAAGCCACCTAGTATTTCACAATGAGAGAGCTCGTTTAAGCTACTGTCATTCTTTTTTTATTTTTTATTTCTTTCTGTTCATTTCTTACTTAATAACTCTAGAAGGTAAGTGCAGCATACAATGAGGCTTTTCCAGAAATCAAAGCAAACCACAATGTGCATCAATCAAACTCGAGCTATCTGTTTTCCGCACAGTTTTATATAGCAGAATTCCGTACACTGAACTCTCTGGGGTTAGCAGAAGTAAATTTACATAAGAAACACAGATTACAACCATGCATCAGCGATCGAGAATTTTGCTCCCTAAAAGCCTGCATGAAATGAATCGGCATCAAAGCCCCCTTTGGCTTTAATGCACTCTAATTTTTATTATTGCCCTGTAAGTTTGTTATTATACTGTTCTGTGGTTTATCCAACCTTAGAAGTACGTCATCAACAAATGGAGAGCAGGAAAAAATACAGTGTGAAAACACAACTAGGCAATGAATACTGCAGCCTCGGACGTGTCCCTCTAAAACATCTTTGGCATGTGCTGATTGAATTCCATTCCAACCAAATTTGCTGATTTCTTCCCCTCTCAAGCGGACCACATGATGAGGCATAAACACGTAGTGATTTATGATGTTGAAATAGCTATGTGCCGTTAATTCAGCCTCACATCAATAAAGCTGTCTGTTTGTATGGCTGAGGAGTGCTTTTCAGCTAGCTGGAGTCACGGATACAGCCATAGTCCAATCAGCTTAGAGGACAAGGTGGTGTGGAAGGATCTGATGACACCCATCTCCAGAATGTACACCAGCCCTGCTTCTCGAAGGGTTCGAAGGGTTAATTCAATCCTCCTCCACCTCCACTGCTTTGCGTGACCTCCCTCTCTTCGTCCGTCCGTACATCTCGCTTTTATCAGGGCCTGCCGAGTGGGATTTGACAGAAAAAAGGGGCTTTAGCTAATGATATCATTAAAACAGAACTGAGTGTCTGGGATGGGAAAGTGTGGGGGAGAAGCTACAATCTGAGCGCCAAACGAGAGAAGATCATAAACAGGACCATCAGATGAAGGCCAATGCGTCATCAACTCCAGTTCAGAGCTCGGCTTCAAACACCAACCCAGCTCGATCTTTGACGCAGACCATCCCAGCAGGGCATATTAAAGCCAATTACCATGGTGAAGAAACACTGCCTGTCCACCATCCACCCTTAGTTCCACAACCCCATCCCCTCAGTAGCTTTTGGCAGTGTGCTTTCAGCACTGTCCATGGTTCAGTGACAGCTGCGAATGGGGGGGCCTCAATTCCCTGACAGCTTTCCATCATGTAGAGAACAGATGGAGATCTACACCCCCATCACACCATCTACACTATCAATTCTCTGTTCTCTACTTGTGAGAGCGAGTCAGAGAGAGAAACAGAGAGCACAGAAGGCTAACACCTGTCCGGCCAGCAAAAGATCTGACCTTGCTTTAAAAATTCTCTTCGTTCTCAGCAACATATGCGCTTCCTCTGCAACCGAGTCTGTGAATCTGATCTTAATTGACACCTAAAATAGGGTGGACACTACATAATTAACAAATGCCATCATCCAGTGACCGTGTACAAGGTCTCACTCGCAAAGTGTTAATATATAAAGCGAATATCTTCACTCAATTCAGTCTGATGAATACTCGCATGCTGTGAAACAGTGCAGAATGACAGTTACTATTTTACATTCATATTCCGTTAATTAATTTCTGAAACATTGCACTTCATTAAAAGTGTGATAATTAAAATCATTAAATCATTAAAAGTTCAACATCACCTGCATGATTTGCAGGTTCTCCAAATTCCTGTAGCATTCCATATTTTTCATCATACACCATGATTTACTGTACCAGTGCCTCATGCTAAACTCTATTCAGGATTACTTTAAATATAAATATTATTGGGGGACAATTCCGAAACCCTTGTAAACATAAGGGTGAAAATGCCCTGGCCTGTGATTGGATGAAACATTTCCCAGCATTCAGCTTGCACTGCCAAACACTTCAAATAAATCAAAGGATGGCAGTGAAATGGAGTGGAATAAGAAAGAGACCAGCTGAGGTCCCGAGCATTGAGTAAACATAACAGGCCTTTCAAAAGAGATCCAATGTGGAATCTTTCAAAGGCAGGTCAGAGGGGAAGATTGACTGAGGTGTTTGGTTGTGGAATGGACAGGTGGAGATTGGCAAGGTCTTAAGGGCCTCGGCAGAATCAATGTTGGCTCTTCTAACCACCACTGATGGTCCAAACCACCAGTGTAATGTCAGCCCCTGGGCCCCTATCACTCACCCTAAAATCAGCCTTTGTGCTAAGCCGATTTTACATCACGAAAATCTGTCCAGCTTTCAGATGTTTAAAGGGGCCAAGAGGGCCATGAGTGCCTGAGGATTTACAATAGTCCTGAAATAGACTCTACCTGTAGAAATAAACCTTGCATTGGGGGAAAGAAGAGCCAAAGCTGTCAAAGTCTTCATTGTCCATTGTTAAATACTGCCAATGAGTGCAACTCAAATGTACAAGTGAAACAAGAGCCTAAGCCTGCATGTCATGGTTTCAATGAACTGTTTTAGGCATCAGTCTAATGGGATGTGCAGATACTACACCAGATACTTCAACAGGTAACAGACCCGGTTTTCTCCCTAATCTAACTGAGCTGGACTTTATGGGCTGAAACAGCCCAAAAGCCCCTTTGAAAGCTTTCTGCAAGTAAGTCTTTTGTGTTTGTCCTCAGTCAACAGAAAGAGACGCGTGTGACCTGCATCCAACAGTGAGAACTGAACAAATTCACTCATAATCCTAACCACTTGCCCACACAGTTTTTGAATTTTAGATGTGGGTTAGACACAGTCTTCGGAGGAGGGCAAGATTAAAAGTGAATAACGATTTTAACAGTTTTTATAAACATTCATGTTTTTGTCATTTTTGGATCTTAACAGACCCCAGTGAACTGCCGCTGCATAATAAATGTATACTGTTGTGTGCCACCAAAACAGCACGAGGGTGTGTAAATAATGACTTTTTTATTGTGGTGGGGGAACTATTTTGTTAACTCCAGCACACCTGTGAAGTGTTTACCCCTCTCTCTCTCTCTCCCTCCCCCTCCCTCTCCCTCTCTCTTTCTCTCGCTCTTTTTCTCTTATATAGGAGGACTTCAGCGCAGCAATCAAACCAAGAGCCCAGAACCTCGGGCTTGACTTTGGACACAATTGGAAAGTAATTACACACAAAGAGCCAATTTTCAAAATTTTTCCCCCTTCTCTTTCTCTCTCCATTTCTTCTCTTTTCTTCAGGCCTGTACACAAATGCTCTCTCCTCTGATTTGCAGCATGTGTAGTGAAGGATGACAGATAGGATTGTGCTCTGAGTCACAAAAATCCTCACGGATCTCTCCTCTTCGCGCCCCCACCCCTTCCCAATGGCACGATGAAGTAATTATGAAAAATTAAATATATCCCCGGCTGATTAGGGTGCCATTTCAAGGGAAGTTACCAGTAGGGATAATGTGAAACAGAATTAGGTGCAAAAATATCCTTCTCACACAGTCCCACAAAAACAGACTCCAGAGCAGATGGAGTTAATGGCTTTTCATGCAGCAAATGTCACATATTTAAGAATTTGAGGTGATCTGCATTAAGTGCACTTGAACTGAATGTATTACCCTTTTTTCATTGATTAATGAGACTTGTAGTCAGGTAAAGTGAATGGCCATTCAGCAATTGCTTGTGATAGATGCTAATGTTGAAATAGATGAAAGTGGGCTGAATGCGGAGACCTCTCAAATTTGAGCAGTTTGAATGATGAATGGCTCAGTGTAGCAGAAACGGAAATCTAATACATTTCAACAATTAGCTATCAGTCGCAACGTCCTGAAAGAAAATTACTGTAAATTATTGTACAAAAGTAATGCAATACGATGGTAAAAAAAGACAAAAAATGGAAAATCTATGTCTGTCTGTCTGTCTAATAAAAAAATCTATAATAAAATAACTAGATAAACTAATTGACGTCACTAATCGATTAGTCACTGTGTAAGTCATCCCTAGAAGGTGTCTGTAATTCGCTTGTGAGCTCGTGAGCACATTTCTGGCTACTGTTATCCACAAACCCTGAATCCAGAACAACAGAGAGATGTGTGTGATGTAATTATCTTCTTGCTACCTCCTCTCCACTATCTCAAAGTGAGACACAAACACACTGCTTCTCTTCCTCCACAGTGAGGTCATTTTCTCCATACGTCTCCCTCTAAAGCAGATCATATTTCTCTTCTCCCAGCTCTCCCTCCCCCGCACTGCTGCCGGTGGAACATGTTGACACTTATTAAAGCTGTATGAGGCGAATAGTGACTGAACTGCTAGACAAGGTGAAAGGAGACACACCTGTATGAGGCCCCATCTATGCACAGGGGCTGGGGGCGAGGCAGGGAGCTGCTCAGGGGCCACGAGAAAGCCAAAGCCAGACATATAAAAGGTCACCATGAATGTTGCATGAATAGTTTGGTGCTGTGGTTGCCATGCCGACTGATCTGGGTCTTTTCCTGGCTCCAGCTGGGCCTCATCTGTGAGCTTTGACTCGATGGATTGGTGATGGGGCACCCAGATAGGACATGCATATTCATCCACCTCAAATTCACCACACTGTTTTGCATTTAGCATAAAATGCAGTTCCAAAACTAAAACAATTAGACATACTTTTGCCAACAGCAGGTGGGAGAGAGTAAATTAGCAAGCAAGCACCAGAAGCGTAAGAGCACCAGTGTGTGAAGTCAAATGACTTTGGAAATATAATGAAATCATGTCTGCTAGGTACCGTTCATGCTGAGTGTGCAGGAACGTGTGCGCGTGCATGCAAATTTGCATTGTGTTTGATCCGTAGACGTTGTCTCTTGCTGGTCGTCTGTTAGAACATAATTGCATTTTCTGGCATTAGCTAAAAGCGCTACTCATTCTGTTGTTGAGGGCTAAGCGCATATTGCCACTGGCATTGATCTATACCCACAAATCTCTTCCCAAGACCAGCTTAGTCTACTGCCTCTTAATACAATGTGTCTCCTTTGTCAATACATTGATCTAAAAGTCAATCTGGGCATTTATTACATTTTACCAATTTAAAGCCAAAATCGATGGCATAAATGCTTAATGTAAGAAACAGTAACAATTATGGAGGAATAAAACAGAGATCTCGCACCCGTACAAAACACAGCATAACACCTCACAGCAAGAAGCTTGAGGAAAATGACATCCATTTGTGCTGCAGCCGATGGCACAATGCTAACAACATGCTAATGTAGCCGACGGTCCTGTGCACAGTGGTATGGCTGGTAAGTACTGCGAAGTATTCTCTGTTGTGCTGGGAAAAGGCAGTTTGGAGACCAAAGTGGGTGTTTAGGACCACCTTTATTACCTCTGATGTAAAATACTTTGTTATTGTATGATCAACTGTCAGAACTGAAGGAAAATGTGTGAAGAAATATTAAATCCTGACTTAAATGACTTAGCAATTAAACCATGTGAAATATGTAATAGCTGTAATTTATATTTTAATTTAATGAATCATTATGTTTTAAATGTTTTTTCCTGTCAAAACGGGGCCTGAAACTAAAGTATATTAAAATTACATTAAAGTGGTGCTTGTCAGTGCAAAGTTAACAGCACAATGCTAGTGTGTTACTATTCTGCTGCTAAGGTGTTGTTAGGTTGCTATGTGGCTGCTTACACAATTAAAAAAGAACACCCACAAGTCTCCATGGCATTCTGTTTTTGATCAAAATCACATTCCAAAACATATAGCCAAGATATACTATTAGCCACATGCTCTCAAAACAAATGAATGGCGTTAACTGTAGAACACATGATCTGATTCATCTGTCACTAATTAGAGATGGGCAAACAGATGGTCTGTTTTCAGGAAACACACATAGAAAGCTCTTAGAACGGGCTGGACAACTGAGCAGCACTGCATTCAGGTGCACACACACACACACACACACACACACAAGAAAAAAATCAGAGGCAGGAGACTCGTAAGGTCTGACAAATCCCAAAATAAGTTGCAGAAATCCTTGCTGTCTGACAGAATGGCTTCAACGCTCAAACTCTTATGTTTCGATACCATTAGTGAAATGAGTTCTTGTATAGTGCTGCCTGAAGTACAAATTGTAGTGACTGTAGAAGTGAAGAGTCTCTCTCAACTCTCTCTCTCTTTCTCCTCTGTATCATTTTTTCCTTCCCTCTCTTCTTGAAACCATTACATCATCCTTCAATTATTAATCCTAACGCACATATACACTCACTCAGTTCCTTAAGTTGAGGCGTCTGTAATAAATATGTTTAACATCTGCACCTAAAAAAACCTCCAGTGCTCATCAAATGACTGAATAAACATCAAACCTAATCCTTACTGATATATTCCAAATATGTGCAACTCAAGAGTTGGCATTCCAAACGAATGTTTTTTATCAAGTGAAGTGAACATCCACCGATATTCCCTGCTGAGTGTGTAGGGAGCAGTGAAAACCGCGTAGGGGCCCTGTGAATCGGAATGCAGCTCGGAACAGACCCAAAGAGGGCTAAAAGAGGAAATGAGATCATCTTTTCTCTTTTCTTTATCACGGATCCATAGCAGCGAGCGAAATGGAGATGCACCGTTGACGGTTATACCCCAGTGACTGATACAACGCTGGCAGGCATTACAGCGCTTATTAAAAAGGTGGCACTTCCTGTTTTGCCGGTAGTCACCTGGGGTAGGGGAGCATATGGCGACTCTAACACATAATCTCCTTTTCTGGGAGGCTTCCACGTCCAATGTAAGCATGCCATCACTTGCCCCTCCCCTTCTTCCAACCGCTCACGCATCACCCTTTTCTAATGATGTCATCGAGAACAGATCAGCTCTGTGCACGAGCGGCAAGGCAGTGAGATATCCCGCGATGGACGTCCCATGCACTCCCCTACAGCAATGCCCGATGTCTCATATGCATGAGTGGAGCTGTGCTGGCTGCTGCACGCGCGCTGAGAAACTGCTTTAGAGGAGCCAGGAGCAACGAACACTTGACTTCCATTTCAGCATTGAGTGAAACAGCCTAAACTCAAGGTGGCACAGGTGATCGGATATAGCAGCAGGCTGTTAGGCACTGTGTCAAAATCTGTAATTTCTTTGCTAACCGAGGCCTCAATTGCAAGTATCTGACAGCATGCCACACGCATTCAGCAGGCCAATCCGATCTGGAATTGAGGCTGTAAACTAGATTGAAAAGTACACACTACCAGACCAAGTTGGCTCACAGAACATACAGTACCTCATCACCTGAAGCTCTATCAACATCTCCCATCTCCTACAGAGCGGAAGAACCCTGTACGACCAATATTGCAACAGACCAGGGCAAAACCAGCCATATCTGCGTCTACACGCTGCTGGCGACCTTTTCTCTTACCAAGGATGGCTGTTTTCTCTTTCGTGATGGATAACCTGGAGACTGTTTCCAGGTGCTGACGTCTGACTGGAAAATAGATCTCCACTGACCCTTCAAATTCATTTCAGAGACTATGTTCCGTAATCTTATAAAAAAAGTCTAAAGCACTACGCTGCAGAGCTTTCCAGAGTAACTGCAAAGACAGTAATGGATCACAAGAGCTTAAGTTCACAACCAAACATTTCTGTTCTGCTGGAGAAAACAGACAAAACAAACTTCACAAACAAGAGCCATTATACAGAACATTACCCATAACTCATTATGATTATTTGAGCTCTCAGATCTGCACAATTACAGCACAAAAAGGAGCATAGATTGTCGTGCGAGCTTCCAAAAAAAGCCCAGCAATGTTTTTCCATTTCTATTCACACAAGAACAGATGCCCAAATGGTACTTTAAAAAATAACAATATGTACCTCTTTAGAGAAATTCATTGAAATTCATTCTGAAATATTCAACACCTGTGTGAAATATAACGCTCAGCGCTGTGGAAAAAACCTGACAATTAGAGACTGCTGAATTGTTTTGCATAAACGACATAGTTTGAAGAAAGATATCAACTGATGGGCAATGTGATGTGAAAACAGATGTGCTTTAAACTTAAAAATTTAAATTCTGTCTTCATTTATTCACCATGCATATGACTTTCATTCTTTCGTGGAACACAAAAGATGTTTAGCATAATGTCCCAACAGCTCTTTTCCATCAGATGAAAGTAAACAGAAATAGATGCTGTCAAGCTCAAAAATTCACTTAAAGGTATACCACAAAAGTAATGAATGTATTGAAACTTATGTTTCAAGCAACTAGAATATCGTTATTGACATATATAACAATAAAAACGTTTTATGTTACTGGAGGAATGTTTTTGATTAAACTGAAAGAACTTTTAAGGAACGTTAGCCAGCATTCTGAGAATGTTCCCAGCTGTTAATTTTTTCTGCACGTTTTACAACAAACATGATGATTAAATACACAAAGATTAAATATACAAAGACAAAGAGATTATGATGTTAAATAAATATCAGTTGAAATGTCTATCTGTTCCTCACAAAGCAATACCAAATGGAAGATTTTGAATATAGCACATGTATTGACTGCTTCACTACTACATTGCTTGTTTTGAGTCTTTTGGAGCCTGACAGCAAGGCAAAGAGCAACGTGAACATAACATCTTGCAGACGAAAAAGAGAATGAACAACAAGATGGTGAATGATGACAGAACTATTCTTTCAAATAGAAAAGAACAGAATACCGCAATGCAGCTATATTTAGCTCACATTTGATGCTACCTTGAAGATTCTAGATCTATTTGACAGCTAGAGACACAATCATCCCAAAAAAGATTCTTTGTAATGTGAGCCACTACACTGCAATATGACTTCCTCCGCAAACAAGTTTCTGACCACAGCAACCCTGACAACTCACATTCTGACAAGCAAACTGGAACACTGACAGCTCAGAAAGAAGCAAGTGGCTGCAGAGATCTCTGCTTCATATCTACACGCTCTCACCTCAGCTGAGCCCAACCCCTAGCAGGTGCTCCCCTCTCCTCCGGAGGCTTCAAAACAGACACCTCAATCTCATCCAACCGAGTCTCTCATACGATCCTCACATAACAGGAAAGCAAAAGAAAGCATGATAGGAAGACAGATGTATCCCATACTTTGCAATGAGGATGATGAGAGAGAAATACAGAGAGAGGCAGACAGGCAGGGAACGCTGTAGTGAAGTAGACAGTTTGAGATGGTGAAAGGCAAGCAGAGCATAGAGAGAAATGTAAATGGCATCTGCCTACTTTCTCCATTTGAGATGAGATTCAGCATCTGAAACGGACCTCCTGCAGTCATCTCACCATGATGTAAAGTGTGACTGAAATATTGATACAAATCTAATGATGAGGTTTCCGTCAGCAGGGGACTGACTGTCTTCTACACAGCCATCCAAAATTGAGTTGCCAACCAGCCTGGGTTGCAAATGCAGGACCGTTTCTTTTTAGATTACGTATTGCCATTTTGATGGAAGCGTGTCTTCACTGTAAGGTTCTACAGGGTCGAGCCGTGAGCCATGCCTGCGGTCTTGCCGATGTGCGGGCACCCCAGGGTCCACAGGCAATACGGGAGCTTGGCTTGACTCACACCTAGCAGGGCCTCTCTGATAGGCTCATTAATTTTCGGAGCTGTAGATTCTGTCTGGACTCTGCTGCAGTATTCAGGCTGAGGTAACTGGGGCAAATCAGAACCTGTCACGACTGACACGGCCTCAGAAAGAGTCACCTATCTGTTAAACCACAGACCCAGAATATTTTAGGTTGTGAGAACATTTCCATAACGTTTCTATTTAGTAACAAAAACAAATGTTATCTTGAAAGTTCTAGGTACGTTCAAAATGTCCAGTTTTTTAGGCATTGTATTAACATTGCTTAGATATTAAGAACTTTACTTAAACATTACATAAACATTTTTGATATATACGGTATATAACATTAAAAATATGTACTAACAGTACTGCAAGAACATTTTTGATAACCTTGAGAGAGCTTTGAGAGAACTTTTAACTTTTAGAGAATGTTAGCCAATGTTCTGAGAATGTTCCCTGTTAGCTGGGGAGGCCCAAACAACACAACACAGAACAACAGCTGGAAGAGATCACGCCAGCCTCCTGTGAGGCAAATCGACAGGTTTAATGCTTTACATATGGGGAAAGCAAGGGGTGCATAACCTAAGGTTAGCTATGTTACAAACCTGTTTTGAGAATGACTCAAACATTCCCACTGCGGCCCAAGACACAGGCTTGACTGATGGCCTCTTTTTGCCTCAAGAGTGAGCTACAATGCATGCTAGAATAACAGGCTAAAGGGCATTGCTGCATATCTAGAGCATATTTCCTAGCCATGCACGTATACATATTACATATACTTTGATTATGCATTCTCAATGCGTTTCCCAGAGCAACAAAGGGGTCTTGCTCACATCGTAACACATAGTTGTTTATGCACTAGACGACTTTTTCACCCTGTCTATCTTTTTCTGAGCTATTCTCACACCAGCTCTCTCACTGAGAGGACACGTTCATTCGTTGAGGCGCGTTAAAATTCCTTCTCAAATCTCCACCTTTCCAGCTGCCTGGTTCTTCCTCCTGTGACACATACAATCACTTTCATTATGCAAATGAAATCGATGCAGCTCCTCCAGAGTCGCATGGTGGAGTCGCAAACGGCTGCATACAAAACAGTCTTTATTTGTCCTCCTTCAATGAGGGATTCCGAGATGTATCATTAAAGGCGAACAGAAGGCTAAAACACATCCTCCCTACAGAACTTCTGTTTTGCTCACAAAGTTTTCTGTCTTTATAAAGGTGCACTTAGTATGTTTTTGTTTTGGTTCCGTTTCAACGACTTGTCTTGATGTAAAATCGCCGTAGATGCGGCAACTTAATGCATAAGGTTTGTTTATTAACTGCTGCCACACACTTTACACCAAAGCTTTGTGTTTGTCTTTTGTTTTGATTCGTTTTTTCTATGCTTTTCTCCATCACGCACTATATGCGATAATAAAATTGGCACTTATGGATTCAATCCCAACAAATTGTGAACACTTCGTTAGTAGTTTGTGCTAATATGCGACAGGTTGTTGAATTGCATCGTGACTGCTCTCCTTACCACTTTCTCTGCTGTATCAAATAAACATATCATCATTGGTATTATTTATTAGCAGTAGAAACTTCTATGATTTGCCAAAAAGTCCTGAGTGCACCCTTAAGGTTTATATTAAAGTGCTTCCAGCACTGTATAACAGAAAGGAGTGTCTATATGGAATATAGCAAGCTTAGCAGTGAATTTGATGCTAGTTTGCATGCGCATGAACACATCGCTCACACCTGCATCCATGAAACTGCACCCACAGCCACATCTATCACGATCACTCAAGGCGATGGCTGGCCCCTGGTTCTCGGCAGGGCACGGTCGTAAAAGAGCGAGTGTCAATAGAAATGTTGGCCTCCAGCCTCGCCAGCCTGTCTAAGCACCTTGTCATAATTGTGTGCAGTGGTGCGGAGCACACATGTCAAACAAGCCATTAAGGGGAAGTCTGGAAAACAATACAAATTAGATGAGGATGAGTGGAACTCCTGTAGGGTATATGAGACCAGAGGCAATAGACAAGCACTACACACACAACTGGGATTTCTGTTTGGACCACAAAACTGCACAATGCTCTACTGCTTCTTGCATAACAGGGGACAGATCCAACAATCTATTTGCTTCCATGAGTCCCAACATGTGATGTCCCTAAATGCTTATAATGGAACACTCAAAAAACAGTGAAAGCTGCAAACCGATGCAAAAACTGTTGGTTAGAAAAAAGTTGGTTAGACAGCAAACAGTAGTTCTTTAAAGTGCATACATTTAAAACAGGTAGCATAACTTATATTTTAAAAAATCTAGAACTAATCAGCCCTCACTAATCAACCAGTCAGTTGTTGGCTAACTAGCTGATTAGTTAAATACCATGGCACCATGACCCATCAGTCGTGCAAACCCAGCTAAAAATTTTAGGTTGTAAAACTGTTACTGTAGCTTTTCCGTTAGAGAATGTTAGCCAACATTCTGAAAATGTTTCCTGTTAGCTTGAAACATCTTAGCATGAAGGCTAGATGAGAGAAACAAAGCGAGGGGGGAAAGATCGTGTTTTAGGGGTTTAAACGGGGAGATTTATGGTTTCCTGCAGTCTTTATGCAGGCCTACTCCATCATGTCAGCAGCAGTCCAGGCACAAACACTGACTGTGCTGCTGTGGATGGAGCATTTGAATAGAATTACAAAGCAGCTTTGGCTTACAGTTACACTAGACTGGACAGAGAAACCAGAGCGCACAATTTACAGGATAGCAGAGCTCCTGCTGTGAGGATTTCCTTTTATGAGAAAAAGAAAAAGTAGTACTGTGTATAAACTGTGACTAATAAAATAAAGCATTTAATCTTTTTACTGGGTAACATACAGCAGTATTACAGGGCATAACACCTAACCCACAGAAACGTGCTGTGGCGTGTCAGAGAAGTGATCTGATTGGTAGTACACATGCTCTGACATCACTACAATTACCCATTATTTACTGTGGTATCTTTACTCTCCTATATCCACTTACAGCATTTGTACTATGGTACAGTTGTGGTATCTATGGTACAGAATCACATACACATACAGTTTATTCAGCTCATATGCAATTTGTCAGTATGTGTGTTCACTTGGAATCGAACCCACAACCTTTGCGCTGCGAACACAATGCTGTTAAACTACAGAAACATATATATATATATAACACATATATATATATATATATATATATATATATATATACACACACACACACATACATACATATATATATATATATATATATAATTATAATTATTATATATATATGTATATATATAAATATATATAATTATATATAATAATAATTATAAATATATATATATATATATATATATATATATATATATATATATATATATATATATATATATATATATATATATAATATATAATTATTATATATATAATAATGAAATAACATTCAAAGAACAACTATTAATGGTTTGGTAGAATCTGTTACATAAGCCAAGTCTTGAACAATTACACTAATAGAAACACATGTCTATGTAATAAAAAGTGAAGTGTGTGCAACCTAATTGGCTTCATAATGAGACTAGAGAGCTTTCTAATTTTAACTGGTACGATTAACAATTTAAAAAACGATTGGGATTGCCCCATATTATGGTCCCGTCATATCGTATTTCCTTGTAAACCTGCCAACGAAATCTGAGCTCCGGTCTACAAGTCAAACCATCACATCAATCTTACAACGCAACATCAGGAGGCGTTTTCTGCTTCACTTGTGCATTTGCAAATGCTCCAGAAATACCACTTAATGTTTCATCGTGTTCTGAAATGCATTACTGCCCTGCATTATAATTACAATAATTAAATCCACAACTACATCAGGAAGCATATTCTCTCTTGGCTGCGACTATATTTATCTCAATGCCGATCTACTAAGTGCTCCACCAGAGTCATCTGTCGTTGCTTTGGACAATGTTGGTATTCAAGGGAGCAAGCAAAGTGGCAGACACACAGAGAAAAACAGATTAGTGCTCTTAAAGGAAGAGCAATACTGGACAATCTCAATGTGACATTCCTACAGCCAGTGACAAATTCCAGTCTGACTGGAACACGAGATTGGAAGCCAGTTTATGTTTCCAACGTGAATTCTCTGCACTGATCTATCTAAGGTCCAGGTACAAACTGAGCTATTACAAAAACCTCACAGATGCGAATGTCAGTATGGATTGTCTTTCTCATGTTTCTCTGAAATCAACCAGCTCAGTTACAGATCTGTAGCAATGCCGCTTGTCGACTTTCTGACCCTCAATACAAAAACTTGCCATCTCTCACCTTCAAAAATCAATAGCTTACATTTCTGTGCTGTATAGCGCTGAGTTATGTCAAGAATATGTTAGACAGATTAATATCAAAACAAGCTGTGCTGACACCCCCCGATTCCTGTTTACGCCGAGCTCGGTTCTGTTTGTTGCTTATGCAAGCAAACGCTGATTCTACAGAACTACAAAGACAAGCGATCTCCAGAATTTCCAGCGGCTGTATTTATGTTCGTAGCATAGAGGGCAACAAAACTCTGCTGTCATAATGTCAAGTTCAGATACTTAGAGGTGAATCTCATTCCCTCACCGTATAACAGCAAATTCCCAAATGAATTTATGGCACATTTGATATCTTGATACACCCCATCCTCAGCAACCAAGAAAAGAGAGATGAACATGATTTTTAGATTCTTTTGTGTTAAATCTGTGACATGGAAAGATTTAATTAAGATAAGGAACTGGTAATAATTAATTCTACTTTCCTCTGTCAGGAACATACAGCAATGGTTAAATAAACGACACAAGCCCTGCCTTTTATTTATCTCATCTCTAAGGAGCCTGTTAAAGCTTTTCAAAGCAAAAAATTGTTAGATTCTCTGAAAAGTGAGGCATTAAGTCCACAGTTTAGTCCCATCTAAACACCTCAGTCCCTCATCCAACCACCTACTCAATTCAATCTGCTATTATGTTTTGCAGGTACAGCTCGGCCCTCAGGGGAGAAACTCACTGTGACAAATGCCAAACGGAATTGTGTATTCAGTACCAGTGTATTCATTACCACACAGAGATGTGTAAGAGACAGTGAGAGGCCCAAGAAGGGTCCGAGTTACCATGTCCATACCTCAACGCATCTCATTTCCAACATGACCCAAATTAAACCCAATAGCAGCAATGCTAGGTGACCTACTGCTACAGGCAACGTCTTTTCTCAATCACTCAGACATGCGTAAGTCTCAAACCAGTCAAACATCTCACCGTGTCCTTTTCAGAAAGCTTCAACGTTTGTATTTTTGCAGAAATGTTATGCTCCTGTTCCATACAACAACAGCTTATAGTGACTACCTCATGAATCAGGCTGACTGGTTCTTGAGTCCAACTTACTTATTCAGTGATCCAATAGTTCTTGAGTTTACCAAAGGGGAAGATTAATAGTGAATAATGTCTTCAATTTTGTTTTTTTATGACTTTAGAAGCCTTGTAATACAGTGGAAATATAGTCAAATGAGTGACTTGTTTGTGTTCTTTGTTTGTTCGTGTTTTTGGCTTGACAGATGTGGTCATTAAGAACTGTTGTTTTATGAAAAACAGCTACGTGAAGATTCTCCTTGGTTATTAAATACATTGTTAAATATTATTTAAAAAATTAAATAACAATTTGTATTGGTAGGTGAACTACTTCTTTAAGTCATGACAACATGTGACAATGTTTAGCCAAAACCAAGAGCATTCAAGCACAGGAACACTCTCCAGATTATCGCCTTGCAGCTTTGAACTCACAACTTCAAAAGCAAGCCGATAAAAACAAACGAACATTTGTTGTACTAAAAGCAAGACGTTTTCACAAGCCAACTTTCTACAACGCTACAGAGATAATTAACGTGACAAACGCTGCCAAATTTTTGCACGAATGACCCTTATGTAGGCAACAGCACCCTAAAACTCTGGAGAATCTGGCAGTGTTCTGCGTGCCTCTCGAACAGTGACTTAAACGATGAAAACTGACGGACAGTAGCCTAATGACAGCGAACAAACGCCCTCGCTGTTCCAATTACAAAATGACACTAATTAAAGGTTGCTTTGTCAGTTGTGAGCTGGTGATTAAACATCTTTTACTAGAAATCTGCCTGCTAATCGTCAAAGCACATATACAAATACGCCTAAAACGGGAGGAAACGTCAATACTTGGGCTCACCAATAAGATAATTTAAAAAAATATCAATTTTTTTCTGCTTGCCTGGTTAGGCCAGTTCAGATTTTTTTTGCCCTTTCATAAACATGTTTAATAGCTTTTTATGTTTAATATGTTTAATAGATATAATATACCAGAATAATTTTTTTGTATGTTTTAATATGTAATCCATTTCAATATATTTAAATATACATATGTATTTATTAAATATAACATTTTTGTACGAGAAAAAATAATTCGTATAGTTGATGTTAAACAATGGGATACAGTACAAAACTTTTTTTAAATTCAACCTGTCCTAACAGATGCTTTCAAAGACTATCGCAACTCATTCGTGCATATATAATTTAATATAATTGTCCAACTATATTAGCCGGCTAGATAAGGATCCGTATTGTTGAGCCCTGAATTGGTTTCAGTTATTTGAAGAGGAAACACTTTAATTTTCTATTGTGCTAGTAATGCTATTGGATACTATTGGATGTCTGTGATGTAATTTGGTTTAATTAAATATCTGTAGATAATTTGGTCTGGGAATGTCATTATGCCCTTGGAACAGGGGACAAGCTCACTGGAGTGTTTTTCCACTCATGCACATTATCCTAATGCACAGGCTTTTATATAAGTGCATCTCAGCCTTGTAACAAATTAATATGACAATGAAGGATTGAGGATAGAAGCAGGACTAACTGTAATTGGCCAGCCAATTTCCCCTGATGCTAAACAGCCTTGGAAGACAGTGACCGCAGGGCAGAGGATGAAATAGCTGTGAGGACAGTTTCTCTGTGCGTTTGTATATATTTGGCACATAAAGAACCCTCCATCTGAGATTTTACAGAACAATTGGAAATGTAATTAAGAGCTGCCTGTGACTTTTAAATGGTCGGCTAGAGCAGAAACAAACAGGCGAAAAAAAGAAACTTCCATATATTGAAAACTGTGTGATCAATAGCCCACTGTTTGGAAACCATCAAGGGACAAATAAGTTTAGTAACTTCACTCGGAGCGTCGCATTTCTTTTGAAGCTCTTGTCTTGTCCTAAGAACTGCGGGTTTTCAAAGCAATCTCTGATGTCATTAAACTTCTATTAAAAATGCGGTTAGAAGTGTATACTGCCTCAATTTCACTCTGAGTCAGACGTATAAATTGTACGTAAAATTTTAGGAGTTTCCGATCCGAGGTGTTGGCAAGGAGTAAGGTTAATCAAAACATCAATCAGCCATAATTACTCAGCACTGCCACATGGACACCATTTCAAGGAGATAATAACTATTGTCTTATAGCTGCAGGGGACCAAAATTCATCTCAAAGCTGTTGTAAATGGATGGATTTTCAACACAAGCTTTTGCTTAAACACCTCCATAACAGGAAATCCTACAGAGCAGGTGATTGCGCAATTACTGCGCAAATTCAGCTCTTCCCCCGCAGCGGCGCTGATCTTGCGCTGTTGCTACTTGTTTGTTGCTACTTTGGATGTTCCGAACTTTGCTGTGTGGTTCTGTGACAGCAACCATGACCAAAATATTAAAATGTTTTCACGTGCACATGCACAGGAGTTCATTATACAAGGTGTAATTTTGGTGCATTAATAAGCATTACTCCCACACGGCTATTTTGTTGGAGTATTTATGACGGTGTCCGTAATGAAGCTCCATCCAGCTCATAAAGAGAACCATCTCCACTGCCAGCAGCTCAGGAGTAACCTCCAAGCCCCATTTCATGTTGCAGCATATAAATATTCATTAACAAAGTGGGGAAACCAGATGTTTCTTCCAATTAATCTGTGCAGAGATCTGCCATTTGCCAATAAATTGTTCTTGTATAATTAATGACTCTTAGAGCATGGTGACAACAACAAAAACAATTCCTCATTTAATACTGAGATTTATATTCATAAACTTGGCAAAAGCAGGCAGCTTATCAGCTTCAGGAAATATGCCCACAGGAAAGTTTTCTTTTATATCTCCAGAGACTTAATGAACTTCTTGTTTATGTTTCCATTTCAAAATCATCTCACTTGTTTCTCCTAAAATAGTACTAAGAGTTATAAAATGAATGTGTGTAATTATAATTAATGTGTAACATGCATTTATTCAATAATTTGGTCCTGGAATAATTTGACAAGAAACATTTGAGGTCACCTTTGAATCCTTTGATTGTATTCTTTGGTTTCTTGAAAAAATCTAAGCACAAATCTAAGCAAAGTGACATTGAGATCTCTGCTGAAACTCAAGTGGAGTCACATGTGAAGTTACTATGATTTTTTTCTCGGCAGAAAACTATGAGACTTAAGTCTCAATATGTTTAATATAATCTCAGATTAGGAGATTACATTCTTCTTAATTCTCAGATTGGGAGAAACAGATGAGATATTAAAGAAATCTCATTTGTGATTGTTCTTTCTTTCAGGTAAAGCTGCATTCCCATAGTTAGGAAATATAGGAAAACTTTTTGCCACATGCCCAGTAAGTCTGCCACCCTCTCTGCAGAGAAATCTAATCTAGATAAATCAAGTTGTCAAGAGATTTCTATATCAAAGCTGATGCTCCTCCCTGCCTTCCTCAGACCATGTTAACACGCTACACACAAACTGCTGGTGGGAAACGACGCAGTGAGGACGCCCACTTCAAACAGAAGACAGGCCTGAGCTGAGATCATTATCTGGCTAGGTTGAAAACACTGTGGTCATGGGGAATTCATATGGGACTTACCATCAGGAGGTGCAGTTTCAGTGAAGTGAACAGGTTTATCTGCAGAGAGAAAAGAGAGAGAGGCACGTTAGTTAAAAGAAGACTTCAGGATGTCCCAGGTGGACATGCAGTCGTTTTGAATGAGTGGGTGGACAGTGACTAAATGACTTTATTTCAGAGAAGTTTGAACTAAAAGCAGAATACAGAAGATAGATCAGACGGAATACAAGATTAAAGGAATAACAAGGTTAAATACAACTTGAGCTCTATCGACACCATCTTTGACATGACGTGCTGTCAATTACCACAGAAAACTCTCAAAATACACTTACGTTTTCTGTAATGCACTTACAATGGGAGTCTATGGGCTGATATTGCTGCAGTGTAACAAACATAAAAAAATATGATGTATGAAACTTTTTTCAGTCACCTGCCAACCTTGACTGTGTGACATTACAGACAACCTTTAAACTCATATCATGATCAAATATTGTGTATGTCTGCATGTATCGTATAAGCACTAAGAAGATACAGCATGAGGTTTATGTGGAGTTTGTCTACATACATAATAATTACACCACTAAGTGTAACAAAATTTTTATCCACCTAGTAAAGTAGAACAATTTTAAACATATTTGCAGACCAAATAATAATAATTTTACCTGAAAAATTCATGGAACTTTTTTTTACCCAAAATACAAGCTTCACATCTCTGCTTTTAAACCCTCAGACAAAATAGGCTTTCCAACCTCCATACTGTAAACACATTTTTATGCGTGAGAAATGCATTGAAAAATATCCTGTGGCCTATATAATAATGAGTAAAAGAAGAATACCAAGAAAATAAAAAATACTGTGGTAATTATCAGCACACTGATTCTGCTGACAAACCTGAAGTTGTATTTGAAACAAAATATGCCTTTAAAATGACAAATATCAACAGACCTGTAAATTAAAACCTCACACAGTCACCGAGATCATTGTGTGACATTAATGAGGGGATGTGGGATGTGTTTTTTCGTTTGAGGTACTACACTTATAATTATAAAACTATTCAGACTATAAAATCAGCCAAAATAGCGCTGGGCAGAAACTCATTAAAATCATAGCTGACTGAAAGCAGGAACTGTCAGGGAAGTTGGTGGCGACCCCACGCATTCCAACTTTCCTCCGAGCCGAAGTCATTCCGAAAACACTGAACTCTTGCTACCTTATTACTCTTGACAGAACCGGCATTTCTACAACACTCGCATGAAGCCATCTAGCTAAAGCGTAGCCACAACATCCTGCTTCTGCAGGTGCGAATAACTGACGCCACAAAACTATCACATCAATTGCCCAGCCAGCCGGTTGCACTCACCAACAACACATACACACCGACACACAGAAAGAGAGAGAAAGAGCCTCTCGCAGGGCTGGAGCTGAAATCTCGCTCCTCTCTTCACCAGCACCCCCAACTGCCAGGATAGAGTTTAATTTTAGGTTCACTTCAAATTGCTTGTCAACAACAGAGCGCGAGGAAGATTGGAGAGCCGAGAGCGGAGAGAGGGAGAGAGAGGGAAGGGAGAGAGACAGAAAAACAGAGTGGAATTGGGAAGGGGTGAGAGAATAAGCAGTCGAGAGAGAAAGAGGAATAGATGGGAAACGGCTTGCTGTGCTTCTCTCTTTGAATAATGGAGTGTCTGTTGAACTGGTCTGAGAGTCAATCATGACAGTTACAGTGTTTCATCCTGAGGGAAACATCACCACAGCTGAGGGCGAATAACACACACACAGATGTGTATCATATAGAGACAAAACATACACTGCTCACACAGTAATGCATAACACTGAGGCTTCCACAAACACAGCCTAACATTCTGAAATGCCCAACAGCAGAATACACACAACAGTGTGATGCACAGGTCACAGAAACATTTGTTTCATGTGTAAATGAAATATTCACAAAATAATCATCTAAAACACATCTATTTTCAATTCCAAATTCTCTATTTCTAACTTTAGATTTTATGACATGACCCTCTGAAATACTTGATTCTGATTGGTCAGGTATTTTAGTATAATGACCACAAGGCTGTACACTTAATTGTTGTCCCAGGCAACCAATTGCCTATACTGTGCTAGCTTCACGTCTTTTGTAGCACTCCACAGTTGCTTTTCTCTCACATAATAAAATTTCAAAATCAATATTTCTTGTCCATGTATTTATTTATTATAGAGATACGTGACATCAGGACCAAACTGCAAACCATAACTGTGACATTGGCAGTCATATGGAAAAACATGTATTTTCACAGAATAGGTTTTAGTCAGGGTGTTTGCGCATGTGTTTTGTGTGTGTTATTGTTTAATCGTCCACACAACTAAATACAGTGTGTGTGTTAATGTGTCAGGAATGTGTGATATGACCGATGGCTGATGATTGTGCTTGTGGAGCTTAGCATCTCTTTTCTCTGCATCTGCTAAATGAAAACAAAAATGGCTAACCTTTGGTCTGTATCCTACTACAAAAGCTTTCAAACAGTACGATTCACCTCTCTATGTTAATGGTGCTCCTTTCATTCCACCCTGTTTTTACTCTTCTTTGAGGTATGGGGATGGAGAGCTCTAACTGAGTTTATGTTTAAATCTAATGGAATCTGTCTGGATTAAATCGATTTTGCGACAAGGCCGTCTTATAAATGGACCTCGCATTCGGACTCCTTTATTGAGGGATGGAGAGGGCACATTTTTAGAATTTCATGAAGGGCCCTTTTTGGTCTTTTAATATAGATCTAATGTAGAGGCAGCGCGGATCCCTTTAAGCGAGGGCACAGGTAGGATTATGAGAAATGAGGTTGGTAATGGTTTACAGAGAGAGCGCAGGGCTGAATGCTCTCTCTTATTTCTTGCTTGCTCTGTTTTCTTCTTTCCAGGGCCTTTTGCTGACAATAGAAGACGTATCTAAATGGATATATTTGCTTTTGCACAGGAGGAAGTTACATCCTATACTAATTTTTCTGTACACAGCAGCAGTGTGCTTAACAAAGTGTGCCACCCAGATGAGACGCGATAAAAGCTTTTCTTTGTAAATATGTGTTTTTGTCATAACCAGCTGTGGTGAGCGACGAGACATTTAGTCAGTTGGTTGGTTTATACGTCTGCAAAATCACGCTAGGTAGACCCGCCCACCGTGAAATCCACAAGCCAGCGCCCAAAAAAAAAAATATATATATATAATATAAAATATATATATACACACACATATATATATATATATATATATATATATATAAATATATATATTTATTCATTAACACATTTATGTATAACGTCAAATATTTTGTGATTGGCTGTTATTGTGCCACATAATGTGAAATTTTTGCTTTTAGTGTGGCCAGATATGCTGCTTACCACATTGCCCCTGGTAAGGGCACGGTGTGAGCGTTCGACAACATTTGCACAAACTTCCTATACAAATTAGATAGATTTCAGCATACTTAAGAACGTATTGAAATGATTTAGTGAGATCGTTTGCTAATCAATTAAACTAATCAACAGAGCTTCCTTCTGTTGCACACTCTACCAAAAACTTAAAACGACACCATGAAATCCTACCATAATTTTAAACATACCATATTTCTATTCAAAAGCAATAGTTTCAATCAGAATTTATGGAGGTAGAAAATCACAGATCCAACAGTACTAAAAAGCAGATAAAATAAATGGAAATGGTAGTCCATCCAAAGAAGGAAAAGAGTGTTACCTGCTGCTCTATGTCATCAAAGCGCATTAAGACACGCTCTGTAGCTCACACATTTCTTCTTCAATATCCCCTTTGTAAGCATAGTGGCAAATCTATCTGGCAACACACAGGCTGGTGGGGCAGCGTAAGACACCAAAGCATTTGCAGATTCACTCAAGCAGATACTGTAAGCACTGACGCTAATGCCAAGCTTTCACACCCAAAGGCATTTAATCTGCCCCTTCATCCCAGTGTGCAGTCTAAATACCACTGCTGCAGGGATGACAGAATGCCACCGGCCCGTGTTTTTTACACACAAGGGCTAAAGCACTTTATACGATGAGAACAGTTTATCTGTGTCATCCTTAATCATTTCACTGTCGGGCAGGGGATCGAAGCCTGCGCATTAGGGATTAGTTTTTGATTGCCATCGATCCTTATTGAACCATCCATCCGTCAAAATGTCTCTCTCCACCTCTGAGAACATCACAGTAAGAAACTCTAAGCTACTACAGTGGCCCCAAAAAGTATTTGGGCTCTTAAAGGGATAGTTCCCCAAAAATGAAAATTTGTCATTTACTCATCTACATGTCATGTACCTGTAATTCAGGTTTAGATATTCTGAAAAAATGTCATAGCATCAATATCTTATTTTCTGTTTTGCAGAAAAACAAAACTCATATCCAGCTAATTTATAACATTCTCAGAATGTTGGCTAACATTTTCTAAAGGTTAATCAACAACATTTTTGCAGTAATGTTAGTAGAATTTTTAATGTTATATATCATATCAAAAGCATTATTAAGTTTGTTAGTAATGTTGTAATTTTTAAAACGTTATCAGAAAAGGTTTGAATAGTGTTCTTATAACCAATCAATAACGTTAATGCAATATCCAAAAACTGAATGTTTTAAACATTCCTAAAACTTTTAAACTAACATTGTTAACATTTTTGTTACTTAGAAACGTTAGAGAAACGTTCTTGCAACCTAAAATTGTAAGCTGGGTACAGGTTTAGAACAACATGAAGGTGAGTAAATAATGACAGAATGGATTTTGGATGAACTATCCCTTTTAAGCCAAAACTGTATAAACGTCATAGCATTGGATATGAAAATATCTGAACAATAGATATACTGTTCAAAATGGTTTTCAAATGTTAATGGAACATGTTCAGTTATCATAATTAACTACACCTGTGGTCACTCTGCTAAAAATACCTCTGTGAACTTGAGTGGAAATCATAAAACTACTAAAACTCAGGGACCAGCTGGAGGGACCAATGGCAAAGAAACATTAACTCTTAGAAAATGTCTTAGTTGTTAGCAAATGCAACTTGATTGATATTCTGCCTTGACTGATTTAAAGCAATGACATTTAAACATTTTTAAATGTGCTTCTTATTTGGAGCACTATACATATATATGTAAGATCACCACTAACCTGTAACTTTTCAAAAGGGCATCTAGAATGTAATTCTAAAGTCTACTGTACGTAATCAGCTACACATATGAATATTTAGATAAACACATACACATAGATGTATACACAGGGCATACACAAAGACGTATATGTATACATACACTGCATGTCATGTTTCATTAACTGTGACCTACAGTTATTGAGGAAGAGGAGGACAGCGAAGCCGAGCGTTGAGGTGGCCAGCAGTATGAGACAGATGTTGCATGGTATCATAAAGTACCGCACCACCAGCGATACTTTGTGCTGGTACATGCGGTCCCGCTCTGGGGGCGGCGTGGGGTATTGACAACTGGTCATACTCCAGTCCACACTTTCCCTAAAGTACGCCAAGTCGGCAGTTTCTCTAAACAAACTCTGAGAAGAAGGTTGGTAAGACCGAAGATATCCAAAGACGGTTCCAGGAACCTCAGCTTAAACTCCAGTGACGCTTCTCAACTGAGACTTTATAGCAGTTCCTTTCAGAAGAACGTAGGCAAATGCTTTCACCAGTCTCCAAGCAACGCATTTTGTTCCCAAATTACATCCGCCACAGGAGGGTACGCTCCTGTTCCTAATGTCCCCGACCTTTTCGCAAACCCTCCATTCCTTTCCAAAACACAGGGGTGGATGGTCCTGAAAGGTTAGTGCATGAGTTCGCTTGAGTGTGTTTGAAAAAGCTCAGCTGGACCCCGGCCTAGATTGGCAACACACACAAATGAATGCAAACAGCTCCTCTGAACTTTGTACTTTAAAATCCACAAGCACAGAACTTTGTGAATTAGTAACAAATTGCCTCTTGATTTGTCTTTATTGGTACTTAAAATTGTTATGGTACAATGACTTTCCTGTTCTCTAAATTTCCTCTCCGTGCCTTCAGTTGCACTGCCACCTGTCTGTGCACAGCAGCTGGATGAATATGCCAGGATGGTCTCCGGGTGGCATGTGTCAGGTTCGACTGCGGGTGTGGCCAGGCGTCATGCTAGAATTCTGCCCAGGGAAACGCTTTGTTGCTCACAGGCAGCAATTAGAGTCATTAGCCTTTTCATCCACACACACACAAATTTTACCACACACACTCTGGAGAGCAAACTGCAACACTAGGCTTGTCTTCTATCATAAAACTGTGATTTGAAACTTTTCTGACCCCTGCCCCAGGCTGAACCTCCAGAATGAATGAATAATTAGCCCACAGAGAGTATGCAGCTGTCTTGGGTCAGCTCGACCATATGCCCTGGAGAGCAACCCCCTCCACGTGTTCCCCCACCTCCCTCAAAACACAGGTCGTTTCTGGCAATGAGCCACAATTTCCTCCCTTGTCAGTGGAAAATGCGATGGACAAAGGGTACAGAAGTTATAGTAGTAGAGCAAGTAGACGCGTCCCCCTGAACATATGTTGTAGGCGCGTTCCTTGGTCCGGGTATCCGGAAACAAGATACGACACAGAGAACAGCTGAGATCGCCAGCGTTCAGGCTAAACAAACTGGTTTGGAGAGCGTTGTTACGACTTCCTCAGTCTGTTTTAGTGGACAACTTCAGAGAAAAGACAAGCTGCTCTTGTGCACTTAGTCAAATTGTTTGTCTCTCTGAAAAAGTGCCTGTTTCATTCTGATTTATTTGCATTAGATTCAAAAGCTATTTAGAGCTCCCCCTCTCTCCGCTGTGCTTTCTCAAGCATCCATTCCGATCCTCTGCTCTCCTCCTGGTGTTTCTCCTAGAGTCCTGGACTCCAACTCGCTCCAGCTGATCCTCAGAGGAAGTGTTCAGTGCCGGCCAAAACATACACACTGATCGGTGCTATTCATGTCAGAAATCCCCCAGGCAGCAGGTACTCTGTCAGCGCGAGCCTGCGCTCAGCCAGTGCTTCTCAGTCAGAGAGAGAGAGAGAGAGAGGAGAAAAAGAGCAGTGGCCAGGGAGCGGCGCTCGTAAATGAGTGGAGAGTGAGAAAGAAAAGCAGAAAAGAGAAGGCAAACTGGCTAATGATACTTAGTCCACCCTCTATGATACGCTAAAAAAGAACGGACTGCATTTCCACGTCCTCACGGCACGGACGCTCACGTCTCCCTCTCTCTGCCTCGAATGAAGGGAAGATAGTGAGAGGGGGTGTGGATGAGGGGCTGTCTCTAACAAAGGGTTGGGAGGGGTGGAAAGGGGGAGGCGGCAAGGAAAGGAGGGAGAAAATAAAAGCTTTTGGGAATACTTGGGAGTGTTTTAAGGGGGGAAGCCGGAATGACAGCGAAAACACAAAAGGGCAATTGGACCAAAAACATGTCAAGCCTTCTGAGGGTAGTGTAGACAACAACCCTCTACAATTGCGCTAAACTGTAATGGCAGACTTTGTTGAGAAAGAAAAAATCTGAGAGAAACTGAATCTGAATCAGATTTATTTTGCTTTGTTATTTATTTATTTTCGAATTCGCTGAATTTTAATGAGCGATTAAGGGAAATTTATAATGCAAATGTAGAAGGGGGTGCTAAGAAAAAAGCACGCAATGAAAATCAACAGGCAGGCAAAACATCCGCAAATTAAAAAATTCTATTTAATGATTCATCTTCTCATGATGCCGTGCCATGTTTTAATTCATCTGTCACACGGTGAAAAATAAAAGCAAAAATGAGCAAATATGAATATTCAAGAGAAGTGAATATGAATCTCCTGGCAAGAGATCAGTGAAAAATGTGTTTTTAATCCATAGCATTATTTCAGTACGTTTCTCCTCTACAAATGTTTATTTTATGTTGTAAGCCACATAATGAGGTCAACAGCACAGAGAGCTAATAAATCTTTTTTAAACACCCCCCCAACCTTCAATACTGACTGGCATACACACAATGGATGTTCATCTTTACAAAGAAGCCAGTACATACTATCAATTATGTATAAGCTCTGTTTCTTAACCCAACACTCTCTGGATATCCAGTCATGCACACACACCAAAGACACACTTACACACACACATTTTCACAAGGTTATGCATCAGGGGCCGTTTATCTTCTTGGACACTGCCTTTTCATTGACTTCAGGGGCCCTGAGGAACCATGCTCCTGATGTACCAACCAGAGAACACAGGGGTCATCCAGGCCTCCAGCACGGGGCCCTGGGTTCAGTCACCAGCTGCGGTGCTGGGCCTCTGAACAACACCCACACTCCACCAGGGCCATTAATCTCCCTTCAGGCTGACACAGACTAAAAAAATACATTTAGCAAAGACAACTGGCCATCCAATGACATTCAAGAGCGTCGAAATAACCCCCATCAACTAATGAACAAACAGAAGGGGGCGCCACATCTGGTCGATTCTACACACCCTCTGTCATGAGTCAAATAAGACCTAATTTGACTTCAAAGCACTCAGTAATGCATCTTTAATGTGCGTGCTATCTCAGAAGGTTAACATCTTTCTCAGTGTGCTCTCCCAGCTGGCAACTTCCATTAAGAAACAACCACAAACTCTCTACACTTCCCGCTACTGCATGGCGAACAGCCGCAAGGCTTTTTATACCGTTCTGCTTGTTTTTCCAGCCATGTTCCTGGCGTGATGCATGTTTGAGACATGGAGCTGTCTGCTATATTAATACTGCTGTTGATGCTCAAACTGGAAAACTTACCCCTGTATTCCCCTGCTAGACTGTTGTAGCACCCAGTTTTTTACATGTTGCGAAGTTGAAACACCTACTACTGTTGCTACTGTTAACTTTTTTGATAACTTTGAGAGAATTTTTAGAGAACGTTAGCAACATTCTAAGAATGTTTCATGTTAGCTTGGCCTGTTCCATTCCACTGAATCCCGTTTAGCTGGTTTTAAATGCAAGAACACGTCTTATGTAAATGGCCCTTTTAAAAATGCATCAGGTGATTTCAAATACATGTAGTTTTGCACATCCTAAATCCACACATCGATCTATCTAGCCATTTCACAGTGACACCTCAGGGAAGACAGCTTATTGCTCTCTTCATTAATGATTCCACAATGGAGTTTCTTCCATGCTTTAGACAGCATCTTTCGTAGACAGCTTCCATAGCTTCCACGCCGATACAGAGAGCACCAGCTGGTTGATTGTCTTCTCACACAGATTATCATCAAATAAATTAGACCGTTTTGATTATGAGCAGATTCTCCTAACTACTCAACTCATTACGCCACACTGCTCAAGCAGTCCAAAACCTGACAGGAAGAGAAAGAGATGGAGAAACCCATGAGTGAGACTAAGCTAAACAGCTGGGAGTTCCTATCTCCACTACTCTGTCACACAAGAACAGAAAGAGATGCCACCACACCATAGTAGAAATGAGGGAGTTTTCTTTCGCACTGTCTGCCGATGTGTCGGTGGAACAAGAGACATCACACATGGGAAATGACATCAGCGTAATTTAACGTGAGAACACATCTGCCGACCGGCCTGCTGTCTGCTGATGCACACCGCCTGTCTACAATGCAACCAGGTGTGAGCTATCACAAGAATGAAGCTGTCTGCGCAAAAACAACAGTCATTTTTACAGGCTCCGTACATCAAAAACCATATGGCGAGATTCCAACTCTGATTTCCACTCAGTGCTTATCAATCCAGCAGTTTTGGGTGGACAACTCAAGTTTGAAGTTTCATATGGTTCTCTTTATTTCCAACAGCCCATGGAGTTCAAATCAGTCAGTTTCCCAGATTCAGGCTGTCTGTTCTGCACACTGATCTTAATCTAAACGAGTCTGGTAAGGAAACGGATGAACAGATATTGTTCAAAAACCATTCTTGCATCAACTGTGGTTTAATGCTGCCTAGGCTGGGGAAGCGAACAAAAATCACCAAGATGCCTGTATTGCACCCCAAAACCATTATTGTAAAGTGCAGTTACCAGTTAAACTGTTGTACTTCTTCAGCTGCAAAATCTGAACCATAAAGAAATATTTTGATTCACCCCAAAATCAAAACAAAAACAAAAATTGAGAATTTTATATCTTGACAAAAATGTAATCAAAAGGTATTATATTCAGTACAACAAATACTGCCATAGTGTTCATTTCCAGAAACAATGCAGCCTATTTTTAAGACTGATAAGACTCAAAATGACATGTAAATGACATTTATGTAAATGACATTTGAATATAAACACCATGATAGTATTTGATGCACTGAATGCAATGCCTGTTGATTTTGATTATAAATCGTCAAATTGTCAATCATTTTTTTGTTTTCATTTTGATTTTTGGGTAAAAACTAAATATTTCTTTATGGTTCACATAAAGAACATGAAGTTTAACAGATAACAGCACTTTTCAATGCTGGTTAAAGGAAAAGGCAATAACAATGTAATAAAAATATGTTGTTTCCGGACCATTTGAATAATTCAAAAGATTTTAAATTGGATATTTATCTGCTAGCACAGTGCAGAAGGCTCAGGCTTGTTCTGTTGTAAAGGTCAGTAGAGAGGTCTATCCATATCTTTCTATCTATTGTGCACGTGAGTGTGTCCTTGGCACAATCCACTAAAGACCACGGCAGATAAAACACAATTACCCTAATCCTTCTTTCCTAACTCAGTCCTCACCCTAATACCTATTAGTTGATGTGTGCTCAGCACACCGACGTCTGTCGTACATCACATATTGATTTTGGTTGAAGATAGCCACTGCCACTCAGGTTAAGTGCTTTAGGACTGATGAAAACCAGCATCAAATAAATCCCACCTACTCCCGTATATCAAGGGCTGAGCAAATGAATCATTCCAGAGGATCATTTTATTGCTCAGAGGTTGCTTTTTCATTCCTCTGGAGTTCTGCAAGTATCAACATTTGTCTCAGATATTTCTCCTGAAACTCCTTCCAGATAAGATCAATGAGGCCAATTTGTGACATCATTAAGATCTAAAAAACAACCAGAAAGAAAAACAAGCCAATTCACTCTTATTTACATTTCATTTCACTGCTGTCCAAAAGAAGCATCTGAGAAATTAAAAAGATCATATTTCCCATCTTTCAATAAAATTTCTATATCTCACAAACCCACCTTTCCAAGCAAAAACATGCATTTGAGGAAGACTTATGTCTTCCACAGCTGGTTCTTCAGCTCTGGGTGGAGCAAACTCATTACCCTCCCACTCAGAATGCTCCTCACTCTGGGGCGAGCTGTTGAGCGCAGGCAGGAGCACAGCTGCCCCGGGGCTGGAAGCCGGGCGACTGGGAACAGGCCAGCCCCTGCGCACTAATGGAGAAGAACTAACCAGCAACGGCATTCAAAAGCCCTCATTCATCAGCATGCTGTTATTCTCTCTCATCATGGTAACTACAATAATGATTGCAGCATTTAATACTTGCCATGCTCCAGCTACCCACTCCATTCTCTTTTTCCCACAATGCATTGTTAATGGTCCTTATAGGACAATTGAGCTGGGACCATGGTGGGGTGAAGAAGGCGGGGGATCTTTAAGGGGCTGATGAGGCAAAGTGCCAACACAGAGACAGCACGACCGGCTATGAGTGACTGTTTTGCTGGAGACTTGCCTGACTTCGGCTGTGTTTGACATTGGGCTTCATGGAAACTGGCATCCATGACGGACAGGAGCCATGTGATTGAACTTCCAGGCAATGCAGGTGGGCAGCAGCAGCTGTGGAACTAAACTTGAGGACTAGATCGGTCCAAAAAGAGCGTCTCACTACAGCGGTTCTCAAATTGTGTTTGCTACAGACTTAGAATATACACTGGACTTCAGTCAGCAGACCAATGCAGTTCATATACATTAAAATGTATTAATATATTTATTTATGGTAATTTATTCATTTTCCCTGAGAAATGTTGAAAAAAACATTGGCCTACACTGCTCTCCATAAAACAGATCTTCTGTGGATACAAACTCTGCTTACAGGCAGCATTCTCAGAATTTAAATAAATGTTTGAATAACATTCAAGCAATAAACTGGATGCTTTAAACATTCCATTTAAAATAACGATTCTAACATTTTTGTAACTTAATAGAAACATTAGGGAAATGTTCTTACAACCTAAAATTGTTAACTGAACAAGACCTAGATGAGACAATCAAGGCAGCTAAGCCAAGAGTTGTTAGCAAGATAAAATCATCGTCTTTTGCATTGGAGTGCTGTTCATTAGCTCAATGTATGGAAATTAAATAATGACATGCACATTTCAGCTCCTGGCTCACACAAGCTACTTCACCGCCATCTGTCTAAGGGAAAATTTCATCATGGAAACTTCTGGCGCACCTCTGCAGTCCATTTATCTGCAAATCTACGCTCGAGACAATGCTTGTTTTCGGTTCATCCTCCACTATCAATAGCACCACAGATTCGCCTTGCACAATTAACCTCTGCAGAATAGGGGCCAAATTCAGCCTGTTTTCCATCTACCTATAAATTAAGCAAAGGTGGAGAGGATGCAGTGATTGGATGACACGGCTTGCATCCCATTTTATAAAAACAAACACACGGGGGGGGACCAAATGGAAATCATTTCACATTGGTCTACAGTATATAGACAAAAAACAGCTGCTTTGTTTTTGAACGAAGGCATGTCTGCAAAGCAGCAAGTGCTCAGGGACCAAGGGAGTGGTTTTCCAACCCATCTGGACATTTTCAAATTCTTCTGTAGCTCATAGTTTCATGATTGCATATTAATTCACACACACATCCACATACCGACATATGAACGCAAACACACCCACATATAAAAATCCAAATACAGACATATACATCTACATACTGACACACGCGTGCACACACACACTCACATAAAGATCCATACACTGACACATGCACAAACACAAACACATTTACATAAAGATCCACACACTGACACATGCACGCACACACTATTATAAAGATCCACACACACAAAGATCCCCAGAGTGACACATGCATTCATATACATAAAGGTCCACACACTGACACACACACACAAAGATCCACACACTGACATATGCACTCATATACATAAAGGTCCACAAACTGACACATGCACACACACACACAAATGCACACATACAAAGAACTACACAATGATACACTCACATACACACACAAAGATCCACACACAGACACTTACGCGCACACACATACACACACAAAGATCCACACACATGCAAGTACACACACATAAAGATGATGTTATACCAACACACGCAAGCAATGGGCAATCTGTTCTCCGTATTTCACAACATTTCAGAAAGTTTTAGGCTTAACGAAGAAGAGACGTTTTCCAGTGTTTTATGTTTGCGGAATATTTCACAGTCGGTTATTATGAATATTACATTTCCATGTGGGGGCCTAACAAGCTTGAGCTAAATACAAAATTCATACTTATCTTTAAGGGGAAGCCTTTTTGAACTATCACCATTAAAACATCAGAAAAATACTACAGAACCTCTGTCATATAGATTCTTCAGTATATAGCTCCATTTTGAGCACAGACACCACGCTAACACTCCAAAATATGCGTGCCCACACTCATCCACACAAAGCGACGCTTTTTTCTCTTATCAGTTCTGACAGTGACAAGCTATTATACGCAGGGACCGTTTCATTTGCATTTACAGTAATGAACTCTTTTTCTTCAACCTTTCATTTTCTCCCTCTTTCTCTCATACTGCTCGTTCTCCGTCGTGCCAGATCGTCTTGGGTAGAGGGCAGAAGGGAATCTTAATTGGCATACATTCCCATCCGAGGAGAGAAAGGGAGCTTCAATTATTTATATTTCAAATCAAGAACCCTGCAAACCGCCTTCCACAAAACAGCCTTTTCATCCTTTCTCACATCAATCAGACAGTTTTCAAAGAGTAACTGTCAAATGTGGAAGAAGCTTTATGCAGCTGTGTATCAGCAATCACACAACCCAGCTAACAATTTTAGGTTGCAAGAACGTTGCAAAAACTTTATGTAACGTTTTTAAAACATTCCACTAACTTAATAATGTTTATACACATAACATAAAAAAAGTTCTATTGATGTTATTGCAAGAACATCTTCAATAACGTTGAAAAAACTTTTAAAGAACGTTAACCACGTTCTGAGACACTGTGGGTATTACAGGAAATGCAAGATGGAGAAAAACGCAAAATTGTAGTGCCTGTTTTTTTAAGAGTACTGCACAGCCAAGTCCCCCATTGAGTCATCCGTGACACCAAGGACTCATACGCCCGCACAGCCGGCGTTCACAGGGTCGAGCTGACACAGGTGTTCGAAAGATGAGGAGGAACAGGGTTGTTCCATCACCTGGAACAATCTGTCAGCAGCCAGATAGGATAGAGACCCAACAGCCCAGGAAGACAAAGATAGATTCCTCTCACCCTGAGACTGACTATCTCCTCTCGGTTCACTTTAAAAACTCTTCAAAGGCTAAATGCAGCTAGTTGTACAAGTACTTCAACTCCTGTTTGAACACAGAAAAAAAAACCACTCAGTGGCTGCATGTTAAATGAACTTGGACTGTGGTACTCATCTTCCCTACTGTTTAATTCTCCATCCCGCTTCACTTTGAAAAACGCAACAGGGACTCGACTATCAGGGAATGAGATTCACTATGCTTGGCATAGCGTAAAAAAGACAAAAACACACACCCACACAGCTGCTTTTGGAAGCGCGGCGCAATGATTGGTGCATTTAAACACTGCAGATGCCTCATCCATTATTCACCTGCAAACCAACAAAGAGGGACAACAACAGACATTGTGGTGTGGACCGAGAGTTTCTCCAAGAATCTGTCCAGGATTCTCGGGAGAGAGGCTGATAGCAAGAGAAAACAGGGAGGAGAGAGATTGAATTGAGCACAGTAACAATGCTGTGCATCTAGCACGGGCATGACCCCAGACTTATCCAAGGCAAACATTTGTTCTGCACGTAATCAGCAAACGTAACTGCAATGCCAACAACACATTGAGTTTGTTGGGATGAAAATAAAAGACCTGCTGCAGTAAGCTGGGTTATTCTGTGTGGCGGGTGCCCTTATCAGTTATTTTTAACATTCTATCTGACATATAAATTGCATTGCATCCTGCTAAATTCAGTTATTATTCATAATTATGCATTCAGGAATACAACAGAGCTGATCACAACAGGGCTGACAAGTTTAGTGTTAATGCTTTCTAGAAAAGATTTTAATGTCACAAATATCCATTTTTCAATCACCAGTTATTATCAAAAAACATGGTAACAGGGCTGACAATTTTAGTTTAATGCCGTTATAAAAAAAATAATGTTACAGGTATAGATGTTAATTTTAAGCTACCATACAAAAACACTGTAACAGGGTTGACATTTTAAGATCCTCACACTATTGACAAACATATGTATGTGTTTGAGGGACACAAAAGGGCACCTGTTTTGTAGAATGACCCAGCTAACCTCATGAGACATCAGGTCTGACAGTCTGATACAGACGTGTGAGGACTTCATAAACCGAGTGCCTGCTAAGACCTCTCTTATGAGAGTTCTGCCTCTATTTCCTAACAACACAATAGCCTCATGCCGGTGCTCTTAAAAAGCTTCGTTTTAAAAAATGTGTGCCTTTTCCCTGTCATTGCCAGAATAAAAAAAACAGGCAAGTCAATTTTGCCTCTTTGATCAGTTCGGTTCATTCGCTTTGTCCTCATGTCATTGCCAGTGAGGGCGTCAGTCTGAAGGATGTGCCAATGGAGAAAAGCGAAGCTTCCTTTGACCAAAACCACCACGTTTTAATGAGCAACCCAGAGGCCATGGGTCAACCGCAGCAGTGGAGCCCATCACTAAGCCCCCCCTCCAGGCACCTTTTCAGCAACATGGTTGTACAATTTCCCTATTTCCACCCAATTACATCTACTGCTCTCCTGTGTGATAACTTCATTGCGTTTTCTGATTAGAGGGAACATCACAAGCATGTGAACGTTACCTTACGGGATTCAAACTACTCTGCATTTGAGACCCTCCCCTCCCAACCACCCCCCCACTTTCAATTGCTTCTTGTACTGATGATCTATAAACGTCTTTCCTGACAATCATCCCCACATTTGGCTATTTGACCTAAGTACCACCCAGCCCCCACATCCCTGAGGATAGAACAAGGGTCATGTGACTCTTCTCACCAGGCAACAAATTGGCTCCATGTTCCAGTGTTCCGAAGGGCCGTTGCCATGTGACACCCTTCAGATCCACTGTCACGTACATGGAAAACTGCATGATCTCATTCTTTCTGAGGTTGTTTGTGACATACAATCTCAGGGAGGCTGGGAGAAATAAAATTACATGGTGATCGGTCAGATGGCTTGTATCAAAAAAGAGGCACTGAGAAAAGAGCAATATTGATTGACCGCACAAAGGAGATCATTAGACTCATTAAAAAGAAGTGAATTGGATGGTGTTCGGTAGCCTCTGCTTTCCATTTGGAGATCTGCTCACCTCCTGACCCAATTTATTATTCCACAGCAATGAAACAACAACAACACCCGACAACTCATTCACTGAATTTTCACTGCCTTAAAATACCAATTTAAAAGATGCCTCATTATGAATGTGATTTGGCAGACAAATTCTGACAAAACTGGAATTGTATCTTTTAATACATACATGTTAAAGCAACTTTACAGCATAGTGTAACATTGATATTATTTTAATTACTACTACTAGATAAATACAAACATGTAGTATAACAAATATAGACTTGTACAAATACAGTATACTACAGTACTGTAGTGGTCTACACTAACAGCAGAGCACTATTATTTTTATTTAAACCATTACATAGGGTGAATTCTGGTCAATTGCATAATAATGACAAAAGTGACCCAATTTACCTGAATACATCCCACACTACCATAATGAGGGAGAAAGAGAAGGTGAGAAGAACGGAGGAAGAGAGAGAGACAGAGAGAGAGAGAAGAGAGAGAGAGAGAGAGAGATTCTGTGAGGTTAAAGGAGGCCATGCTGGGTGGTCTGCAGGCTGATCTGTATGTACATTAGGTTGTTGGGTTGCTGGTTGAAATCACACATGGTTTGGACAGAGGCAGAAATGTCTGAGAATGTGTTTGAGGTGAAGATGAGATCAGCTAAGCGATGGCAAAGAACAAAACAAAGAGATACAGAATTACAGACTGCAGGGAGAAAATCAGGGGCTGGGGGAGAGGAGAAGAATCACACAGGAAAATGAGGCAAAGATGAGCAACAGGGGGGATGAAATTGCCATGTATTCATCTGCTAGTGCATACCTGCCAGTGAAGTGTGAAAACTACTATCCATATATATGCAAAAACCTGTGTTTTGCATTATACAAACAGAGCAGGTCATTGTGCCACTTGTAGCATCATATATGTTAGTCACCTGTCACAGAAACCCCTTTGAGATTTTGTTCCTAATATATTTTCTTGTGCAGAATGTGCAGAATGCTACACATGTTGTAGTTTTTTCTAGGGAAAAAACATTTAGTCATTATAAACTACGAATGGTAATTTTTCCACTATGGCAGTTTTTGAAACTGATGTTTCCTTTAGTAAACAGTCTTTGCTTTGAATTACCCAAGCCGTTTATGAGTTATGATCAAGCTAGTGTTTGTAAGCCATGTGTTGTGCTATAGCTCCTTACAAAGGAACAATCAGCCAACTTGCGAGTTATTCACCAAAGCTGATTTTCCCCCACATTTGGCATTTGGCGAGTGCTAATTTTAGGCCCCAGCCAAGAGTGATGTGTTATGGTAGGAAGTTCCAGTAAAGTGCAGTCAGAAACTAAGACTTACGAGCTATCAGGCCAGCTGCACTGTCTATACAGCTGGTAGTATCCACGCGTGGGTGAGCGTGTGTTTCCATCTCACACCCACATGGGACGGCCCTGTCTCCATTGTGCAGCCCAACCGCTGACCACAGACTGCTGACAGTGGACACCGGCCAGAATGCATCTGCAGCCAGGCTGCGACCCAGCCAAAACCAATCTAGCACTGGGCTTGAAGAAACGGATGGAAAACCAAAGCCAGAACCAACATATTCACAAAAATACCCTCACAAAAACAAAACATAGGGCAGACAATAGCCAAACTCTGTTGAGGAACACCTGGCAAATTTTGGAAGAGCAGTTGACCACCGCTACATGAAAGAACAAGAGGCTGACAGTGATGGAAGACCGGCAATTTACCATGAAGGTTGCAATCCAGCCTGAGGACAGACGACCGGGTGGACCACCGTGGAGCGTCTCTGACCCGTCTGTCGTCTGTCTGTCCTGGCCACATGCAAGTCCTCCTTTGGATCAATGAGTTGACCTGTCGGTCTCTCCATCAGCTGCCCACAACAAATCACTAACTGAGAAAATCAACCATCCCTCCCCACAATCCCATTTCACAATCAAATCTTCTTCTTTTTTCTTTCTCCTCATATTTAATATTTCTTCCATCTCTCCTGTATCATTTCCACCTCTATCGATCAAAACAGTCTCTCTATAATTGGTAGGTCTATTTAGTGACTCCGTTAGACAGTGGAATAGAAGAAGAAAATGGGCAGTGAGAGGAACAAGTGAACTCATCCTACAGAAGACGGTGGCACTTTGGTAAAGGTTATTGTCTTATAAAAGGCTGAGAGCCTGGAATAATTCACTTGGAAATCAATTTTCATCGCACCATTCATACATTAGCCAGCAATGATGGACTGTGTGAGAAAAACAGCACCTCCCCCCACTTCCTCTTTGTCACTTTCTTTCTCCGTCTTGCCTTTTTTCCCACGTATTTCGCACCAACCTCCATTTTCATTTTCCTCGCTTTCATATCGGCTCTGTCGGTTCGTTCCAGCTCATTTGAAAAGAGTGAATTAACCTGTAGATTAACTGACCTGTACTAAACACCTCTAAATGACAAAGGGAGGGCCACACGCTAATCCTTGTTAACACGAGGTACAAAGTAACACTCTTGACTGGGTGTGGAAATCTCATCCACATGTTCTCTAGCAGTGTGTCTTCTAATATACTGCCACAGCCCCAGTAACGCCAAGAGCTCCAGGTACATCAACACCAAACCAGGACTGTGCGTAACACATATTATACTGGATATCATCCACGTTATTATTTTTAAATAGTGGACAATATTCCAACGTTTCCCTTTTAAATAAAATGACTCATGACTGTGTGACAGACTCTACATGTAGATTCATCTGTTCTGGAGGCAATCAAGGAGAAACTTTCTCTGAGACAGACATAACAGCTAAATTATTAATAAATGAAATCCAGATGGGATGTTCAGCAAAAGTAAATTCATTTGCAGTCTTTGTATAGGGGAATTTAATTGTCATCACAACTCGATGTGTCTGAAATATCACCTGCGAGGGAACTGTAAAGTCCAGCGTTGTTATATGTGTATCTACAAAATGACACAACTTACAGTACAAATATTGTAATTATTCAAAAGAAAATAAATACATTAGTCTGTTAACTATGAAAAGAAAACATGAGATTAATCATGAATAATAATTGTAATCTATTGACTGGCCCTAAAACTAAAAACACAACAATATTACCTCTCAATTCCTGTTTCATACATATACAAAAAAAACGCAATCTCTCCTTCAAGTGCCCCCTGCAACCTACTAAAGTACCCCTGGGGTATGTGGATCCCTAGTTGGGAATAACTGTTCTAGAAGGACACTGATGAATATGACAATGGTGCCCCTAATTTTCCAGAGGCCACCCATCGTCCTCGGCCACCCACCATCAGTGCTATGACGAGGATTCTGTGTTTTCGGGAGTTGCTGATAGCTATAATGAGGCCAGCCTGTGTTTATGGGCTAGTGTAAATGTTTAATGTGTTATGCTGATGAGCCTGCTTTCTCTTGAAGCTCTCAGAGGGGCAGAGCAACGCCCACCCAGCAGCCCACCAGTCCACCTCCCCCTTAAGCTCAGCTCCATCTTTCCTAAGCCAATTAAAGCTCTGTATGACAGCCCATTCGAAAGTACCAATTAAGTCCATCAGCCCCGCTCCTGAACACATATGAAAACAGGATCTTAATGGACATCCTGTTCAATTTCTTCTTCATACTTTATTCTTCTCCCTCTTATGAGACCAGCATGTCATAACCACTGAAACAGGCTCTTTTTCATTATTCCCACTGTAGGAACTGAACAGTATGTGGTAAGTGCACATAATGGTTTAGCCTGGAGTGCACATAATTAATGGGAAAGTCTGATAACAGTATTGCTTCGTTACATCACATTCTATTAAAGAATTCAAATTAAATTAAGAAATTGATAAACAGAGTGAAGCCCTCACAATCAGCTCTAACGTTCATGTCGGAATGCTAATAGTTTGTTGTGTTTTTTCTTATCAATTAGCCAGACACAATCATTCCCCCCCACTCACCCCCCCACCCTTTTTTGCCGTGAGGGTTAGCAGCCTCATCTATATTGTGCATATGAACATAAACACCAAACCAATTAATCCAATTTGTTATACAATGGATTAGGACTTGATTTGTATGATAATGGGAGAAAATGCTCAAATAAATTGATGTGCACAATGGGCAGAATTCGCATTTCTTTCATAATCAAAAATAGCCAAAAGTGATTTTCCAAACAAACAGCTTTTGTTTAATGTCCACGACCGTCATTGTTTTAGCCACATCGACGGCCTGCCGGATTAAGTGCACATTTGCATACGCTTTAATCACAGATCTTTTAAATCAATTACAAGACAAGGGAGGCAGCGCAGGGGGTTTAAGGAGTCTCAAGTTGAAGCTTGCTTATTGTTAGCATTATGTTTACCCAGCTAACAATTTTAGGTTGTAAGAGGTTGTGCTATTTTCATTAATAGCACAAAAACCTTTAAAAATGTTATTTGAAAGGCTCTAGGAAAGTTCGAAACACCCAGTTTTTAGTTGCAAGTTGCAATAACGTTATTGCTTGGTTATAAAAACATTCATTCAAATGTTTTTTAATTCTGTCACTTTTTTAAAACATTCCACTAACATCTTAAAAATAAGATCTTCAGAATAAGTTTCTTAAGAAAAGTTCTACTAACGTTACTGCAAGAACATTTTTGTGATAACGTTAACAGAACTTAAAATAACAAACATTCTGAGAACGCTCCCTGTTAGCTGGGTACAACAATTGGTGTTAGCGAGCTTCTTATTTTTACACGGATTTGACAGAAATAGATGCGTATAAGGATACATAGGCACGTATATGGATATTTCCAATATGGTAAAAGTGATCTATGCACGTCACTATTAGTATCTGTCATATGTGTGTCATTCACTTTTCTCTTTGACACACGCATAAGAGCTACTAGCATTAACAACTACAGGGGTAAGTCAGCATGACAGGCAAAAAATGTGTCTACAGCAGAATTAATCAGTGTCAAAGCGCTGATTGAGATTATGAAGCGCGAGCGCGGGGGAATCTGACGGGATCCTTAAGCAGTAACTCAACTCGCCTCTGCTATTTTTACACACTGCCTCTCTGAGACGCTGCAGGGCTCCTTCCTTTAAACGCTGTGATTGCTAAGTGTGATGATATCTCTTACACATTTACATCGTCATGAAAGAACCGTGGGCAAAATAACAGCAATCTCTGTATTTAGATTAGTCAGGCTCATTAGAATACTAACAGCTAGCAAACACGGCTTCAGAATAGAAGCAAAGCGTTCAGGCTCTGAGGAGCTTTGATGCAGCCTTCTCTGCTCTCTGCCCAGAAATCATAAACCACTTTTACAACATCTCGCAACATTGCAGTTATGTTGTCGGATGTACGACCTACAGTATAATGCAAAAAATAAAGTAACCAAAACATGCAGTGTAGTTTACATATTTGAATGATTTAAAAAGACCAATACCAAACTGCGGCCGAGAAAAGTTGAACTTAAAGAAACAGTTCACCCCAAATTTTTCCATTTATTCACCCTCATGTCATTTCAAACCTATTTCATTTTTTTTCTTCTGTGGAACACAAAAGATACGTTGATAAATTTCTCAGTGGATTTGTCAATACAATGGCCATCAATGGGTGCTGCTGTTGTTTGGTTACCAACAAAAACATCATCTTTGTGCTCCTCAGAAACAAAAAAGTCATGCAGGTTTGAAATGACATGAGGGTGAGTAAATGATGGAAGAATTTTCATTTTTGATGAACTTTGATGCCTTTATAAAACAAAAATAACATATAAAACAAAATGTGTGAAAATACATTATTACATAAAACAGTCTTTTTAAAAGAAATGTTTAGATGTAAAGTAGTGCTATCTTTTGACCTCTGCTTTGATGTGGGGCCGAGGGGAGGCACAGGGCTGGTGGTTACTGGCAGGGGATGAGGGTGTGTGGGGGTTTGTGAGTGGCGGGTAGATCGGGGTCAGGGTGAGCAATTCCCTCATGCCTGTCTGCTGCCTGAAACTCGGCTCCGTCAGGCAGGCTAATGGAGACCTCAGCCCCATTTGAGTAGACCCCCTGGAGCCTCGCCCCCCCAAACACACACACATCAGAAGAAATGGCACTGATGTGTGCATTTAAGCAGCGGATCTGATATGAGAACAGAAATGAAGGGGGAAACTATGGACAGAGGCCAAGATTTTCTATTAATGTAGAGCACTGGGGTTTAGACATGTCTTCTCACCAGATGGGTCCCCCACTTAACACCAGGCTGGGTGGGGATGAACCTCAGCCCTGCCTCTTCTCTGCCTTGCCCTGCCCTGGTGTGGCTGTCTGAATGTAAATCAGATCATATAATTCTGACCTAGCTCATGTTCCCGCATCTCACCCGCGGTAACCTTTAGGTCACCACTCATCATCTGTCCAACACAATCAGCCTTATCTCCAAACAGCCATGTATGGTACTGTTATATCCATCAACCATGAAAAGACATAAAATCAATGGAACATTTGCAACATAAAGCTGGTTGCAATTGAATTGTGTTATCTGTGTACATAATAATCTCTGTAAGAGGTATTTGCGTGTGTGGGAAGGGGTATGGATTATGATGTGCGAGAAGGTTCTCCAAACTGACCTCCAAAGGATTTTGGCTTGTGTCATTAAGTACCTACAAGATGCTGTAAAATCAATACAGATGCTAATAAAAGGAGATGAGCAGTGTTGAGACAGCTGTGCCCCCTTGTGGACATGCCTCAAAATGCAGCATTGACTAATAGCCTGCTTCATATAAGCTTTTCTTGGATCATTTACATGATTAAAATTATAAACAGCTTTACTGGCATGCTTAAAAAAGCCTTACATTAGCATTAGTATTATTATATACATACACAAACACACCTCACAGGACATATATATCTTGAATTCAGTGTGTAAATTCACTGTTAGCTAGAAGCTGTTGTTATTGTCCTTGAACGGTGCTGTCATATAGTCACCTTTGGGAATGCTTGTATATGTTAATGAGTGAGAAGGTGTGTGTGTGTGTTTGTCTGTGTGTGTTTACTTAACCATGTACTGGGGACAAATCTGTGCCCAAAAATCTGGCAAATCTAAGCAAAACCTCCTTTTGGGGATGTCCTCATTTGTAAAAATGATACAAAAATATAGTAAATAAAGCTTTTTTTAAACAGTAAAAATACAGAAAGGTGTCTGTTAGGGTTAGCATGTGGATTGAGTTATATTTTTTAACTAGCTGTGTATCAAAACAATAGATATTTAGATAGATAAGTAAATGTGTGTGTGTGTGTGTGTGTGTGTGTGTGTGTGTGTGTGTGTGTGTGTGTGTGTGCGGGGTAGGGGGGATAAAATCGTTATTTAAGGCAGGTGTGAGTGTGTTAGCTCTTGTCAAAGCAACATCTCATATGGGGAAACCACCAAACTATACTGTAACTAAATACAGTTACAACACCAATCCATATACTTAACACACATTAATCACATGTAATTTTCCTATAACATCAAGAAAAATAGTTTTGTCACAGCTATGCCTTAATTTATCATGTCACTCATTTGAGCAGTAAATTATCTTTCAGCAGCTAAGTAACTGTCAACATCTACAACAAATATAATATAATTATGAATAGTATTTTGATGTTTTGCATAATCATGTTTATTTCATTAAACTTCAATTTAGCTGAGGGTTTTGACACAGTTCAGACTGCACAGTACAGTTCTCTGGTTTTAATAATGTCTAAACTCGAGTCCAAGGTATGCAAAAGCCTGACCTGAACTGAACTTTGTTCCGTCTCACTGGCTTCCCAACAAAGATTTTGAAATTTGGGACAAATGCAAGAGAGGTAATACCTCCAGTGACCACCAGATGGCGGTGTGTACTCTGTATAAATATTGCACAGGTAAGGCGTATGGACAATTTTCTCCACACCTGTGACACAGCTATTCCAGCCCTCTACAGCTACATGTTTATTTAGAAATCAAGTAATTTAGTAATCATGTCTACAAGAAAAAGCAGGTTAAGCATTAACAACTACTCTATTTATTCATCATTATTGTTCCAAAAATATTCTGATGACCAGAACTGATGAATATGTGGCTTATTCTTATTCTGAAGCATCACATAAAACCCTGGGCTTGGTTTAGAGGTGCAAAATGATCTAGAGATGTCTCTCAGAACCAACACTGGGAGATGAGATCTGTTTTAGATCTTTCTACTCTCTCTCCCTGAAGATCAAAACTACAGTAATTACCAAGCGTGAACATTCAACACAGCCAATAAAACAGACTATTATGGTTTTACTCTTGCTGAAACTAGCCTTGAGGCCTTCAGAAGGAGCAGCAGGCTGTTTGTACCGCACACTACACACAGCTAGACTTGGTTAAACACTGACAGACAGTGAGATGGTAAACGTTCCTCAGCTGCCCCAGAAGTGCATGCTGGTCTAGTGGAAGACAGAGGAATCTCATGGATGAGCTATGGCCCTTAGCCAATTAGACAAGCCACGGCAACCACTGCTACAAAACTGCAATTTTTTTTCTCTGTCCATATTTGATTACCAGTCAGATGGAGCCCAAACATGATGAAACATGTATGTGTGTATTTCTGGTATTCACTACCTAATGGGGACCAAATGTCCCCACAAGTATAGTTATATTTGACTTTGTGGGCACATTTTTTGGTCCCCATAAGGAAACAAGCCTATAAATCATATAGAATTATATTTTTAAACTCTACAATAACAAGTTTTCTGTGAGAGTTAGGTTTATTGTAGGGGGACAGAATTTACAGTTTGTAAAGTATAAAAACAATTATGTCTATGGATTGGTCCTCATAAAACATGAAAACCCAATGTGAGGGAGCAAAGAGAGAGAAAGAGGGAATAAGAAAAAAGAAAGGAAATGAGGTGGTTGTGTTTAGAGTTACATTTGACTTGAACACCAGCTTAAACAGCCATTTCATAGCTTGACCGAATAAGGAATGACAATGGGTGAGCGGCAGTGTTTACTAAAGAAAACATGGTGAATGAGAAATGCCAGCTCGGCTTTATATAAGTCACTTAATGAGCAGGCCCAGATTCCATCTGCAGACTCTTTGTGGCCTTTTCTGTATTGATTCTAGGAAAGAATCTGTGGAGTTCTGCGGAATGGATGTGAACATAGTAAAGTGTGTTGAATGGATGTGAGAGCTGGCTAATACACTTTTACTGAAAGCTGAAAGCTTGATCACATTAGCCAAAGTATTTAAAGTAATAATCCACCTGAAAATGAAAATTCTGTCATTTACTCACCCACATGCTGTAAAACTGAATGACTGAGTTCCATGTATACAGAAAATAATTACAATAAATGGAGAATAAAGCGTGGATTTATTCAACCTACAAAACAAATACAAATTATGACAGGTGTTGTAATTTTGTGAGTACAGAAACTGCATTAGATGGTAAAACATGCCAATTATGAATGAAAGAGACAAGAAAAGAAAGTTAATGTTTTGTGATCAATCTTTTGAGACTTCCTGTTGCATTCTCTCATCAACAGATCTCCTCTTTTTAGGTGTTTTATCATGACCAGGTATGTTCATCACCTGTCAGTTCTAAGGATGGGACTCTTGAAAATAAAGCCTTATTTGTACAGACACAACACAACTGTGCCAGAGGTTTCCATATTTTTCCATGACCTACGCTGTTTCTGTATGACAAACATGACATCATGTTCACACACACACACAAACTGAATGTCTGCAGTCTTCCACCCACTGTGAATTGAATAGCAAACAGCCAATTATAACATGCAGTGAGTGTACTACAGGTTCTGTGGCATAGGTATAGGGCCTCTGGGATCCCGCTTGGCTCTGTGCGCAGCCCGCAGCCCATCTCTAACTAATCCCCACAGTAGGCAAAATAAACATGCACACATTAGTACAGACAGTAGCACTGGTGTGGCTCAATCACACTATGACACAGCTGATCCTACTGACAGCTACACACTGTCTGTGTGTGTTGAGGAGTATAATGTAAATTATGGGACCAGGCAACACTCTCCAAGATTGAAACCTAATGAACAAATATAAAAAGGTTTCTGTGAGGTTAAGGGGTTTAGCTCTGATTATAAGCAACAGTAGAACCTAACTATAGGCTGTTTGCTGTGAGAGGTTGATAAACAAGAGGGGGTGGGGTGGAGGGGTGCGTAACATGTTCCCAAGGTCAAACACTCGGGCTGAGGGGCATCAGATTCACAGAAGGAAGAAGAAAAGCCAAGAAATGACAGGCAGGCATAGAACACAGTGACAGATGCCAAGATAAAGTAAGATGAGTCACTAAGAGTCACTAAGGAATGTGTCAGTGGTATGATAGTGAGCTGTCACTGAGAGATGCTTGACTTCATCGAGATCTTGTGAGCATATCTGTCTGCACTCTAATTGGTTGTTGCTGCATTGCATCGCGACTCGTTTGCATAATGGAACTTTGTTTAACTTTTATGCGTCGCTAATGGTTGCTGTCACTCACGGGGCCTCAAATCGCCAGTCCTCATTGAAAATGAATGACTTCCTGTCACTCAGTTGCTGCAGTTCCCTGTCAGTGTATACTGTACATCTCAGCTGAAGTCACACAGTGCTGTCTGTGCATCAAGAGCGCACTCACATTTACATGTCTGGGGTTGAGAGGGTCAAAGAAAGCCAACATCTCCAGTTCCTGAGTGTGAGAAACTCATGAAGCTTGACAGTGTATAAACAAAATCTGCTTCATAAAAGGGCTAGTTTTAGCTGTGAAAACCCTTCTAGCTGTAAAACACCACCTCTTAACTGTTGTAAAACTCTTTTTGGTAGGGATCTGCTTTTGTTGCAACACTTCATTGGTATTTACTGTGGATGCATTATATATGTAGTATGTAAAGCATGACTTGACATGAGTATATTCTACTAAACTGCATATAGACTGTACCTATACACTCAACATATGTGTGTGTGTGGGTGTGTGCGCATGTCTTACAGTGATGTTTTTAGCTCGCAAGGCTACGAACATCTGGCAAAAAGGGGGATTCTGCATCCCCTTCACCAAACTTTCAATTTGTCAATGCAATCTGAAAAAAGTATTATTACAACCAACAGAACACGACAACTTGCATTCTGCTTTTTTCTGCATGTTCCCATTTGTTTTGTAAGATCTGGTGCCGAGCTGAATCAAAGTGAAAACAAGCATCAGTCATTGTGACAGACAGCAGCAAGCCACAAATGAATCTGAACGTTTAGCTGCCGGCTCTGCCGAGGCCCCAAGCGCAACTTACTGGGGTTCTCTCCTCGCCGGCATATAATTGCGATCTCCCAGGTGCTGAGGTAATGAACTTATTACTGTGCTCTCGCTGCGAGATAAAGAGCGTGTGGGAAAATGAATTTGACACTGTTCTGTACATGACTGCTTTTCCTACCTGCAGAACGCATTTAATCTAACAGGAGTCCCTACTGACCCATTCATGACAGGGCCCGACAAAACGTGCAATTTTCCCTTGCATACATTTTTAATGCAGGTTCTTAGAAATAACTGAATAGCAGTTCAGTGATGAACAGGGGATGGAAAAACATGAGGGATTAATACAAAGGGACCTGCCGGTCAGCAAATCCATATCTTCAGGGAAAAATTTCTCATTTGGTTGTAACAATAGTCTAGGTGAGGTTTAGCGAGCAACAACAAAAAAATATGTAGCCTTATAAGAAGACATCAAACATGGAGTGGGAGGGGAGCTCTGATAATTCACCAGAAAGCAAAACCATCTCCATCCAGCATCAACCAGAGAAAAGGTATGAAAGAAACAAGCAAGAAGGTTCTAGTGAGTATAGCTAATGGGACAACAGTCACTGAATACCCACTGTGCTTTGGAGAAATGTTTATTGGATGGTGTTTATATGTGGCCTGCCATGGTGACAAAAGAAATGGGGCAGGGTTTTTTCTCACCTCTGAGGAGCTGGATAACAAACAGCCTCATTGAACTTTGTGTTGCTGAGCTGCTGGTGTTCGCACTGCAGTGCATTGAACCATCAGCGGCCCACATTCACCCATGACTGGCTGCACTGTGAGGTTTTCTACCATTGGCTAGCTAGAGAGATTGCAACTGTGTTCCAATGTGTTTTACCATGGCTAGGCCACAACACAGTCTAACAACCGCTAACTATTGTAAAAACACTAGCATGTGACAAAACAGGGTCTTTCTTTCAATAAATAATTGCATTTATTAATAAAAATAAGCACAATAAACAATTCTCCAACTGGGTAATACAGCTCATTAGCCTAACTGCAGGCTGTTTACAGTTGCCAAGCAACTCAACAGTGTATTAATACTGATGCAGGTGTTTGGATCAGCTTTCTTCATCTAGTGCTTCATCCAATTAGGATTTGAAGCCAGAAGTATCCATTTAGAGAGGTACAGTCAGATGGATATTAATGCTATATTAACCCAGAAAAGGACAAAGCAACAGGGTCTCTGTTTCGTTCTAAAGGGGCTTATCATGTGACAATAACTGGCTAATTGCAATATTCATTTTGGTTTAAATTATTCCATTGTGTGAGAATAAAGAGGCTGGTGAGAAACAGTACGAGAAACATTAACTATCATAACTATGTAGAAAACTGGTTGCCAGGGAAACTGTCAATTATACAACTTAATGGTTATTATACAAAAATATTTAAATCACAGAATTCTGCAGCTGACCAATAAGAATCAAGTATTCCAGAATGCCTTGGAAAACCACAAAATTTCACCCTAAATGCACACTTCAACGTTCTGTCACTAAAACCAAATGACTGGTTAATGAAAACAATAAAAGCATTAAAAGTCAGACATTAATAATCTTGCTCCCCCATCTCCTAGAGGATTAGAGAATTGCATCCAGCAAACAAAACAGCTACTAGCAGATAATAATGAGAATTCAGGCTGTTGTGTTGAACTAACAGTAATTCACTGGCTGAGGTGTGTGTGTGTGTTTAGGTGCCGGGTGCCGTCATCAGGGCTGCTCTCTGCAGGTGGTTGTTTTTGTGTTTGCATATCTGCTGTGGAAGGAAAACAGAAGTCACATCTCTACAGTTAATGAGCTCTCCAGGCAACAGCTGCTGCCATACGGTGCACCGTGCTCACACTCCCAGACTCCTCTGAGCCAGCCACCCCAAACTGAACTTACAAAGCCAAATGAAACCCAAGTCTCTGCAACTTATAACACTGGACAGTGTGTTGAAGAGAACAGTTAATGAAGAGAAGAGGGAGAGGCCAAAGTATTCACGCAAACATTTAAGCACCTCCCTGAATATACATACATATATATAAGACACACGAACCCCAGGGGGCTTGTGAAGTGAACTCTGGGGGGTGCGCGAGAAAATACTCGCCTCGTGGTGCCACCACAAAAAGAGACGATCACTTTCCTGAATCTTCATACACTCACTGTGCTTGATGGTGCAACAATCTTTGCATCTCTATTAGAAGTTAATAACAAAAACAACTTCACTGTTCTCTTTCTGTTGTTCTTGGTGTCTCGCCTGCGGTTCACCTGCGGTTTACCTCAGTACAAGGTTGTATTTTTACGAGCAATTGTGCAACACTGCATTCCAGCATTTCTCTGTTACTGGCTCTCTAGTGTAGTGTTGGATCAATCTTACAATTTTGGCTATGGTACAAAGCCAGCTTTATTGTACTTCAGTACCAATAATAAATCAACACTTTAGGCAACACAAAACAGTCTAGGTTGACTGATGAAATTAAATTAGGGCTGTACAAAAAAATTCAATAATTTATTACTATATAAGTATATATAGTAATAATATATATTATACAGGGGTATACAGCGCAACCTTACCCTTGAAGGAATCTCTTCTGTTTCTAAAGGGGGCACACAGTATGAAAAGGTTGAGAAGCATTGCCTGAATTCACCCCTAAAAACTCCAGTCCTCCAATCAAAACATCCATAAGGTTAATGGAGAAAGCTAGCGATGATGACTAAGAAGAACATACCTATTTCTGTCCCATAATTCTATATTTCTCGTTTCCAAAAGCAGCACAAACATCTAAAAAAGAAAAAGTGAGGGAGCCTATGGAGGATCTATTGAATGTGACTGAATAACACTGAAGTCTTTTTCTTTTCAACATTCACAGCTTTTTTCTTCCCTTTATCCGTCTCTATTTCCTCTCATCGCGGTGACTTTCGGACATGGTACACACTCATTGATTCTCCTCATTCAGTCTCCTGGGAGAGAAAAATCCCCCAGTTCTCGTTTACTAAAGCGAAGACTATTAGTGTGCAGGGTGAACGAGGAAGGGCCCTCCATCTTTTAACCGCACTCCAGGGGTTTGCCCGCAGAATGCGTGCGTAGAGACCGCGCTGATCTTTCACACACTCATTACAGACATTTTCAATTAGAGCCTGGCACAACTATTAAACCACTTTTGAAAAAAGGGAGGGGGGTCCATTTTTCACAAGCTTTTAGATTCCTCACAAGCCACTTACTCAAAGAGGCTCCTATCCTGATTCTTTCCCTCAGCAAAAAAAGCAGCAGAGATAGGACAGTGGAGGATAGCGGCGTTTGTTAATATGGGTCACAACAATGGTGGGTGGGAGGGCAATGGCGGATTCCAAAGCATCATGGAATGCAAACAAATTCAAAACACATCCTTGCCTGTTTGCCTTACTAAGAGAGGAAGTTTATAAAGTAATCCCAATGATTGAGCTGTAGATAAGTTTCAGCGTCTGCAAAGCAGTTAACAGGGGATTTAAGCATTTAACATTTAAGCGAGGGAGATATATGGAAGTTAGTGAAAGCTGTGCTTACCTGCGTTGATCATTCTATGCTCTTCAGAAGGCAAAGGTGAGAAAAAAGACAAGACAAAGATTGGTTAGCACTGGTTAGTGGCAAAGCAGCAATCATTTGTGAGACTGAGGCATTGTGGGATAGAATGAGCACATGGAACATAATGAAATGGAGACATAACAAGCGAGTGAGACAGAGTGTTGATATCTGATAAAGACCAGCTGTCATGTTTCTTACCCGCATATAACCAAAACAGATTACCTGAAGTCTATAACTGCACAAATATTTAATATACTTCATTACAAACTTCCACTGAGAAATAATCAAAAGCTAAATCAGAAAGCATCGTAGGATAAGTCTCACAAAATGTGTCAAGAAGATACATGATCTGATCATACAGCATTTCATCAAAAAAAAGAAAAAATGTAGCTTGTTTCACTACCATGAACATACAATGTGAGATTATTTTCAGCAAAATGCACTTAATAGTATATGTAATATAAATTTCTTAAATATATTTACACTTATGCCACTTTACCAATTGAGCTACAAAAATACATAACATTTATTAAAAATTTATATTTTTATTTTACTTTATTTAACTATTTAAAGAATCACTTGGAGGGAAAAGTACTTAATTATTTAAAAACAAGATGGAAAAGAACAGGCTTGCTTTGTGCAAAATGTAAATTCTTTTAATGTTTGGTGAAAAATGACCTGGCCATTTCTTTGTGACAATCACCTAGAAATCCTTTTTATAAAGTGGGTTCTGATTTGGGGATTCAAGATAATCTCAGATGTTTCTTCCAGAGAAAAGACCATCTTAATCCTCACGTTCACAGAGTACTGATGCACCTGGCTGACAAACAAGTGCGCACACTCACTCACGTGTTCCATGCACTCACTCTGTCGCCATATCAACCTCCACTCTGATGCAGATTGTGGGTAAGTGATACCGGCAGCAAATCAGATCGCATCTATAAAGCATGAGTGTGCGGTGCAGATGAATTTACCTAGGCAAAATAAAGCAGACAACCGCTCCACCACAGGCTATTATTGTACCTGCCAGAGTCAGGCCTTTAACAACAGGTTTTGGCTCACTAAAGACCCTTCTCTTAAAGCCACACCTGTGGCGGCTGTGTTTACCTCATCGTTTCAGAGCAGGCTTCAGATAAAGCATACACAAGACTCACAATTTTTGGTTTTCTGACTTTACAAAAGTAACCGCAAACTTGGAACATCAGTTTCAAGATAATTCTCCTGCCTGACTGTAGAGATGATTTCAAAACTCACATGCACTTTGAAGGCAGTTTTTGCCTGCTGCTTAGATAGTCTTGTAACCAGAAAGTCACCAATTTAATTCCTAATGCCTGCAGGAAACAACTGAGGTGCCCTTGAGCAAGTCACCTTACCCTTAATTGCTTTCCGGGTGCCGTAGTGCTACCCACTGCTCTGGCTGTGTTCACTATTTGTGGTTTGCAGTGTGTGTTCACAACTCACCACTCTAATGTGTGTGCACTAATTGGATGGGTTAAACACAGAGGACAAATTTTGAGTAATGGGCCACCATACTTGGCCTGCATAAATCACATAATCACATCTTGCACACATACCATACAAAAACATTTGCACACAATGTTTACTTTAAATGTACTTTAAAGTGTGACAAGCTTCAGTCTTGTGTGCTTGGCTTAACTAGGCCAAAACCTTTATCTCCATCCCTCACTCACACTGTCTCCCCCTCTGGTCTCAGATCACTGGGTCTGTTTGTCATTTGTCATCCCAGCTGGACTCAGCTGTGAGACAAATGGCCCATTATATAAGTCTTGTACCTTAATGCACTCTGGGCTTGTGTTTCTCAGTAGCAATTCAGAGATGTTTTTTCTTTTCCCTTCCAATTCATATGTTTATGACTCACCAGGCTTCCTGACTGCGGTGTGGTGGAGTCTGAGTTTATATGATGGATGAGTAGAAGACAGGAACTCATATATAGACTTCTATAATCTGGCATCTCTCCAGCCTCTCTCATGCACATCATGCTGTGTACGCAGTTTGAGGGGTACACGAGGCGTTCGTCACAGATGGCAGATGCTGTGTGCAGAAATGGTGCAAATCTGTGGGTAGAACTCTTAAATGAAGTTGTGGGTTTGATTCACATTGACAGTGAACAAATGGCAGAGACACTGGCCTCAGCTCCCACCTTCTGGACAAGAGATTGTTTTACTGCTTTACACACACATCCAACTTCATCTGGAGTGGTTGTAAGAGTAAGATTAAATATACTGATTCATAAAAAAGTATATGTATATACAAGATCGGTTAAATTCATGTAGCCCATAAGTAGACTATGTACCCTTGTGAGATAAAGAGAGGTGGTTGATGGTAGATAAATATAGACAGACAGACAGACAGATAGATGAACAGACATATAGATTAGACAGACAAATAGATGAGTAGATCGGAGTAGACATTATATATGTATTGATATATAATTAAAGATGGTTGAATGGATAGATGAATGCAAAGACAGACATACACTACTTTGCACTGGCATCTCTTCCCTTTGTGAGGGAACAAACCCACCTCCATCACAATTCGGGTCTGACAGGTCACCCTAAAAGTGAGGGAGTCTGAAAGTCATTTGAGCCACAGAAGAGAGTGCACTTGAACTTCACTACAGCATTAAAACAAGAACACAAAGAGCTTATTGAATTTGCTGGAGAGACATTTGTTTCTCTGTTGTGCAGCACAACTCTGTTTTCCCCTGAACAGGCCCCAGACACTGAGGTCCACAAGCACATGGATAGAGGAAAAAGAAGAGCAGGACAAGAAATCTGAAAACTGCATCCACACAATACTCATTTACCAACCACGCATACTGTATGTGCTGGAGTCTCTAACTTCAGAAAGAAGCTCAAGTGAAAGCTGTCACAACAGATAACTATAATCCTGTAATTTATAGACTGTGGATCAATTACTCTTTCTGTGACATGCTTTAATCTTAAATGCTACTGGTGCTATCTATCCAATTCAGACTCTCCTCAGCCTGCAGTAGTCTGACAGTACTTGAGCTAAAGGTCACAGACTCCATTTGCATCTGTGAGAGCTTGAAGACTATTCTACATTTACTGCTTCTCTGTATAAGATTTTCTCTGTATTTAAGACTTTTTACACTTTTACCCTTATGTAAATCAGCTCATTTTCTGGCTTGACATCACATAGCAGAGTTAAGCAGAGCCATGAAGTCATGTGGCTTGGCTATTGTCCATATCTACAGTACAGACATTAATACAGCTATGGCAAACTTTGTAAAACATTCCATTGTGTAATCCTGACTAAACAATCCTGATATATCCTCTTAGTAAACTGAAAGCCTATGAGATTAGGCCGGTAGGTGCAGAAAAATAATTTTCAGGATGAAAGAACTGCACACTGCCTTTTCCAAAGCATACTGTATATGTTGTATAGTGTTTCTTAATGCTTCAGATATTAATCATTTCTTCAGTTGCGATATTTAATATTGTGTCAATGAATCTTTTAAATTAATTTTGAGTAGGTTAAGTTAAGGTTTGTGATAATTATATTTATATATTGTGATGATAAATATTTTTCATTATATACTGGCCATTCGATATTACAGCCAACGATATTACATTTACATTTTACATTTATGTTAAAAGAAATAAATCTGGAGTACATAAAATGTAAATATTAACTATGTGTTGCTAAAATTGTATTTATATATAGGCTAACTGAACCTGGAACCCATTTGGAACAGAGTGATGCTTTATTAGACTCCAACACTAGGACAACACTCAACAGCAGATGCCCTTTCTATTGGATTTGAACAAACAAGTATATTGAGTCAAAAGACAGACACCCTGACCTGCCTGTTTCAGTTTCATCTGGCCTTAGAAAACATTCTCAAACAATACATCAAGACAGAGCAAAACAAACTGAACACACACACTTTTACTTCACCCATTAGTGAAAGAAAAACCGGCCCTGAATTTGTCAAATGGCTTCAGACAAGCAGTATATGTTTAAAAACTCTCCTCACACACTCCTGTGCACCTTCCTTTACATTTCACAGAAAACTCACCATCTATATTGACTGTGAGGTTCTGTCATCATTGGCATTAGTACCCAGCGAGGGGTATAACTGTATGATGCAAAAGCATATCTTTTACTCAAAGCACATCTTCACACAACAGTGCAACTTCACGCTATGCAGCTCTCTCATTCCCAATCATTTTAAGACTGTCTTGTTTAATTTAGCCTGAGTGGCCAAATTAAATACTCTGTTGTGCGCTAAAAGAAAAGCTTGAGCTTTAATCAGTTCAACTAAGTGAAATGTTTTATATCCTCATAAATCTGTCCATTTGGGTACGAATTACATGTAACTATGTGACACGCTGCAGGCTAATATAAGATCGGTGATCAAATTGGTGAAGCTGCTGCGCAAATTCGATTTCCTTGAAACTATCAATCAGCTGGAGCTCTGCGGGCCACTAGAAGAAACTAGAATCAAGGTTGATTTATATGAGTAAGGCAGACAAACTCCAACAGCGGTCCTGACACAGAGCTTCGTAAAGCCCTCTTGTGGAAAACTCTGCATGTTTGAAAGTTCAAGGAACGTTTACAATGCCATTTTTCTTTTAAATGTAATTAACATTATTGATTGGGGGAATGTTGTTTAAACCTTATTAATTATGTAAAATCTTTAGGTTATTGTTTATGATAACTAAGAGAACTTTAAGAGAACATTGGTCAATGGTCTGGGAACGTTCCCTGTTAGATGGGAAACTGCTGACAAAGACAGAAGGGTTATTGACAAGCTTTCCATGGAGTGGAATCCTACAGGTCCTCGCTTTGCCTGACATGTCTGCCTGAGTGATGATGGGTAAACCACCTCCCACTCTTTACAGCTAGTGAATCAGCACAACTGCTGCTGCTGCTGTGGGAAAGTCAAGAGTTATTATAGCTTCCACATTTCAGGATACTCAGCCACTCCTGTCTGTTTAAACTGTGAGAGATATGTTAGTGCTGTAGAGTACTGGAGCAATGTCAGATCAGAGGTACTGTGGGCCATGTCCCAAATATGCCACTTTATTGCTCCTTTTCACATCACCAAAGTGTTGCCTCGAAGTAAGACTAAGAGCGCATTTGGGATAGGTTTGTAAAGGTCAGAGTGCATTCTGGGAAGACGTGGTCTCCCACAGCCTTCCCTCACAAATCTCATTACACACTAGTATGCACAGACTAATGGAAAAACTCGAGGTAGAAGAAAAAAATGACAGGCTAAATCTCTAATTTGTACCCTGCATTAGCAGACAGATCAGTACAACTTCCTCTAGGGCATGTACCAGATATAATTATAAATAAAAAAACACCTCCGAGTTAGTCAAATTATTTCTAGACGATTCACCAAATGTCTCTCTAGCTTCACTATGTGATTTTACAGAGTTATGCAAGCGTTAAACCTTCTTTGATTTTTCAGATCAAGGTATCTACAATGACACTACATTCTTTAGACCCCCCGTCCCCCGCCCGCTGTTTGGATTTTATTACGCTAATCATTTTTCATGAGCTGTGCTAACGAGGGTGAATCCACTTGTGAGAAAGCAGCTCTATGCCTCCAACCAAATAGACTCATTTACTGGCTCTAAAACCCCTGCTATTAAAGAAGACAGCTTTTAATCTTCCCAATCAAATGGAACATAAATGTGTCCGCTCTATTCGAGTGTCCTAGCAGGGGGTGGGGGGCAGGACATAGAATTATCCTGAATCAGCACAACCCCAGACAATACACAAGCACACACTGGCCTGAAGATGACTGGCTTATTGGCCCTCACAACTGCACTGAAACTTATAACATTTCTGTGAACTAGTTCAAGCTATCTATGCTAATACATTGATTCACAACTCAAAAAAACTAAAATGACTTTTTTGCATCATCACTTAAACATTTATGTAACTCCCTGCATGGCTACAACAGCCATTTGCTTGAAACTATGTTTCTTTCATATGTTTCTAAGCTATGTCAAACTAAACATTCAGATAAGCATTAAAAGGCTGAAAAGTGTTAAGATTTGTTTTGCTATATTTGTTTTGCTATATTTGGTTGGATCCAACCAAAATTCATTCTCACACCATCATTAAAAATTATGATGGACTTTATACTAAATGTTTTTTGGGTTAGAAATGAACAAAAAACAGTTTATAATAATGATTTATAATTTGAGCTGTCTGGTTTCCCGGGAAATGCTAGTTTGGCTTTATCTGACTTCAACATACATAAAGAAAACTTTGTAAAGTAACCTGCAGTTTTATGTTTTAAACAGAGATGGCGGTAGAGAGGTGAAAGTTACAGACTGCAGCTTTAACAATCCTCACAGATTGCATTATTCAGTGTAATAAGCCACTCAAAAATAATGAATCCTTTATTAAAATCCAAAACTAAAGGTGCCCATCAAAGTTGAAGACACTTCAAATCATCAGCTCCAGCTGATTCCATCCATAAGCATGAGGATCAGGTCTGGATGATTAAACTGCCTTGCTATTATTCATCAGTACTGATTAGAGCTAAGGGTCCCTCCTGGTTCCCTCTCATTTGTTTAGAGATGATGTGGCCCCTCAAAAGGTTGCAATCAATCTTCATCATTTTGTCATGTCTTGTAGTTCAGGGGAAATTAATGAAGTCTGTACCTTATTTATTTCCTTCAAAATAAAACAATGTAAAATGCTAGTTTGTTTAATGAGGAAATAATTATGATGGGAACATATTATACAACATGTAGCACTAGTGATGTCATTATGCAGTAGACCCTTATAGGCAATGCTGTACTGACACATTCAGTGTTGCCATGTCTTCATAAGTCAGTGTTTTCCATAAAGGTCCTTATAAATGTAGGCAGGCATAGTTTGAGGATTAGTAATTTGTAAGGAATTAAAAGTCGCTTATTAAGGCTTATTTGGTAAGAAAAGAGGCTTATTTATTGTCACACAATGTACCTTAATTTTCTAGCAAGATCTGGCAACTCAGGGCACATTTTACAGTTAGTGCTGTATAGAGAAGCACCCAGCATGCAGTCTGATAGAGGTCACCTCAGAATCAATCGCTTTAAGTGTTCTCACTGGCAACAAGAAAGGAGATTAAATACGGACTTCAGCTTCAGTCACTGGTTGGAAGACAGAAAACCAATCAAGCTGAGAGAACTCAGCCCTGCTCTTACTCTCTTGGGCTTCTGCACTGTCAGAGATTGTTAGCTGGTATCTCTTCCTCTCTTCCTTAACATATCCCCTCGGTTTTATTTATATAATCCAACTTAAGACCCTTACCCCGCTGGCAGATCAAAGGGTCATTATAAGTAACGCAGTTTCAGCATTACATTAACCTAATGAAAGCAGTGACTCGTGGCACAATTCCCAGGATGCATTGCTCTGTCTGCGTCTCACCTTTGAGGTCAGCGCTGCTGCTTAGAAGTTCAAAAGTAAGAGATAATGGTGCTTGAATGCTAAATCTGAAGCCTTTTTGGAACCTGCACAGCATACAAAATCTCTTTCACTTACTTTTCCTCTTTGTGTCCAGCTATCTCTATTTCTCTGTTCACTTTCAATCCAGTTCTCATTTTAGTTGAGGCTGTGAGGTGTCTTATAGCCGTGGCGGTTTTACAAGGCCATGATGGAAGAGCTTTTTAGATTGCAGAGGCACTGAAGTGCCATTTCACGTACCTTGGAGAAAGATCAGCAAGTGACTAATATGCCCACTGAAATGCTAAATGCAGTATAAATTACTGAGTAATAATGGGGTACCCATAGAGCTCCTGTGATGATCATGAGAAATGGCACTGCTCAGTGATTGGACTAAGAGACTGAGTGATGACCGTAGAGGAACTTTCGCTCTGCCGTCCCACAGCACCATCAGTCAAGCCCTTGACAAGTCCAATACACTCACAGCTGTGAGAGACCATCCACCTTAGCACAATTTTCTAGGTTACTAAGTAGATAATTACACAAACTCAAAAGATGCTTGGTGACAACGTTCAAACAACGTTTGATAGATTGTAGTCCTCCTAAAATGTGAATGACTATCAATCTTTTCTTAATCGATCCCCCTACAAAAATGTACCGTGGTACAGTGATGGCATCAGATGGTACCATGGTATACTATGATACAAAAAAATCACTATTTTCATTGGTATTTAAATGGTATTCCAAAAAAATCCCACATTTACCCCAATTAAATGTTTGACCAAGGTACTATGTAAGACGCATGTAATAACACGCATGGTAAGAGGCATGGTATTTTGTACCTTTTTTCAGCTTTTCAAGTATTTGTAGTATACTGTTACACCACCGCTAAGACGAAAACTTAAAGCTAGTAAAAGTTGCTCACCTTAGTGGTGTTAACACAGCTCTAGTTTTAATTTCAGAGATGATGTCTGAGCGAGAGCGCTTCTCCCTCCGAATGATTACATAACTAATGTTATGATTATGCAGGGAATAAGAGACTAATGAAACACAACATAATGAAAATGATTGTTTTCACAGCACAATACTGAGGTCGTGCAAACAGATATTTCAAAGCTTTAAAAGACACAGACACATCAACCTCTTCATCATTAATCAAACAGGCTTCATGATTATTTTCTAATTATATTTAAACATGCAATAAGGGCCTAATTAACATGTTCACTAGGTTACTGAGAGATGCTGTACAAGCTGATAAAATTGGTATCATAATTTCAATAAAAATGTGTCTGATCATAAGTGTGTGTGTGTGTGTTTACTTAACCATACACTGGGGACAAATTTGTACCCAAAAGTCAGCAAAACCTGACAAATCTAAGCAAAACCTCCTTTCGGGGATGTCCTCATTTGTAAAAAAGGGTCTTTTTTATGTTAAAAACACAAAGTTTTCTGTAAGGGTTAGTGTGTGGGTTAGGTTATATTGTTTATAACTAGCTGTGTATTAAAATAATAGAAGTCTATGAAATATCCCCATTTAGATAAACTGTGTGTGTCAGATCATGCAATATAATAAAGTACAGCTGAAATTCCAAAAAAGATGGTTAATATGAAGACACAGTCCAGAACTTGCACTTAAACACAACTGCACTACTCTGCTAGAGTTCAGCCTGCTACGTTTTATATTAAATGCAGACTTGGACAACAGAAAGCTTTTCTGACCCATGAGGCCTCGTCCTCATATGACCGTTCAAGAGAATCCACTGCCTGACAATATGAAATGTGTTTTTGCTTATCAGTAAACCAGTTCTGTCATACACAGGGCAGTAAGTAAATAACTTGGGAATTACCAAATGCACTCTAAGAGACTGGCCTATGCAACCATTTCTCTTCATTTGTTTTTTAAAGGGAAAGTAAGCATGCACAGTAACTCTATATCTCACACCTCCCTGGATGTCACTTCTGAGAAATGTTTCATCTTTCTTGTGCAAATGTGCTTCCTTTTATGGAGACGAAGTCCTGCGGACACAAACAAGTAGCACATCTGCATAAGGCTAAGATAACAAGCACTTAACAGGCTCAGAGCTTATGTGGCACAGATGAGATTAATTGACACAATACTAGCAATAAAAGGCCATAAACAACGTGTGAAACTGTGCAAAAGGCAAAAGACCCTCATGAAGCTTTTAAAAACAACAGATACTGTATGATGACATCATACATCATTGAAATCTCATCATCACTCTGAACTGTATGGCCAATAAGAACAAAACTCTGTCCACAGGCAAACTAAGGTTAATTGATTTAAATCAATTAACAGTTAATTTGATGTTAAAATATTGTCTCATTTACCGATTTAATGTTGAGACAACTACATATGTTTAAGAAAACAACAATTAAGTGTGAAACATGAGAATGCCTCTAGACAATCCTGGTTCAAGGTCTGCCTGGAAAAACAGCTGAACAAGACCCAGAATCCTTTTTTGCATGTACTTTAATGCACAAAATCTGTCTAGTACCTTCTAAAGGCTTACAATCTCTAATGCCAGCCTGCTAAAATGTTCCAGTGTGATCTCTCTAAATACTGTCTCTCTCATCATTATAGATGTTCAGTGTATAGATTCAGGGGAGGAAATGTTATATCCTAACTCCTTTCTGTAAGCGCTGAGGTAATGTTTTTGTTTCTTTCTTAGAAAAACAGTGAGATCCATTATTCTCACACAGAAGCCTGGTCCCCAAGCACAGCTAATTCAATTAATAGTAATGCCGAATCGGTGACTGGGGAACAGAGGGAAAAAGAGAGAATAGTTCAGAGAGAATAAGCAATGGACAGACAGAGAGGAAACGGCCGCTCTCCTGCTGTGCATGCATGGCCAGCTTGCCCCAGAATTTCGGGCTGGTCTCCAGTTTGTATTCGGCAAACTCACCCTCTGCAAACAATGGCCACTTATGTTTCCATAGGGACTGGAGCTTACGGGCAGGGGCTTGACTCTCTCCACTCAGAGGCGCACACAATCAACCAGAGAGGCTCATTAAAGTGCTGAAAAGCTCCATACAACACAGCAGCAGTGTGCAAATCAGTGAAACATACGGCACTGACCACATAAGATGATTTACATAGCGTGGAAACAAACACACTGCAAATGAAGTAGACCAGAGCTAAGCACAGCACCAACTAGCCATCAGAAATAAACACGGATTTATCAAAACTGATGTACACTGGGCTCTAAAATACTTGTAAATATACTTGTATTTTGCATTTTTTGGATGCAAATAATAATGTAATATAATGTTATAATTATAATGTTAATATTTGGTATGTCTTGTTTTTGGACTCAAGATGGCATGGATTCTACAGGTTTGTTCAAAACCTGATGATCCATGTTATGCCAGCACGACCTGAGAATGTCCCAAAGATCATTTTGTATGCTTTAAATCAAAGCAAAGAAATCTGAACTATTGTAAAAACATATCAACAAGACCAATGTTAAAAATTTGATTATTTCATCAGTAACCTGCAGTCTTAAATGTGATGAGTGCTGCCAAAATGAGTTACAATGAGCAAATTTTCAAAAATGAGCTCTTGTTATTTTTACATTCTCCATTACAAAACTTTACAAACAATATATGGTCTGTGGGAATCAGACAAAAAAATGAATGAGCTACACCTGTCTGAAGCACTGGTTGTCAAGAACACAGCAGAAAAAAATGGCCTTTTTCATAGATTATTAAAAAAAAGATTTAGGAAGGAAAAACATACATATAAAGATGATTTAAGATGTTTAACTGCTATTAGGAGAATTGGTAACACTAGACAAGGGCTTAATAAACTAATTTTTTGTGAAACTAATTTTGTGAAAAACTCAAATTAGACCAAAATTTTGCCTGTTGCTCATAATCAGCCTGTGTGCATTTCAACCCATTTTGTCAGCACTGGTCACAAATATTTATGCCTTTTACCCCAAAACCTCACATAACTTTCTATGCATTTCCAGGTTTAAATACATTTTCGAATCCTGGATTTCCAATACAATCTTAGACTTTTGGACCAAGTTTCAAAGCTGAAAGATAAAATTGATTTCAAAATGCAGCGAATGCTGCAAATCCGTATCGATTGTGAAACGGAAGAGCCACAGATTGTTATTTATACCTCGGAGACGTCTGACACAAAGCAGAGTGAAACCTGATAATGTCTACCTTTATAATGACAGCAGGAATTCAGGAAAACGTGGCAGACATCTGGTTTATCCAGCAAACACTCTCACATAACAGGCTAATAAAAGTGTGAGGGCTGGAAACGTACAGCTCAGAGCTGTGGATTCTTTCCCCGCTCCGTAGGGGAAACTGCACAGCTTCTCAGAGAGGAATGCAGAGCAGGTTAACACAAGATCAGGCTGGCACGTCTGCACAGGTCCCCTCTATACATTCACTCCCACACAAAGACTAGCACCTCCTGACATCTTGTCTTTGTGCAGCCCCTTTCACACAGCTTTGAAGTAACTGCGGACCACCTTGCGCTGACAAGATGAGAAGACAAAAGTGAGCTAACGTTACAAGAAGGGGCTAAAACTAAAGACCCGGAAGTCGTCCATGTGGGGCAGGAATTCAAACAATGGGTTCCGGCTTTTGCATATGCCATGCAGGATGGCAAAATTGTGTATTCTCCAGATATAATTACCCCTTGCTAGGAAAAATGGGAGGGGATAATGGATCTTGTCGAGTTTAACAAGAGGCGTGATTATGGGTGACTGGATGGAATGGATGAGTCTTGTCACCTAAAGTGCTTGTGTTACCTGCGGCAAAAAAAACACCCACCAGCCACCAGAGTCACAAGACAACACACAGACTCACACACACAAAGGGACAGATGTGTGCCCTACATGTACCACAGAAACACTATATTCGATACACACAAAGGAAAACACAAGTACACAGGCACGCTGAACAACACTGGCTGGGTCATTTAAGCACATTTAAAATACAAAGAAATGTATAGCCTATAGCTGGCTAAGTGTTTTAAACACAAACAGCCAATAAATTACTAATGTTAACTTAATATTATTTTTATTTCTTTTGTGAAACGCCAAAAGGAGACTTTTACATTGTTTCACAGAAGAAAGAAAATAATTCAGAGTGGAAACAACATCAAGGTGACATCATCATCAATTCTTATTTCTGGATGAACTATTTATTTAAAGCTGCAATCTGTAAGTGTTTTTGGTTAAAAATGAACTCTGAAATGAGTTGTGATGAGTTGAAATGAGTTGAAATGGAAAAACTCTGTTATTGACCAAGTACATAACAGATTGGTGTACAAAACGGTCTCCTTACCTTAGCCTGATTCACAATAGTACGTTTATAATCATGTTTTATAATTTGACTTCAACACACATAAAGAACAGCATGTAAAGTGCAATTATAAGTAGTGCAGAGGGGAAAGTAAGGAGTTCTGGGTACATTCATCAATAATATCATCAATTAATAATATCATCATTTATTATTTGCGTCAAAAATGTCTTAGTCTTCACATAATTTCTGAACCTTTAATAATGGGGCAAGGGAGAAAAAATTGAGCACCTTGGTAGATCAGCCAAGACCTCTGGGTGGAAACAGGATCACTGGAATTCCTGCTTCAGACAGCATGTTCCTAATCTCATTATCTGAATGAGTATGAAATCTGCATTCCTGGATCTCTCTCTCTCTCTCTCTCTCTCTCTCTCTCTCTCTCTCTCTCTCTCTCTCTATGACAGCAGGCATATCAAAAGCCTCTCTTGAAAGTGTCTTGAGAGAAACAGACAACACTGGATCCAGACCAAAAGAGCCTCTCCTATGCTATCTACAGAGTACAACATCTAAACCAGTGGTCAGCATGACCTGTCAAACACACAGCCTATCACAAAGCACCACCAGCAAACAGAAACAAACAGATAGTGGGACCAAACTGATAAGATAGAGTTCCTTTTAAAGCCACAATGTGGAGTGGAAAGGATTTCTGAAATAAGTCAGCTCTGATAGATCATGTTTCTCAGTCAGTAACGTGTCAAGACTGACACTGTTTTGAAATAATTTGGTCTTCAGCTGACAGCAGACAGGTTCTAACTGACCCACTTCAGCGTGACCCGAGTGATCTCAGGGGAGCAAACTTCATGAGACTCAGCTCTCTCCGGTGAGCTGCCGGTGTGATGGGCAATGCAATACCATTTTATGAGCACACGTATGCTTTCTTTGCTAAAAATCAGACCACACAAAACCTATTCTGTACTACCTGTAGTACCTATTCTTTTACTAAAGTAAAAACACATACACACACATACACAATTTATTTCTACACGTGTATTCCGTAATCTTTTACGCTGAAAAGAAAAATATTTGAAATGCAGCTATTTCCGTATATTATCCTATTTCCTGCAGATCTTGTTGCAGCTCTGGCCATACAATATTAGCTAAAAGTAGTTTATATGTGCTATTTTTGCTAAGTGCTGTCTTATATGTGTTAAGTCTTCTAATCCATACCACAGGTTTGTGTGAAGAACAGACAAGAAGAAATTAAACATAAGAATAACAGCACACAGGTTTGCAAGGATGAGCCAATAATGTCAGGATGTTCATTTTTGGGTGACCTTTTCCCTTAATAAATAATCCAATCAGATTGATTTACAGGTGAGCCGTGACTCAGATGTGTCCTCTTGCAATGTTACAGGCTATGTGTCTGTGTCATTGAATGGTGACTCTTCGGAGGCTATTCGGGTAAGGTGATCGTAAAGGTCTCAAATCTTTGTCATTGCAACATTCCTGAAGCTTGGATCATTTCACACAGACCTTATTAAAAATTTTTGAGGGCTTTTCACAAACAGGCATTAATCAAGCAGGTGAGTAGATCCATTAATCATTCAATCAAGGTTATATAAAACGGATATCCTGCTATATAATTACAGGGCTGTAATTCCCATCTCATTTTAATTGCTGAGACGAGTACGTAAACCATTCGCAGGCTGACGTCCAGAAAACTGGAGCGGTGCGTAAATTACACATTTCTTTTCATAAGCCAATTTTTTAGGAGGTAGAACAAACATTAAGGTGTTTAAAACATAAACTCACATTACCCAGGCATGCTACAGCAGCTAGGTGTACTTTCCCAGCAGTAGCTCTTTAAAGGTTCTGGGAATATTAATAGTTAAAACGTTTCTAAACCACAAAGGGTGGGGGGGCATAACAATCCTATTAACCAATACAAAGGCTGCAGTGTTTGGCCCCGACACTACGGCACTCTGTTTTAATGAAGTGGCCTGCTAGCGCTGAGTTAGCACCACGCCAAGAAAAAACAGCTGAGGGAAAAAAATAAACAGCATCCTTTACTTTGAAGACGCCACAGAGACAAATATTAGCAGCCAACTGATACTCCTGTGATGCAGGATGGGTACATAAGGCGGTAAAGCAGGCAAACGGGCAAGGGGATGAAGAAAGAGGATATTAGAACTTTGGCAGACTGTGGCCTCTGCATTATGTTTCATTAGGAGTGTCTAGGCTCAGCCTGTGCAATGCCAGCAGGGATACATGCTCAGCACCAAAGCCAAAAAAAGACCCATTTAGTCCAGGGAGTGACCCAGCTAACAATTTCAGATTTAAGAACATTTCTCTAACGTGTCCATTAAGTAATAAAAACATTAGAAATAATATTTTAAAAGTTACAGGAACGTTCAAAACATCAAAATGCAACGTTCATGCTTTGAAAGAACTTTTAGAAAACATTAGCCAATGTTCTGAGAATGTTCCCTTTTAGCTGGGGAGGTGCTGGTGAAGGCGCTAGGAGATTTACAGGAAGGGACGGGCTCCAACAGATGAAAGGGCCTCTCCCTCACGTCCATTTTATGAGACACAGAGGGCTTGTTTTGACTGTCTCCTGACATTTAATATACATGATAAAGGACATCCTTAGAAAGGACAGCTTAAAAGCACAGGCCCACCTACAGAAAAATGGACGCACAGCTTCCTCACAATGGTGTTTGTTGTGCTGTTTGTGCCTCAGTACTGCCTTTCATGTCAAACTTCTTGGATAAGCATGACAAATTGTCTTTTTCTGACACAGTTCTCCAAAGACCATGAGTTTCACCTCGTTTTCTGAAGATCTACTGCACATATCCAATGAAAGCAACGTGTCTCGGAGTGAAATAATGGAAAACATAAGGAGGCGTCAGTGCATCTGTGTTTTAGAGTTTGGAAGTGAATGGCGTCTCATTGTCTCATTGGACACATTTTTATGTACTACCACAGTATTGATTCCTCCACCCAGCCGACACAGAACATAAACTACAGCCCTGACGAATTTTACAAATGCTCAGCTAGGAGAAACAGAGGGGCCTGTTTGTTCACAGCAAGCCTATCGTACAGTGGCCAAAACTGCCTATGAAAGCACTTGAAACACACACAGCTATTCTTTCATTGTCTTTCTCTGTCATGGTGTGACAGGTGCATATGCCAGTTTGTGACAGTGCCAGGATGAAGAAAGCACACTGTAGAAGACTGCAGGAAGGTAATGGTGGCTATCAATAGAAGGGATGATGAGTCACAATGGTCAGCCAGAGAACTGACAAGACAATTAGTGCAGTTGACTGATTTTAAAGCTGCAATCCATAACTTTTCTGGGTTAAAAATCAATTCTTGGGCAAGTACATAACAGATCGGTGTTCAACACAATCTTCTTATCTTACCCCGATTCCCAACGATAAGTTTCTAATAATGATTTATAATTTGAGCTGTCAGGTCCGATTTCCCAGGAAATGTCCGTTCAGCTTCATTTGACTCCAACATACGTTATGAAAAGTATGTAAAGTAACCTGCAATTTTACGTTTCAAACAGAGATGGCGGTACAGAGGCAGTTACAGATTGCAGCTTTAAGATTTATCTTTAAATTTAGTTTTTTAGCAGCTTTATTACTCAGGGCTACCATAATACCAATTAGTTGATGGGTTATTAAAATATGCAATTTTCTACATGCCTACTTAACACACAATGGCAAATCTCAAAAATCAATTATTGCACCAATAAGCATGCACCACTCTGCATGTATATGCTGAACATAAAGGACAACTATGCAACAACATGGGACTATTGTGTATGCTCACTTCCTGTTTCTATGTAGGCTTCTTGCCCCATCTTCAAGACATGATTGATCTTGCAAGAAAGTCTGAAAAAAGGCATGAGGGCAGCAATTACAGCTGATGGTGATGTGAGAGGAACTGGGCATATGTGTGGAGAGAAGAAAAAGCGCTCTATAGGGACAGATGGCGCCTTATTTGAGGAATGATGAAAGTCAGAGAGTGTCTTACCTGAGAGGTGCAGTCCACAAAGCCAGTGATGGAACATAAAAGAGAAGCAGAAAAAACATAACCACTTTAGAGGACTGAACAATAACTGGCAACCAACATGTTATCTCTGTTCCAAACCCAGTGTGCTGCCTTGCTGCGTTCTAAGGGAGCATCGTAACATCATAGATCCTCAGTGTGCTTGATTTGGAATGCTCTACACAGCCAGCAATTCTGGGATGTCATGAAAGTAGTGCACTAATTATTAGTTTTAAACAGATTTTGTTACCTACACAGTTTGGTATATATAATAAAATAAAGATATAAAATTAGTATATAATATTTCTTTCAACTCATCCAACATCTTGATAAATGCATTGTGGAAATCTTTCTGTATGCATGGAAACATGTTGCTTAATATTTTGTTTAATTAAAAGAAAACCATCTTTTGGAACAGTCTTCACATTCGTAGCAAGCCTATGATGTTGTCTGGCTAGGCAGCTCACTAAAATTTGAACAAAGGTATTAGGCCATATGTTTCTCTGTCACATGTGGTGTAGTACAGTACAATGCACCTGTAAATAAAATGTTAAATAAAATTTCAGAAATATTAAAAAACTTGTCTGACCCATTTTATCTAAAGCGCAAAAAGTTTATCTGGTTGAATTTTAGTTTCAAACAGAGATGGTGATAAAGAGGCAAAAGTTATGGATTGCAGCTTTAGCATTTCTTTGAATACACTTTTGAAAACATTTTAAGCATACATAGTATAAAATCAATACATTCAGCATATGAGAATTTATGCACTATTCAGAGCTACTTCAAGACAAAACCTTTTGGGACTATTAGAACATCTAACCATCCAATCATTGCTCCTCACATGTAGGTAGGTAGGAAGGCAGATACTTGTTTTATCCCTGAGGGTAAATGTAATGCAACACAGCTGCAACATCAAACATGCACTGCACAAAAGCACAGCTATACATCCACTCAGTGAGGTTGAACAGTTGACAGTTCATGTCTTCAGTGAAGTGTCGAGTATTGAGGTCTGCCAAGCACCATCCCTCCCTCATCTGCCATCTCTCAGCTCTCTGACACTCACTGAAATATTTACAGCAAGACCAGACACATGTATAATTTCCCCACGGCTCTACCGTGAGCCAAAACCCAGTAACCAGGACAGTCGCCTTTCCCATCATGCATATTTAAATGCAGATTGTGATACGCTATGGCTCCCAGCCTGGACTATATAAACGAATGCCTTCATGACACATTACAATGCTGTCTGAAATAGGAAACTGAATAAAATGAGAGTTAAGTTAACTTAAGCTAAGAAATTATAAAATAATAAATCTTATCCCAACGCTCCCTCACAAATCTTTTATAAGATACTTTATAATATTCTAAAATCAAGAATGGTGGAAATGAGGATAACATGAATTTGTGCACCAATAAACAACAAAACCAGTGTGAATATTAGATCTTTGTGACTTCTAGATCATGTATAATTTAATTAAATCTATGTAGTAGTGTTCTCTTAAAAGGTGACAAAATGTACTTGCCATTCACATTTAAACTTTGAAGTCTTTTTCTTTTGGAAAAACTGACCAAAAACAATAATAACTAACAACGCAAAACACAGAATTTTTGTCCAATCAAATGATCTCTAGAATGAACATGCCACTCCCCTTAATACCACCAGCCAATGACCAAGAAAGTAGCAAATTGTGGTTTGCCACTGTGACATGCTGATATGCGTCAGCCAAACGTCCTGTTTTAATAGGAAATCCGTCAACACAGGAAAGAAAACGAATGCATGTGGTTTATAAAAAGAGAGAAACTCCAGCAAGATCCGGCTGAGGCGCCCAAACAGATCAGCATCTGGGCTTGAAAGCATCAAAGCTGACCCTGTGTAAAGCACTAGCTGACCTGCGGTACAAAGCATATCAATGTGCTTAAAAGGAAGTTAATAATGGACTCAGGTGCTTTGGGCTCTTCTAAGAGAAAGTGTGAGAGGGTGGGGAGGTCCCACAGGCCACATACTGAATGCAGACTAGTAGTACTTCTCATCCCTACAACAGTGGATCACACATGAGGTCAGCACTCCATTTGAGGGTTTAAAGATCTTATTTGTGTGTAAAAATGTGAGAGAAGAGGCGGGTGGGGTGGGGGGTGTAGATGCTCATCCTCTATCAGGCTGCTGGTGCCGTGATACAGAGATAACCTGCACTGGGGCAGAACAGTAGACAAAATATGACTCTTCTCCCCCCACCCTCCTTCAGTGTGATATGCATCATGTCTGATCTGCACGTGCAGTCTATTGTTTGTGACCAAAACACACCAGGGACAGGAGACAAAAAGGGCCCTTAAATGTTCCAGAATTCAGGGTTTGCGTCATGTACATGTACGTGTCTGTATGAAGATCAAAAGAGACAGTAAATAATAGGTAAATCTGCAGTTCTAGAGAAGAACCAAGATAAGGTAACAAGACACGTATTTAAGCTAGAACAGCTAGAGCTGATTGCACAACAGTGAAGTTAAAGCTAATGCAAGTAACGTAATTTCTGTGCCACTATTGAATGAAATACACTGTTGTTTTTATACAGAGTATACAGTGGCAGTGTTTACATATTTCAGTGCAAACAACCCACAAATGGCTTACATACAGTTAACAGAATAATTACACACTCCAGCTTTAACACAACTCTTAAACTGTTCCTCCTTACTGCCACCCACCCTTATAGCAAACACAAAGTCAGAAAAACAGAGGAAAAAACATTCTTGGGCATCATCTTGGACATCACTCAAATCTCTCCTGAGGTCTAGTTGCTACTAGCTTATCAATCAAAGTTGCAAAATTGTTGTCATTATCTTGTATTGTTGTCATTATCAAAACACTCTTAGCAGAAAAACAAAAACTGTTGTCTGAATCCATTTTCAGTTTAAAAAATACAGGACTGCCAGTTATGGTCCTCCCGGGCTGGAATGGGGAAAAATGTGAGGCTACTTTAAGGTGTGCCAATTTAAAAAACTGGGGACCAGGGCTAAGCTATCAGTGAAATTGCTGTGCAGGGGCTCTTGGTTTGAATGCACTAAAAGTAATCAAGTTGCTCAGCAATCTTCATTACACGGAAAGCACTCTACTTTATTGAGATTCAAAGAAGGGGATGTGCCAGCACACAAAAAAGGAATTTATTGATTGCACTTAATGCAATAAGTATGCAGGTTCCAATGCAACTTCATCGCCCACACCACCCTGTTTTTCTTAAGCAAAAGAAGAATAGGCTATATTCCCTGGCTGGGTATGGATCTTCGTCTCTGTACTGCATAACAGCCGCAGTCTTAATGGAATGCGACTCCAAAGTAGAAGGAAAAACTTTGTCTGAGTGCATTTCCTGCAGCATTTATCTGCAGCAGTCTGAGTCAGTGCGGCTCAATTTTATTCATGCTGAGTCAAGTGGGCACAATGACGATAAAAGCAATGGTGTTGCTGTGAAAAGCAACGGTATCACATAACTCCTCCGTAATGGTATCAATAGCAGGACTGCAAAGGGCAAGGTGATCGCATGAAATCAGATAAACAGATAATTAATCTCCAAACAAATCTAATGATCGGGAGGTTGAGTAATTCATTTGTATTTCTCGATTCACTTTAATAATCTATTGCTGCATGTTTATGAACAGAAACATGCTGAGTAAGTGCAGACTGGATCAAAAGGTTCATCAATGCAAAACAAATGTCATGCTCTACGATGCTGGAAACGGAATGATCTATGGAGCTTAGGGTAAATGAATTTACACAAACCTCATGGGGATATTAAAATGTGAAATGCACACTAATGCCCTTTGCGTGTTTTGTAATCTTCCATTTCCAAATAGCAGCTGCTGAACCTCTCCTGAGAGCAGAGCAATGAAATAAATAAGCGCCAGAGCACAGGGCTGCCCTGCTGCCGTGATCCATCAGCAGGAGCCATGTGTTCCCCATCATCCCAGCTGTTCCACATCTCCGCTGGCCCTCTCTAAAGCCACACCCCCTGCCACAGTCACCTTCACCCCTGCCTAGTCAACAATGCAGGGCTACCTTCAGGCATGCTCGCAAGGACCTCTTCTAAAAAGTAACTTGCTGGTACAGCACAGTAGCTAATCTCCTAGTCTGTTTTTTTGGTTTTAGAAAAAAAATTACTTGATGTAAAAAAAACACCATGGCATAATCACAGCACCAATGTCCACAACACATGGAGAGAGGATTCCCTTACTCTTTACAAGAAAAGACAACTGCTGATAAAACTGCTATGTTGAAAAATGTTTTTGCGTGTTTGAAAAGTATAACCTCGAATTTGCAGTGGCTTGTGAAAGCTCTGGAAAATAGAAACAATATATCAAAGTGTTTTAAAAAAATGTGTAGCCAAAGGCAATTTCTTTTCTTTTCGCAGTAATGGTTTAGCGGGCTTAAACCGAAGTGAAGCAAATGATTAATGTTGTGCTTCTGAGTCTCTAAACTCAGGAAGCCCTAAATCAAAACAGTATTTTGCTTTTAACAGCTGAACTAATGAAATTATAACAACAGCAGTCCCAGAAGGACTTCTTTCCCTATCGGAAGAAAAAGTGAAAACTCGCTTCCTGTTCTCTTACAACCTGACATTTTTCCACAATGAAAATCTTTTTGAAAAATAACACATTTAAGCATAACATACACAAATAAACTCAAGACCTCCTCACATCTTTTCACCTCCTCTTATACAAAATAACCAAGGTAAACATTGTTTAAGGGATTGATTAACAACGTTCACCTAGTCAAGTGGATAAGTGTGGTATACTAACTTGATTTTTACACTGAATTATACACATTCTGACCAATGACTTCAGCCACTGTGATGCATCTTTGTTTTTTTGCCATTCCACCACTAGCATGTTTTTAGGACACTGTCAAGCTAAAATAGTAAACATACATACATAAAACAATAAAATACCTTAGCTTTTCTCCATAATGACTATTTTTTGGTATTTTAAAGGTAACTATGGTTACCACTGTAACCCTTTGACAGTGTTTACACAATTTTTTTTTGCATCTGAAGGACAGAGAATGACTTTTTGAACTGATCAATGTCTTAAGCTTAAGTAAACCTGCGGTCTCTCTAACAACTCCCCCTCTGGGGGACATCTGAGGGCGTTACCGAGCGTATGAGTTCATTCAGTGAGCAGGGCTATGTTTGCACGGCTGACAGAGGTAATTCATCTGTGTTTTCATAAATCATGAGTGAGTAATTCGAACCTGTCATGGTCCCGATACGCGTCCACATCAGACTCTTTGAGTCACAGCCCGTGAATAGCTTTATCTCTGTCTCTCTCTATATGAGCCTCAGGCCACCCAGAGGCCTGGACATTCCTGTCCTCTGACTCCCATCTCACCACACACTTTAATTGTCATCGGAATGCCAACATCTATTTGGAACAAACGTCTAAGAATCTGATGCCTGTTGGTGCTGATAAAGACCTGTAATTAACATTTGGAAAGCTGTTATTAGAGTACTCGGCTTAGGTCAGTATTGACATCCGGCACAATTTCACTTCTGTCGTAAGTCAAGTGTAAACCAGGTGGGTTTCCAGTTAAACTCTTTACCAGAAATCTACTGATAATAATAATAATAATAATAATAATAATAAGTACAAAAAACATTAACTGCAATCGCACAAACACTTGTTATCATATAGCTAGAGAAAAGTCATTCTTTGATGACGACACTTAAAATTTTTTATTCTGTTAATGTCATAAACATTTCATGTTCTTATCATCTTGAAAAACACTGTAATGAACTAAAGCCAAGGATTCATCTAAATCACCTATAGATTTATGCACTTAAGCCACTTAAACTAACAAAAACCCATATCAGCATTATAAAAGTTACAATTCTGTCAGCATATCTAAGAGTGGGCAGCCATACAAACATCAATATTTGAATAACAGCCCAGGAGACTAAAGCATTACCATGAATATGGATGTAGTGATTTAGCCATGGTATTACAGATGAATGGTATAAAACGGTTTACCACATGATTTTAGCATGTAGGTAAACTTTTGGTAACCTGAACCAAAAATATCAAGCCAAAAACATGCATCATTTTACACTGCATGCAGCAGTGTAAAATGATGGAGTCTCAGAATTCATAGGATTTGCATATCATATTTGTAACATACAGAGTGTTACTTTGAAGTGATCTATCAAAGTGTAAAGAACCTTGCGGTCCAGAATGTGTGTACCTGTGTGTGTATTTTGTTCAGCCTGCTGTTGCTTCAGCAGGGATAAAAGCTCCTATTTTTAAGTCACATCTAGAAAACATTGGCTCCGGGTCCCAACAGTTACATCACTTCCTCTCACAAGTTAAAAGAACACAGGAAAAGTATATCAGGTGTTGTAGTGATAACTTGTCAAATGCTGACATACTTATCGCTTTTACTATCCAAAAACATTAATGAATTTCCTACACTTCTTTATACACAAAATCACAAACAAACAGAGCATTTGAATGTGAAAATTCCCACACCCTGTAATCCCCCCACCCGCACTTTAAGTGTGCCCTTTGACCCCAGTCATGAAAACAGCAGTCTATAATTTCTTTCTGTCTCTAATGAGTCCCATATGCCACACTGGCTCAGCCAAACAGTTCTCCTACTGCACAAGAAACAAGTGCAAGGTGTAAAGAAGAGGGGGGTCTCAATTTGTCCCAGTGGACTTTTTTTTACATTTTATTCATGTATAAGACAAAGGACAAAAAATAACATCTGCTACGGTAGCCACATAACGTTGTGTATGTACACGCTATCCAACAAAGTAATGTCCATACTGATAAAATAAATATATATATAATATAAATATAAGCTTTTAGGGTAGAATACAATCCATGGCAAAAAAGGGCATATGGAAAGTTAAGGGGGAAAAAAATAAAACTAACCTATAACCTGTAATGTTATATAATACTTGCAATTAGCATCCTGAGTACAAACTTTGGTTTGAGACATATCTTTGAGAACAGATGGAAGCCTTCATACTTCAGAGACTGCAGCCTAAAAGATTATTTCCATATTTTGCAAAAATCTATTCACAACACCCCAGACAATGTAAATGGCATATGCAGACAGTGACACATACACCTTCTCACACAGACCACACCCATGTTCTCAACACCCATACAGTACAACCTCTGTTTCCACCCAGCCATTCAGACAGTAAGCTATGGATCACATGACCAATAAATATGGGTCAGCTCAGGACAGCACTGCATCTGAGATCACACTCACATTTACTGTAATTTAGCCAACAAACAACCGGCATGACATTGAGCATTACTGTAAAAGCAAAGCCAGACAGGCGCTTAGTCTGCTATCTATCGCCAAAACAAAACCTAATTCTATAAGGCACCATTATTCATCAGAATCATTCAAGTTGCCCTTTTCATAATTTTTTGTCCCAGTGATATATTGATATACCTTGATATATCAGAACACTTCAAGTGGAGAGACAGAAGAGACATCACTTCTGAGGTAAGATGAATATAGCACTGATGAGACATGCAGGTTTAATTCCCAGGGAACACATGAATTGCTCACATGTATACTGTAGAAACCTAAATGCATACAAGCATCTGCCAAACTCATAAAAATGTAAATGTTATTGCACATGCTCTAAAACGTGCAACATGTAAAGTTCATGTCTGACTTTCTGCAAGTTCTGATGCCATTAGCCCCTTCCCCCCTATCATTTCTTATCATCTTTCTACTGCATCCTATCAAGAAAGTGACAAAGAGGGCAAAATAAGGCAATTAAAAAAAGAAAAGCAGAAAAAAATCTGCAGATTACATCAGGTCCTCTTACTATCTTCTCCTGAATCTGGAATGTGCTGTCCGGAAGAAAACTGAGACCTGTTTATAATTTCGGCTAACCCACTTACAAAAGTCTGTGTCTCCAGTGTCCACAGTGACTGTTACTTTTTACTTTTCAAAATTGCATTATGGAAAGAACTGGGAAGTGCGACAAGCTGCAGCATTTACCCTGGCATAACAGAAACATGGGGAAACGTGAAAGAACTTGCAGCAGTAACCGCAACAAGTGGCTTTGTGCTCTACCTGTTGAAACATCTCATAGACGGTTTGGGCAGACCTCAGAAGAAAAGCAGAAATCTGTCAAAGCGCTCACACACAGGGGTCAAGGCCTCGGCCTAATTGATTTCCTGTGGAAACTATACGTGCAGGAACACACCATCAATCATGCCAACTTTGAGACCAAGTGCCCTGGATTTCAGTTTAGCCAGACTAACTGGGCCCATACCCAGCTGACAACTGTAAGCTGAAAGAACGCTTCCCTATAGTTTCCATTATGTAACAAAAATTTTAAAGTAATTTTTTTTTAAAACGTCCAGTTATTTTAGACGTTGTATTCACGTTATTATAGGAATTATATTACAGGAATGTTATTTAAACACTATTTCTGCACTTTATTTCTGCAATATTTAAAACATTCCACGAAAAACTTAAAAATAACATTTTTTGAAAAATGACATATAATGTTATACAACATTCTACTAACATTACTGCAAGAATGTTTTTGATAACTTTGAGAGAACTTAAAGAATGTCAGCCAATGTTCTGAGAACATTCCCTATTAGCTGAGTATGCTCTGGTGAGGATGAATCTATGTGATTTGCCAAAAGAAAAGTCAAAGCTTTCCGAATGTGTCCTCCCTATTCCATTAGTCTTATTAAGAAAAGATCAATGGAAAGTAGTCTGCTAAAATAAATCAGTTTAATAATACAGGGCTGGAGCCAGTTACTGCCTAAGTGAGCATACATTTCAGCACTAATTATTCAGGGCAGAAAACGTTCAAGTACATCGGATGCACCATAAATACCAAAGACTTTGGCATTGGGAACATTCAAAGTCTCTTTAAGGGTTCTTTTAGTAACGGTCCTGGCAGCTATTTTCCTTGTAGGTAATAGGTATAAAAGTACAGCTTGTATATACATAAATGAGGAAGTCTGAAAAGTCTGAAATCCATAAAGCTTGTTTCAACAACATATTTCAAATCAGCAATAAAATCTGACACTAAACAATGAACAATTATAAATTTCACTTCTGCATTTCACAAACTGCATTTTTAGGCCATTAAAAAATGGCTCTGTACTCCCACAAGAACCAATGAATTCTGTTACTAAAAAGAAAAAAAACAACAGAGGACATTTTCTCTTTCAAGAAAAAGTGAGGGAAATACCAGTGGGCACAAGGAGTACAGGGAGGCAAAGTAATGAGAAAGGAGTTCATTGTTCTTCAAAAGTGACTGCAGAGTCAATCTGACACAGGTATTCAGCAAATAAGGACGCCATTGTACTAGCTGGCACAGAAAAACTCAAACACACACAAACACCTGTTAGAGCAGATAGTCTGTTTTCTACACAAATACTGGGTAAAGGAATAGATTTTTAATTACACAGAACTATCTCTCTATACCTCATCCACCATTTTGGATTTGTACTGAACTTGGTTTGCAATGCATTGTGGGATTGCTTTTTCTGCAAAAGACGTATGTGATGCTTTTTCAGAATTTGGCGAAAGAAAGTGTCTAAAACCTTAGGAGGCAGCTTTCATGTCGGAAGCAGACCTAAGATATCTTAAAATGCTACTTCTACACTAGGTTTTAGACACACCAGTTACAATCACGTTTTAGATGTTACTCTGAAGGTTATTTACCATTCCATAAAGATGTTTGTGTAAAACCGAGATTGTGATAAAAAGAGGTTGTGATAACGTCCTGTCTATCCCCAATTTCCACTTTGGAGTCTCAATAACTCACATTCATATTGTATGACCACCTAAGCATTCGAACGCACAAGTTTATTATTAAGACGTTTTGTGCCACAATCCTATAGGAACAGCTTCCTGGACATCTGCTTAGCCCAAAGTAAAGAATATAGGGGAGGTCAACACTCTGCCTTTCTGTTTTTTTCTTTTATGATAGTCACAGGGACCACAACTATCAAAAGGGGTGTTGGGTGTAAGGACTCCCAGCGGAGCTATTCACGTCTTCCACCCCCCACCCAACATTTGCCCAGCGATTCCATTTCAAGCCCTTTGACGCCCGTCTCCTCCCTGGACCGGCCAGGAGAGATACAGTTGCATTCATCTATTGTGTGTCAGCGTGGTGTGTGCGGGTATGTTATTCTCCTTCTACTGTGAGTGACCGCTGTGATCTAATTACGGGCAGGAAGATGAAGTTGTTCCCCTTTTCCAGCCCTGATGGTTGATTCTGCTCTGAATAGCGAGACAGGCCAAATCTTTATCCTGTCAAAGTAAAAAAGAATGAGAAGATGCAGGAAGTGGTACAGAATAGAATGTCAAAAGTCATAACAGAACAATCCTCAACAAAGTTTAATAAGTAAAAGTTCAAATTAATACTAAAGCTGTAGGGACTTACTTTACCACCAATTGGTAGAGATTTAAAAGGAACTTCCCAGCTTACTGGGAACATTCTCAAAACATGGCTAACATTCTCTAAAGGTTCTCTGAAAGTTATCAAAAAATGCTCTTAAAGTAACATTACTGTTTGTAAGTTTAAAACTTTTTAACATTATATATTACACATATCACAAAAGTTATTCTTAAGCTGTTAGTTTAACAATTTAAAAACCTTATAGAATTAAAAATCTGAATAACATTCTTCTAATCAAGCAAAAATGTTAATACAATGTCTAAAAACTGGACGCTTTGAACATTCCTAGAACTTTCAAAACAATATTTTTAACATTTTTGTTACTTTCTTACAACTAAAAATTGTTAGCTGGGTTTGAGTTTATAGTTTACTGAAACAGACACAGTTTAGAAAAGCCACTAAAGTTGTTTTTACGAGCAGAGGAAAGGGTCAGTGTGACCACAAAGTGAGGGCAAACTAACAGCAGTCCCAGTTTTAGATGCCATGCCCACAGACTGTTCACTATATGATGCAAACTGCATACTAGTAAAGACTTTCTCAATCTAGAAACCACTAGATAATATAATATTAATGAATAATATTAATATGTGGCCATAAATGGCACATAAAACCAAATCAAACTGTGGAAGAACTGTGGGAAGCAGCACAGGCTGGCTCACTTGGCTAGTGGTGCATTTTAAAGCGGGTTGATATCCACAGAAGCCATCACAGCTGATAATAACAGCCGTTGATCACCCTGTTGTTCCACAGACAGCTGTGTGAAGCTTCCAGAACCCAGAGTTACCAGGAAAGGAAACTTCATATTCACAAAGACGGAGTTGTCGTTTCTCAGATGCTTATCACATGCTGTCTCAAAACGCAATATCATTTGACAGATGCTTCTATCTAGAACTAATGTAGTGTAACAGAAGCGGTACTTCAATTACCTGAGAGCTGTTATAAATTATGATACTGCCTCAGTGGGGCAGTGAGAGAGTCACATGGGTGAACTGGTTGTTTGGATGGGGACAGGAAGGGAGTTAAACTACACAGATTTATGTAGCAAAGCTCTGGTTATTTCATGGTTGGACTACTACAACTAAATCTTAGGTGGGCTACCTGCATCTTCTCAAATATATCCATAATGTTGATGCTTAAAGCTGCAATCCGTAACTTTTACAGGTTAAAAGTGAACAAAAATCATTTATTGAGCAAGTACATGATAGATTAGCAGGAGATCAACAAAATATCCTTACCTTACCCTAATTCCCAATAGTAAGTTTATAATAATGATTTATATTTTGAGCTGTTGGGTCAGATTTTTATTTTTGTTTAAATGGCTTCATTTGACTTCAACATATGTAATGAAAAGTACGTAAAGTAACTTGCAATTTTATGTTTCAAACAGAGATGGCAGCGGAGAGGCAAACATTACAGACTGCAGAATTTCAGAGGGTAAAGTTTCTACTCAGATCTCCAAACTTGATTAGCAATTAATTTATCCCATTATTTCCTGTCTTCACTGCTGTAAATGGTCTTTTTTTCAATTTGCCTTCCAGTATTATTTAAAAATTTTTACAGAAGCACTTGAGATGCCTCATGGCTAAAAAGATCTAAATCCTCCAGATCTCTGGCAAGAGGACATATTCTCTTTCAAAGACAGAGTTTGCACAGGAAAAGGTTAAGAGTAGAGTTACATAGTTGAAGCTGTTTCAACTGTACAAGACTGAGGTCAGCTCCCTTCACACCCCGCCCTATATCTTAAATTACAGCTAATAGCATATATAATTAGCATATTGTGTGCTTGTCTTCGGTAATGAGGTCTTATGATAGCGGTGAGGCCGAATTCCCTGTTCCTATAACCAAACAGCAATAAGGGGAAAAAAATGATAATTCCACTTTGGCTATACATACACAAAACATGAGGTTTGTTTCCCCTGTACAGAAAAAGCACACAGACGTTCTTATAAGCAAGCAATAACAATAATACAATATCTAAAAAAAGACATGTTGAACATTCCTAGAACTTACATCAACAAAAAAAAACCATCTGTAACGTTTTTGTTACTTACTTGAAACATACAACTTAAAAATGGTAGTTGGGTAACAGCTAAAACACAGCACACTAACTAAAGCCCAGACATTAAAGATATCAAAGCTAAATTACTTAATTACTTATACCAATTACTTATACCTAGTTAAAGGTGCCTACTTTGCACCCTAAAAAGAAAGCACTGATTGCCCTAATCAGATCATTTTGGACCGTGAATTTCCTCACCACTACACAGATTAGAGTCAATTGTGGTGGTTGTAAATTCATTTGTGGGAATAAAGATGAGAGCAGCCAGCACTGTCTATCTCAACAGTCCATCAGTCCACCTCAGTGTAATGACATCAGCCTGCAGGGTCACATCCTCTCTGGGCTCTCAGACGGTGAAGGAGGACAACACGCAAGGCTTCTCTCAAAGAGCTTAAGAATGTGAAAACAAAGATGGGAACAAAAGAAAAGGGGGGACAAATCTGTATCATTCCACATCCTGTCTCACTTATCTGGCCTGGGGGCCACACTGTTTGAAGATATGGCTGAGTTCAGATATGAAAAGCTGAGAGACTTGGGAGAAAGACAAAGCTTGTTCTGAAATTGAGCTAAGGCTCATCTTCACATGATTTTCTTCTTGGCTATACATTAATTTGCAATATCTCCCTCTAGATTATATGTCTGAAAAGCGGCTCCTTTGTGCCTGCAGCAGCTTAGGCAAATTCCTGGAGTCGCATTGTTGTTTTCCTGAACTTTAACCTGCCTTTTATCAGAAAGCTGTGCAGAATCATTGACTTCTTATGATAGGAGTGCTCGGTCTAGACTAACAAAGTAAACTGCCGGCAAACCGCATAATCCACTTCTAAAATAAATAAGAAACTTCCTCTACAAGGTGGAAATGAAAAACAGCTGTCATTTTTGTTACAGCTGCCTGCATAAGGTACTAATTGAATCCCCTTGAGAAGAAACTAATGACGTGACAGGTGCACCAGGCATTTTTCAATCATTGCACATGTAAAATTGCCTGCAATACAAACCTTATCAATTCAGACCATATGTGGAACACGTCTGCTTTCTATTACCTCAGTTATCCACCAGCCTGTTGCACATCAAGCCTGGCCTTGCTCCAGCACTGGTTGGATCTTATGAGATACAGTGATTGACACCAGATGTGGATCTGGCCGGCTTCCCTTTCTATCCCAACCACGAGAGGTGAGCCAAGGTCTTCCCTCAGCCTGTGGTGTACCTGCTTTACGAACACTCTGCTGCCCAAAGTGGTGGCGGGATGTTGTGGTGAAAAACTGTCAAAAGCAGGATCCATGGTGACAGTGGTTAACAGTGCATAGCAGGGTATCTTACACTGACATTTTCCAGGGTTACCAGGCAACTGGTGGGAGGGTCAGCTACGCAGTGTGCACTGTGTCTGTCTATATGGGGGTTTGTATGGACTGGATAATTTTGTCTACAATCAGTTAGCATTTCCTGCAAACAAGGAGTGGATTGTGGTGGGAAAAGTGCCCAGAAGCTGAGCTAGAGGTAGGCATTTCATTAACAGCACAGTTGTGGGTGTTGAACAGACCCTGGGAGACTATAATGAGTAATGAATAGCAGTACTTGCGAAATGAGACAATTATCAAGGTCAATCATAGTGGTTTAGCACCAAATGTGAGAGGGTTCACACTGCTGCTAATCAATGCTACATTAGCATTCCTATTCACCTCAGTGACAGGATTCTGTTGGCACAGCCAGGTTTTTTTAAGCCAATCACCTGAGGCGTAAATGCCAAGTGACTAATCATTCCGTAGCCACATGAAAATAACAATTCTGATTGGCTGACGGCACCACATGAACATACACGGTACTAAGTACCCTTCACTAGCGAGTCCTGAGTTGTGAAAAGACACATACAGCCATTTTTCATACACGACAGTGTATGACTGTAACTGTATATTGCCGCTGTCTGGTGTGAATGCTCTTAATTGGTTTTGTTGACAATTAAGAAATACTCAATTCACAAACATTTTTCACAGTGAACAATGCTAATAATTTAACTTTTTCAGGGTCTGCATCAGTGCAGTTAGTCAGAAATAGTCATTGAAAAAAACGCTGCAAATTTAACACCCTGCAAAAAGAGGGGCCTGGAGATAAGGGATCTCTGAAAGGCCCACTTAGCATGGTTTATTTTAACAGAGGTCCCAGGGGAGAAGCCAGCTGAACTCTGCAAGGGACACACGAGCAGCAGGAGAGCAGGAATCTATGGCGTTCAGGGAAAGAATAGGATATTGGTCTGTAATTGACAGACAGGGTGAACACTTCACATAAAGAAAACCAGCAGAAAGGAAACAGATCCTCAACAGCTTGAGATGTATTTACTTACTGACCACAGACCACATTATTACAGAAAGCAGACAGAGAACATGACAGGAAAATCTCACATTGTAAATGAAATAACTTGGTTCAGCCTTGCGGTCTTGTACTTAATTCTCTGGGCATTTAGAAGTCTAGTGTCAGAGCAAAGAACTTGCTGTGTGAAGAATGTATTAGAAATTGTTCTAGCCAAGCAAAATAAGGAGTCTTTATCTATTGGGACAAAATAATTATGCTAGTAGGACTGCTTTTATGGCTTGCTTACACAATACTCAGACCTGAAACATCTTCACATAAAGAGAGATCATTCTAGCTACGCAGAGCTGAATTCCTAGCATTGCCACAAGAGGCATTATAGCAGGCATTAGTGTTAACTACCCAGCTAACAGGAAACGTTCCCAGAAGTAGGCTAACATTGTCTAAAAAGTTAGCAAAAAACATTCTCGCAGTAACGATAATAGAACTTTTTGTTTAACGTTATATATCATACACCAAAATGTTATTCTAAAGTTGTTAGTAAAATGCTTTTAAAGCATTATTTAAGAAACGTTTAAATAACATTCTTACAACCAAGACAATGTTAATACAATGTCTAAAAAACTGGACATCTTGAACTGGATGGCTCTGAGAACATTCAAAAAACCTTTTAACTTTTTTGTAATTTAATTGAAAGTGAAATGTTCTTACAACGTAAAATTGTTAACTGGGTATCGGCTTTTATTGTCAGTAGGTCTGTTATCGTCATGGTGCCGCAACAGTTTGGAGACAATCTCGCAGAGCCAGACAGTTTAAATGAGCTAAACTGTCGACATTTTTACGGCTAGCTACCTGATTAACATCACATCTGGTTTAATGGCACAAACATCTGAATATAACTCTATTACACCCTGGAGTACTGTGGTTTGTTACCACCACAGTAATGCATTCCTGTCCATTTTTGCATACTTGCATGGCCTTAGTGTCCTATAACTTGCTTAACATCTTGTTTCACAACTGAATCATTACATTCTTGGCTGCTGTTTGTAGATATATGTATGTAGTGTCTCAGATTTATTTTAATTTAAATCCTGTCCAGCTCTCTTTTTGCTGAAGAGAAAAAAAGTCTCTGTCATTACTCTGCAAACTTTGTCTCGAAAGCGTCTATGAATCACTGGCTGCACGTCTTAATGAAAGAGTCTTTCTCAACAGCCACTGCCCTAATCAAAGTTCATGTGTGCGCTCTTGAAGGGTGACTAACCCAGCACGTAAACACTGACTCACTAACCTCTAACTTCCGACCTTCAATTACATTCTCTTATCAGAGAAAGCTGCATTTCAGTAATGTACTTGGCAAACAAATGTACTTGGACCTGACAAATCTGAAGGGGAAAAACTCCTCGTTCACAAGGAGCTTTACCTATAACACCACAATGAATTAAACTACAATGGAAATCATACACTGTTATAAACTAGGGCAAAAAAATAAAAAGCTGGCTGCACTAAAAGAAACCAAATTAGGTCAAACACTTCCTCCTCCTAAAAATAATATATTTACCTGTGACTTCTAAAAATAACAATAACTGCAACAACATTAGTAGAACTTTATATATGATATATATCAAAAACATTATTCTTATTCATTTGTCTCGAGTCGGTTTCCTCAGCATGTAGGCTCTCTGCTCGTCCTTAGCTTTGTCTTTTTCCGTTTGTGTCTCCATCAAACACAAAATAACCCTTTTACCAAATGGCGGGGCAGGAGCCTGTCTTTGTATAAGACCCATCGCTGGAAACAGGTAGGAAAAGAAAGAGCTTTGTCCAATAGTCATAACCATCGCAACTCATAACTGCCAGTGTTTCAGAGCTTGGACATATTCCATTAAAACTCCCTCTCCTTGTCTACAGCCCTTACTTTTCTTTATATTCTCCTGAAACACCTGTGTCCACACAACAGCATTTTGCAAAGCCTTTTGTGTTGCAGGTAGCAATTACTGTAGTCCCTACAGACTCCTTTGGCACTCTTTGTTTGAACTCTGGAATAAAAGAAGAATAGATCTAGACCCATTAGTGGGACAGGCTTAAAGCCCCTATAAATGAAAGGCAAAAAGCGACGTCTTTTTGTGGTTCATCTCCACTCAGCTCCCAGCATTCCACCTTCAGAATGAAGGACAGACTAACAGTGAAACTGAACAAACACAGTTATCTTTGAACTTCTGTGGTACCAAGAGGGTGAATGAAATTTCTAGTTTTTGATTAAAGCAGTGGTAGTCAGCTCTTACGCGCCTCCAGAGACTGAACACCTGCTCCTCCAGACCTCAGTTCCTGAGGAGAGCGTTCACTAGGCACGGCTCATCAGACACAGAGCAAGGGTAAATAATTGCAAAAAGAACCCCTGATTAGCGAGGAATGACGAAAATGTCTGAAAGTCAGAGTGACCACAAAACAGGTTTGTGGTCCGAAAACAACAAATGCTATATTAGTTTTTTGAATAGAATTTTGAAGAATCTCCATATTCACTCTTCATCCAATCCTGTCTTCCTTTGTGTTCCCCAGAAGGAAAAAATTAATATACGTTTGGAATGACATGAGGATAAGTAAACATGAATAATCTTTCATGTTTGGGTAAATGACCCTTTAAATGTCACATATGGCTCTTATATAAAATCTACCGCACAAGTCATATAAACAATTTTTTAAAACTTTTTTGTGTTTATGTTTTGTTTTTTTTCCCTTTTTTGAAATTAGACAGCCATGGTAAACCTAAAGAACCTCAAAACTCAAGTAACAGAAGCAGAGATGATGAATGTTTGACCTGGCTTAAAACTTTCCTTTGGATGACAGTCACTGCATGGCAGAGTGACATTAATACTAGGGTGGAGCTTGTGTGTTGAAGGACAAATCACAAGGAGGTTAAAAGGTGAACCCAGGGGTCATGCAGGAGCTGTTGAAGGAACCAGAAACAGAAAAGTTTCCACAATGACACAGACAGCCACAGACACAACCACACCTGCAGAGATCGGTGATTTATTTTGGGGCAGGCTTGATATGATGGACGGGTTGGGATTCTCAAACAAACAGAGCAATGTTTTGATAGTGCCACAGTGTTTAGACTTTTCAGGGAAATCTGGCTTAATTGTCTCTGCCTATTAAACTAGGATAAGAAAATCATTTTAACTTCAAAACTATTATACCGTTACCTTTAGGCACTGTACAATGTTGCTTCATAAATAATGAAACTTTTATGAAGTCTTTTTGAAACATTTGCAGTTAATAATGTCAGAATTTATTGTTCCCACAATAACTGCAAGCTATCCAGATTCTAAGGCTACAAAACAGTCCCAAACCACAAGTCAACTCCCAGCAGTCTGAGTTACATTTCAGATGAGATTCTTTCTTCCAGAATCAATTCCATTATTCTTATTATGGAGATTAAAAAACTCTGGCATGAACAGACACAAGCGACACCTGCAGAATCACAACAGTTAGCCTGGGGTTTTTCGTGACCTCCTGAAGTTGAATCTGTCTTACCTTTGGGACTTCAGTTAGACAGCCAATCCTAGATAGAATAACAATGGCTTTGCATCTGTTCCAATTTATGCTATCAGTTTATTCATAGACTTAAGGAGGTCAAAGTATTGAGCAATGGTTTTAGCATTGTTTCAGGTCTTAAGAGCATCAAAAACACTTTTGAGGTCCTTTAAAGAAATCTCTGCTATAAATATGATTTCCACCTGTAGGAGCCCATTCTCTCTTTTGCTTCATTTAATATTTTCAGTTAATGTTCTATGTGGTAATTTGATACAGCCACCACTGTATCAAGGCAATGTTTAAGAATTATTGAAATTTGTAATATGAATATGTGTAATATTCACTACATTTCCCAGCATTTTGTGTTCTGTTTTTTGAACCTAAAACATGGATTTCTTTCTACATGTCTCCACTAATGCATATGCAGGGGGTGTGAGTCAGGGCCCAATATCTTCACATTGATGCCCACCTAAAGGAATTTTATGATCCTTTTTTCTGGGGTTCTGCCAGGATTCTGCAAGCACCATTTTGCAGGAGTAGTGTTTCTTTTGTCCCACAGATGTCAGAGTAATCAGATTACTGCAAACCGATAAGGGCACTCATCTTTGAGTCACTGTTATGGCAGCCTTTGTGTAGCCTGTCTGAAAGCAAGCATTTCACTGGGGAGGAATCGGACAGTGAGAGGCTGAGCGGTTTTGGACTCATCTGTCAAACTCTGACAGGGTATGGATGCAAGCTTTAAATAGTCTCTTTCCAGGGCATATGTCGAGAGGAAAAGGAAGACTCTTCCCTCTGCGTAGATATGCACAGCTTAGAGGAAGTAGGCACATACATCAGGCTCTTTGAAGAAGTGTAGATAAGTACGCAAGAGATCTCAGGCGTACTTCTTGACTGTTTCGTTCTATCTATCTGTCTCTATACATCACCATTCTCTCATTTCAACACTGCAAAGTACCACATGTCCAATTTATAAGAATTACAGGGTCAAATAAAACTTATTCAGCCACATTTGCAAAACAGGACTTTGAGAAGCCTTAGAAAAATCAATATGTTACAGCCATCTGAAGCCTACATTAGTTGCTATGACACCAGAGGGGAAGAAATTAGCCTCGTCATGGAAGATGACACATAATGGGCTCCATATCCAACACTAGATCTTTGCTGTGGGCGTCCATTATGGAGCAGACCGTCAACCAATAGAAGAAAAAGACCGCCAGATACTCTCTGAAAAAACTTGTTTGCCTCTATCTTGAGCAGCCATCTCCTTCTGCCCCCATTCCATCAGCAATTGGAGGAGGAGGGGCATGTGTCACTTAATTTAGGAGCTTTTTGTCCCCATCACCCCTGGGGGCCTCATGAGAAAATACTACCGGAGGTGCAACAATTGTCAATAGAAGGTCTGACTGTTTACACAGTCTAAAGAGACTTCAGTAGAGATGGAAACATCTCATCCATAACAGACCGGATGCAAAAACAAACCTTTCCTGCAAGTCTCAAACTGCAGGTGACTAAACACAGATTAAAGACGACTGAGATTTGTCTAGTTTGTCTATGCTTCCCAGGTCTGATCAACGGTGACCTGGTAACATCTCCAGAAAAATTATGCTATAATAAAGACACAAGCTGCCTCAAATAAACTAAAAGCAATTTCTGTAGGAAAGAAAAATCACAAATGAGATTATTAATCTCAATTATTTCTTCTAGGCTATGCTCTCTATTTGTATTTCCTCTAAGGAGAAATATCTGAGATAAAATCAACAGCTCAGTAAAACATACAGGTAACTAAAAATTCAAATTCTGCTGAACTATCTTTAAGCAATAAGTCCTCTGTGATTATAAAAATGAACCACTTCTTATACTGTGTGTTTTCTAAACAATTCCCTTTGGAATTTCTCAAACGGAAGGCGAACAAACACAGACAGAGGTATCAGAACAGTCAAATAAAAGGCCAGCAGTTTCAAGCCTAAGTTAAGTGCTGAGCTGCTGTACCCACTAAACACTGCGCAACCATGCGGCCCACATCAAAGACCCGCAGTCAGTGCAGCAAGCATTTACAGCAACACTCTGTACACACAGGACTTCATCAGTTCCTCTGAATGGAGAACAGGTGGAAAGATCAGAAGCAGAATGGATTTTACTGTTCAATTCAAAGATCTTTTTTTTACTTTATAGAAAAGGTGTTTCAACGAAATACTTCCACAATATAGCATCTTAATCTAGCAAAAGCAAATGTTTTTTACACTGAAAGAAAGGATCAGGTATGGGTAAGTTTTGTTAGCAATAATCTCACCAACTAAAAAGAAAATCTCTGTGAATAATTAGCAGCCTTGTAGCCTTGTCTTTTTAACTGCCTCTCTCTAGGTCTCATTAAAAGATGTAATCAAATCTGAGTAAGTTTGTGTGTCTCTTGCTAAATGTAATTTTGGCCAGTCTAACTTCCTAAACTAGGGCAAAAGACAGGAAAAAATTTAGCTGCTCAACTCTTTTTGTCTCCTATACATCTCATTCTCTCTCTCATTGCTTCTTTTCTATCTCCAAACCTCACAAACGTTCCACCACACTTTGATGAACAAGCCGCAACAATACGCTGATTCTTCCTCAGCACCACAGGCCCTCCCCTTAATCCCGTCACATAACACACCTCCGTAAGTGAACTTGGTGTTTCTGCACCAGGGAGCCAAATCTAATCCCCCCAGCTCACCCTTCAGGCCATCACTGACAAACACAAAAATACGATCCCCCCCTTCCAAGAGGCCCAGGAAGCAACAGCATGACCTTTATCTCACCGTCAATTCTGTGAGCCCCAGTGGTAGCCATGGTCAAGAGGCTCCACATGGTAAAAAATTGTGAGCTTTCGCACTGCCTCCTGTTGCTAGAAAACCAGGTAAAAACACCTCAGACCACCACTGATGAAAATCGGGTCCAGTCAAGCAGAACAGTGTTGTTAATGTCACAGGACAATAAAGAGGCAGAAAATCAAACTCCTAAATATCTTCCACTCTCAGCCCTGGGGGAGGGAAGTGCAACTTTTCAATTTCAGTATTTTACACAATAAAAAATGCAAAATTAGACACGTCTGGGCATTCTTCAGGTGGGCAGCTGCCAAAAGATCATGTGACACCTTTTTTCCTCCCTGTCCCCACAGATGCTCTCTTTAAATATCATCTTATAACCTTTCACCTCTTATTAAACAAAGGCAAAATTAAACCTTCATGGATGAATACTAATAAAGGTCACTCTCAGGTAAAAAAAAAAAAAGGCCTAATTTTTTTTTTTAAATGGTTGGCAGACGGTTTGTTTTAAAAGGCGTCTTTTAAACAGCATTTGACGTCATTTCTCTTATAGCCTGACAGTTTAGCTAAAGCAGGTGAAACCAAAACACAACATTTATGACTGACTGCATGTAATTCAGCGAGTGTAAACTCAGAGGAGTGGGGGTGATTGCATAGAGGTGGCTGCAGCCGCCACCCCATTTAGCAAGGTCATTTTTCATTTGAATAATACCCCAGTTGGGAACAGATGGGGTGTGCCATGTCAGGCCATCTATGAATGGAGGGATGAACCGATGGAGGGAGTGAACGTGCAGAAGTCGATTATGTGCATGCGGCTGTTGAGAGACGCAAGCAGATATGAAGTCTGGGCTCTATTGATAGCCACTCTACAGTAGACATACGTCCGCTCCGGTCAGGGTTAATTATTCTTTTCTCTAAAGAGACAGAGATGCTTCAAAAGAGATCACAGCTTAAAGAGAGAGGGAACGGGAGGGAGATTATGGGACTAGAGAGCAAACTCACTCGAGCCTGTTCCATTGTCTCCATGTAAATACACCCTGATCAAGATTCTAGCAGTATTCTGCCCGCTACATCAATCTGTCCTGGCACAAATGAGTCTGAAGGGGCAGCGAGGACATTAAACCTGAGCTATGGAGAGAAAAACACAAAAAGTGAATGGCATGCTTCTTACGTCTGCAACCCACGGTTTTAAATCAAAAAATTATTTGATAAAAATACCCCCCTCCTCCAACCAGGATGTATTCCTCAGACATAATTCAATTTCACCATCTCTCAAAAGAGTCTCCCTGCGTCTGCGTAGATCCTTGAACCTAGTTACCTTCAAAAACTTGCTCTTTACAAAACAGGTGCAAAAAAATGTAGGCTTACACACCATAGCATTATTTCACAGGTCTGGGAGACAGTTTCTGGGAACCAAAGTTTTCTGTTTTTTATAATGGTTTCTCTGCCAGTTTCTCAAACACCTCCCCCATGGGGTCAGCCTGTGGTCCCTCAGCCTGGTCATCCATCTCACTTTGAAACCATGCACCCAGAACATTCCTTCTGCCACCCCAGGAACAAAAAGGCTTTAGGGAACGAGGGACTCGGGAAACCAGAAAAAAACCAAAGCCACTGCAATTTATGACGTGCTACAATTCCTCAGAACTCCACTTGTGATAGAGGTCATACACAGACATAGGGGAAAAATCTCAATTAAAAAAATGAAAAAAAAAATGTTGTAAACTTTGGGATAAGAACATTTAACTTGAGCAGTAAGCACTCAAATGTGCCCAGCACTCAAAAAAAAAAAATGTCCTAGCAACCACACAGCAATGTGCTAAGTCACTCAGATCACCTTAGCAACCACATAACAACATCCCAGCAGCCACTCAAAAAATCCTAGTATTGTGCCAGTGGATTTACAGGATATACAATGGATGTGCAATTTACAGTTCCCTTAGAAATGTAAAAAAAATGTGTTTTAAGATGTCTAATCTGCATGACCCCCTTGTAAATCTTAGCCATTTCTCCCCTCACAAGAACTGATACTTTGGGAAATGAGCATCAAAGAAATAAAAAAGAATGCTCTCACCTGCCCTAGATCTGACCTTCAGTGACATGTACTGCTGCTACAAGAATACACCCTCAGAAAACACTCCAATATCCTAACACACATCCACGTATCCACACAAAGAACACTGATGTAACAGATAGCATTGGTCCGGACTAGCCTCTATCCACCTCACCTAAAGCCCAGAGGGAAAATGGGGAATTCCACAAAAATTCCAATTGAACTTCTATTCACAAAACACAAACACATAAAAGTCACACTTAACACCTGGTTTTATAGGTTGGCCTTACCTGAACAGACTACACTTTGTGAAGAAATGAAATTTCATGAATAAACAAGACACTACAAAACCCAGATAAATAAACATGAAAAGGATAAATATTTGGTAATGCAATAACAGGACCAACAAACATCCTGTTTATACAGATGTGTCTGATTTCGAAATGTTATGGGAATGACTCACTGTTATGGGTTAAGCTCACAGTGGGAAAGACTGAAACCTTTCAACCTGTGAGTCTTTCTGAGATCCTTCAAAAGGTCTTGTGTCTCTAATATATTCTGATTCTTAAGTTTGCTTCATAAAATATTTTTAGCATTGATCGTTAAACCCATTATAATTAAAACCTTTCAGAGAAGCCAAAGGAATGAAGATTTACTCCGAAACAAGACTGAGAAAGACGCATAAGAAGAAGCCTGTACAGATCCTACACTAAATTCCAACTTTATCATCCCAAGCAACTTAGTGCAGCACCATAGAAAGTCCATTAACCTGTGCAGGTCAAGCACTGGCAGTGTGTCTTTGATGGCAAACTATTCCCTTAGGCCACAGAATGTATTCACTTCACTTTCAACATTCTAGTTAAACAGATAAGCTTTTAATCTGATTGAATTTGACATGAAGACTCTGATTTTGATGAAGACATCATCAAAAGTCATTGTTTGATGCCATCACCCCTGGGTCTTAAAACAATAAATAAACGTGTGCCAGTATGTGTGTGCTGTGTACATACAAACACAGAGAGTTTGAGGCCTCCCTGCTTGCTCTCAAGAGTGAAGACACACGCACAGAGATAAAGGAATATCTCACCTGTTAAAAAAACACTTCCTTCCAGCTGGCCAGATGGTGTGTGTGAGAGACTTGGTCTCTGGCTGCTCTTACTGTGACTTATCCCAGCATGCACAGTACAAGCTGAAAAACCACAGAAGATCTGGCCCCTTTCCCTCGCTCCAGTTTCTCTGTCCTCTTACCCTTTATCCCCCTTTCATTTCCTTGTCCTGTCTCATTGACACTCGTTATTCTATATTCTCACAGCCATATGAATCTAAACTGGGCTAATCTAGCTTTAAAGTCGAATGTGCCACATCTACATACAGTGCTAAGAATTTACATGCAATGATTTTTGCGTGCTTTAGACTATTTACAGTACTTTATGTCTGTGTGACTTTATTTTATCCATCAGAAACAGACTGGATCATCCCTAACATCCCTAAGCTGCAATCCCTAACCTTTTGGGTTAAAATGAACAAAAACAGTATTTGAGCAAGTACATGACAGATCAGTGTTTAACACAATCTTTTCACCTTATCCCGATTCCCAACTGTAAGTTTGTAGTAAATATTTAAAATTTGACCTGTCAGGTCTGATTTCCCAGGAAATTGTCAGTTTAGCTTCATTTTACTTACTTACTTACTTACTTTACTTAACAAAAGTACATAACCTGCAATTTTATGTTTTAAACAGAGGTGTTGGTAGAGATTACAGCTTTGAAAACTCTCTAAATCAGAAGTCTTCAACCTATTTTAGGCCCTAGATAGATAAAGAGATGGGGAAACGTCCCTGTTTTTTTTTATTGATTGACTGTGCAAGATGCCTCTATCTGTAATTGTTAAGCTGCAAACTATGAACAAGAGAGTTACAAGCCCAGAAACAATAAGCTAACAGTTTAGTTCAAGGGCCAAAATGTCTTTACAAGACTTACCCCACTTCAAGCATGTATCATTCCAGCCAGCTCTGCTTCATAATAACAGAGTAGTAATTAGGGCCCTTCTTTCCACATGACTACTGGTTTAAAGATACTGACAGCTCTGCACAGCAGGCTGCCAGTCTCACCATGAGCTGGTGTGTGTGAGAGAGAAAGAGAGAGAGAGAGAGCGCATGTATGAAATATTGTTACAGTAAAACTGAATTGCTACTCATCCTGTGGCTCTGTCAAACACCAAAATATTTGCTAACATCTCCGCAACATCTGTTTGTGTATGGGTGACCGTGATGCCCTGTGTCAGATATCACTGTTTGCTTCTGAAAGCCAGCACTTCCTTGCCATTGTTAGCTAAAACAACAGGATTACCAGGCGACTTCATTTGAGCCAGACAGATATCTTGGCTTAAGAGGCCAACGGCAGAGCTGAGAACACCAGACCCCTACAACAGTGCAGGGTATTCCTTTAAAAGACTCAGAGGCCTGGAGCCTAAACATTTCCTGCATTGTCAACGAATGTCCTCTCAGATACAGGCTGCAGTCTGTCCCCAAATAGCTGGTCAAGATGTAATGGCCTAACTGACCCTACTCCATTTCTTACTAAAATTATGTTAAAGGAACTCAAAAATAAAACTTCTATCATCATATACACACTCTCGTGTCATCAAAAATGTCAAATTTTGTTTTTAGCATAAGAAATAAACAAGAGAAAACAATTATGCAATTAAAAAATTTTTGGGTGAGTCTAAAAAACAGGCAAATTTAAATTTTGGAGAGTTGTATCTTTAAAAATCCAGAGAATAACACAGTACAGTTCGGAACCTTTACATTAGGAAATACCCCCGGGATATGCACACAGAACAAGTCCCTCTCACATTCGGCGTAGGATTTAATAAGTACATGTTTGAGTAGAGAATTGGGCCGGGTGTACTGCACCTCAGCAGGTCCAGGGGTCTGCACCTGGTGGTTATTACATTGGCAGCTTTACAGCCCAGATTCCAGTGTAATTACAGGTATGCTCAGCCAGGCTCTGTAATACAGAGGACTGTGGGAAAGCTGGAGGCACGTTTTCTTTACTTGCCAAGTGCTACCGTTTCTCACGCATTATACATTTAACTTTAATGGTCCGACATATCGAAGTCATTGAGTTGCGGGCGGCCATGATGTCAGCCAGATGACGAAGAGGAACCCATTATGAGATCGTAGAAGAAGTTCAAGATGTTACAACCAGGAGGAAATAATCTAGACAAGAATGACGAAAAGTAGGCCGAAAAGAACAGGAAAAGGGTTGGAGCCCAAATAGACATCCTCATGGAAATGGCCAGCCGATAGCAAAAAAAACACTGACATCCTGTAATAGCCAAGCCTGGTGTAGCTCACTTATAGCAGATAGTTTATGGTTTAGAGAATAACAAAGGCTTAAATCTTCAAGAAAGCCACAGTTTTCTCGACGCTTGATGCAAACTTGTGCTTGCGGTAGATCTGCAATTTTAAATGAGACTAACGTTATTGCAGTGGTGAGGACTGGGGACATGTGGGAGGATTAGCTATGGATTTGAGAAGAACAACCCAGCTACCAGGGAATGTTCTCAGAACATTGTCTAATGTTTTGTAAAAGTTCTCTCAAAGTTATCATAAACATCCTTGCAGTAACATTAGTGTAACATTATCATATGTAACATTATCATATCAAAAATGTTATAGAATGTTATACATTTTAAGTTATAGAATAAAAGAATGATATTCAAAACATTTTATAACAAAGCAATAACATTAATACAATATCTAAAAAATGGACTTTTGAACTTATAACTTTCAAAATAATATTTTAATATTTTTTAGGGAAACATTCTTACAACCCAAAATTGTTAGCTCGGAAGCAACTCTGTGACCCACTCCAAGTACACTTAGAAGGGCAAAAAAACAGCAATGCAGGTCCAGTTTAATCATTTACTCACAGCAGGTTAGAATAGAAGAGCATCATGCTGCTTCTGGCCCACGTGAATAGATTCGTCCTATTCAGGGAAGCCACACATTGCACACTCTGCATTAGCATGTGTTATTGGGCTTTTGTGTGCCCTCTGTGCTTTACACCTCACAACTGTGGACATTCCAAGAGGAGTAAACGAAACAGCCACCGTACCCCCACCACCATGGGCCACTTCACTCAGCAAACAAACTGTAAAAGTGGATTGTAAAGCCTAAAGTGAACTTTTGACCACCATTTTGTTGGGCAGGTGGTATTTCTGTGTTGGTATTGACTTAATTTCTATGCCTTCAAACATTCACATGAATGATGTGAATGTTTGAACTCTAAAAGTTCTCTCAAAGTTATTAAAAAAAGTTCTGGTAGTAACATTAGCAGCACTATTTTAAACATTATATATCAGTGGAATGTTTTAAAAAAATTACAGAACAAAAACAATATCCAAAAAATATCCAAGCAATGCAGTTAATACAATGTCTAAATGACGTTCCTAGAACTTTCAAAATAGTATTTTTAATGTTTCTGTAATTTAATGGGAACATTTTGAAAATGTTCTTGCAACCTAAAATTGTTAGCTGGGTCCCTGACCACTGAAAGTTTTCTTCTAAACCATTTAGGCCACGGCTACTCAGTTAGCATTGTGCTTCTCAAGTCATCAGTGTGAAACTTTTCCCTGTGCCCTGACATTAAATATAAATCTGTAGTCTGTAGCAAGTTCTAGTATCCAGTATAAAAGGAATTTTAGCTTTCCTCAACCGCAACCCTTGCTAATACCTTTTAAAATGGAAGATAAGCTTTCAAATTTCATTCAACTGGTGTGAATGCCTGAAATGAAGCCACAAAGCTTTCTATATAGTCTTAGACTTAAACACTGTCCAATGTCTAAATATGACTGAAGATAACACGATCTCTCTGGTTCCAGCTAAATCTCCGTCCTGCGATACTAAATGGTGTCAGATTAGCCATATTAACTGCAGCAGCTGTCTGTTCCTTCATACTGAGTGCAGTATAAAATCCTGCCACAGATCTCAAGGAATCTCAAACATGCCAAGGCTTTCTTCTTCATTCTCCCCTTTGTGTCTGGAATGTGAGGGGTTTTCCAGTCTACTGCCCATCCAACTCATGAGAACATGGTGACCACCTTAATGTTTTCTCTTTACTGAAAGTACTCAAGCTCCTCTCTCACTCTCACAAACCTTTATAATACAGGACAGAGGTAGCAGGTGCAGCCCTGGAGTCCAAAAGTGTGAGACCGCTAGTGACGATATTTCTGTTTTGCATTTTCCTGATGTGTGTACAAACCATGTCTGACCTCGTGGACAAAGGAGATAACATATAAAAGTCTCTGTAAACACAAATTTCTGTATTATTTGTCCTAGTAATAATGCAGAAACTTAAAGAAAGGATATGACAAATTATTTTTTCAAAATCCTAAAACTTCCTAATTTAAATCCCAGATTTTCAATGTGGTCTTTGGTTTTGACTCTGTGGCTAACGGAAAGTGTGTATTTAAGGAAAAAGGTGGTTTAAAATAGTTTTGGATGATGTACAGCAAGTCACACTGCAAGACAGAAGTACAAACATTTCACTGGCCAAGGTTTTATATGATGGTCAATGTAAGGCAGGCAACTACGTTCTCACAGGTTTAAAATTCCTCACATCTCTAAACAGTGTGTAATCGCGTTGACTTTGAGTGTCTACATGTGTTGCTACAACAATGAAGTCTGTTGGAGAGATTATACAAGACATGAAACTCAAACTTGTTGCCAAGACAAACTCTCTTGCTCTCGACAGGAAGTCAAAGTATAAAATATGAAGAGAGATGTAAGTGTAGGGCTACAAAAATCTTGTTTCTATCCTTTTGTTTTCACACAAATTCACAACTTCATCAGTATTCCGGACAAGCTTGCAGGCTTTAGAGTTTTAATTAAAAATCTTAAAATGTATTAACTCAGGAGACTTCAGATACATAGTAATTCTCAGTTTTTTGTCCCCTTTTTGATTCTATCGCCACACAAGAGTTATTTTTTAAAGTCATTTTTTTCGTTCTCTCCAACCCGTTGGTCCAGGTCTTCTTTAATCCTATCCCACAGAGAAAGTCCCAGTGACACTTCATGCTGGAATCAACCTAGCAGAAAATGCCTTCCCATGATTCCCCTCACAAAGATGTGCTTGTGAACAGGCAAATGTAATAAGGTGATGAGGCTGAGCGTCCCATCAAGCACCCAGTGGGGAGCAAAGTGTCTTAAGATCTCGTATGGCATGAAGAGTTTGTTAAGAAAACTTCAAGGCAATAAGAGCTGCCTAAATAACTTGAGAGGAAAATGAGCTTCTAATTCCAGCACCTACAAACCTTAAGCAGTTTCCTGTTTAGACTGTTCAACCACGCACATCTGTGGATGATGCGTCACGGCTCCCGCTGTTTTTTGAGCGTCTTGCACCGTGAGCTTTGCATTTTTATAGCATTGTCAAGTTTAGCCTTAATGCATTGTCAAAATTAATAACTTGCATGGAATGGAATTTTGACAAGATTTAGTGAAGTAGCATACTCAGAATTTGTCCTCTGCATTTAACCAACCATACTATGGAGTTGTGAACACACACTGCAAAACGTAAACACACACCCGGAGCAGTAGGAACCACTGTTTTAAGATGCCTTACTCAAAGGCACCTCAGTTGTTTCCTGCCAGCATTGGTAATCAAACCAGCAACCTTCTATCTCTCTAACCAGTAGGTCACAATTGCCCCTCAGTAGGCTACAAAGTCCCCAAGTAGTTAGAAACACTGCACTATTATAAACCGTTAACTATCACAGACTCTGTGGCATATCAGAGGTGTTTTCTGTAAACATTGTGCTTCATTCACCTAAGACAAGTGTCCCAAATCTCATGCAACACATTTGGAAATCCGTGGCTCTGGAAGATCAGCTTAAAATAACACAGGGGTGAATTTTTAATAAAACCCCTTTGAAAGAGCCCTTCTGCAATGATTCTCATGCTAAGGGTAATACCAATGGGTGGAGGAAGCCATTCACCTTCATTATTCTTGATCTATTAATCATTACCTGGCTGGCTGACCTTCATACGACATGGAATCAGAGGCACGCCGGGCCTACTCCTTACACAAACAGTCAGAATAAAATTAAGTGCTCCCATAGGCCTTGACAGAGGAGCCCTCACCACACGAGACCTGCTACACTCATTTCCCAACCTGCCACATATACAATCCAGAGCATTCCACAGGATCTGCACACTCATTATCACCAGAGACCACCAGCACACAGAACTGGACCCTCTGTCCTCAGGCTAAAGCTCAGCTTGAACCGGGCCCCTTGAACTGGCCTGCCCTCATGAGAGGGAAAGAACTGAGGGAGAGCAGGCAGGAGAACAGAAGAAGAATAAAACCCCCTTTGTTGCTTTTCACTGACGCAAAATAGGGAGGGATTTGTTTGGGATCGAGTTGGCACCCGGTAGAGCGGAGGTGAATCAAAAGCAGATGATAAAAATGACAGAAGATCGACTCTAGCACCTATCCATTAGTAATGTCCAATTCAAAAATGAATCAGTCTCTCAAATGCAACCTTTCAAATGATGGGAACAATATCAGGAGTCATGAATATTGCTCTCGTAATATAGTGTTTTTATCAATATTATTAACAATAAACTCAGCACCTCTAGGCCTAAAACTTCATTTATAAAATTAACTTTATTGGCTGTATTGTGTTGTTTTACTGACTGAAGTATTAAAATAAACGTGCATGTTTGTTATGAGTGAATGCTTGAGAACCTGTGAACTGGATGTCTGAACACAGTTTTTAAAAGCTAAACTGTCCAAATGAACCGGTTCGCTAAACTGAATCAGATTTCTTTTCAAACTATAAATCAAGCGCTTCTTATCACGTCTTGTTGTCATTCTCTTGCATATGTCATTTAGTCATTTCTTCCTCAGGTTCAAAAGCATCATCATTACTGAACACATGAACGTATGCCATGTTTTTTTCTTTCCATCTTCTATTGCTTTTCAGCTGTTCTGTCTTACAGTTTGTCTGACCTAATTCATCCCATATAAGAGAGCAGTAATGCCTGCTATTTGCCACAACAGCTTTAAACAGGTCCGTTTTGGTTTAAATGATTTTCCTACAGCACAACACAGGTTCCACTATTGTGCAGCTTGACATGTAATGTATTAGCATCCACATAAGCAAACAAAGTTATAGAAACACAGAAAGCAGCCACACATGTCCACACTTGTCAGCTGCAGAGAAGGAAGAACATCTGATTTTTATAGTCTCTCCATGTCCTCTACTGTTAAATTCAAGCGCTGTACCTTTAAAATTATACATAACTACAATGCTAACAGGGAACATTCTTAGAACATTGGCTAATGTTCTCTAAATGTTCTCTCAAAGTTATCAAAATCGTTCCTGCAGTAATGTACTTAATAGAAACATTAGGGAAACATTCTTATAACCTAAAATTGTTAGCCAGGATGCCCAGACTGATTCTGAAAAAAAAACACCTTCAGGTTTAATCTGCAGAACTATGAATGTAATTCTCATGCAAAAATGCTGAGAGTGCTACACTGAAAGCATAATACATTTTTAGGTATAGCTTCCATGTGAGCCTGCATACTGTATAACCCATACACAAATTGGAGGCAAAAACAAAGCTTTAAGGAGGAGACAAAAACATGCTAATTTGATGAGTGTGTGAATTAGCCTGTAGGACTGTATATTTTTCTCAATGAATGCATTAACCCAAGTGTTTTTCTATAGGATCTCAAGCGGTCTGTGTCAGCGAAATGCAAATGGGGTGGGAGTCAGATCTCAGCGCCTCTAGGCCTCCTTTGAGCTTTGTTCATCAGTGTTCCAGTCTGCACTTGTATCAAGAATTTCTCCCTGCGTTCTCATGTTATCACATTTTCCCCTTCCAATCTTGTCTTAGAACACAGATTTTTTTCCTTTAGGAAAACTTTGGCTTTTACTGCAGTATTCCCATACTCAGCTCGGAATCTCTTCATTTCTCCGTGCTATCTAAACTGTCAGAGGTGAAGAGAGAGGTGGATGCACTCGGCAGGCTAACAGGTACGATCTTGTTCTCGCCACCCCACACATGCTCTCTTTTTCATTTATGCTGTGGGTCTAAAACCTAAATACTAAACAGTGACAAAAGAGAGAAAAAAAACACTTTACTGAGGGTCATGCTTTATTAAATGACTGATGGACAACATAAAATTCCTAAATCGGTTTGGACCACACAAAGTAGACACCATTAGGCGCCGTTCCAAGTCATACAATCTTCAGGCCAGTGTTTTTTGCATTCAAGGCCTGGTTTATAATATGCATGCCTAACCATGTCAAAACCAAGGTCAGATTCGCTGTAGCTGAATGTTTTGGAACACGTTCTCAATGTTTACATACTGGGCAATTTTGGAATTAGAATTCTTAAGCTGTGTTTTTAACAAACCAGTTGGCCATTTTGAACACAGCTGTTTGCTAATTGTAGCATATACTTGTGCATCTCATGGTTAAAGGGAGATCCAATCCCATTACAATATAAAAAGAATTGCATTTGTTAAATGAAGCACATGGCCTTTCATTGGCTGGACCGCCATTTATTTTCAGCTGGCTGATACTTACGCCTCTAAATTGCGCCCTCATCAAACCACTTAAGATTTTAGCAGTGAAAAGACAGTCTCCCCTCAGTGGCAACTTGTGCCAAAATGCTTAGCACTTTAAGAGTACCGGGAAAAACTGATGGGAGAAAAGGTTAACAGAAAATTGCACGTGAATGATGGAAAATAAGAGGTTGTTCATTTTTGAGCTTGAACCTGCTACACACTGTAACCCAGCAATACATCTTCAGTCATTTGCCATACAAAGAGGATGCAGATAAGAAACTGTCAGAATCGATAAAACTAATGAGTGTTGCTTTTTCTCTGTTTGTACGACTGCCAGCATTGTAAGCCACTAAAAGAGACTAAACTGCAAGCTTTATAAAGAGGACAAAAGGGACACTGCAGATATTAAGGAAGAAAGGTGTCTGTCTTCCTTCAACAAGGACAAGCACTCAAAATGTCACTGAATTTTCAACAACAGACAGGTCTTGTTCTTTCGCTCTCTTAACATGCATTTCTTATGTTCCTGATGTCATTAACTGCAAAGCCAAACTTTCCTCTGACAGTCTGGCTTTGGGAGTGGAAACAAGTCGTTAACGGCATTCCATCATTAGACAGAGATACAGGAGCCCTTTTGAGGGCTACGAAGCTTGAGGCTATGCAGTTAGGTTTTAGTATCTTGATTCTAACTCTATAAATGATTTCCCTCAAGGTGGTGGAGGTTTGGACTTTCACTCAGGTTAGTCAAATGCCCCAGAGGTTCTCCTCAGTCAGTGAGCAGACACGCCCTCCTTTGAGAGCACTGAATGCCTTTAGTTGATTGCTAATGACTGGCACATGATACGCTATGATTTTAGGCCCCGGGGCCCAAGAAATGCACAAGAAAGTGGGGCCAAAGAAAGTGTTGCCAGCTAACAAAAAGTTTACAGAAGCAACATAAGAGAAGCATTTCAGAAGTCTGCAGTATTAATACAAACGGCTAATGTCACAAAATGTTAGACACTTCATTAAGCAAAATAAAAATGCAGTTTAAGCTGCAGAGCAGAAAACAGAACCTGCTTTTGCAATCATGACTGCAGTCACAACCAGAGGAGCTTCCTAGCCCTCAAATCTCCATGCAGGTCGCATTAATCAGCAGCTGTCTTGAGGTATGCACCGTACGAGGAACATTTCTTACCTTCTACACAGTGTTCTACCTCCTCAAGGTTACGGAGAGTAATCCTCATCAGGCTAGAGTTGAGCATCAGTTCATTCTTGTGGGTGGGCCACATGTACTCAGGGGCCAGGTTGACGAAGAAAATGCGTGTGTCTCCGGTGGCCACCTGATTGTCGCAAATGTGGGGGTCCCCAAAGCCGCCGATCATCACTTTGTTTCCTCCATCCAGCAGAACATCTCCGTTCACAACTGTCTTGCCTTTAAGATAGCGCCATACTCGGACCTTTACACAAGCAGAGAAAGAATATGGAAGACAACATGATGCTAAGAAAACAATTTTCTTTAGATCAAGGTCACTGTGTTGCACACTCCATCCTCATGTCATTTACCTATATGACTTTTTTCTTCTGTGGAACACAAAAGAATATATTTTGATAAATGTCTCACTGAATTTGTGTCAATATAATGGATGTCAAAATGTACCACTGTTGTTTGGTTACCAACACACTTGGAAATATCTTCTCTTGTGTTGCTCAGAAAAAAGACATACAGGTTTGGAACATTGCCAGGTCATGTTGGGGTAACATGGATCATCAGGTTTTGCTCTCCTGACAGTCTGCATATAAGCCAGGGTGAACTCCAGAGTGTATGCTCTCAGTAAAGCAAAAGGAGAACTAAACATTTTTAGGTTAACTTTCCACTCAAACTCTCATGCTGACGATGCAATTTGCAATGTAAAACATTAAAAAAAGCAGACTTTTGGATCCCACTGTTCGCGCTTCATTGCACTCCATCTCACCTCAAATCATCATTCCTTCATGATGCATGACCCAACAGCAGTGCCACAATTTCACATTACCGTCCTTCATTTACTGCTGATATTAAACTTTCAGTCTGACGTTTTACATCTTAGTTATTAGTTGCTGCAAGGCTTTGTTATTACAGAATGTGGTGATGCCTATCAAAGCCACCTCATGATTACATGATAATTGACGATAATTGAACCTGAAGCACTAATAGGCTTTGATAGGACATGGAGTCACTGGTTGAGGTTCAGGTTCCTCGTATATTAAAGATCAAATTACAGGTGGATCAAAGCAGGACTGCGCAGGATGACATTTTTAATTAAATAGCACAGCACCAATGTCCACAAACAAGAGAAAACTATCAGAACCAGATTATCACGTATCGCATACTGGCGCTGTTTCATTTGGAGAATAGAAGAGGTGCAGCCAATTGGCGGTCATGGGGGAGAAAGATTCGTCTTAAAATCGGGATCCAAATCTACTGAGGTGCCTTCGTACACCGCATTATTGTGCATCAAGGTCTAGCTCCCACGTTATGCAATTAGTATTAGTATTTTCCATATATAATGTCACGTTTCGGGCCAGGTCAACTTAAATACTGGAAGGGTGCCTGTCTAACAGGTGATCAACATGTTATGCCAGATGCCCAGACTGACTACAGTTACTAAATTGCAAGCTAGGATTTCTGATACAGTGTTTTCTGATGTAAAAAAAAGTAGCTTTTTACTTTCACTTTGATGGGTTTTAACTGTAGCCGGTGTGCAATATCCAAGTCGTCTTACCTTACAGGAGTAAGTGTTGTGCACGGGATCCATGTTCAATATTTCCTCCACCGTCCCGGTTAAAACTACATTCGCCTCTTCTTCTCTTTTCTCCAGCTCCTTCTCTGAACAACTTCCATGACAACGCTGACTCAAAAGAGCAAAGACAACGAGAAGTGACCAAATGGGCCAATAAACCGTCTTTCTGCGAAGGGAGCCCATGGTCAACAAAACGCACAAAAAAAGAGAGTTGCAAACTCTAAAGCTAACGCCGGGTGAGTTCTGCAGCAAGTTTGGTCGCAAATAACAATCCGACTGCGCGATGCTCTGTGCGCGCTTCAAACTTCACTGCGATCTGCGCTCATATCTGCGGGGAGTACGCGGCACGCATCCGCCGGTGGAGAGAAGACAGAAGAATGGCGGAATGCGCTTCAGACGCTGGTCACCCCCACTCACACTCTCCGTCCTTTCACAACGACGCTCCTTTCTCAGGACATTTGCATGCAATCTGAATTGCTGATAAGAGAGACCGAGGGGGTGATTCAAGTGCAGGAGAGAGAAGCGGGTGTAAAACGCCACCCCTTGGAGAGATTGCGCCAATTCGACAAGTGAAGCGGTCCGAGAAAACTTTCGCCTAATGGTTTTATGTGATATTTGCCTATTTAGTAATGCGTACACGACGTTTACTGCTCTGATGATTAAAGTGCCTCACATTAAACGTCATTATAAGTATGACCGACTGCATTTAAACGCAGCAACCATTTAATTTGACTTGCTGAAGGAAACGGGAGCGCTTGAAAGACAGCCAAATTAAATTGAGGGCAAAATGGTGTTGTGGACCCATAAATGGAGATCTTCATTTATCAAATTGTTTGTTTCCCTGTAGTAAATCATCAAACCCCAATATTTGGAAAAGATTCAAAATGCAAACAGTACATTTAACTGGTGAAATAACTTCATACTTTTAATTTAAAGATCAATGTTTATTTAAAAAAACACATAGCACAACCAAGACTGAATAAGCTACAAAAAGTTTAAATGTTTTTGTACATTAGGCACCACACCTTGGAAGCTTTGTATATAAACAGTGCAATTATGAGCAGCTCCACACAATAATAACATATTAAGCATGTGTCGTTCATTAAAATTACTTCGTACTTAATATAATTCCATTGTAACGTGAAGACTGTAATGTAAAGTGATCCCAAAATACTTCAACTCAGCTGTCTCTTTTTGTGTATTTTAACATCTTAAGATGGAGATGATATGAGTAATGATGTTACTAATTTAAACAATATTCCGAAATGCTCAACTAATAAAATTTTATTTCCAGTTCTAAACTGACTATGCATAAATTTCCACTCTTTCTAAGGCTGTAATTTAACCAACCGTCCATCTATTCCTGGAAAATGACAGGGTGTGGAATCTGTGGTCAGACTGATATATATTTGTAGAAATATACTCATTTTAATGGCACTGTGTACTGGCCCTTAATCCTGTACACAATACCAATAGATATAAATAATTAGATAAATAAAATCCACCTTTTGAAAGCATATAAAAATGACTTTTAAAAAAACTGTGGCAGACTTTTATCAGCTTCCTGTCTATTATGACTCGGCACAGCTTGGTCAATAACACAACTTTGACATTTAAAGGCAGGGTAGGCAATCTTTTCAAGAAACATTTTTCGTTATGCTGGTTAAAAGCCCCTTCACATCCAGAAGTCTAATTTAACCACTAATTAAAGTGGTATACATTTATATATATTTTGTGGAAGGTGCAGGACCATTAAATGTTCATCCAATCACTGCATTCTGTCTGAATGCAATAATAGGATGTCCTACTTACTTGTCAAACTATGTATATGCATATTTTATATTGGAGAAGGCATGGCTTTGGAGAGCACTTTCAATGGAGATCGTATGTATTCAAAACTAGGATGCTATTGCTAGCCTCTCCGAAATTGCCTACCCTATCTTTAAATGCATTTCAACACTTTCAATACAATAAACTACAAGGTTAACTATAACATGTCCTTTCTGTGTTTAAAATGTACAATCTCAGAGTGTCTAAAGTCATACGTTTTATACACAGCCAAATACACAAATCTCATCATATTCAGATTTGACTGGAGTCCTATCCACCTACTCTCGCCCCAGCAGCCCACCCTCTCTGTCTCCCCCTTCACTCCCCCATGTAGCATAATGTAGACAGCCCACGTGAAGCCCATTACAGTCAAACTCATTTGAGAAATATCACTCATGCTCAGAAACACCACTGCAGAAAAATTACTCATTCTGCTTTGAAATGAGCGTGGGAGTTTAATATTTCTGAAAAACTTGCATAGCCTGAATTGATGTAAAAACAAAGGCATGCACTATAAACTACAGACACAACTGTTGAAACTCAGATTACAGTGTCAGTATCTGTCTTAGCCCGAGAGCTTTCAACAACAGATCTCACTTGCCCACAAATACTTCTCCACAAGAAAAAAAAAATCAAACATTAACAAGCTCACTCAGATGAGACTGAGTTACATACTGTGTCAGTCAAAGCATGCATGACTAATACAGCTATTATTTTAAATTCAGGTTAGCATTATTTTCTCTATTTATTGTCTGGACTTTGCTAAGGCAATTTCCCTCCTTTAAAACTACAACATGGGATTTTTATGAGTTTCATAGATTGTTGGTGGATGCGGGTTAATACAAAATAAGTGAAACATTAAATTTCAAGTGGGCCAATCAAAGACCGCATTTCAGTCTGTAGGTACGAACTACATACAAACATACAAGATTACATACAAGTTTACATACAAACCTCAGACATTATACAATGTTTGCAAGTAAATTAAATGGAAGAAGAGCAAAAATCATCATGCTAAAGGAAAATAATATCAATATGTATTGCAACACAGCGTGTTTTCAGTGCCATTGAGGCTCTGCTAAACTTTGCAATGCTGAAGATGGGGTGTATTTTAATGAGTCATGTACAAGTCTGTTTGAACTATTTGATTTGAAGGATTTGGTTTGGCACTATTGTTTGTTGATTACCAAGGGATTCAAACCAGACATCCAGCTTTCCTTTTCATATGAAACGCACACATATATACACAAATTGTTCTCTCAGAGTCAACAAAGCTTTATTGGCATAACTGTAATGGATTACAGCTCTGCCAAAGAACTAAAGTGCTTATGTATGCAAAAGCATATTAAATAAGACGCATCAAACTACAATGAAATAAAATGTATATATATATATATATATATATATATATATATATATATATATATATATATATATATATATATATATATATATATATATATATATATATATATATAAAATATATATATATATATATATATATATATATATATATATATATATATATATGTATATTTTATATATATATATATTATATATATAAGAACTCACCTCACTTCAGTACAGTGTCAGGTCTCAATCATACCACATCTAGTTCACTTAGATGCTGTTCCTACTGGCTTGTCCTAGAGATGTTTTGGAATTGAATAAATGTCTTTGTGTTGTTGTTTGTTTTGGAGCTGTTTTTGTCCTGTGTACGTTTTATTTTTTTGTGAACATTTTATTTTTTGTAATGGTCAGAGAGGAGCTTAGCAGATGTGCACTCAGCACCTCCTGTGTTCATAGTATTACATAGAGCAGTCCTTACAGAAATACACAAACTAAGCCTTAAAGAGTTGTGGCCAAGCACATGATTGTTGCCATGTGGATCTATAATCTCCGATTCTGTTTCTCAACTTGCACTTGCTCATAGTCTTTTTCTCTGCCTGCAACTATCCTGTACAGATTTTCTGTTATTCCCCACTGACAATAAAATCACATCCTTATATTTCATTTTAATCCCTCAGTTCCCTCCAAACTTTCATAAGCATTACACAATATCTCAACAACACCTTGTTTGTCAGTTTGCAATGAAACATGACAATTTGACCAACTAGCAGACTTATCCTATTCTTGCCAGTTACCCAGAATCCCTTGCTGTTCCAGCAAAAGATGAATACCCCTTCCACTGCAGTGATAACTGCTCACTCAGCTGACTTGTGACATTTGTAGCACGCCAATATGCCAACTCATAAAATGGCCTGTGCCACCACTGCACTAAAGGTAAGCCAATCTTGGATGATTCTTCGTAAAGGACTGCTTTCAATGCAACTAAGTACAGGTGGCTTGGACAGCATCAGAATGACTAAGAGAGTTCAGACAACTGAGTTCACAGAGTTAAGAGAAACAAATTACAAAACCATGAAGAAAAAAGTGCTTAGCGACGTTGGAGGCTCCAGACGCAATATAGATAATGGGAATCGGAGCAGGGGCAAGAGTTGGCTCTTTATTGCGATAAGTGAAAGCACAGATCATTGAGAAGACGGCAGTTTGTTTGCATCCTTCATTATCTCACACACAGCTAAGTACTGCAAACCAAATATTAAAGAAGGAATGGAACAAACACACAAGAATGACAGCTTACAGCCAGATGTTGTTCTGTTGGTGCCAGGTCTAAACAGTTTCTCACACCTGGTGTGTTAGACTGTTTGCTTGGCAAGAATGTTTTCATCTATCTCCTCAATTATTTTCTTTCTCCAGTAAATGACTGGATTTCAGTGAATCAAAATAGAAAACAATCTTCTGTGTTTGATTAGTTTGACTTGAGATGCAGTATTTTGTGTTGTCTCTTGGTATAGTAAACAGACAAACACAGGCCATCTGGATGCATTGTGGTTTGCAGTGGTGACCAGAAAGTCCACCGACTTGCTGTCTGTGGTCTGCACAAAAACTGTCTGAGAGTATGTTCAGAATAAAGCATTAGGATACTAAATACTGCTCAGTATACACCAAACACTGCCTGCTGCTTGTTATAGAAATATGTAATGGTAATGGAATACATTATGCAGTAATAAACAGTCATGTGACCTCATTACATTCCATATTAAATTTAGCGTTATCATATGGACATAATGTTGCATTAGTAATCCAATTGACTGATGTAATCTATCAAATACGAAAGCAAAATAATGTTTGTAAACTAGCCAAATATGTTTTATACCAAAAGTATCAATTGTTGTTGATTTCCAGTTTGTAATTTTATTTTATTATCATGTTATTTGCAGATGAAGTTTTATTGATGGACCTATAGGGACACAGAAGACAAAATGTTAGTACACATTGTAGCAGGTCATCCAAGAATTTCAAGCATACAGAAAATGTGCGTACTGTGCAGAGTATGCATACTACACACTAGAGAAATAGTAGACTAAGAGTAGTATGGTAATATGCAATTCCAAACAAATCTTCAGATTTAGTTAATATATCACTCACCTATATTTACCGCCACATATACATCTGCATTTCTTTGATATATCATTCCTGTAACACTGAAAGTGTCTGGTTCGCTCTGCTTCAACCTGAATATAGCCAGAATACAGACCTGGAATTTAAAAAAGGACATCATCGGTTTAAAGGTCTTTGCTGCCACAAAAAGTCAATGTGCAGACTTATTTTGCAGACCTGTATTAACCAATGATTACAAAATGAGCTAAATTCACCAAATTGCTTGTTACCTGTTTTGAGGGCTTTTAAGATAGAGAGTCAACAGGAAATTACACTGACTCAGAGTTCCTAGAGGGACAAGCAAACTAATTGTTTCTGGGCAAAGGGGACTCAGAAATCAACTAGCAGCATTCTTTAAAAAATGTTCTTTTCTGTAAAATGTTTTGACCTTTTTTTAACCATTTAACCATCAATTATCAATATATTTTTGAACTAAGAATTCGTACTCATACAAAAAAAAGACGGGCACAAATCCTAACAAGCTACTCAACAACACAAAACTCCACAAATCAAAATGGAACTAGCCAAACCATTAAAACTGACTGTTCCTTGTCGAAATGCAACAGAAAATCATTATTTATGTGTTGTCTGTCCCCATCCTGCACTTCTTGTAGTTATTGATCCAGTCTATCAATGTACTTGAACATTTTAATCTCTACACTATATTTTAACCACTCAGAGTAAAATGTATAGGTTTTTCACTGAGTCATTGGCTGAAGTGGCTATACGTTTATGTCTCCTGAGAGGTATGTAGAAAGCACAAGGACATGATTTAGAGCTTAGATCAGTTTTATGGGGCAATTTATTAACAGAGCTTTCGAGGCGAGGGAACACGTGCGCTCAATTAGGAAATGAGTCCGCTGGGGCTGTTCCACTCTCTCAAGCCACTGTAAATTAGCGCTAATCAAAACGTCTCCCCCCGCTGACTGTGGACTGAAAAACTGTGCCCTTTTATAAAAATACAAGCAGAAGCACAGCAAGTTTTCAAAAAAGAATGTAAGGATGAGCAGTTATTTTCAGGGTTGTGCACCATTAAGAAATTAATTCCAGAGAATGCCTTGTAAACTCTGTACTGACGTTCCAGATTAATTCCTTTCAACTGCTGATAACTGTACAGTTCTTTAAAATATCTATATTTGTATTTCATCTTCATATTTTTCTTTATATTTAATTAACTTATGGACCCTGGTGAATGAACATTTGTCCAAATGCTTCAGTTTACCCCAATGCCCATTATATTATTGATTTGGAAAAATGAAAGTCCTTTGTTGTGTGACAGAGTTGGATTTTTCTGTAAATTTCTTTGTCCTTCCAGTGCAAGTTCTTATTTGGCATCATGTGGGGCGTGTCCAATTCAATTAAAATTCCTACTCCTGAACTAAATAAGAACTAATTCTTAAAGAATGCTGCATTCACGAGTCAGAAAACAGATGACCAATCCCAAACTTGCGATGGGGTCAGAGAGGGGATAAAGGAACCTGAAAACTCCACATGGCCCATTCTGCTAATGGGCTGCAGTGCTTCATTAGGTAATTGCAGACACGGCAGAGATGCTGCCTGCTGGAAATGATTTCTCTGACTGATTGGTGCTGCTCCAGTGATTGGCTCGGTGATGAAGTGGATGTCCTTCCAAGACATTTTGTGCGGTGGGTGGAGACAACTTGCTGCATCAAAAGAAACGTTGTGTGAACACGGTGCGACTAGAATCAGGGAGGTGATCGTATGAAAAGCTCAAGTATATGTTACTGTGGTTACCACCCCCTGTAACAGAAGAACAGCTGTTGCAATGTACATTTTTAAAGAAAACAGTAAATCATGTCAGTAGGTTGTCTTACCCTATCATATAGACACACACCTCTCAATCACTTTCACACAGATGGAAAATAACATGATGTGATATGAGTGTTCAGAAGATTCAGGGACAGATTACGATGTTGCCATGCCCTGAAAACAAATATTTGGTGATTTTATCTGCCAACAAAAATAAACAAAGCCGTCAGAAGTGCTTTGCATTGTTCATTGGTATAAATCAGTATTTCATTTAAAAACAGGCTGCAAACAGGTATAGTTAAAAATAACTGTTTCTGCAGGTCCTAAGCGCCCCCTGCTGGCCTGGGGTCATAGGTAAATCAAAAGCAGATCCTTGCCATGTCAACAAGGGTTACAAAAGAAGTCCTACTCTCCAGTAATGAGTTCTTGGTCCATCTGTCTGTGTGTTGACCTGTCTGTCTGTCAGCATGTCCATCTAAACCACAGAACAGCAGCAGTAGCAGCCAGTTAGGGCATGTTCCCTCAATACTTCTCTCCCTGCTACTGCAGTGCTTTCTGAATAAAACACAGTGCTCTGACCACAATGCCTGCAGCCCTGATGTCTCAGCAGTAAGAAATGCCTTTGCTGTATCCGGGGCCCGTGCCACAGCAGGGCCAGCGCTCAAAAGCGGCTGTTACCCTTCTTTCCTTTGCCTTTTAATTTCCTCACCCTGCGCCAGCGAGCCGCCAGCTATTCCTCTCAGCACTGCGACACACACAGAGGTCTAGCAGAGAACCTCCCTTTAATAATCCCCCTTTACTCATCTTTATTCCACTCCCATCCCTTCCATACATCAGCTCGGTCGCACCTAACCCACAATCTGTCAATCAACACAAAGATTTAGAATTTGTAGACATTCCCTAGCTACACCCACTACAAATCATAAAAGAGACTTACTGTATGACTGTCTCTTTGTCATAAGTGTGGATAAAAGGTAAAAAAGACTTAAAAAGTATGTAAATAAACGTGTCACCATTAGTGGTATGAATGAAACGGATGTGTATTATAGGGTTAAACTTCACTCCTGATAATCATTTACTGTGATATCACCCAGCTGTAATGGATGTATCATGTTTTAGTAAATGGCACTCACCACTACGAGGGCAGTAGCTCATTGGCTGCTCTTCCAGGTAGGATTGGATTTTGAAAGCGTTTATGCATAGATGGTGATATCATCATTGGATCATCAGGTGGAGGAGTGACTGTTAAATCCTGTACAAGCAGAAACTATCTGTGTGGGTGCAGCAATTGTTTCTCTAATTTCTGTCCCTTTAGGCGAAGCAATACAAGTCACATTTTCTGCCCAATTGTCTGGATCCTATGCACTGCAGCACTCTCATTTCACAAATACAGTAAATTGAAGAGTATTAAAACCGTGGAGAGACTTACTGTGGTGTCTGGGAAATAGGATTAGTGGAAACTTTGCTGGATATTATGAGGATTTACTGCATTTTTCTTAGAAATTCCAGAAAAAGTTAACACATCCTGAAAAACCTAGCACATCCCGACCTGTCAAGAACACTGACATTTAAATGTTTTAATATACATAAAAATATACTTTTTAATCAACAAAAAAGGTCTCTTCTGTTCAGTAAATTCAGTTCATATAGTTCATATATTTTTGTGGTGACTATAATAATAAAAAGGCATGCATGCTGAAAATTGATGAATGAGATTTTTGTCAAGAAAGCGAGTAAAAGCAAAAGAGAGGGAGATTAATTGACCGTGACATAAATGATGAACATTCTAATGTGACCCTGCCCTTATCAAACCTATTTAAACAACATTTTCCTGGAATTATATTGATTCTAATGGAAGCACTTGAAGTGGTCCATTTTGGTCTATTTGAAGGTCTAAAGTACTTTCATTTCAGTATTAATTACTTTTCACAGCAATTCATTTAGCTCTACAGGACCCCTGTAATGATTATTCATAACTGCTTCAAGGGTCTACAAACCTACAATAACGGTTGCTTTTATCAGAAGTGACAGTAGACATTGCTATAGAAACAACCCCATTGAACCAACCTGGGGTCAAATGTCTTTCTCAGTGGCATAATGGTAAAGGTTTGCTTAGTCTTTTTTAACCTACATAAGCTTTAAAAAAACATACATATATACCTGTGCATGTTTTGTGCATTATACACACACACCACATAATTAATAATTTTATACTAATACATAAACTACAGTATATATTTTTTACTAGTTGTATAAAGTGACACATGATGTTCTGAAAATTATTTCAACCAGGCAAAGATTCTCAATAATGCTGGCTTTTATTCTACAAACATTACTTTTTATAAAGTAAAGCTCTCAGGACGTTGCCTTTACTGTCATTTCTTATTCCAAGATTGTGCTCTGAAAGTTCTGAAAGACAGACAGGCAGTCAGAGATTATACTACATTGAATACCAGAGGAAGACAGTAATTTGGCAGTCTGAGAGCCAGGTAAAATGACAATCTTTAATCCAATCGTCACACTACGTCAGATGCCATCTGCGAAATAATCACAAACCTGTCTGGTGATGGCAGCCGGATGGCAGACTTGCTTTAGGCAACAGAGCTGCACTCTTAACCAAGGCAACAGAGCTGCATACATCTGTTGATACAAAGACAAATCGATAGATATAATCTGATCAGTATTTCATATACTACATTGAATACCAGATATATATATATATATATATATATATATACACACACACACTGTTAATCACACATATACACAGTAACCTGGCTGTTCTCAAAGAAATTATCTACTTCTCATGTCACATTTAAAACTCTTTGCTTCCACCCGTTGGCCAAATATGATCATTGCAGGTTTTATTTTTAAGAAAACCCTGTTTTCTCACTAAGACAGACATGCTGCTTTTCAGTGATCATTTAAACCTTGCATTCTATATGGCTAATTGTAATGAAAGACAAATTGCAAAAACTATGTTTGATAAATTATCAAAGCTAATGAAACAAGCTGCTTTCATTCCAACAATACTTGAAAATGTACATAAATCCTGACATGCTCATAAAGCTAGCAGGCTAATTACAAAATCAGCTGAAATGTAGACTGTTACACAAGGAATTACCCTGTTTTCCATATTTACATAAAAATTGTCTGTCTCTTTAAATTTACACTGGACTCAGAAAATCATATTCAACACCTCACACCATCACAAATCTTCAAGAGTTCATTCTCGCAAAATCTTGACTGCGCTGCGTTTGCGCTTGATGGATTGAATGAACGTCCTCTAATCTTGGCAGCAGACTCAAATTAAATAGAAGCTCTATATCAAACTAATGTCACCTAACATTAAGGGAGTGAAACGTTCAGGTGCAGGCACAGACGACAACCAGTGGCAGGGTGCCAAAAAACTGACAGTGACCTGAAAGATAAAGCATAAAGAGGGAGAGAAAAATGACAAGCCCTTCAAAAATCCTTTTCACAATGTGGTTTTGATTTGTCTGCCTGCTTGAATGCTCTGTGCATACTAAACAGCCCCCTGAAAGGCTCAGAGCCGAGCTGTGGTCTATGTAGTCTAGCAGCGAGAGGTTCAAAGTAGCAGAGTTCAAAGATGAAATGTTTGAGTTGATGTGACTGACACTACTGCAGGTAGAACACAAACAAAGAAAGAAAAGTCTGTTTATCTGCAGGGTTCCTATGGTCTTGGAATAAATCTGGAAATATCAGTCAGTTTTCATTTACAGTGCTGGAAATATTTTGGAAATCAGTAAAAACTTCAAAATTCCAAGATGTTTTTGTCAATATGTTTTTCAGCTTTAAAATTTGTCATCACTTGTATCACTTTTTATGAGTGCAATGTTTAATATTTTTTATTAACCTTTAAAAATAGTTTTTATTAATCCTCATAGTGTAATCATAAACGACAGGAAAAGTCATGGAAATATCATGGAAATCTGTTGTCAAAATGCAGAAGCATAGCAGCTCGCTCATACTGGCTCAGTATTTTTTAATTTACAGTTTGTAGATGTAGCACCTAAATTAAAGGCTTGTTCAAACTGTTCCAACAAACACTAGTTGTTGGGTTTGGTTGTATCAGTATACTGAGGTTTAAGACAAAAACTATTTTTGGAAAAAGGAGTGATTATTTAAAAATAATTGTACTTAAGTTATTCTTTTCCTGTTGGCAACCACTTTCCATTTCAAGTTTTCAGAAGAGGGCAGCAGAGATGCATGGCTGGGAAAACCTACAGGCCAGCTTGACCACAGCTGCCAAAAAAAACCCCACTTGTTTTGTGCTGGACAACTATGAGTATATTTGCCTCAGTTATGTCTGTGATCCTCCAATGAGAACAGATGCCACGGAAGTAAAAGTATTCTTGAATATTTTGAACATATGCAAAGTGAAACTTTTTTCCTTTCACTTAAAAACCCATTTAGCCATTTCTGAACTTTAATGGATTTTAACTTACATTTCAAATCACTGCACAATGGGCTCATCATGGAGGAATAAAGGGGGTAATGAAGCTCATCAAAAAGCAAAGCAGATACATTCTTTAAAAGTGTCAAAAAGAGACATTTGTAACTAACTACAATCTCAGAACTTCTCTAATTGCTTCCTTCCCAGCTAACCATTTTAGATGGTAAGAACGTTTTCCTAATGTTTCCATTAAGTAACAAAAACATTAAAAAGTTTTGAAATTTACAGATTTGTTCAAAATGTCAATTTCTTTAGACATTGTATTGACATTATTGCTTGCTTATTAAAACGTTATTCAAACATTTTTAAATTATGCAACCTTTATAAAACACTCCACTAACAACACTATAAAAGAAGAACTTTACAGTTAGCCATAACATCAGCCAATGTTCTGAGAAAGTTGCCTATTAGCTGGGTTATATACCAGCTGGGTCACTGAATTGTGTTGGGCATGTACAAATGAATCTTTTTTGTAAAAACATAGATCTGACTTACAAAGCAAAATGCAGTAACTAAACCAACACTAAAACTAAGAAAAACAGCTTTTTTATCCTCCAGCAAATGTGTCCCTTATTTAGACTGAAGATTCTTTAAATCGTTAATTAAACAATTTAGCTTCCTTTAACGCTTCACTTGGGATCAAGCTAGAAGAACTTCTTGTTGACAGATGAATCAGTCCCATCTTAAGAGCATAAACAAGCATTCAGCTTTGGAAAGCCCTAAAAAGCAGCAATGATTCACTGCATTTTGCTAACACAAGCAAAACAACAACCTTTAGGTCATGCATTAAATTCTGTGTCATGGTAATCTATAGGCATTTGTGTGAATGTTGGGCTGATCGCATCAGTGACAGAAACAAACATAGAACCTTGTAACTGATAATCTTCACATTCACATCTCATCCAGTCTAAACAGTCGAGTGATGACATAAAAACCCAGATGGAGTCGAATCTAGCTTGTGGACTGTAAGTGTAACCCATTGATATGCCACTTTATCACAGACTACATTCATACAAGTGATAAACTTTACATGGTAGGGGATCAAGTGTACAGATGTACAGAACTGCACGTCATTAACTTCAAGCAGTCCTACACAACTAAAGCCGTGTAACTATATATACATACTGAAAAATAAAGTATCTAGCATAATCGCTACCAGTTAATGGATTATATCATTGCCACAATACATATCGTTGTATGTCCAGCCCTATTATATGAGAAGCTGAAAACAGACAAATTTCAGGCAAGAAAACATTTGTCTGGATCCTCAGAAGGAAAAGAGCCTTTCAAACTTTTGCAGAAGACTTTGATGAGACACAAGATGATTGAGAGATGGGAGGCATGGTTTGATTTAATTTGCCAAAGAATGGTCGGAAATGGGTGAACATTGAGGGAGGGGCAAAGATTCATAAAAAGTCAGTTCACAGAGAATGACAAAAAGAGCACATTTCAGCGAATGTATCAATCTGCCAGTAAGCAGCAAAAGAAAGAGGGAGTGCAGAGGTCTGAATGACGTGAGAGGGTGAGGAAGAGAAAGCGGGTTGTGAGAAAGCTCTCCGGTTGGCTCCTCTATAGAAAAAGCCTCCTCTCTCCTGCTGAGCCAAGCTCGGCTCCTGTCCCCCATCACAATGCGGGGCCCGCCAAGGCCCCCTGCCCCCTGACTGCCCTTGCTTCACTGGGAGAACATTCCCAGCCTGGCTCCAGAGCCCCAGCATATGGAGGCCAGACTGAGGGGGTTGATTTCCACTGTGGCCCCCCAGCAGTAGCAACACTGTCTAGCAGCAGTGTGGAGCCCACTCCTAGAGCGCCGGACATGAGATCTTACTGCAAGGGTCGGTGCTTTACTGCAAGGGCGCACTTAAACTGTTGTCAAAGACAGCATGAAGAGTGAAAGAAACATGAAATATATTCGGCTCTCATTTTACTAAAGACTGGGGGTCTGGTTCAAAACGTCAAACTGTTGGTATTTACAACCAGGAAACACCATCCAATTGACCCCCTACTTGTTATTAAGCACAACTCCTGATGGGAATTAAAAACAAAGTCACAAGAAATGACAGGCAACTTCCATGAGACACAATTTCCACTGGACAAACAGTGTCTGTTGACTATGTCTATCTGCTTTTACAATGGAAATATTGCCATACAGGGCACATCTGATTTTTATTCATAACTTATTTCCAAAGATCACTAGCAATCTTCTTTATACTAGAAGTGGGAATGAGCAGAAGGCAGTAAGATATTATATGAATATCTTGGTCACAGTTTTGTATATAGTTATTCAAAATTGTAATATATTGCAATGTTAGACTGTTTGACTTTGGTGCTTTGTGCAGTTATGTTGCAGTGATGTTGGCTGGCCAACACCTGAATGCGCATTGACTCAATGTTTCAATACATTTTGCCACCTCAAATGTGATCAAATGTGATCTCCAATAAATGTACAAGCTCCATTTTCCACAAACATATTCATGTAAAAAGTGTAAGAAAATGCTGACATATTTATAAAAACAATTATGAATATTATAACATAAAATAACATTAAAAACATGAAAATGTTTTCAGAAAATTATTTAGATTTTTCCACCATTTACAGAGAAACATGCTAAACAAACATAAGTTTTTTACAAACTGAATTAAAAAACTTGAGTTAAAAAAAAATCATTGCAAAATAAGAAACCAGGGGTGACACAAAGTGGGGAAGCTAATCAGGGGTCCAGTCAAAAAGTAGGATCATTCAAAATGCCTTTTGTGTAATTGCTGTCAACAGCTGCCTCTAAACTTAAGTTTCAAGTGTCTTTTTGAAGAAACTCACTGTAACTGTAATGCATTGGTTAATAGCTCCACAAAACGGGCCACACACGCCGTCCCAACACAAGAGGTGCAATCTGTACAACCAAGCACACTTTACTCAGGAGAGCTATGCTTCTTGGCCTGCCCTGAGCCCTTCAGTTCTGACATTAACTAATGTTGGTTCACTGCAGGAATATGCAGCCATTCTAATGCTAATAGCAGATTTAACCAGCTCCTTATCCACAATGTCTGAGCCTCTGTTCAACTTGATTTGCTGGGAAAAGAGAGTGGAGAATGTGAGACACATAAAAGAGAGAGAAAGAGAGAGAGAGAAAGAAGGAGAGAGAGAGGCAACAAAAAGCTAAGTGTGTAAACTGTTATTGTCAAGCACAAGCTGAGTTTGTTTCTTTGCTTTGCCTTTATTCATGGTTAAGAAACTGGTGGTCAGTACAAGCACTGCATTTATGATTGTAATTATGAGACTACAGTAATATTTGTTTCATGGTCGGGCAGCATGACCCATATGTGCGACCAGCCAACCATTCTAGGAAGAGAGAACCTAGTGGAGTTTTACACTCAATGCAGAACAGCAGAATGGCCAGGTGGTCATTAAAACTGCTGTAATCCCCTCCATGAATAGATCACGGTTTCTCTCACTGTGAGGAAAGCTATGCATGAGCAGTACTGCAGAGAGTGAGAGAGAGGGCTAGCGTTTGATGCCGGGCCCCCAAGGCACTTTAGCACAGTGGCTGAACCGTGTTTCTGAGCGGATGTGTTAACAGTTTCAGGCTCAATGGAGGGAGAAATCCCCACAAAGAGAGGTGTACAAATATTGTGGGAAATCCGTCCACTCTTTAATATTTCATGAAGCCCCACAATCTATTCATTGGACTTCATTCCTTTGGATGGGGCCCTCATTCAAGCTCACTCCACTGCCTCAATGGGCAGCTCTTAATTGAGTGCCCGCTCATTTTCCAGCTCCCTGGCAGATTGTTCCTGATGAAAAGACCTTGGCTCTTCATCCTCCTCCTCTTCTGCCCGAGAGTGGGAAACAGAAACGAGGGCGCGCCTTGCTGGTGGTATGAGTAAGAGGGTGGGCTGGGACCTGGGGGGTGGTGGATGAGAAATGATAAGAATGAGAAAGTGAAGGCGCAAGTGAGGGAGTTTGAGAAGCTGGAGAATTGTTTTTTTTTGTGTTGAAAAGGCAAGGATTGAGGGTCTGTAATCCCTGGTCTATGCTGGGTGCCCATACCAGGCATGATGACTAAGGATCCCTACAGGCCACAAAAGTCTCTCCCGTGCCCCAAGAGAGCCAATCCGTGCCAGCGCAAGACAAACTGCTGTTCAGAGTGAGGCCATGGGGCTGAGCGATGATTCGGTCAACACATTAAGGCTCCCTGCTGCCTCTGGCTGACAGAGAAGCCTTTCACCACCGTTGACAGTACCTCCAAGAAATCCCCCATTCGCACCCTGGGAGCTCTGCATAGTCTGGTGTCAGCCCACACCACAGCTTAAAACAGCCGCAAGATAGATGCCGCTGTGCTAATCAGTCGTTTGTGTGCCGTACGGACACCATGCTGGGAATCTCAAGATGCTGTAGAGGACTGAGCACCTTTTTGATCTTTTCAAGTGTTTGTTAGATCAACTGTTTATTTACCACACAGCGAGGCCCCTCTCTCATGCTTTACATCTTGAATGGAGACAACAGTAAAGTAACTTTCACACTTGTTGCACCTGTTCTCAAGCGAGACAGTGTTTCATTGATAAAACAACAGACATCAAAGGGAATCTTGCAGACCTGCCAAGGTCTCACGTTGTGGGTCTTTGGTGAATTGTTGGTGGGCATGTGAATGAGATTGTGAAGTAAGACTAGTACTATTTACTACTAGGACAATATTAGGACTGACAATACTGTGGAATGTAAGGAGCAATATGCTTAAACCATAGTGACATTTATGGCCACTTCTCATACAGGCTTATAGCTTGTAACAAATCAAGCTGTATGGGATTCTGATTGTGTGGAACACTTCAACATACAAGTCAGACCTGGCACCATGTGACAGTGACCTGGCTGTGAAAGTGTGACCTTGGTCCGGATGTTATCAGGATCCTGGAAGTGTCCAGCTGTAGGCATGGCTCTTGATCCCCTGTTTAAAGGTCATCCGACTATTGCTATAGGAAAGTAAAGCCGAGCCTGGCATGCTCCAGCGGGGCCTGCTCACAGTGCCCTGATGTGTGTCCAACAGGCTTAGAGCAGCTCATGAGGGATGGAGGATGCCTGTGGAGAGGAGTCCAAGGGAGAGGAAAATCCTGCACAACCGCCCCCTTCCATCTGCCTTTACCTACCCACTATGCCTGGCATGCCTCTGGGTTCTGACATGAGGAGCTCAGGAGCACAGGCATGAAAATGGATTTCTCAAGGAAAGCCTGAGGGACTTCATGGTTTAAGTTCCTGGCCTCAGCATTAAAGAGCATCAGTCTGTGATTCTGATGAACTGAAAACAAAAGAAAAAGTATGCATGTTTTCTTAAGACATGTTTTTCTTTAGAATATGTAGTGCAGCATTGTGCAGCATTTCTTATCTGTCTTATGGCGTTGTCAATTTATTTATATAATTTATTAAATTATGGAATCCATTTACTGAACTATCAAGTTTTTTTTTCAGAAAATCAAAGAATGTAAGAATATAGTACAATAACTGGACTTGAAAATATGGTACATTAATCCAGAAATTCAGAAAGGGATCAAAGACTAATCCAACTTAACACTGCGGTGTATTAAAGCCTTAGAGTTGGATCAGCTTATAGAATATTAATGTAAGGGCCTGAAGAGCCTGTCTAAGTAGCAACCTATCTTAATGTCTAAGCCTGAATTTCTCGTGAACTACAAAAATGCACTGTCTGAGAACTTTAAAGAGTCTTAGGAATGTGACTTCAGAAGTATTGCCTTGATCCAGAGAGCAATTAAATCCATCCCAGGGCTTAATATACTGCCACTAGCCCACGCTGTCCCCATCACTACCGGCCTATTGACAAGAGCACAGCGCTCAGACAGCCTATCCAGCTCAACTTTGCAGGAACTTTACAGGTGCTTGCAGAGTCAAGAGCCCAGTATAGAGCTGAAGGAAGGCAGGTTCAAGCACAGTAACATGATTGCACCTTGCTTGTTAACCTAACAAGCAGGTGATTAATTCTAGGAGCTAATCCTGTGGTATCCAGGCTGGAAGGAAATACCTCCGGTGGCCTAATCCACACAGGACAGGCCCAAGACACTCACTGGGCTACTTAGCTGGGCCCTTTGTGTTGGACAGGTATTAACCAACAAGTGCAGGTCTGGCCTGCAATAGTTACAGGCTTGAGAGGAGGCCTACCTCAAAGACTCCAGAGTGGGAGGGGCGGAAAGAGGCCACTCTCCTCAAGGGTTTCTCCTTTTTTATTTGCTAGGCTTGCATGTTCTATTGGCTTGCAGTGGACATGAAAGAGTCTGGGTCTTAGAGTGGCTTTTGTGTCCCTTTTTATCAGACAGCATCTGAATCTGAGCGACCAGACTGTTTGCTGTTCTGTTTCTCAATAAAGCCTATTCTCTCAAAGCCAGATTTGCTCAAGTTTGGAAACACTGTTTGAAAGTCAAGATGTTCTTGTTCACTTTTTTGTTCATTAAGCCATCAAATTAAAAAGGGATCTGCTGCAAAGCATTTAAATTGAGGTTGGACATACTGAACTGTAATGGCTAACTGAAGGATTTGACCCAGCCAGACTGGTGACCAATAAAAAGATACAGCTAAGTGTCAGCTTTCATGTTTGGAATATTTATATCCCCAAAAACTGGACTGTGAGTGACATAAATAAACACAGCAGAAGTTCATCTCAACTGAGCCACAAAGGGCCTGAGTGTGCCACTGCCAAAGGCTGTAGTGAACTTTGACCCTGCTGGGTCACAGAGAGCGTTTGTCCCTCCATAATTGGACAGAAGGGTCCTTTCGCTCTTCATTTAACCTTTTCTGACTGATTCTTTCTTCCCTGGTAGCCACAAAGCCCCTGGTCCTGACCCAGTTGTTCCTGGCATATCTTTCCTCCCCCAGCCCAGGCCTTTGAAAGCTGGAGAAAAGCTGGAGTGTGCTTGCCCTGTCAGGGACAATGGCAAAGTTAGTGACCCCTGACCTCAAAGGCTTTGAGATTTCTTCCTGGATCAGGAGCTGCCTTTCTTCATGGTTGGTTACTGCTCCGCAGCTCAGGAACAGAGTGAGAGTAAACACTTGTTAAGAAGTGATTCTTCTTCTCCTTCAACCTTACCCTTTCCACTGCCCCCATCCCCTTTTCTTTCTATCTCCTTGGTTCTTTTGTGTCCATGTGTTAAAGAAGTTAAGGAAGGTCCTCTCTACTGGCAGCATCCTGACAGTCCATCACTGTCACACAAACAATGTCCATCAGTCACAGAACACACAGACTTAAACCACAAACAGTAACTACGTATTTATAAAAGAATACGTGTATCTATACAGAATAAGAGATTGGTGTAATTGTTACATTAAATCAACACCAATATTTTAATGAGAAAGTAATTGTAGTCCACATTGCTATAAAGAATATTTAATGAGTAATCCTAAACAGTTCATTTCTATGCTATAATATCCCTGAATAAATGAACTCTTCAGAAAGGTAATGTTTTTGCTCAGATGCATAACACAAAATAATCATTAACATACTGTATGACTAAAAACAATGCACTGAAAGAGACATACAGTAGGACCCCAGTAGGTCTGAGACCACTTGTAAAAATGTTTTTGCGTTTTAATAAAAAACATTTCGTTTCAAATTATAATATTAGTCAATAATAAAAAATTTGTGAAGAGTTTAAGAGTTTCTTATTGAAATTGAATAAATACACATTCTATATGAATAAAAAAAATACAATTAGTATTTAAGAGTCAGCTTGCTTGTTTGCTATAAAAATAGTCTTTTTTTTTCCAGGTTTACATGAAAAGTAAATCCCAGATTTTCAATGTGGTCTCTGACATTTGGACCCCACTGTATTACATTATTGAACACATGTTCTATGAATCAGTTTTCCAAGGACACCCCTCCACAACCACCACAGGAGGCCTGGTCGTCGAGGTGACCACTGCTCTCGTGCGTCCAGATGCTGAGCATGAGGCTGTACAGCAGAAACAGGCTGTGAGTGGCCCGTGAGGGGTCTGTGAGTGGGCAGAAACATATGGGCTGTAACAGAAGACCCACCGGGGCTGGCAGCTCCAGGGACCGCGAGAGGCTTTGTCTCCAGCCCTGCCCTCCACACCACTTAATAGTGCAGAACAGCATTGTACAGTATTGTCAAGTGCTGCCTGTCTTTAGTCAATGCACACCCATTAAAAGAGACCCTTTTCTGCCTTCTCCCTCACTTTCTTTCGCTCAGTAGGTGTTTTAGTGCTTCTTTTTAACCCATTCTTTTTCCTCAAATCACCTCTCTGCTTCCTTTTGGCCTTTTTGTCCAGTTTGAAATGTTCTCTTGACTGATGACCAAAGAGAAACCAAATGAGCTGATTTCTTCTGTCTGCTTTGTCTTAACCATGTGCCTGTAAAGTTAGCCCCATATACTCTATAATCTTGTCACAGAGCCTCTTATTCAACTCTGCAGCTCAAAACCATTCTTATATTTATGGTGGCCTGTCTTGGATAAATAGCTACTCTAAGCAAGTAGAGATTAAGTAGAGAGTACGAGATTTCTGCAAGTATTATAAAAACATATAATTTGATAATTGGTGGACATAGAATATGTCCAAGAACATTTTAGAATATATATTAACAAAAGTATATACATGTGAAACAACACTTCTCTTTTTCTATCCTTTTATTGTGACAGTTCAGGCACTTCCTATTGATATGATGAAAAATATAGGTCTGAAAGTCATACTATAAATAAGGCTTTGTGCAATGCTAAATATCACATTTGCTCATTAAAATGAGCAATTAAACCATTTTTGCTACAATAAATATCAGTTCAACATAACTTTTAATATGATTTTAAACTGCTGGATACAGATGAGATTTTGTTAGATAAAAGTTTGTCTAACGGCTCAAATCGTGTTCAAAACAACAATAAAAAGAGCATCTAATTGCTTAAAAAAAATGGAACACCAAAGGGATATTTGTGGAAAGTGCCCCACGACTTCTTAATGCCTGAACCAGCTTCATTTACTCCAAATAGACAAACCTCTACACATCCCAATCTTGTCATTATATTACAAAGGGGTCAGTTGTATGTAGAGATAACAAATATTATAAGGACACAGATTTACCACTGAACGTGAGGTGACCCATCCCTTTTATAGCTTCCTGTCTTGTTGGCCCTATAAAGCTGTCCCTGGACCTATGAGGAATGAAATACATTCCTATTTAATTGACAGATATCCAAAACAGCTGGCTGACTGCTTTTCACAATATGGCATGTCTACACACTTTTACCTCTTTATAGTTTTGTGTCTGGAGTGTCACAGATGTGACCCTGTCTGCAGTCGTAACCACACTATTCTTTACGCTCTTTTCTTTGCGAATACTTTCCGCCCCATTTCAGCTGTCTGTGACACACCCTCTCACCACACACACACACACGTGGATAAGTGCACACATTGCTGCTGTGGTCGACCCCAGTATTTTCCTGTTTAAATGAACTGATTCTAGGGTCTTTCGCTCTGTGTACATTCTACCTTTAACACAATTACATACAAGCACTAAACATTACTTTATATTTATAACAATTTTCATGCAAGGACAGAGACAAAAAACGGCCACAATGCCTTTGTTGTATGGAAAATTATGGCAGCTAAAGTAGGAGTTCTAATCTCTAATAATCTTCCTACAATTCCCTAAAACTTTTTTTCTCTCTTGTTTTTTTTAGATCAATGTACTATTTCCATTGCTTCATGCAAAACCGAATAGGAAATATTACCAATTCTGGCCTACTCACAGAGGCTCCTACAAACACATCAATTCAAATAAATTAAAAACATGCAGTATCAGAACACCCATTACCCCATAAACACTCTGGCATGAACCCACTGTTCTCCAAAACACTCTAATACAAATACACCTCATCTCTTAAACACTGTGTCTCCCACAAAGCAAAGCACTATGTAATCCCTCTGAATCTTAACCATATATTCATTTCTCCTGTCATGTACACAATGACTTTGGTGGCACTGGAATCTGCTAATGGTTAATCATGGGCCCTGCCACACTGGGGATTTGTGATTGCTTGAGAACACTGGGGTGCTAATGGAAGAGAGGCTGGGCCGGCCTGACCCTGTCATTACCTTAATGTGAGCCTGGGCTCTCCCGCCTTGCCTCCTGCCACCATCAAATGAGCCTCACACATGCTAATGCCAGCCCTTTGATTGTTGCGCTAAATGAAAATTAATTGATTCTCATTCAAGTCTTTTGTGAGCTCTCTGTTTTCTCCACCGTGCGCTCTTTCTTTTTGGACCTGGCCACTCAACAATGCACACTGCAGCCTTGTCCCCCACGCATTCTAACACATGGAAATGTACTTGGTATTGGAATGCAGACTCCAGTAGTACAAAAGACAGCGTCCCGAGCAAATACAACGACTTGTCAGTTAGTTATGTATGTGTGAGCATGTTGCCCTTTGGTTTGCAATGCCCTACCTGTAGGTTCTTCAGATTCCCTTTTGTGTACCCTAACACGCTGAGAGGCATACAGTACTGGGTGATGGAAGGTGATACTCTGTGGGTCGGCCTTCAAGCACAATGCATAGACCACGGTGTCCTGATGGGATCACTTAATATGGATAACTGTGAAACAAAAACAAATTCCGTTACATCTATGAATCATTTGCAGTCACACTGTTGACAAACTGCAGCTGAGAATAAAGGATGACAACTGCGCCAACAGAGCAGAGGCCTACACCAAAATTTAAACAAAATTCTCTTATCTTATATGATGTTCCATAGGAAAGAACAATCACAAAAGACATTTCTTCAATATCTCAGGTTCTTCTACACAACAAAGAGATTAAATAAGACTTTTGCTTCTCAGATGCTTGATTTGTCATCAAAATCTCACAAGCTGTGCTTAGATTTGCCCGCATACCAATGTCCACAATCAAACGACAGATTTTAATATTGAGGTAGGCAAACTTTTAGAGAAGTCTCAGTACTGTTATCTATTCCCATTAGTTTTATATCTCTGTACTCCTAATGTATGCCAAAAATTGTCTAATTTGTGACTATTTCTATCTCTGCTAAAGAATTTCAAGAGAATTATCTAAGATAAAGTTAGATACCTAAATTAAACATAACCGAGACTTACATTAAATCTCATGAGTTATAAAAGAGCATATCTGAACAAGAGAAAAATTACTTGGGGTGTCAAGTTTGTCAAAATGGAAGATGAAATGGTTTAAAACTGAGTTCTCAACCAAATTCAAAACAATGTTAATACATTAAACGGAAGCGTTTCCTCTCATCAATGTTGATTCATACACCATTTAGCTACAAACATTTGGGCAAGTGCACCAGTCAATATGGCTTCCAACTTCTAATGGACTGTGATAAATTAATGTGCTGCAGATACACAGAGAAAGGAATCTCCTCAGTCTCTTTGCATTGTGCCTCTAGCCTGTTTGCTTGTCGATCGATTGCCTTCCATTTTCCCTGTGATTAACCAACCCTCCCCTGCTCTCTCTTCTTTTCTTTTTCTGGGCAAGGGAACAAAATGGAGGGCTGGTGAAACATTAACCAGGTTGTGGTGGCTGACACTGATGGAATGAGACAGGAGTGTGATGGTCCTGTTGTCCACCCTGAGGTAGGATTGTTTTCAGCCCGGTCTCTGTTGTCTGAGGTTAGCTAAAAGGTCAGTGTGAGAGTAACGCCCAGATTAATTTAGGACGGCATGGAAAAAAAGTCACAAACTAAACAGCCTTTGATTTATAAAGCTGACGTCAACACAAGGACTCTTGTGTGCAGTGTTGTTGGGCAAGGTTGTTTTTCATCTCACTGCTATTGTATTATTCTTTAAAAAAAAAGTAAGTTGAGTAAAACCAAGACTCTTTATCCTTAAAAAGCCTATAGGCCTACTTATCTAGTAACACTTTACAATAAGGTTCTATTAATTAGTTAGTTAGTAACTTAACCTTAGTTAACACAAACTAACAATTAGAAATACATATTCACCATTTATTAATCTTCATTCATGTTAACGTCAACATTTACTAATACTTTCAAAAGTTGTATCTGTTAACCTTAGTTAACAAACAATTAATCTGCATGAACGACCAAATGAACTTTCAATATACATGCAAAGTACTAATATGAACTAATATGAGCAAAGATTAATAAATGCTGTAAAAAACATATATTTTTTCATTGTTAGTTCATGTTAGCTAATCATTGACTACCGTAACATTAATGTTAACGAATGGGACCTTGTAACGTGTTAGCGCTTATCTTATAGTGTAAATTAATATTGTAGTGTATATTATCATTGTAATATTTTATAAATCATATATTGTGGCGGTGAACAGGTGTGTGTACACCTGACGTTGTTTGTACGTCGAGTGTCATGACAACCCAAAGTTAATGGCGGGCTTACCTGCGAACTACACGACATCCCCTGTTGATCCACCCAACATCGACCTTTCATAGCTACAAACAACGCGATTTTACTAAAGCACTCCGATTTATTGTCATTTATCAACAGTACTGCAAAGTTTTAAAGCCTAAATGTCGTGGGGATAAACGTCATCGCGTTATGACAAGCGTGACGCGCTGTCTGGAACTACAACAGCCATTGCGCTCCTACATCACCACGTAAGAAAGCGACAGGTTTGTACAGTGCTAGTAAAACATTACCTAAATAGAAAAGTACATAAAAAATAAACATGTAAGCGCTGATATTATTGTGTACATTTGCGATATCGTTACTTAATCGTTCTTTGAAACAACTGATGAAAAGTTGTCTGATTATTATTATTATTATTATTACATACAACGCGAGTCACTAATGACCTCAACGCGGGTACATATATTGATATTTCTTTTCATTGAAACGGCCTTATTTATCATTTTAATAACAATTTATTGTCATCATAATACATTTTTTCTACAATCATATATTTCTTTTTGGGGGGTACTTTTATATTTGTTGTGTTTTTGTTTGATTTGAGTTTAATATTTTTCTTTATGGTCAGCTGTAATTTCCTTTTCACTCCGCACTGTAAGTTATGCCTTCTGTCATGTGGATATGAACAACTGTAAAAGTAATTGCTAATGTTATGTTTACAGGTTCGTTTTAAGTCAAATATTTAAGGGAAAGGCTGGTTGCTAAGATTTGCTTTTGCTCTGACTATTGCGCTCTATGTATTTGGATGGACAGCATGAGAGCGAGGGAGGTATGAGCTGTGGTGAATGCCAGTAAAAGGAATACCATTTGCTGGGCCATCATTCATGAGTGAGGGTTCCATGCCTCCACAAGCTTGCTCCCAGCTCCCCACACTCATTGCCATTGTGATTCTCTGGCAGAGAGAATCTTCTATAGTGCTCGGAATCAATTCATTGGCCTGACAACACAGTACCAAACCAGGCTGCCGTTTACACAGAGAAACCCCCAAGAAACAGCCCTGGCCCCATCTGTCAGGGCCTCTGAGGGACATTGTGCGTGTTTGAATGTGCATGGGAGGGAAAGAGGAGGTTAATCAAGGTTTGGATGAGGAGAGGAGAAGGAGGAGGAGGGGAGAGAGTGTGTGACTGAATGTGTGGGAGGGGTGCATGACCATTATGTTGATCTCCCTGTTCTCCTGCTATTCAGAGCCATTAGAAGAATACATTCTTTGGCGCTCCTTTGGCTTGGGCAATGTTCTGTCACCTATGCTGCCCATTTTTCAGCAGCAAGGGTGGTCACAGGGCAGTGGATTGTGGGAATCAGGTTAATTAAAGAGGACAGAGTGTTCACTGATGAGAGAGGGAAACAGAAAGTACAGGAAAGTGAGAAAGAGGGGGTGAGGTTGCCGTTTTAAGATAATTGAGCAGCATATTACTGGCCCCACTGCGGACCCTTGGCCCTGACCTTCTCCTTGTTTAACCAGCCCTGTTGTGATGTCCCCGACAGATCTGTTTTTATGACGTCCTCTTCCTGCTGGCTGCATCAGTGATCTTCAGAGCACCTTTTATCTAGTCTCGCATTCGTCTTTGCGCACCTGCAAAGTCTCAGCCTCTGCTTGTTTTCTGTTTTGTTCCCCGTCATTGATAATGCATAAAAGCACGACAAAGGTTCCCGACTATTCGTTTTCCTCCTAATTAGAAAACCAGCGCAATCTTTTGAGCGTTCTGAGCGGCAAAGCATGTCGAAGAACGGCTCTTGTTCATTTCTCATTCCTGAACCTGAACCGCCCTGCTCCGACGGTGTCGGACTAAGGTTCATGTTGGCTCTGCCGCACAATAGGATAAGTGGTGACCCCTAACCCCATGGCTGACCTGTTCTTTTGCATGGGTTAGGGAGCGGTGCAGATGTGGGTAAACTTCCAGAGATCTGGAGAATGCTGCACACTTGTTAAATGGCTGTTTTCCCACTCCTTATTAAAAGAAAACTCCAAAGCGCAGAGGAAGATGGTTCTAATTGGAAGGCGTCTTATAATGTGGGTTCAAATAGCACAGGCACAAAGGCTATACCAAGAGGACAGATATATTCAGCTGTTTAGAGTTGCTGGTGCTAACTAGCAGTTTGAATGAATGACGAGTATCAAAGGAGGTCTAAAAAGGAAAACTTTGCACAATTAATTAGCAGGGATCATCGCCTAACAAAATGAAGGCTAAAACAACAGTGTTCAAGCTGAGTAACAAGAGTTCGATTTATTTCCTGTTAGTTTAAGAAAAAGCCTAAAATATTTTTGAAGTAAGTAACAGTTAATGTACATTTATTTCCTTGTTAGGTGGAGGTTTCACCTTAATTTATCATTCATTTGAGGCTTTAATACTGTTCTGTGCTTAAGAGGCTTGGAAAGAATGCATAAACATCCCTTTGTTGCATTTCAACAATACTAGTCAACAGCAACGACTACCAGAAGGTGGCAGTCTAGACCAAATCATTCATTCATTCATGCTCATTGGTAACAGGTTCTCTACAGAGGACAGTTAAGACAGATGATCAGAGTTTCCAGAAACTTGAAAATGTCAGTGTTTGCTTATTGCCAAGAAATTGTCTAAAAGAGAAAATTAGTATAAATCATCTTTGTTTGTTGTCATGATCAAAGTAGCTAGTTTTGTTTTTAGACCTGTCTTTGGTCACTGGGAATGATGTAATAATTAGTTTTTTTTCCAGACCCTGTGATTCTTTGCTACAAAAACCTAGACATTCTACATAAACATGGTTAAAATATAATTGTGTTGAACGCACAATATTTCTAATTGGACATACATATCTGATGAATGTCTAGACATGTTAGACAGTAGAAACTATAGAGAATGTCCTTATCTGTAGATATTCCAATGCAACAGAATTATGGAGTTTTTTATTAATTACAAAATGCATTAAATGAATGATCAAAAATACAGTATGTAGTATTGACAGATAACTTTTTCACGTTGGAAAAAACATTTCCCTAACGTTTCCATTAAGTAACAAAAATTTTAAAAATGTTAAATGTTTTAAAATTTAAAAATGTTTGAACTTTCAAAACTTACAATTTTTAGATGTGTTAATGTTACTGTTTGGTAGTAGGAACGTTATTCAAACTTTTTAAAATTCTGTAACTTTTTAAAACATTCTACTCACAACTTAAAAATAACGTTTTTGATATATATGATGTATAATGTTAAAAAACGCTCAACTAATGTTTTTATAACTTTAAAAGAACTTTTAGAGAACATTAGCCAATGTTCTGGGAATGTTTCCTATTAGCTGGGGAGTTGTTTACAGATATGTAGATTCAGTCATTCTCAAGTAGTAATTGATTTGCATTGCATCTCATAAGAAACTGATGATCACATGATTGGTTATCATTTGGCAGGCCATTTGTCAAAATACAATAATTAAATTCAATTATCATTCAATCTGAGAAACTATATACACTATATTACCTCATAGGAATTTTCCTAACATACTTGTTTTCAGCCTGGTCAGTAGCAGAGAAAGTGACCTCATCTGAGACAATGCCTGGGAAAGCTAATAACATACCATTTAAATCAAGTAAATGGGACAGAAGGAGTCTCTCTTAACACCCTCTCCACGTCCACCTCTCAAAAATGTGGAGGTGTCTGTCTTGAACAGCCCAATCCTGGGGTGTGAGACGGAGAAACGCAGAGCTCTATGGCTCGGGAATGAGAGTTCTTTTATTTTTCCATTGCACCAGCATCATAAATGTCTTGTTTCCTATTGTGTGGGAACTCATCTTGGACATTGTTCCTGTGGATGTGGACACTAGTAGCCAATAAGTGGAACATGGTCTCCCATGGGGCTGGAGTCTAGCATTCCTGGCATTTCCAGTCGTCTGTGCTGCATCAGGCATGGAGAACTGGAAGACTCATCAATGATTGTGTTTGGATGTTTCTCCTGGCGTGAAGCACATGTGCGACCTTCAATGGAATGTCATTGTTTTTCCTGACCTGTTCCACTTACTGGGTTTTTTAATAACATTCAACAACCTTAATAGTATCCGGCCTAAAACACTATCATAAACCAGTCTAAGCTTGTTTACTGGGCTCTCAGCCTGGTCAGGTTGGTCTGTTGGCTGGTTTTACAGAGATTTTGGGCCATTTTCAACTGGTCAGGCTGGAGATTAGTCTGTCGACCAGCTAAATCACCTGAACACTAGCCTGACCAGGCTGGGTGACCCACTAAACCAAGTTAAACCAGCTAAGAGCAGCAAACCAATAGTGGTTTAACTTTTTTAAAAGCGTGGTATTCCTCATAACATGTTTTTCAAAAAAATGAACTGCAAGCTATTTTCAAACCTAAACCCCTAACCTCCGCCATTGCGTCCAAGATACAATATATGGCAGGCACTTATTTACCCTTTCTCAGTTTTCCATGAATCCAGTAAATATTGTTGCTAGTTTGGTGTAAACGTTATGAGAGGAATGTAGGGGCAATGTTTCAAATGACAGCCGCTTGTCTTGGCCAGTATTTTCTGCAGGTGAAGAATTTGTCCTGTACAGTGAGAAAGTGGTTCTCACAGCCTGTGTTTGCTGTTTAGCTGGTGTGAATTCTACTCGCACTATTCTGATGCCCTATAGGGTCACGGTGAGATCAGCCCTTCCTCACACAACCTCTCCCTGTCTCCCTGTCTCTTCCTCATTTCCCACACACACACATAATCAGAGGTAATGCTGTAATACATGCATATTAAATAGATCCTGTAATATATCACATATGGCTGTTTAATGCTTCTATATACTACTATGCTAATGTTCTGTACTACAGTAAGAAGAATTCCTAAAAGGTTGGTTGATGTATCAACATTCCTTAAGAGAAATAAAGATTAAACAAGTGCAAAAATTGTTTTTCATGAAGTATGAACACAGAGGTTTAAAAATAATGGTTAAGATCATTCAGAGATCATTTGAAGAATTTGATGAGAAGTGTTTGAGTTCTTGTGAGATATCTTGCAGATGTTGGTATTCTGGCAAATCTGAGCACAGTTTAAGACATCAAAAATCTCTGTTGAAGACACTAGAGGAGACACGTGAGATTACTAGGGTCTTTTTCTTAGAAGCAGGAGAAACAGGAGGCCCACACAAAATCTCCATTTACTCTTGATTTAATCTCATTACTATGTTGGAGAAAAAATGAAGACATTTTTGTGACCTGTGTTGTTATTTGTTTGCTCAAATTTTCAAATTGGATCTATAACTACTTTTGTTGTCTGGCCCTCACTGCACATTTGACCCAGCTAACAATTTTAGGTTGTAGGAATGTTTCTCTAATGTTTCCTTTAAGTAACAAAAACATTAAGAATGTTATTTTGAATGTTTCAGGAACTTACATTTACATTTAGGCATGTGGCAGGCGCTTTTATCCAACATACAAAGTGCCCAGATCTTTAGATGTTGTATTAGAATTATTGCTTGGTTACAAGAACGTTATTCAAGCTTTTTAAATTATTTTAACATTCCTCTAACAACTTAAGACTAATGTTTTTGATATATATTATATAATACTTTAAATATTAAATATATTTAATAAAATATTCTACTAACTGTGCTGCAGAAACCTTTTTTGACATCTTTGTGAGAACTTTGAAAGAACTTTTAGAGAACGTTAGCCAACCTTCTGAGAATGTTCTCTGTTAACTGGGCAGGTGCCAAACCTGTCACTCAAGGGCCCCATTAGTAATATCCTTTACCGCTAGAACTGTCTACTGTCACAGCTGCTTCAGCACTGAAACATGAAACAACACAGAGGTAAATATGACACATGATGTGTGGCTGTGTATATGTGCATGTGTTGTATTGTGTTACAGAGCAAGCAAAGACCATCAAAGCACACTGGGGTCCTGACGCGCTGCTCTAGCACAGGAATCTCCCAAATCACTCATACAGCAGGAGGTAAGCAGCACATTATTGGTTTGAACTCATTCCCAGGAAGGTAGGCAGGTCTCCTACCCTTTACTTTAATATACTCGACAACAGGGACCTAAGCCTGCCACAGTAGTGTAACTCTCTCTTCTTTTTAATTAAATATACCCATGCTGGCAGTTAAGATCTGTGCACTTTTTTATTCAATATATTATGCTGCATTTGTGTTTTCTCAACCAAGCTGTCGTAAGAGTTTTTGTTGTTAACCATTAACATTTATGTGTTTGACGAATACTTTCATCCAAAGCAACACACAGTGCAATTAAGTAAACATTTCAGTATATTCATATGTTCTCTGGGAATTGAACCCTTGACCTTGGTGTTGTTGGCAACATCCTCTACCAGTTGAGCTACAAGATTAATATATACAAAACACTTGCAGGATGCAGTTAAATATCCGGAAAAAAATTCCTTCAGAACGAAATATGTCAGAATATTATTTACAAACAATGTATCTTGACCGTTTTTATTTCACTAACGACAGATCTTAATACTGTCACACAAGTATCCACAAAATACTGAGTCCACAAAATCATAGGTGGGGTCAATAAAACACTGCTTTTGTGTTGCCTTCCCTGGAAACGCAGGGTGAGAAACAGCTCTTGGCTCTGTGTCCCAAAGGAAATGATTACCCAGGATGATGTAGGCTTAGTCAGACATTTGACTGAGTGCAATTAGGAGTGGAGCCGTTAGGAACCTGAAAACCTGCTGTGCTCAGAACTGCTGTCAAACCGCACACTGTTATATTCATTCAGACCCTAGACACTCTCACCAGCATCTTCCAACAATATCACTGAACCCTGAGAGACCAGCACAGCCTCCTAACTGACCACAATCCTTAGGCACAGTTAATCTCTGTTACTGTCAAAGGAATATGGAATATTAGATGGATATTTCATTACATTACATTTAGCCTTTGGCAGACACTTTTATCCAAAATGACTTACAGTACATTCAAGGTATAATTTTTCCATCAGTATGTGTGTTCCCTGGGATTCGAACCCACAACCTTTGCGCTGATAATACAACGCTTTATTAATTGAACTACAGGAACACATTTTTTAAATGTCAGCTGTTTCAAATTCATGATTCCAAGAAACTAGAAAACAGAAAGTGCAAAGAAACTTAAGTGGACTGGAATTATTTATCATTATAAATACTATCATGTAATGTATTAGAACCCATAGCAAAAACACAAGGCAGACATAATTGTCATCTTCTAGTGGCAAAAGAAATCTCAAAACACATTTACCAAAACTGATGCTGATATATGCTGATGGAAAAATTCTCATTATTTAAAGATTATTAGCCTTAATCTAGTAAAAGGAGCGTGAAGGTTCAATCACCCTGAAGGCCCTTCTCAGCCTTTTAGAAACAATGGAGGAATTCACTGAACTAGAGATGACCCATCGAGAGAGAGAGATGCTCCTTCACAACTGCTTTACTGAGCAGTTCTATTGAGTCAGTGAACTGTTTAAAAAGCTTAAAAACAGTCTGTGATCAGTTGTTGGATTCTGACATAATCTGTGTTTTCTAAGGGTGTGCATTTGTGTGAGTACACATTTATGCTATACATGTAGTGTAAATGTGGCCAAAGTTTTGGATTCGTTTTTTTGTTGCAAAAGTAGCAAAACGTGGTGCTTAGTACTTATTTAATAAATGAGCCAAATTATGTTTTACTAATTTTACATTTAATAATGTCAACAGGTTTGTGTGAGGATTAGGTTTAGTTAGGGTAAATATCATTATCTTAGCATAAAAACCATTGCTTTTATGAGAGGTTCTCAGTAATATAGGTTCTCTCTCTTAATGTATATGTAAAACATTACGTCACAGAGATTTTTGATGGAGCACTTTGTCACCTGCTGGGCAGGGCAGGTGCCTGAAGGTAAATTCTGCCAAATTCCTTTGAACTATTGGCTTAGCTGAATAAGAAGGCTTTCCTCTCATTATAATTTTGATTAGTGTGGCTTTTCTGCATGCTGAAAACATAGACCATTGAATGATGAATGTTTAAACAACAAATCCATTTTTATTATGATGATCATTTCGCTCTTACAAAAGTTACGGCTCTTTCCGTGCAGGACGAGGCTGTGCTTTGAGGGATTTTTTATGGCTAATCAGTGTTAGCTGGTCCCGTGCTCCTGTCTCAGTGGGGAGAGGTTCACAGCCTGGAGGTGTCGATGGGAGCTCACCTGAGGCCGTGCTTAGTCATCAAACAGACCAGTGAGCTTGATGAGCTGTTCTTAATGCTCCATTGTCTCCTCCCCGCTGTTACTTTCAATTCAAATCTGTCATCATGCAGTTAGCGAGGAGGAGAGAGTGCAAAGCTACTGTTAGCATCTGTTCATTAAAACTCCTTCACAGTTCTGAGGAGATGTTGTCCTGTGGAGAGGTTAACTGAGGTAATACTGAATAGAACCACTGATTTAAAGTGCAGTGGATGGAGTAAATATACATTGATGCAGAGACAAAGTGGCAGAAAGGGGGAGTGAGATGTGTTAAAGGGTGAAATCTAGAAAAATGTGATGATTTTTTTGTCGGTGTATAAATATTTAATTATTTAGCAAATTGGCAAAGATGATTTTTTAAAAGAAAAGGAGGTTAAGTTGTGCTTTGCCTCTAATTGCAGGGAATACTATTAAAATACTATTACAAAATGAAAATTATTTCACTACAGTTAAATGTTGTGAATTGTGACCCGATTTTTTGGGTGGTTTAAGAAAATGCCAATAATATACATCAAAATAGGTGATGGTAATGGATTGTGCATCAGAAAGTAGTCTTTTTTAAAAAAAAATTATTTCCAGTAATGTTCATATTTTTATTTCAAATGTTAATTGTTTCAAAGACAAAAGCCCAAATGTTGGTATCTATAGAATATCTGCAGAATCACAATCATTCAAGGATTTATACAATATTAAATGCCATAGACCCAGTACTTACAGTACTACCCACCATCCTTAAGCATAAATAGCCAGCTGGTAGATTTGCAGAGCATGGAAATGAATTATGGATAAGATTATGGATTCAGATTTGAGGCTTTAACTGGGAACAAATAGAAACGCTTTAACCTCGTAACAGTTTAATCATTCAACCTTTTACAGTGAACAATGTGAGAGAAAAGGAGCTCTAAGTAAGCCAAAGAAATAATTAAAGTAATTTGGTGGAACTGCAGCATGTAGTTGAACAGTCTCTTTATCCCATGGTGCTGTGTCATGTTGTCTGGGCTGGTCTGCTGGCTCCAATCGGACCTGGTGTCACAATGTTGCTCATAGCCCACAGATCAAGGGTCTAGTCCCTGTAGATTGCCTGCTAGCCTCCAGGTGGGCACACTAATGAGCCAAGGCCCCAGCTCGGCTGCTACCACCCTGGGCAGGAGGGGCCGGGGGCAGAGGGGTGCAGGGTCAGTCACTTGCAGGGGGCTGGAGCTGGGGAACCAGACTGTGACAGAGACAGAGAGCTCATTTAGATTAGATTTAGGATGCATACTGTAAAGTCTGTACAAAAGATTTTGACAGATGCAGGGACTGTGTATGTGTATGTCCCCACAAGAATAGTAATACCAGTAAATTTTGGCCTTGTGGGGGTATTCTTAGGTCCCTATGAGAAAACAAGCTTATAAATCATACATAATTATGTTTTTGAAAATCTTAAATAGCAGAAGGTTGTCTATGATGGTTGGGTTTAGGGGTATGGTTAGCGTAGGGGGAATATACAGTTTATACAATATAAAAACCATTATGTCAATGGAATGTCCTTATAAAACATGAGAACCCAACATATGTGTGTGTGTTATATGAGGGTGGCCTGATAATGATGTCAGCAAAAAGGCTTAGACTTACTTAGACTGTTAATACTTTACCAACCACTACAGTGCAATTCAAGGCATGCTTATTTTGCACATGTGCCATCTTTAAATTCTCCAGTGCTGATTGTCTTTGTCTCTTTTGCGTCACCCCCACCCTCAGGCTTTACAATCCTGCAGTATTAGCACTGTAAACACTACAACAGTGATCTCCGCTCTGAAGCCTCTCAAAAGAAACAACTAATGGGAGTGTTTGTATCTTCCGTCCAGCCGAGCCTTTGTTGCTGTGATCTTAGGTGAGTTTATTTTATCTGGTGAGTTCATGGTGTTTTGAGGAACACAACCCATCTCCTCACCACTGTTTAGCCCAAAATAAGATGAAAGACTGAAGGAAATGTTGTACAGAACTTCAGTTCCATTCCTGGGAGAGGAGCACAGATACGGTCAATAGTGAAATAGATGTTTATTACCTTAAGACTGAGTTTCAAACTTCAGTGTCTCCTCAATGGATTGACATGGTGCAAATGTGCAGCTAGTGCTGTCTTGTCTTGATTGTGTCCAAGAGAGCACCAGATGAGAATGGGTCATGGCCATGGATTTCGTGGTTTGTTTAGCAGGCCTTTCATAGGGGTGAATAGTCCCGACTGGCTAAGGCACTGATAACACGTGGTGGGTGTCCCGCAGCGCTGGTCAGTCAAAAGGGAATAAACTCACTCCATACAATGTGCTGCCTTCATAAAGGCTTCTTTGTCATTGGAGAGAAGGGTCAACTCATTCCTCTAGCCAGCTAATAAATGCTCACATTCTCCACCTTTTTGATTTTGTTTTGGCAAGTGGACGCAGACAAAAGTAGAAAGACGTTTAATTATTCACAGGGAAATAGATAAAAGATTAATTTGCATCAATTTTGCTTCTTGACAAAGAGAGTCGTTTTATGGACTCAAGATCTCGAATGCAAACCATTTTCTTCAACCAACCAAACAGAACAAAAAGATCAATGGCACTTTTAGCATGGTCATCAATGACCAAAAACCTGGAAACGCTTCCTTTGAACAATATTGGTTTTGTGAGTTCTACACATTGTTCGTTTTTTGTGCTGATTTCTTCCAAAAAAAAAAACCAAATGAATTTGAATAATTCTGTTTTGTTCACAATGCAAGATTTTGGTTTAAATCGCAGGATTGATGATAGTATTCAGAAAGTTAAAGCAGTGACAAATGTTCTTTTTTCTGGTCCATTTTCAGCTTTTAACTCCTCCAAATGCATTAACCAAAGCATGTGAAAAACGTGTTTTACTTGTAGCTTTGTTTAGTCAGACACAAAATGGATTCAATGCAATCTTACATGGATTAATAGAACGTGGTTGGATACAATTGCCAGACACAGCACAGCCACATTAAATATATTTGTTTTATTACTTACTGCACAAGAAATATTTGAAAGAGATCATTTTAAAAGTTTTTTATTGCATTAAAGAAAGATTTTTTGACCTTAGGTTTTCATATACAACATAAATCAGAATCATATTATTTAATACATTTCAATACATTTGAAACCATAGCTAACATCCTGATTTTTTATGTGGTAGGTAGATTAATGTGGAACAAATTTTACCATTTGATCTCACAGAGAAGAAACTGTCCATCACAGGGATGCAGGTTTATTAAAACCGGTGTGAACTGTTTTTTATTTCTTATATTTATGTCTCATTTGATAAACATTTAAAACTGTTACACATTTGGTTTTGTCTGATGAATAGAATTGAAGCAGAAAAGCCACGCACAACACTGCTCACCTGCTTTGAAAATAATTAGATCCTGCATCTGTTTTTCCGTCCTCTTTGATGTATTGTTTTAACTGCGTCACTCTGAGTCCTCCAGGAATTTTCAGTAGGAATGGGGGTGGGGGGTCTGTACAGCACAGGCATGTTTCACAGCAGTGGCTCTGTCTGTCAGCACAAATTTGCAGTTTAAAGATGTGATATGAAAGAGGTGCACTGCTATGACACCCCATACTGTATGGAACCCAAATCACATAATGGAATTATACTGACAGGCCATGAGATCTGGGAGATTGGGGGTTCCTGTAGTCCTAATTTAAGCAGCGTGCCTACTTATCTGAAGGGAGGTCTCTTAAAGCCTTATGAAAAGGGCTCTTCTGTACTCATTGTGTTTGTGTCTAAAGCCTGTTATTAGTGCAGGGAGTCAAATGATGTTGGTCTGCTGATGAGCACATCAGAGAGCTCACAGGTGTAAGATCTGTTCTTAATTGGGTATCCGCCTAACTTTCATACTGTATGCTTGAATGGACACAGCAGTGGAAGACAGCAAGACTGTGAGGAGCTGCATCCAAAGATGACATGTAATTATAAGCCTCTCCTTAAGACACTTCTTGAGCTGGTTTAATGGCACTAAAATGACAGTCCTGTTAAAGTGAATAATTATGTACTGTTGGGCGTGACGGATAACACTGGTATTTATCTCAGATGGTTCTTAAACTGGAAAGTAGATTTGAAAGGGTTTGCCTAGTCTTTCATGCTCCTAAATCCTACTATAACTATGATAAAGTAGAATGAGATCATCACAATATCCTAAAATCATGTAACCTTTTTAGTGATGCAGAAATTATCTGGAAAATTAGCCAAAACATTATTAAAACATTACATGTTAGCCTTTATGTACATGTATCTGAAACAAACTAACAATGTCAAACATCTAACAAATGTAAACAAGTAGAAAAGCAAATGTTTTAATCTATTCCTGTGCCTTTAATCTATTTCCTTCTTTTTAATGCTTTTTTAAGTTCTAATCAACTTCACTCAATGAGCTTATAATTAACACCTCACTGGTTAATAGAACATTAGTCTTTTGATTGTAGCAGAACCAAACTACAAGCAACCATGAACACTTGATCCCATGTCATTGTTTTAAAATGAGAAGAGATTGCATTAGTGCTGTCGTCCCTGTAAGCTCCTCCAAACATTTATTTAAGAATCGAATTAAAGGTTCCAGCAATTCCCAGAATTCAATTTGCTTTTTTGTGTTTCCACAATCTGTCTCAGTCCATCCCTTTACACCAACATCAGCAAGAATAATCAAATGTGTCATTGCACAGCTTTTAAAGCATTTGGTTCTGGCATTGCAGTGAAGTGACCCATTCCAAGTAACCTATATCAGTCTGGAACTGAGGTTTATAATAGAGTCTATTGGAAGTCGCTCTCAAAAGATTTTTTGGGGGGAAGCCACGATGAAAAGTGCCAGAAGAAAGATAAAAGAAAAGTATTTGGAGATATCAGCAGGCTCTCTGAGGGAAAACAAACTATACCAACCAATGTGAGTTGACTTAATCTGATTAGGCTAACCTCATCAACGGCCCTCTTAAAAAAGAGAAGAAAGCCATGAATTGGGCAGAAAAGCTATGGGATGGGGGATGCTCCTGCTTGCTCTAAGAGAACCAAAGAGTCTCAGTGAATACTACACAATGTAGTAGACATGCTGGTCCACAGATGGTAAAATGACAACAACACATTTGAAAGGAGAAGCAAACACAATTGATCCAATGTTTGTTCAGGTATAAGAACAATACAATAAGATTTAAACCGAACGAAGTGAAAAGTTCAAAAAATGCTACACTAAACTTATCACACCACTGGTGCTAACATTTAAATCTTACAAACTGAGTGTAGCCACCCACTCCTAAATACTTCTGAAGAAATATCTCCATATTCTAATGACTTCATGTTGGCTTCCACCTATGTTTTGAAAACTCCCTACGGGGCTAGTAATAAAGATAAAGGACTCATACAAGTAAATTAAACATAATAAAGCTGACACAGATGTATTAGAGAATTTTAATACAACAATGTTTGGTTTAGAAAAATCCTTAGCAACAGTGTGGTGAAATATCTTCCCCTGCCAAGACAAACTCTTTAAATCTTTTGCCAATATTTTTCCTTATTCAAGATCCACTAAAGTAGTTTCAGTGCACACAAATTCAATTCCAAAACAGCAAATAATCAGCAAAAAAGAAATGCACAGTCCTAGTCTATAACTGTATAAACACAAAATCAAAATGCAGTGCTTACTGATGTACAGGGTCTGTCTTTGTTTAACAGATGCCTGGGATTGGCCTGTTTTTTATATTTTATAAATTATAAAATGTGGCAAACAAGATACAAATATATGCCAGAGGAAAGAGACACAGCAAAGACCTGTGTTGTCTGATGTTGTCTGTAGGGTTAATACAATATGTGGCAGACTGCTTTCATCATCCTTCCTTCAATAAATACATGTAATATACCTAGAATGTTTCTGTATTTCCATACTTTCAAAAAGCAAGGAAAAGTCCATTAAAATCAATATAACTTTATTCCAAAAGAGAACTGATGCTAGAAATAGTATTTTAAATGCAAGTCTGGAAACGTTATTATATTTTAACATAATCTTGGACAGAATAAACATTTCACTCTATTTTATTCACTCAGTTTTAATTTTCAGAAGTCACTGCGGAATCCAGGACCAGATTGGCCCAACAAGAACAGCTAATGCAGACATAATTGATGTTTTCTGCATTCTGTGCTCACATTTGGATAAGGACTGAGACTCATTGGCCAACAACAAATGAACTTTCCCTCAGCGCAAAGAAACGACTGACAACAGTGTGCTGGTCAGAGTTAAGTCTGAATTCAAATGATTCAATGCCTTGGTCAAACTAAAACACTTTTAATGTCTTACAATGACATGCTGAACTCATTGCTTTTCTGAATGTAACCTAGGGATGTTTAGAACAGTATTTTTTCTGTCTGTGCAGACAATATATATATAAGACTGCTCATTTCTTTGCCTTTGTGTGCACATTGGTTTGACTAATGTATAAATTGGTCTTATAAGATAATTTTTCATAAATAGTGGTAGCGCTTTTTCTCATCTTGCTTGAGATTTTGTTGTTATAAGTAGGACCTTTAAAGTGTGAGAGCTAAAACACTTTTGTGGACAAAGTGTCCTTGTAGACAGTGTCTTGTTTGTGATTATCCATTCCTTTTTCTTCTGTTCTGAACCTCTGCAGATGAGGTATTATAGAGGTATAACACATATAGAAAGTAGGATTTAAGGCTGCATAATATCCCTCAATCCCAAAGTAAACAGGTCCAATGAGAAGGGATGAGAGCACAGCTGGCCCCCTAGACCTCAGGATCCTGGGCAAACAGGCTTGTACCATGCCCCAGTTAGTCTCAGCAGCACACTGCAATCCCAAACAATGGTCAACAAGTGGCTAAACATAAGACCTAATAAATTCTCATTGCTTTAGGATTTCTACATAATAAGCAGAAAATTTAGACTTACCGCTACTAGAAGTCTTGTCACAGTACTGGTTACATGTACAGATTTTCACAAGTACTATTTTCTTGTTTTTCTAAAGGGGTATTGTTTCAGTACAAAAAATAGGGTTGGGTTAATCAGTGGTGATGATTTTTGTTATTATTTTGTTTTACTAAATTAAACTGCAATGCTCTGTGTTGCCTTAAAAGTCAAAGTTTTGGTCTGTATTAACAAAAGATGCAGTGTTTACTCTGTATTATTTTTAGGTAATTGCTTTGGGTTTTCTTATTGTATTGGCTGACAAATTCTAGAGTTAAAATAATATTTTTATTCATTTGGTAAGCATTAATTGCTTAATTTCTTATTGTGAATTGAATTGGGTTCAACGGAACACCGATGCGCGCCGCCTAGTGGTCAAATATAGGTAGTCAGTGATTACAACACAAAGAATTTTCGATAGATGGCGCTCGACACTTATAAATTACTTCCACACCGTTTCTCAGCGATGTATCCGTATTCATTATTTTTCTTGCTGAATAAAAATTGTTGATATATATAATATATATATATGTATAATGTATGTATGTGTGTTAATATAATACAATATAATACAAGTTATTTAATAATATATATATATATATATATAATATATATATATATATATATATTATAGCTTTAGTATTTGTGAATATTTTTACTTCAGCTTTTAAAAGGTTTTTTAACTGACAGAAGTCAAGTTTTGGATCTCTCTATCTCTAGCCAAATACAGACCCACAAAATAAAAAAGTGTATTTCCATGATATTTGAATGCACTTCTCTCAAATTATTCATTTGCAAATGCATGTGTACAAAATTATTGCTGTTTCTTTTTATGACGTTATCAAATAACCTCAAATAAAATGCATGCAAAGGAAGAACTGTGAACGAAGTTAGCAATTTAGCAGCAATAAACGAAGCAGCAGCGAAACTTGCTCCCTAAACCCCGCAGCCTGCGAGTGCAGGAACGGCACGTGCTCAGGGGACGGACCGGTGCAATAAGCGGGCGAGCAGACTGGCTGGCACGCGGACAGATGTAGCAACACCTCCCCCGCGCGCTCTCTGCCTCCTGCGCTGCTGGAATGATTGACGCGTAAGATGTTCACCCAGCCAATAAAACGAAGCTCAGCCTCATTTGCATAAAGCGGACGGCTTTCTATTGGTCCGCTGCGTGCCGCTCCGAACCGCCTCGCGTGCCTCTACAGCTGTTTTCTTCTTTGAAGCGCAACTAGATCCCCGAAGCTTAAGATCTTATTTTCTTTGCCTTTATAATGTTCAAAATGGGTTAGACCTTCTTGTTTTAATACGGATAAAATCATCGAATACTTCTTGCATTAGATTAAATGAAATAACATAACACGTTGCTTATCTTTTAGACAAGGTCCAGTTAAACTCCAGTGCCGTAATCGTAATGGTAATGTTAGGTCAGATCGCTTTCAAATCAAGTGTGGCGGGTGATGTAATCATATCATATAATTTAATAATAATAATTCACATGTGACATTCTGTCGAAACTCTGTTTGGCCATAATAAAGAGATCAGCAGAGTCGCGTTTTGCAATGTGCATTATTTGCCAATAAAATACAACGCCGACATCATACGAGTACAGGAATGCTGGCCGCTCTGCATTCACGCTATGAAAAAAGTCGGTAGCGACCAGCAAGAGTATTCCCTCAATTCCCCTTATCACTTCACAGCCAGGCCGACTGCACTCGCCTCTTTGTTGTTTGTCCCTCCAGGGCTGATTGAGCAGCGCGTGACTGACAGCCCGCGGGGGTGTTGTCCAATCAGCAGTCTGCCCGCGCCCAATGGGTGAGTCCGCACGCCTATTGGCTGAAGCGAGTGTGGGAAAGAATGCAGAGAGGGTTTCACACGAACTGGGAGCATGCGATCTATCTATAAATACCGCTGGCGTGTGGCAGTGGGAGAGTCGATTTGCCCTCAGAAGCGCTACGCCGCACACGCTCGTGTACTCATATGACAGCCTGCCGACTATAAGTCATATAGCCGATAAGAGGGACTTGCATTCGCTCTTGTGACCGATCTTGGCTACGCTCCGTTATTCCTGGTCACGCTTAAAATCCTAAAGAGCTCGTCTCTGTGTTTGTAAAGACCACCCACGGAATATAAAGACTTTTTGATTTTTTTGGGCATAAAGCGAACGCTGTTTTCGTTTGATCATGCCAGCCGATAATATGGAGAAGCAGACTGCATCCCCAATTGCTGGTGCCCCTGCCACTGGATCCCATACTCCGGATAAACCAAAGAATGCCAGCGAGCACAGAAAGGTAATTTCATGTGATGTGTCTTAAAAATATTGAATGCCTGATGACAGTGAAATATCATCTGTTTTTACATTCCGGCCTATCTGAAATTGAGCTTGTCGTGTCTTTGCAATATGTGGGTAATGCTAATAATGCACTGTATTCACATTTGCAGTCTTCAAAGCCAATCATGGAGAAACGCCGCAGAGCGAGAATCAACGAAAGCCTCGGCCAGCTGAAGACCCTCATTCTTGATGCTCTCAAAAAAGATGTAAGTTTAAATGGACGTTGACCTACAGCTTAAAATAAATAGATAACCAATAAATAAATAGATCATCAGCTATTAAGCAACGTAAACGTTAAAACTAAATTCGCAATTCTTTCTTCTCCTTTGCAGAGCTCCAGACACTCTAAATTGGAGAAAGCTGATATTCTTGAGATGACAGTCAAACACTTGCGTAATCTGCAGCGTGTTCAGATGACTGGTAAGTTGCACGTCCATTGCGATAAATTATAGATCTTTAAATAGAAATGTTCAGTGTGCATGTTTCCCTAATGCGCAAATTTAACAAACATGACTTTTGTTTTCTAGCGGCCCTGTCAGCTGACACAAACGTGCTGAGCAAGTATCGGGCGGGATTCAACGAGTGCATGAACGAGGTGACTCGATTTCTCTCTACCTGCGAGGGGGTGAACGCAGAAGTCAGGTCGCGGCTTCTCAACCACCTCTCCGGTTGTCTGGGACAGATGATCGCCATGAACTACCCACAACCCGCCCCAGCTCAACAGGCACACTTGGCTCAGCCTCTTCACGTGCAGCTTCCTTCTACCCTGCCCATCAACAGCGCCTCAATGGGATCGAAGCTCAGTCCTTCAGAAGCAGTCTCACCTAAAGTCTTTGGAGGATTCCAGCTGGTGCCAGCCACTGACGGACAGTTTGCTTTTCTTATCCCCAACCCAGCTTTCGCATCTGCAACAACCCCGGTCATTCCCCTCTACGCAAACGCAGGTGTTCCTGTTACAGTCAACGCCAGTCCTGTCCAGGCCAGCTCAGCCCCCACGGTGGCATCTCCTGTCCAAGGAATGACCTCCTTCGCGGGCGTTTCACAAGCCGTCAGTCCCGTCGGTGTCAGTGCCGGTGCAGAAAGCAATGAGCCCGTTTGGCGACCATGGTAGACTTGCTCAACCCACACGAACTTTAAAAACTGTTTTCCTGATGAAGAAATATAGAGAGTTCCGTTTTAAGGGACTATATTAACCTTCTGTTGGACACGGCACAAATGTTTATTGGCTGATTCCAAAATTTGGATGTTGTTAATGAATATGCTGTTCATTCACCAGAATAACACTTCATGTTTATAAAGTACTTTTTAAATAAAAATGATTAGTTTTGTACAAAGTTTGTAAAAGATTGTATCATGCCAAAGCTTTCTTGTTTCTTTTACGAGTGTTTGTTTGAAGCTGAATAAATCAAAATAACGAAATGCTTTTGTTTATAAGCCTTTTTATTAAGATTGCGTGTCTCTACAGAACCCATACTCTATAGAATTGAGTAATCTAGGATAGTAATCTTGATCATTTAAGTATTTTGTTATCAGATAATTCAGTGTTTGTCCTGTTTTTTTAAATTAAATTTTTATTTTTTTATGTTGCGTGTCTTATATTTATCTAAACCAATTTAGACCAATTTAGACTCCAGTGCTCAGTTCAGTTGGCACAGCTAGTTCATACGCAGAAATACTTTAGATGTGACTTGAAAAATGTTCAGCTTTACTTCACCTCAAAGGTCCGAATGTCCGTCAATACAAAGTATTGCTCTTAGTTTTAAGTTCTGGCGGGAAGAGCCTATATCACCCTAAAGTGTCGCAGGTTGAAATGACAAAAGCAATGAGAGGGTTTTTCTCTTTTCTTTTGCAAAAAGGTAATTAAACATCTGAAAAGGGTCTCATCCTGTATGCAGCGGGATCTTTAAGAAGTCCTAAACCCCCATTCATTGGCCTGGGAAATTCGCTTTGGGTTAATGTCACTAACAGATTGCCTCAGTGAAAAGAGAATATGGAAGACTCCTCTCCTCCTTTTGTGTACCGGTCGCTTTAGTTGTATAGCTGTACCTGAATAGCGCCTGGGGTGGGTCTTCGCGCCTCTTTTTCTAATCAAACTGATGAGTTGCTCAATCTCAAACTTTGTCATACTCTCCCAGTAAGCGGATCTCTCCCATACGAGTCTAACCTGGGTCGTTTATGTTATCCCTGGATGTAAACTTATCGCCCCTTTGCGCTTGAGCTCCGGAACTGCGAGACGTGTTGCGCGGGCTGTCGGCATGACGCTTGCCGTGTGTCTGCCACTTGCAGTCGGCAGCCCTCTTCGTTTTCGGATTAGGTTTCACATGCACCCTTGTGACCGGCGGCCCTGGGGCTTCCCACTTAACAACTCATTTCATCATGTTAAGCTCAGCAATGCTGAGATGAACAGGGTCTGAAAATGCATTAACAGATCACAGATGTTCTCCAATTCATTATTCAATATGTTCTTTAATTTGATTATTCGTGCGTTATTTTACTCAAATACAGGACGGCCCCAGATGAATTACTTAATTCAGCCTCCCTCGGTTCCTCAGAAACCCTCGGGGCTATTCTAAATCTCATAGAAAAGCTTGTTTTCGCACATGTGCATTGCTGAAACACTAGTTGGCAGTGTGTGGGCTCCGTGGCTTCTCTCTCTGCCTGCGTGTTTGAGTTAATAGTTCAGAGATGCCGTTGTGGTGCTGAGGTCGTGAGAACCGAGCGAACTAGACTGCCTGCGGCCGGGCAGAGCGCCAATCCGTAAATCCCCGCTGGCAGGCCGGGTCGTGCATTGGCCGTACAGCCTCTCTGGAGGTGAAGAGGCGCACACGCGTGGCCGCCAAGATGCAAGTTTCCAGCCAGAGTATAATAATTACAAGAGCCACTGGCCAACGCACACGCATATACGCACAAACATACAGAGAGAGCACGTAGGCCTTTCCACTGATACTTGAGAGTTGAAGATTAGCCTTTGGCTGTTTATATTAACAGGAATAATCTTAGAGAACATGTATTCTTCTGCAGCTGAAATATCCTATTCTCAAAAGAAATGATCTTATTCTTTACCTATTAATGATCTTACCCAGGGAAATGATCATCTGTTTTTGTGCATTTGTAGACAATAGCTTTGGCAGCTTGGTTTTATTGCATTAATTTACAACAGCTACATTCATTTGTCAGCTATGGGATTTGCCAAATCTTCTATGAATAAACAACCTCTAATGTTACTGTTGTTTGATTTGCCACTTTGGTGCACATCTTTAAATGTATTGTAATGAATAGTTTAGCAGTATGAGGTTAAGACTGGAGATTGCTGCTGAGTGTTATCAACAAGGTGTTGATTATTTTTGTGGTGACCAAATGTAGTGTTCTTTTTGACCACAAGGCGGAACATAACATCTTTGTTATGGGCTACACAGACCTAGTCAGATGACTTTATGATTTACAATTGTGCTTAGGGAAAAAAAGAATGTCAGCAGTAGACAAGATGTTTTTGTACTTCTAAATATGTGTGCATATATTTATATGTATTCGTATAAGACAGTTGTGACAGTAATTTACATGTCTGCCTTCAAAACCACATTAGTATACACATGACCCTGTCTAAATCTATGCTAGTTCAAAGTCACTCACTCACGAGGATGAGGGAGAGATGATCTGCATGCTTGGATATGAAAGCTCTTGGAGAAAGGTGGGGGGTAAGAGGCACTGTGTTCCAGAAAAAAACCAGAGGAGACTGACACACCTTCTCTCCACTACAGCACCTGTTGCCCAAGGAGCCATGAAAGACACAGTCATCAGCAAAATTATGGACAGACTTAGTTCATCATCCCAGAATGTACAGAGGACTGCGTACGGACTACAAGAACCTGCTGTTAAATTATTGACCACGCTTTGCAGTGAGCACACTGTGTTTACCCTAAACACAGGTTTATGTTTTTATGCAAAGCGGCAAACAGTTTTTGCATACGTATTGTTTTAAATATCTCCTCCAGTTTTTATGTCATCCAGACTGCACAGCTCATTTTTAAAATATAATCTAAATGTGCTGTATTCGTAGAATTTCACTTCAGTTTATTTTGACAATTTGTCTGTTCTTGGTCTGATATTAATAGCAAGGCAGGTCATATCTTCCTAGTAGCAGAAGCTGTGTGGTAGGGGAGGGAGGATCAACTGAGGAGACACACAGGGACGCACTACCGACCCTTATCAGATATCACAGCTCAAGGAGCCGCAGATCCTTGTCACTTGTCTGCAGGACATATTTCTGAGTCCAGGTTTTGCTTTTCAGCACAATCTATGGTTTCAAAAGACATGATGTCTTGGCAGGCTTTGAAGCCTTTGCGAATAGTACAGATTCCACAGGAGAAAGTGAGGACCACCCCCTGACAGTCAGGAGGCTCTTCCAAGTATTTATAATCCCATCTCCTTGGTGGCCTTGAAGAAGGCCGGCTTTAAATTTGGAAACACTTTTTATTTATGTTTTACTCGTCCTGAGGAACCTTTATTTATGTGGATCTGACTGGTCAGCTGTTGTCCTATTTTAAGTGAAGTTCTTACATTACAGACAGACTTTTAAAGAATACCAACATCGAAAAGTAAATAAAGAATGTGCAATACATTAATATTTCTGTTAATGTTTATTTTTTAAAAATTACATTGTGTTTGAGCATTTCTTTGTGTCATTCATTGTTATAAGTAAAGTTCATATATGAGTTTAAGTGTTAATAAAAAGATAAACTTATGTCTATAAATAAGACATGAATGCAAATCAACTAAAATTCTGAAAAGCTCTGAAAAGAATCACATATATAAAGACAATGCTGCAACAAACAAGATTAATAACAAAGCGGTTAACTGAAAAGTCAATCACAGGGCACGATCTGTGGGTTTTCTTGCTATGAGTGTACTAAAGCCTCCCATGTCTGTGGGATGCAGTTCTGAGGTAGTGAAATCAGTCTTCTCAGCATGGCATTTCCCCCGTGTACTGATCTCAGTAACAAAGCTCTACATTTTGGGCAAACTCCTTAACGCAATAGATTTTCAAGAAATGTGAGTCACTTTTAAATGTTTATCTGATGAATGGTAACCAGGGTGCCTTATGCAAGACCAAGGGAGTTGAACCAAAATCTTTTGTGTTTTTGCAATGAATGGCATAGTTTAGTTTCAGCTAATTTCTTAACTGAAAGTTCTGGCCGTTATGGATGTTCCCATACATTTTCACATCCTTTTAATCACTGATGTGAAAATATGTCTCTCTTGTTTTTACTAGACTGGCAACGAGCACAAGGGTCACTGCAAGGGCACAATCAGTGGGAGTGGGAAATTTGCCCCCTGTATGGGTGGTGAATCAGCCGCTGTCTCACCACAAGCCAAGACATGCCCTAGATAGACACCTGAGAGTAACTGTTCACTGCTCTGACTCATGTCATCTCTTTTCAAACCATCTGTGAGAATGTGTGTGTGCTTGTGTCAAACACAGAATCTTCACTCCTGTTTGTGCACACCCTAGAAACAAAACAACAAAGAGACAGCTTCAAACAATACATTAGTGCAATGTAGACCAAATCCAGTTTTCCAGCTAGGGGACTTTGATAATGTAACCTAGATACAAGGAAAAAACAGTTAATTATATTTTAGTGAAAACAGACTTACCTTTCTTTGTGGGTGATATAGGTTATAGGTTTAAAGGTGGTGTATGATAAATAATCTTAGTTTAATATGCACAGACAGCTGTAGCAACTGTAGCATTAGAATTGATGTGTGGGATTAGTGTGTGTGTGTGTGTGTATGAAATATTGGTGACAGACAGTCTAATCTTTCCACTTATCCAGTCGTGTGCCTTATTGTCCTCGTACAGGATGTCCTGGTATCTAGCAGGGCACAGGGTTGCTAGGGTGTGTGTGACAAAGAAAAGTCAAAAAGAAAGTACAAGACAAATCCCCTCACCAGATGTTACCAGCTTTTGAAAAGGTGCCTGGGAGTTTTCACGTCCTGCACTTTCCCTCCCCTCGTCTTGTCAAAAGATCAAATTGTTTTTCTTCCTCTCTTTATCATGCAACCTCATGTGGATCTGCCCTTTTAAAGCTCTTGAGTCAGACTGTGACAGGTCTCGTCCGGATGGGGATAGTCACAGTAATAAGAGTTTCTCTTCACCCCCACTTTTTGATCCCTATCCTCTCTGTTCTTCAAATGGGAAGATAAAGTTTGTTCATCATATTTGTCTTTCACTTCTTATGGTAAGTACGGAGCAGTGTACCCTCCACTTGGTGATTTTATGGTATTGATTCTTATGCATGAAACAGTCGAGTCAAGTGTCAATAAAAGAATGGCTTCCCTCCAAACAAAGGCACTTAGTGAATGGAAGGGCGAAATGAGAGCACAGCTGGGCACACACACACACACACACACACAAAACAGGGTGATACTTGGAACATAATGTTTCCCTGAATTAATCCTTACTTGTAGGCAACATATGTTGTTTCAGCTCCTAAGTATTTCACTTTTTCATTTCATAATAGTTTTAAGTTTTAAGTGTCTTGTGTCTTCAATTAAAAAATAACATTAATTAATTAAATCTAACGTCCTTCATTATATGGTCTTAGATATTGATCTCATAATTTCTTTCTTCTGTGTTAAAAGCTTTGGTGTAAAACATCCCATATCAAAAATCAAACACTCACTAGTCATTATGAATGTCAACTTGTCATTAGCCTTATGCCTTCACCTGTTCATGTGCAGGATTCTATCAGGATGGAAGTATTACAGAACAAACCGATGACTAATGTAATCAAACAAGATTAACCTAAACAAACATACTCTCATTCATAAAGACATCTGCCCAGCTATCACTTCATTTTAGGATTTACAAATGCATATAAATAAACAGAGGAGCTCTAAAGAGAAAATTCTGTCTTCACTGTTTCATTCTTATATCCTTCCATGTCTGTGTGGCTTTTTTCTTCCATGAAATACAAGCAATACAAACAGTAGGTCACTCATGCTGTGACAGCCTCAGTTACATTTACTTTCACCTGTACTAATAAAAAAGAAAATTCTTTAAATTTATCTTCTTGTCTTCCATGGAAGTAAATGTTTTAATATGGTTTGGAACAACATGAGGGCGACTAAATGATGACAGAATTGATATTTTTGAGGGTGTACTATCGCTTTAATCCTGGAATTCAATTTCATGGAATTTCTTTTATTCATTTTATCTCAAGAATAACTCTGTTCGGCAAGCTAAAATTGGAGCTCTTTGCTGCTAAACAGAAACTACCCAGCTAACAGAAAACATTCTCAGAACATTGGCTAATGTTCTCTAAAAATTGTCTCAAAATTATAAAAAAATAATTTCTGCAGTACTATTACCAGAACGTTTTTTAAATGTTATATATCATGTCAAAAATGTTATTCCTAAGGTGTTAGTGGAGCATTTTAAAAATGTTACAGAATTGAAGTGTTTAAATAACGGTTATCAGAAACATAAGGGAAATGTTTTTATCACCTAACGTTGTTAGCTTGGTGCCTGCACCTCTGCAAATGTGGAGACATGCCTTGTGTGACACCATATTTACACCCCATCTCGACTCAGTCTGGCTTTTTACCTGTGAGGGCATAACACACACAATGTAGTGTTAGTCATAATAGAGCACAGCACCAAATCAGAGAGTGAAACACAAGTGAAACCTGTATGATTTGAGCTATGATAGGTTGCTATGAATTTGTCATTGCCTGTGTGAAAGTTTGTTTGTGGTTTTGACACTGTTTGCGTGGGAGTGGATGTGGGTATGAGAGTGTGAGATGCCGCTCATGGTTTCCGCTCTGTGTTTGTGTTGCTCATTGGTTCCTGCCTCACTTTATGTGTTCTTGAAGAGGATCCCTGGAGCAGAACCACCATATTGACCGTTTCACCTATCCTGCATCCTACTGCATTGTGTCCACTCTTTTTCCTCAGCCAATCAATACCTCTTTGTGTCCATCTCTATCTACTGACAAATCATTCAGGTCAAATGCTTTTTGTGCTGCTGTCAGTCAAACTAAAGGTATGACTTCGTCATTTTCTCATTTGACACTTACATGTTTTAAATCATTTTTTTAACCATTTTACACACACACACACACGTTTACTTATCTCTCTAATTGGGGACATTCCATAGCTAAACTACACTCTCACCCTAAAATAAAAAAATCCTGCATTTTAACAATTAAAAAAAATTATTTACTATATTTTATTGCATTTTTAAAAATAAGGTTTTGCTCAGATTTGTCAGGTTTTGTTGACATTTGGATACAAACTTGTCCCCAATATATGGTTATACAATACCCCCACCGCTCGAACACACATACAGACACACTGTTATTGGCTGCAACATGGAGCATTCTTTATCAGTGTAAAGTTTATTTAAAAGTCTGTAAACCACAGTATCTGATCCAGTCTTGGTTTGAATGGGAGATTACTTCCTGTAAAGTGCTGTTTTGGAAGTGAACCAGTACATCCACCCACCTCTTGGTGTCTGCATGGCTGTACTCATCCAATCCTGCCTGGTGGATCTATGGCTTCCGTCCATTGACATCAGAATTTTTTTATCTTCATGAGTCGCACTCACCAGTACAGTATCTGTTTATCCCATTTAACATCCCATTCTTTTGATGTGACCACTTGCCACAGGCTTCCACGTTTCCATGGCCAATTCCAAAAACGTAGACACAACAGTTGCGCATAGGAAAACAGCCTTCTGCAGCCTCTTACTTCCTATAATGTCTGAGGTGATTCCGAGTTAGGAAAAGTTTATTGTTCGCATACTGCTTTGTACTGCTGGGCCTATCAGTCTGGAATGTCACACTTCCTTTGGAATATTTTTAGGCTAGACATTAAATCAAGGACAGTTTATCTATTATCCTCTGTGTTTGAGGATATGTAAAAAAATGCCTTAGTTTTTGGGGTGTGTTTAATTTAAGAATTGATTGTGTTTTTGAACAGCCTATTGTCTTTTAACAAATTTTATGACAAATCAATATATAAACTGTCAGGCAGCCGTGTTGGGTAATTTCCTAAGGGACTGTTTGCACCCAGTGGGGTGTACGGCAGGGGGGCAGTGGGGGCACTTTGGGTTCCCTGACCCTTCTTATTCAGGCGAGATGAGAGTCCACCAGGACTATGGCTATTGAGAAACTGTCAATGGAGGCGACCATCCAGTAGACAGGGCCGCTGATAACCAAACTGATGGAACAGGGTTAACAAGACATATTTAGAGAGCTTTTTCATTTCTACTGAATGAATAGACTGCAAAAAAAATCTTGGAAGACCCCTCTTTCAGCTTCTCACCATGGAACCTAGAGAAACTTTGACTTTCTGTCCTCCAGAGGAAACACCTGGGGACAGACAATAAAGACTGTGTGTGCGCGAATAAGCAGAAGAGACCCCCCGACTTTCTGTCTCACCTCAGTTTTCCGTTCTGGTGTGTCTGTTGCATTAAGATTTGTTACTTTTTTGGATTTGGCATTATGAATAGAAAATACGTATAATCACAGGGAGACATTCAGTTTTGGGCACAAATATTCCCACACTAACTTGTTGCTGTCTGTCTGTATGAACATCTTAGATTTTAAAACACAATGCATAAATGCACAAATACATAAAACATTATTTGTTTTAACTTTGATTCTTAAAAAGAGATGGCTGCAATATGGCATGAGTAACATTCACTAATTGTTTTAGTTGTTCAAATTACGATAAATTATACTGAATTGTGACTTAAATGAATACATGTATATACAGTATAAAATGGTAGCCTATAAGTATTATTTCTTTTCTTTCTTTTATTATCTATTGTGTCATGTGGAGTCCAAGAGAGGGTTCTTATCCCTATTCAATGTTCACTCCCCCAGCCCCCCGTGAGACAAAAGTCTGTGATGACATCATCTAGTTCCCTCAATGAGTAATCCACAGGGACAGCTCATGAGATGTCTTATTCAAGCTCAGATTATCTCCACAAATCCAGTTAGCAGCGAATCTGTGCCACTTCCTCAAAAAGCTTTCTCTTCTTTATTTTCAACCCTTTTTCTCCTTTCACATTTTTATCTTCGAAGTTTCTATGTGCAGAATTAGGGAAAAATGCAAAACAGGTTTGTTTTTTGTCAATAACTTTAAATTGTATCAGCCTTTTTGCTGTTTGTCTTTGAACCAGCTAATTTATTCACCCATTGTTGTTTTCACATTAAGCTCTAGGTCACTGTGCAACCACAGTTACCTTGTCACTCATTCATTTGCTTGTCCAATTCACAGGATTAATTATGCTAATTAAAGTTAATGCCACAAGTGAGCTCTTAAAGGTGCAGTTCACAGAAATGCTTCATGAATTCCTCTTTTAAAAGTCTTCTAAAAGTCTAATAAAATAAGTGGCTGTTAAATAGATGTTTGACAAAATGCAAAATAGTAGGTCGTATTGATAAGTATTCTCCCATCGAGGGCAAAAGAAAAAAATACAAATACCATATAAATCATTTAAGTCACTTTATGGTAAGTTGTAGGTTGTTTTAGGCTCCCTAAGTTACTTTTAAAAAGAATAAAGCTGCTTTCAACAAGAGCATTTTTTAACACAGAAAGTAAAAGCCTGCTAGTTATGTTAGCAACAAATGTGATTTCACACAAGCAATGTTAATTGCGAGTCAGCAGACTATAATACATTACATGAATATAATAAAATAAAATAAAAAAATAAAATGAACAGATCATTTGAAGTTAAGGTGATTCATGTCAGACCAACAGTGTTTTGAATGACATGGGGGAGGGAAAAATACTTAACATAATATATTAATTAGTTAAATTAAGAATGCTGAAAATGCTGGTTCATATGTTAGTATTGTCTATTTCTTCTCTGTATGAGTGTGTTCACTGTCTGTCTGTGACCATTAAAGTATTGGGTTTCCACACAAGCTCCAGGGCTAAACTGTTCCACTGCAACCATTTAAAGAATTCAGATGCTTGGCACCCACTGAATTTAATGGTCTCTTAGCAATTGTCTCATCATTCCATGGGAAAGACTGGCATAACTGCAAGTGATATGCCAAATCTGTACTTGATGCAAACAAAACAGATGAAGACATATCTCAGGAATCTGAGCTGTAGAGAATATTTTCCTCATGCATGGCCACAGTTTCAGTCAAAAGGTTGTCTACAATATTAAATCAATACGCTTTTAATATTTATACTTGGAATGCATATTCAATGTAATGTATAAATGAATGCTATTAAAACTTCAGAATGTGTCGCCTTGCTGTTGTTATGCTTTTAGAGGGGGCAAGCTATACGTAATGTCCGTATAAATGTAGGAGCAGGTGGTAAAGAGTCCTTTGTTAATCACTTAATGATGAATTCTTCCACTTTACATGCTGGCTTTGGGGGCTGTGTTTTACTCCTTGTGCAAGGGCTGTAGAAACTTTATAAAAAGTTTATTTTAGCATGAAATGAGTAGGCACAGATAAATGGCCAGCTCAAGGGTTTTGTCAGCCAATGCAGTCAGGGCTATTGGGGGTCTTCTGACCAGGCAGGTTGGGACCATATGTCATCATTCCTGGCCTTTGTGTGGGCGTGTCTCTGTGGCAACCACATCAGCTGGGGTCATTGTTTGGCTTGACTCAATAGCCCATATATTCATTGCTGGCCTATTGCAGGCCCCGCAACAGAAACAAATTGATACATACAAGCTCCGGCCCCATTTAGATCACATGACACATTTTAAAGGCACAGAAAAGGGAACATTTTGGCCTGTTGAAAATCTTGAGAAAAGATTGGTTTCCATGGAGACCAGGCGGTACGCCCGCTACGCCCCATTAAACTCAAATCAGATGTAAATTTCTTTTGCCCCAACGTCACTGTTTCACAGCCCCCTCCGCACTGCAAACACAAATTAAACAGTTTGTTTGCCAATTCACGTGTCATTTTAATGGCTTTTTATGCGTCCCGCCTTTGTTTAAATGAACAGAATAACAAACCGTCATTGATTTATAATATCCAACCACTTAAGTAGTCTGTCCACAAGAGCTTTCACACTAACAGGGTAATTAAACAGGATTAGTGGAGGAAACAGGGCATTTAATTCAAATACTTGTCATTTATAGTTACACTTTAATTTCTGGGCCTGAATATAATTTAAAGTGTCACATAAAAGTCTTGCTGATTGCCAGATTTATTTTTGTGTCCATTCACTGATGCTTGTCTTGTTTTATAAATAAAAGGAAAGATCAGTTTAGCCTTTATATAAACAAAGAGTATAACTTTGTGTACTATATACACACACAGCTGTGAATTGTTGCATACAATGGGGTCCAAAGTCTTAGACCACTGAAACATAATGATTTTTTTCTAATTTAAAATATATTAATACAATTTAAGTATAACAGTTTTGTAATTTATTAAACTTAAAAACTTTTTCGTTTCAAATTAATTTATCATTGTTAGAGTGACGTTGAATGTCCCCTTTCAGCTTTAATGAGAGCGTGGAAGAAAGCTGGCATGGGCTGGCATTTCTTTTTAAATTAAACCTTTCGTTAACATTTTTCAAAATCCCAAAACAATCATTTTTTTCCTGGTTTAAATAGGACTTTAAATCCTATATTTTTATTGTGATCTCAGACTTTTGGACAAAAAATGTTTTGTAGCATGTTAATTCTTATTCATTACGTTTTTACAAAATTACAATTGCAATTACAAAAAAGCAGTAAAACAGATTGGGAGCATATTAAATGATTGCGCCTTATTTCTAATTCCTGTGTGTTGAACTATATTTTGCTGTTAAGTTTGACAGATTTCTAGTGCTCTTGTCTACCCTTCTTTAGCAAGTCATAAATCCTGATCACTGTGTCTCTAATGAGGCCTGGTCCAAGCAGCATTTTTTCTACCTCACAAAAAAGAGGCTTATTTTACAGCCGTCTGTGTGCTTGTTTCTCTGCTGTTGCTAAAGAGACTGTTCCCGTCCCCTGACGGCACTAAGATCACTCTCACAATGGGCAGCTTTTCTGTTTTTTTGTTTCCCCTTTATGTGGATGTGATTTCGAGAAGCTGCATGGCAGTCAGGAAGTAGAAGCATGAAAAACAGGCAGTTTTGAGCCACTTGTTGATACCTCCTCGAAAACAGGAAGTGATGTGCCACTCTGATTGAGAAAAGAAAATATTTTGCTTAACTTGTTGGTGGGACATTTGTTCGAGTACGGTGTGCTGCGTGTCTGTTTGTTTTGGGTCCCATGCACTTTCTCTTGTCTCCTGTTATTATAATCATTAATGTCATTAAACAAGAATGGTTTATCCTGTGATGAAATTACATCGCTGGTGTAGCCTTGACTTACAGGGCTGATGGCATTAGTGCGTCATATCTGATCTGGCTCAGAAAGTATTCAAAAGACTGAGCTTTATTTTCTTCTACAGTATTACCAATTTTCAATTTGTTATAATTTTTGGTGATAATATTAATAAAATTCAGTTACTGTTTAGTCACCCTAAATTTTTTTGCGTTTTTGCTCTTGCTTCTCTCTAGGAGCAATGATAACTTTAACCCTAACGTGACGTCATCGCGTATTTTTGGTCGCTGTTTAGCATCACAACCAGCGATGCCGATTCGCTTTTCGATTCGCGATTCAGCCCCAATGATTCACTCACACGTTCAATCGTTCGGACCGGGTTTTCACTGAGTTACACAGTAACGGGATACCTCAAAACATAGACAGCGGTAACAGCGCTGGGTAACGGGGAATATTTACGTACGATCAATAAAAAAAAAACGTAGACCTTTCGACAACGCAGAGGAAAGTCTTTAAGGTTTTGTGTCTGTGTGTAGCGTTTGAACGATTCTGTTCTGCGGATTGATACACGTTCCTGTAATTCATTTTTGTGTCTTTGCAAAATATGTATGTAGCATGTAGTTACATTGCTACACATAAGCCAGTAAAGGTTATCCATGTCACCAGAATTTAAGATTTGATGCTGTTTTTGCCACTTGTAGGGGCGTGGCCACATTTCTAAGGATGCACTTGTGTGAGTTGGGCTGATGAAGCATGGAGCTAGCAACGCCGTGAATACGGATTTGCCTCCAGAGACATTACACTTGAATGAACTGTAAGTTTTTCTCAATATAAATATGTAAATAAACACAATGTCAAATGTGTTATCTACTGCTATCTCCACTGGTATTGCTGTACCTCTGGCCTGTCCCAGACAGAGTTAACTGTGGGCCGCAGGCCTGTTGCTAATTTGACAGTGTGATGAGTGATTACAGAAGTAGCACCAGCAATGCTAATTTTCATATCTCATTGTCTTCAGCATAAGCCCTCCCAATGTGACCGGCCCTTCTGTGAGAGAATCATCCATACAGTGGAGAGACACACATGTAAAGCACAGCGGTAAGGAGAATCCGGGGGCCACTCTGTCCCTCTGTTTTGCCCATTCATTCTCTCTCTGTGATTTAGTTGATGGAAAGGTCATATTTCAAGTGTATACAGAGTTATTGTGTTTGCTTCATTGGTGTGTGTTCAGGGACTCACTGGATCAGAGATGGATTTGTTAGTTTGTTTTTGCATGACTTTGTTGATGCTGCTGCTGCTGTTTTCTGTGTGTTGATAAATGTGACATGGTGTCTCAATGAAATATTGTCTAACACAACTGCTATTATGGTTATGGTGAAAGCAACCGCATTATGATAACATTATGACCATCGTTGACTGCCGTCAGAGTGATTTGCTTTGTTATAAATCATCTCTGTGACAGAACGCTTCCCAGAGAGCAGAATGAAGATTTATTGCGATTAGATGTTTGTGAAGAACTCTTCATCAAAATGTCACGCATTGTCTGTGACATTTCAAAAGCTCTACAGTCCATAGGTCACAATGAGAAACATCTCAGGAATGTTGCGACTCTTCAGTGCTAATGTGAAGGAATGTGACAGTCTCAGTCATTTAATTGTGTCTGCGTTTTATTCATGTGAAAAGTGGCATAGAGTGGATAGAGCAATGGCTTTGGATGGTGGACTGTCTACTTGTCTGGTGTTCACTATTCTCTCACTTGTAGTGCAAGACAGGGTGTTGCTGGTGGCCCTGAAGAAGCGACATTTACTCCCTCTTAGCCTGAATGACAGCCTGCCACAGACGGTGATAAAACCCTCTCAACAATTATTGCAAAATTATAATTGCCCATCTGGTTGTTCATTGAGGGTAACAAGGGTGTCCTCCAGGAAAATAAGTCAGGGGTATTGAGGGAAAGTTAAGAAAAGGCATAAGATTCTCCAGGGTCCATAGGCTCCAATTATTCAGAGATTATCCTTTCACGTCCAGTGATCTCGAATTGAATAAAGTTTGGGCTGTATTACTGACAGCTGGGTGCACCACTATAGGGACTGGAGGCGGATCAGGGCCCAGGGTTACGGTGTTAGTCTGGGCCTGACCCCCGAGGTTAGTGAGGTGGCATTATGTAGTGACAGCACAGAGGCATCCCCTCTTAGCTCTCTTCAAAGCCTGCTGGATAAATGCAGAGGGCAATCACATTAGGCAGATCTTTCTCTCCTTTTCTGTCTTTTTGGCTCAGCCTCTTTCTCTCTCTTGTGCCCTGAATTTTAAAGCAAAACTTTAAAATCCTGAAGCACACATGGGCTGGTGTCTTTAAAAGTTAGGTTAAGAGATGGGTCATGGGGGCCAAGCTGTTGCTTCTGATGTCATCCAGTAGTGATCATTTTTTGTGTCTTCTGATTGTTCATTCCCATTTGAATTCATACAAAAGTACAAACGTGAATGTTTTAGCCAAAAATGGATTCCATTTAAAGGTGCACTCTGAAATTTTAATTTTCCCCTTTAAAAACATTATACACACTAGGAAATGAATAGTGCTCAAATTATGTATACTCTTGTTGTTTTAATTTACATTGGGTGGGTTGGTTATGGGGGCTGACATGTTAAGATCACATGACCAACCAAACAGTGGTATACATTGTTACTTTTGTTTGCTGATTTAATGAATCATGGCTGATTATGAATACACATTTCTACAACACAATTGGAAAAAAATCTTTTGGTTTTAGCTTGATAATGTATCCACACAGCTACGTCCAAATCAGCTAACAGGGAACACTATCAAAACGTTGGCTAATGTTCCCCAAAAGTTCTCTAAAAGTTCATTTTTGCAGTAACCTTAGTAGAATGTTTCAGTGTTTTATACCATATATATTAATATAAAATTTTATTCTTAAGTAGTTAGTAGACTGTTTTAAAATGTTACAGAATAAAAAAAGTTTGAATGATGTTCTTATAATGTCTGAGCAATAATGTTAATACAATGTCTAAAAACTGGACATTTTGAACATACCTAGAACTTTCAAAATAATATTTTGTATGTTTTTGTTACTTAATGGAAACGTTGGGAAACATTCTTACAGCCTAAAATTGTTAGCAGGGAAAACAGCTGCCATTTGGCCAGTGCAACATAAGCAAAAAAACATTACTCAGTGCACCTACAGTATAAAGAAACCAGAATTCTTCTGCTTTAAATCTTGGATGTAATTCTTAGTTCTAATCTGCAAATCTGTTTACCGAAAGGAGTTGATCTTTGCAGAAAATGCTGCAGTAAGGCAAATCCTTTGGCAGGAAACCCCACACATAATTATTGAAATTACTGGTGACCAGTCACTTGTGTAAGCCAGACGTGTGGGTCATATCTTAGTTTGATGTTGATTGCTGGGTGATTACAGAGCACAGATACAACGCCCTAACAAGCTGCTCTCAGCGTTTCTGGGGTGGGCACCACTCCAGCTTCTAAAATGATGCTCCTGTGTATCTTCACTCCTTTTTGCCACCTTTCCTTGGGCTCTTCAGTTTTATGCTCTGAGGTCGGAACGCTTAGATCTCCTGACAAGTGTTGCCGAGGCCTCTCGTTTTTATCATGGAAAAAGGCTGCGGGATTCTCATGCCATCGCACAATGCCTAAACAAGCGGGTATGTCTAATTCAATTAAGTACACGAGACTGTGCCAGGCCTCTCCACTGCCGATGTGACAGTAGTAATGAGCCCAGGCTTTGAGCGGCCCTGCTGGTGGGGTGGGAGCTGGTGTAGGTGGGGTGGGTTTGATTTGGTGGTGGGGGGGCATGCTCTCCTTAATTCAATGCTGCTTGCAGACTGTCTTTGATATGCTGAAAACGGCTTGGAAACACTTATTTAGACCCTTTTAAATGGAATATTTCACATTCCGGTACGACTGTATGAGAGAGCCTTGAAAGAAGAGATACAGGCAGGCATTATATTTTAGGCCAGCAGAAGACAACTGGGTGTGACTGATTCTTTCTTTCTTTTTCTCCCTCTTTCTCCACTTCGTGGCACAGACACAGATGGCCCCTCATCCTTGCATGCCAGGGGCCACGCTGATTAAGAGCGGATGTGAAAAACAGTGGCATATAATCTATGAAAGTCTCTTTGAAGATGAATCAATAGAGAACGGCGACTGAGAACACACTGCGTTTATGTTCTTTAGCTGAATATAGTGCTTCACAATTCTGAAGACATCAAACAAATAAATGAGTCCAAAGTTTGGTTTGGGAGATGCTTGGATATATTATAATAAAGAAATCTTGGTGAAATACAAATGAAGTTATATTGACAGTGTCTGTGGCATGCTGTTGAATACCTCAAACTATTTTTGACTAGTCTTTCATTGTGCTGACAGTTATGGGCCACACAAATGCTGTCAATAGAATTCTGAGTGAGAATGATTTACTGTTTAAATTTGCACTACTGTCATTTCAAAACATGATACATGCTTTTTACTTTTTCTACACTGAGGTAAATTATTTTGCCAGATTTTGTACTTTTGTCCTGAGTTTGTCTGAATGTTTATTACAAGTGTTAAAACGCTCTGTTTGCCATTTTATAGACACTTTGACACCTCGTTGACTTTGACGCATCTCTCTGATTGGTCCTCTGACCTTTAGCCTTTCCACTCTGATTTGGATGTTGGAACCCTTTTGGCATAATTTTAAAAACAAAAAAGAAACAAACTTATAACAAACAAATCAAAACACTCAGAGTGAACGAATACTGAATGAATGCCAAGAGATAAAAGGAACGAGTGGGCGAGCACAGAAATTCTCAGTGACAAAACCTTACACACGGTCTTAGAATAAACTGCATTCTTATGCATTCCAACACTTTTTACTCTGGTTAGCAAACATCAGACCTGGACAGCCTTTAGTTTCAGTTAAACTCTCCAAAAAGCCCTCCCGCTGTTGCTGTGAAGCACCGATTCTCAGTTGCCTTTAAAAAAGCCTCTTAAACGTTTGACTTTCTCACAGAAACAGCTTGCTAAATGGCATTTCTGTAATGGACTCCTGCTAGGGTTCATATGCGTTGTATACCCACACTGCCCAAAGTTGTGTCAACACCATTACCATAAGAATGCCCTAAAAGAAAAGTTTTTCGGGGTGTAAAAAAATCTGAAACTATACAATTCTTTGTTTTCCAAAGAAAAAAGATTTGAATCAAAGACATTGATGGTCATTTTTTTTGCCTTGGATGGAAAAGTGGTGCTGAATGAATATCTTATTTACATGCCAATGGAAAGGGGATGTGGTTTTAAAGGATGGGAAAAGCAGGCCCTCTATTATGGAGGGTGCTGGTAGCAGGGGCCAGGGCCGAGTGGGAGCCTCCCTGCCAGGCAGCGGTTAACAAGGCGCTGGCTGAATTAGAGAATGGCAATGAGTTTTTAATTGGTGACACATTATATTTATCAAGCTGACAGCCAGAGTCCTGCGCCGGGGCCTTTCTTGTTTTGTCCCATGCTGTGCATTATTTCCCCCTTGGTGCCCCTGCACGATGCCCCCCGTCCAGTCAGTTCCCTCACGTGTGAAAAAAAGCATCAAAACATAATAACTGAGCGGTAAGTTGAATGATAACATTGAATTATTCATTAGGGCTGCTTAAAGTGCTGGATAAATCAGGCCCCCTCAGCCCTGACAAAAGGCAAGTCATTGTTATCTGCCAAATCAGCATGGCACTTTAAGACCTCACATAAAGGCAGATCCTTTTCAGAGCTGTTTAGCGAAGCTGACGGAGCTCTTTGAGGGACAGAGGCAAAAGTTATTAACAAGTGTTTAATATTTGTATGGGAGTGGTTGATCGTCTTCTGCAAGTAGTCTGTGAGTGTGATTCAAAAAGCAAAGATGATCTCTCAGGTGATAATTATCAGCAAACAGACTTTATGAGCTGAGCATTTGCAGTACATGAATTGTTAAAATAATGGTTTGATGATTATTGATATTAACTGAAATGACTGAAATTAACATTAAAATGTGGTATATGTGGTGTATGTGGTAATGTCTAAATAAGCCGGTTGTTTTGTTTATTTATATATATATATATATATATATATATATATATATATATATATATATATATATATATATATATAATATATATAATATGTATATCCCATAACATTAAATTATTTTATTATCATTACTTCTTATTTTGCACACTTAGGCTAAATAAGCTAAATAATTTTGAAAAAGGTTTTAGAGCTTAATAAACAATATTCATTCTGGATGAAGATGAAACCTGCTTATATATTCATGATAGGAACAGATAATGTGAATGCAGATAACAGAGCTGAAAGTAGATTGTGCTCCTTTTATCACAGTTTGAAACTTAAACATTGGCGTGTTTGAGGAGCAACAGGATTGCTTCAGAGCTCAAACAGATTCGGGGGAATCTTTTGTTGACTCTCTGGGGAGTAGATTTCAGGGCAGCGCAGTTCTGTGCTTCATAATAGACCCGAAGAATGGGAGTGAGTGAAGGGGGCCTAATGAAATATTTAAGATTTTGGCCAAAAAGGGCCTTGAAAGTCACAACAAAGGATTTGCTGAGGGCTCTTATTGTGCAGCGTACCGGCGGAAGCCACGGCCAGACCACTACAGATGTGATGAGGGCCCATATTGAGCGGGGCTGTGCAGGCTCTGTTCACAGCTGTGAGCTTGCGCTTCCGACTGGGCCACCAACCCCCTGCCTTTGTGCTCCATTGTATCCAGCACAGAGCACCAATTTTACACAGAGCTGATTGCACAGCAACGCCTTTGTATCACTGCTGAAATAGAGCCCCACCCAACCTTACCAAAGACTCTCCCCCTTCCCATGTCTATGTATCACTAGCATCATTCTGTTACCCATCCTGTCTATCTGAGGTCACTTAAAGGATGATAAGGTGATGAATCTCCTTTTTTATTGGATGATATGAACACTTAAGATAAGCAGAGTCTACAGTGTAGTCTGGCAATGTCCCCCCTTGAGAATCTGCCTATTTAGGGCTTAATGGTTGTTGATTAATGGACCCTCTATTCAGTAGAACATATGCCATTTTTGGATTCTATAAGAGCTTTATGTTGAATTTCTATGCTCTGTGTCACAAGGTCAAGGCAAGCTTTTTAACACACCACACGTGAAAAGGAGGTGATGCATAATTTACTCAGAAAGCAGCTATTCATGGGCTGGTTTAAGCTCACAATAACGATTTCCCCCGTTTTAAGGGAGGTTGCAAAACATCAGTTTAACCTCTCCTCTTGCTTGTCAGGTGCATCTGCTCATGAGTTTGTGGATCTTTCAGATGGAATGGTCCTTTCATTGCTGCCTGGAAATGTACAAGAACAAGCGCATTGAAAAAAACTACAAATGTTTTGGGCTATAGAGAGCTAAAATCAGCACTATCCCTTTTTATTCAAAATTTGTAGAGGATCATTTTGACTGTAAATGTTTTACATGGCAATTTTGTTTAACCCTCATGCCATCTCAGACCCTTATGACTTTCTTAGGAATACACAAAAGGATTGGAAGAATATATTCTGATCATCTGATCATCAGTAACACAATATCCAAGATGACCTCTTCCATGCCAATAGATGGGGGGCCAGGAATAGCTGTGGTCACCATTTGTTTCCATTGTATAGAGTAAAAGAAGTTTGATTCATTCTGCAAGATACCTCTTGTTGTGTTTTACACAAAAATAAAGTCACCGGGAACTGTGATGTAGCAAATTTTCCTACATGACACAGAATTTTACAAATGAAATTTATGGGTGCACTATCCCTTTGAAAATAAATCTACCATTAACCCCAAAATCCAAAATTGTGTTCTGTCACATTTGTCTCTTAATGAGCTGTGCTTTCCAGAGGTTAGATCCTGCACTGCAACTTATCAAAAATGCCCTCATCACATTCCTCTCTGAAACCAGTGACTTGAGTGGGGTGTAGGTTCCTCGTCATATTCCTATTGATAATAACTCTCCACATGAAGAATGCCACTTTGAAATGTAGCCATTATACAGCAGTTACACCCTTCAGTGTCCGTCTCATTGGGAAATGTGTAGAAGCGCAGTGTTGTCGGCAGCAACTGAACCAGAGCTTATGGCAGACAGAGAATAATTCATTGTAGATATGGATGTCTCAGTGTGGGCTGAGAGCATTGATGTAAACCAGAGCCTCTCTCTGCCCTCCTCGTGCACAGCGGCCGAGCCTCATCACGGCCGTGTGTTTCCCCTCTCTCCACAAAGACCTGTCACGTTTAATGGCCTGTTGGCTGAGTGGGCTGCTGTAGCCCTCTCCAAAAGAAAGGCCAGGAAAGAAAGGCTCATAGACAACTAATGCAGCTTAATATTCTTTAAAAAGGTCGAGGGACAATTAAAGGAGTGTTTCCCATGGTTCTCCCCCAGCGGTTTCTGCCCGCCTGCACAGCAGCTCGGCTGTTTGATGGGGTCTGAATACATCTTATTGATGGGGTCAGAGATTAGAGGCGATTGGGTCCGCTCTGAAAGGGGCCGTGCGTGGCCTCTGAGAGCCGCTCCGCAGAGCCACATTCAGCTAGGCCTCACTGCCTGCTTCACACACCAGCACATTTGCTCTACTTCTCCGCCTGCAAATGCTTTTCAACAGAGCTGCCCCATTCACAGATACAGGCAGGCCGATGCACGTGCGGCCGCTCTGTGTTCTCAGAGAGAGAGAGAGAGAGCGTGCAAGTTTGGGTTCTGTGAATGAATGAACATGCTTGTATGTTTGCGTGCATGAACTTGAGCGTTTCTGCACACAGTGTTTTGTAAATGGAAGCTTAATTGGTCAGTCTATCTAAAATTTCCTACTGTTAGCTGCTGAGTTCATCTTAATTTTGCATCTATGCATTTAATGCATTTAATTACATTGTAGCTGTCTTCGACATTGCAGGGATGGTGCATAATCCCAAAGCAAATGCTCAGTTATTGATGTCATTATAGAAAGTGCTATTTGCACTTAGATTGTATAGATTGTTTGATAATGATTCATTACACTTCATCTCATAAGTGTACATCAATTAAACATGTTTCAAAAACGGTTCAATTTGTCTAATCTAAGTTACAAATTAAATTAAGTTACAAAAACAAACCACAGAGAGCCCCTTTAAAATCTAGAAGATGATTTTGTAAAGGAACAACTGTTAATAGCTTAAAAACATGTTTACTGAGTTTCAGTGCGAGGTATTAAGTTTCCCATCACTTCTCTTTGTGTCAGGTAAATTAACTGTTTATTTCTCATCGGTTGTATGTGAAACATTCCCACTGATCAGTCATTGCACCAGACTGTTAAACCATTTCCTCATTTATCTTCAGGAAGTGGCATCCTCATGTGGATGTGGGCAAACAACTGTACATCTCAAATGTTTTGAAGGAACCCCACTCTAAATCATGTAAATGTAATGTTTTACCCTATAGATAGGAACACATTTACCATTTACTACAAATTTTGCCTCAAACTCCTAATTTACTGCTAATTAATAGTTAGTAAGGTAGCTGTTGTTGTGTTTAAGTGTATGTATGGGGAAGGATTAAGCAATGTACAATACAATAAGGCAGAATGAGGCATTAATATGTGCTTTATAATATCCCATATTCATCTATAGGGGTTTACCAGTGTTTTACCCTATAGATGTTTTACCCTATAGAGGATACTGTTTGTAATACTTTTACATAAATCTGGCCTCTGTAGTACTATAGACGTCTTGAAGACGTCTTGACATAACTTACAAATTAAAATGTTGTTCGTAATACTAATTTGAATAAAGATAAATGCTTTTCGTATAACGTTTTGCTTAGTAATACCGTTTAGCATCACTCTGCTGTCAAAGATGGTCCGGGGTACTCAATGCCAAATCCCAGTAGAGTAATGTGTTCTGTCTGTTCAGTCGCCTGGGAGGCTGAAACATCATTCTGGCACATGTCTGAGATGTGGCCTGCAGAACAAGTGTAAATATGCAAGTACACTTTCCCTGGAGCCAATCCCACAATTTTCATTACCCCACAGACCTTAACTCTATGCAGAATAACATATGCTTTGCAATCAGTTGGAAGCAAACCATTAAATAATTGTAGCGCTTTTATATTGCACAGGAAAAATCTGTTTCTTATTTGCGATTTAGACAATACCTTGGTCGTATATTGGCCACTCTAATCAGGTCGTCTCTGATAATCCACTGTGTGCAAACTACTATTCCGTGCCAATGGAAAACGTTTTAAAACACTTCTCATTTGGGAGTATGTAGATGCCCTGAGGGAAAGTGGTGCACAGCTGTATTGTACAAAGCTGCTGTAATTAGGGAAAGCTTTGGGTCAGTGAAAGCACAGGGTTTTGTTTGGCTTGGTCTCCGCATTCAAAGGCATCTATAGAACCATCAAAGAAAAGAGCCCCAATTACTGCACTGAGCGTTTTGATTTTGCTTTTCATTCTGTGTAATTAGGAGGCAGCTTTAAAATATTTAAAGAACCCACTAGATTAAATTTTTGTTTAATGTATCATTAGGGCAAATGGCATGCCCTTGCCCAGGTGCTCTATGACTAAGTACAATAGAGGAGATTGTTTAAAGCGGAACTGTGTATCAGTCATTGCTTGTTATGCGTTGTTAGTACGTTGTTTTACCTTGTTATACGTATAGGCCTTGCTCCTTGGTTTCTAAGAAGTCTTAAATGGGGCCAGACTTTCCATTATGCAATTCCTAGTACATGTATAAGAGGCTTTGTTTTACAATAAACACAAGATTTTTTTTGGTTTGTATAGTTGTATTCTCTTATCTTACTAACAAAATAACAATTTTGCTGTCATTATTACAATCTCCTGTTTTTCATCTTGAGCTGAAAGGATGGCATGGTTTCTTGTCTAAAACATATTACTGAACTTAGCATATGGATTTTTTTATTAATGGTAAGACAATTGAGAAAATGTTTTCAGTTGGATGGTGCATTATGCCAAAACAAATGTTTTTAGTTATTGATGTCATTATAGAATATGGTATCTGCAGTTAGCATAGATTATTTTATAATGATTATTTCACTTCAGTTTTTGTCTACGAGTGTGTCTTAGTTACCTGTTTAGTGGACAAATTAGTTTTTACCAAAAAATAAGTCAATACAACTATATGATTATTTAGCTGTTTTCTCTTTCATATACAGTATTTAACTAACAATGTAAGTGATTCAGTGTTAGAGATTAAAATAAAGCCAAAATAAAGAAAATTTAGCCACATCAGCAAACTGTTGTTATTTAGACCATTTATTATGTTGCCATTCCTTATATAGTTACCAGCCATGTCAGAATAACTTCTGTATTTACTTGCTAAAGCTAATTTTTACTTGCATGTGCCACTTGTTGAGTGGTATTTTTGGACCCTGCTGGGCAGTATCGCTTGCTTTATGCAAAATTCTATTGTAACTATGGCGAAATATTACATGACACACAGTCTCCCTTCCCTATAGTAAATCTTATTTGTTGACACCCACTATTATCTGTCTAAATGCCCCTGGTGCAGTTTGAGACGCACAGAGTTCAGCAGTTGCTGCAGGCTCTTCTAACCTTGCTGAGGGGTGGTTGGGGGTTCATGGGAAAGATCTGAGTGTGAAATGTTAATATCCCACAAGTGGCCCGGGCTGGTGGTCACCATATTAATAATATGCTACTATAGTCCTGGCATGCGACCCAAGGATACATTCCTGCTGTAATGGGCAGCAGCTGGACCGGGGTTTCCGGGAGGACAGCTGAGCGCTGGCGGATACAGAGGGACACCCCAACCTTTCCGACCTCTCCAATGTACACGGGGTCTTATCCAAGAGTTATGGTTGTTGGGTTAAATTGCACTTTGTCTTATACCCCCAAAAAAACAAAACCCCCAGACTACTTTGAGATTGTCTTATAATTGAATGCTATTACATTCAATATTATATATACTGTAGTTTTATATATGGAAAAGTCCCATCATGGCCGATGAACAGCCTTCTTTTGGAAGCAGTGCTTTTAACTCTTTGTCAGATCCCGAAGTAGCAACATATGGTGCCATTATTAAGCACTGCACATACATTTCAACATACTGCCTTGGTGCTTAATGGCCCTCAGGAGACACAAAAGGTCATTCAGCTAAAGTCCAGCGATTACACTCTAATGAGTTAAGTCTCAATAGGCAAGGGTTAATAGGGACATTTTGGAACTCTGTGGTCATGCAACTAAAGGGGATGGTTGTTTATGTAACTTATGTATGCAGAATTACAGAGGTTCATGATGAACTTATTTACAAAGTGATTGTTTTATGTGGTGCTTCATCTGCACTACAGTTAAAAACAAACAGATTTACATTTTGCCTTGATCCATTCTCTCTCTCAGATCGGTTTTGCAAGCTGACCTTGGCATGGCATCGCAGTTAACTTCCACTTGCCGGGAATATGTTTTGAAAAAGCACCTTCTTTCTGACACACAGACCTCAGTCTTGGCCGGTGACCAGCGGACGAGCAGCATTGGCAGCGCGACCGTGAGAAACAGGGGGGCGACACCCAAATGTCAGCACAGCTGCAGAACTGCTGAGCATAAAAGCCTAATTACAGAAATATGCAGCCTGAGGCCTCCCGACAGTGAAAACAGTGCTGTGTTTGACTGGACGCTTCCAGAGAGCAGCGGTAGTTTAACGCGTCTTGCGCTCTGTGACGTGAGATTTACTGAGAGTTTGAAGAATTCCACAGCTGCCGCCTGACATCAACCCGGTGTTTGGGGTACTAGTTTTCTTTTCACCTCAACATTAACCAGAAAAGTAATTATTATAGCTATCATTACAATAAAAAGTAAAAAAGTTTTTTTTTTACTCAGGCAGTGTATAGTTGTTATTTTTTGTTTTAAAAGGTCATGGTGATAAAGTTTAGACAACAAATAAATATAAACTTGATTTGATATTTAAGTCTATCTATAGCTGTATATTTAAAATTTATTTTGCTGAACACAACATTGCAAAATTTAGATTTACCTAGTTGATTTCAGCTTTGAGCTATTATTTAACGGCAATAGCCGTTTCTTTGCCCATTCAATTTTATTAAAATGTTCTACAGTTCTTGTTGTATTTCTGTGTACTTCCTCACATTTATGTCATATGTTTAGGCATGTGTTGCTGTGATTCTTCTCATGCTGTTAATTTATCATGCTGTGGTGACTGGGTGTGTGTTACTTCCAGATCCATATTTGGGGTGTCCTGACTCCCTGCATTCAGGGGAAAGTGAATGTGGTGAATATGCTGTGATATTCTAGTTGGTCTGTGCTTTATTTTATAACGCACATTAGGTTACAATGCCATTATTAAAGTATTTTTGGAAAATGTAAGATTTGGTTCTACGATTAAAAAAAATAACTTTAAAGCTGAACCTCACAAAATAATCAAACCATGATTAACTAGTTCCCAGTTATCAGCTCCTCTCCCCCATAACCAATTTCACATGCAGGTTACACACATGCCTCTATCAAATGCATTGCAACATGCTTAGTTCTGTATAAACCACACAGTTTTCTTTCTAACACATTATCAGATTGTTACAGTCAGTGCTCTGCATTTTCCCCATAGGGGCTAAGCTTTGAAGTGTGCCGACTGTGCTTAGGTCATGTAAAGTTTTGATTGTCCCTTATTTATGTACCAGAGAGTTGCTCTATTGGGTTGTTCTGTGTTGTCATTGAAAACAAAACCAGCACACAAAACTGCAGAACAGGGACTAATAGTTTATATAGGTGCATTAAAATGATACAAATGTAATATGTTAATAATTCCTGACAGTTTCTTTGCTGGACTTAAAGCAAGCACAGGCATGATACAGTACTTTGTGATTCCCACAATAGACATTATTTTATGCATATATGTTTTTTCACATGCATTATGTGAGTTCTGCATTGTAGTGTTAGTGATTAACTGCATGTGTAACCATGCTCACCCCCGTATGTTAAACTCGTGTTTACACGTGATATGTCTGACAGACAGGTTTTAAGAGAGATGGGACGCAGTGCCTGCGGTCAGGAGGTGGGCAAAAGAGGGTAAAACAGTAAGCCAGGGAGAGGAGGGAGACAGGGAGTGTGTGAGTGAGAGCGAGAAAAGCACAGAGAGCCTGTACTTGTGCCTTTCAAGGTGTGTTATTTGTTCAAGGCTGTCCAAACATTTACAGAGTGCTGGCAGCCTAGGAATGCAGAGGCAGGGCTGAGGCGGGCGAGCTTCAGCCGTGGGAAACCTCTGCTCCGATCAACCTCTGCCGGCTCCTTCCCCCTCGGGCAGAGTGTCAACATACCCGGTGCCAGAGATTTGTGCGTCTGATAGTGACAAGTCCCGTCAGCAAGCCTGGTGTGTGCGCACAGGCACACACACATATACATACACACACCCATAAGCACGCGCACACGTTCCCAGCAGCACACAGGCGATCTCGCCGCCTCCCTCTCTCACTGACACACTTTAACAGTCGGATGAGGAAGCCTGAGGCACCCACAGGCGAACACACACACACACTTACAGTAAATACATGCAGCCCACACTCAAATACAAAGACTGAGTGTTTTTACTCTCTGATGCGGCTAGCTGTTAAATTGTTTTTAACAGGACGAGAGGAGATACTAAAACATTTTTAGAATGCACTCTATGTGCCATCCAGATTGAATAACAATGCATACAGTACATGCAAATCAGCTATGACACATACTAAAAACATGGCAATAATCCAAATAAACTAACCACTGTTGGCCATCATACATTCAAGGACAAACTCGAGGGGTTTGCAATTCGCAGATGCATTTGGCTATGTTTCATCCACTTCAGCTCTGTCACGACTGAGGTCATATTAAGGAGTTATTATTATAGGGCTGAATGCAGAGCGTGCTCTGTTCTCTGTCATTTAGTTAATAGCTCTGCACATTGTGTTTTGTGTGAGGTGTATAGTCAGATGGGTGTGGTTGGGACACAGCAGCCGACAGTGAATGGTGATAAAGCTCTTCAGACTGCAATAAACACTCTCACATGCTACGTGAGTAGGAGTGTCCTCTGTGTGTCTCCTTATGAGTGTTTGTATGCCTAAGTGTGTGTGTGTGTGGGAAAGAAAGAGAGAACGAGATAGACAGAGTTTGATTGATGCATTTTGTCATGCACACGTCAGTGTTACCACATCTGAGAGCTTCACATGATCACCACCTTAGATCAAAGTCCAGAACTTGCAAAGATAGCCGTAGCAAACAAACTCAAAGTATTGCAGTTCAAAGGAGTTCTCAAATGGTTAAATATTTGTCGACTGCTTGTCATCGAGCTGTACCGGTGGAAGCAATTCCATACGTGCAACTTTTTGTTGAGCATGAGAAACATGCCTGGTCGAAACCCAAAGCAGGAAGCCTGTGGTGTCTGATGGCCCGAGGCAGGATGCATGCCATGCTGCTGCCGACTGGAGCAGAGGTGAGCTGTATAGCTCAAGATTTCCAGAGCAGTTTGAATACAGGCCATTTATGTGTTCTATGAGATTCTAGGAGCAGTTTCAAAATACAGAATATTTCTGTGTTTATATAAAGTTTGACCCCCCATGTAACAGTTTGAGAAAAGAAAACAGGTCATCATATAGAAGGAACATGAAGTGTTCCTGTAGCTCAGCTGAAGGAAGAACATAGTGCTAGCAACCCCAAGGTCATGAGTTTGATTCCCAGGCAACTGATAAACTGTTAAAACATATTGTTTGAATGGTCTATAAAGATAAACGTGTCTGACGAATGCGTATAGGTCATTACTGAACATCAGTAATGAGATCTGACAGCATGCACAAATGAAGTAATAATGTCAGGCTTAGCGGCATTATGGCTGGTATTTACCGGATTATTAAGTGTTTGTTTTAAAGTGACAGATAGAACAATATAGAGCGAAACTTGTTTTAACTTTCCCACCTCACGGTCTATACATGTATGTTGCTGCTGTTGTCTTCTGGTTGCAGACACCTGCTTACATGGCTCGTAAGGTCAGGTTACAGCGATGAGGCAAGATCTGGCCAATCGGCTCCTGTGAGAACAGCGGATGAAGGTGGTGGGAACTCTCCTCCCTTCTTTTCTCTCTCTCTCTTCCTCTATCTCTGCTCTGACGGCTTTACGCAGCCTTACCTGGGAAACTCACAGCAGTGAAGGGAGGGGCCAGCAACCTGCCCACCTAATGAATACAAAACAAAACCTTTTACCAACAGGTGAGTTACAGAAGTCAAGTGTGTTCAATTTACTCCTTTTTCTTCCTCTTATTCCATTCATGCTATTGGGCTTTACATCAGCCTATCTTGGCACTATTCAGAAAAGAAAGAAAAGAAAGAGAGAAACAAAGTGGAGCCAAAGTGTGGGAACTTTTCCTGCTTCTTTTATTCCAATCTGAGTGGTTTCATTGTTGTTAACCCTGTAGATGCCAGCTGGAGTGCACCTGTGGCATATCAGCACATTGTCATGGGGGCATGATTTCTGTCCTGAATATTTTAGCTTCTTATGTGAATTTATATGTAAATATCGGTTCAGGTTAAGATTTTCTTTCTATATTGTCTTTTTCTTTTTCTTTCTTTTCTACATTCTGTCTTTGTCTTGTTTTAAGTACTTTTTTATGTTATTTGTAATGGAGTGGTGTAGGTTGTATAAAGGCATGTCTGGATGTTTAGAGCTTCCTGGGTCTGCACTGTGAGAATTCTGTGGTTTCACACATTCACTGGGCTAGATCCAACACTGCCACCCTTAGGTCATATAAAGTATTATGAAATACTGTAAATGGTATGAAAATAAAATAACCCTTTTGTCATATTTACAGTAATTTTTGTCATGTTTATATGTCCTCATAGCGACCAGAGCATCAGTTCGCTAGGTATCTGTGCAATCTGTTATTGAAAGCCACAAAAATTACATATTTTATATATGAATGAAAACACATTTCTCAATGTTTTAAAATTTGCTGGAATTGTTTAAAATATGTACATATGCAAACTGGACCATGTGCGACTGGATGCATTCGCGTGTGTGTTTGCATGTGTGTTTGTGCGTGTGTGTGTGCACAGTTTTGCTATTTTTGTGAGGCTGTCATAATGTAATAAATACTGTTTTTCTCTGAGGGTATGAAACAACCTGTGCGCGCGTGTGCGTGCGTGTATGTGCGTGTGCATGCGTGCCAACTATGCTTGGGTTGAATATAAATGGAAGAGGCAAGTATATCTCTATCACACCTTAGTGTGAAATTTGCCCCTTTACATTTTATAAGACTACTGCACCTACATTTCACTGCCTATAACTATAGACAGACATTGTGGTGCATTGAACTGTCTGCACTATTGTGAAGCAGGGTTTTGTTCGGGGACATTTTCTCCTGGGAGCCAGTTTTAAAAGTTAGTCTTCTGATTATTGAGGCTGCATGGCACTCTTCATGCCATCTTCATCTGGTACCAGTCATTACTTCAACAAGTATCAGTTTTTAGCCTTTTCTGTGCTTAATTATCATATTTTGTTGAAGGACTGAGCGACACCAAGACTATTTAAGTATACAGTATTTTCGAACCTTATATTTTGTTAGGTTCTAGGAACGTATTAAAACAAATTTGACTTGTTTACATGTTATAACTTTCTACTGTAATCATCTGGAAGTTTCCTGAGAACGATTTGTTGTGCATTGAAGCATCACACACAGTTACTAAACGCTTGTTTGGAATGTGTAGAGTGTGTTGTGGAAGTTGATTAGGAGCAGGAAGCCTGAAGGTGTGGACAAAAGTAATGTTGAGAGATTCAGTAAAACATTAACAAAGATGTGTTAGAAGACTTTACTTACTCAGTGCTGAGCTCAAACCCAGACAACACACATTCTTTTGTGATTCCACAATGCAAAGCAGACATATAAAGAACACTACACCATACGTGGCTTTGATCTGTGCTCTCCCTCCTCAGTTCTGGCTACAGGATTGGGTTCAGTAGACTCAGACACAGAGCAGGGTTTGGCACCACCTGTTCTCTCACGTCGGTTCTGCTCTCTCCTTGCCGCCTTCTCTCACCTTTGTCCACAGTTCATGGGAAATAAGGCCTCACAATGGAACGCAGGCTCTGCGTCTCATGTCGGTTTTGTGTGCACTGTAGAAGCTATTGGGTTACGTCGCAGACGACGGACAATAACATCATGTAAATGAGTCTGGATGGGGAGAGACCGGGCTGAGAAGAGGGCAGCTTGCTGGTGTGGAGAAAACGGGTCTGTATTGGTGGAATTGATCTTGGGTTCCACCCTGGGGAATGGACCTGGTGACTGGACACTCTCCATTCACCTGTGCTCTGATTTCCTACTCTGGCCATAGAGATGGATTCTGGTGACTAACGTGTGATTGTATACTTGGACTTTTACTCTACACGGGAAAGAATATCCTAATCAGGACATGCTCAGAGATATGTCTGAATTCATCTGTTGAGCAATAAAAAATAGGGTTGTACAATACTGAAGAAAAATATGAGATATGAGATATGATGCTGCTATGATTACAAACTGACTATTATAAAACAAACATATGTTTCACTTTCTGTTAAAAGCACCACTACAAGTTCTGCTATCTGCATCAACCTAAAACTGACTGTACATAACTTTTGGAAATATTAAAATCACTCAGTTATTGCAAACCATTATGATATGCGCTTTCAATAATTTTGATATGTTGTGCAACCTTATAAAGATTGTTTCACCTGTGTGGTTTGCAGATAGCTGACTGAACAATTTGGTTTGTGCAGGCTCTAGCATGCGTGTATCTGAAATACTTCTTTGATGTAGTCATAAGATTACATCACTGTAACCATTAGTATGTCTGTCAAAGGCAGATGCACCTGTGTATATATAGTGCTTTTCAGCTTCTCGTAAGAGAGACTGCTGACACGAGTCAGGCAAATCCAGTTGGACAAGTGTGTCTGGGTGTTCGTACCTTTGAAACGGTGACCACGCATAGATTTTGGCTTGTGCTTGTCATTCAGGCAGAGAAGTGCAGTTGAAAAGGGGTCTAGATAGACTGGCTGTACCAGTAACTAACATAAGTCAGACTTCTACTGACCTGATTGGCGTAACTGTACATCATCTGCTAACCAGCTGTGACATTTGGAGTTTCATACCACAGTGTTTCTTCATGAACCATAGACAAAGGTGAAGGAGTGAGACCATTTTTCCCCACAGTGAGAACCATTAGTATCTCTTACAAAAAGTACTGTGGAGTCTGATGGTGAAAACATGATAGTTAATATATAATATATAAATGAGATATAAATACCTTCTTATTGAATGACAAAACATTGTAAAAATGTTGTTTAACTATGGTACCATGCCCAGAGTAGGACCATGATGTTTCTGATGTACTTTAATGACCATTTGACCATGTCATAGAGTTTGAATAATTATATAAAATAAGCTGCATTCATTTTTGTTTAAACTGTTATACTTTTTGAAAAATTATTTAGACAATAATTTTAATTATTTGGACAAATGCACAGTGCGGTCCACAGCTGCGTTTTCCAAAAGCACAATTTTTCTAATTGTAACATAGAAGCCATTGGTGCTGTGATATACTGAGGCTTACGATGCTTTAGAGAAATGCAGCCCACATTGAAAATCTGCTATTCCCTCCTCTGTTTAACAAAGTTTAAGATTTAAGCACAAATTCTTTCATTATTTCTAGGTCACTGATCAAATGAAATTATGGTAACCATATTAAATTATTGTTGGAATTCTCTTTGGAATATTCTCAGATCGTGCTGGGATAACATGGATCATCTGAGTGTATGCTGTTTTTAAAGTGAAAGAGGGTAAACCAAATTTTATTCATTCCTGAAAGACATTTCTGAAAATGTTGTATTAAATGAGAACAGAATGCAACATGAAAGCATTTTCATTAGCGTTCTCAGACGTTTGAACCCTACTTCATACCAAATTAATACATTTTACTTATGTGAATAAACTTATGTGAATTTGATGCAGTTGGATTCATGACATGGATTCATTTTCTTCTCTCCAACCACCTGATACAAAGATTCTGTGTGTGTATTCACTTTAAGAGGGTGTATTCGCTGTTAATATGACCTCAGTGGAACAGCTGCCCATGTAAATGTTATTTGTTTGTGGAGGGCCAGTGTGAGTAAACCTCGTAATGCTGATGTATGGTGCAGTTTATACAGAGGCGTCAGCAGGGCCCTTGCCTCACACCTTAAGTGTGAGAGACCTAATCTCATACATCATTTTCATAGAAAGAGCCATAAATGACAACAAAGTGTTAACTGAGTCTGTGATGTTTCCTCAAGGTATGAGGGCCCTCAATAATCCCATTAACAGCCATGAAACCTAGAGATGAGCCAGCTAATGTTGTCCTGGGTTAGTTAATGTCTGGGTGATTTTAATGCCTGTTCTATTGTGTGGGTGTGCAGCTGTGAAGTGTCTTTGACTGCGGACAAATATGTTTTATCTAGGTCAAAGAATGTGTTTTATGATGTTTATTCTCAGCTTGCACACTCCTGCTCAACCCTATAAAGAGACAATGTTACAACCTGCAAAGTTTATATTGACCACTGCAAATACCATCCAATTGCGAACATAGAGTAGCTTAACAAATCTGCACAAAATCTATTCACTCATGTGGTACCAAAAATATTTAGAACCTTCTGCATGAAAAGGTCTAAATCAAGTTTTTGTTTTTTGTGTATTTGATTGTTTGGACTTTATCTCGCTTCTCATCCAAATGCATCTGTTTGCTTCCTCTTTTTAGTGACAAAGACTACCTGGGCAATAAAAGGGGACAAATAAAAGAGCAGAATGTGGTGAAAGCAAGTGGAGAAAGAGGTGAACAGTTTTACTGCAGCATGTTTAATTGAAGTCATTGGGAGAGCGACACGTTTCCCTCAGGGCAGAGAGGAGAAAGGGCAGCTCAAAGTGAGAGGAAGGGGCTGGGCGGCAGTAAAACAGATGCTTATGTCTTCCATTTTCAATAGAAAGTTATATTGGAGGGTGAATTTTCAGGATAATAACTGGGTCTGTTGATCATTTTTCATTCTCTGTTGTATCTTAAAATCAAACTGCCTGTTTCTCAGTATGCAGTGGCCATGTTAAAATGAACTGGCATTACTAATAATATAAATGCTTGGTCTTTACATTAAGATTTAAATTATCTCCAGATTTTTCTACGTAGAATCTCTTCTGTGCACCTTTTCCACATATTGGATGTACATATTGCATGTTCCTCACACTGTATTTTACTGTATCTCCTGCACTTAAATGTTAACATTTTCACATCCTCATAATATTTGCACAACCTCAACAACTGCCTCTGACACATAATGTGCCTCTAGCGCAAGCAAAATATTTTGCATTGGCTCGTGATCTTTCTTGGTTTCCTACAAATCTCAACATCTTGTGCTACATTGGTTGTCTCCTTTTACACACCTGCACCTTATTTATTATTTGTTTGTTTATTTAATATTTATAGTAGTTTCTTACATTTCTTATATATAATATGGATATTTAATTAACAAACAAATAATCTTAAGGAGCTGGTCTGTGGCATCCAATTTAAAGCTAACTAATTTGCTAAAAAGAATTTAAAACATTGTTTTAAACAAAGACTTTTACAAATGACAAAAAAAGTGTCCCTTCATTTTCAGAGCAGTGTTCTCCAGCCTCAGACAGAGAGAGTGACTCTAAAGATGTCATGAATTTCATTCTTCTGACAGCAGGATGATTACGGTTTGTTTTCTTTATCTCTCACTTTTTTTGTCATTTTAAGGTCTCTGTAAGTCCTGCTGTTTTGCCATTTTAAGGCCAGACTTTAATCTCTATATCTGTGTTTTGTTCCGTCCCCTCCTGCTGGTGGCCGAGCTGTGAGACAAAGCACTGTTTACACTAATGGCCCACTAGGCCTTTCACTGCAGAAACAAACAGTACTGGGGAAAGTGAATAGAACTTAACATTTTGACATTTTTCCACATGCTCTCAAAACCAATATTGACCCAGATCCCCTGCAAGGTGGGCTTTAGTCCAAGGACTTGGCATTAAAACCAAACCCATGCATCTTGAACAGCAGGCTGCAAGTCAAGGGGAGAGCCCAACAATGTACAGCCCAGGATGGGGTTCTCCTGCTGGGAAGGCAGAGTGGACACTGTCCTGGGCTCAAGCTGGTACACAGAAACAGCCACAATGAAAGGCTTCTTGCCACCCCCCCACTTTAATGATTCCGTCTGCGAAGGCCGATTGTAGCCAGAGCGTAGACCCTGCTGGCACCCGAAGCAGACAACAGGAAAGGGACAGCAGGGGAACCAGTAAGTGTAGTAGCACCCCGTAGCAGGGAGTGCTTCTCAAAGGCCACATTACAATCAATTAGGGCTATAATGAGCAGGATTTGGACTTGTAACCTGTGGCTTAGGGTCAGTATTTAGCGCAGTCCCAGCGGCACAGCTGGAGGAGATGTCGATATGCTCGGAAATAGCTTCAGACTTGAATGTGTGAAGCAGCAGGAAAATGCAGTGTGTCTGCCTGCATGGTCCTGCAGCTTGTACTCACGACACACACACACGTGCACACACTCTCTCTTCAAAATGGAGAAGACACTAATGGTAGGGAGAACAAAAGGAACAAATCTCAACCAATAAATCCATTAATTTAGCACAGCTTTGGAGGAATGTACTATAGATGTGTCAGAGGTTCCTGCCAGGCAGCAGATATTTGATGATGATGTTGCAAGCGGTGAGGTGACACATGGTTAATGTAAAGAGAGCAAGCAGAGAGGTCTAGCCTTGAGGCTAGAAGTTTACAAAATTTACATGGCCAGCAGCCGTTTCACCAGGTCTGAGGTTACAGGGGGTCCGACAGAGAGAGTGTTGTGTGTTTGTGTGTAGCGTGGCCCTAGGGCCCCCTCAACTGTGAAGCCTCTGTGACTAAACAGGAGGGCTCTCAAATCAGAAGTTGAGGGGAGGGTCATCTGAGGGTAAACTATTGTCAGCAGAGGAGAGAGGAAAAGAAATACTGATCAGGGCCATCACTGATGGAGAATTTTGTTTTATCTTTGGCGTGTTTGCTACTTTGTATTGGAGGAATAATGCTGAAATGTGAGTGAGATTCCAACTTGCCTGCATGAGCACCACAGATCAATTTGTCACGGCACATGCAGCAACCACAAAGCCACAGCTCTGAAATGATGAATTAAATTTCATTTGTCCCTTTATTTAACCAAGCTTTTCACCCATTTTATGTAGTTCTTAACTATGAAACTGGATTTGTATTATGTATAGAATATTACAAATTCTGTTATAGTAGTGGCTCTTAATCCTGGTTCTTTGCTACTTACAACACTGCACATTTTGTATGTCTTCTTTATCCCTAACACACCCAGTTCATGGCCATCAAGCTAATGATTTAAATGGGTATATTTAAATAAGTGAGATTTACAATATATGCAGTCTTGTGGGTCCCCAGGACCAAGATTAAAAATCACTGGACTACAGATGCCTCCAATCGACCTCTTCATCCATCTCATTCTCAAGCTCAAAACTATAATTTAACTTTCACATTTCAAGCCAGGATTGTTCATGTAGTGGGCTACAGGGTACCAGACAGTGTAAAAGACCATCTAAATGGTGGCTTGCAGAGAATAACAAAAGTATATTACATGAACCCATGAAGGGGGTTTTTAATCAAATGGAGTATACAGAGATACCAGCCTCCTTCCAAATGCTTCACCTCAGCAACCCCACCCCAACAGTAAGAATTAAAGTATTTAATGTGATTTCGCTGTGTGAACCTCATAACACATTGGAGGCCCAAATGTCTTGAAATCCTGCCCCTGCCTCTCTATCATATTGACCACAGTAGGAGCCTGGAGAGGGAATGAACGAGCAGAGGAGTGTTTTAGGTTTCCCATTGTTTAGGCAGACTTGTGTTGTTCTTGGTGGCTGAGAATGAAACTTCAATCCCAGCATGCATCTCTCTGTGTTTGATTAAATCTGAGATGATCATGGAAGGCTAACAGCTTGTGTTTCTGACCGACTCTTGTTCTCGTCCCTTTGAAGCTTAAGCAAAGTAACGTTTACACGTTTTATATGAGCGTCATTTACAGCGGGACGTTATATCAACACGTGCATTCTGTTGCTTTGAAAAATGATAATACAGAGATAATAACTGAAAAGGTTTAAACCAAGATGTTAGGTCCAGTCTTGATGTTTATTTTTGTTGTTCTAAATGTTCTATGGTAAAATGAATTGCCCTGTTCGAACAGCAGTGCTTGGAGCTTTAGACAGCCATTGGCCAGGTTTACACAAAGACTGCCCCATTCTAAATGTGCCTGCCAATCACGACTAAAGTTTGAAAACTTGCAGTGTTTCATGTGATTGCAATGACATCATGGGGATTGCTGTTGAGAAGCTGTGGACCTTGGGAGCTGTTTGCTGTCTGGCAGGTGGTTCTTTCTTTTTTTTAACTTCTTTTTTATTTTTTTCCCCTCATGCAATGAATGAGAGAGTAAATATCACTTCAAAGAGCAGGGCAGCTCCGCATTGAGCTGTGGGAGAGAGGGGCAGGCAGCTCCTGCAGAGAGGTATAAAAAGTTCTTGTCTGTTGTTGGCAAGGTACACCATAGATTAACTGCTTTGAGGGCCACGTCGGCTCTCAGTCACAGTCATAAGTCTGGCGCACCGCGGTGTGATAACCTTGAAAAGTTTTAAGGCACGTATTGAAATATGTCAGAGCATATTAAAGTCTCTCCCCTGGTCAAAGAAATGTTAGTGACATTTAAAGGGCTAAAACACACCTAAAACCTTGTCCAACCTTTGACCTTTCCCCTTTTCTCCAGCCTCATTAGACAAGGCAACACATGAGTTGTAACTACTTATTTTCCTACTGTTATGGCAACATTCAAACAAATAAGCTGCAGCCTCTTGCCTCAGACCCTGTCGTCATCTACATAAGGGCTATTACCCCTCAGAGATCAGCACTTCTTCAGAACAGAGCTCTGTCAGCACCACTTGCTTGGAATCCACCTTATTGTCCAGAGAATGGGGCTGACTGAACACAAATTCTTCCATGCTCTTAATGAGAAAAAAAGAATTGACTCATTGGTTATGTTAATGTAGTTGTTTTCACCTCCAAATCTTATCCGCGGTCTCACTGGTCTCATTTAGCTCGGGTAATTTGACAGCACCGGTGAAGAATGTGCCATTCAACAAAGGAACTAAACTTTAGCACTCTCCAAAAGCTTCATTTGCACGTACAAACAAACTTACAATGGAAGAGAATTGCCACTCAGAAAATGTAGAATGTACACAAAGGATTTTAAAAATTCTTTTAGCAATTTAATTTTAACTGGCTTCTTAAAAGGATTGCTCACCCCAAAATAAAAAAATAATCTTTGTTCACCCTCGTGACATTCTAAATGTGTAAGCTGTTGACTTTTCTTTTGTGGAACAAACTGTTTTTATCTATACATTTACAATGAACAAGAGACGAAGATTTAAACTTCGGAAATTAAATTATCATTACTTTTCAGTCTGGTCTTTTCAAAACTATAGTGTGGTTTTAGAGGGTCCATACAGACAATTTTTATAGCATTTGTATTGTTTTTGTGTCTTTTTTGAGCCTTGAATTATATAATTAGAATTGCATGAAAATGAATAGTAATAATACAATTCTAAAACAATTCTTCACAATGTTTCCTTTTGTTTTCCACAGAGAAAAGCCACACTGGTTTCGAACAACATGGGGATGAGTAAATAGTGACAGAATTGTATTTTTTGGGTGATTTAGTCCTTTATTTTCTGTGCACTAAGACTGAAGGCTGATGTCAACAGTGACTGATTAGCTGGTGATGTTTGCCAAGGGAGAATTGCTGATCCAAATCAGAAAGACACAAACAGGCTTCTCTAGAGAAGGAAACGTTTGTGCGCTTTGGGGCTCTTTACTTGACAAATAAGATAAGATTTAGCCCTAACTCCTCTGAGACACAGCGATCCTGTAGGTCCCATTCTGCGAACAGAAGCAAGGAAGGTGAGCTGGTATTTCATACATTTAATTGGATGTTAAACACTCAACTTTCTGTAATGATCCCATCAGAGTAATTACAAATTTGGAAAGTTATGCCTTCTAAATTTTCCCCTTGGACAGGCTTGAGCGGAGCCGCATTTTTTAAACAAGCAGCCAAAACCATTTCAGAAATGATAAAAGGTGTGTGCCTTGGAAGATTTATTGGAAGCCTGCAGGCACACATAGTATCTCACAGATGGACATGCATTAGATTAGACGAGCTGAAATGCAAACAAGCCCTGGCCAAAAGCCTGGCATACTGCAGGGGGAAGTCCAGGGAAAGCACCAGACCTCACTCCTCTCAACAGCAGCCTATTACTCTGTCTGACCAGCCAATCCCTGAGCCACACACTAAGGGAGTGTACCGAGAGAAGGAGCAGGAGTGAGTCCAGACGCATCCTCCCCGGGCCAAGCTGGGTGTGTTTGTGGTGAGAGAGCGGATGCCCTGTGATTTACTGTCTGATCCTGACTGTACTCCAGTCTTGACGTCATCCCCCCCCTCTCCTCCTGCAGAGCCAAGCACACGGGTGCACAGAACACTCCCTAAAGCAGTAATGTCTCAGTGTTTTGTTTGCCTGGCTGCTCTGCCAGGATCAAGCTCTACTGTACATGCTCAGTGGCCTTAAGAGAACAGAAGAAGCAGTGTATAAACCATGGAGTGTGGGCTGAAGACACACCCGGATGAGTCTAAGATGGGATTTAACTATTTGTAGACTGTATGTGTGGAGGTACATGCTTAAAACTAAGGGTTCCAATTAGAACCTTAATGGGTTGTGCAGCTTGATGTCTTTAGAAAACTTTAAAAGTTCTACAGAGACCTTTTAATTCTCTTGGCTATGTTTTGGTTCTTTAAAGAACCCAGAAACCAGAAACCAGTGCGATAATCTGAAGAATTTAAAATGTAACAAAAAAATACGTCTCAATTCAAGAACTCTACACATTCATAAAGGATTCTTTGCTAAATATTCTGTGAAAAGCTGAATAACTGTTGAAAAGCTTGTCTTTCAAGAAAAAAGTGATGTGTAACAGCCATACAAATGGGCATTTGAAAGAACTTGAAGATGTCATGTCAAAAGTGCCATTAAAAGCATAATGGCTCATAACTGTGAAAGCACAACAAAAGCTCTATTTGAACATTTCACCTCGAGGGACGAGGAAACACATCAGTGATTTTCTATGCACATCACTGTTCAAAGCTGTCTAACACAGCTGCTACTGTTGTCATTGTAAGAAAGTCTTCAGTTAAAAAAGCATGTGCACCTAATATGATACAGATGCCTGTAGCAACTGAAAGAATGCTTGGAATAAATAAATTGTCATTTAGTGATCTGTACTGTAAGAAACTGCCTCCTGCCCAAACACTCATCAAGATTGGCTATAAGCAGGCCAGCAGAAAATCTGTACCCACTGAACTTTGCAGAAAACGCAACAGATTTTCTCAGAATTTGAATGGCCTTTATTCACATCTGCATGGCCATTGGCTAATTTGATTGTTTATTTTACATTTACATTTATTCATTTAGCAGACGCTTTTATCCAAAGTGACTTACAAGTGCGGAATACAAGCGAGGCAACCTGAAGAGGCAACTAGACACAATAAGTGCTCACAATACAAGTTTCGGACATTGCTCAGAGTATCATATGCTACAACAAGGGAGAGATTTAAAGGAAAGAGGGATAGGAAATGAAGGGATAGGATTTTTTTTTTAAGATGAGGTTAAGTGCTCACGAAAGAGATGTGTTTTCAGCTGTCTTTTGAAAACAGCTGATTATATATATGCTTACAGCTACGTAGGAGTGTAGTCCTTTTAATTCAGTTGAACACATTTTGCTAGGTATTATTTAGTAAAAATATCTTCAAAATCAGTGAAAATTCCATTAAGTCTACAAATTCCCTCAAGACTTCACTACCCAGGTAACAGAGAACGTTCTCAGAACATTAGCTAATGTTCTCTCAGTGTTGTCAAAAACATTCTTGCAGTAACATTAGAACTTTTCTACGTTTTGTTATATATCATATGTCAAAAATGTTATTCATATGTTGTTAATGGAACATTTTGTTCCATGTAATTTGTAATGGAACATTTGTAATGGAACAAATGTTACAGAATTAAAAATGTTTGAATAATAAATGTTCAATAAGTGTTTCTGTATGTCAGTGGTAGAACATTGCATTAGCAGAGCAAAAGGTTGTGGGTTTGATTCCCAGGGAACACATACTGACAAAATGTATAACTTAAGTGTACTGTAAGTCGCTAAAGCGTCTGCCAAATGCATAAAAAACTGGATATTTTGAATGTTCATAGAACATTCAAAATAACATTTTTAATGTTTTTGTTACTTAATGGAAATGTTTTTGTTACTTAATGGAAACTTGCAACCTAAAATTGTTAGCTGGGTATAACCGCATGCTTTGCTAATCTTAAAATATGTCTCTCTCATCGGTGCAATTCAACACTTATAGAAGGCATTGTTTCTTTTACATTGTGGAAGCTGTCCAGAGATGATTGGCCTGTGAGGAGTAATAGCTGGAGACCCGAGAGGTCAGAGGGCAACTCTCAGTCCATTCACAGCGTGGCTAAATGAAGGAGTAGTGACAGCCCTGCTCTTGTTATCAGCCGTGATGAGTGACGGGGTGAGTGAAGAGGGTTCTGTGTCCAGTGCTGGTTTGTATAGGTCTGCAGGCATGCAGCATGTCAATGCTAGAGCTGGCCAGCGCCTGGTCCCGCCAGTTCCCATTGTTTTATGGGCGCTGATAACCCAGGTGACCTCACGAAAGCAGGTTTAGCCATCAGTCTGTGTGTGGTAGAGGGCCTGTCAGACCTTTGTCATCAGATCACTCATTAACAAACACTCCCACCAGTAGAGAATGGATCTCTGATCAGTCCTGGTATGTTTAACTCAGAGCAAACACACAAGCCATGCGGGAGGTTAAGGGGATGCAGTTTGTCTGTCTGGAAAGGTTTAATACATGTTTCCTGTCAACCTCCCGCCCTGGGCTTAGTGACAGACCTTCTAACGCATTATATATCATTTTAACTCACTGTGTGGCTAAATTTGCTAAATGGCAGGTTTCCACACAACATATATACAGAATCTTGGGACATGCAGACCACTGTGAAAAATGTGCCTCCTCATTGCAGCAAAAGATATTATTTGTTACCTTACACTGAAACAAGTTAAGAGAGTTTTTTCCTATCTTAGTTTCTATCTCTTTCTATTTTTTTTTAGAAGTTCCATAAAATACAGAATCTTTTCCATGGCTGATTTTCTGTGGCAAATTTTTTAATTTTTTATCTATTTAAAATAGTTTTCCTAGGGCAAGATTTGTAGTGGGCTTGTTGTGTTTGTGTGCGATGATATTAAGCAGAGCTGTTTTTCCACTACATACTTTACATTTGACTGGGTTTCTGTTTATTTCATGTTTGTCTCTCCTTGTTAGATTGACATTTGCATGATCAATGTTATATAAGCAGAATGTACCTTTTAAGGTATCTGTTTTTAAATCATTTTTGTTTCCTGCTCGCACAATCCAATAATAAGAAAAGTGAGGAAATAATGATGTATTAAACTTCTCATAAGTACTGTAACTAATGTGTGAGGTCCTTGACTACATCTAATAATAGATTTATAATATTATCAATAATATAATAACAGATAATAATATTATTAAGAGATGCTTTTGAGTTGGATGTAATTTAGTGTTTAAAAAGACTGTTAACCCAAGCTGGTATGCAAGTAGTCCTTGGTTAGTACAGAATGGATTATGTGTTGAGTCTTTTAAGAGGAGAGTACAATGGAGGTGGATTATTAAACTAAAAATATCACTCATCCTATTCCTGTCTGCATGACCTTTGGTTTTTCAGAAAATGACTCATTGCAAAAAGGAAGGCTGTGGTCTAAGACCCTTTCCTAAAGCCTCCCAGGCCTGGAAGAGCATGCACTGCCCTATGCAGAGTGAGATACTGTTCCTTTTGTAACTTAGCCAGACTTATGAGTCAGAGAAATCTCTTGTGCTCCATACTTGTTGTGAAGACATAAAATAACTCTTACTAACAAGATGCACTTCTCGCTAATTTACGTTGAAAGAAGATTGTCATTTTTTTGTCAGATTGTCAGATTTTCATTTAAATGTTGCATGTTGCATGCATATAAGAAAACGTATTAATGTATTAGAATAATAATAATACATTTTAAAATATAATAATTGTAATGTTTTTACTTACCGTGGACTAAACTTTGTAGTCAGTGTTCTTGACATATTGTTGCAGAGGAACAACCAGCGTTTGTGCATTATCAGCTTTGAGGATCATATGACAAATCCGTAAGCGAACTTTTTATGTCCTCTGCCGTCAGATTAATCTAGGCTGCCACCTTGTGGCAATCTGTGTATCAGCGTAGCATATGGGCGCAGTGCCTCGACTCGAAGATCTCAATCAAATGTAAAACTTCAAAGTAAACAACAAAATGGCATTTATTTCTGCTATGTTTTCAGTAATATGTGTGTCTGTGTGAATTTGGCCTACTATTTATTTTGTAATATATAGAAAAAATATCAATAAAGGGAAAGTATATATTTTAAATGCGTATTTATTCTATATTTAGATTATATGCATATTTGTCGATTGAATAAATTAGATTCATTTCATCATCAAATGAAGCCCCTTGCTTTTCAGTAGTTTTAGTAGGCTCTGTGTGCGTAACCTGACACCAATGTATTGCAAATCCTGTCAATCAACAAGTAAGCCAATACCTGAAACCGCCCGAAAAGCCCAAATGAGCAGTTTTTATCTTTCTTAAAGTCATTCCCGCTTTTGTAAATGATGGGATTGAGTAAGATAGTATTTTCGTTCAGGTGCGTGCGCGAGACAATGCGCAATTGTTCGTCATCTGCTCCCGCGCGCAGGATGAGCTCCGTCAAATTGCCTCATTGTCTGTCGTCAGTAAATCTACTGCCCCCGGCTCACAGGTAAACATTACCAATGGACCAAGTGGTGCACGGTCCCTCAAGACGGTGCATATGGTGACAGGATCTGTCGGCATTTATCCCAACGCTGCTTTAAAATGGCCATTTTTAAGCAATTTACTGGGAGCAACGAGTAGGTCCGCCTGAGGTAATTGCCTCATGTTTCTGCCCAAAGGAATGCGGCCGTGTAGGGCAAAGTAACTGTTGCCCACTCAAATCATTTAAATAATGTTAATAATGATTATTATTATTTCATTTGTTTTAATAAATCAATTCAAGATTGTACTAAATAAATTGAGACAAATATATATGGATTTGCTGTGACCCCATGCTAGACGTGCACAACTTGGTAAAATGCCCATATTAAGCTTCTAAATTTAGACATCATTGGCATTTCTGGTAATAATTGCACCATGCTTTAAAAGTTCATTCTTGAAGTACCCAGAAAAGACAAGCATAAATTTAATGATCAAACCCTTTCACTAAGATTTACTGCCTTTTGGCACCTGCTTACTGAAAAGAAGTCGTGCCATGCTTCACTTGACCTGAGTGTTTCTATTTACAAGGGATTGAAGAGTCAGGCGTTGAATTGTGGCAGCTGAAACAGCAGTACAATTAAAGAAAAAACACTGCTGTATTAGCCACTGTTAAGTAGTCCAAACAGATCCCAATCTTAATCCCCGAACCTGATTTATTGGACTTAATCCTGTTGATGAAAACAGAATCCCACCCACGTTCAGACAGCCCACCGCCCCAGGTGCAGAAAACATGCAAGACAAGGCTTTCCCCCCTCTCTCTGTAAAGCTCTGATGAATTGATACTGTAAGACCTTCCTGGGCATGGTGCCCAGTCTGTGGTTGGTTAATTGGTTGGGGGGGGACATTTTCCCACAGAAGGCATAATCAAATGTATAAAGGTCATGAATAATTAAAAGAGTGAATGCAGAGTGGGTTTTGTTGGCTTGAATGTCAAGCAAACTTCTCACTTCAAAAAGACTTAAAAAACATTCCATCTGTGAAAGAAAAGTGACTCAAAGTGCCACCGACTGGTTATTCACTGCACAGTCTTTGGTTCTCACATTACATTTTTTTGCAACATTAAGACCATGATTAAACAATATGGTTTTGAATGCTACAATTTGTCCTCTGGTTCCCCGTGGAGTTTTGCCGGGACTCTTGGGATGGTAGGAAGAACAGAAGGCACAAAGACGTTGCTTAGATCTGTGTAGATAATGGAATAATGAGAGATCCGTTATCTTAATATTATAATGACTTAATAGCACTTAGCAAATTAGCCAGATTAGTTAATCCTACTGTCTACATTTATAATCTTGATGTCTCTAAACATGACTTCAGACCCAATTTGACATACCAGCCTTGGGCTGGACTGGAATCGGCATTTTCAAATTGAAGTCATTATTAAATTGAATCAATTTGTTGCTATGATGTTGGTAATATATTTCAATTTATGTTCCAATTTCCTAGTGTCTCAAATCCACATGACGCTTGCAAAATATTCTGCCTGATGCCCTGTTGCAGCATATGTTTTTATCACCACTGACGTGAGGAGACGTGTCGGAGGGACAGCGCCGTGTCAAATGATCGAAATGTGAACGTGCTCTGTGACATTAATACCTTGAGTGGTTTTAACCATGATGTGGCTCTGAGCAGTGGGAAAAGAAGCCCCTACATACACACATGAGATCACAGCAGAATGCTGGCAACATGCATGACCCCCAGTTTGAGAGTTTTCCGCGGTCAGCTGGTGGAATCTTTTAACTGCAGGGAATACAATCCTTTGGCTTCTGGCAAACTAGATTTAATTGAAAGCTAAAAGAGAAAAGCTAAACTATACTTATACAACACATTACTTTATGGTTATTTACACCATATGCACACAGTACATATTTTTAAAACCATATATATATATATATATAAGACACAAAAACATACATAAAATGTACATAAGCATACACTAACCAGGAAACAACCAAAAATTGGCTCATGAATGCACTATTGCTAATATCATTTTTCAGTGATGAAAACAGTCAGATTTTGTGACTGCCATCTTAACCAAGTAGCTATGGTGTTGAACTCTAACCATTTGTTTGGGGTGCTTGTGGGGGACCACAGAGAGAGAGAGAACTGCGTGTATTACGTGATGTCAAATGCTGGTCTATTAATAATGAATCACAGGGCCTGTGGCACACCGCTCTTACTCGGAAGGACACACTTCAAAGGGCAGTCACTGTGTCTCACACTACTAAAGTGGTGCAAAGGCTAACTGCTCAGGGACTTCTGCACTTTACACCACTGAACAGGTAATGAACATGGCTCTGCTTTCTATTGATTGTGCACACCGAAGAGATCACTGAACCTAGTGGTTTCTGCCTGTTTTTAACCAAAGTTTAAAGCAACTTTATCAATGATGGAGTGGAAAAGAATTTAAAAACCAGTGAGATGTGCTTAATTTATTATTTGTAAGTTTGTGAAAAAAATCATGATAATTGTAATAAATGCAATTTGGGTTTATCCAGTGACATTTAAAGTTTTTACACTTTTTATTTCTTTGTGATTTTGTTTATTATTTATGATTTGTTAGTGTGGTGCCTTTTGTCTTTTAATTTGTATTAAGATTAATTTAGGCAAATGTATTTCAACTTAATAAATACTAAATGTATTTTTGTTAGATGTAAAAAATATAACAAAACATTTGTTATTATCTATATGTTATTATATATTACTTTGTTACATAAAGTAATTATGTAAATAGTTAGGTGTTGCTGGAGCATGTGTCCTAGCTTTTCTTGCAATCAGTATAGTACACATGTACAGATTGAATGTCTGTCAGCTGATACATACTGTGTGTCTATTTTTATTCATCCGTTCATGTCATGACACTGTGATTGATTCATTTTTTACTTGTAGTTTCAGAACTGACTGTGCACCATTTGTTCACAATGGATGACTTTGAATACAGCTTGCACATCTCTGATCAGGATTGGGACTCGTTTTATCAGGAATGTGAAGGATGTGATGTGCTCTCTCCAGGACTGGCCAGCCGAGAGGACTCTGGCATGAGTGACATTGATGAGATGGGGTGCCACTGTCTAGACATATCCCAACACCCAGGTAGAGCATCCCGAGAGGCTGATCCAGACCTTCTGATTGATGGCCCACCAGATTGTGAGGGTTCACCTGTGGATAATTACCTCAGCAAGTATGGAATACGTAGTCCAGATCAGGTTCTCTCTGGCAGTGAGGAGGACCTGCACCTTCAGACTGTCAATCTGTTCTTTGAGCAGTTAAAAAGTGTTGCAGAACATGAACAGCCTTTAGAACAAAACTGTGTTGTGAATTGGGGAAGTGAGAAGACAGACCATCTGGACGGTTTGATCGATAAGCAGGTTATTGAGTCTGTAGTTACTTGTCCATCTGGCAGACATGAGGCCAATCTTAAAGGAGAAATCACTAAGCAGGGTGAGGCTGATACCTGGGGCAATAAAGCCTTGGAGGAGGCAATAGCACACATATCCACTAATGCACAGGTAAATGCATTAGATTCCTCTGAAAGAGAGCTGATCATTGGAGGGGTGTCATCACTACAGCTAATTACAGTGGGAATGAAACAGGAGCAGGAGAAGCTGTGTTGTGATCTCAGCACAGAGCTTAAGCTGAAACCTGAAACAAAGCCACCAGACAAAGAGAAAATGCCACACATGGTGGTGGCTAATGGGAGAGATATGACTGATTCAAATCCAGCAAAGGTAAACAAGGCTCAGCTGGAAACAGGAAGCAGTACTGACTCAAAAGATTCACCAATCAGTCAGATCCCAGTGTCACCTTCTAATCTCAGAAGGAAGAGGAGGAAGAAGAAGAGAATGAGTAATGAGTCAGGAGAGCTGGTTCGCGTATATGAGACACAGCTCCGGGTCCATCAGAGTGAATCAGAGGAAGAGAGATTTATTCAGAGAGAAGGCATATACAGCCTTACTACAAATGTTAAAAAGACAGAGCACCCGTCACTTCAAATAATCAAAACCTCTTCAATACCACATAATACTGATAATTCACAGCTAAGCTTTACTTTTGCTTCTGAAGTTTCGGCTGACTTAAAGTGTTCAAAAAGCTTGCCTGTGTCTTTGACCACATTTGGTTTAGACTCGAAGCATGAAGTCAGACACACAAGTGTATATAATATTTCCAAAAGCATGAATGATATGTCCATTGTGAACAATGGACAATTAAAACCAGAGGTCTGTCAGTTGTCCGTATTACCCCAGATAGATAAACTTATAAATTTAAAAGAAAGTGATACTGAATTAAACACAGTAGAATCCAGTTCTGCAGCACAGTTAAAAGACACAGACTGTTCACCAGCTCAGAGCAGGACTGGTATTAGTGAAACCTTATCAGAGCCTCTAAGTAATACTTCTGCTGCAGGATGTAAAAGGAAATCCTTATTATCTACTAACATTTCCAGTGCAGCTGATTCAACAGAGACTCTTTCCTCCTCAATTTCTTTTAACTTGACAGAGGGCGCATATAAAGATGTATCCTGTTTGGGAAATGAGATTGACTGCTGTGCATTTGAAAGTGAACAAAACGTGCCAAGCAAATGGAACATGTCAAGGATTTCAGACAATCAACCAAGCAGCTTGTCATTGACTGAGAACATAGATGAAATAGAATCTTGCTCAGATGGAAACAGTCTGACAGGTTTTTCACAGGAAACTTTGCAAACAGGGAAAGGCTTTGAACATACGGACATTTCAGAATCTCAGACCTTTGAAATAAGCATGAATAACCCTCAGAATATGTCGGATTTAGAGACGGAGTGTCATATGACTGAAAATACTGTCATATCTGATCACAGAGAAGATGAAGGCCATATTCAAAGCTTAAATAACAGTAGTGAGGTATTAAGTCTAAATGCCTCACCCATAAATCCAGGGAATTCAGCTGATGATTTAGACAGTAAGAGAGACATCAGTGCAAATAAAAGTGGCAATTCATACCATGCTGTTGCATACAGGAGTGATGGTGAAAATCTATTGTGTGATAAGACCACCAGTCTAAGTGAAAATGTACTTGGTCATAAGGAGGAAATTATGCTTAGTGAAGAGTCTTCCCAGAATGCTTTAGCTGATGTGTCTGAGCTGCCTTCTACAGCTGCTGAAATGCAGGGAACATTCTCCTGTTCTTCTGAGTCAAATAATTTAAACAAAGGTCCAGAGAGTATTGTTCCGGATAATCAAACTCCATCCCCTGTGTATGCTATCTCATCATTCTGGAATGAAATGGAAAAGCTAACCATCAATGACATTTTGAGGCTCCGGTTGATTGGCAACGCCCAGCACCCCAGTGTTCTGACCCAGCCAGAAGATGGAAACATTGCAGATACTACTGATGCTGCAGACTCGGGTTACTTTACACAACCAGATGATTCTAAGCCAGACCGCTTGAGCGGAGACATGTCTTTCACATCTGATTTAGATGAAGACCTTGCACAGCTTCAAGCTCAGTGTTCCTTAAAGCAAGAAGATGAATCATGTGAATCATTTCCCAGCAGGTCTTGTAGTGTGACATGGGAGAATGATTCAGATCCAGTGCTCACAGGTGATGATATGGTGTTCCTCAGTTCTGAAAGCACTCTTTCTGAACATCTCTACACAGCTAACGCTCAACAGTGTTTTAGAAAAATGTGTAAGAACATTAGTGTGCAGAATCTGCAAGCTCTAGAGGTTCAACCAATCAGACAAATCCTGAGAAATGCTTCTCTGCATTCAATACATTCGGAAGTAGAAGATCCTTTTTACCACATCAACACTTCATACCCAGCATGCTTGTCTGATGATGAGGAAATGGAAAGCAGTGGTGTCACATTTTCCGAAATAATCCAGTATTTTTTTGGTGATGAGGAACCAGAGCGTTGTGCTTCTCGTGCAGACAGTAGTGCTGCCTCATACGTTGATGGAACAGGCACTTCTGTGCCAGAAATGTATGACCATTTCTTCTTAGAGTTTGAGTCTGAGAGCTCTTTTTATCCGTTCGAAGACGAGTCAGGTGGAAATAAGGATAAAATTGTTCCCATATTTTCCTGCACCCGCTCAGCTAACAGAAACCTTCAGTTCCCAGAAGCATACGATTATTTCTTCCCTGATTCTCCTGGCCATTCAGATGAAGATGATGAGAATGACAATACACCAATCAAGGTGCTGACACGATATGACCACAAGTCTTCCAATCACTATCCTGTTTCAGCAACAGATATGTATGAGCACTTCTATCCTGAAGACACTTTTAAGGGCAACCTACTGTGGACAAACCCCTTTTCACTTAGAAGAGTTCGACGCACTGGCCCTGCAGTCTCTGAAGAGGAGCCATGTTCCTGGGCAGTCACCCCTGTGACGCCGTTTCACAAAGGAATTCAGTCTGTTACTGTGATGGGCCCTGATGACAAACCTTTCCCTGATATATTGTACCTCAACCTGGAGAAACACATCTTCCAACAGCTAGCTGAGCAACAGAAGAAATGTATGGAGATGCAGACAGTTGTTGCTGATCCAAGTAAGACCTTGTTTTTGTTTTCCATTTGGCAGACACTTGTGAAAAGTGAAAGTGACATATTTGTGACATAACACACACCCTTGTGTGGTGGGCAACATACTACTGCACCCGGGGAGCAATTGGGGGTTAGATGCTTTGCTCAGGAGTAATTCAGTTGCTGCCTGCCAGCACTGGAATCGAACCAGCAACCTTTTGGTTATAAGCCCAACTCACTAATCAGTAGGCCACAACTGCCCCTGCAGTTATCCATTGCGACCTGCAACCTTTGGGCTGCTAATGCAGTGCTCTACCAGTTGAGCTACAGGAAACTTGCATACCCTTATTCCAAACTATTCTGCATACATTCACAGTCTGCACACTAAAACAACACATTACACACTAGCACCTGTTGTCCACAGCCTGTACATTGTGATTGTGTTAGTTGTTCCCTTTAAACCTTATCACTATTCTAGCTATTTTGATCCATCTGTTTATTTTGATCTGTCAAACTTTTTTTGTTTGTTTTAAGTGGGGACTAGCAACCAGGGCTTGATCAACAAAAATATCACATCCAAAAATCCAAAAAAGACATTATGGATTAATGGATTACATAGATTACATACATTTTTTTCTGTATTAAATTTAGAAAGAGCTTTACTGCCAAGTGTGCTTGCACACACAAGACATTTTCTCTAGATTTGGCAGTTTCTAGTACACACATCCAAACACAACAGCAAGACACATAACAACAAAAATATACAAATGTCAAATGTAACAATATAAGAGACAATTGTACAGAATCCATACATTCTTTTAATATACATATTTACTCATGCTATGTAATACATTTATATTTATACACCTGTGCAGAGGAGGTAATGATATGTACAAGAAATATGAATACTGTATATAATCTTTAGTTTTGTAATCTTGACAGATTAAATAATGAAGAAGCTCTGCCAATCATTCCTGTCTGAATAGAGCTGTAGTCAACTCTCACCCCTTTCTCTGTCAATAACTGCTGACTGGAGTATCTTGTCACATGTAGAGCCATGCTCAGGCCGGTGGAATGGCTGTACGTGCAGGTCCTCACTCCTTCTGGGCAGCTACTCAGATCTGCTGTGCGCCAACATTCATGAACATATTTCAGTAGGAAGTACAAATAAAAATAGAAAAACCTCTCCAGGCTGCTTACATAATAATTTGTACTACAGTCAGTTCAGTGATAATCACTAAATTATAATTCATCAGCTGTTATAGTCTGTGACATCTGATGACTTCTGACAATCGCATTGTAGTTTGTGATTTTGAATGTCATTACAAATACAGATTTCACCTTTTGTAGTTCTCTAAATGCAGTATGTTTAGATTTTTAATATAGGTGTTAATGATTTCATAACCTAATTAATTACATTATTATATTGTTTAGATGACTAGATCTTGAATTAGATTATTATAGCCACGTTATTCTGATTTGGTTTGTCTCTTTTGAAGGGTTGGATGCCCCATTCTTGCCTCTCAGACAGGCAGACATGTGTTTGGTCTGTATTGCATTTGCCTCTTGGGTGCTGAAATCGGCCAGTCCAGGAGCAGATGCCTGGAAAGCTGGTATGTGTATTTATGGCTCTAAATGTACTTGTGATTTCATTGACATAATTTGCTTTTCTTCATGTATTTCAGTTAATTATTCAACAAGTTAATTTTTTCCGCTCACATCTGATATGACAACAAACAACATGCTAGTTATGATTTTAAATTATTGTACACAGTAAATCATAATGAAGGATATGCGTTTTTATTATCTAGCTCTTCTGGCGAATATCAGTGCGCTCTCAGCCATACGATACCTGCGAAGACACAAGAGGGAGGAGGTTTCTGGAAAAACTTCTCTGCGTCAGATAGAGCCCGCATAACCCATTATAGCTCTTCCAGTCCAGCAGATCTCATTTCAGTCACATCACACTTTTTCCATGTAATCCAAAAGGGTGATGCTGAATGTCACACACATGCATGCAGGTAATTTTCCATCTTTCTCAATGCATTTGAGTAGGATGAATACTCTCATGTACCTTTATTGTTGAGAAACTTGTACAATAGATGCAGCACAATATGAAATGTGACTTCAGGCCAGTGGCAGATTGTAATATTCTTTTGTTAATGTGTTTCAGTAAAACCTCATCTGCATATGCATACTAAACATAAGCAATGTGATTTGTTTGTGAAATGACCAAAGCCCTTTATCAGAGATGTTCTAGAAACTCCCCAGCTAACAATTTTAAGTTGTAAAAACGTTTCCATTTAAGTAACAAAAATGCAAATTTGGTTATTTTGAAAGTTCAGGGAGTGTTAAAAAACGTCCAGTTTTTTAAACATTGTATTACTGTTATTGCTTGGTTAAAAGAACGTTATTTAAGCATGTTTTAATTAAGTAACGTTTTTAAAACGTTCCACTAACTACTTAAGAATAACATATTGACATACATAATGTGTAATGTTAAAAAAGTTCTACTAATTTCTACTACAGAAGTTTTGAGAGAACATTTAGAAAATGTTAGCCAACATTCTGAGAATGTTTTCTGTTAGCTAGGTCAGTGAATGCTTGTGTGTGTTGTGAAGAAAGCAGTGGTATGTTAAATAGTAATGATGATAGTGAAATGAAAATGTTATGATGAAGATGGATAAAGGGAATTGAAATGGAGCTTACTTGTGGAAAGTTTTAATGGGGGAGTTCTCTGTGCAAATAAACAGTTGATACACTGTGATACTACTGAGATGCTGGAGTTTGGGGCCAAATTACTTTGGTGTATTTAAATGCGTTGTAAACATAAAATCATATCCCCATGTTAAAATGCCAATCATATCAATCATCGTTTCAATAAGATGGTGCTCCCTGCTTTATATAGTTTAGCTTAGGCAGGAAAAGTACATGAATTGTCTGCTGTACCTAAAAATAAACCCAATCTTATTTTAAAGTATTTAAAAGAGTGTTTCTGTTTGTCTGTACACCTACATGTCGTCATAAATAATTTAAAACTTTTACCACAAGAGGGCAGAAATCAGGCAATTGTGCTGTGACAAAACGTTTCTTAAAAGGGAAAAAAATTAATTCATTTTTGACGTTAAGTTGGCTTTAACCAATTTAACTGGTAGAGCATTGCGTTGGTAACCCAGCGGTTGTGGGTTCGATTTTCAGGGTTCGAATACGTGTACTGATAAAATGTATAACTTGAATGCATTGTAAGTCGCTGTGGATAAAGGCGTCGTAATATACGTAATAATAATAATACGTAAATGTTAAACCAATAATGTATATTCTGTAAGTTTAATAGAGGGACAAGGTAATGTATTTGCTAGATTTCATCTACAGATTTGCCATTTTAAGGCAATTTGACTTGTAAGTGCACTTCTAATTGTTACCAGCAGGTGGCAACAGAGGTTTGCGTTTAAGATCACAGCGTGGCCGCACTTAGGGTTCAAATTCTATTAATTCTCTCCAACGTTGATAAATCTTCACACGTTTCCCAATGCACATTTATTTTAAACTGATTTACTTGTGTTTTAACAACATTTGTTAAGGCTCATTAATAATAAATACAAATATAATGTTATAAGCTGCATAAACTGACATGGCACAAAAGGTTAAGGTCCTCAGAGAACTTTATTAAAAAAAAATCTAATCACTCAAACATAAAAATAAACCACACATTCATATTTACAGTAATCAAATGAAGTGTTACAGCTGTGTTTAACCACTGGTTATTTGGTTATTAACTGCTCTGACCACCACAAAACATAAAGATAAAAGTCTTTACACAGTAGAAAGATAAAATACAATAAAAATAATAATAACAATAATGTTACCTAAACTATAAACTTCAATTAAAATAAAATTAAATAAGTGACCATATTTACATTTGGTATGTACTTAATTTATATCCTTAATTTCCAAAAGTTAATAGGACTCACATAGTTAGTGGAACTTTAAAATACTACATTTATAAAAAGAACTACTACTGACAAAAAAAATATTATCGTATTTACATAAATGCACATCATGCACCTGTTCCTTATGAATGCATACAGCAGTAAGCAATAATAAATCTCGGACAGCACTCTGAAACCATCACCTCAAAATTAAATGAAATGTGCAAAATTATGACTGTGTAAATAAACTGTGAATTTGCCCTGTGAGACTAGGGCATGCTGGGCCCCCAGTAAGGGCATGTCCATTGTGTGTGTGTGTGTGTGTGTGTGAGTGGCTTTGATTAACCCTGCTATGTGTGCAAGTCTGGACGGGCACAAGCTTATTGTTCTCTTTTATAACCATCTCTGCTGTGTTGTCATAGCGTTCAGGCCTTGAGCTCCAAAGTGAGCCAGTGTCCGGTGTGGTGAAGTTCCAGGCAGGGGCTGAATCATCCCACTATCCTGGTCAAACTCCCAAATGTTATCATAGTCCATTTCCTGGTCATCTGGTTCTACTGGCTGAAGGTATGCATTGTCATCTGTGAGAAGCAAGAGGAAATAATTTATCTCATTCTTCAGATAGTTATTTATATAGTTAACGGTTTTTATACATTACAGCTTATAGATCAGTTTATTTGCCTATATATATATGTATATATACAGTTTATAGTTGTATATAGTTATGAACTTAAATGTGTCCAGTGCTTGGATTCAGTATGTAAATATACATTATTTAACCTAGAATCCATACACCAAGATTACAAAGTCTGCAAACTGAGACATCTAAAATTTCAGTTCCTAATTTAGAACAGAAGATCTAACGTGTAGGTTGTTGTGATCTTTAAAGAATCTTTTGAGATGTGTTGCAAGAAATCCCACTTGTCAGCTTTAAATCACTCTCAGTTGTAATTCTTTCTATTCGAGGGTCTTTCCTTCATGTGCCACCTGCAGTGCTGTCATTTAAAATACACTGGGGCTGAGCCCTATTACACACACATGTCCCTTCATCTGCACTCTTGTTTCTATTGCCATATCCTGCCTGTCTCTAATGTCTGTGCCTGGGATTCCACACCCTATAAAGTGTGTGTGTGTGTGTGTGTGTGCTGGGAAAGGTCATTCTAAAACTATCCTATTCGCTCTGTCATGAGAGTGTGGGAAATTTACAGTGGATTATTTTCTATGATGTTTAAAATCTTCAAGTGAGAATGAATATATGGTGCATGGTGTGGCCTAATTAGACAGCAGACCATTAAACTGTTCACAAAGAAAACACTGTAATGTTTTTAATGATTTAGCTTCTTTAATCTACAGAACATAATTATGATCTAGATCATATACTGATCTAGGTTTATACTCCAAGCAAAACTTTGTGACAGTGCTTGCAAAACTAGTTTACAGCTTGCCATGTATATCTAGCATATCTAGTTTCATATCTATGTCAGTGAAATGTGTATATCAGTGTGCCATTGTGCTGCTGTAACTGTCTCCCAACTTTTACATGCCAAAAATTCTCACCTGGTGAATAACTGTAAGAAATTTGCTGCGTCTCCATGACAGTATGTCCTGAGAAACCTTGCTGTGAAAGACATCAAATCATGTAGTTAGTTTTTTTCCATTTTGAAGCTACATTGTATAGATAAATATTTTTGTAATGGCAGTTCTGTGAATCTTGATAATGCTGGCTGGCTTTATATTGCAGTATTTCGTTACCTGGGAGATATGGTTGTGTTCTGGCTGCCGGTTTGGAGCAGGCAGTAGCTTTAACCTGGAAACAGCCTGGGCACGTAGTTCATCAGACCACTGGCTTTTGGCCACCTCAGGCTCCACTGGGGTATGTCTGTTTTTCCTCCCAGGAGGAGGAGTGCACAGCCGGAAGGAGGAAGGAAGGAGAGAGGGGTACGATTGCTCCACTGAGCTTTGAGAAGAGTGCTATTTAACAGACAAATATGCATTGTTAATACCAGCTTCTGTGAGATTTAGACTTAAACATGTTATGTAATCAGGGTTCTTAGACCTAACAAGTGTAAACCCGCTTTCCATTTAGAAATATCAGCCTCAAATGTTGGCTGAGCACAGCTGTCTGATGCCTGCATTACAAAAGACAATGTCTTATTCGCTCAGCAGCCTTTTACATTATGCATCTGGATCGATCAATTACTAATGTAGTCTGTGGGACTTTCCATGGTTTCTGTTTAGCTCCTCAAATCAGCACCCTTGTTTCTGGTGTGTTTGGTCACCAAAGCCACCAACGTAAACTGAGAGAGCAGATCTGATATCCTGACCCACTTACCGACACCTGTGCAGAATTCTCCTTCAGGGGGTACATTCTGGGGGTGCTGGGGTCATCATACAGGGGTGAGAGAGGTTTGCGGTGGGCGAACAGGTCTGAGTGCCGGTGAGGAACTGAGAGCTGATGCTTGCCAGATGTCTGTGATGTGCTCCAGCTGTTTGACTGAACAAGAACAGACATGTATATGTTGTTTCTCATGGGTTGGTTAACCTGCTCTTTAACATCTGCCCAAAGTTAAACCACAGTTGAGCTGTGTGCAAATAATTGAGGTTTTAATTTGCATTGCAAATACACAAGCACTTGTATTCAAAGTAAGACACAAAAACGGTGTTGAAGATCAAATTACTGAAACGTCAATTACTTAATAGTACTTCAGATATGCATCAGACATGCTACCTTGACTAGCGGGGCCTTCTCGACGCATTGAACAGGGCCATTGCAGTGCACTGAGCTGTAGGGCATGTTGTAAACTGGTGACACGGGTCCTTCAGTGGACAGGTATGATGAGCGTGATGGGGAGGAGTAGCGCAGCGACACGGGTCGGTGGTCTGGTGTGGGTCTGGCTCGAGAGGAGAAGCTGCTACTCCTGCTGCCCAGAGGAGCAGAGCACTGAGTGTCCATGGAGGGATGTCTGCTTGAAATGAACTGCACCAACACACAACACAGAAGCTGAGTAACCTGAGATCTGTGTGATCTTCAGTCAAACATTCACATTTTGTTACATTTACATTTTTTGAAATACAGGAAGATTGTATTTCAGAGTATTTAAAAATCTTGGGTGTGAGGTCTATCTGTGCTAAATACATTAGGAGGAGCAGGTACCATGTGATGTTGCTACTGTACCTATCAAATAGTGATGCAGATGTATAGATAATGATTTTTACAGTTAGTAACGCTAATATATGTCTTATAAAAAAATCGCAATATGTATTTTATCATCTTCCTGTCATTTTCCTTATTTTCTATTTCTTACTTTCTTCTTATGTCTCAACTGTTCTAAAAAGCAAGCTGCTTTGCAACAATGCAAAACAGTGAAAAGCAAAACTTAATTAATTAAATTAAAAAAAATATGCTTAACACAAACGTTTCAAACGTATATCGAGAGACCGCTTTAAATGTTAGGGCTCATTTTACTGAACAATGCAATGGTGGATACAATTTGAACATACTTAAAAATGGAAGGTTTATAAAGCAGTACTAATGTGGACGGTAGAGGAGTCCTGTACGTGGTAGCCAGAGGGAAACGAACTAGACACAGGTTAATTATTAACAGTCCAACTGCAACAGTGCCGACCTTGTTCACAACCACGTGTGCTGCTCCACCAAAATAAACACGCGAGTCATTCCTATGAATAACATGGTGACAATACATATTTTAAATCTGTGGATAACCATCCCCTAACCAGACTTCACACCAAATGTCTACAGAATATTAAATCAAAAGTGTGTAATGCTAACACAGCGATTCACTTAGAAAAAAACATTTTCCTTATAATAACACTTTGCAGCTGGGCAAATATCATGTTCCCAGCTTAATGTTAATGGGTTTAGATTGTTTGGGTAGGCACTTACACAGAGAGGCTCGGTGTAACCAGGGGAAATAGGGTTGTCATCACCAGTAGGCAGCTGGAAATCACGGGATCTGCGCTTGTGTTGAGACTGTCGGGGTGCATCGGCAGTTTCGCGGCTACTACCGCTCCACCTGTCAAACTCTGGAGCCTGAAAATAGCATAGGTGAGAGTGAATGTCTCATAACATTAACATATGACATCAGACGTCCTACATCACAACACCTTTATCACGAAATCGCTCACCTGTTTCTCTGTCGGAGTGTAAATGATGTCATATACGGGGGGAGGAGGGCTCAGAATGGGGACGTCAGCTTTTTTGAAATACTGGATCCAGTCATGAAACTCGCTCTTGGCGAGACAGGACACGATGATTGGATTTATCAGCTTCCCTAAGAACAAAACCAAAAGGCATTGGAGTCAGAGATACGCATCTGTGCAGAAACAGGAAACGGCATGAACATCAAAAACATCAGAACGAGTTTACACTCATTTTTAATGGCACATATCAGATCTTTGCCAAGTACAGTAACATCCTGTAATAAAAATGGATTTGTCTGATGATTAATTCACCTTCAATCATAAACGTGTTGGGTTTGATGTCCTGGCAGGGAGTTGTAACTGTGATCATGTTGAGAGGAAGTTTTCCCTGCAAACACGTGCACAAGTATTTCCAAAGTTAGCTTTGCAGAATGCTTCTGCTGTATTCATTTGTGCTTTTGAAGATGGAAAGGAAGATTTAAGGTTTGATTTACCTTGTAAAAGAGGCCATCGATTTCCTCTGACAGAATGATCAGATAGTTGGTGTACATCACCAGCAGCCGGTCATACTGCTCCTGTGAGAAAAACAGATCTTGAATCACAGTGCATTTAGACCAAACATCTTTTCAGAGCAAAATACTTCTGCCAGAAACTGCAGACTTTTCCCCCCTCATTTTCTTACTGGATACAATTGACGTGACATTATTGAAGTCATGCTGATGTTAAATACATAAAAATCAGTTATAAATATTAAACAAATTAACATAAATAATAAATAATTAATTAAAACATAAATAATTTTATTTTAAATGCACAAAAAAATCTCCAGCACTGCACAGCATTGTGTAAAGCACTGATTTCCTGTAGCTTTTGCTCTGACTGTGATTGTGTCTTAGCTCTACTCAGGGTGTGTTTAAAGACAGCTGCTGGGTGAGTCAAGTCAGTGTGTGAGGAAAGCAACTGGTTTACACACCCTGTTCACTAGCTGATACTCTTAACTCTTATAGCACTCTTAAGAAAGACTATCAGTTTCTCTCTCTCTCTCTCTCTCTCTCTCTCTCTCTCTCTCTCTCTCTCTCACCGTGGGAAAAGGTTTAGATATTTGGTTACATTACGCTCCTATAGTATGGAGTGTCATGCTTTGTGTTTGTATGCTGTCAGTTCAAGGAGACTTGCTGATACCAGGCAGACTTTGAGTAATGAGGGATTGGGAAAGCGGCCGTACCAACACAGAGTTTTGTGACCCTGAGTGTAAACTGAGCTTTGCTTTGCTCCTCTCAATAAAGCATGGAAGTGAATCCCTCATGCTAAGAGCAAACACTTCAAATCCATAGGCCTCTCAGAGAGTAAACGTCAGCAGTTGTGCAATGCAACAGTGTGTACAGTTAGGTCACAGTAAGGACAAAAAGGGAACCTGACATGGTAATTTTATTTCTATTAATATTTGGGAGGTGTGTGTACTGGTTTTCACTACATTGCGGCGACCAAATGTCCCCACATGTATAGTAATACCAGTGTATTTTGACCTTGTGGGGACATTTTTGAGGTCTCCATAAGGAAACAAGCTTATAAATCAGAATAATCTTTTATGAAAATCTAAAAACCTGTGTGTGTTAATCATTTTAAAAAAAAATTCACTTTAACTTTGTTTTTGTATTTTCGGATATGGAATGCATGAAAGATATTTTTACATGAATTTAGACTTTTTCAAAACATCAGATTGATACCAAAATCAAGAGAATCTCTTTTAAGAAGGTCCAAAATAATTTATGTAGGAATTTTTCCTCCAATAGCTGTCAAAAGTCTTTTCAGGACTGGTGAGAACATTCTAGGCATGTCTTACCTGACACGGCATGTGCTGCACTCTGACTTTTGTGACGTATATGACGGTCCCCAGACTCTCTCGTTGAGAACCTTCCCATTCATAGATGGGCTCTTTACTGACTGAGTTCCTCAACTCCTCCTTTCCTACTGTGGTCTCTTCTGAGCACTGCACCTTTAAAGAAACAACACTGAATTTAAGTTCAAAAGAGAGATTTACCTAATTGACATGATGTGTCTTGTCACGATATGGGAGAAATAAAGGAGTGGACTGGAGATTTCAGAGCAATCCATTGCTTGCCCAATTACATGTCTTTACTAATTATGGGATGTAGATGTTTGGCTCAATGACCTCACTGACTGCAATAGTTTGATGTGTCAGAACAGGCAAGAAAATATGCCTTTTTAAAATCCAGCTATGGTGACCACAAAAGAAACCACTCCCTATGAAATCCTTGCTGGAGAACAATGACCAGCATTAGTCACTCAAGTCTAACTAAACACCTCCTTTTTATAACATGTTAAATTTCATTACAGTCAGGCGCATAGGTTTGGCAGCCAGCTAATACAGGTCATTCTAGTTACAGGCAGATTTTGCCATACCTTGATTCTGGTGTACGTTTCTGGTACAGTTGCATTGCCTCCATTGGCCTCAATTTGTTCTTTTAGAAGGCAGAACCAGCTGTTCATCTCCTCCTCTGTTGAGCAGTAGACGATGATAGGGTTCAAGCTGACCCCTACAAAGGTCAAAGACATGGGTTAAAGGTTAGGTCAGATGGGCACATTACCAATGACCATCTGGATCTTGTTAAGCACTGTTAACAGGTAGCTGATTGTTTTGTTCTGTAGTGTTTTGAAAATAAACATTTGACTACCTAACAATAAGAGGTCTGTTTAATGTCCAAATGTCATTTTTGGAGCTTGTGGCATTTCTGACGTTGAGAGCAAATAATCTGTTTCAAGAGCTCTTTACATGACTTCACAACATGCCATTCATTTGTATCAAACCAGCTGTCTAGAAAACAGCTATTCTAAAAGAATGCATCAAATCTGGAATCTCCCTTTATCAGGCCCGCATTCCAACCTTTATCAGCAGAGATATCAGTCACTCAGACCTGCCCTGAACAGTCAATTCCAGTAAGGTGTGATGTGTTTGTTAGTAAGGCATGCGCATTTAAGGTCTGAGCATTTTTTCATTTTTTTACACAGAATGTGTAAAATTTAGCACTGTGATGATTTAGCACAGGACATTTTATGAGGCGCCTCATACGTTCCCAAATGACATGTCTTTTATCCTAATCAATCCGAAAGGTTTATGGGGTTTACTGTAAAATGTATCTCTCTAAAATCAGATCTGATCCAAAATAATGCCAAATAAGAAGATTCGTTTAGTGATTTAGAGAGTGGGATTTAGCGTCACAAAATGGTTCAGCTTGGATTCTTTTTAATTTAATCACAGCCACATTGACTCACATTTTTCGGAATGCCTTCTGGGAAATTAAACATTGTTTGAAACTTTTTGTGGATTGCTCAGCATGGCAAACCAGTAAAGTAAATATGTCCCACTGTGGTTATTTCTCATAAAGAGTTTAAAAGCAAACTTCACCATCAGTGGCTTGTTTAAGTCCAGTGCTCTGGAATGTGCGGTGGTTTAACCACAGCAGAAATAAAGAGGGAAAGACCTTCGTAGCTCTGCAGCTAAATGAGTACAGACGCACCTGTCGTATAACAAGGGTGGGCTTGGGGGACAATTTCACCCTCATTTGACTAGAGGCAAATGGAGGAGGCTCTAGTTAGTCTTGGATTAGCCTTTGTACTTTGGAACCTCTGGAATGTCCAAGCTTCGGAAGTGGTTTGGTTAACTTTACGATGCATGTTTCACCCAACGTTTGGGTGTTATTTACTTGTTATTTAAGAGTCACAAATTCTGCCCTCAAGTAACATTTAGAGCAACAAGGGTTAGAATAAACAAGAGCATGATTCAGGTTCTTGAATATCTTTAGATAATTAAAAATTTGTTAATTTCAACTATTTGAGAAATACAACAATGTGGGCTTAGCAGTTATATGCATGTAACTACCACATCTACCACTGCAAATTCTCCATTGTTTTATCTTTTACCTTGTTGTCTTTGAATTATCCCCAGTGAATTATCAAGTACACTCACCGTTTATTTGGAATGCAAACTCCTGTGGATCACCAAAGCTGTTTCTGTTGTGCACCTTACAAATGGTGAGTTCTTTAAGTGGAAGTGTGCCCTGTATTTCAAAAATAGATAACAGTCAGTTTTATACTATAGTCTATACTACATACTATATATATATATATATATATATATATATATATATATATATATATATATATATATATATATATATATATATATATATATATATACAGACACACACACATATATATATATATAAACTTTGAGGGTTTTTGATTGTGATTATTACTTTAACACATTCAGTATTACACAACACTGTTTACTGTCAAACCACCTCCCAGTGACGCGCAAATATAAACGTTATCACAGACCTAATAAAACCTGATCAGTGCAGATCACCATAGTGAGAGACAGAGTTTACAATCAAACACTGTTTGTGTGTTTTTGTGCTGTTTTTGGCATAGACCTAGCTGCAATTTTAGGTTGTAAGAACATTCGTTTCCATCTAGGAATGTTTAAAACATCCAGTTTTCTCATTGTTGTAGTAAGAATATTGCGTGGTTTTAAGAAAGTTATTTGAACTTTTTAAATTCTGTAATGTTTTTAAAACGTTCCGCTAACAACTTAAGAAGAATGATTTTTAATATATGACACATAATGTTAGAACGTGCCAGAACGTTTTTAACATCTTTGAGAGAACTTTCAGAGAACGTTAGCACTAGAAATTTTCTTGTTAGCTGCGAGAGAGGTAAAACGTTTTACATCATTATTACAACATAACCATAAGGCTGCAAAATCATGTAATTTCCGTTTCTGCTGGCATATGACTCAAAAGCCTCTCGGCACTGGTTTATGCCTAAGGCAATGACAGATAAATGGCCATATATGGACATCCTTTACTTTTTGAAATGCGGTATGCATGTAGTTGTGTTGGTTGTGAACAAAATGAATAGATGTTATGCATAGTATCTTTTACCTGGTATGTGAGTCCAGTTGTGTTGTTGGAGACAAAATGAAGGTGTGTTTGAAAAAGGTCCAGATAGCAGTCGTGCACATCCTAAAGGGACAAACACATTCCATTGTTACAGTGTAAAATTTGGTCTTCCACTTTGTACACTTCAATTCAATAACGGACTAAAAATTCTTTCCTAAGTCTGAATACAGAATGATGGTGGCAAATATTTACTCAAAAACAAGTGGTCTACCATCTTTGCCACAGACATGCAGTACTGTATTATTTCATAGTTCAGATCATATAGAAACATAATAGGACAATTAAGTATTATGGTTATAGAATTTAGCATTGTATAGTTTCTTAATGGCTGAATGCCTCTTTGTAAACATTGTCTGTGTGAACATTTTCTGACCAGTGTGTGTTTGCTCTAAGATCTCTGGGGTTAGTGTGAAGCCCCAGACATGGATTTGTCTTGGCCAGCTCATTTCCTTTCATTTGATCCAGGATTCAGTTTTACCACAGTTACAAAGCATATCATTATCGTAAATAACATTTTGCGTACAGCCTCACCCTCAGTATTTTTATTTTCCTTGTTTATTGGGGTTTTTTCTCTCCTTCCCTTCACAATCACACTTGTGTTTTTCCCAGTATGACCTCATAGTATCAAAGTGAACAAGATTCCCACGCTTCAGAGACAGTGTGTAATCTATCAGTGGTTTGATCAGAACACTCTTGCCCCAGGTAATCTCTGTATCTCGGAGCCATTTCACAACACTTCACATCTTAACGTGTTCTGACACGGTCTGAACTCCCCAAACTGAGTTGCATTCATTAATCAGCAAACAGATGTACGTCATTCTTGCAAAGCTTCGTTCAAGCACCATGGGACATCCTGTCATCCACCTGTGTGTTGTGTGTTAGCTCATGCAGCATGAGTAAGTGACCATCCCAGCTGTTTAGACCATCTTCATCATCTCATAAAATATAATTTTAAACAGTTTATAGAAATGATTATTCCTGACATACCCAGCTTACAGGGAACGTTCTACCAAAGTTATCAAAAACGTTCTCACAGTAACTTTATATATCATATATCAACAATGTTATTCTTAAGTTGTTAACGGAACATTTTAAAAACATTACAGAATTTTAAAAAGCTTGCATAATGTTCTTATAATCAATAACTTATAATCAATAACTTATAATCAATAATCAATACTGTATAAAGAATTGATTTTTTTTAAACGGTCCAAGAACTTTCAAATAAACATTTTTAATATTTTTGTTACAAGAAACATTCTGTTAATAGAAATGTTAGGGACATGTTCTTACAACCCAAAATTGTTAGCTGGGTAGAGTTTAAGATAGAGCTATCGAGAGTTTGTTTGTGTGAATATTCTAATTGGATACACAGTGGTCTCAAAATAGGCACTTAAATCATTTAAAAATGTTTTAATGTCAATGCATTAGATACAAAACCTCAGACAAGGTGGCATCTGCAAAGACAAGCTATAGACTTCTTCTTAGAACTTGCTTTTGATCACTAGATTTGGTATTTTGATAAGACAGTCGTTTTCACCTGTGGCACGAGCGTCCAAATACTTTAGAGGTCACTGTATGCTGATAAAGCTTTGGATGTGAGTTTGTGGCTTTTACCTGACAGTGCAGGAAGCGGAAACGGACTTTGGAACTGTGGATCATTCTTCCATAGTTTTTAACATTGATGCTGCTCTTTTTCCAGCCACTGGCCGGATCGTAGGGGAACGGAGGGTCCCATTTGATGTTCTCAATGGCTTCAAGATCTTTGGGTGACATTTCCTGTATCAACACAGTGTTAAAAGTTAAATCCTATTCCCAGCTCCTACTCGTCTGCATGCTCCTCACTTTATGTGAAAAATTCCTCACCTTTCTGGGGGTGACGGTGCAGAGAATGTTGATGATGCTGTTGGACTTCTCCTGACCCTCCTGTGGGTACTTTTTCCGGAACAAACGACTGCTGCTCGGAAGACAGAGACTCGACTTAGTCAAGTATTCTTTTGATAAAAACTCAAAACTTGTTATGGAAAAACAACCTGGCCATGACCCCACATCAGTGTTATCTTGTCTCAAAATGATCAGTTAATTACTCTGACCTGAGTCAAGTTGTCTGAGAAGATTCTGCAACTCAGTGTCTCACACAAAAGATTACATCACCACTATATGTCTATTCTTCTTCAGTGGCCCCTAAGCTTGCACCAGCCGACATATCAGTTTTACATCTGTCTGTGCACCATTTGAAAGGCAGGAACAATAAAGCTTATGTTACAAACCACAATGTTCAGCTCATGAAATGTCTTTTGTTACCCGTGACCCTCATTTATAATCATTAGTGTCAGATCTATATAATGAAGTCTTTCCTGCACAGCGATAAGCTAAGGAAGTTGGTGTCAGCTAGGAAAGACATCCTCACTAACTCTCATGTTTTTCGCTCTCTTTGTTAATCTGTCTCTGCTTTGAATGCAATTAGCATAACAACACTGGGCTCATTCATGCAGACAATAATGGGAAGTATCGGTGATTTACTGCAGCTCAGCGATCAACATGTTTGGCTTCCGGAGAATTCATTCATTCAGAAGAATGCAGGTTGTAGGCTGTTTGTTACATACAACATGCTTGTAAAGGTGATGAAAGTATGACGGGGTGTTTAAAGCGCAAGTTTGGAATTGGAATAACTGTGAGAGAATGCAGGCAATGTTGTACTAACAAATGTGTTGTGTGTAAGAGGCATAGATATTTACTTTGGATAGCCACTGTTGTTTTCATGAAAAAAGCCACTATTTGTTGGATTTATTTCAAATCTGATAGGTGTACTGGGGTTTAGTGTGGCTTTTAAAAGGGCCGTTGCATTGAACTCTGATCTGATCTAATCGCTGTAAGAATACAGAGGCTTTTTTATGGTCTGGTACTCTGAGCACTAAATAAACCTGATAACTTACTTTCTGAGCGTATGCAAACCAGACCCAGCAGACAAATACTGATTTAAAATAGGCCAACTGCCTGTTTAACTGACAAACAGTATAAAGAGCTCTCCAAATTGAATAGCAGAAAATCGTTGTCACTTGCATATACAAGCAGTATAATAACAATAGTATAGTATAAACCCAATTCTCTCCAAAACCCAAGAAATCTGAGAGCTCGTCCCTGCCTTGAAGGCTCTACTGGAAATAGATGAGGTCTAACTTCATTACACTTGTGAATTCTATCAGCAGACGAGTGTATCAGTCAGCCTGTGAACTGAGATACTGACACTGAGCTAATGAGATTTACAGACAGCATCATTACACCACTGAATTAAAGCCATCAGCTCATGCTCATCCTATCAGAGCCTATCATCTATCTATCTATCTATCTATCTATCTATCTATCTATCAAATAGAAATATATATATATATATATAGATTACACACACAAACATAGATAAACATAATGCGACATATACACACATACAGATTTAGTATTATTATGATTGTACACCGTGTATTTTGTAGATATATGATGTATACAGTATATATTAAATCGTAATATCAGTTTGACTATGACACCACATATCTGAACATACATTTTCAATATTGAAATTACATCCTTTAATTATAACACTTTAGGTACCAGGTGCCGAATCTCCATATCTCTGTTCTTAAGGTAGTTTCTCATGGTTCTTACCTGTTCCTCCGAATAAAACTTTTGCTTGAGAACCTGAAGTTGTGCTGGGGGACACATGACATACTACTCCCCATGTTGTTCCTGGTAAAGCGTGCTTGTCTTCTTGATGAAAAAGTGTAAGTGTATCTGCCTGCAAGATCAAGACTTCAGTGATCCCTGCTTGTAATCCAACCTCTGTGGAGCGAGCGTGTCTGTACAACAGAGCGGTAAGACTGATACTGAGGCAGCAGACGCACGAGAGGGGAGTGCATAACAGAGGGAGTGTGTCAGTGGGTGGAGATACAGTGAGGTGTGTGTGAGGGGGAGGAAGAGCAATGAAATTCACACCTTCTGCGTGAGATCCCTTCACTAAATAAAGCCAAAATGACAAAGGGGGACGTGTAGTTTTTCACACCTAATAGTAGGCAAATGGCACTAATTTGAATGTTTGAACACATGATAAAAGAGAATTAAGGTCTGAATGAAGTCTAGTGGTGTCACACTAAACATGTCTGGACATGGACCTACTCTGAATATAGAGGGTGATGCTATTTGTTAGCACCCCAAATAATTAATGTACTTAAGATGTTCACAGTTGTGTGATTGTACTTAAAAAGTTCCTTAAAGTAATGTTCTAATGGATGTGTATTTCTTTCATAATTTGGAACTAATTCATCCAAATTGTGTTTATATTCAACCTAAATTCTAATGGGATCAGATAAGGATTCAGAGTCAAACAAGATCTAATTAGATAAACTAAAACTACTACTCCAAAGTAGACGATTTACAGGACCACAGTTGTTTATTCTTATTTAATTCTCATTTTAATTCTAATTCTATTAAATTTTTATAAACAAATCAACAAGCTGTAAACGCTGGAATGTTTTGTTTTGTAAATAAAGTTAATTTGGGTAATGACAATAAGTATTAATACACATGCAAACAATTTATGTCTGCATGCCCTTAATTAGGGCATGCCCTTAATTAACAAATTCAATAATTAACAATTCACATTCAAGTACACATATCATATATAAACAATCATGTGTCTAATGTGCATTGAAGGGCATACAGTATGTTTGAGCAGGGAGTCGCATTTCCTTCACTTGTATTTGCTGTGAATGTGCTGCTTGTGACAGCAGAGTCTATGCATGTTTGCAAAAGTGTGAGATATGATCTAATCAAATTAAAGGAGCAACACTCCCTGCATGCAGTCAAAGAGCCAAGCACAAGTTAATCTAATCCTGCTGAGAGTTTGTATTGCAGATATATGGGGCTGTCAGACATGCAGATTGCGTCAAAAGTTTTCCAGTATCACAAATGAAATTACAGCTGCTGGCTTCTTTGATGTCACCTGTCTGTGTGCTGATTGACTATTGTAGAAGGCTGTTTGGAATTCTGTTTAGAAAAGGTTAAAACCTCTTAAAACCACTATTTTCTCCAAAAAATGGTTGTAGTGCTTCTAATTGACATTATAATGACTACAGTCTATTCCATGCTTTTCTGCTTTTACTATAAATAGTTTGATTTTCATTCCCATGACATATTTTCAAATAGCCAACAAAAATGAAACTTTCATTCATTGTTTCTATTTGGGCGGCTGCTGTTCAAACCAGCTAAACCAGGAAGTGTAAGCGGGGCCAAGCCGGAGGCATCAAACTGTCACATTCCATCTACCACGTTTCTGTTGAAGAAACTTTAAAGAGCCACGGCATGACAGCATATACAAGTTTATTGTTTCCAAAGAATTAACTTTAACACAGCTAAACTTCAACATAATAAAACAAGAATCTGATTTATGTGGCCATAAATTCTGTGACACTTTAATTGGGTTTACGTTGATTCATTTTATGAAGCAGCAAATAGCCTCTGACTTTGTCTTTATAATAAGTGAGTCGGTGATGAAAGAAATACATGCATGAAAGAGCTCGTTCAGTATCAGCTTAGCGATGTCATGGAAAAATGGAGATGTTGTATCATTCCCCGGCTTGCTTCTGGAACACTCAAGGGCTACATGGTGAGTCATGAGGCACTCACTGTGTAACAAGCGCTGAGGCTCCTGAAGGAAATTACAGTTTCATAAAAAAACCTGTGAAACATCTGACATACTCTGGGAAAATCTGATTTACTGTCATGTGGGTTTCTGTCTGTTCCTGATGGAGAGTTTCGAGAACATCATTGAAGGGGTGAATGTCAGATCCTCTGACATATCAATATATGCAGGTGTTAGTGGGTGATTTTTAAAGTTACTTGGGGTTTATACCCTTCACAGCCAGCAGTAAGGGCCTCAAATGTAATAATAGATGATATTAAAAGGTTACGTTGTTCATAAATGTAATATGTAGAATAAGTATTGCCTAACTACAGCATTTACATTTGGATTACAAAATCTGTAAAACATTAGATTTACATTAGGTCAGAGAAAATATAGCATTCTTGCCCTTCAGTTTTCTCAAGAGAAAAATTAAAATGGAATCGCTTGTATTTGCTATCACATTTCGGAACTGGGTACAACAGGAAATGGAAGGATATGGAAGAACATGCCAATCTCAACAGTGTACAACATTTTGTGAGAGCAGCGCTCCTTCCAATATTTGTCAAAACAATGACTTATTTCCTCTTCCAAAGGCATTTTCTAGTTTGGATCTTATGGGACTGAATGCTTAGCCTGTGAATACACTAGTTTTTTAAACAAATGGAGGAAAAATATTTAATCCTCAGTCACCATTCACTTGTGATTCATATCCTTAATATTCACTGCAGCCACTTTGACCTGGATTTTAGACCACCCAATCTGCTACGATAATACCTAATAATGATTCAGCATTCAGCCACACTATCTTTAGATAGAAAAGTTGGAAAAGAGAATTCCCAAACACATTGGTCTGTGGCTTTAAGCGTTATACATCATGACAAAGGTATAATCAATACTATCACACTAACTTTAGCTTATATCATTAATCTTTATCTGAACATACTAAGACACTGACATACTCCTTTCTCAGCATTGTGTGTGTACACTATGAGTCAGGATCTCTCTCTCTCTCACACACACACACACAGACACTGGTTTTTATGTTTTAGAAGGACATAGACGTTAGGGTTTTTATACTGTACAAACTGTATATTCTATCCCCTAACCCTAAACCTAACCCTCACAGAAACCTTTCTGCATTTTTAGATTTTCAAAAAGGTCATTTTGTATGATTTATAAGCTTGTTTCCTTATGGGGACCTCAAAAATGTCCCCGCGACGTGAATTGAATTCCAGTACAGACACACACATGCATAAGGGCTGGGCATTCATCAGGGCCCTTGGGACAGTCCTGTCTGGAAGTCTCTCTTCAATGTTTTTTCAGACGCGCTGGGTACATAAGGGGTGCTAACGTCACACCTCTTGCTGTTTTGAGTGGACCACGTGTGTAAGAGAGAGCCTCAGGTGTCAGAGTTCTCACAGAACAAAAAACAAGGTGTAAGAGGGGGAATAAATAAGACTTTGAAGGGGCACATCAAACAGGTGTAATATTTTATGGAATATTTTGTGGGATTTCTTGCTAACTAAACAAATGACTGACAGAGATAGAAATAAGGATGTTGAAGACATAAATGATGTTCAATAGTGTCAAAACTTAAAAGCTTCCTTGTTTCCTGGAAAATACGCAGGTTCCAAATTACAGACTTGACATCCAAATGTTTTATCTTTAGCACAGTATATCATTATGGGACGAGGATTTTAGTATTTTTATCTGTGTAGTTTATTGACCATAACATCTTAAAATAGTTTTTCAGTTGCCAATTAAGCTTTAAGCCATTGTAAATATACAAAGATCATGTTAACAATTAATATCTTAAGCTTATGTACAGTAACACAGGGTAAGTTTCTCACAATGAAAAGAACAACGCTCCTTTACTGTCTGCTGACCACGAATAGAACATTTTTCTCGTTTTGTTGTTCTTCATTTAGTGTTTAACTTTTGCTGTTTTTTTTTGTTTAATACATACATGAATACATACAAATACATTTGTGCCCTGATATCATTACTGCAAAGCACTGTTTGGATTTACTTCTGTAAGTTTAGTGCTAGTTTGTGGACACTAGACAAACATGTTCGAGCTTGTTACCCATACTATTATAAATAACACAACATGGGAAAATCAGAAACTGGGAGAACTTGTTTTAAAGTGAACTTACAAACTTTTACACTTTAGTTCTGGTCACTGTACTATCAAAATATCTTAAAAGAAAAATAAGAACTAATCAATAACTTACGTGCACATCTTGAAAGATAAAATTGCATTTTTACATGGGTTTCACGTACTACATAAAAATCTGAGAATTGTGTAGACAGAGCACAGGTGGATACAAAATATAAATAAAAATAAGTTTATGTATGGTGACTGGATCTGGACAGACAGTAGAGCTGTTAATATGTGTAGCCATGGCTACAGCTGCCTTTCCAGGCTGTAAACACATTATTCGCCCTCACAAGAGCGCAGAAGAGTGACTTCCGTTTGAGACATGCGCAGTGGCATTAGACAGTGCTCGACCCCCGAGCAACTCTCATTCACAGACCAGGCTTGCCTAACAACAGACGGCTATCCAGGGTAATATGCTAACATATGCTAAAATAACATAGCAGACAATGCCACACAATCATACACTATCGTGTCCTCAAAGCTGATTCCAATGTACGTCCTGCTCATATCAGATATACTGCTCAAATGTGTCTGTATGTGTGCGTAATGGCACAGCACAGGTGTACGTGCCGTGTGGCTGAGGTCACGGAGGGTAAAGTGAGAGCACGCAGCTGTCTGACTGGATCAGTCACAGAGCAGAACCCACTGGGAAAATACTGGGCTTCAAATGATACCCCACTCTTCATCCTAAAATCACATAGCTCATTAACTCATGATCCATTGGGTGAAGTACATGTAAAGTGTTCTGTGCACAAATTAGAAAACAAACACTGGAAGGGTTTAATTGTTTAAAAACGTATATATTAGAATAATGGACAACTTGGTTGCTGTGTAATTTTTTATAAACAATAAAGATGCTTGTTATACAATTTTATTTGTAATTTATTAAAGTATCTTTTTATAAAAGCGTATACTGGACTTAAGAAAAGAGAAAGCTTGTCAAGGCTTGCCAAAGGGTGGAAGAGTTTAAGTTTACCACTGTTCAGTGAAGGGTTGATAGTTAAACTAATGCTACATTAAAACTACCTCATTAATTTGAGCTGAAAACGTACTGTGCTGTAGTTTGTGCTGTTTTTCTACCACAATTATGTCACTTCCTGGAGCATAATGTCATCAACTGGTCTTTTGTCAGTGATACTGCAAAAGACTAAGAAGTAAAACAGATTATTTAACATTATGACATGTTATGACGTACATTTTTCACGTTCCCATAATAGTAATCACCCATTAATAATGTGTATATGTATTGTTATTGGAGCAGTTCATTACGCAGCTCACATTTCATTCCACCTGAAAACAGCTTTATTTAATTTACAGTAGTGTTGTGGTTTTTACAGCAGTGTATTGCTCCATTTGACATTAGTGCAAAAATCATTTCGATGTTTGTTCTTAAATACAGCAAAACATAACCAGCACAATATAATTAAAGGACACATTTAGCAACATTACAATAAAAAACAAAGCCACAGTTACATTAACATTGCACAAAGTTTTAGTATATTTGGTTATATACATGATTCTGTTCTGTGGGGTGGATGGCCGCCCTGTGTTGTTATGTATGTACTCAGTCATTATGAAAGTGCAGGACTCATTAGCACAATAGAATCAATTCTACAGTCCTTATACACACATACACACTCTGATCTCTCCAAACATCAACTTACACCAACCTGCAATGAGTTTCTCTAAATCAAGTCCTTAAAACAAGGAAAATTAATCATAACTTCTCAGAAGTTTTGAAATCATATAATACTATGCTACATTTCCAAATGTATGTGAAATGGTAGTGAGCACTTTTCTAGTCTTGTATTGTTTTGGAGTGAGTTGTGCTCTCATCCAGTTAAACTAACCTATCTGCTCAAAAAATCAATAGTGTTAACCAATAACCCATCTGAGGTAAGACGCATTGGTAGTCGCTGTTACCAATGACGTTACAATACTCAACACAACACAAACTATCTACAGCTGATCAAATTTTTAAAAAATGACAACCCTGGCAAATAAAAATGATTAGAAAATGCAAAATACTGTGGTATGAGTTTACATTTATGGTACTGATAAAAAATCTAACATGTCAATTTGATCTAATGGCTCGAGAAATAAACATGCAAACATTTAAAATCTGGCGTATAACAAAAATAGTCGATAACAATAAATAAGACAACATAAAAAAGCTTATGAGGCATTTCACTGATACAAGGGCTTGATATCAAACTCTCTGAAATACTGACTACCCATTATTTACAGGTTAAAACTCATTTTGAGCACCAGTCACCCTTTCAAAAACATGAGAAATGAGAAAGTGCAGCTTGTATGTCACAGCTAGTTATAGTTTAGGTATGGCTATTGTTTTTAATAGGACATTTTACCTGGTTAGTATTGTCATTAGTAAGCCTGTACGCATATACTCTCTTTTTCGAACTGAAACACAACCAATAACCATACAACATCAAAATACCTCATCTGCTCCCTAAAAATCACATTCCATCCCAATCTTCACAACACTAATGTTCTTCTGATATGTTCTAAGCATCTCCAAAAAACTATATTCTCCCTGTATAAAGACAGAGGTGGTCCTTCAAACGTCTCTGAAATAGTGTCATATGTTTATATATTACATTAGATAAATAAATAGGAAAATACATGAAACATATATTATGTTGTCAACATGATTCGACCACACTCACATGTACAAAGTGTAGAGTCCAGCCAACTTTTTGTGAGAAATCTTTTCTGCTTCTACATGCCCAAGTGAGTCTGAGGTGAGACAGGGCAGCATTGCGCATTACTGCCACCTAGTGTGGCACAGCAGCACTACAATATTATTGTCTGCCAAAACATTTTGTAAACATGCGTGGCAGATCCTATCAAGAGCTACGTTCCTAAAGTTGATTTTTTAATATATATTAACATCTGAAAAAATCATAAACATAAATTACATTTACATTTAGATATACATCATACACAAAGTGACCGCAAAATGGCAGAGCAATATTATTTTGCACTTTCAAGCACTGGGTTTTCTCAAGGATGAGGATTGTGGAGGTCTGAAGTGTGTGAGAGTGTGTTTTGTTTTCCATTGTTTACCCTCATGATCTGTGGAATGCTGTCATGTTCCTCCAGGCAGAGGGAGGGCGCTGTGGCCCCTAAAACACCTCATTGTCCAGTGATCACACTGAACAGTTGCGCCTCTTGGCCACGCAGGGCAAGCTGCTGGAGCTAAGACGGGTCTTTACCCTTTGTCAAAGACTGGTGGAGGAGACAGAAAGAGTGGGGGAGGAAGGTGGAGGAAAGTTGAGAAGCTCTAGGACAGCAACTCCCACGCTGCTGCGGCGGGTAAACATGCATGAGGCCGCCACCCACTTGTTGCTACGGGGGTTGTACTTCTCTATGGAATTGAGACTAGAGCTGCCGTCATTGCCTCCGACTGCATACAGCCAGCCATCCATTGCAACCAGGTCATGAGTGCTCCTAAAGAGAATAAAGCTGCATTGAAAACTGCACCACATTTTGTAGATTTGTCAGTAAATAATCTCAATGTCAATTTACATACAACATCGAAAATTAATGAGCTATTTAACACTTTTATTTGAATAATTTATTCTTAGTAAAAAAAATTTAAACAATTTATTTGAATTTTTTTCTTAGTAATTGTTCACGTCAACAGTCAGTGCTCAAATAAAGAACAGTGAAATAAATTAGAAGCAACAGCACAAATAGACTACAAACAATAGAAAAATACAAATTATATTAATTTATATTAAAAATGACTTTTTTTAGGATTTATGTTTTTTTAAAAACTTACTTTTGACATCTTTATTTGTAACACTACACAGTATGTTAGCTCATAATTTTTGGGGTGTCCATTAAAGCCACTATCAAACCTGCGGATGTTCATGGGTGCCACTCCTTCCCAGGTGTTGGTTTTTGGATTGTATCTTTCTACTGAATTTAGGCAGCTGGTACCATCATTGCCCCCAGCAACATAAAGCATGCCCTCCAATACTGCCACCCCCGCACTGCTTCTCCTGCTCAACATGTTGGCAATGGCAGTCCATGTATTACTCTGGAAAAAAGAGGTGGTGAAATAATGATGCATTTACTTCACTATGTAGATAAAACCTGAAACAGTAATATACCCTGGAGACAGTTTCACCTTAGAGAGAATTGTATCACCTACCTGTGGGTCATATTTTTCTACCGTGGCTAGGTGGGAGGAGCTATCGTACCCACCGACTGCATACAGACTGCCATCTGACAGAACAAAAAGTAAATAAGGTTCATGGTTGCTATGGTTACTCTATGGTGCCTCGCAGTTTGATGCTTGTACTACAGGACAAACTCTTCCAATTACTAAATTAAGCATACTATAAAAAACGTATTTGATAACTAACCTAGTGTGGCCACTCTGACGTATCTCCGCCTGGTACTCATGGCAGCAATGGAGGTCCAGGTACTGGTCAAGGGGTCATACCTCTCAGCACTGTAGAAAAAATAAGACAAAGTGAGAGAGATTACATCAGTTCTCAACCAGGGGGCTGGGGTCCACTAGGTGTCCTCAAACTGACTTAAAATATTCTGAAATAAGGCAAAGTTCTTGACTGCACATTTCCTGACTTCAAGGCCTGGTTTACTTCCTTGACTACTTTTTGACTTCAAGGACTTGAAGTCATAAAGTTGAGATTAGAACATGCAATGCAAAGAAAAAAATACTTCTAAATGACTGATTTATTTCTTTGTTGATAAGACACAAGCACATTCACATGTAAAACAATACTACTGCCTTTATATTAGCTGCAACTTCCTGAAACAGCGTTGTGGATTGTGGTTTAATGTTCCAATGATTCCATTATGGTAGGTTCACATGTACTTGTGTGTTTTTATACCGTCATTTGCTGTTTCCATTGAAATAGCTTTTAGAAGGTACGGATAACATTTCTACTTTATCAAAGAGATACCTGTTGAGACAGGAAGCACCATCATATCCTCCTGCAGCATACAGCAGCCCATGCAGCACCGCCACACCTAAACAGCTCCTCCTGGTTCCCATGGAGACCTCAGGCTGCCATGCATTGGTTACTGGATCATATGACTCTACAGTGGCCAAATCAGAGGTGCCATCATACCTGAGTTGAGCAGAGCAGAGGTAAGGAGAGTGAAACAAAGATTTTCCATCTAACGCACTGTCATGCAAGGACATGTTTATCTACACTGAAATGACTTAGGCGATTAGTCAACCTCAGCACATTTCCTATTAATAAGCAGGCCCGCCCAGAATCAGTGCTCACAAATTTCCACGTTCTTTACAATCCTATTATTTACTACATATCTGGGTTAACTTTATCACGTATGCAGCCATCAGTAAGTGTATAGTGCTCTCAGCTCTATTTAATAATTTATAATTTATTTAATTAAAAATTTTGTCTGTGAAGCTTCCTGGCTAGTTGTAAATATTTTTTCTGTAAGTTTACAAAACGTACCCAAAATGTCAAGGCAATTTAGCCCGATAAAAGGAGTTTATAAAGACACTTTAGACGCTTTGACCAATTAGGTTTCAGACTCCACGTACCCGCCCACAGCATAAAGCTTGTTTCCAATAGCAGCCACTCCAACCCTTGCCCGACGTGTTGACATGGATGCCACCATGTGCCAGCGGTCTGTCCGGGTGTCATATGCCTCACAGTCTCCATGAATAGCAAAAAGACTTCCCCCGCCTGTGGGATGCACACAAACAGTTTCAAACAACTGACCACTCACGACCGTCATCCAAGCACACAAGTGTGTGGGCTCGATTTACAGACCTACGGCAAATAGAACCGGGCTGGCACCCTCACAACGGCGCGGGCGGGTGCGGCTGTTGCTAAGCACGCCTCTCTGCTCAGGCATCAGGTGATACTTTAGTGCTTCTATCATCAGATCTTTGCACTCTGAATGGTGACGCACCAGCAGCTCTGTATCCACGTTACTCATCAGGAAGTCTCGTGTCAGCAGGGGCAGACGCACACACTTCATCAGCTGAGGGATCAGAAGAGGGGATAGAAGGGAGGGAACAGAGAACAAGTAGCTACAGAGCTGCAGAGACATAATCCTATCTAAGCATTAATATTGTGATCTGCTGTGATGTTGGTATAAGCCGAGTTTGTCAGATGGGATGGCTCACCCGGGGCACGTGTTGTCTCCGCCCATCAATGTCATGCTTGACCCAGCTCAACACGGCCCTGTAGACCTCCTCTTCTGATGGGACATTTAGATTATCACTGGAGATGAGATCCAACACCTACAGAAAATCATAGGAAGAGCTTCATAACTAAAATCTAAAATTAGCTAAAACAAATCAAGACTTACAAACATAAAATAAGATCATTCGACTGACCAAACCCTGCTCACTTTACCTCAATAACCTCTGCTAATGGACTCCTCTGCTCACAGTATATATTATTCATAGTAAACTGTTTCGACAGGGCCCTGAAGACTCAGCTGGAGGCCACTGAAATCTCAGGCTTTGGGGGATGCTGCATCCATGTCGATAAGCATCCAGTTCAATATCACTGTCATATTAGCAACATAAAAAAGACTTAATGCACCTTTAAACCACACCTATCATTCTTTGGAACTTGATGAGAGAGAGAGCTGATGCCCTGAGCTATTGCACACATTACTGGTTTCGGCTTACCAGGCCAGATTATTCAAGCCTGTACATGGATAACAAATAATTATAAACAAAATCAAATGTCAGTCCAACGACTTCACAGCACCTTCCCTAATCCTCCAGCGCGACTATCTGTTCACCCTGCAGAATGCAGTGCAACAGTCTCTGTTAACGATGTTTATTTGGAGCAGAGGGCACAGTTGACATGGCTACAAGCAAACAAGCATTTCCCAGGTCTTTAGGCTTTAAATATGGTGCTGCTAGCCAACGACAGCTGTAGAGAGAGAGAGAGAGAGAGAGAGAGAGAGAGAGAGAGAGAGAGAGAGAGAGCGCATGTACTGCACCCCCCACCCCCAAACTAATGGTTCCCTCCAATCAGACTCCAGCAGGCAGATTTCATGGAATCAAGCAACCTGTTTTTCAGATTATTCACGAGAACGCTCTTCTTTGAAAGAAGGGATTAGAGCTCATGAAATTACTCGTATGAGAGCGGGGGCTGGTTTCTGCTGATTAGCCCTCTCAACTTCAGTAACTGCATATTCAAGAGGATGACTGACATCGTATTGACGAAACCCCCATGACACTGAGCGACATGAGGTACTGATGCAGAGTGCTTAGTTCAGCGTCACTACAACGCAATGTGGTCTGACAGCATTGATGAGTTGAGGAACATGAGAACCGCTCTTTAACGTGAAGTTAGAGGGGCTGGTGTAAAAGCCAGGCTGCGTCCAGCTTCCTGCAGTAAAGGTCAGGTTGGTACACTTCACTCTTGAATCTAAAAGATCAAGGCTTTTTAGGTCACAGCAGCTGAGCCACAAAGAGCAGGAGAGGCCGGATCAAGATGTTTTGTTTTAAAAATGCTGAAGGCCAATGTGACAGGAAGTGGTGTTAGTAACATATAATTAGATATCCATAGCCAAAATCATTTGCCTCCAAGGACTGTTATGGCTCGGTTTCCCACACTTGGGGTTACAAAGTTGGGGAATTTTGGAAATATGCCAAGCTGGAATATTGCAGGAATTTACAGGAATTCTTTACAAACTGTATCATACAAACATAAATATAATAAATAATCCTGGACATATGACTTGTCTTTATCTGTGTGCCATAATTCCCATATATTCCTGTTTCCAAAATTCCCAGAATTTTGCAACCCTACTTTTTTAAATGAAATTATTTTTTAAAAAATGCATAATTTAACAGGCATTGTATGCCCATGTTTAATATAATTAATATTTTAAATCTATACATGACCAAATTAAATAAACTGAGCCTGTGAAGTTAAAGGGGTTACATTTCTTACAAAGTCAAACTCAGTGTGAGGAACAGGCTCTGAAATGGACTGAAAGATCACCAATTGGAAGCAAACGTCATTGGCTCTCATGTGTATTGACCAAATATCATTGCAGCCATCTTTTTCATTTCATATGTTAACCCAGCTAACTTTTCCAAAGCAGAAACCTCACCTGTTTCAGGGGCAGCAGCATGAACTCCTCAGTCTTGGAAACCTCTACAAAGTGCTGCAGGACGTACTTATGGGCCGACTTGAGCAGGTCGCTGCAGGAATGAGTGTCTGCAAAGCCGCGGATGCCCAGGCAGTTGGAGGGGTCCAGCTGGCTAAGAAGGAATTTGCAGCAGGCATCTCTTACTCCATTGAGCTGCAGGAGACTCGCAGCTGGCAGCAGGGTCTGCTCAGGGTGCACATAGGATAGGACCGCAGTGGGTGATGGGAAGTAAAAATAAAGTGAGGTTTTACTTTGCCACATAAAGTGAAATTCTTATAGACTAGCTGGAAGTTATTAGTTCTGTGCACACACATTTGTTGCTTAAGAACAGCATGGATCTCAGGAGACTGCCTAAATTTGCAAATATGCAAATTATTCGTTTAAGAACAGCACTGATCTCAGGAGACTGACTACATTTGCAAAGATGCAAATTATACGTTTGCACAAATACACCCAAACACACCATCCTGCTCAGTATCTAACTGAGTGAGCAAGATGCAGGCTAAACAGGAGCTTGTGTATTCAGACAGGGCCATATCTATGAATTCTGGGCCCTCTGATTGTATATTGCTCTGAGCTTATTTTAAAATTGTATTAAAAATACAACCTAGAAACCTTGAATCTGTGGAGCCCCTGTAATTGCCCACCTTTCACCCCACTATCATCAAAGTTGACGTACCTGCACGTTTCCTTCCCCTACGACGATCTCGGCAGTGTAGGCGTACTGCACCAGCTGCTCCAGCGCCTGGGAGTCAATGTCATGCAAGGTCACGTGGGTCTGATGGCTCTCTGACATTTCATCTGCGCAGAACATTTTTCAGCTAGGTTAGGCAGGTGGCTCTGAGTTTCACAATATTGTAGGGCCTTGGTCACACATACAGTGATTATTATGCTAGAGGCTGCAGAGTGGCTGTGCTCTTGGTCTTAGTGGGTGTTTCTATCGCTGGACTGTATTGGTTGGTTGTACAATGGATCTCCTTTGAAAAATCTGATCACAAATAGGATATGTTATGGATAAAAATAAGTCTTCATTCTGTTTGACAAGAAAACCATTTTCTTGAGATAAATTACATTTTTTAGGTAGAAAGGACTGATCGTGTTGTCACTGTAAATCACTGTATGTTTGAAGCCCTTCAAGATTTAGAAGATGAAGATAAAAGAGTTAGATTAACTAAGAACTCAATTACAGTCGCTAGTACAAATCAGTACAGGATTCCACACAGAAGTAAATTGCAAGATCACTTACATTTTGTTTTTAATTTTCTAGTCAAATACAATCTATCTACTGTACAGACTTACTCATTTCTTCATTGGTAGCAGATATTTTTGTTGGCATTGCCTTTCAGAGAAATGCCTCACACTCAATGCCAGTACAAATTAGTCCAGAGGTGATGTAGTAAGATAAGCAGCTTCAGTTTGGACACACATCATGGGTTTAAACAATGCGTAGTGAGTGTAGTGTATGGTAAGTTCAGAATAGTCATGGCTTTGAGTCGCCCACACTGTCCTGACACATACCATCACACTCTAGTCTGAGGTGCAGCGGGACTGATGAGCAATGGGAAAAAACAGGCACCTGCTGACCTGAGACCAGGACAGGGAGGAGAATCAAGCATGAAAACACAACAGGAGATGACAAAAGGCAGGAAGGAAAGGCTTGAAAAGGAAGCTGAGGTAATGTACACACAGGAAATAAACAATGAACTATACAATACACCTTGATGCTCAGGAATCAATGAGTAGCAATGAGACTAATAGGGCAAAAGAAATATATATAAAAAACCCCAATATTTTTAGAGTTACAAAGGTGAATTGTGACTTTTTAAGTGTAATGTTTACTCTTAAACATAGCAGACAGTGAACGATAGGGGCTTTGTAAAAAATACATTTATGCATTTGGCAGGTGCTTTTATCCAATGTATACAAATTTATCAGTACATGTTCCCTGTGCATCGAACCCACAACCTGTGCACTGCCAATGCAGTGCTCTGCCTATTGAGCTACAGGAACACCCAAACAAACAAAAATACAAGCAGAAAAATACATTTAGATATCCAGGCATACTCGCTGCAACACATCACTTTAATTTCTAAAACCTAAACCTTCTAAAATGTAAATGTGACCTACTTGTAAACATGGCGTGGAAGTATGGACTGCAGGAGGCCAGCACCACCTTGTGCGCCTTGATCTCCTTGTTGGCCACATGGAGCACGATGTCGCAGAGCAGGCCACGCTGGCGCATGCGATTCATGGACACAAAAGAGTCGTGGTAGTGCCGCTTAGAGTTATGGGAGATGCTGTGGCCATCTCGGTTCAGCAGTTGCATACCTCCCTCCATCATGCTGTTGTTCTGTGAGGCCTGATGGTGCCTGGGCCTCACTCTAGAAAACTGCAGACAGACAGAAGCACATTTGCCCAGGGTGAACAGAGTTAAAACAGTACCAAACAAAAATTTTCAAAACTGAATATTTATAACTTTTAGTCCATGTCTGTTAGAATTAAGGCCATTTTTATGTTAATGCACTCTTAAATGTTGATGTATGCATTTATAATGTACATTCTTTCTCTTCCAGGGAAATAGACAAAATACACTGACGATTTATCTTGCACTCATGGGCGTGTACAAATTTTTGTCCAATGAAATACCCTTTAGAATAATAATGTCCCTCCTTCTAATAAAAACCTCCCTTTAAACTAAAAGCCATTGACTATAAAAAGGGATGAGCACATTAATATGTCCACCCCAAACTCCCTTTTAAAAGACAACATGACAAAACAGGACAGAAAACTGCACTTGATATCATGAAGTCTTTAAATACCGACAATTAAACTAATGAACTAATTCTATTTTATTCATAACCTGACTAAAAACATCTTAAACGTCTGCACAATGTTATTAACGGTCTCTGTGTTATTTACCGAGCTATGAATCCATCTTAAATTGTTTTACTATTTCCTTTCTATACGGCATAACAGTGGCTTCTAGCTAGACTGCATGGCATTTTGAACAAATAATAACTACACAATCATAATAAGTAAAGCAAGTCAGACTGAAGCTCTCAAGCATTAAATAACATGAAAAATATCACTTCACAATTCAATAATTTTCACTCATTTTACAGTTTGCAGCTACATGGGGCTTTCCACTCAATAGTCAGTGGCCTTTTCTGACTGGCCTAAGGACTCAAACTCTTTTCCATTTTGTTTTCTCTTATACATAAAGACTCTGTCAAATATAGAAACAGCAACTCACTCTATAGTTTCTTTATAAGAATGAAATTCTGTTCCAGCCGAATGGACCAATTGTGCTATAACAATCATTTCTCCATCAAGAGCATCGCTATAGAAACCACGGTGCCCACGGTAACACGTGCTGGTAGCTGTCATGCACTTCATTTTGAGTGGGAAGATTGGATCGTGATATGAGAGGCATTTTAAATAGGGTCGATAAATAGCAATCCATCTCACGGGTGACAAAAGATGGGATTACAAAATGCCTGGATAATCATGGCCCAAAATATGCTTTGCTGTGGATATCATTTAAGATCAACAAAATCAGGTAACAATCAAATAATACATTTAGCAATGTAATGTTTTGGTAGATAAAGCAGTTATAATATCCTGTTTTACTAACAATACTCCCTCCAACTCTACAGCAGTACTCATGTTACTCAACATAACAGACTGAGCATGAAAAGCGCATAGAGTAACAGGCTCAGTATTACAGCCAGAAGCCATGTGACTGCCCGCAAAATGGCAGATGTATAAATCATTTAGTTATACAAAGCAAACACTGCGGACTGAAACCTGAGGTTAGTAATGAATTGTTTAAAACATGCAGATGACAGAAATGTTGGCCATAGTTATTTGAACTCTGGTGAGCTCTCAGGATCAGGTTTCTACCGTTGCCTTTGTCCAAAACAGTGACAGGTTGAGACACTCCAGTATTGCTGAAAAGTTGCATTAAGATTCACTTCAGACAATTAGGTTTGTAATGAGGAGATACTCAGTTAAAGAAGGGCATTGGCTCTCCCTTATAAAAATGAAAATGGTAACCATAGCGTCCAACCCGGTTATTGTTACTATAATAAATAAAATGTGGTCAATTAATATCACATAAAAGAACAGCAATAAAAATAAATGAAAACAGCAGAAACATTTTGACAGCTTGTTACAGTAATTTTAATATCCCATATTAATTTATTAGGATTTTACAGTAGAAGCAATAAGCGACTATGCTTTATTTTGGAAGAAACAATTTTTACCTCTGCCTAAATTTGTTGTGTGGAGTGTCCTGCTGTAATGGAGCAATAATATAGACAGTTTATTTTAAATATTGGTTTTTTTTTTTAACAAATACTGAGCAGGGTGCTGTAGTGTTTACTGTACAGCTAAAGACAATCCCTACAAACAGCTCCAGTATCATTAAATCTGACTCAGCACACTGTGTGCCATCCACAGCATCTTTCACCCTCCTCCTTTAATCCACCCATAACACTTCACATAACGAGCACTACCTGATCTGATGGACGCTTTTTCCTTCAGTCGCGTCTCCTCTGCTCTGTTTCTGTAAAGGATGTTTTGGATTTAGTCCTACAGTACAGCAGTCCAGCATCTCAGTCTATATGAGAAATGATAAAGCCTCAGTTTGGGGGCTTTGTATGTTGTTGACGTAAACGAAAGCCGCATGAGTCCTGAACGCTGACGTCACATTTTAAGGTCGCCCGGGATGGTGGTTCTCCAAATTAATTTACAAAATGAATTTAATCACAAAATGCAACTTACACTCAATGCTGACACTGCTTACACACAAACAAAGGTGAACTAGATGTCGCACACTATTTCGATGGTACTGCCATTATACTGACTGAACGCTACATCAAAATCTTCAAATCACACCACCTTAATATTAGCTCACCGTGCATGAACAGGAAATTTGTATGCTGGTTGTTTCAAGCACCACGAAAATAACACAAGTAAAGAATAAACTGACTTATGCAACACTATATCTTAAATGACTAATTGGCTGATTTGATATTGTGCACTATGATCTTTGTGCAGAGATCAGCTACAGTGACAGTTTCACATATGAATGACATTATTCAGACCATGTTTCAAAAGCTTTTAAACTACAGCTGCAGACACAAGGAAGTTATCGATGCTGTTCTAACGCAAATTTTCAGATGAATGCATTGACAAATTGATGAGTGCCTGAACAAAGACCACATTGCGATAAAGTCATTTCATAACACTGCAGCTTTGGGGTGAGCATCTGTCTGCATGCCGCCTGTGCGTATATGGCTAGAAAACGAGCGTATCAGCTTTTGATCAGTTGTCGATTTTATTACCAGCTGATTCAGTGAAACTGGCTTTTGCGAATCGGTTTGCATGAGATCAGGATTCAAACTTACCTGCCGTCGTCTGTGTCTGGTTGACAAGACTCGCTTCCTTCTGTGTGGAGCTCTCTCCAGTTTTGTCCGTTTATGATGATTGATTTTGATACGTACAGTGATTTATTCTGTCGTTTGGGGTGAGCGGACATGCTACATCACATGTCGCATCAAAACAGACGTCTGTCTCTGAGCTCTCGTCGGCGTTTCTAAAAATCTTTAATATTCTGTTGGACGTGTCGCGCCCAACACATATGGTTGTGTCCTTTGTTGTGACACTTTTAGGTAATAGATAAATAATCCAGAAACAGAGATACAGAAATACAGTCAATACTTTTATAATAAAACAAACAAATTAATAAGGCATTAACAAGCAAAAGCGCAGATATAACGACAATTAGTCAAAACAAACGCCAGTTTTCGTTTTGGTTTCGCGTTTAACGCAACGTGAAACAAAAGATCAATTCAGCTGGGCTTCTCGAACCGGTGCATTGTGGGTATCGCGTCCTTATGCACGTTTCTCATCCAGCATGGCAGGGAAAAATAAGAGGTATGTTACATTTTAATGTAATGTAAGTATGTTACGATTTAAACTAGCAGACCTTTTAAGAATCATCACCTAGTTTATGGTCCAGTTAAATTAACTTGTGTTGTCAGAATTCAGTTTTATTTTATAAGACACTTAGACGCTTGGTATTTGATGTTAGTTAGCTAGTTTTAGCCACTGAAGATAAGCTAATAATCATTTCACAATTTCAGCATAGTATTCGTCACAGTATAAGAATAACGAGGTCAAAATCTTAACATATAAATATTATTGTATATAGTTTGGTTGTCAAAATTATTTCCTAACACTCTCAGTTCAGTATGTTTGAGAATGTTTCGGTCTGCATGGGTTTCTAAAATAACCAGTGCCTGCCAAAGAGTGGGTTGAAAGTTATTGCTATTGTATTATTCCTTTGGATATAGCTTTGTGTTAAATTGGGATAAAAGATTGCTCAGCTTACTTTGATAGCTGCTTTAAGACTCCAGCATTGAAAAACGTTCAAGATCACCTTTATGAGATCTTAGTACGACTGAATTTCAGTGAGAATTACCACGTTTTCTTTAAGCACTTCACTGATGATGATGATGTTTTATCTCCATTTGTACAGGAAGTTGGGAGATCTGAGTGTGGATGAGTTCATGTCTTCAGGATTTGATTTTGAGGAGGATAATGATTCTCAGGATGAGCATGATGATTCTCAGGATGAGGATTCAACACAACAGAATAAGCAGAGTAATAAACCTGCACCTCAGAAGAAGTAAGCAAGTCTTGTTTTTATTTGCTTTTAAATGGTTTTCTGATGGCACAATTTGCATTTACATGCTTTGTCAAATGCTACAAATGTTTACACAGAGTATGCCATTATTATCACTTAAGGAGCTTTGCTGTATTGTTTCAGTGGTTTAAGTTTAATGAACTGTGTCTCAGGTCTGTCAAAAAGCAGGGCAAGGCATCTGAACACAAAGACCAGCTATCAGCCCTCAAGAGCAAAGATCCAGAGTTCTTTAAATTTCTAGAAGAAAACGACAAGAGTCTCCTAAATTTTGATGACTCTGATAGTGATGAAGATGAGGACGAAGAGGAGAGGATGTACCATAAACTCCCGTCTGAACTGCAGGTCAGTCTTCTGCTTACCATCATAATATGACAAATGGTTGAATCCTGTGCTTTGTGCATAAGCTTTTAATGTTATACATTATTATTGATTTTAATTAATATGCTTGTGTTGTAATGTAAAAAGTATTGCAGTATATCAATAAACATACCTGTTTTACTTGATATGTTTGTTGTAAAAAGTCTTGCAAAAATGGTACTGCATAATAGGAAAAACCTGTTATTGTACATACTGCCACTGTGTTTGTTTGTTTATCTTTGGAATATAAAAAAGTGTGTTAAGTAGACAGTGTAAAATAGTGTTTTAAATGTGACAATAGGAAACTGATGATGTTGGTGTTAAAGAGGAAGAATCTGATGAAAATAATGTGAAGGGAACTAAGAAGTCTAAAGTCGCCACCAAAGTCACAGAAGCCATGATTGAGAACTGGAGAAAACAACTGCGGGTAAAACGTCTGTCTGCAGTGCTGATACTCCTGATCCTTTTTTAACATCATTATCTGTTGACACAAGGGGGAGCTGTTGCGAATGCTCACATTTGGCTTGCTCATATTTACTGAGGGTATTGAGAAACTTAAAAATATGCAACATGTGCAGAAATAGGCAATGTGGTTGTTTACATGCGTAGAATTTAATTAATCGGTCAAGTTATCCATGTTGTTTGTAATGCAAATAATCTTTTCATTTTGCATTATTGACTTTTTTAAATTCTGATATTATTGACCGTTAGTGATTTGGTTACTTGACGGATGCTTTCTCTCAGCAAATACATTTTTAATCAGATTTCGTTCTTTTTTTTAATTAATTGTCAGTTTCCTGATTGTATCGTTTCCTCAGAAAGAGCCCACATCACGTTTGCTTAGGGACATCACACAAGCCTTCAAGGCTGCAGTGGCTACCACGAAGGGTGAATCTGAGGAGTTGTGTCGCTACACCATTTCAGACAGCACAGGTGACTAAGGACCCACCCACTTAACATCAGAAATTCTGTAAACTTACCCACCTGACTGCTTCTGTTTCCTCTTGTATTTGCAGTGTTTAATTCCCTCATCCTGCTCTGCATTAAGGAAATGCATGGAATGCTGCATAAAATGCTAAACCTCAGAGCTCCAGAGAAAGACCAGAAGAAGTAAGAACTGATCTGTGTACCTGCTGTACAGAAGTTTTTCTTTTACTCAGATTTCTTTATATAACTTTGTATTCATCTGCATTTTTAGGTTGATTCTTCCGTCTTCCAGTCCCAGATGGCAGAAGCATCAGATTGATATTAAGATGTATATAGCTGGTGTTGTTCAGGTATTATCTCTTGCTCGTTTAAGACACGTGATTTTCCTCCATGTTGTCACCTGTATTTGAATCACATTTTAAAAGTTAAACATAGATGTAATGTGATGCATTTTGTCTTTTGCAGCTTCTTTCCAGTTTAACACAGTCCACTGTCATAGCTGCAGTTCTCCGGCATGCCAACCAGATGGTGCCATACTACCTGTGTCTGCCAAAACAGTGCAGAATCCTGCTTAAAGTAAGCATAGCTTGTAACCTGAAGACCTGATATATTCTTCTAATCAGAGGAAACAAACAAGTCGCAGTGTTTGTGGTGTTTAATTCTGTTTGTGACATTAGAACCTGACCAAACATTGGAGCACAGGAGAGGAGACTGTCAGAGTTTTAGCCTTTCTGGCACTTAACAGAATCTGCCGCCAAAAACCGGACAACTATTTGAACTCTGTTCTCAAGGTATGTTTTTATAAAATGTCAAAAAACATGTTAAATGACAGTTTTGTATGTAGTATTTTCATGTTTTATTCAAAGACTGGCTGAGAAACAGTGTTTCATTTTTAAAAGGTTTTATGATTAATTTTGATGGTCAACGCACTATTATATTAACTCTGCTTCGTCTGTTTTCAGCAAATGTACATCGCCTACGTGAAGAACTGCAAGTTCACATCACCCAACGCTCTTCCCATGATTACCTTCATGCAGAGGACTCTCACAGAGATGTACTCACTAGACACACAGATGTCCTACCAACACGCCTTCATCTACATCCGTCAGCTGGCCATTCACCTCAGGAATGCCATGAATATGAAGAAGAAGGTAATCAGAACCTTCAGTCTGTTCTTATGTCATGTAAAAATGTTACTTAAAGGTTTTCAAGAGAGGTGAAGATTTGATTTAAGTTTTTTATGATTAATTTAATGTGTTTTTTTTGTTCGTGCTCAGGAAACATATCAGTCTGTGTATAACTGGCAGTATGTGCACTGTCTGTCTCTGTGGTGTCGGGTGTTGAGCACTATATACCCCAGTGAGGTTCTAGAGCCACTGATCTACCCACTCTGTCAGGTCATCATCGGCTGCATCAAGTATGTTTGTTTGTTTGTTTTATTTGTAGAATTACACCAGTGTCCTTAAGGGAATATGTCACTAATAGAAAATTTTGTCATTCTTTACCGTCATGTTGTTCCAAGCTTGTAACTTCTTGCGGCTACAATGAATAAGCAAATGTATCATAGAAATATCATAAAAGTGACTTATGCACAATATTCAAAGACAACATTTACTAATGAAGTTATGTGCCGAAAATATTTACGTAAGTGTAGGCAAATGCTGTTCAAAACATTAGTTACTGACATAACAGTGTTTGTACCAGCAGGTGGTGCCAAATAACCATATTTATTTTTTATTTGTTGATCTGGGTTTGTTCCCTCAAATGCTGTCTTCAGCTAAGAAAATTACAAAGTAAAGAAAATTAGGTTCAGGAAAAGACTTCACAATAAAGATGTTTTAAAATGTGTTGAAACCCACTATGAGCTGTTCACCTAACAAAGCTGCTTTGAATTTTTAAGTCAATATTTAGGAAATCCTTAGTGTTTCCATGATGTGTGTGTTTTGTAGGCTTGTGCCCATCTCTCGGTACTACCCTCTGCGACTGCACTGCGCCAGATCCCTCATCCTGCTCTCTGCCAACACAAAGACATTTGTGCCCGTTTTACCCTTTCTGGTCGAGGTGAGTCTGGCACTGCATGGCACTGTAAATCTGATGTTGCGCCCTAATTCCAGACTGCAGGAAATAAACAGGTGTTTCTGTACGTGGGTGGTCATGGTTTGGGTATGAGTAAACACTGTACCCACTGCATTTGTCATCACAGTCATCAGTTTTCTAACCTTTAGCTATATAAAGACTCGGTTTTGTGTTGTGTGTTCTTTAATCTTAGCCTTTGATGGCACATCCATGATGCATTTTCTGACTGCCTGATGCATATTACACACAAAAATGGCAAGAGCTGTCTGAGATCACCAGATGCAATATGATTGGATTGCATAAATCCAGCCAGGAGTAAGGGTACACATATGTCTTCTAGGCTGTGTTGAGAAGGTACCACCATTGTTGTGCTTGTTGAAAGTGTCGTCACAACCTAATAGGTAAAGTGGTCTAAATATAATTGTGTAACTAATATGGAAGGCACAGGGACAAAATGTTCATCCAATCATTGCATTCGGTCTAGCATGCTATTGCTAGTGTCTCAGAAATTGCCTTTCCTACATTTAAGGCACTTAGACATTTACTGGCATAAATTGTATATTATGCTCATGCCCTCTGAACTTCTTTAAACAGGAAGTTAATGATGAGTAGGTTACGTTTTAGATAAAACTTGGCCAGTTAGATCATAATTATTTTTTCTTCAAATAAAATCAAGCTTTGCATGTTGCCGAGCAACACAAACTCTAAAATCACGAAGTAAATTTTGTTTTATTTTAATACTAATTTATGTAAAACTTTGTTGAGACCATTGCGCTGTAATTCCTGTTAATTTTTCCATGCTGGTCTGTTGTTCTTAGCTTTATCAGGTAAAACACATCCCTAAATGACAACACAAAATGGACTGTGGTTGGCTGCTTTACACGTTATGGTTTCCTTCTTTCTTTGATCATATGTGAAGAATTGGTTATCAGCAGCCAATGGGATACAGGAGTAGTTTTATAGGAATATTACTTTATATATTTATCACATATGAAAATAAAAAAAAGCTCAAGATAACACGAGGGCTGGCTAAGAGATAAAAGGCAACAGAGAACAAAGCACACGGCTTGCATGAAGGTGCGTCCAAAGGTGGCTAAATGCTGTGCATCTTTGTTTTTGGGAGAAGTAGAGGTCACAAACTGTCAACATTTTCCACAGTGTGAGGCAAGTGACAAAACGCGTGTTTGTGTGTGGCTGGCGTAGGCCCCTGCGGTGACAGCTGCTGTGAGAACAGAGACATGGAGGCGACAGCAGCCGAGACCAACGGAAGAGAGGGCTGGGGGATGGGGGGGGGTGGTCACCGATCGGCTGCGAGCTTCCACCAGTCCTGACCATACTCTGATAAAGCCTGGGGGGGAAGAGAGTACGTGTGTGTCCGTATGTGAGTGCATGGGGGGGTCTGTGGTTCTCGCTCAGCTCTCGAGCGTGCTGTGCAGACCACATCCTCTGTGTCAGTGCGGCGACTCCCACGACCCCCCCTCTGCCTCCGTGTTTATTTGTAATGCAGTCCACTTCCTGTTTTCGCACTCATGTTTTAAAGAAGGCGTGTGGCGTAGGGCTTCTCTCTTTTTCTCTCTCTCCATTCCTCTCTTTATCTGAGTGCTACAATTCCGGGCTTCCTGCTGCAGTCGCCCCTGAGCGTATCAGGTTGGGACCATGCGCCACCACTTCCTCCTGTGTCCCGCAGGCCGACACCACATCCGTTGTTTGTAGAGACCGGCCATCCATGAGCGCATACACATTCACGCGCTCACCTCGCTGGTTCTGGATGACCTAGCTGAGCACTTTCGACTGTTCTCAAATGTGGCAACCCAGAAAGAATTAAGGGAGAAGTCACAACCACTAACATTAGTTTACATGTCCCTTTTCTCACAGGTTTACATACCCATTGTAGAATCTGTAAGATGTTTAGTGTTTCTCTCTCAGATAAAAACCTCAAGATAATTATTTTTATTTAATATTTTATAAACAATAGATTTATAATGTTCCACAACACAAAAACTTAATAAATTATCCTGTTCTTGAACTTATTATGTGTTGCCTCCATGAGCATGAGTGACTGCAGGGCAGTACTAAATAATAAAACTAAAAACTAATTTGATGATCCTTATTTTTTAACAGTAAAAATAAGCATTTAGCAGAACTGTATTAGCTACCATTCAAAGCAATGTGCAGTAGTTGGTTATAAAAAAGTATACCAACTGTGCTGTATGAGTCACAAAAAGTATGAACTGTAGTTGCTGTTCTTTAATTGTAATAAAATTAAAAAACAGCAGAAGGTACTTTACTAAATTTTGTAAAGAAAAATACATTTCATTTCCAATGTTAGGATATAGCTTTACTAAAAGTATCAATGCTACAAAGTTAACTGCATTGTTTTGTTGCATGACAGTAGCTTAGCTGTTTTTAATGGTGTGGTTTATCTAGTAATGAGCTACGTTTTCGTTGTTTTGTTACATTATGTTGGGCATGCAGCTGTATGGGCAAGCTGAGGTAATGATCAAAAACATGGCACTAGCACGTCCTTCATATCTCATATAAAACATTGGGAGGTCTGATACATTAAAGCGAATCAGTTCATTTGGAATTGATTCATTCTTTTGTTCATTTGAATGTTTTGGGTTTAGTACAAGTAGCTTCCCCATCACAGTTGTGTACACATAAGTTGCAGAGCACTACTACAAGTTACTGTAAACCCCCTGAGTCATTCTCAGTCTGTTATGTGTTTGTGTGCATAATCAGAGGACTACTGTTGTAGTCTTGTTGTATGTGTGTGTTTCTGTGCACATCTGTCTGTGATGCAGTGCACTGATGTATCTGTTTGTTCACTCTGCCCTTTAGATCCTCCAGCAGGAAGACTTCAATAAGAAACCAGGCCGCATGAGTGTAAAGCCCATTAATTTTGCAGTGATTCTGAAACTCAGCAAGACAAATCTCCAAGAGAAGGCCTATAAGGTGATGGATCCTACAGTTTCTGACCTTTGAAACCTTTTGATGATCAGATCTTTGCATTGCAGAACTTAATTTTTGTATACAAAAAAAAGAACAAAATTATAATGTATAAATACTGAATATATAGGAATATTAGGGCTTTTCTCTACATCATGGCCAAAAGAATTCACGGTAACGGTATTATAACATCTATTGAAATTAAACAAAATAATAATGTTATCAGTTTATCTTTAATATTGTTTAGTGTTTTCTTGTTTTTGACCAATGAGTTACTCACAATACAAGTGTAGGAAGGCAGAAAGAGAGTTTGCAAACATTGTGGCTCTTAAAGGCAAAATGTTAAATGGATGCAATAACACCACCTACTGTCTTGGAGTGTCAACCAGATACTGAATTAGGTGCAGAATTATTTACAATATTGAAAGTATTTTCACATGGGAAAAGCCACACACCTTTTAACAGTCACTTAAATGCATCAGGTAAAGCACCAGATAAGCAAAGAAGCAGAGACAGATAAAGATTGCCCCTCCCACTGGGCCATGGGGCTGTCATGTCTTCATGCTGGCTGGTTGTAACTGGATTGAGGTTTGGAGATGAAAGCCTGAACACGCTGCTACATGGGCTAAAGCGCTGCGCGCCGTGTCGCTGCCAAGAGGATTGCCACACAAGCTGCAGGGATTATCCTGCTCTCCTGGTTGGCACGGAGAAGCTTTCCAGTACATTCACCCGGGCCAAGACACCACAGCCACAGGCCCCCTGAGACGCCACTCCACCCTTGCTGTCTGGGATCTGTGTCTGACTTACTAAATCTTAAATATTTCCTGACTACTAAGAGCAGTTACAAGCAGGGCTTTCCCGTTTCCACTGCGGAGGAATGTGGTTGGATAGGCTGCGGCTGTGAATTTTAGGTAGGGCAAAGGATTTAGGTGCGATCCCTGCCTTAAACCGGGTCTGGATTAGTGAGTGTGCATGTGCCAGGTGCCGAGTAGAGGTGTGAGAATTTTGATGGGGGGGGTCTGATCAACTGGCAAACTATTTTTTTCTGCTTATGGAGCAGCTGGCACCATTTAATGCGCATTTGTTGCGCCTAGAGCTACTGCGACCAGTATTGATTCAGAGGCTGTGACTGTGAATGGAGCAGAATACTTGGGTCTTCATTTTTATTGATGAAACTACTTGATTGGTTACAGGAAATGAAACAGGATATGACCTAAGCCAGACCCGAGCCCACACGCAAGCATCCCCATTGAGATTTACTTGCCAGACAGCCAGCGTCTTTAAATTGACATGCTTATTATTAACACCCAGCCGTTTTTATCACCCTGTTGCCGGTTATCTGAATAGTGCGGCTGGAAGGTATAACTATATAGAAATGTGTCAACAGCCTGCTATGAAGTTTTCCCCCGGCATTAATTTCACCTCACACCCCCCTCAATTTGGGATGAATTTAGGTAAAGAAGAATTGTCATTGGCAGTAACACTTGCAAGATGATTGACAGGGCCAAATGATCAGGCTCCTCTCCTGTAATTATGTGCCATTACAAATTTTACACTGAAAGTATCATGTAGTGTGATGTAAGATTTTTGCCCAAGTATTAGTATGCAAACATTTTTAGCTTGACATGCTATCTTAAAACCTCTTGTTCAAAGCGTAACACGCATGGCAACAGATGCTATAAAAACAACTCACCATGTCACAACCCAAGACATTTCCAAATATATACTCAGACCAACAGTTACAAAATAGCACAGACAGCATGTAAAAATGCATCCTGTGTTGAATTTGTGTATCTGCACTGTTTTAGGATGGTCTGTTGGACCAGTTATATGATCTCATCCTGGAGTACCTCCACACACAGGCCTGCAGCATTGGCTTCCCTGAGCTGGCACTGCCCGTCATAATTCAGGTAATGTTCCTTGTGTTCTCCAGCCATTAGCTTTGCACTGAAGGCTTCATCTGAGCTCTTCACAGCAGCTATGGCTTTAGCCACTACATTGTGCCTTTATGTAACTTAGAGCTGCTCTTCATTCTTTATCATTAAAACATTTACCACATTTTCAGCATGTACACTGAGCATGTCTGAATAAATAGAGGCAATGTGCACCATTTACATTTAATAACTATAAGCTACACTCTTTGTTTAGTTGTTTTTCTGCTTTATGTCGGCTTTTTAGTGTTGTCTGCAGGGCCCACATCCTCAATGAGAGGTGTATGGAGATCACTACACACACACACACACACACACACACACACACACACACACACAGTTCACTCTTCACTTCTTTGTGTTCTCATACCCTATCACACACATCTCAATAACTACAGGAACATTCACACACACACATACAGAGGCTAAAGGATAAAGGGCAGCTTCTTTCACCTCACTTTTTTCTCTATAGACACATACACACTTTCTGGCCACATCCTTGCTGTGGTCAATACTGAGGTTTTAAAAATTAGATTTTGAATATTTTTTTTTTTCGAACCAGTTGGCTTTATTTAGAATATCCTCTCCTGGCTCTTCCGTACTTTTTATTGGCGGAATTTTTTAGAAGCAAATTGCTTCTAAATTGCCAATTTCAGCTACAAATTGGAAAATTCAGTCTGTACTCAGAGTTTCAAAGAGCACACAGTTACGAGAAACTGCTTTAACATTTCACTTTGAGGAGAGTTGTGAACTATTTCTGTATTTGCCTCAGTATTTTACTCAAAAGAAATACTTTAGTAACACTGTTGTTTCTGATGGTTGTGCTAACAGACTCTGATTGTTCTTTTGTTGTTTTAAACAAGCACAAACCTCTTAATAGTATTTCCTATTAAGGTTTAGTCATTATGTAGTGTTGTTATATCTTTCTATCGCTTGTTTCACGGCCTTGTATCTCAATGTGATGGTAACAGTCTGTGTCTCTTGCTCGTCTCCCCAGCTGAAAGTGTTCTTAAAGGAATGCAGAGTGGCCAATTACTGCAAGCAGATGCGTCAGCTGCTGGAGAAGATACAGGAGAACTGCAGCCACATTACAGGGCGCAGACAGAAAGCTGTGTTTGGCGTGTCTAATACCGCAGCTGTGGTGAGTTTGTGAGGTTGGATCTGTGTCCTGCCAAACCCTTGTTATAGACATAGTGAAACCAGAACTGATCCTGTTTTCCTTTTGTAATAAATGTCCCTGATGTTACCATGCACCATTTATAAGTAAAAGTTTTGTTATAATTTATATAATAATTTTTCAAAATTTGTCAAAGTCAAAATATATCATCAGAGTTAAGTATCTGTCAAGTACACTAAAGCATTTGCGGTAATACGGAAAGGTAAAAATCAACCAGTAATATTACATCTTGATCCCATGACCTTTTGTGATGGTAATGCAATGTTTTATCAATTTAGCAATTCAGCTTTTAAAGTAATTCTCAAACACGTTGCATGTTGGTTTTTATAATGTACTGTCACAAATGCCTTTATGTAATTTTAACGTCAGTGCTCCTCGGTTGTCTGCCTCTGAAACTGAGGGGTTAAAAGCTGTACACAGGTCACTTTGCACTCCTTTGCTTTTTTTTAGTTTAGTTTAGTTTAACTGCTCTACCATTTACTAAAGGGGAGTTAATATTTTTATCCATTTGTTTTGACTAATTCCTTCAACTCAAACTTTTTCTGGTTCTCCGTTTTTCCCAATTACATGGTGAACATAAGTTGTGAGCTCTGAGACCAAACATGGCAGAGAGATGTTTATTTTAGCTGTTGAAACAGACCGGGATTCCTGCCGTTCTTTTCATCCACCTCAAACACCACCCTGCTTTTCGTCCCTTGCAGGTGACTGTCGGTCACCCGCAGCCCTTATTAAAGGGTGTGCGTGTGTTTAGGCGTGAGTTTCCGTGGCCGGTTGAAAGCAGCGCGTGTCGGTTGCCCCGTGGCCCGGTTGACCACATCACCTGCAGGTCAGGAAGTGCAGTCGTGGGTCCGCAGACAGACGCGCGCGGCCACCGCGGCACGGAATGTGATTACGCCCGCCGCTGACGCTCGATCGGTGGCGGATGTGAGAGCAGATAAGAAGTAATGGAGCGGAAAGCTTTCTAATGCCATTTCTCTCCGCGAGACAGTCTGAGGAGGAAGACGAGCAGACGTTAAGTGCTTCATCTGTGAGCGTCTGTTGACGTTGACCGAGCAGCAGATGGAAACGGGCTCCATGCATGCTGACTGGGTTAGTAATGATGTACAGAAGTAACAGTGTTTTGGTCGATACTAAAGTTAAAAAAATAAGCGAATAAAAAATATTTTGTAATATTGTTAGATGCAACGACTCGAAGTTGAAGTATGTAGTCTAATAGATCTGCCACTGTCCGTTATGTCAAAGGTGGCAAAATGATTTCTGTTTACTAACACATAGTATATATGTACATAGTATGTGAGAAATGTGTTCATATCAAAGCAAAAACATGCGTTGTTGGAGTACCGTAACATTTAGCTCGTACTGGTATTGACAACTGAAATGTTTGTTTCTTGACAACTGTGGTAGTGACAAAGTTGGTGAAGAGACAGAAATGAGAGGACCGCAGGGGTGAAGGTTGAGAGAGAGAGGGTGAGAAGTTGCTTCCTCTCTAGGGCGAGATTTTGACTCCATTCATCTCCATCTCCGCTCTCATTTGTCACCCCTGCTGACGCACAGCTCGTTCATTTCTTCTCCACCACCCCTCTGGACCAGCACTCGCTTCTGATAAATATTTAAGGCCGTTTAAGACTCAAATGAAGGAGGGGTGAAGGGGTATCTCTCTTTCTCTTCCCCATTTCCGCTCTTTCCTTGTCGCCATCTCTTTCTCCCTCTCTTTCTAGCTCTCTTTTGCTCTCTCTTTCTCTCCCTCTCTCTCTCTTTCTGTGTGTGTGTGTATAATGTCGAGCTGGAGGGAGAGATGTGGTAAGACAGAGCATGCAGACAGCATGGCACCACGCCGGGGCGCGTCTGTCGCCGGGCTCTGGCCAGCGGGAATGATGTCCTTTAGTAAGGAGGGTGGCATGGCAAACTTCTCACCCGGCACGGCCGCCAGCACAGCTGCATAAAGCCGCCCGCCTGACGGATCTATCCAACCAACAAATATCTGTTTCTCTAGGTCATGCCAGCGCCTCCAACAGCTCTTATACTACCACACCATGACACACTTCACAGAATGCTGAAAAAGCTCACTTTATCTCACAAAGAGCCATGATTGCTTAGACTGGGAAAATGAATGTGGACGTTATTTAAAGGGGTTATTTAATGCTGAAATGTGTAACATTTTGTTTGTTAAAATACTTGACATTTATCACAGCCTAATATAACTATTAGAAACAATTTGCCATTTGTAGATTGTTTTAGTAGAACTTTTTGACAACCATGACACTACAGTGCTATCAAAACATTGCTATGTTTGAGCATAACAGACAGCCTAACGCAGCAACATTGGACCAGCCAGCTAATGGCAGGGCAGGCAGGATGGTTTGGAAACCAGTTAGAAAACAATCCGCGCTATGCTTAGATATTGCGTTGTTTTTGCTTTAATTTTTTCAGTTGCACACAAATGTCACTGTGTGACAGAGCCTGTGCACGGTCCACTGGGCTACATCTCTGCCATTTTGTCGTCATTGCATTTCTTGTAGTTTATTATTTCATTTGAACTCCAGCACAATAAGTGGCCGCAGTCAGAATTTCCAATCAGAATGCACACTGCAGTAGGAGAACAGGTGCTCCAAAGGATGAAGCCCTCAGCTTCCTGGTGAGCTCAGCCTCGCTGCTCATGTACACATCTGTCAGCTTTGTTTGGGCTGTTTTATGAAGGAAGAACCATATTGCACCCTTTCTTCCCCTTTGATCATTTTTCACTATCTTACAAACCACTTGAAATTGTTATAAATAAGTTTAGATGACTGTAGACTGAAGTTGAGATTGATTACAGTCTATTGGATTTGGAGGTCAACTAATCTCATTTTACCTGATCAATATCATCCACAAAGACCTTTAAGGAAAGACTGGTAGAGATTCACTGGTCTGCTTTCTCTCTTCCACTCAACTTGTTTCTTTTACCTTCTTTTAACTTAATTGGGGCTAGCAACACCAAGATCATGGATTCAGTTACAAGGAAAAACAAATTGTTAAATGTATACCATGAATTGCTGTGAATTAAGATGTTTGCCAAATCCATAATGCTTGTAAATGCCACTGGGTTGAGACAAAAGGTGTGCATCAGGTATCTGGTCTAAATTGCTTTAATCAGCTTGTTTAATGTATTTTAGTTCAATAGATAGCTCTTGGTGATACAGAAAAAAACTCCATAGATAGATAAAACAGTTTAGACTTGTATTTATGTCTTACAACCGCACATTAGGGTAACTGTTGTTTTTATATAATTTTAGGAGCATATTTTGAGTATGTAGTAATATTTGTTCCGTGTATTTTTATTTTGGTATGTTTACAGGTGGCCTGGGAGAAGCAGGTGGCAGAGGAAGGAACTCCTCTCACCAAATATTACAGCCAGTGGAAGAAACTTCGTGACAAGGAAATCCAGCTGGAGATCTCTGGAAAAGAGAGGGTAAAAATGCCACAGCAATTAGTAACATTATCCAAATAGCCCAAACCACAGGTTTAAGCAGCTGGATTTATACAGATCAGCACCAAACCTCAGTACAAGGTCTGAAATTAGGACTTCAAATGCAAGCGTTTTTAAGTAAATAAACAGTCCCTTAACATTAGAACCTGTAGTGTAACACTCACATTAAACAGAAGTGTAATAGTAGTCTTCTCTCTCTGACATAAGACACAAATGGATTTAAATCAGACACCAATACAAAAGAACACAAATGGCAAATCTCAGCTTTTACCTTAGTGTTTTTTTCTCAAGCACTTCATCTGTCAATGTGGGATATTCCTATTCCTATATACCAACAACAAAATCTCCTTTAATCATCTGAATGTTTTTGTGACAGATGCAGTGTCACAGAGTGATAAGGACTCGCTTATCTCATACATGATGCTGTGTAAGGCACAATGGCCTGTGCTTATGTCACGAATATGCAGGGAAAAACAGCTAATGAAATATTTATGTTTTCCAAATTTACCCAGCATTGGCAGGTGTGGCAAAACAACATTTTAGCCCATGTTCCCATTTTGGTAGCAGTTTGATTTTAGTACAACACTGTAGTTTGACCTGCAAATAGAATCACAATTGTGATTATATATATCTCTGACGCAGCATATGCATGTTAACATTCTCTTCCATAACATTTCAGTGCTATTGTAAAGCCAGTCTTAGTCTTATGTGAAAGACAGATGTTATCTGGTGAAAATTGTAGCACTGGATCTGTGAACACTGTGTGTGTGCGCGCGTGTGTGCGTGCGTGTGTGTGTGTGTGTGGAGCTGGAGCGTGTCCATAGGGAGATAATGGAGATGACACCAGGCGGAGTGTTGGCGTCTAGGAAGCGGCAGATTGGCGGAGGCGGCGGCAGGGCTAGTGCTACAGGAAGAGTATTCTAGCGCTCAGGGCTGCATCCCAGGCTTTGATCCACCAAGTCCCCACGCTCAGATCTGATTACCACTGCCCCCCCTCCACGACTGCCTCTGCTGCTTCCTCCATCAATACACAAATACACACACTCTATTATCTTTTAGGGAAGAATTTAACTTCAGTATGCTTTTGTGGTTGTTGGTTCATGTCCCAATTATTCACTACCTTTTTTTTTATTGATTTCCATCCTTTTTGAATGAATAAATGTTCCAGACTAATTTCAGCCCCATCTAATTGTACAGTCTATATAGTAACTTTTCCTTGAGATCTGATGTTTGTGAAATGGAAGGAAAGTCACATAACAACATATAATCTCAAAAACACTTGCACTGTTGTTGTTTAAGATGTCTCGACAAGATTTAGTCTAAATCTGAATCTGCCAGAAAAACAGGAGAGAAGTCAGCGTAATGACTTACATTTCATCAGCATTAAATTCTCATTAATGTCATATTTTAAGTCTGCAGTGTTTTGGTTCATGACAGGAGAGTATATAAATTTTTTTTCTTTTCCCATTTTCATTTAGATGGAGGACTTGAATCTCCCTGAAATCAAGCGTAAAAAGGCTGAAGAGAAGAACGCTGACAAGAAGGAGTTGAAGGGTCTGTTTGAGTCGGATAGTGATGACGATAATGATGACCTGTTCAAATCCAAAGGTAACGGCTTCAAGTTTCATTTGTTTCCATATTTCAGCTGCTGTAACAAAATACGTTTGTATTCTGATGCTTGTTCCTTAATATGTCCTTAATAATTTCATATTTTCAGCAGTTATGTAAACTCAATTTACTTACATCAAACTCAAACACAATTAAGAAGCATTTGTATTTGCTTGTAATGCCTTTCTTTGTCACTGGGAGGCTGTAGTCCATTGCACTGAACTGTGAGAAGATGAGTGTTGTGTGTGCTGAAATACATTTAACAGACAATCGAAAGGTGTATTTAAGTACTGAATTGTTTTCAACCTGTTTTACTTGCTTAATGTCACATATGTACATTTACATTTTTGCATTTGGCAGACACGTTTATCAAGAGTGACAGTGCATTAAAGTTCTACACATGGTCAGTGTGTTCCCTGGGAATCGAACCCACAACCTTTGTGCTGCTAACACAATGCTCTACCCATTGAGCTTTAGAAAATGATTGAATTGTGAAAAGTTCTCTTTGTATGACAGGTGGGTGAAGGGGATGGGTTGAAAAATAAGTCCTGATGATGTCAGCTGCTTTGGAGGTGGAGCAAGTTACATTTTGATGAGTCTTTTTCTTTACTGATGAGTCATATACAATAAGACAAATAACATTAATAAGGGTAAATAAGGTTTTGAGTTTCAAGATAAATCAGGACTGTAAGATCAGTCAGGTTAATTAATTTTTGCTATTGATATTAATTATTCATAAATGCTTTCTCAGACTTGGGATCTGTAATAATTCCTCTACAGTTAATTTGTAGCCTCTCTCTCTCTCTCTCTCTCTCTCTCTCTCTCTCTCTCTCTCTCTCTCTCTCTCTCTCTCTCTCTCTTTGTCCTCTCGCTCTCTTCACTGTGTGAATGGAGCTCTGTGGAGGGCAGGTCAGCTGTCAGACATGCACTTGCCTTTCCTCTTTAACTCTATATGTGGAGTTGTGCGCTGGGTCATGTGTCGGACACATGCCACACTCTCCCACCCCTGCTGCCCGTGGGCCGACAGCCGCAGAAAAAGTCCCATAGAGGTGGGAGGCGAGAGGAAGGGCTTTTTTTTTTTTTTACATCTGGTCCTCATTGTGTGGAGTCCCTACAAATCTCCCTCTCTCTTCTCACATACTCTGTTCTCTCTTACAGGAAGTTTTTTTTGCATGCTTGGATCCCAATGGGGGTTTGTAATTCAAAACATTTGCTTGGAAAGATGTTAGTGGCTGCTCCACATGGTTTAACTGCCCTCATACATCCAGCACTCAGACCAAACAGTCACATGACCTCTAATACATTCATTGTTGTGGTCCTTGTTGCATACAAACAATTGTCAAACAAAATACTCGTGTTGTACTGCACTTTGCCAAACCCAATCACACATGTACAAATGTTTTCGCTGTGACATTGTAACATTTCCAATTATTCTGAAGTCCACCATAGACCCCTGAAGGGATGCATATAGTGATCTGTGTGGCACAGGCTACAGGCAGTAATCATTGTTTGGTAACATAGCCGTTATAGCTGGAACTGTACCCTGCAACAGAATTAAATGACTATAAATGATATTTTACACAATATGTACTCTGTACAGTTTTGTCGATCTGCCAAAATGATCAGCCAATGCCAATATTCTCTAATTTGCTAAATATTGGCTAAACTGTGCTGGCTGATATATCTGTCTGCTACTTTGAGGTAGTGTTGATCACTTCTTAACTTATAGTTTGTTCATTTCTTTAAAGTTTTTGTTGTGCAGCAGCACCTGCTGGGTTTGTCTGCTTTACCCCCTTAATATTCTCCTGGTGAGTTTAGTTTTTGTTGTAGCTGCTGTGTGCCAGGCTGTTTAATGCCATCAACTTTCTCAAAGACTTGGCTTACATTCATCTTAATGTGCGCTTTCTCATTTTGTAAACACCCTGATTTTCAGAGCTCCTGTGTCGAGGCTGTTTTTAGTGCTGGGAGCAACATTTAGATTCTGTCTTTGAATTTTTCCCCCTACTATGTTTTCACTGTATTGATTATCCCACAGTCATTAAAGTCTTCGCCTTGTGCTTCTGCGCGACTTCAGAACCTTCTCTGAACCCGTGATCTCTGCGGTCAGCCCTTCTCTGGTTATATTAAGATGCATTAGCCTGCTCTCGGCAGCAAGGTGTGCGCACGGTGTTAAGCTCAGCTACCCCCTCTGGCTGGCCCCAGTGTATGCTGGGTAATTAGGGTGGAGGGGGCCTGGCTGGGGAGGTGTCTGTGCTGCCATTCACCTCCCAGGCAGCATCTAATCAAATCCCACTTCAAAGCTCAGGGATTTCAACCCCGGCCTCTTCAGAGAGCACAAGACACTCCCACACACGCACCTCTGGATTACTGAGGCTAAATTGCAGTCAGCAGCTAGCCTCTATTTTTGTCATTTAAATGGCAACTTTTAAATGTGTGGCATCACATACGTGAGCAGCATGGGTAGGTCAGTTGTATACTCTTGTTTCTAAAAGAACATGTGGTGTGGTTAATCTGTAGGTTTATGGGAGTCTGTATATACCGTTATAAAATATTATAAATATTATATAGGACCTTAGTACTCTACTGAAATATATAGTTTTATATAACTATATAAAACTATTTACTATATATTATAGTAATATATAGATTTAGTTTCATAGGAAAATATTTCCCCCCACATTTTGAATGATGCCTTAAATTTTTATGGTTTGCAAAAGATTGATGTAGAGATTAAATTACCTAATCCATTTTGAAAATGTTTAACCTCTTAACTGTTGTTTGAATAGCCATAACTTGAGGCCTTCTTTTCACAGCACATCAGACAGTTGTTAAAATGCAAATTTAAACTGTTCACCCTTGTATTTTTCCTCATTTACATTGATCCATTTATCAGAGACTTGTATCCACATCAACACAAAAACAAGGAAGCCATTTGTAACCCAGACACATTTCTTTCTATTTTTGGTCAAAAGACATTGACTGATTTTCTTTTTACAGAGGAACAGGATGACTCTGATGATGATGATGAAGGCCTTGAGGACCTTGCAGACCTGAGCGATGAGGAAGATGAAGTGGATGATTCAGGTGATTATTTCTGGTTTCACTTCATTCAGTTTGACAGTGGATTGCAGAGGAAGGTCACCATTTATTTTCATGTATAGAGTCCGCACATATAGAATGTTCTAGAATGTAATTAAGAAATCTTCCCTGTTCCATCCTTGCTCACGGTATAGATTGAATTTATTGAGTATTTCACTGGAAGTTTAATAGAACCATCTCAGCCTCTCATTTTGTTTATCTTCGCCCTATGCCTTTCATTATGTCTCTCAGATGAGGACCAGCAGAAGCCTTCATCTTCTAAAGGCAAAGCACCAAAGAAGATGTTGAGCACAGAGCTGAAGCAGGTGGCAGAGGGAGATGATGATATGGTGGAAGACCTTGAACTCTCAGATCAGGATTAAAATCATAGAGTTACATCAATATGTTTCATTCACATCTGACCATGACTGACACTGTTATGAGTTGTGTACAGCCCATATAATAGTAATAAGCATGTTTACTTTTGCACCATTGTATTTTTGTAATGTGTGAAGCAAATTAAAGACCTCTTGTTCATCCTCTGCCTTTGATAATGTATGGAATGAAAGACCTTTCTGAAAACAAGTATTCAAACTGTGTAAAACTCAAAGGGGTCCCCTTTTCACTTCATTGTTTTGTGATGCGCCATTGCTATTGCATTTAGAGGGGTTGAATAGGCAGGCCAGCGGAGGGAGGTGAAAGAACGGGTCGGCCCCGAGCACCAGGCTGCCAGACTCTCGTATCATCCACTGCCAGGCTGTGCTGCCCAGGTGGGGAGAGAGGAAGAGAAGAAACAGAGAGCAGCCTGTTCTCTCGCCAAAACATCTCTCCCCTCCAGTGGTTTCGCGTCACTTTCTGCAACGGCTTGGCTTTTTCAAAATGTTTAAAAGCAGAGTTTGCGCTGCCAGAACTCCGCACAGCTCTAGTGGTGCTGTTGGAAATGAGTTAAGAAAACGGAGTTGTTTATACAAAACCTATGATCCCTTTTACGTCTTTTAAATGGACTGTTTTGAGGTCACAATTGGCTCCTCTTAACCATATCAGCTGTTGTTTATGGCTTTTGCATCTTTCCTGTTGTGTAACGGGAGTGTATTTCATGTAATAATTTCATGTGCGTTCTGTTTATTTGTAGCTCCCAGCTTAAAGCTGCAGTCTGTAACTTGCTTCTCTGTTGTTATCTCTGTTTGAAACAAAACTGCTGATTACTCGGCAAACTTTACGTACGTTGAAGTCAAACTGACTGCTTGGGAAATCTGACCTGACAACTCAAATTTTAACTCATTATAATAGTCTTACCGTTGCGAATCAGGGTATGGGGTAGAGAACGTTTTGAACACTGATGTATGTACGTTCTTAAAAGCTGATTTTTGTTCATTTTTAAACAAAGTTACGGATTGCAGCTTTAAGGTGCTGTTTGGGCAAAGTGAGGCCACTGTAACCGCATGGCAGTTGGGCTACGGTACTGGAAACATTGTAGCCATGTTTGCGTGAGTCTGTGACCGGGTAACAGGTTCACTGGTCTATCACTCCGAGTACAGTCTATCACACACAGCACCTGGCGCTGGCAGTCACGGGTGTAGTAAAAGAGACGGGTGATGGCGAGCATCCCTGCGTCGCTTGTTCTTTGGGTTAGGTGGGAGATGGGGCCACAGGGGCCCTGGCCTGTGACTGAACCTGACGCTCTGACAGCTGTTGTTGACCTGAACTCTGCAACTTCTCCCCCACCTCCCCCACATGCGCTCCTCCCTAACCAAGGGATTTACCGTCTGCTGGGGCAGCCACTCCCTGTACTACTGCAGAGGAGTTTGGAAATAAACATTACTCAGAGAAACAAGAGGGACGAGCATCTGTAGGTTTTCAATAGGATTTATTTCACCCAGCAAAGAATAGAAAAATAGGATGAAGACAACATTGATGGGAAATCTAGAGGCGATTTTAATTAATTGCTTACATATTTTAAAAGAAACAATTTCAAAGATTTGCATAAAGAGTTTTGTGCCTTCCGTTTCCCTGCAACAAAGAGAAAAGTATTGTTCTTTGGGATCAATTTAAGGACAATTTAATATTTTGTTGCTCTAAGAACAGCAAACAAATTCCTATAAATATTATTTTCCTCATTTATATGCTTAAGTGGCATTACAGAGTGGGGCTTATGATTATTACATCTGGAATACACAGCAAACAGAAAAGTTGAACAAAAGTACCACTAAGTCAGTCAGTCACATTTTGTTCAGTAATAAAGATTTAAAATCGTGCAACTACATTTAACAAAACGTACCACTTATTTAATCTTCAGTATATTCTCGTCTTGAGCATGTTTCTGTACAATTCAGGATAACGTGTCTCCCACAGCAGTTATCATGACCTCACAATGGCATAAACCCATCTATTAATGTACATATGTCAGGGGTAGTGAAACTAAAATCGGCCCAGACATTTGTCAGATGAGAAGTTGGGCCACTGCTTTGGCTGATGGCTTTTGGTCACAGGAAGTTTAAGTGCTTTCGATCTTTCTGAGGTCATTTCTGATCCCACCACCAACCTCCAGAAGGTTCTGTATCCATGTACCTTGTTTTTACCACTGGCTGAGCTCAGCGTTAGATCCCAGTTGAAAATTCCACATCCATCCGTCTTTGGTTTTGGACTGTGGAATGCATAGTTGCACTGGTCAAGACTGCAAATGAGTTCCATCCTGTTCTTATATTTACTCCTCTTTGGGGGATTTAGTCTCTCAAATCTAAACCAACTCCAGAGAATTTAAAACAACTGGGAAGTTGGAGGAGGAGTTGTGAAAGCAGGAAAAGAAATTGTCTTTTAAAGTTCCCCTCACCAAGATGCTGGGTACCACAAGAGTTCATCTCGGCAAAGGATGCTTAACTACAACGTCTGCCACAAAAGAATGTCGTACGTGTATCTCGTGCGCTAGCGGAACGCGTCTCTTTTCCTCCTTCCTCCTGGCATGCTGCTTAAGAGCAGCTGTCTTCTCTCGCACACTCTAACGCTTCCTGTTTCGTCCCCAAGTCCCTATTTGCACATCTTTGGATTTTTTGGCTTCCTCACAGCCCCTGCGCAGGGTGGAGCTGTTTCAGCCTGAATTTCTCATACATTTCTCTCTCTTCCTTTGACACATTTCTCCACACTTTTCCTAAAAAGATTAAGTGCCTCTGCATAAAGGTCCTCAAGTTTGTGTTGTATTTTGGGAGGGGATGGGGTGTAAGGGGTGGGAGGGTGTAAGAGGAAGGAAAGAATAGTTCAAAGAGGGCCTCCTTTATGCCCTCTCTCCATCTTTACCTCCTCCCTGGAGCACTGCCTCTGCCATATGGAGAAGCAGTCAAGAGTTTTAATGGCCGATTCTACGAGGAAGGTTTAGTGGAGTCGTAGGCTCCCGCAGATGAGGGGTTTCCGTTCTCCTGCTTGGGGGAGGCGCGGCAGGCGGAAGGGGGCACGCTGAATGGGGAGGAAGTGCTGCTGGTAGAAGGAGGGCGGGTCTCGGCGGGCAGGGGGTCTCTGTCTGTGGGGCGTAGAGCAGATGGTGGCAGTGGGAGGGCCAGCGGGAAACTGGTCATGTAGAATATTCTGCCAATACGTCGCGCCACCTGAGGAAAGCAGCCACATGCCAGTGTTATTTCTCACGTCGTACAGCTGACAGGAAATGCACAAGGATATAGTACAGTAACAGCAATATAAGATGATTGCCTTCTGATTGCTATCATGCTCAGATAAATAAATAATGAGAAGTGAAAGAATAAAAGACAGAAACAAGCAGTTATATTAAAAACCATATCTTAAGACTGTATCCGCCACTACTAAAACTTTGGTCCCGTTTACACGTGGTATCAATATAAATCTTGGATGATTTGATTACAAGTAGTCAGGCAAGACACCAGGCTGTATAAACCAGGTAGTAACGTACTAAACCAACTTCAATTGTACACACAATGGAAATGTTTTCATTTTTAAAATATAAAGCCAGATGTAACCAGCAAAGTTTAAAATCCTTACAGCAGTTGATTTAAAAACAAACAGCCGGCATCAGGACAGATTAGCGTTTGCACTACAAATACATCAATGTTTTTTTAGTACGTCTCAAAGTAGTTTGTTTAATCAGATCTCAAAGTGTTTTGGAACATGTTTACAACTGTATTTGGTGCCGTCAAAGACATTAAAGGTGTAAACAAGTGTGACCAGGATCTTTTTGCACTCACTATAACAGTTTTATCTTTACCTGAGAGCGGATCTTGAGGGCAGGCCCCAGTTTCAAACCCATGTTGTTGAGCAAGTGGTCCTCCGTCAGTAGTGGCAGAGTCTCACCGTCAATGGCCTGCTCTCTGAACACCTGAAATACATGACCTGACCTCAGCTGGTGTTGATGAACACAACTCGTTTACATGCACATCACTGATTCATCTATATTATGTTCTGTAAAATTCCAGTTAAACAGTCCAAACAAAAGACATGCATGTTCTTTTCATGCCGTTCTCTTCTGGAAATACTGAAGGTATGAAACTATTATAAATGTAAGCCAGAACATTTAATGTTTGTAAATACAATAAAAATATTCTATTTGCTTAAAATCTTCTATTCATTTAACAGCTGGAATGTTAAATTGAATGTGTATTTGAAAGTCACATAGAATTATTGTCACATATATAATTGGGCACATACAAATAAATGTGTGTTTAATGTTGGCTATTTAAATAAGGCGTTTACATAGGCCAGCATTCATTAATCATTGTAGGCACATGGTATCTGATGGCCATCGGGCTGATGCGTTTATATGACGCTTATATAATCAGAATATGCCCAAATTCCAATCTGAATATTCTTGTGCATGTAAACAATTTCTGACCAGCTCACTTCACATGCACACAATTCCACAGGAAAGCTCATGCACAATCAGCATTGGCAGTAAAATGTGCTGCGCTGCGGTTGCAGTGGGGTTTTGGTGACATGTTGAGCATGCGACAGACGGGCATCCAGTGTGGTGTGACGCGTGAGACGACGGAGCTGTGAGTGAGAAAGATAAGAGCAGCGCAGAGCGGCCTTCTAACTTTTGAAAGAATGCTACTCAAGCAAGCTGTTGCGATCTAATGTTCTCGTCTACAAATTTACAGCACTTGCAATCTTCGTTCTGTGCTGTGTATCTCCAGTAGCCCCTGTTAAAGGCAGGGGAGGAGGAGGTGTCCCAACGCTCTGCTCCTGCTCTTGTCCTCACCTGCGTGTACTCCCCACAGCCTGCTAGGCTGCTGATGAAGCTGCACACCTCCTCCACACTCCACTTGCTGATGTCCTCCGCTGCACCCGTCTCTTCTCCGTCCACGAAAAGACCTCCCATGGTGCCTGTGTGCCCGGCAGGCCAAGAGGAAGCAGAAATCATTAGAAACAGAAGGCATAGCGTCACCTCTTGTGCCTACGCAGCACTCTGTTTTTGACCCTGTCTATTAGAGAGGTCAGTAAAGGTCAGCTGCAAGGCCTCTTTTTGGGGGAGGTCCTCAGCTGGAGACTGCAGGTAATGAGTTTCACATGGCTGAGGTTGCGCTGCACTCATTTAAATTGGCTGAGAACAAACACTTCAGTATTTGTCTTTAAGTAGATATTAATGCTGTTAAACCTTATATATTTTTATTCAGTTAAGAAAGTCATAAATTCAAAGGAATTGTTCACCAAAAATTAAAATTCTGTCATTTACTGACCTACGTCTTTCCAAAGTATGTTTGCATATGTTTTTGTTTTCACAAAACAAAGACGACATTTGGCCGATTTTTTATTTTATCATGGGAAGATTGTGACTGTAGAGTGTTTGTGCTCTGCTTGTGATCTGCTCTCTTCTCACTGGCTTCTTATCTGCCTTAACTTGTTATTAATACACTTGTATGTCTGTATGTTGGTATATTGGTCCATTAGTGTATGGGAGGCAAAAAGTCCTGTATGCTGTGTGTTCAGGTTTTGCTGTGGAGGGTTAGTCTAGCCTTGCTCTAAATCTGTTACTTCCTCATTAGCAGCTTCATTTTCCATTAAAACTTGCTCTGGGCTTGCTCGCACACTGAATTCTTTTTCTCACTCTCTTCCTCATTCTTCCTGAATCTGAGGACAAGAAATACTACTTGAGATCCAAATCCCTTTACAGATAGTTAAAGCTGAAGAGCAGATTGCACAAACACCAGAACTGGGAGTGTGTATGTGTGTTTTGGGGAAGGAGTGTGTTGGGAAAGTTCTAGGAATTAGGGGAAAGATACTGTTGGATATGAAAATTTTGTGGACAGTAACTCATTAGATGAGATTAGATTTTCTTATCTGAGTGTTTAAAAGCTGTACCCACCTGCGTGAAAATAAGGGCTGGTGTATGGGAAGGCAAAGGGCAGTGTTTGTCCAGGAATTGTGGGTAAGGGTGGTATAGTTCCTGGTGGAAGGTACTTGGTCTCACTTTTGCTCAGTCCTGATGTGAACAGGTGTTGGGTTGGTGATTCTGGTCCAGTGGAGCTACAAGGAGCACTGAGCCTTCCTGACCCCTCTCCCAGCTCTTTCACCCCTTCAGCAGACTTGGTCACATCCTTGCCTTGGCGCCTCTCTGAACTGAGACCATGGACGTCCTCTTTGGAAATCCTCTCTGGCCGGTCTTCTTCAACATCTGCAGGATTCTCTGAGTCTTTCATGTCTTCATCGAGTCCCTCCATTTCTTCATCCCGTGAGCTTTCTCCAAGCATCTCTTTAGTCTCGGATGAACCCCCTTGTTGGTCCACCCGGTGTGGTTCTCCTTTCTTCAAGCTCTTCCTGTTGCTAAGGTCTTTAGAGGAAGTGCCTGCTGCCATCCCCTGGTGGTTGAGAGAGAGCAATGGGGTGTTGTTGTGGCGTAAAACCAGCATGGCATTGCGGCGACTGAGCTCCTCTCGGAGCGGGTGTCCCTCCGGGATTTCCTGCAGGCTGCGTAAGGCAGGGTGTTCTGCGGGGAGCCCGGGATGGAGGCCCAGTGGGTCCGCCAGCAGTCGCTGCCTGTGGAGGTTCTCCAACTCTTTCTGCCTCAACAGCTCAGCAGACATTTCCAACCTGGAGGAACAATCTGCCATTAGCAAGGCATGAAATAAACTTTTCCTGAGAAAAGCTAATTGTTATACAATAACAGGAACCAGATTAATGTTTTGGGTACATCATTAATTTAATTAAATTATTTACTGATTCTCATGTGTTTTTTTTTTCTAGACATAGACCAGGGGCTGTAAAAATTTATCTTAACAGTATTCCATTATTATATTGTTCCATATTCCATAACACCCAACATCAAGATTTTTTAAAACAGCTTAGAATCCAGAATTTTCAATTTGGGGTTAACTATTTCTTATTACAACACAGATAACGACACAATCAATAATATGCTTAGTAACAGAGATAAATGTAGTATTTCAATGGCTGTCAGATAAGGTGGATCAAAGGTGCAGCATTACCTAGCAAGGTTCTGTTTACGAAGAATCTCTTGCTGACGGGCAAACATCTCTGCCTGAGCAGGCTGCAGGAAACCATAGCCTACAGGACAACACCAAGAGAACATTATTTCTGCTTTGCAGGACAAACACACTCTACTGTCACTCAACTGTCATTGTAAGTCTTCTAATATTAACACTACTTGCCATTGTGTCTATGCATGTACACGCGCACACACAAACACACACACGTATACTTATCTTATAACTTCTATTGTTTTTATACACAGCTAGTTATAAATAATATAACCTAACCCACAGTCTAACCTACCCCTAACAGAAAACTTTCTGTATTTTTAAAATTTTACTGCATGTTTACAATATAAATGTATTTACTATATTTTTATAATGTTTTTACAAATTAGGACATCCTCAAAAGGAGATTTTGTTCAGTTTTGCTGACTACAAATTTGTACACACATAGACACAAGTATTTAAAGACTCAGACACCTTTCTTGAACATGCATATAAGTAGAAAATAACCTGTAGTGTTTTAAAGAAGCTCTTAGTTTAAATGAGCTGATGGAGTTAAAGTGTTTTTGTGGATCTGGCAGAGGTGACACTCACCTGGGGCCTGGCACAGGGCAGAAGGCATGCCCAGGAACGGGGGACGCAGGTGAGGCCCCAGAGCAATGTGAGGAGCATTCTGTGGGGACAGCAACGGAGGAGGGTGCGATATGTCCCTGTACACACACACAAAACACTGTTATTAACCAACTGCTACTGTATTTTTACTGTATACAGACCTCCATTGTACTGTACATTACTAACACTGCAACAACAGTTATTCAATGTTGGCAGCTTCTGTTATTGTCCTAATTCTTTGAAATAACACTGAATAAATATTCACAATAAGCCTAGGACCATGTATTTAGAAAGTAAGTATTGTCGATTTAAATACACATACACAATACATACACAATTTACATACACAATACATGCACCATTTTTTGAGTCATTTTGACAGGAAAGCATCTGTAATGTTTTAATGTTTTATACTGCGTGTTTTGTTTGTGTTGTGGTGATGATGATATAAGATTTGCACAGTGTGCGAGGTTGTGCAGTGTTATGGTAATGCTGCTTTCTCTTCCATCGGTTATTTTTATCGCTCCCTCCGGCGCATACGAGCCACCGTAGCCCCTCATCAGTCCTGTCACGGTGCGGACAGCAGCGCTGTTTGTATCCCGGGCTCCCCCCACCCCACCTCTGCTACCATCATCTCCTCCTCTCTTGCGCTCCCGCTCGCCCTCCCTCTCGCTCTTCCTCGGTCTGCGGCCCTGCCACTGCGGTAATGAGGCCTGAATGCACAATAAGAGCATGTCATACTTCGACAGCTGGGGCGGCCCCCCAGCCTCGCCCGGGCTACAGGCTGAAGCACCCACTAATTAACACAGTTCTTTCTCTTCCACCCCAACACACACACACACCCTCCTCTTCCTGTCTCTCTCCGCCGTATTCAACCAATAAAAAGGTGGCGTGTCGCGTAGCCTCAATTATATTTTTCTCCTTTTGTACGGGCAGAGAACACAGGCTGTTCATATACAATACAGCGACCGCCTTTATTGGGAGCCGGCAGGGGGGAAGGAAAATGAGAGGAAGGGGTATGAGGGAGGGGAAAAAATACGAAGACGTGTTACTCTGGGTTTCTTTAGGAGCAAAAGGAGCAGGCAGGGATGACTTGCTATGGGTATGGTGTTGAAATCCAGGCAGCAACAGTGCACTGGAGATCCAGCGATGTCTTTTTAAAGCTTTTTACTGCTCCTCTGCCAATACAAGCCCCTCTATTTACTGCAGCTCTTCACCGAGGCCCCAACTCACACATGCATAAATATAAATGAAACTCAACACGCCTGAAGCAGGCGAAAGAACAGCGCGGTTGCTTTGTACTTGTGACTGAGCAACGCTTGCTCCAGGGGGAGAAAGTCTGAGCAGAGCAGCTGAACACAAACACATAAACATCCAAACAGAACAGACAAAAAACAAAAACCCTCTGAAGAGAGAGGGAGACGCCATATTTTGCTGTGCTCCACTTAAAGGAGAAGTTCAACCAAAATGAAAATTCTGTCATCATTTACTCACCCTCATGTCATTCCGAACCCACATGACTTACTTTTTATATGGAATACAAAAGGTGAATGCTTTTGAATATGGCTTAATCTTTTCCATATAAGGAAAATGACAGGGCATCCAAGTTCCACAATGACACCAAAGCAACATAAAAGTATCACAAAATGGTCTGTATGATTTCTATGTTACATTATACATTTTCTGAAGCATAAGATAGCTTTGTGTTGGAAGACACTTAAAGTCTTGACATCCACCTTAGCTCTCTATGGCAAGTTTTTAAGAAAATGAGCAATGTCTGATTTCTGAATAATGACTCCTCAATGTCTGATTTCTGAATAATGACCCCTCAATGTCTGATTTCTGAATAATGGTTCATTTGAGTCAGTTTTCTATGAATCAGTTAATCAGTTCCCAAAACTGATCTGTATGAGTTGTTTATGAATCATGAATCAGACTGCTTCCGTTTTCATGTTCTCTCTACTCACCAAGTTCAGTAAAAAGTTTTCTAGGAATATAGAGTATGAAACACTGGACCACAATTGTGGTGCTTGTTTGTCATATTGTAATTCACTTAATATAGAAAATAGTGGGCCAGGATACAAGTTACATGGAATTACAAGAGGATAAAAATATGATGGCAAATTTTTCATGTTTGGGTGAACAATTTTCTTCATTTACATCACTTCCAAACAAAATCCCCTTATATCTGTTCCACCTTGAACAAAAACAAAGTGAAAATCTGAAGAACAGGAAGACTGTGTGAATGTGTATGTGTGTGCAAGGGTGGGGAAAGGTAGGGAGAGACATGAAGGGGGAAAATCATCGATCGATCGGTCCGCTGTTGAAATGTTAATGCTAATCGTATAACCGCTTTCCGCCGGTGCCTCGCACTTCTGTGGCAGCTCCAATTAATCTGGAAGAAAGCAGCGCGTGACCTTGGGGCCGGGAGTCGGGCCGGCAGCCCAGCCATGCTTATGTAATTACACTGTGAAGTGTGTAATCACCTGGCCTAATCCCTCAGGCCTCACAATTAGCCCGGGCGGCGCTGGCCAGGCCTGCCAAACTCTGTGCCGCCCTGCGCGGCCCACAGATGAATAACGGTCAATTAAAGCTGCATGACTGGGGCCGCGAGGCGTCCGCTCGATAGTAATTAGCTGTAATCATGGGGAGACGTGCCCGGCAGACGTGCTTCTCCTTTTATAGGAAGCAATTTTGGAATGAAGCAAGCATTAACCGTTTCACTCTGGGTCTTTGGCCCACAGGAAGAGAAAAATGGGGTTGAGAGAGAGATAGAGAGAGACCAACAGAGGAAACAGGGAGGGCAATAATGGTGGATTACAAGGGCTGCATTCTGTATAAATGTGTACTCATAAAAAAAATGCTAAAAATAAAAATTAAAGATGCAGGTAGTAATTTTTTGCTTTGTTGCACTGGCCAATATGACAGTGGTCTTGGAATTTATACCAACACCAACAGGTGTGGATGCAGCATCATGCATTTTTCAAAAAGCATTTTTTAGAAAATGCTATTCATCTCATTACACTTAAAACTTGTGCTTATATGTTTTGAAAAAATATCCTTGCTTACACTGTAGTCGCCGCTGCGCATTATGAAGAAATGAGATAAGACATTTATGAAAAATTGAAAAAAATAACACACTTTAGTTTTAAATAAGCGTGTTAAAATTTTGCTGCACTTATTTCCAGCACACGGACTGCTGCTCAGTTTACTGGCTTAATTACCTCGACATCTTCGTTCGCCCTCCATTCCACCACCCTGCCCTGCCTTCTCTCTCTCTCTCTGTCTCTCTCTCTCTATCTGTCGATCTCCCTCCAGCTCTCTGGCAACCTATCTGGCAGTAGGGCAAGTAGACGGCACTTGTGTTCGCTCATGTGTGACGACCTGTCAGAGTGGCTGCGGCGTCGCTCGCTGCCTGAAAGCAACGGCAGCGTGGAGTGTTGCGCGTGTGTGTGTGTTTGCGTGTGTCTGTAAAGACGAAGGCAGAACACCGAACTGGCCAGACAAGAGAGAGAGAGAGAGAGAGAGAGAGAGAGAGAGTAGCAGAGCAGGGCTGACAGGATGGCCCTTAATGAGAAGAGCGTGGGGGATTAGCTGCTCGCCACACTGCGCCCACCTTGCCACGACTCGAGGCGGGAACACATTTGCACAGGAAGCACATTAAAATGCATAAGGCTCTTGCTCACCCACTGCTCCTCCACCCCCCCACCCAGACCACTGTCTGTTGCTTGTGCTGCCCCACATGCCAAACACATTAGGATTTGCCTTGCAGATTTCCTAAATGCAATCTGCCATTTAAACCCAGACAAATGGCCAGCCGTGGCTGCAGGACTATTGATCTTGGTAATGATTTGTTTTTAACAATAGCCACTAATGGGCGTCAGATAATCAATTATGAAGAGTCGATAGAAAGGTGAGCCTGAGGAATGGCTTCCGGCTCACCGTTTTAGCCTGGCATGCTGTCTGTCGATGCTTTATGAGGGGTTAGCAATGTCACACAGAGTCTGTGTTAAAAGCCTGTAGCCCACCCAGACGAACAGCACAGTGTTGCTGCACATGAACTGCTAAAGCAACAGTAATATGATGAAAGACATCAATGTTCAATAAACAGTTACATTTATTATTAAGAATTATTGAATAGCAATTTTAAAGTTCATAATCCTAACTGTAGGCTGTTTGCGGTTGCCAACCAACATAGGAAATATAGATTGTACTGCCACAGGTGTTTGTTTATAGTCATTTTATGACAGCTTTGAATGCTGATCTATTTTTCTTTATGTGCATTTAGCATTTTTACAATTTTGGGGTTTAAACTGTACAGTTACTGTAAAATAAGAGTAAAAAACAGATTTAAAAATGACTGAGCAAATATACATTGTACAGTCACAGGTGAATGTTTATAGTTTTTTTACATGCTGTTCATTCAAGTCAGAGCTATCATACTTCATAATGTGTTTCAGCACTTTAATAATTTTCCAAGCTTAAATGTTCCTGTTACTGTACTATAAGAGTTAAAACACAGATGAACAAAAAAATGAGCGTGTAGGAGCAGGAGAAAAACAATACACTTTCCTTCCTCCTCTTTTCACCCCCAACCTAGGAAGTGTGCAGGCCTCGTTAACATCAGCGGTCCTGTGTGGCTAATTACCGCGAGCTGGCGGAGCTACGGCGGCTGGCTGGTCAAAGCTGCACGCTGAGCTGCTGACATGATGCTGCGCTGGGCCAGGAGTCGAACAGAGTTCCCCCACCCACGCTGGGCTGCCCCTCCCAATCCACTTCCTCCCTACCGCCTCGCCTCGCCGGCCCATTATCGATCCTCCAGCTTCCCGCGCCACATAAATAATCGACAAGCAATTACCTGCCTGCTCCCGCTGCCCGGGCTTTGTTTGGAGGTGGAGGGGAGCGCCGCAAGCGCGGTGGCCTTGCTGAGATGAGGAGAGAGGGAGCGGGAAAGCGTTTGGGGGGGGAGGTGTTGCTGGGAGGGGAACAGCGTGTGTTGTCCTAGCGACTCATTCTGTCCTGAGCCTTATAAATGCCTCCTGACAAGATCAAATCGAACGGGAATGCAAAAAGGTCACACTCAGAGGTCATACCCACTGGCACATCCCATTATTTTCATCCCATGGATTTTCTACTCTTTCCACGGCCTTTGCGCCAACTTCCATCTTTCCTCTTCCATTACTTTAGTGCATAATTCAATTTTACTTTTTCGGCAGGCAGTCACCCACTCCAGCGTCCATGCAGTATTCATTAGAGTCGGATGTTGGCTTCATTATTTATGTAAAATATTCATGTTATTTTAAAGCTTAGCATTTTTTCTCTATCCGTGGTCTTAAAGTGTGCCTCAGAGGTTTCCACTCAGCAGAAGGGGCATTTATCAACCAAACACACACACACTAACAGACACACAAAGCTCTTATTACCTTCCCTTAGTGTAGAGTGAAAACGTATAAATATATATGTTGTTTCATTCACTGGTCTAACATTGCCCAGATGCTATACAGTGACAAGCAAAGAGAAAAAGGCTTTCATGTAAATCTGCGTTTATGTCCTAATGTGACAATGGATGAGTGACAGGACATTCTGTTGGTCACTTAGTTTAGAAAATCGTGTTGTACATTAAATATTCAGTATCTTCCAATTGGCCAAGACTGGCTCACGCCATGTAGTTTTGCGTTCAGCGTGGATGGATAAATCACTCAAGGTGTGCTCTTAGCCCAGCTCTGATGTGAATTTCTGTTGTGAGCATATCTGATTTTAACATGGTATAACATCAAATACATGTACAGAATTTCATTACTACATGCATGTGTGTATTACCGCTCAGGGAAGTGCGCGTCTCTGTGCTGGGGCAGGCCCTGCTTGCGTCGCTGGCTGGAGGAACTGCCTGCAGTGGGGACGTGGGCCTCCATCCCGCCCGGGTTTCTCACAGCGGCCATGGCTTCCTGACGCACACGCAGAAGCTCTGAGAATGGAACGAACAGACTGGTTAAATCAAGAAACTCATACGATATGTGCTGTGGGTGCCAGATCTGTCAAGTCTAGCTCAGAACCAGTACAGTAAGTCCTGAAAGATTCAGTCCAAAGCTTTCAAAGCTGGATATGTTGGCTGCCACATGGGCACGACTTTACCACCCACCTAAAAAGGAGTCTTTGAAATCTGTTAAGTCATCAGAAAAGGTTTGACTGATCTATGCCAGAGGTACTTAGACACTATTCATTGTTTACACAAGAGGTTCCTATTTTTCATTAAAAAAAACAAGGAAACATTGCTAAATATATTTGTATATAGTTAAATATATAAGTGTAAATGCAAATGAAACATTGTTTAAACAATAAATATAATTATACAATAAATATGGAATAAGGTAAATCAGTCTGGTAAAGTGCCATATGACAAATACACAACTTTACAAAAAAGAAGCGCTTGAATCCGAATTTGAGATTGTCTTTGTGTCTAAACTGTTTGCCATTGCTTCCTGCCTTGAATCTGTGATGTTAGACCAGCCCAGACCATCATCCCCGCATTACCAAACTAACAGGGTCACAACAGGAAGCGTGCTTTCTAATGAAAGGGTGTTAAATAGAAAATCCATCCTGCGTACCTCCCTCTCTTCCTCTGCCTCGCTCTCATCTCTTGCTCTCTCTCCTCTGGCCCTTTTTTAATTAGACGGTTCCCCTGGGAGCTGCCGGCCATTTCCGAGGCTGGCGTGTGGGCCTGAGTGATCGGGTCGGAGGCACTGCGACAGATATTAATGTGCACAGGCCCGCTGTATTGATCTGTTTATTGCACTGCCCCCCGGGGGCCAGGACTGACAGCGGACAAACCTCTAACAGCCCGTGAGAGGGAATAAAAGAGAATGAGAGGAAAAAAACACAGAATCTACTCTGCAGGAAAAGCACTGTGGAAAAGCAAAAATGTGTGTCGTTTGGTCACACGCTTATTCCAGACGAGCTGAGAAATTAGCAGTCTGTCCGCACACATGATGCTGTTTTATAAAACAGTACCAAAAACCTAAAAAGCTCAAAGAAGCTCAGAAGCCTCTTTCCTTGGTTCTACTCTTCTCCGGCTTGATGCCCAGCAATGAATTATTCTCTTTTACCTGCAACAAAGTGAGTTAGCGCAGGCTCACCTGGGGCTGCGCATATAAGCACAGCACTCATTCAAACAGTGACATCCTGACACCTGTGCTAGTGTCTTCCGCCCACTCACCCTGTGTCCTCTCTGGCACCCTGTCTGAGTCAGTGTCAGTGAAAAACCAAAACAGATTCAATTCATTTTTACACATTAATATTCATAGACTTCTTGTGGACGATTTATCAGTGTATGCTATTCGCTATTCTCTGACATCATCAAGCTTTATATTACCAGTTGTCACAGAGATAAATTTTCAAGATTCAATTAATTCTGGTAAAATAAAATTAAGTACCTCCCTAGATTTTATCCTCATTGAATATATAAAAATAGTTTGTGAATGTAATTTCATGTTGATGTCTTCCCCTGCACAAATATGTATAACCCCAGCTGTAACAATTTTAGGCTGTAACAACGTTTCACAAAATTTTAAAAAGTCTTAGGAATGTTATTTTAAAAGTCTTAGGAATGTTCATTTTAAAAGTCTTAGGAATGTTCAAAACATCAAGTTGTTTAGATTAACATTACTGCCTGATTGTAAGAAAGCTGTTCAAACTTTTTTAATTCTGTAAAGTTTTTAAAACATTCCACTAACAACTTTAGAACACGGTTTTTGATATATATGATATATAACATTAAACAACTTTCAAGTAACATTATATGCAAGACATTTTTGATAACGTTTAGAGAATGTTAGCCAATGTTCTGAGAATGTTCCCTGTTAGCTGGGACCTCTGTGGCAAAGCTTTGCCGGGCCTGTAAGAGGTTCTGTTTGGCACAACATGTCCACATGTGCCAGGTGCAGCTGACAGCCTCAAAACTCATCCAGAATTCCTTTAGGCTATAGGAGGAGGTGTTAAAGTGCAGAACAGATCCAGGCATTGCAGTGGAAAACTGTTCTGGAGTTTTTAGTTCCTTCTCACTCTTGTAAATCAGGGAAGATTTACATGGATAAGGAAAGAGGTTTGGTTGTGGGGGATGTTCTCAGCACATAGCAACTTCATGGACATAGCTAAAGGTACACAACACCTTATACCCAACCCCCCTAAAACGAACTTGCACAAATCTATCCATGCCTCTTTCACGGCCTTTCATTTCAGGGCCTCCACTTCAAACACATGAAAGGAGACTCTGCAGGGATCCTGGCGAGAAGGAACGAGAACAGAAAGAAAGAGAGAATATAAAAGCAGGGCTGTGCGTTGAGAGTTCTGGGGAAAGTGTGTGCGTGTCTGAGGGGGGAACGGTCAGAGAGGCCTGGCCCTCACTCTCTGCCTATGTCAAGGGGCCCTTGGAGCCTCTGCTGTATAGAGCCCAGCAACGCATCAACACTTCCAGACACACTTCAGAGGCACGCACGAGGGGGTGGGATGAGGTGAGTGTTGGGGTATAAAAAAGGGGGCGTACGGAAGGTGCAGAGATAGGAAAAAAGAAAAGGAGCCAGATAGAAGGTATCTCAAAGGAGAGAGAAGGTGCGATGGAGGCACGTGGAGGAAAAGAAGACAGGAGAAAACACACAGAAACACAGCTGGGGTTGACGCTTCTCTGCGCCAGAGAGGTTTCTATGAAAACCCACTCCAGCTGAAGTCAAAAGCAGCTCAGTGTGAACCATGAAGTCGAAGAAACAAAAAGATAAAACAAACAGGAACATAAATTAAAAGCGATATGAGGACAATGATAAAAAAAAGAGTCAAATATGAGGGAGTGAGAAGGGAATGCTGAGGACAGCCAAAAGAACTGAATTTGTCACACAAAAATCTGCTTTGCACAATTAAGACATTTTTATAAAGCAACAATGCATACCAAAATGTTGTGCATGGGCATTACAACAGTGAAATATAAATAGACACCAAAAAAAAGAACGAAAGGAAACAAACCAATACACAAACTGACCCAAAAGCCAATGAAAACAAATGAGTCTTAAAACTGGATTTGAAAATGTCAATTGTGGGGAAAGATCTAACGCCCCATGATAAATTATTCTATAACCCTGAGCCATCTATAAAAGAGGCACAATCCCCTTCAAATCTGAGTGTGGTGTAGACAGACATAATTTGTTAGAAGATCTGAAAGTCCTAGACAAGTGATAGTGCAGGAGGTCAAATTAAAGACAAAAACCAGCACATGCTGAGATGACGAATCAATAGAAAGGTGAAAAAAGAAGCTCCACAAATTCATACAGTCGACCGTTGGGTGAAAAGGTGAAAGAAGGTATCATGCTCATCAAAGTTTTGGCAGCCAGACATGTTGGCAGTGGTTGACTGGCACGGCCTTATCACAGGCTTATGAGCTCAGCGTGCAGGGGCAAGCCAGCACACTTGCATTCCTCAGGGGAGGAACACCACCTTGCCCTGGTGAGACTGTTTTCAATGGCAACCATTATGAAACCATACACCTGACATTTTTCCAGAAATCCAGGGGAGGGGCCGGTGGTGACCCTGCAAATCACGCGGCCGCTTCCCTCACTGGATTTCCCACAGAGGGAAAACGCCCAGCGTTTCACATTTGGATTCCATTTCGCAAATAAGCACACCTTTTTTAGGTGGCTGTGGTAGATGTGAGGAGATGGAGAGAGGAGGGAAGCTGGGAAAGTGAAAGCAAAGAGTGTGGATGATGAGACGAGAGACAGATTTGACAGAACCGGGAAGGGAATTGACACCCCAGCGTGCCGCCCATGGATTTGTCTGCGACGTGCGACGGCAAAAACAGAGAAACTATTAGCTGAAGGTGACAGAGAGCTCAGCGCTGCCATAAAACCCCAGACATGAGCAGTAGATACAGTGGCACTAATTTCTTACAGATGTAGGAGAGGGGCAATTAAACTCTTTATAGCGTTCACCCTTTAGATTTGCAAGCCGTAATTAAGAATCATTACTGATCAAATAAAATTTAAAGTCGTACGCTCTCAGATGCTGCAAGAATGTGAGATTGATTAAATTTATGCTACTGAAGAAAAGGCCATAAACCTTTAAAACCATAAACAATTTTTTTTAGAGAGAAAAAATTTGAGCATGGTTAAAACGTAAACAACAAATAAAACAAAATTATGTTGTTTGCTAAATTTCGTTTAAAGATCTTGTTGATTTTCTCATAACTTCCGTATCTGTTAACCCTTGTACGTCGTTAATGCCTGTAAATCTCAAAACGAAGGAAAAAAGGAGCAGTTTCCATGGTGTTGGTAATTTAGAGGTTTGGCTGGCAGCCAATCAAAGGGCTCAATCGATCCAGTCAACCTCAGGGCCCAATGGCAGCGTTATTTACTGCAGTGTGTGGCAGTACTCACAGATCACCCACCCTGACATCCTACCATTGGGTGGGCTGAGACCGCAAATAGAGTTGTCAGTAATCTCTGCAGCCGAACACAGGCTGTGTGGTATCAGAGAATAGTATTACATGGGCAATTAGAGCGGGTACAGAAACAAACACAGGTGACACACACTCACCGTGGTTCGGGATGCCCATGTTGTTAGCCAGCTGGTACAGGCGCTGCTGCTGCTCCTCGTAAGAGCCGTGCTCATTTAGAGCTGACATCACGCGCCGGTAGTGTTCCTCAGGGGTCATGTGACTGCCCGGCTCCAGCACTGGCGTGTGGGAGTTCTCTGTGGGACAAGAAAAAACAAAATTAAATCAAATGTCCCACAAAAACTGGCTCTGTGAGATCTTATTTGATATTGTGTGAATGTTAGAATGAAGGAGGGTGTGAATGCCTGAGTAAATTAATGAAAGTGGTAGCCTTATGTTCGGTTCTCTTCTGGAGCATGCGGTACACAAGCGGCAGTAACTCAAGCCAGCGCATGAGGGGAGACTCATGGGGGTGAGATAGGGAGGAGGAAGAGAGGTGGAAGGGGGGATATTTTACCCTCCTCATTGAAACCGGAGCTTGGCCCCGGGCTGGCGAACAGGAGCAGTGCAGCCTAGCACAGGGGATGGGGGAGTGTGTTCTGCCAAGCGCCAGATAATCCACCCAAGAGGCTTCAGATGTGTGTGCTCATGTGTATGATGTTTTTAGGCAGTTTTTTAGATGTTTTGTGTATATAAATGTGTGTACTACAGTAGTGGTGATTTTAAAACGCCTGGTTAAAAGAAACTTTTGAGCATAACTAAAATCAGTGAGAGGTTTAATTGTGTCTTATACAGTATATCTTTTAATGTACTAATGTACAAAGTTGACCTGCAATTGAAGTCAATGATAAGTCGATACAAATAAATGTGTGCATACTGGTATATGTGGTTTACAAGGACACAAATGTGAATAATGTCACGTGTATAACAACGTAAACATAAAATGGCTTAAAACAACATACTAAATGTTTTTTTATTATATAATGCCAAAAGTTTTCTGTGACAGTTAGGGTTAGGGGTGGGGTTAAGGGAAGAGGATAGAAAATTGGATTAGCTCGGTATAGAGGTCATTATGTCTATGGAGAGTCCCTGTAAACCACATATGCAAGTGTGTATGTGTGTGTGGGTTAAGAATTGTTGATACTAGATAGAAACTAGATAAAAATGTAAATTGGTTTATAAAATTGGACAAATCATGCCTTTCTTTAAATCTATTGATGTCTACATGTTTCCGTGAGGGTTAGGGGATCGAAATATCTAGTCTATGAAATGACCTCTGTTGGATTTAAAATGTTGGGGAACATCACTGTCATTTTCACACTGTCCATTTGAACATCAAAGGTTTGGAACACTAAGGCAACAAGCTTTGGAATGCAGTTTGTTGGTGTTTGTTAGAGCAGCGTGAGTTAGCTTTAAGATTTCTCCTTAGAAGGAGCATCTTCTGCCACAGGACATAAGACATAAAGATCTGGATCAGGAGTGTAAAGCTGCTTGTATTACTGGCTGTGTAAGTGAACAGCCTGTGTTAAGTCCAGCTTTTCTGTCTGCTTTAGTCATTAAAGGTAAAACCTGATGCACTGAGATCAGTACTGCCCTCCAGCTGTGTGTGTGTATTTATGGGCTTGTGTGTGTTTGTGCATGTTTGGTAGGTAAAACCTCAGACAACAGCAGCTGCTATGCTCTCAAACACCCCCAACACACACACACACACACACACATATATTTCTGTTGTTTGGGTGTGGTGGTGGATCACACACACGCAGACACAAGACATGAGATCAGCGGCGTTCTAAAGCCATGCTAATCCACAGCGGGTGACCGACGCAAGCCAACTGTAATTCACAGGACTAAAACACACATAACAGCCATTTATCATCCTCAGAGCAGCAGCCCTGCTGATTGGCTACATGGTAATGAGTGAGCAGGTAAAGCCTAAAAATAAAACCCTGCCCAAACAGCAGAGATCTCAGACGGTTAACTATTGGGTGTGAATGGGTTGTGACATACACATACAGATGTGTGTTTGTGTGTGTGTTTGTGTGTGGTCCTGGCATTCCCCTTCGTTATGGGGACCAAATGTCCCCACAAGTATAGTAATACCAGTAAATGATGACCTTGTGGGGACATTTAACAAGCTTATAAATCAAAGACAATGATCTTTTTGAAACATTAAAACAGCAGAAAGTTGTCTGTGATGGTTAGGTTTAGGGTTAATGTGTGGGAACAGAATATACAGTTTGTCCAAGATAAAAACTATTATTATGGAACATTCCCATAAAACATGAAAACCCAACATATGTGTACATGCGTATACATGCAGTAATACAATAAAATATATACTGTCAATTTTAAAACTGTAATCAAATGATTTCTATGAGGATGGGTCATCTGATTGATAACAGGTGTGAGAAATAGCTCCAGCTCTTGCAGCCTGCTCAACTCTTCCTGCTAGATTGCTTGATTATATTTGGCTTGCTGTCATAGAGTTTGCCTGATGTTTATGCTGCTGCCTGTTGCACTGTTTCACCTCATTAGTTCAGCTGGTTGACAATACCCCGGGGCATCACTTATTTGCATATTAGCTAAATATTAGCTCTAATTTTAAATGTAGCATTTAGGTTTAGTATTTCATTTATGTAAATAAGTATCTATTATTCATACTTAGAAGTACATGATTTTAAGCAAACAATTAAGACTTTTTAGATTTAATATCTAAATATTTAACGTTTATTTCTTTATAATTTTGCAAAAACAATTCATTAAATGTACTTATGATGCCCAAATGTAAAAAACCTCCAAAACTTGTGCTTATCGCACAGACTTAAACATATATTCCTGAGAGGAAATAGGAAATCCACAAAATAGCAGAAGGAAGTCAAACATCCCCTTTTCTCCTCTTTCTTTCTGTCGCTCACTCTCTTTCTTTCTAACAGGCCACTGCAGGATGAGCTGATCGTGGTTAATCCTAAACTGGACAAGTGAATATGAGCCTCCCTCGCTGCCTAGCTGAGCCATGTGGGCTGTTATTATAAATGCACATGTAAGTATTATTCCTGCTTAAAAAGACCAGCTTAAACCAGCATGAATTTCCATGCAGGTTCAGGATGGTTTATGCTATTTAGTGCAGGTTTGATGCTGGTCTAGCTGACGGACCAGCACAGTCAAGATGTTCTCCAACAAACCTCAGCTGCTACAGTTTGTCAACCAGCATGGTTTTTCTGGTAAAGCGGGTTGACCAATGATGTCTTGCTGGTTAAGTTAGTTAGGAAGTTTGGTTGGACACCAGCAAACCAGTATCAGAAATACAACATATGCTGGTCCTCTCAGCAGGAATATTCCACAACAGATCACAATCTGCTGGGTTAATCTCATTGATTGGAACAATAATAACAAACAAGTAAAAACACAGCAGAACTGCTTTTCAGACAATTATCAAGGCAACTTCAACGAGTCAGACTTAACTCTAGGCTACAACAGAACTGGAACAAAACTTGATTACAAAACTCATCACAGCCAAAACACAATGTTAGCTAGCCAATAGATCTAGATCACTGATACTGACACTACGGGCAATGGGTTCTGGGTGAGGGTGTCTGGTAATAGTTGTGAGGCCAAATCCTCATTTCAGTCAGAGCCTCAGACCCAGCATGTCCAGCCCTAGCAACAATTTCGCTTATTGATTTCCAACTCCTACAACACCTTCTAAATGGCAGAAACTCGCTAGATGCAAGCGTGGAGGTGTGTTATAAGTGAAAGTGAGAAGGCCGGAAAAGAACCAAAAAGGATACATGATCTAGATTGTGCTATAAAGGATTTTTATCTGTGCGTTTAAATCAAACCAAGTAGTGCCACATTTCTACCCTTGTGTTCTCTCAGCAAAGAGCGTCTTCCTGGTTTAAGAGTGGGGGGAGGAGACATCTATCTTTCCGGAGCGCTTGTTTCTCCTCCCTCCTCTGTTCTCCTCATCCACCCCTTCCCTGCTCTCTTACTCCATCTCACCCTTTCTATTCCCACCTACTTCATCTTACGCACTAAGGTTAAGCAGCTCTGATTGTGCCACATTATCGTCTCCAGCACACACACACTCACACTTTTCAAGAGAGGATCCTACCTTTAGGAGACACACTGCGGGACTTCTTGCTGTCAGATGGGCACTCGCTGCTGCTGTTGGGGGAGTAGGCTCTCCTCTTCCCTAAAACGTCATCTGTGGAAAAAGAAAGAAAGGTTGAGGGTTCAGATATGGTCAGATGGTCCCTACACCCCACAGCCCCTTGGAGCTCACTGCCTGGCTCTGTACCTGAATACATGCTGGAGCTGTGAGAGCTACTACAGATACGGAGAGATGTGAGGGCCCTGTGCCAGCGTGGATGACAGATCTGGTTCTTACTCAGCCATGTGCAGAAACGAGAGATTCTTTGCTTGCTCTCTCTCTCTCTCGCTCTCTCTCCTATCTTGAACAAACACACTCCCCCTCTCTCTTGCACTCTCTACCTGTGTATCTACCGCTGTTTCTTGTTTTGACTATCTATCTATCTCTCTATCTATGCATACAAAAAGATCCTGGTCTTCGGACCGGCCTAACACTCAGTAAAATCTCCAGAAATGACAATACCAAAGTTGTCAAACGTGAAAAAAAATTCAAAAGAAGCAAGCTGTCCTGACTGTGTCTTCTATCAAACTCCTTACTCGCCTCTCTAGCTGTTGTCTCGCTATTACGCCTTCTCAGTTTTTTTCCCTCTCTCTCTGTTTGCAGTCCATATACAGCTCACACCTTTTGCTAATCTCTTCCTTCCTTTCTTTCACTGTTGTCCCCCCCTCTCCGCTCTCTCTCTTTCTCTTTATCTCTATCTCTCTCTCTCTGGAAGAGAGGAAGCTGTCTGCACTAGCCTAATGCAGCGCTCTAGTGACTCGCTGGTGTCTAGTGTACGATTACAGCACCCTCCTCCCCCCAAACACATCTCAAATCAATATCCTGCTAATCATGCTGGGAGGGGTGCTGCTGAAAGCACAGTGGTGCATGCATGCAGGAAGGAAGAGACCGTTTGTCATTGCGCTCTCTCTCTCTCACTCTTTCTGCCCTCATGCACCACATGAAGTAGAAAAGTCAAAGCCGCAGAGTTATGTTCTTCCTTTTGCCTTGTGTTGCTCGTTGCTGTCAGATTCTGTATATCTAATTGGATCACGCAATAAATGCAGACACATGGATTATCTGCATGTGGCCTGCAGAGTTGCATGCTGTTTAGAACTGAACTAAGTGTGCTTTTTTTAAATTCCAATTTAATTCGTAATTTAATTTGAATTGGAATTCAGGTAGAAAACAGGATGTGGAATTTTAATTTGAATTCCAGGAACTGATATCAAAATGTATGTATTTGCTGTAAAAACGATTATTCAGTATTAAATACAGACATGTTATAATACATAGAACGTATGGGATCATTTTCAGAAATATAAAATGATATTGATCATCAATTCAAATGCCACCTATAGAAATTAAATTACCAATTTTATTTCTTTATAGTATTTCATTATATTTCATGAATGATCTTTTACTTTTTATACCATCAAACTTACCAAAATGTTCCAACTCATCAAATTTAATTTAATTTAGCCGTTAAAATAGAGAATAAAACACATGTATTACACATACACAAGTTTAATTAATCAAAATACATTTTGATTTAATTGAGGTATTGCAGCTAAACTTGTACAAATAAAATTACACTGTTGTGTCACCTTCAGTAAATTAATCTTCCTGTCATTTAAATTCTAGTTCCATTTTAACATCCTGTGCAGTGTGATCAATTCAATTCAAATTCCAAACCAACTTAAAGGAGAACCAATTCTTTGGTTTGTCCAACTCTGGTGGCCTATGCATATAATATAAAGTTATACTGATGTTTCATTTATATATCAGCACCTTTATGGCTACCTGTAAGTGCATCTAATGCACATTCTAAAGGAGGCCATTACTACAAATGACCTTACCCTACTTAAGCAATGAATGAAGCTCTACACATCAAAGATGCACGTAAAATAGGCAGATTCTCGCATGGTAACACAACAGAGAGTAGCTGCACCTTCATCTATATGTCCAGCACAAAGGTACAAACTCCCCTCACACGCCTTTCCTCTTGTACATCCTCTCCACACCGAGAGTTCTGTTCATGCCCTGCTCTGATAAGAGTGCTGAAGAGAGAAAGCAAAGCAAGCCCGCGCTTGAAAGAGCTTTTGGAGTGGCAGAGCTCAGTCTGGGATTCTTTGTGGGGAGCGAGCTTTACTAATGACGCTGTTTGATGTATTCTCTGAAGGGGGGGAGGCTGTCTATCCCACTCCAAAGAGAAACAGGGGCCCCTCTAATGGCCCCCATCTCCTCTCCTAACCTCCGCCCAAAGACAACAACAACACTCCCTCCGTCTGTCTCTTGCTGCTCTTCTTCTCCGTTCGTCTGTCTTTGAGGTGAAGAATCTCCCTTGGCGTATTCAATTATTTTCCATTCTCCGTCTTCATGCGGAGCTGATATGATCGCCGCATGAATGTAAAACTATAGCAGTCGGCTTCAGCTGTCTATGCATTAACCGAATCAGCAACTGCTGAAAAACTGCACACAAGTGATAAGATGGGTCAAAACCCGAACAGTGTTGCAAAAACAATGATAGTAAATCATCGGTGCCCAACCAGGTGTACCACAGGTGGTGTTTATAAGCAGGTTTAGTTACTTGAAAAGATTTAGATTTTGCTTTGTTAAGCCTAGAAACATATCTTTAAAAAAATACAACAAACAAGACAACAATTAATCTTTTGATTTTTCTAAATGTTTGCAATATATAGCTCAACCTTCCCTAATATGTTAGTACATAAGACATAAGAGGGGTCGGAAAATACTGCTATAAAGCACAGTACCCCTGGTTTCTACAGCAGCTATGCTGGCACAGATGATCGCCTCTCTGTTCCTCTCTCTACATCCCACTTTGACCCTAATCTCTTAGCAGTGTCCTTCCCACAGGGCTCAGCCACCCTAGCACCGCTATCTCCATTCCAGCCTGTTCTCCAAGCTCTGTCGCGTCTTATCAGGCAACCGCCTGCCGACACTCCCAAAGCCCCGGGCTCCATCCACTTCCTCTGCATCTCAGCCTCCATCCCCATCTCTTCAAAATCAATGATCCTAAACCATCACTCACAGGGACCTGTAGCTCAAACTCACTTTCTTAAACCCCCCAGTGATTAAACAAAACCTTCAAAAACCTTTAAAATCATTTGACAAATTGCGAGTTGACATCGCAGAACAAGATGCGGTACAAAACCCATTCGTAAGCGGTGGGGAGAAGTTTTCAAGTGGGGCAGTGTTTCCATGGTGTGTAGACACAGGCAGGGAGGAAACCTGGCTGCGGACCACACTAGATCTACTCTTGCACTTTGGTCTGTAGCTGCAGTAATTCCCCTTAACAAAAGCAGAAAGCATTCTGGGCCGTAAGGAGGAAGCAGATATTCTGCATGGAGGAGCTGGAGGCGGGAGGCAACACTGACTCACTCCTTATAAACCTCCATGTTAACTATTCACCCACACTTCTCCTGCTCCTATTCATTTATTGTTCTCTGTTGTGTGCTTTTCCCTCACATTTTTACTCACATCTTGAGTTTTTGGTAGTTTGAGAAAGAGCAAGTTTGATTTGAACTTTTTGGCTGTGTTTGGAATGGAATACTAGCTTGCTGAATATGGCACAGTACTGTATATACTGTACACCGCCTACTGTTTTTTAAAAAACTATATGTGAAAAGTGAAAGATAGGCAAAGATAAATGTTTTAAACTTTAGTATGGAAAAACACATTTAGATAAAATGTCTGAAGACTTTGGCAGTCCAATCAAATGACAAAAGGCAGATAAAAATGTGGTTGCTATTGCTTCCAGGTTATATGTTATATTGTATTATAAGTGCATTGCATTTTGGGATACCCCATTTCGCAACAGAGTATTCTGTTGTGTATTGCTCATTAAAAAAAACAGTAGGTCATCTTGGTATTTCATGCCAAAAATTAAGATGCTATGCAAAGTATACACACAGTACTGCTTACTACAAAAATATTACAAATAGTATAATAATGTGATACTCCACACATAGCCTTTGTCTTTTATACAATCTCACACAAGTATCATTTTACAAAGAAACTCCTATATACACTTCAAATACTGCACACAGAAAACTTAGATGGCAAAAATAAATATAAAAGAGCTTCAAAGAGTGTTAAAAAACCCACAGCAGCAAAAATTCTGCTCTCTCTCTTTCAGAGCGCTCAAGGGAGAAGCAGGGTTTCAGCAGCGCCTGTCTGCCTCAGGGTCAGAGATTTTAAGGCGGAAAGCCTTTAATACCAATTAAATGTTGCCTCTTAAAGCTGTGATGCTCACATTTAACACCGAACAGGGAAGCTTGGAGCCGCCTCGTGCCTGGGCTGCATTGCCCAAACCACGGAGCAGCTCCTGTCACCAACACTACCAATAATCCCTCAAGCCCTCGCCGAACAGCAAGAGGTGCAGAGCCGGGCCACAGCGCCCGCGGAACTTTAATAAAGGGAGGAGAGGGGGGAAAAGATGGATAGATGGATAGAGAAATAGAAAAAAAATGACTAAATGAGCAGAGAGGGAGGCTCTTGGTTTTCTTCTCCTGAACCTTTTGCTCCCTCCATCTACTGACAGGTTGGACAGGCCATACTCCTTAATTCCCTCTTCTTATTCCTTTAATCTGTCATCTTTATCAGGCAGGGGAAGTGGCGGGCGGCATGGCGGAGCCCCAACCTCCAATCAATCTCCACATTACAGCTGACAGAATGGTGCTAATAACTTATTGATCCCCCTGTTTGCGGGGCTCAGCCAGAACTGAAAGGCTGGCATTGATTGGCTATGTGGGGGGGGGGCGGTGTTGGGGATGGGGGGCTAGCACAGCGCTTCCGCCAGCCCAGAGGATTCAGAAACCCACACCCCCCAACTGCCGCTCTCCCACTGAGAGCCTCAGGGGAGAGACAGAGAGAAAAAGAGAGAGAGAGAGAGAGAGAGAGAGAGAGAGAGGATGAGTGAGGGAAGCGATAGTAAAACGAAAGAGATCAAAATCATGCGAAAGAGAATGACAGAACAACAGAATGAGGCGAATGAGAGAAAAATAACGACTGGGGAATAAAAAGGTGTCAGATGGATGAGGTTAACGCAGAGAGATGCAGAAGATACAGAGAGGGATAATCTGCAGCAATGAGAAACAGAAAAAGGAAAAACATGGGAGGTAGTAAGTAAAGCACAGGACGAATAGATTTGTGGAGAAAGAAACATTTTTTCTTATTCTCCTCCATTTGATAGCTGCACTGCTGATGAAGACTCATGTGAACCACATGAGTCTTCTTGGGGAAGTTTTAGAACTAAGACTGTCAGTCAAATGAAAACCTGTATTCAGTTAATTACATATATGCAAATTAATTTATGTAATTAATCACAATTAAATAAAAGCCCCCAAAAGAAAATTTTCAAGGGCATGACATTATTGTGGCAAACAATTAGATATAAAAGCACTAAACAGACATTACAAAAAAAAGCTTTAGAATGCAATATATTTACTTTTTAAAAACATTTTCAGCCTAAATATTAAGAAAAATCCTTATTGTATGTGCGCATTGGGGGCATAACTGCATACATTTGTACATTTTCAATATGATGATTAGTCCATCTTTAGTAAATCACCACCTTAAACTGACAGCCCTGTTTCTAACGTACAAATTGAGGAACTTTATACCGCTCTGCTGGTCAGATGCACGCACATGTAGACACATGTAGACTCTGCTGTCTGCCTCTGGGAAAGCAAAAGAAGGAGGGAGGAAAAAGCAAAAACACCTTATACGCCTATTAAGAGTCTCTGGTCTGACCGCAAAGCCACGTTTAGGAGTCTACACTGGGAGCCAGACTAGCTGCCGGCGCCCTGCCCTCCCCCCCGTCTTGCGCTGGGGCCAGCAGGCCGACCGGACGGACGGACAGAGAATGGGGGGTGGGGGAGGGGGGCGGGGGCGGCCGCCTTTCCTTCGCCACTGACTGGCTGTGGTTGACGCCTGGGTCAGCTCTCATGTCTGTCCCTCAGATTTAATTAACGGGCCTCTCCGGCGCAAAGCAACCCCAGTGCGGCGGCCAGCTTCCTCTTTCCTGCGCCTCTCTCACGACTCCACGCTGCAGCCCACCCTCCCTCGATGCCATACAACGCTATGCTCATTCATTTGTTTTGCACTTTTCCAACCCTTTCTTCTCTCTCTCTTGCTCAACCACATATCCACAGAATAAGTCAGACTTGAAAGGAAGTAAACGAGACTGTTCGGTAGAACAGAAAAAGCTGTTGGAGTCTTGCAGCTGAGCTAGGAAAAATGAGCACTTGGGTCTGCTTTGATTTGAGTTTACATAAGGTCAAAGTTTTATATATTGGTAGGTTCACCTTCTATTTTGCAACTTACTGCAATATATCATGCAACATAATGTGGTAAAAACATCTATATTAAGCAATAACCATGAACAACAGTGCTGTTGTACAGAATATTAGCACTTCCTGCTGAGTTGTGTGTTGCTTGGTAACAATGACTGATGGTGTTTTGGTTTCATTTGGAACTGTTCTCATTAAAAAGGAACAGTCAGTCAGTCAGTACAGTCAGTACATCTAGTACAACTGGCCATATTGCATCTACAATGTTACTTAATAACAACTTCCTGTTTATAAAATTGTCATATAAAAACAATTCCAGCTAACAATTTAGGTTGTAAGACTGTTTCCCTAACGTTTACATTAAGTAACAAAAACATTCCAGGAACGTTCAAAATGTCCAGTTATTTAGACATTGTATTAACATTATTGCTTGGTTATGAGAATGTTATTTAAACATTTTTTAATTCTGTAAAGTTTTGAAAATGTTCCACCAACTACTTAGCAGTAACGTTTTTGATATAGATGAGATATAACGTTAACATTCTAGCAACGTTACTGCAAGAACATTTCTGATAACTTTGAGAGAAATTGTAGAGAACGCTAGCCAAAGTTCTAAGATCACACTCACAAATGTGCTGCTGTACTGACACAGCTGTGATACGTACCTTCAAAACCACAGACATCCACTGGCACCACAAAAGGTTCTATTAAGTACAATTGATGTGCTTACAAACAAACTAAACTACTGTCTTGAGTAAATTGCTAACTATGAGGCAAATCCTATTGTGATTCTGTGACATTCATACTTCCATATACTTATCCATACTTATCCATATCCAGCCAGCACATAAAAACAATGCATTTCCACTTGGGCCTGTTCTACCCCTCGTCGACCCCTAACCTGGCCCAGGGAAGGAAGGCTCTCTAATTTCACTGGCAGACAAAATTAGACACGCTGGGTGATCGGATTGGACTTGTTTACAGACACCAGTCTAGCTGCTTACAATACCTCTTAAACCTCTATTTAACCGCTCAAACAGGCAGATTTTGGTCATCAGCCACACGGCAGGTGGATTCCGCTCGCACGTCTTTGTGTCCTACTCAATTAAGATTACATTTAAATGAGCATCTTCAATTTAGATTATGAGAGATTACACTAGTTTTTAACCCAGCCTATAGATCTCTAGTCCAGTCAACACTTCCAGCCCAATAAAGGCGACTGAATCCATCTCTGGGCCAATTAGATTAGGGAGATGCAGAGGAGCAGGACATTGGCTTAAAACTTTGTTATTCTGGCCAATGCTACTGTAATACAATTGAGACATAGAAACCAGAAACCAATCACAGCATCCTTTATAGTACTGTACCCAGCTAACAATTTTAGGTTGTAAAAACGTTTCCCTAACTTTTCTTTTAAGTAATAAAAACATTACAAACGTTAAAAATTTCATTTTGAATGTTCTATGAACATGTTTTTTAGGGGTCATTTTAACATTACTGTTTGGTTATAAGAATGTCATTCAAACTTTTTAAATTCTGTTTTTAAAATATGTTTTTTCTGTTTAATAAAATGTTTTTAAAATATGTTTTTTCTGTTTAATAAAATGTTTTTAAAATATGTTTTTAAAACATTTCACTAACAACTTTGGAATAACATTTTGAACTTTTGAAAAGTTCTGCTAACGTTACTGCAATACTTTTTTGATAACTTTGAGGAAACTTTTAAGGAACATTAGCCAATGTTCTTAGAATGTTGAACATTGACCTAGCTACATGTATCACACATGCATGCAATATTCCAAAAGAGAATTAATTCAGCTACAAACTATATCTACAATAGAAAGAACTCAGCAAATATCTACATACAAAACCACTAAAGTTAACAGTGATTGAGTTATTTGAGTTATTTGAGTTTTTTAATAAACAAATAACAAACTATCAAATAAAAATAATAAAATAATGAAACTTAAAATTTCATTCATATCCAAAATAACCAAATCGTGCATGCTTCACAGCAACAGACAGGTCGAAATGATTCAACCTGTGGGTGACCAATAAGATTAGCACACAATATGTCCAACAGTCCTTCTGTTTGGTCTGGGATTAATGACAAATAAAGCTATTTACTTCAAGCAGTTTTAACAGTGGTTTAAGTTGTGTGCTGAGAGAGAAGACAAGAGCATTAAGTAATGGAATAAAGATGGCCACAATGGGACGAGTAATAAGCTTACAGCCCTCAATCATGCAAATTACACTGAATTAAAATACTTGCACGCAGTCTGTGTAATTGTTCGACATCAATCAAAGAATAAAGCCTGTAAAATCAGAGTACTACGGTAATAAAACACCATAATGTAGACACAGAGAGAGCATAGCAACCCATTATTGAATTGAAATGAGGATTATGCAAGAGAACAGGTCAGATGCTGCACATTTCACAGGTCTAGTAAGTGTGCATCATAATCATAAAAGCATTTTTTAAATTCTCCCATGCATCACCACTTTCTATACACACCAGTGGGTCTGTTTTGGCCCCATAAATATATAAGTACATATGGATAAGAACATACAAGAGCATTTATCTCTGATTATGTTTTGAATCTGTAAATGTGTCCCAGGTGTGCCGTCTCTAGGCGTGTCTTACCTGAGTGTGCGGAGGCGAGGCTGAGGTCGGAGCAGGGCTGGCCCTCGGGCATGCCGTGCTGTCGGGTGTGGTGCAGGTTGGAGATGATTGTTGAGAGGTCACTGTCACGACTGCAGAAAAGAAAAAACAGATAGATAGAGAGAGAGAGAGAGAGAGAGAGAGAGAGAGAGAGAGAGAAAGAAAGAGTGAGAGCAAGAAAGCAAGGGAGAAAAGAGAGAGGGAATGTAAGTATCTCTATGAATATATAATCTCAGACTCATAACATGAAGCAACATTAACACTCACACGTTCTTCTTAAACTACCTATACAGTCCAATTTCACAAAAATGATCAAACTTACCAACTGGACATGAGAATAATGCTAGTGTAAAAGGTAAAACGTAATTCCCCCAAAACAACCTAAAGAATCAATGAAACAGCCGACCTGCTGCACTCCGCTGGTATTCATGTCATGTTTCATCCCTTGAAGCTGACACACTCTCTGCCTTTGGCTCTTTTGCCCCGCTTCTGCGTTCATTGTCTTTTGGATTTTAAGCGTATAATGAGCACTGACAGACTCCTGCGTCAAGCAATTTTGAGTTTCATCCCGTCTCATCTTCAACCTTAAGATGTTCTAATCAACACATTCAACTCATAAGCAGTTTATGAGCTTAAAACCAGGTGATTATGTTTTTTATGATCACACTGCTAAAATCGTTCGGGTCTCTGGGGACACACGAAGTGCACAGGGATGAGTGTAATCTCCACAGATCTGTCACTTCACAAAGAAAACCTTGTAAGTGATGAATAAAAAGGGCTGGTTTACCACATAACACGAGCGTGTGGATTTAGACATTTGAATGGATAATAAAATCTGTGTGTGGAATTCCTGCTATATTTTTGGATGCATTTTATGCACCGTGTCAAAGTGGCCTTATGAAAACATGCAACCTTGCGTTGTATAACTGCAACCAGAGAACCGTTCCTGTCAGCTGTTTTGGACCTGACACCATTTAGCTCAAGCTGCATATTCTGTCTGATATCTCAAAAAAACACTTAACATTTGAGAATCACAGTAATACTTCTTGACCTTTTTATTATCTTATAATAAATCATAACAAAAATGAACCAAATGAACCAAAGTTTGACTTGACATCATGTTTTGAACATTTTTCCAACAAAAACATTAAAAATGTTATTTTGACTACTCTAGGAGCGTTCAAACGATCCAGTTTTTTAAATGTTGTATTAATATTATTGCTTGGTTATAGGAACGTTACTCAAACATTTTTTTATTTTTAAGTGTTTCTAAAAAGTTCCACTAACACTTAAAAAAAACATTTTGATATATATTATAATGTTAAAACAATGTTCTACCAACATTACTGCAAGAACATGAGGGTTTGAGGAGGCTGATTAGCTGAGTGACAAAATTGATACCAGATCAGGACTGCTGTCTTTCCTTCACACTCCGACTGAAGGGTTTACAGAGTAGGACTGAACAAGACCCGTTCCCTTAGCCTTCATCCCTCCCCCCCATCATAATTTTCTCAATTATCCAGCCCTTCATTAACCCTCGGCAGCCCTGCTTGGGCCATGTTGTCTCTATAGAAACAGATAGTAGAAGTGTGTCACTAAGGTATTTTAATGCAATCTGATTATAGCTCTGATCGCATTATAACGCATAATGATTTCAAAAACCCGATTAGCTTTTAGCAAATATTAGATGCATATTACAGTGCTTGTCAGTCTGTGGGGTGCACTAACGTCAAGAGGAATCAGAGGGACATTTTTAGGGGCTATCGCAGGGCCCTCCGCTGTGTTGGGGCCATGCCCCTGCTGTTTGTGGCGGTAGAAATGCTAGTTTTACAGTGCACAGATTACAGGCTGGGCTACAGAAATGTCAGCCTGCCACACTTACAGTTCAGCTCCAGACAGCACAGCATACAGGAGTTTATTCTCCATGACTGAACATGGCTGCAAATATACATCAGTCTGTGAATCCAGAAACTTGCTGGAATTCCATTGGTCTACCAAGATGCAGGATCCTTTATCATATCTACATAATGACAACATCCACTTAGCAAAATTGTGTTTAAGTATGATGATATTATCTACACATATAATCTGTGCGATGTTATTGGTGTAAAATAAGGTAACTGTTCTGAGAAACAATGAATGAAAACGGTTTATTTCTACAAGTATTTTATGTAGAAATAAAATATATTTAATACACATATATAAAATATGTGTATTATTTTATACACATTTTATATTTTTTATATATTTACATATTTTTATAAAATATGTAAATATTTTATATACAAATATAAAATGTTTGTATTTTAGGTATTTTGGTATTTATACAGTTGGTATAACATTGCGTGAGCTGCGCAAAGGTCGCTTTGGATAACAGCGTCTACCAAATGTGAATTGTTGTTTGATCTCAAATACATTTTTACAGAAAAATAAAAATATACATTAAACTAAATTATATACATTATTTGGTTAACTTAACTTGTGAACACCTTCACCTACTATAAACAGTTCTAGGTCCAACTATTTTAAATCATACATAAATTTAAATGTCATTCACATTTAAATCTTACTCAGAATTTTTGCAGACTATTCTCATTTGGCAGCAGCACTATACTACACTGAAACTACTGTATACTGCTCAGCATAGTCCAAAGGTCCATTTAACCTTTTTCTAGGAAACAACTCTGCTGTTCTCTATAGGTCATTCAAGTTCCTCTATCCATCCCCTTAACAGGGCATCAATCCAAACAACGGCTCCATCTTCCAGCTCGCATTCTGGCAGCCAAGGGAGGCTATTATCCTCAGACGGAGCCTCTGTGGTGAGCTCTCTAAGCAAGGACATTGTTAGCGGGTTAATTAGCACACTTTTCCCGACTGTCCCGGTGAGGGCCGTTAATGAGGCCTCCCACGACTGCCGGGCAAGGTCATAATCTGCGTCAGGGCTGGAGCTAAGACCCGGCTGCCTGAGTCAGCGATCCCGCGCAGGGCGGACCTGACAGCTCCGCTTAGTACGTGAGCTGTGGCTTATCGTGCACTGAAGACGATCAGCATAATCTCCATCTAAACTGGTCAATACCTCTTACGCCTCCCCATAAACCACAGACAATCTGCCCCAGTTATGACCCACGGTGAGAGAGGACATGCACTGGGCTATGGGCGTCTGTGCATAATAGACTGGACCCATTGGTTTTTGTTTTAAACAGTAAAAAAAAAAGTATTACAAATTGAGTCTGCTGTGTTAAATTATTGTCTTCCTTCCCAGATTATAATGTAACAAAATCTAAGTGAATAAAATAAGCAGAAAAAACATATTTCTAGAATCGTATAATATAAAAATAATCATTATGTCTTTCCATATTAATGAAGTATATTTAAAAAACAGACATGAAAATTACTCAACACAAATCAAAGTTCTGCAACAAAATAACACTGACAGATCTGTTAAATACACCAAAAAGCATTCATTTCTCGTTTAGTAAAAGATTATTGGATCTATTTAGCAGGTTTAACAATAATTTAAAATTCAAGCATAAAAACTGGACAGAGGATAATGAAAAAAACCCAATAATAGGATTCAATTATAGGAATTATAAAGATTTTAGTGAACATTTCACTGAGTGATGATGCAAACAACTCACTGCAGCAGTTATGAATCGATTCACTGAAACAGCCAGTTTGAACCGATTCACGAACATTAATTCAACTCTAAACCTCTAAACCAACTGTTGTTACCGAAGTTAAAATCTGATATCACCAGCGAAATATGAATCAGGGGCACTGAAAGCAGCTTCAGAGTCAGTGCATTACAAAGAAAAGCAAATCTGTGACACCTCAACGAACAGCAGAAAATATTTCCGATGGCAAAAGATATGTGCTTTTGCATCAACTGTGTTGTTTCTGGTAGCAGACACGTTTCCTAACCACAGCACTCGCATGCACTGCTGAAAGCACTTCCATCTGTTCTTGACGTGCGTCTGATACAGGAGCACTAGGTCTATGAGTAGGGTTTGCAGTTAAATATGGAGAGAAACCAGCTGCACACCTGTGCAGAGCTTTGCTTGAATCAGTCTGAGCGGAGATTCATATTCCAGAGTGATTCATTGTATTTCTGTAGAAATAAGTGACTAGTAAATGTTTCAAAGCATCTTGATTTGCCTTCCACAGAAGATAAAAGTCAAATGGTTTTGAAGAAATTATGAGAAAAGGCCAACAGAATTTTTATTTTGGGTATGCTGTGCCTTTAAGACAACGCCTTCTTGTTTTTGCTTATTTGTTATTTGGGATTGGCTGCTAATTTGTGACACGTTTGATCCCAGACAGGGGCGCCATCTGAACTGTACGTTTTTTGCAAGGATAAACATCTACTGAATGGCAGGAATTTAACAACTGACTTGAGCAGAAGACAATGGGGCAGGCCTGGTGTCCCTCATGGCAGCGAGCGTGTCGGGGGCAGATAGTGCCCGCGCAAGTGCCCCTGCGGTGACACGGGAGACACAAGCTGGCGCCAGATATAGAGGTCACATGGAGAGAGTTGGCAGACTGGGCATTCTGACGCCAGGGCTTACACCATTACTGAACACAGCGCTGATAGTCTCACCCTGACATACACACACAGTGGTGCCAAACAGAAGGTGAGAAACCATGTGGAGAGATGCCTCCTTTTTACATAAGTGACAGACATTTAAACTAATAACTAGCACTGTAAAAAAGGCTGAACATTTTTAAATGCCATGTTACTTTTACAGTACTGTACCATTATTGTATTTCTATAAACACCCATCCTGTTTCCACAAGGTACCTTTTCGAAGTAAGAAGTATACTATGCTAGAGAAACGAGAAAAAATCTTTGAAAAGAAAAAAAAAATCAATATTTCTCTCTGTTTTTAAACAGGAAAAAAACATCTGTTGTTATTCTGCTCACATTCGGAGTGAGCGGCCGGGCCTCAACTAGCGAGGGGAGCAATAAATAAATATCGAAATAGATACATAAATAAATGAGAGTGCAGCGCATTCTCCTGAGCTTTCTTGTTGTTCCTGCCTTGCAAAAACTGATGGGAGGTCGATAAGCCTGCGGAAACCCAGAAAAGTAGAAGTGAAACTAAATATTATTTTGCCACACTGAACGTTACTTTCTGGTGTTAGATAATTAGAAGAAGTTAAAAGCAGAGAAGGCCAGAGAGCTGTGAGATAGACGTCTTGTGAAACATGATTATAGACAGCTGCCCTCGGTAGCGGTGACATTAATGACATTGATTATCTCATGTGGTTGATGTAAAGTGAATCAAAGGAGATGCTAACGGGAAAACAACACCTGATTAAAGCATCTTCACTATTTTAACTCCTGACACTGGTTCAGCAGGTATGAGAAGGGCAGTCAGCTGAAATATGTGTTTGTTGCAATGCATTTGTGTTTTATGAGATGCCTTCTTGTCAAAGTTGAATTTTATTGTTCTAATGTTCCACCAACACTGAGATGATTTTATAAAAACCTCTATAGAAATATGGCGAAGAAAATGCTAAAGGCCAGCAAGTCTGCTGCAACTTCACACTATGAAAACATAAAATCTGTAACTATTTTTCAGGCCAAATCTATTCACAGTTCGAGGGCAATGCCATTTTTTTGTAATTCTCTGAAATAAGTTTTAACATCTGAATGAAAGCAAAATGCGATTAGTTTTTTTTAAAAATGAAAAAACTAATTCCACAAATATTTTTTGTACCCAAACACTAAAAAATTGTCCTATATAGCAAAACTGAACAATGACAGATTATCGCAGTATGATGTTTCAGAATGACAACATTAAAAGAAAGTCGTAAAATGTTTGGGAAATAAAATTTGGATTTGATGCAACTTAAATTCCAGCCCTAGTAATGAATGTTTTTCTATAGTTGTGATGCACATACAGGGATGCATTTGTCTATTTCTAACAGGGCTTGAAACAACACAAGTTTTCCTATAAAGTAGTAAACTACAAAACACAGTTGTTCTTATGGAAGAGTCCTGGACATTCTAAAAGTTCCAGAATTGGAAGCCAACCACTAATTATTACTTTAAGAGAAGGTTCTTTCCAGGAATCCTACAGCATCGTGTCCCCTTCCCAGCAGTGTGTTGCACGATGCTCCAAAATTGCATAGGGAAATGCCTTGACAAAACAAAGATGAATGAATGTAGCACATGGTCACATCATTTGAGGTCAGCTTTTTAGTACACGTCATTTCCTCAGGTCTGAGAGTGGAGCAACGATGGACCACACAAATATGAATATGAATGATCCTACTATATTTCCATATAATAACTCACCGCCCAAACATCAGTCCATGTAAAAAGAAAGGTAAGACATTCTGAGCTGCAGTCTTTTTGAGCTAGCTAGGTTTCATTATAAAAACTAGTGTTTTTGCAAGTGCAAAAATACATTTACAGGAAAATTATTCAGAGTCTGGCTACTAGCCGTTTCTTTTAAATGTATAACGTGTGAGTTCAGTATTTTGTCTGGTGTACATTAGTTAAATGTAACTTCCAGACCTTCAAATAAAGTTGACAACAAACATCAAATATTCCTTAAATTTAAAAAATACAAAACATAACCATTACATGAAAATGCGTTTGACTACATACCAGCATTTTACGACCCTGGGCAATCACAGTGCTCTAAAGAAACTGGTTTGGTTTGGCTTCAGTCTTGAGGCTCAGACCGTCTGATTTCCACTTCTGGCTAGCAGAGTGCTTATATTCAGCTCCAGACAGCCACCAGAGGAGATGACGGAACACCTTGCTGGACAAACGCTTCTAATGCTAAACACAGACAGGCCGGGCCTTTTTCTCAAGTGGCCACAAAAACTCGGGGAAGACGGACAGTATTTCTACTCAGGCAGGTGCAACAGCTGTTTTTATTTCCTTACAGTGCCCCTCTTTCTGAAGGGGAGGCTCCACTATTCTGGAGTCAACCTGCCTCCTCCTCCCTGCTTTACGTAATCCACTTATGCTTCTACACTTAGTGTTTTCCATGGATTATAAATAAAAAAATAAACAAAAAATGTGATACATTAATTCACAAATCAACCCATAAAGGCTGGGTGATTTTATGTAATAGATCGCATTAGCTTTATTACACAGCATAATTATTCAAAGTAAATATGGAAATGGGATCATTTTTGGAGGCCTTTCTCAGCAGGGTGTCCTCTAAGTATACTATCTTGTATAATCCATGATGGTTACTCAGTAATGACCCAGACAAGCAGTCAGCACTTCTCAAAGCCCTGGTGTTGCTCAAATAGGCTTCAGGAAACAATGGGCATGACCTTGAGAACAAATACTATGGTAACATCTTATATTTGCAAATTTTATTATGAAGTGTAAGATAAACATGATTTCTTTCAGACAGGAGATGAGTGGATGCATGCTGTTGTATTTATTAGCCATGTTTTTCAAACGTTGTCTATAATTGTACTTATTTTACAGCTGCAATTTCAAACTAGGAGTGCGTTACTCCAGGGGGTGCTTAAGCAGGCTTTAGGGGGCTTAGGGAGTACCTATAAAACACCAGTTTAAAATAAAAAAATTTGGGTTGGTAAAAAATTTAAATAATTAAAAATGTATCACTTTTGTGTAAATAAACATGCTTGTCATTCGTCTCACCCACACTCAGCAGTTCTCAGCTAATCACAAAAATAACAAACTAAACAGTTATAAAATAAGATTCCATATTTATATATTTCAAACTAAGTATCAAACTAAACCAGATATTCTGAAGCATTCAGAGAAACAGATCTATCCCATCTAGAAAAGAACGTTTAGTGTGAACGTTCTTTAGAAATTTGCAATTATCTCCTGTTATGTTTGTTTTTAATAACTAGTTTTTAATTATCTCTTTTTTACAATGTCCTTATTAGTGTATCTATATAGTTTGTATTTATATTTATCTGTATTGTTACATCTACTGTTAGTATTTAGTGTTAACTGTACACACCAAGGGTCTGAGAGTTACGCAATTTCAATTCTCTCTGTAGTGCTGTACATGTGGCAGAATTGACAATAAAGCAAACTTTGACTTTTGACTTTGACATTGTATTGAATAAATGTAAAAGAAATTCATGAAATTAGAAAAATGCAAAACAGAAACATTTCTTGTAGTCACCTCAGACTTCTGGAACCTTCTGTTTATATTAGCAGACACGTTTCCAATCCACGCTATGCACAAATCTACCACAACACTAATATAAACTGCAATGATGAGCCGTAAATACGCTCAAACGTAAAAAAGAAATCCCCATCCTTCACTATCCATTGACTAAATCCAATTTGTTAAGACCCCTCCACAACTCACTTACCCAGTCCAGCTCAATGGAAATTGAGTTTCATAGATTGAACATCCCATTATCTCCTCTGGTCAGATCTTCATCTGAGTAAAGTAGGGGTGAGGTGAGCGGCCCCGGAACAGAGGAGAGACGAGGCTCCTCACAGTCCGCCGCCTTTAACAGGGTAAAAGCCCTAGATATTAGTCATAAGTGTTCTTTAAATTCATTAACGTCTTCACGCGCAGGCTTCTGAAGTGTTGGGGGAAAATCTCTATAATAACGTTAGCTAGCCATTCTGGTTGCTGCGCCGTCCTCAGTGTCACAGGGTAAGTGGCTCCTAGGAGCCGGCGGCTGGAGGTTGCGTAAAGGAAGCGTCCGTGAAAGTCTTACAGAACTCTGCCGATAAGGCTTAGGTGTGTACTGTACAGGTCTTGAAATAGTTCAAATGTGTTGTAGTTATCATCAGTTCAGTCATGTTTATATTCACAAACTGATTACAATCTTAGTATCACTAATTAGCATTACTAATATACACCTTACAAGAAAAATACAATTTCCAGTAATACCATGTATTATATATGCATTCTATTTACTTGTAATAATTTTCCTGTTTTCTGTGTTTTCCATTTTTTCACATGTAAAACTGAAACACTGTGAAAAGTGCTATATAAATACGTTTGAATTGAATTGAAGAGCTCAGAGTCCTTTATTCCACAAGCATAAACAAATTCCGCTCTAGAAACATGTTTGTTTTCACTGCACTCACATTTGGCCAAAGGGGAGTTTGATATGATGGTTTTATGAGAACCCTAAGACAACAGTATGACAGTTTGCTTACAGTTTTAGCTTTGTTAAGCTACGACCCTTCCAAGCAAAAACAGGGCACAACCTCACACGTATGTATAGGCAGCCTAGAGATTGACATCCCAACAGTGTTGTGTAATGACCCAAATGTACTGCTTAACACCAGTGGGCATAAACCCAAGCCTCTTACACTCTACAACTGACTCAATCATCAGGATTTCTTCCACATTTACAGCAGGAAAACAAGCACATACCCAGTTACGGCTATTACAAAACATCTTTAAGGGAAAAGTTGTGTTATACAAAAATGTAACTAAGTCAAATTATCACTATATGCATCAGCGGTAGTGCTAGGAAAAGTCTGACAGCGTCTATGCTAACAGACATTTTTAGCAAGAGCCAAGTTGCTAATGAGAGAAAGAGAATATTGTCTTCTCTTGCTCCTCTCATTAGAACCGCTGAAGTTTCCTGGAGATTTAACTACCCAAAACACTGTATCCAGACGCCGCCAACACAAACTTTCACCGGAGACGCCAGTGAAACAGATGCTGACGCTTAATTTCAAAATGTGACTGAAAAATGACATAAAGATCCTCAGAAGACAGAAAGCATCCTTCTTCAGACGGTCTCAAAGCAACAGCTAGGTTTGAAAGGCATGCTCTAGTGATTAAAGGAAACTTAATAATAGATCACAACCTCAAGGCAACGCTTTTCAACAAGTTCTTAAGTAAAAAGCTGAGACGGTTTGACAAAAATGTGATTCCCCAGACTCACCTGCCAGGGCTGACATCTGCTGGCTAGTTATCACCTGTAATGCATTTAGGCAGAACGAAAATGCTGGAGGAAACCCTATAGCTTTGGCCACTGCTCTTAGCTCACTGCAGCACTGACCACAGGCAAATAAGTTTCTGCAGGCTTGTGTGCCAGAGAGGAGGGAGGCCAAGCTCACCTCATGAAGATTTAATGTACGCCTGAATTCCTTAATTTTCCTCGCACTGATTGGAGATGGAGATGTGGAACTTGTAGCGCATTACCATATGTTTTATTTTTGTGGTAAGCAGACCTTCCGTGCTTTCCTTTATGCAACCATCTCATCAATATTAAAAGTGCTCTAGCCAGACATTTATAGCCAGACCCACACGAAATCTGTGTGTGCGAAATTCCGCAGACTTGGAATGCTTATCAATCATAAAATTGTACATAGTCATTGCGCTTTGTGTGTTTGTTTATACATATTTTGGTTAATTCCATTGTGTTTAAGCTACCAAAAATGGTAGCAAACATACAGTAAATCAGCGTCACGGAAAGAACGAGGAAAGGCCAGTAGGGGGGGAGGGGAATTTGGTTGGTGGGAGGGCGAGGTGGTAGGTTTGGGGGGGGTGGAGTTGGGGGCTGGGAGGGCTGAGGGTTTTGAGCAGAATTCAGCGTATTCTCAAAATTATCACAAAAGTCCACAAATTCTGTCTGGGTTCTGGTTATGGCGTAAAACTTCACAGTGCTTCCCTTGCAAAGAATGCTGTACCATCCCAACTAACAATTTTAGATTGTAAGAATGTTTCCCTAACGTTTCCATTTAATAACAAAAGGGTTAAAAATGTTATTTTTTAACCCTTTTATTTGTTTTTTTTATTTTTTAACCCTTTTATTTTATTTTTTTAAACAAAATTTTATTCATTTAAAAAATAAAATGTTATTTTTTAAAAGTTCTGGGAAGACTGAAAATATCCTGTTTTTTAGATGTTGTATTAACATCATTTGCTTGGTTATAGGAACATTATTCAATCATTTTTTAATTCTGTAACATTTTAAATCATTCCATTAACTACTTAATGTTTTTGATGCTTTCATATGTTTTACTAACGTTACTGCAAGAACATTTTTGCTAACTTTGAGAGAATGTTGAGAGAACTTTTATAGAAGAATAGCCAATGTTAGTAGTAATAGTAAACACTTTGAGTAATGCACTTACCAAAGAATATTGTCCACGTGTTTTAACAACCTGATCTGAGTTTTTGTGTTAATGAGATGATACTACACAATATTACAGCAAATGGACTACAAAGTCTTTAGTATACAAGGGCCAAAATATCATGACCTAGACAGAATTGTGCATGTGGCTTAAAAGCAAACTTAGTTTGACATTAATGGTTTGCATAACATCATTTTAACAGGAAAAGCACATCAGGTGGCTGCTCTTAAAACATTACAAGACCTGCAGCATCAAGGAAATGGCCACCCAGTTGCAAATACATCATCAACAATATCACTTTTTATGTAGTTAGTAAGAAGTCCTAATGTTTATTTCTCTGTATGTACTCTGTGGGTTCACTTGGCTATTTACAACTGGCACATTGTGTGTGTGTCTGCATGTGCCAGCAGGGTAAATAAATGCATTTGGGAGTATTTGTACGCAAGTGCATGTGAAAATAGGGGACTATAAGGTGTCTGTAAATCTTTATGGTGTACTGATCTCTGACCTCTTTCTGTATGCCAGGCTCGACTGTCCCAATCCCTGTCATAGAATGGCACTCAGTTTTCACCCACCCACTCACACTCTCTTACACAAACACACAAGTTCTCACCTCTTTCTCATGATAGTGTAGTGGAGCTCCTCCTGTTTGATGTCTGCATGGTCTCCGCTGGTCCTCTCACTGCCCTCGCTGTCGTCACTGCTGAAAACCGAGGCCAGCTCCTTTTTGGGCACACGTGTTGGCGGCAGGGGGATGGTGCGTTTCTCTGCCAGTCGCCCACGGTTCTGCGGGAGCACAGGGTGAGACAGAATGAAACTCTAGGAGCAGCCTTACTCAGTCTTTCTGGCCTGATCAGAATGGGTATGAAGAAATAGGTATGTTCCCAGTGTTCCCAATTCATCACACACTGGTTAAGGTTTTCATTATCTGTTAGCTAATAAAATACATTCTGAATGGATAGCAAATTTTTTCAGTTTTTAAACGACCATTTATTTAATTCATTAAAAGCTAGAATGAATGAATGTTTACTTCATATTGTTGTCAAAACCCTTAAAAGCACAGCTTACAACATTTACAGTGATGGTTTACTTTAATAATTGCTTCAGAACTTAAAATTATTTACTCTTAAGACAACAGTGTTACAGGAGTTTTTGCTGTAAATAAATGGCAGTTGATGGTTTGGGCTTGTCCATGCAAAGGAAAATAAGTCTTTCCTAGTTAATCCTGACAGTTTTTAAACTCATTCCTTATAAGTGATTCCTTAAAAGATTCCAATGACTCCCACTGTCACGTGAACTACAAAGATCAGTCCCACAGGTCACACACGTTTAATGCAGTTGCTAATGAATCCAACACCATCTCATAAATGATGAATCATGAATCACGGGTCATGAACCCCAAGCAAATATTGGCAGACTGAAGAAAGGAATTACACAACACACTGAATTCCAGAATTAACAGCCAGAAAGAGTCATGTAGAGGGAAAGACCATTGATCCAGGGATAGAGGAGTGATTGAGACGTGATTGTGATTCCCTCTCTCTCTCACTCTCTCTCTATCCGCATCAGACATCTAAAGACAGCGAGGGATGAAGGGGCTGAGGGCCCTCGGGGTTTAGTGTGTGAAGCTGAGCGACCTTTAATGTGACCTGAAGGGGTCAGTGCAGATTTCTGTGTCTCCATCTCTATCCATGAGTGAACAGAGTAGGAGGGAGAGAAGAAGAAGATAAGGAAAAAGAAGAGAAAGAGAGGAAAAACAGACAGAAAAGCAGTACAGGACTGTTGCCTTTGAAAATCCTCAACTGAAAGTCTGTTTGTGTGAATGACTGGAGTATGCGTGTGTGTGTGCACGAGCACGCCTGCATCTCAGCTTTGTTAAACTTTGCCGAGCCCTGCAGCTATCCTTTCTCCACACCCAAAGCTCGCACGCGCGCATACACATATGCAGAGCATCCCACAAGAGCCCAGGCATGAGTGGCAGGCCAGGGCAGGAGGTGGAGAGACTAGCCAAGAGGCAAACAGGTGCAGCCCCTCTGGATTCTCTCAAGTGGCATACATTAAAAGAAGGAAGGGAAAAAAAAAGCAGAAAAAGATAAAAACATCCCCGAGGATGGGCAGGCTGCACACACTTTTTCATGAGCGACTGTCTTTTTTTCTTTTTCAGAGAAAGCAGATTTTTTTCAGTGCTGTCTCTCCCTGTATTCTAACACAGAATATTGCATTCACTTAATGCCAAAGTGTGTAACCAAATGGAATTTTAAAAATAATCATTGTTTTCAAAAGGGTTTCCTGAACATTCCACCCATCTTCTATTGCTTGGCTAGTCAAGCTAGTGTTGCTGAGATGGTGTTGTGGGGTGGGATGTTTTGATAATACCACAGAATCAGACTATATACAATTCTGGGGAAAATCAGTCTACAAATTTTTAAAGCTTTATTAGACAGTACAGTGAAGAGGTGACAGGAAATCATAAGAGGTGAGAGAGAGGAAACTCAGGAAAGGATTATGGGCCGATCTCGGGTTGTTGTGCGATATGTCGACGGGCAGCCCACTTGACCATTGGCGTCAACATGTAAGAAAATATTTTAACAGGGAAAAACACACACAGCTTTAAATTGAGCATTGTATTGAATGAGACTGACACAACAGTTCCAATCGTTATTTGAACTTTTTGTGTAATATTATTTAAACCCATTTTGTTTAAACTGAGACAAATCTCAGATAAACTCATGTTCTCAAGTTCTGCCATTATATTCCTGCAGTAAGTGTGTTTCAAAACTTTTAACAGTCACTAGGAATATATATATATATATATATATATATATATATATATATAGATAGGAGCCATATATATAGTGCACCAGTTTGCAAGCAGTAACCCTGATGCTTTATCAGATAAAGTTGGTGTTGAGAGACGGCTGTTACCCACATGGTCTCAGCCGAGACAGGCCTTCACATACACTTCCCTGCCCCCATTTCTCCTTCCCACCCAACCCTTCTCAACCCTCACCCGGAAAGCCCCCGTACAGCCCCCTTCACTTTATTCGGTGTAACTGACGCAGAACCGGGGGTGGCTGCACACTATTTCCGGTAACACTTCCGCACAGAGGGAGGGCGTTTCAAAACAAAAACAAAAAAAGCTGGCCTTCAGTTCTCGCCCACACATACGTACACATACACACACTGTCATTCAGGGATGGAAAAAAATATTGAATATGAATTTCCTCAGTATTTCTATGAATAGGTCCTCCCACAGTTAATGTCTGCCCATCAATGAGGCTAAGCTATATTTACATTCGTACAAAACACACAGACACAAATACAAAACCACACACGTAAATTTGAACTGACACAAGTAAGTAATCGACTCAGTTGGTGTTAAGCCCGATAAAACTCGTGAGCTGAGAAGTTGAGTGATCTCACTGAAAAGACCTCACAAGAGCAAGCAAGAAAATATCAGTATTACAGCAACATAAAAGTGGACAATTCTTTTCTGGATGCTGGATTTCTGAATTGGTCAATACAGCCATGCTCATATACGTGACCCAATACCAGCTAGGGTTTAAAACACCTGTTCACCTGCAATATTGTGCATGTAGAATATAGTATGTAAATACAATCCACTGCATGTCAAGCCCAACAACTTTTAGATGTAACTATTTTCAAAATAATATGGTGGATGTCATATGTTATTGCTTAAGTTGTCCTCAGAAAAGTCAAAACAAGCCAATTTGGCTAATGTTATACTCAACTCTAACAGAGCAAGGACACATTTTACCGTAAAAAGACATGCTGTGACCCCTTTGGTTGTAAAAAAACAGCTGCTGGAGCTCACTGGAGGTCACTGAGTCTCTGAGCTATTTGTTGTAAGTCTGAGTTTCTACTCAACCAGTGAATCTGACTTCAGGTCACTTCGTTGCTGTACTGCTATCAATGTGAACGCCTCATAATAATCACGTTTGCGTTACTACAACAACAAAAAAGAAAGACAAAGCTTTAACATGCTGTATAATGTGTTTCTGAACTCGATTTCTACACTCGTCCTTGGGTTTATAATGTTGGCTCAGAGCAGACAGTATGGATGTTATGGAAAAGCCAGGAGACATTTTCTTGGCGCAGTATTTTCAGAAAGGTGTGCTGGCCTTCTGCTAAGGTACACACATGCACAACCGCACACACATGCACACAGAAGCAGCAGCTCATGACATTCCTGCAGCTGTGGCGCGCTCCCCCAGCACTGTCCCCAGGGGACGAATGCCTAATGAGTCACGCGTCTGTCTGCTCTAACCTCTGTGTGTGTGTGTGTGTGTGTGTGTGTGTGTGTGTGCCGCAACCATGCTGAGCGTAAGTGTGGAGGCGGGACGCTGGGCAGACTTGGCACAAGCTGGGGGTGGGGGCATGTGGGTTGGTGAGGGGGGAGGGGTTTCATGTACCTACTTAAATCTATTGGCACATTTGCTAAAACACAGAGAGGAGAAAGATATAAAATACTTTACATGCACACTTCTGTGTATATCTTCTTCTGGATTACTACAAATTTGCCATAGTCCTCTGTTACAACCATGTGATTGGAACTAATCAACTTTTTGGCATTACATTTGACAAACAATACAGCTAACAGGAAACATTCTCCAAATGTTGGTTAACATTCTCTAAAAGTTCTCCCAAGGTTCTCTCAATTATCAAAACATGTTCTTGCTGTAACATTAATGTTAAATATAATATATATAAAGGACATTATTCTTATGTTGCTAGTTATTCTTATGTTGCTATTTTTATGTTCCTAAAAATGGATGCTTTCAATGATCCTAGAACTTTCAAAATGACATTTTTAACGTGTTTGTTACTTAATGTAAATGTTATTACAACCTAAAACTGTTAGCTAAGAACCCCCATCACACCAACCCAAAATTTAAGTGTGTAAAAGAATTCTTTAGTTGTCTGTACAACAAAAAATACAATAATACTATGTGGCTTTATATACGGCAAAGCGAGGGAAAGTTGAAGAGCAGTGTCCCCCCCATGCCACCCCACCCCAGAACAACCCCCCACCAACTTTCCCCGACCCACAGGGTGAGCGGGCCGTGTCAGCCCAGTGAAGCGTTTCCCGGCGCAGCGAGGTCAGTGGCAGTCCAGCCATGCGTGCCAAGATCTCTCTGCCTGTGCTTCGATACCCACCCATACCCAACCCCCTCCCCTTTAAAAAAGACAGACACAGGAGAGCTTTATGGACAGGTACTGATTCCACCACACTCCCAAGGTACAACCAAATAGAAGCTGGAACCAAGACTAGATGTGGAAGAAAGGAAGAGTATGGAATAAATTGTCAAAGCACATTAACACTGACCAAAAGCATCCAAAGGTTTGAACATAAACACAGCAAGATCAATGTTTTAGATGTTAAAACATAAAAACTCTTCTTTTTTTGTCAACACGTTGGACTGTGATGCAGTGAATGGTGTACCTCACAGTTTACAGATAAACTGGGTCAGCTGTATGTAAAAAGTGACATTTGGGAGGAGTTAGTCCATATATAGCCGCAGTGGCTTTATAATGATCAGCTGCATGGGCTGACAGATAAGCCCTGTACCTTTCCCAACAACACACACATAGACACGCCCATCTCTGATACCAGTACACACACACAACACCCTTCCCCCTGCCTGTAAACCTTTCCTGCAGCATGTTCCTATAGCGACTCTTTAAACGTCAGTGACAATATTTCCTGATTCATTTTTCCATATGATCTTCAAGACACGTGTCACATTTAAAGGTATGCAAACTAAGTTCGTCGAAACTCACGCCTCACCTATTAAAACGAAAAAATCCACAGACCTCAGTGTGCTTCAAAACTTTCATCCCTGCAGCAGCACCGTCACAGTTTGAAGCAAAAACGGCTAATGAAATCAACGGAAAAAGCCTGTTGTGAGTTTGGTGCGGCTTTTTAGTGGGCTCTAATTTGCTTTAATTCATGAATGCAACACACTGCAGAGACTGCCTGGCTGCTCGCTGCTGTCCTGAGGAGGGATCCTGCCGTTGCCATAGCAGCATAGCCTCGGCTCCATGTGAGGGATACAAACACGCCGCTACACAAACCCTTGTACGGCTCGCAGACGCACGCACACATTCTATCTAACCCCCCGCGGTGAGGGAGCCGTCGTGAGACTGAGTGGCGTCAGCCCCCGTTCCTGCTCGTACCCAGCCCTCCAGCAACGTTCTGCCAAATGAGCGTTGGCCTACGCTGTCAAACCTCACCTAATACCGTACGCTATACAGAGAAAATATCACACTCTAATTGCGCTGCCGTTAACGCAGCTGTAGCGAATTTGAATTGGACAGCCAACACCTGAATCACTTGCAAACGTACTACCATGTCAATGCAAGTGTGGAGCGGTGCTTGGAATGCAAGAGTGGCACCTCAATTAAATGCTGAAAAATTTGTTCGCACAAAAAAATTGTCAACACTCATGTTGTTCCTAAATCTGTAAGCCCTTCATTTTTCAGTAGAACACAAAATCCTTGTGCAGAAAAGAACGTTTATGTAGCTCTATCTATAACAGTACAGCAATGTTTTTTAAATATAAAGTTGTCAGACGCCATACAACAGTTTTGTGACAGAATTAGACTGAGAAGAAATGTACTTACTGTTGTGGAATAGAAAGAATGTAAAGATTATTAGAGTATTTCTACTTTTTGACAAAAAATTAAATCCTACAGGTTTGGGAAGATTTTAATGTATCGTTTGGCCAACACATTATACTATGGACCTTTACGGTTTCTGAAGAATTTTTTTCTTGCTTTTGAAGATTTGGTATTTGTACAATGAATACATCAACAACTGTTAAGTTTATTCTCTTTGAAGGACCAATTCTAAAATAGAAGTTTAGACTGCAACATCAATCTCTGTGTTTTTAAACCAGGCTGATTCCCAACCAAACCCCCCCACTATCATCACCCCCTCCTTGACCCAGGACGCAGTGGGGGGAAGCCCAGATTCGACGAGATATTTACGAGACGGAGCGGAGTGTAATTTCCTGCCAGCCTCCACTGGTTCCGCTGAAAAAACAGGGGAAAGGAAGCACATTTCTCCTGGGAGACAACAGCCAGGCCAGCTGAATAACTCTGACTCTTAAAGGAACAACAACACACAATTATCCATCAGTTCATCCACACAGTAACATACAAACAACATTTCCATATTATAAAGCGCTATTTATTATTGTTTTCTTTACATTTAATCGATAACCAGGAGGTTATAAAAGCTTTACAGCAAACCACAACAGCTAAAAAGGTCCACGACCCACGTATTGCACCTAAGCTTAATGTTATAATGAACTCATGAACTAGGAGTGGGGCCAGGATGAAAAACTTGATTGACATTTCACCATAAGGTATGTCTTGCCTTTGATATGACTGAAAGTGATAAAAGCTGTAGAAGAGAAAGAAGTGATAGAGAATAAAGGCTGTACAGAATGACTTTGGAGTGATGCAAAGTCATAAAACAGCATGTCAAAAATATCATCCCCCACAGAGATCATGAACACCAACACAAAGTATGTTGCCACATTCAGTTGTATAGAGCATGACAGGGCCTGTTGTTTTTTACATGGTTTTGCTTTTACATTTAATCTTGTTTGAGCTGTGGAAACCAATTCACAAAGACAACATTCACATAGCAATATAGTATGGTTTTCAGTCCGGTTGCATTCACACAGAGTTCGATTAAGAACGAGTGACAACTGCATTTCATAACTGAAATTTAGAGTGACTTTGGTTTAAATGCGCTGTGTGAACAACGCAGCAGTTGCCTGTCACGTGCACTCCATGAGTTATTCTTAGCTGTCAATCACTAATGTTAGAGCTATATCAATTTTTCGCAAGTTCTGTAAAATGGAAGAAAATAAGTTATGTCAGACATATAGACAAAACTGATTGTTTGAGTGCTTGAACTGCACTATGAGGTTTTGGCTACATGAGAGAATGAAAACAGGAACAAGTTTTGGAACAAAAATTACATCGTGATATTTACTGTTGCAATCTGTCACTATGGTTACATGCATTACTTAAGGCTATCATGAGTTTGAGAAGGAGTTTGACTTTGTTTACCTGTTCACACAGACATTATACAATCTGATACTGCCTGCCGCTGAAATGTACAAATTACAAATTTACTCTAATATTAAAAGAGGTGACATTAACTATTTTGAGATGGCTTTAAAAATACTATACTGCTGTTTTGCATATATGAAATGTGTTTTAGATTATAGGCAGAATAAAAGAGAAAGTGTGTGTACACACAAAAGTGTGAGTGAACAAAGTAATATAAGAGGTGTTAATTATATTCTTAATGTTTAGAATTTGTTGCTTACGGAAACATTCGTATGTGTGAAGATATATATCACGTGTGAAAGTCGAGTGCCTTTATAATGGAGTGTGAATGCTATATATGGTCATACTGTCACAGAAGTGTGCCTGCCCCTTATAGGTGATGCGTGTTTTTTTGTTAAAATACTTAATTATTACTTTTCAAGTAATACTTACTTGAAATCCTATGTCAGTTTAATATGCAAAGATGACTTTGAGAAAGCCTTTGATTTGAGAGGGTATTCAGAGGCATTTATATCTGCTGTTACTGATCAGCGATAACATCAAACAAATAAAGGTCACATAAATACTTCACACCAAAGATCAAATATAATTATCACCTCACAAAACAGTCAGATCTGAATTGGTGCAGATGAAGTCAGAGCCCTCAAAAAAAAAATTCAATGTTTCAAAGCAAAGGTTCAAGCTTTAAAAGAACTTCATGTGCAATTCTAAATAAACAGATGGAAGATTAAGCCAATTAAAGCAAAACAACTTAATTCAGAGTTAGATTCATATGAGCATTACCAGATAAGGCCGCACACTTAGAATTCTTTACCATGGTAAACAATAATCAGGTGCAACAAGTGACAAGCCTCCTTAGCTTTAAAATCAGCTTCCATGAGATTCTGACGCCCTCAGTGTGAGGCAGCGTAAGGGCCACAAACAACTAAGCCTTTAGGATTTTATCTCTTCTGGCTGTGGTTCAGATTCTCCTCAGCAGTTTACTACCTGCTTCACTCAAACACCTACAGCTTATCTGAAGTGCCTTCGCTTGCATGTCGCTGCCTCAGTAATCACCGGTAGCCGCGTTCAGTAGCTCAGTAAGCTTCTTACGCCCTTCCCCTCCAGATTAACCGTTAGAGGCGGCAACAGGCACGCTCAGTTCAGATACAAACACAGCACCTGTGTGGACAAATACAGCAACCAACCAACCGCTACACAGCTAACAGGAAACGGTCACAGAACGTTGACTAATGTTCTCTTACAGTTCTCTCAAAGTTATAAAAAGTAATGTTAGTAGAACATTAGTACAACGTTATATTTCATACATCAAAAATGTTATTCTTAAGTAGGTAGTGGAACGTTTTGAAAACATTACAGAATTAAAAAGTGTTTTGATAGCCAAAACGTTCTTACAACCAAGTAATGACGTTAATACAATGTGTAAAAAAATTGTTTTTAATGTTCAGAGAACTTTCAAAATAACCTTTATAGTGTTTTGTTACTTAATTGAAATGTTTTGGACTTACAACCTCAAATTGTTAGCGGAGTAACCGTTTGGGGCATTCACACACACAATTCAATGCTCAATGAAAATAAAATACACTGAGAATATGAAGACATGGAGGTCCATACATCAGCTATTAATATTACTGATTAACTTGGGAGATATGATTAGTGATATTGCCATATAATATAAAGTCACATAAAAGAGCCAAAAACAATATCTAAAAATGGCCTCCAGTGAGATGAACCTGTCAATTGTTCCCAATTCTTTTTGCCCTTCACGGATACTTAGCTAGTTTTGTTGTCTACATGTTTCGAAAAGTGAGTATAACAAGCATGTGGTGTATTTTGCTTAAAAAGCTACCACAGACAACCTGTGACCTTATACTTCAGCTTTGATTCCAACAAACCAAAACAATCGATTCCAAACATTTCACAATTCCTTGTACTTGGTCCTCATTCATTTTCTGAGAAACAACCATGACAGTACAGCAAGTCGAGTGTCCTGAACAGCTTTAATGCGATTCACAGAAAAACATCAAACCATATAATTCATCAGAAGTCATCCACTCAGCAACTGTATCATGCTTTATGTTCGGGACATTTGTACAAATGTGCTGTAATAGCAGCGTAGCCTCTGAATAATCAACTTTAAGTTACAGATAAAGGTATACATAAGTATTATACATTTGAAAACAACTAAATTATTACACACAACCCATAAGCAGTGATGTGGATTCCCCTGAATTGTACACTTACCACAGGAGATGAAATTCTACAGCCAGGACAGTCACAGATTGGAGGATGTACCTGTAAGATTCCTTTGGACATAAGCGTCTTCAGACTTTTCCCTATGAAAAAGAAGGAATGGATTAACCTTTCTGATAATGTATACACAGAAAAACCTAATAACGTGAGATAAAAATCGTTCTTGCATATCATGCTATCAGACATACCTCTCAGTGGCTACTTTAACTCATCTACCAGGCGTCCAACCATCTGTCAAATTCATCCTATCGTAGCACGACGATATAACCGCGCAACAACCATGTCTAAAAAGGTCATTCTTCACATTTAAGTGAGCAAGAGCGATACTCGGAGACACACGGATTTAACTGAGCACACACGTACAAAATTAGTCTGTTAACGAAAATAAACCCTCGTCCGAAAGGAGACTTGAAACCCCCGATCATAAACTCACGTAACCCTTACAAAACGCTCCAAATGAGCTGTTGTATCAGTCGTACGCGTATTGTAACACGTCCAAGTTTGCTGTTTTTCACCCCATGAATGTTTTAAACCAAGTCTATCAGTTGAAATCTTCGTAAACACAGGCTGCTTGATCCAAAACGCTCGATAATGTATCGCTGTATTATAATCCGGATCTGCTCCGCTTCAGTACAAACGCGACATGTATTTCAGTTCAGCGTCTGAAAGTGTTCAGACGGCAGTACAAATATGCTGATATTCATTCCAGGGAATAACTTAAACTTGATTGCGTGTTCAACATGACAATGGTAAAATTACGCACGACGACTTCTCACCCTTTCCCAGTTTAAAACATGGAGCCTGGCTGACTTGAGAACCGTACAATCAAGAAAAATGTGCTCGTCTCATCTGGTTCACTTAAAGAGTAACCCGTTTTCCAAAACCGCGGTTATACTAAATGTATCAACACTCCGCGGAGGTTAAAAGTAATAAACGTACATAAGCAGAAAGGCTGCGCACGGTATTTACCCGACTTACCTTTGTGCCTTATACTTCGTTTCCAGTCTTTGGCTGTCTCTCTTCCACTCACAAACTGGAACTCGTTTGGGGTGAGCCACTCATCCCGGTATTTGATGGAGGGCCCTTTGCTGCCCTGGCACAGTTTGTTGATGTACAGTAGTGCCTTGTTTTCCCCGCATTCCACCTCGATACAAGGCTCTCCGTTGTCGAAAAACGGTTGAAAGTCCGGAATAGAGGAGAACCTCTCCAGCATGAAGTCGTCCGGGTGATGGTGAAGGTGCTGTTGATGCAGCGCGGTGTCGTGTAGCCCCAAGTACGCACGGTGGTGATGGGCGAAAATGTGGTCGTACGGCGGCGGATGAGGGGTCACTACGGGGATAGCGGTGGCATTTAAAGGGGCCAGGTATTCGGGCTGGTTGAAGGCGGCTAGTGCCATGTCTTCTCCATCCAATCTCTCCTTTTTGATAGCAGGCATGTTACCCAAAGCGTAGCGCCGGTAACGAGTGATTAGCAGTTCATGCGTCCAAACTTATGTCCCTGTTTGCGGAGTTGGCGAGTTTAAGACTTCCAGACGCGCCGGTGTGTTTTACGCACGACTCCCGCGTCGCTGGCTGACAGCAGATCAGTGAAGTTCAGCGACAGATTGCCATTCACCACTTCAGTCTTCTCTACAGCCTTTCTCCTCACTGCACTGCTCGCATGACGGGTCTCCCCGCGCTCCTGCCCACCACATCTAATCGGACTAATACCTGACATCTCCACCAGATATTAACGGAGAACATGTTTTAATGATTGTTTATCCTCTTCTGTCCATTCAAAGTGTGTCCTTAAAAATGCACCATCAACACGTATGGCAACTTCGATTTGTTTATTTCCCCCACCAAGTCAGTTGTAAGTCTCTTTCCGTCCGGAAAGTAATGAGGGCATCATTAACTAGGATGTTTTAATATGTAATAAACGTGTAGCTCAGTTTAAAGTTTAGTAGTACATGCACATAGTGGTGTGAGCCAGACTGGCTTGGAGCACTTTCATATCTGACGAGAATAGGAAATAATTATGCTTTCTCTGTGCGCCTTATTTTAACTGTTCGATTGCAACCGATGCCTGGTGCTAATGGTACTTTTCTTTCTCGTTTTTTCTTTTAACCCCTAATACGTCGTTAAGTCACGCTTTAGTTCACAGACCCAGACCAAACAAGATTTGCACTCTCCGCCGCTTCTCAAAGTTGGCCCATTTAAACAGCGGAGGCAGCGCAAGCGCGAACACTCTGAAGGGGGTCCGCGACGGACGAGATTACGTCACAATTTCCAGTCACTACATGAAGCATTTAATAGCTGTATGTTATACTTTCCATTCTAACACAGATACGTTGTAAACTTTGATCAGTTACAGTTAATACATGTTCATAAAAAGTAAATTTGTTGACTATAAATGTATAGTTTACATTGCTTACAGGCTGCCTTTAAATATTCGGGCCATTTACCCATTAAAACAAATATAAAATCTGAATTCTCATGATAACCAAAATAAACTCCTGTTGCTATACAATATCAAAATGTTATGATGTGCCCACCAAAACAGAAGTTACATTATTTCTGTAACATGTCTTTAAAGGATAAAGTACAATGTTTTTCTCGTTCTCAGAAAGAGAAATAATTTGGCAAACAACATTGTAAAGACAATATTAAACCCCCTATAATTATTATTTTAAATATCTCCTATGAAAATAAAAATCTAACTTTTTAACAAGTTTAAATTATTTTAGTAGTTTGTTTTAATGAACATAGAACAGCATTTTAATGTGATCATGTTAGAACTGCAGTCAGAGGAGAACATATTATGGTACTGTGGAAAAATAAGAGTGTTTTATTTTTTATCATTTTAAAATGTTAAATGTTTAAAACAATCATAGATTATCCTTATGAATATGAAAAACTTCATCAGTGTTAGTCAGAGAAAACAAAGCATAATCATGAAAAAATTATAAACCGTGCCACATAAAATACTATAATATAATCTGATCACAATAAACAGCTTGGTTCAGTATAATATTAAGTGCTAATCAGCTATGTTACTCACCAATGCAGGCTGAACTGGAAAACAGGGCTGATATGTGCCTTATGTCTGTGTAACTATTATACACATTAGTTTAATGCTAGTCTTTTGACACACAAAGATTTTCTATGCAATCTTTTAATCTGGAAATCAAAATCGCCCCCTCAAAGACATGTCACAAGAAAACTGGAAAGAATCTAAAGGTCAAAGGTTCTCAGAGACCTCAGGAGATCCCTGAAACCCCAAGTCTGAGGATCCCCCATGGGGATACCCTGCCCCCCACGTGCCTACTCTCTTCTGCATTAAAAACACTAGTGAGTCATGAGGGACTCAAAGTGCAGTATTTACGAAGGAGGGGTTCCCCTAAATTTACAGATGACAAGGTAGCGTTCAGCCCACAGTTTGGGTTCAGGACGGCTTCCCCTGAACTTTCAGCCCCCACATTATCGACAGTTCACTAGAACAGGCCCTGTGGCATCCTCCTCTAGCTCAACAAAATGAAAGTGCCACCCACTCTCACAGTGCATGTAACAGTTTCACAACATGGGTTTTGAAGCAACTTCTCCCTTTTTATTGTATAAAATTATGGTCATTCATTTTCACATGGCCATTATTACAAAGTTGCCAATAAAAAAAAAAGATACCAATTATGTTTATACACTGAATCTGTAAGTGGTCTACTAGATTTGGTATGAAAGAAAACACAGAAATACAAATTTCACGAGCTTACACTATAACAATCATATGGTGTTGTGTATGTGAACAATACAGTTTTACAAAATACACCAGTGTCCTGTTCTTAATGGTAATGGATATAGAGAAGTGTCTTGAGCATGTAACATACTTTAAGGGGTACACACTTTTTTTGTGACTGAGGGTATGGTAATGATCACTTATGCAGGAGAATATGCTAAAGATGGCCTGAAGGTGAAGAGGTGATAAATGTAGTAGCTCATGGAACTACCTTGTAATTGGTTAGTGACTGAAACCCATTTGTGACTTACAAGTAGGAACAGTTGTAAGGAAATTACTGTATAGGATGGAGGAGTTACATGCATTCAAGACAAAAAAGTAGTAAATGTGTAGATTTGTTCTAAGAACTGAGATGTTTTGTGTTTTAAAGCATGTCTATGCATTAGAGGTTTTGAATATTATCTACAGCACTATGATAAAAATGTATATATCATCTCTATCTATTACATAGCATAATATATTAGCAACTAAGCTGTTTCATTTGCAGGAAAAGGGCACTTTAAAAACTTTTAAAAACTCTTCCACGGTTTTCTAAACATTTTACACTAAGATCGTTCCATGCTGTCTTAGTGTAGGTCGATGTCCGCAGTCCTGTCGGCCGTAGAGAACCTCCTTGTTGTCGTCCCCGCCTCCGCGCCGTTGTTGGCAGCGGCCCCGGAGCCACAGCGCTGCCGGCGGGGGAGAGAGGTAATAAATAACCCGGGGAGAGGAGCGGAGACCGCCGGGCGGTGCACAGTCTGACCTGACAAATACTCACTGGAAAACCATCAGAGAGCGAGAGCCCACCCCTAAAGCTTGGAGCCAGCCTTTCAGACATGAACACAAAAAATATAGACCTGCCCATATTGGAAAAAAAACGGCGTCTCTCTCTCCACCGTCCCCATCAACATTAAAACGGGCAAAAATGTAGCGAGAGTCATTTATTTGAGTAAAAAAACTGTTTATAATGAGTCAGTTATAACAATTTTAAAATATATAGTTACCACTTACTCTTACTTTTTGTTTTAAATTAAACGCGTTTTACACACATTATTATTATTATTATGCTACTGTTATATTCCTATCAAAGCAAATACTAGTATAATGCTACCATAATGTTTTTTCTTCATCTGCAATTTCTTCATGTTCTTATAAAAGGAGGTTTCTATTGGATTTTAAATGCACTATCCAGAGGGACTTTTAGGATCGCGGTTGCCAGCCCCTCCAGCGCCGGTAAAGTGATGCTGTGTAATATAAAACCCTGAGCGTCTCCTCAGGTTTGTGCTGTCGTGCCGGCGCCCTCCGCTGCTCTCTGGAGATCTGAGGGCCAGGAGGCAGTCTGTGATCCCAACCGGTGCCCTGGCTACCACATGGGATTTATTTCCTTGCTGGACGGGCGGGCAGGCGGCCCGGGAGGATACCGATTTTAGACTAGCGTCTGGTACTGTAGCTGTCAACGCCGACAGAAGCAAACGCACCTCCGCCCCTTGCCCTTCCTTAACACTTTCCTTTACTCTTCCTCATGCACAAGAGAAAACACAGGACAAAAGAAACTCACCAACACACAAATATACTGTAACACTTTGTAGAAGACAACAGCGTATTTCATTCTGTTTAAAGTAGTTATGCATATGATCTGTGCTGTAATCTGCCATTTAAACCGTGTACATACTAACCTTGTCATGATGGGTTAACTTGAGTAACAGTACTATGTTAATGATAGCCAAAGGCTCAGACACATGGTTCATGTACATCCCCAGCCTTAATTGCCCTTGCACTGCATGACTCAGAGTTTGTGGGAGCTATTGACAACAGTTTTCTACTATGCTTGTGCAAAGCTGCGATAGGAACATAAATTATTCCTTATCTCATCTGCAATTCATTTCTCAAAGGATCCAACAATATGTAGAGTGTATCAAAGAAAAGTCAACAGTCAACAGCCCTCCACAAAATTGCATTTATAGGCCATTTATTTAGGCCACACCAATGGTTTGGATTACTTTGTGATAACCAGCGGCGCTACACTTATGAAGCCATTTGTTGCTGTTCCCACAATATGTAGGAAAAAACAGTGTCAGATTACAAACTTAATCATGCATTGAAAAGTATAATAAAAATACTTAGTGGTAAAAAGCATTCCATGCAAGAAATAGTCTGAACACTGGGCACAAGCTCTTTCACATACTGTAGGCCTGGTTTCACATCACATACAAAAGCATTACATCTTAGGATAAAATACTACTCTATTAATATACTACACAACATTTCTTATAAAACAGCATACGCTTTGTTTCTAGAACAAAGGACTGAAAAGGATCTCTGTACTGTTCAACTAAGACAATTATGGTGCCAATAAATGTATTTATTAGCACATAACGCTACGTTGGTTGGCCTATCTGTATGTTATCTAAGGCAAAAATGAAACCTGCAAAGAGTAGTTCCTGGTCTCTCAGGCCATATTGATTTTTCCCTGCGTGATCTGAAACCAGCAATCAGCATTGTGGTTTGAAATAGCCCTGAAACAAGAGCCAAGACGTCAATGAGTCGCCGACACGTTTCAATTAGCGTGCCGCCTGGGCCGATTTGTCCCCTGGGGTGCATTGGCTCCGTGGGCTGGTCACGCCAGGAGAGATCTTTCATAGACGTACGTGATATTGGGAAATATTAGAAAGGGCAGTGCAGGTAAATCAGTGCCTAAGTTCACAATGTGCCTGAGTTTATGAGATGTTTTGGTCCTGCAACAGAGAAGAGGGTGAGGTAATTTGGTTTGTAGTCAACTCAATCATTTCTCTCTTGTTAATTAAATTTCTGAAGCGGGTAATGGAGGAACAGCAGACTCGTAAGGTCTGGGCAGCCCCGCCACAACACAAAATCTTAAAAACAAGATTTATCACACAATGAATTAGCGACAGTTTAGCCAAAAATTAAAATTCATTTATATTTTTTCAACGGAACATAAAGTAAGACATTTTCAATGATCTGCTCTTTTCCAAACAATGAAAGTGGATGGGAAGCAGGGGCTGTGATGCTTATGTATAGAGACCATTCCGCTAAATAAGGTCAGTATATGATGACAGATGTTTTTAGTTTTGGGTGAGCTATCCCTTTAATGACTGCATAATTTCTCTATCATAGTAATGTACTCACATAGAAAGATCAAATAAACCATGAGAGGTGCAAATATGTGTAATAGAGCCTAAATCACAATACACCTTACCAAACAATAATTACTACAAATAGTCAAATTACCACACTATATATACATACTTATTGCATGTATTGAACTTCACAACAGATAAGTGTCAATAAAAGATTCAAAAACCACTTCAAAAAGAATATCTTAAAGTCTTATAGTTTTAACAGAATAAAAAATAATGTACAGAGAGCATGTAAGAATTTTTTTTAATTGAGGGGAGTTAGGCCACTTACATTACCACATAGATATAAACATCCACACAATCACATTTTGCAAAGCCAGCAAGAGTCTAATGCACAATATCTGAAGAATTTTGTCCATGTCCCTATTGGTGTATATAAGTCCATTTCACTGCTTGTGAAGTTGAGGAATAAAGAGTCAAATCTTAAGACAGAATTCTAGCTAGGGTGTGTGTGTGTCCTGGTGTGAGGCCAGCATGTGTGCAATAGTGTGTAGGCAGATCCCTAAGGTCAGCCATTTCTCTGACCTTCAGCCGCTAAGCTCTGCTCCGACAGTTCTCATCAGCAACACTACACTGCACATTCTGAAGCCCTGTGGAAGGAGACCAGAGCAGCAGAGAGAGAAGAGGAAGTTGATGTCTCCCACACATCTCTCCTCATCTGCCCTTAGAGGTCTTAAGAACCCCTCCAGTTTCTCTCTCACAGTTCTGCCTCATTCTCACCACAGGCCGTCCCACCCTCCCCCAGAACCCAATCGATAGAGCTCGTCTTCCTTCATCTGACCAGCATTGTGGAGAAACTGCACTTCCTGAAGAAACCCCAGTCCAGCCTACAGTGAGTTGGGCATGGTTCTCTCACAGACTGGATGACTGCCTGCTAGACTTCACTCATAAGTGCCGGAGACTTTAGGGCTTTTTGCCACTTTAATATGTACAGATATATGACACAAAACAAAGACAAGAGAGAGAAAAAGGAACTTGGACTGCTTGCATGAGCACCATGGCTCAATATGTTAGAACATGTGTGCTAACCACTAAGCCATGGCTCTGGCTGACCCATACTTGGAATTTGTCATCTGCGTTTAACCATTCAGTTAGTGTACACACATTGGAGCAGTAAAGTACTATTTAAAAAAAATGACCCTAAAAGACAAGGGATGTGATCTGATTTTACATATAGATATTCCTTTTCTTTAAAATAAAGAAAGACTTTTGACAGCTCTTCAGGATTTGGGAGGTTTCAGCTCAGATTTACACACATCTTATTAGCTTCTAAACTCCTGGTTCAGGTGAGGTATACCAACTGTACATTTTTCAAAATCTCTAGCCAAAGTAGAAAAACCAGGTGTCCATTGCTCAAAGTTCACTGGAATCTATTTTGTTGATTTAAGTTGACAAGGAAGCAATATATCGGAAAGAAGAGGCAGTTTGGCAAGTTAGGTAATGGATAGTTCCAGGAAAAAATTCTTTTGAATATTTACCATTTAACTTCATTCTGGAAGATGATCCAATGTCTCTGTAACCATAAATTTAGTATGCCTCTTTATCTCCTGTCTTTGAATAGGCAAACCTATTCACCTTAAAGGATTCCCATAACTTTATCTTGAGTAAATCTGTCCTGTGACAAATTACTCCAGTTACTCTTTAAATGTTTTGTTTCCAGTGTTGGTTGGAACCCAGTCCTTTCCCCTCAACACCCAAAACAGGACAATCAAAATGTTGTCCAAACAGACTTTTAATCTGTCCAGGCTGAACCACAGTATTTAGTTTTATTGGACGCCTGAATCACAGCCCTTTCTGGAAACTGTCACGGCGCCGGCAAATGTGTATGCAGTTTCCACTCTTCACGTGACGTTTGAGACAGGATGACAGCGGGAGAGCACGGCAGGATCCGGCGGCAACTGCCAAGCCGTGGGGACAAATCTAAACTCCGTAAACAAAGTACTGTCAGTGGCTGCCCGGCTCGGCTACACTCGTCCTGGAATAGCACCCTTTCACATATTTAGACAAACGTCTAAGCCTCTGACTCACCCTGAAATACAGAGGAGGAAGCGCTGACAAAAAGAGAGACAGCATCTTTAACATTTCCAGACAATCCAAAATAGGTACAGTTTGTACCCAACTGATTGTAACCAAATGGTGAATTAAGAGAGGGTAGCACTTTGCAGGCTGTTTTTCGTGTCCTGTGTCTCTGTACAATAACAAGATCTACAGTATTTATGAGGCAAAGAAAATGGCCAAACCTTATAAATATGTAATGAAGTTGTTTATTGGATGGCTATTGAATTGGGAACAGGAATTTTGTGTGTGTCTCTTGAAAGGAGACATCTGTGAATAAACAGTAACAGTGCGTGTACATGACCAAGCCAGTACGTGTCTCTGTGTGTGTACCATTTGGAGCACCCCCAACACATCCATAAATGCAGCCCCACAACCATTCTGTGTGCCAGTTTGGTGTTTACAAAAATGAGCTCAACAGGATAAAATTTGACAGTGGTACGATTTAGCCCCACTAGATCTCATATTTAGTTAATACCTCCCCCAGAGTGAGATGAGAAACCACGTCATGTTAGCATTCCCACTAGTTAGCATTGTTGTTTTGAGTAAATGCAGAAAGATCGAGTGTGAATTAAAGACACTAATATTCCCCGTGGTCTCGGGAGCCACTGGCGGGGGGTAAGGCGGAGGAATGCTCTGTGGAGCAATCCCGCTTGGCAGGTAGATGAACTGCGGATCATACGGCCAGGCAAGTGGTGATTAATGGGAGCGGGAAGGCGCTGGAAAGAAAACAACGCTATAAATCAACGTCGCTACGAAGGTAATTGTAATTGAAATGAATTTGTCTGCCCGGAGCCAGGCATTGCAATTGATATTGACCAAAGCCCTGGTGGTCCATAGAAAATGAAATTGAGAAAATGTATTCAGACCATCCAGTGTAAGGTCTATACATCACTGTATGACACAATCATCTCATTGCGGGCCAATGAGAGAGGGAGAAAGCTACGCCCGTCGTGCATGTCAGATGCTAATGAGCCATCGCATTCTCAAAGTGGCTAATGCTGCAGATTTATGGGAAAAGAGGCACGCTAAAATTACACTTAATGACACTTTCAGTGAAAAATCCTTTTTAGCGGTGGGTTTTGCCAACTTATGTGATCACCCTGGGATAAAAAAGCTACCATTGCAAAAGAATGTTGCTTTTCAGCTGTAGTCATACTATTTTATATCAAGTGTAAATTGAAATATGTAGCCTTAAAGTGGGCTGGTGTTAAATGTACAAAAACAGAAAGCTAAACGAATACTGAAAAACAATACAAATGCTATTTTTGGTATTACCAAATTTAACATTCAAATGTTACCCACACTTGATTTCTGATTACTGATTTCTTTATCTCATGCTATTCATAATCATTATCTGCCTTTGTTCCACAAACTGACCCTGAAACAGTGACCAAAACAATAGAACCTGGGATTACCGATTCACATTATATCATACGGACAAAATTATATAAATAAAATTATTGCATAGTTTGTTTGAGTTTACAATCGTTCTAAAAAATGAAAATAAGCATAATAAAGCATAAGTAAACCTACACTTTTGATTTATAACGTTAGAATCTAACTGCCAAGTATCTCCAGGTGATTTTGATATCCCGCAGAAGCCTTTTAAGCCAAACTTTATTCGGTTCTGATTGGTTTGTTTTAGCAGTACATTAAATTGGCATAATTCAAATGATGCCAATGGTGACTCAGAGGCTCCCTGGTCTTAGGAGAAGCTCAGAGGAACGCCTTGGCTGAAGGGGCCCGTGGAGGGACACAGTATGGAATAAGCTACCAGCTAATGGTATACTTTACACTTGGATGTTTCTTTACAACACTGTCTGCATTGTTTTTGTTTTGCAATCTAGCCATTTTGTTTAGCAGAATTATGAGCAAGCAAAGTGCATAATGCAGGGATGCTCGGTTTCTAACATAAACCTCAGACTAATAGTTCCGGGAGCTTTTCGTGTGCACTTTCTGCACAGATATAGAAAAAATCTATATTTCATAAGTGTGCTGTGTAGCTACAGCACCCAATTATCAGCAGATAAGACACAGGAAGCCCTGGAGCGCCAGGCCAGATATTTAGACCAAGGGAAGTCAGCATGCAGGGACCAAAACCCCAGGGGCACCTCAGTATCACCCAGTCTTTATTCCCTTCTTTCCCTTCGACTGCCTCCCTCCATCCTTAGTGCACCTACAGGGTTCAATTAGTGGTGACAGCAACTCGCACCATGGGCCTGTAGCAGGGAACAGAGTGAGTCTTAATCGCCACACCATACTACCCTGTTGAGAAGGCCGGAATTGCTGGCCTACTGTATGTTGTGTTTTGAAAGCTAGCATCCCGGTTTATTAACTAGCCTAACCAGAAATTTGCATTTATGCATTTGCATAAATTTGATGCATTTGATGTGGATTCCCTGGGAATCAAACCCATGACACTGGTGTTGCTAGTATCATCCAGCTGAGCTACAGAAACACTTCCGTTCTGAAAGTAATCCGAACGCTCCATGCTGGTTAAGACAGGTGTATGCTTTTTTTGGTACTGATGTATCCGGTTAATCAGTATTCTTTGGTGATAAACATGGCTATGCTGATCCATCAGCCAGACCAGCACCATACCAGGCAAAACCATCTTGAACCAGCCTAAAAATTCAAGCCGTTTTTAGCATAATATATAATTGGCCTTTAGCAGGTCTATAACTGGTGAACATACTATACATGCACTACCATGCAAACATAAGAAAAAAATATTAATTTGTTTACAAATTAGACTATCACGTTATAACATACACCCCCTAATTCCTCCCATCTTCCTTACCTTCTACCCTTTCTCCCCATCACTGGCACGTTTCTGCCAAATGTCCCTGAACTGCCAGAACAAAAGTTGATTTTTTTCAACCATTTGGTCAATTCCACTTGGCTTAGCACCATAACATGCAATGCTCTGCGGGCAACCACACTCATCATACTCCACCATCAGGATTACTGCACTTTTACACACACAGACATGAAAATACACATGTATTTTTACACTGGCCTGTAAACAGACCAAGCCAAGCGAGATGGTTTGCAGTTTTCTGCTCGTTCCATGTAAGAGATCCAGCTTCAACACACGGTAAGGTCATATAGAGGTCAAGCATAGCTCATGGTAGGCAGATGAATATCGATCTAGAGGGACCAGGGACTGAAGCATTTTACAGGGCAGGCAATCCACAGAACAGCCTTGGGCAGGGGAATGGGGGAGGCAGAGGTCACAGGCTAGAGAGTGCATAGTTCATGCGTACTGAACTTTTAACACCTCAAGAAACTCTACAGGGTTAACCACCTACTGTCCAAAATTATACTGTATACTTTAAAGCTGTGCACAAATTACACTTTTAGGCAAAAATGTTTGTTTCATTATGAAGTGCACTGAGGTCTTAGGAACATTCTCGCAAAAACTGAAAAATGATATGAAAAAACGTGATTTAATTTTTTTTACCACATTCCACCAAAATTCCATAGCTTACTACAGTTATTGCTTTTACTGTAAAATGAGATTAACCTGAGATATCCTTTTACTTAAGATAGTATAGGAACCAAATCTTTTTTTTTTATGTGTAATTATTTTTATTTTATTTTATATAACAGTGATGGCTTAAAATGTATGGTGGTCTCTACAGTAAACTGTTGGGCATATTGATTTAAAATGTTTAAGTGATAATACATTTTTAAAATATCAACACGTATTGTCTTACAATTTGCCTGAGATTCAAAATGACTGTTATTATGTTGAATATACGAGGTAGAAATTCACACATTCCCTGAATATATAACCATCTTGTGCTGAAATGCAAATCTTCCTGGTGGCCTTAATTCTGGGAAACTGCATTGCAGGACATTAGAGAAGCTAAGAGAGGCTGGCAGCATAGTGAGGCTGAAACCGAGGACACAGTTGGCAGCATGCCTGTGCTGGGCTGTGTATGCACTCAGGCGGAGTGGAGGCAGGCCATGCCTTGGGGCATTGAGAACAGGCCAATTCTCTGCTTGACTAGCCAGGCCCATAGAGACAGAAAACGATAGAGAAATTAAAACTCGAAGAAAACTTAAAACCGTCCAAAGCTGAAGGAACGAATTAAACAACAATTAAAAGAAGCTGATTGATTAAGTATTGAAAATAAAGATGACATAAATAATGAAAAAAAAAATGTTACGTTTGAAATGTTTCTTTGGCTCAGATTTTACATGAAGTGGTGACCCAACACACCACCAAAATTGTTTATCTATAAATAACTTTATTTGTAAAAATAAAATACGAATAGCCCTGAACTGCCCTGAGTTTATATTAGTAGTTTACCAGGCAACAAGGATTTGTACCAATAGCTCTGTAAAATTTAATTGTACGCACAGCCTTTGATGTCAACAACAGAAATATAGGACATCTTTCCTCCTCTCTTCCAAATGTAATATGATATTATTTTTTCTATTTAAAGCAAGCATGATTCTATGGCTGCATTTTATTATTTGTATCAACCATTTTTTCCTGCTGTCTATGACCCAATCAAAACATGCCATTTTTGGGTCGTGACCCACCAGTGGAGAACCACCACTCTCTCACCCTCTCTTGTCTACTGCGCCCACAAATCACATTGATAAATAATTAAAATCAAGCGTCAGGTGCTTGGTGCCCATGGTCCACCACTGAGTGGAGCTGGACTGTTTTTTTTCCCCATGTTCCTAGTTTCCTAGGCAACAAAGTTACGGTATTTCAACTGTCTGTACCTGGTTTCATTCTCCCTCAACTCATCTTGCTTTATCTCTCTCTCTCACCAAATGTAGATGTGGAAGTGACTGATATCTTCTAGCAAAATTGGGCAAAAATCAGACTGTCTTACTTTTTTTAAAATCATGAATTGGAACTAAAGCCACATGCCACAGGAAGTTAAACTGGAATTTAAATCCAAATGTCAAGAATGATTTATGATTAGGTAGTTAATAATAACTTTGACTAATTATGCCTGCTGATTTCTATATATATTCTTTTCTCAATCAATTAGACATACTTTAAGACTAAGTTAAATACGGTCAAATCAACATTTATAAATAAATGTTTTAAAGCGCGTCCAACAGATAAAAACAAATATTGCCATTGAAATTTTGGTTAAATTAGCATACAGACAAATTACCATAGTCCATAATATGAAAAAGTTATTAATGAAATACACAAAGGTCATGTAAAACATTTGGTGGCATTTTAACAATTTCCTTACTAATATCCTGTAATGTTTTAACATGTTGTATAATTCACACACGAAATGCACTACACTTATAGAACAATACACTTGCTGCAGTTCTATAAATGTCTGCGAATTGCATTCCATTTGAATTCTACTTAAATTCAAATTACAATTCTACATCCTGTTTGCACCTCAGTTTAAATCCAGGAAGTGAATTTGAAACCCATTCTCAGTTCATTTCTGAAAAGTGCACAACCCTGGCTTCTGGTGATCAGTCAGCACCCAAACAAACAGGGTCTTTGATACTTGCAGAGAATAAGAAAGAGCGAGCGAGAGAGGAAGAGAGAAAAGTTTCCTTTTGACGAGCATGTTCCATTGTGAGAATCCCCAGCACCCTCTGACATCTGCTTCTAGTTAGCACCATGACGTGCTTCCTGCCCGCCTGAGCCACGGTTCACAAGTCAAACGCCACACTGAAGATTGAGGAGAAAAACACACACACACACACGGCACTTGATCTAATATCATCTGCATGTGTGTTTGTGTGTGTGTGGTTATGAGGTTTGAACCACCTGTGAAAAATGTTCTCTATCATTCCCAAGACAAATCATCAGAGTAGAATGGCTTTACCGTAAGCATTTTATTCCGATTTATAGTTGCATATAGAGGATGTCTTTAACTGTGTCATCAGATTATCAAAGAAACTAACACAAATGGTGTTTTACAGCTGTGAGAACTTCTAGATATGCTAGAAAAGCTCTTATCTAACAAAATTCATTTAGTATTAAAAGTGTGCACTTTCCACCCACCCTTAAAACAGTGATTTTGACTGTCCCAACATAGAGATCTTGACAATCTTGACTGTATACCAATAAAATCATACAACAACATCATAATGTTGACATAATAATTCAAATTACTGTTCAATGTAGTAAAAAAAGTGTAATTATTACCTAACAACCAAAAGCACAATATTTGCACAGTTCACTAAGCTAAACATTATGTAGCCCTCAACAGTTTCACTAACTCCACATTTAATGCCACAATATTTTTATACTGGATAATTGTTATCCTTGTTCTTTAATAGTAGTGACTGTGAAAGGTACATTTAACACCTCTCTTCATATCTGAGCTCAGTGCATTTGCACTCGCTGAATGTTGCAACTACAGTCATCATTGAGCAATCGCGCTTCTGTGCGAGAGTCACCCAGGCGATAAGCAGTGGAAAAGTGTGACCCTCGAGAACGTGGGGCGTGGAATGCAAAAAGTGCGCTGCACCTACACACACTCTGGAGGGAAACCCTGCAGTCTGTGGGCGCGCGTACAGACACACAAACACACGCATGCACATGCTATATACATGTACCGTGACTGGGGCATGTGGGTAACGAAAGTGAGAATGAGGAGGAGAGATGAGCGTAAAAGTGAAAATGTCAGGAGTTTAGATATAGAACATGATGCGGCCGCAGAAGGGCTTGCCTGCGTCGGTGGCGACGTTACACGCCCCCACATATACACTGTGCTCTGCTTTGATCATTCAGGAGCCTGTATGTCTGCCCCACAGCTTGCTGAGGCCTGCTGCTGAAGCGAGAAGCTTTTTCATCAAACATGCCGAGATCTTCATTGGTGCATGGAAAATCAGGCTGCAACCCACACCTACATCAGCACAGTGAAGGACAAAGCAGAGAATTAAAACCCTCTGAAATGACTTAATGGCCACACAGACCACTGTTATACGGTATGGGCCTCCCACAGATACGTGTGCTTTCCACAATCAATATTTTAGAGCTATTAACATACAGAGGCTGGCCCTCAAGTCTGCATATTTTCACAGAATTACAGGCTGTATGTTTTATTGCTATAAACAGAACTTCTACTTGGTATTATGGCAAAAGTTAGGTGATACACCAAAAATCTCAGTCCATATACTTCACTGTTCATGTTTGTGCCATTACCAGCTACAGTTGTCCAAACAAATCAAGACCCCCTGCCTTCCTCTACCAAAAGAGACAAAAAACTACCAAGCACACGTGAAAATTTAAACTGGGGTTATTGATTGGTGGAGGGAGTCAGGGACAGGTCAACCCCATCTGCACATCAGCAATCTAAAACCTGCAAGCAGCTCCACACTGTCCATTCTCACCCTACGTGCAGCCTAACGGCGCCCTGTCTGATGCCTGGCAGCAGCAGCGTGCTTCCATGCAGCCTGCTCAGACGCATTACCGGCCAATAACCTGAATCTAAAGCACCAGCCATCAAGTTAACTGCATAAGCCTTGCTTTCCTCTGTGCTGTTCCTCTAGCTTTTTCTATCACATACACACGTGCACACCCACACGCAGAAACGGAGAATGGTAGTAACCCCCCTCCAGCGATGTTCATATCCTGCAGGAGCCCTCGGGTTCTAAACTGTCAATATTGTGTGGTGCGGTGGGGCGGCTCTCCACCCCTTAGCGGCTCGGTTAACCTCCTCAAAAGCTGGGACAGCACTGCAGCTCCTACTGAACACACGCATGACCTTCAGCACAAAATCACAGCCTAATATTCTATAAATACATATTAATTAGACTTTGGTGGTCTTGTTTGCCAAATTGGCAACTTCATTGTCTTGTGTAACCAGACTTTTGGCTTGAAGCATAAAGTCCTCACTGCAGCTTATTGAGGCCAAGAACCACCCAGCTAACAGGGAACATTCTCAGAACATTGGCTAATGTTCTCTAAAAGTTCTCTCAGCATTATCAAAAAATGTTCTTACAATAACATTAGTGTTAATGTTTTTAACGATGTTTTTAACGTTAAATATTGTAAATCAAAAATGTTATTATAAAGTTGTTAGTGGAACATTTGAAAAATGTTACAGAATTAAAATAACGTTCTTAAAATCAAACAGTAATGATAACTCAACATATAAAAAACAGAACATTGTAAATGTTCCTAAAGCTTTCAAAACAACATTTTTAATGGTTTTGTGGAATGTTAGGTAATGGAAATATTAGGGAAATGTTCTTACAATCTAAAATTGTTAGCTGGTCAGTCAATTTCTCCTCTAATATTAAGATTAGTGATCAATTAATACAAGGATTTCAAAGGCAGATTAATATTATATTTGCAGTACATCTTTCAGATTTGGTTAAATCCTTGGTAGGGTGCATGCTATAATGAGCAAGCATGTGGGAATCTCACACATGCGTGTGCTTGAGGTGAATGCTGCAAGGGTGAACATGTACAGGCACGGCACGCACAGATCCCCTTACTGCGAGGTGCTGGCAGTGTATACTTCTATCTCTGGTTTCTCCTGTATGTATGTGTGTGTGTGTGTGTGTGTGTATGTGGTGAACTATATTAAATCCCTCCCGCAGAGGAGGTGTCATGTTGCGGCTGCTGCTTTACGGCTGGTGCCGGAGCAGGCTGGTGATGAGAAGCGGCGGCATTATCTCCATGCTGAGGAATGTCTCGAACCCCCACCCAGCCCAGCAAACCTCACGTGCTGCTGCCTTTAAAACTCAGCAAGGTGCAGAATCACCTGCAAAACACACCTTTAGGCTGATTTCGACTCATTACAGGTCTCCAGGTTGGGGGGGTGGGGGGGAGGGGTTTGGTTGGGGGTGTTAGAGTGTGGACAGGACGTTGAATCAGGACATGACTCAGGTTGGATTGAAAGACAGGTCCCCATGAACCAACAGCTCTTATATGAGATCCTGAGCATGTACACAGCCTGCTGCACCAAAGCTTTGATGATGTCTAGTGTGTTTAGCATGTCTATCAGCTCTCTTTCTGCTCCTTTTTTTATTTATTTATTATTTAACACCATGTCAGCAGCTCGTATCATGGCAAACTCATAGTATCAGATATAGTCAGTGTTAGTACATAGTATTAGGTCATAATACCATTAAAACATCAATAAATAAAGAACATTACATACAACAATATAACAATTTCCTCACAACAACTTAAAACTAATGAATAAATAATAAATAAATAAAGTGACATATTGCATATAGCCAAAGTATTTAAGTAATTTTGAAATGTCCCCATTTTGCTTTCATTGTGTGCAGTGAAAAGCTGGTTGCGACCTCACACCAGCTTTTACTAAGAAAATGAGAATATTTGTACCACGGACAGGTAACGATCCAGGAGAAATGTAGTTTTAGGGCTACAATTAGGGCCTTAATTTCTTATAAAAATCAGGGTAACAGTATTAGTGCTGACTTTATAGTAACCTGCTGTTTGCTAGGTTGCCTGAATTAACTCAGTGAAGGCAGAAGAACAGAAGAACTCTGAGAACAGCTTTGAACATATGTAAAAAAAATATAGATGTACAGTAAATCTTGGGGTCATTGACAGACCAGACCGTCGCAGGTGGATGACAGAAAAACAGTTAGCGATGGCAAGACTGGCACATAAGGCGCGTTTATGAATGATTAACAGAGACATCTGCCACTACTGAATTATAGATTGGCTGAAGTCAAACATATGGGCACAGACTCTCAGTGTGTTATAGGTGACAATGTTTACATGCACATAATTTTTCAGGCTCATTTTCCAGAGTTATTGGAATATTGTTTATGTATCTATCAGACAGAACTACTTCAGTCTGGCCAACATAAAGAAAAATGTTATGATGATGTGTTTACATGGTAAATACAGACATACAGTCGTCTTATGCATATTTCTAGGAATTGTATGTTGGCTTAATCTAGTACTGACAATCATATTAATGCAACTACATGATCTGTTACATAATAAACAGCAATGCAGGATGCCTAAACAGACCTGCCTAAATATCTGTGTTGTGATTAAATGCATTACTGTAGCTCCAATTACTGTAGCTTTATTAGAAATAATAAAAATTAACAGGAAAGGCCCAACTATCATAAAGCTTTGAAACTATATTAAAACTCATATGTAGACTTCTATTAACAAAAGGACAGTGTTGAAGTTATATAAAGCCCCATCTTTTAAATTTAAAACTTGATAACAGACAACCATGAATTAACCTATAAATTTATAAAAACTACTGTTTCTTTATGTTGACTTTTTTTTAAATGATGTAAAAATGACTGCTTTCACCTTTAAGAATACACTGCTCTCTGCCCATATTAGCCCAGGTTGGCACAGCGGGCCTCTGTGGCATTCCTCTAAATCCTGCTCTTTTGGAGGAGAGGTTGTACTTCCAGCTGAGCATGTGGAGAACAGCCTCACCAGGGACCAGTTCGATCTCAGCCTTACTTCAGAGGATTAGCCTCTTATCAAGCTTCTAAAAGCTGCTGTAAGAACTGTCTCTAATTACTCTATCTTTAATTAACCAACACGTCAGCCCAGCCGCCCAGGAGCAGCCGGCTCCTCACAGATACAGCGCCTGCCTTCAGAAGAAGGCCACAAATTCACCGGATATATTTGAAAGTGTGTTGTTTGTGTATTTAAGGACCTCTAATTCCATATTACAGACAGGTAGGGCAGAAAGACCAGATCTAAGAATATACCCCACGCACACACCACCACAGCAGGTCTCAGAGGGAACCCTCCCACGACCCAAACACAGTCCACACCTACTGCTTTTCCATGCCCTTGCTTACTGAAGATAATCATCAGCAATGGAAAGTGTGTGGGGGCTTGCAGGAAACCCTTCAACTATTGTACCAGGTAGTCTAAACCTAAAACACACACACATACCTTCTTAAAGTACTTACTTGATGCTCACGCAAAAGACTTTTTTTAACTTCTGCAAGTGCATGTTCTTTAGCAGGGGTTCTTACCTGCTTTTGCTTTAGGTACATTTTATGTTAGATTACATGGAGGCCCAAGATGGTACACAAATTGTTAAATGTAGGAATTTAGGTAATAGCCTGACTGTAAATTTCATACATCTATATGCAACATTATGAGCAAGACAGGGTGAAATGGAAAATAGGCTAAAAGCTTTGGTTTCTAAACTTTTTAATTTTGATCAGAAGAAATTGTGTTTGTCCACTATACAAGTAAAATAGTATTTAATTTAATCTGCCTAATTTGGCAAATCTTTCACCAAAAGACAACACAATTAAACAGATGCACAACCTTTGACAACAAAAGATATGGAAGTGTTTATCCAAACCTTGAAGGTTATAAGGCTATTTATTTTGCTATCCTAACAAGCTGCAATCAAATGGTTAATTGCATTATTTTAGTTGAATTTAGCATTGTTGTTTCTCACAACACCCCTGAAACCTATTTGTGGGTTGCGACTCTAGTTCAGAGAGAACCACCACTTTAAAGAAACATGACAGTTTAGAGCAGAAGACACAGCATTTATCTCATTAACAGAAATCAAAGCAGGCAGGTGGCAGTGGGAAACGCTGGTATTTTGGTATGTTTCTGCATATGAAACGAGGGGAGCGGACTGCGAAGCCCTGCGGTCACGCCACCCCGGTTCTCCCTCAGCCTGCCGGAGGTCGGCCCAAGCATGCATACATTAATGGCCTTCCACACTAATTGCTTCTCACTTAGACAAATCTCTGCAAATCACGGGGCGAGCCGGCAGCGCTGCTGATGCCCCCCGGGAGAGGAGACGGCAGGCAGGCGGGCGAGCAGGCGGGAGAGAGCGAGGGGGAGGGGGGGGAAGCGCCGCCAGGAACGTGTGCGGTGTGGGCGCCTCTGAAAGGCGAGGGGGGGCTGCTCCCAGGAGGTAGATAGAAAGAAACCGAGAGAGAGAGAAAGAGAATAGATACATACATATATAGGCCTGCACACACACAGTAAAATTTGCTCGGAGAGGTTCGTCCAGGCTGGGCAGACCCTGCCAGCCTCAGTCCCCCTGACCCCCTGCAAACATTCTTAGATCTCCCCTACCTTCCTCTAGCTACCTATCTCTGCGCTCAAACACCAGCCCAGGGAGGGGAAAGATGAAAAAAAGAAAAATCAATAGCACAGATGGATAGCCGGATAACAGGGTCCGGCATGCTCCGGCAGTGAGGCAATCCAGAGGGTGCCCTCACAACTTCCACACAAGCGAAGAGAAGAACAACATGAACCCGTTAGAGAGAGAGAGAGAGAGAGAGAGAGAGAGAGAGAGAGAGAGAGAGAGAGAGAGAGAGAGAGAGACAGACAATCTGCCCTGGGAGCCTAATCACTCCCCCACACCTGTGTTCCAGCCCTCATTTATCCAGCCTTCCCACACACACCCACCAACCACAACACTCGTTTATTTTCCCTACCTCTGTTCTCTCTTCCTGTCTTTCCAGCATCTTCATCAGGCCTTCGTCATCCCTGTCGCCAACCCGAAACTCCATGAAATAAGGAAACTGCAGTTCTATCCCTGGTCACCATTTACTTACATTGTAAGGGAAATAGCTTAAAGATTCTGCCATTCTGCATTTCTCTTTGTGATTTAATTATTTTTGTCATATCAGCAACAAAGGCCTTTTTATGGGAAACTCTATTAGATCCTAAAAAATTAGAATACCAATAAAAATCAATAAACAAAAAACAATGCATACGGCAATTTAACAATGTTTCCTTTACAATATAAAAAAACCCCATCAGATATCAACAATTACATATGATTTTTCATAGATCACAAAAACTAATTGGATTGAAATGAGTTACGAGACGACAGAATTTTAATTTTCTGTGTGAACGTTCCTTTTAACATCTTGTTACCATTTATATGGCCAGAAACTGCACCTGTTGGGCACTGTATATCCTAGCAAACACTTTTCAAGGTCCTCATCTCCATTTCTCACATGAGCATAACAATTAACGGCAACAGCCATAATGTCTGCACTGATGTCTTGCAAATTATCAGCTGTAATCAGTTAAATGAACTCTAAATGTTCTAATCAGAGACAAAAGTACCACGGTCATTTAGACACCGATGTCTGTCATTCATAATGTTTGATGAAGCCCATACTATATTAGGAGATGCTGTATGTATCTCTAGCACCACCTTGTGGTAAGGTGGGGAGGGGAACTCTCTAATTAAAACAGAAGGGCTATGGGTGAACAAAACGAACCGATACAGCCATAAAAATGTGTCATGTCATACATATTTAAAGCTGCAATTCGTAACTTGTTTGGTTAATAATGAATAAAAATCAGTTATTGAGCAAGTACATGACAGATCAGTCACAGTGTTTAACGGGATCTCCGTACCTTACCCCGATTCACAGCGGAAAGTTTATAATAATGATTTGTGGTGTCAGCTGTCGGGTTTCGATTTCGCGGGAAATGTCTATCTGTAAAGAGGAAGAAGAAGATGTGGCTAATATATCACATGGCCGTGTGCTGTAGACGGGCAGCGTGTGAAGCTTGTCATCCACTTGAAAAAATAACTCCAAGTTCCCTGCAATTTTATCTTTTAAACAGAGATGGCGGTAGAGAGGCAAGGAAAGTATTTACTGCTCATTTTCCTTATTCAAGTAAAAGCCAAAAGTCCTAAACAGTCACATTTTTGTTGGTGCAGGTTTCCACTGTAAACAGTAACAACATAAATCAACTGAATTAAAAGATTAACAACAGCACTGTACGCCACATGCTCCAGACATGAACATTTTGTTCTTGGTAACAGAAGTGAGGGGAGGTTTACAGTAAGCGAGTTGGGTCAAAGAGCATGTGAGGACACAAGCTGCACTACAGGTTGTGGTGAAAGGAAGTTCTGCTGTGTGAGTGTGAGAGACACGTATTAGGCCACTCTTTGGATATGACGCCTTCTTGTGGCATTACTGGGGCATAACAAAAACTACAGCTGAAAATGTGTTGAAGCATTTGCAATTATCACTTTATGATTGGGAAATAACTAGGAAGTGACAGAAAAGGAAGATTTGTTTTTTGTTTACACTATAAACAGTTCTATACAGATCAGTTAATCTAAGCCATTAAACGAATGCATGTATATGCATTTAGGACAAATACATTATGAAATTTAGAAACAAAATTTTGACGAGGCTTTGTTAAAAAATAAACTGTGATTTAATACTTAAATTAATATAAATGTTATCTATAGCACCTAAGTCACACATAAATTGTCAGCACACGTGTTTAAAACGCGCTTACTCTGCAGATGACTATGCAAAGCAGCTATCCAGTTAAGCTTGAAGCACTATGTCTGGCAAATAGATTTCATGCACTCCAAAACATGGTGTACAATCCACGGTTGATTACTTGATCTCATCTGTATGTCCAATAAAATACAGTTTTTCCCCTTTAAATTACATTTATATGACAAATATTAATTTAATGATTAATACAAAAATTACAGCATTTAATCACAGGCCCCAAAAACACACACTATATATACACTATCTCTGCTCACAGAAAGCAGAGAGAAAGCACAGTCAGCCAGAATCTATAACTTATATATAACCATATATACATTGAAACATCCCTTTATGGAAACCATAAAAACACAAAACCCACGCAGGTAGTGCCACCACTGCATATCTGGATGAGTGGTTGTAATAAGCACAGAGACGGCACAGCAGCACTCTGTTCCTCTCCAGGTTTTGCAGCGAGTTGTGTCGTCTAGGGAACCAAAGGAGCCCAGGCCTCATTAAATGTGCTGAGGAGACCCTTTAGAAGCAGTTTTACAGGGCCGGCCCGTACCGCTTTCTTATTACAACTCTATGCTCCCCCAAGCACTCTGCTCACACGGCACAAACCATCCAATATCAAATCAAATCAGCCAGCCAGGGAAATAACCTAGTAAAAACACATCAAATATATTCACACACTCCCACTGACAGACACACACACCAAACATATATGCAGCATGTTTAGTGTGTGGGTCTGTCAAGTGAGTGTGTGTGAAGAGTGTGTGTTCTTCTGTTTTATATGGCACTGGCTAAGACAATAGTGTAAACACACATAAACAAAATCATATCACAGTAACATACATACATCTATATACATATGTTTGTGCATATATGTTTGTGTGCATATGTGTGAGTGTGTAGAGTATGTATGTGATATGATGTCAATGTTAAGTAAATGTGTGCACATCTCTCTGAAGCTCTCACTTCTCACTTGGAGTCAAAATGGAGGAGCATGTTTCTTTACCTCCCACACAGAGCAACATGATGACTGACCACACAGTACAGAGAACCCACATCTCAAGTCTGTTTGCTCAAGGTCTAGTCAACCGAGAAGCCATTATCAGTGTTTACACAAGCAGCTTTTAACTGACTGATTCAGCAACAAGAGTAACTTCATTGTGGCCATTTGTATCCGCTTGCCTACCTATAATACACATCTAACATAATACATACCTGTAAGGGTTTATCTTGTTTATAAATGCACAGTTTATAATTTTGCTTTCGAATGACAGAGGTTGTTGTTTTCACAGAAATGATTTATTAAGAGGCACTGCTGGAGCGTAGAAAGATTGAAATAGTCAACTACACTAAAGACCTTTGTGGTTGAGCCTGTTTTGATAAGTGGAAACGCTTACTGTCAAATACACAGGGAAGAAACAAGGCTATAGGCAAATTCCTCTGTTTGTTTATTTTAAATTTACAGGCTCTGTTAATTCAATATTGACGCACATACCTTCAAACCTGGCCAGGCGTGAGAGCCCGATTAATGCTTGTACAAAACAGTTTACACTAACATCCACAACAAATAATAAAGAGCACTTTCTAGCCCGTAGCCTGGCAAACACCTACAACGCAAAAGTCCTTTAAAGCATATCACAAATACTAACGTGTGATGGGTACTGATGTTATTTTGCTGGTTCGTTGCCATGACAGGCGCACCATCAACCATCAGCATTGAAGCACTGGACCTAATCACTCAAAATAACATATCTGCCATATGTTTTATCATCCACTAGAGGGCGACCATTGTTCATTCTCAGCTCAGTCTGACGTGTCTAAACACTTAAAATCATGCTCGACAAGATGTTGAAGAGGAGTGACAAGTTACGAAAATCACGGGAGGGATTTTGTTCATGTATTTTAAAAGGGCATAAACAGCAGCGTGTGTACGCTTTTCTACAATATCCGAGGAAGATCGCTGCTGTGTTGCGTTACGCTTTCTGTCAGATTGGGGGATTTATTTGCTCGGACAAAACAACCGTCGGTTTGCATCCCCCTCAGACGCCGACAGCGTTACACAGGAAGAGATCAATGTTTACACACGACACGATGTAGCGCTATAGCGGCCACCAGAGGGCGCCCGATTTACCAAGCAACTGTGACGTGTCCGACACCAAAGCTGTAGCCACTCAAATATTTTTATAAAGCTGTAAGTTTAATGAAATCACTTGAATAATTTATATCCCTTACGAAAATTATTAATCATTATTTCACTATAAATACACCTCAAAAATGGTTACTATATGTACACCATGGTGACCACAAATGAACCATGGTTTTGCTAGCCTACAGCAAGCATAGTTTCACCATGGTATTTATAGCAAAACTGTGGTTATACAAATATGGTAAACATAAGGCCAAAAACGTGGTTATTACACTTTCACTACAAGAAAATTAAATGGTTAATTTTCGTAAGGGAAAGGCTATATAACATGTCTCCCGTATAACTCCAATATAGTCATATCCAACGCCATACCTTACCATCTTTCACCATCCACTGTTAAACAACCGCCCATTTTATACGATTGTTTTGGATCCTCGCGCTGGGCATTGTGGGATAGATTAGTGAGCAGCGACTGAGCCACAGCGTCACGATCTTTATGTAAATGAATGCTCAATTGTAACCAATCACTGCGAGGAGAAGGCAATGACGTTTACCGCCAGCTTTTTCAAAATGCGGATTCAGGAAGCTGCTTTCTAATCGAGATGTTCATGGTTTGTAGTGGGTCAGTTATAGCCTGGTTAACAAAAACATTTTTTTTTTTTTTTGTAATTTGTGCGCTCTGTATTTCAGTCTGCATTTCAAAATGTAATCGTGGACATTAATTAACTGAAAGCATTCGGTGATTAAACGGAAAACACAAACGTGTGCCGAAAATCGGCAGGTGCCCGGCGATTTTCGTCCTCATTTGCATAAAAAGAAATCTGCACTTCAGCTGCCGTCAATCCGATATAGTAAACTTCGTCCTGCTGTACATAGAAATTCATTGCAAACTCTTCGTACACCTTCGCCAGAACACTCCAGTGGAAACGTACGATTACTCCACATATTCGGTCTGAGAGCCATAACGAAAGATGCCACAGGTAATCGGAGAGAGAGCAGCGGGCCCTCGTCTCAGTATTGTCAAAAACTACTGTAGCATTTCCTTGCGTGACAAATGTAAACAGCAGGCTGCTTGTAAAGCGGAATATGTATGGCGCTTAACCTGAATGATCCGCTTCGATTATCGTGCTCTCGTCTTTCTGTTTACCAAAAACGGGGCGCGCAAAATGATTGACAGGCGGAAACTGATTCGCCGGCTGTGTTACTTTCTCAGACTTTAGGGTTGTCACATTGTGACACTGATGGGTGACATTATATCTGTCAGCTAATACAGACATTTCTGAGCGCAGTTTCATAAGCTATTAAGTACAATATTTCTGGTAGCCGTTGTAGGCTATTAAGTGCATATCTACATTTTCGTTAGTGTATGTATAATTAAACCCCGTTACATTTTCGTAAGGCTTGAAAAGGACTTTAATGTAGATTATCCTGATTAGTGATTGTAATGGTCTTTTGATATTTCTCAAACTTGTCTCAACACGACAGGCAACCTGCCCTGGTATGGATTTTAAATCTGAATCAAAGCAGACGTTTCCTCTCTGTCACCCTTCCTCCCCACTCAGGAGGATGCTGAGATTTGACTCAAGTCTTCAGGGTTTTTTTGCGCTGTGTGGCCACAGATCCACTACACAGAGGCTGCGAAAAGCCCCTCATCTCCAAGATTAAACACAGCATCTGATCTCTGCCGTGTTGCCATCTGTAATCCTAGGATGTACTTATTAAACCGAAATACTGTCTTGGAAGAAGGCACTTGAAGTTTTAAGTGTTGTTAGTTGATATCACATAATAATAATATTTCTGGAAGAGCGTGGAGTGAGATTACTCGCCAGAGGCATCTTTGAAATGTGCTGATTAAGTTGATGTTTCTCAGAAAATGAAATGAAGCACTTCTCGGAGCTTTAGTATGTGAACAGAGATACTGCATAAATAATTCCATTGAAAATGTATGTTCATGCACTCTGCATATACTGCTATTACTAAAGCACCCACAACTCTGCTGTTTGAATACAGGAACATTACCATTTAAGACAGCCGGTGAACTATGAAACAATCAACCAGATCATCACTCACTGGCCAACACACATCAGTGGCCAGCAACTAACATTGTGCAATCTTGTTGCCAAAATAACACAATATATTTTCTCCCAGCATTGCAAAATGAAGTATCATCAGTCACAGTTTGCAAAATATACCAAAACCATCTCTTAAAAAAGCCCAAGATAATTTTATGATCACGCAACAAAATGAAAATAATTCATAGCTTGCAAAAATAGGCCTTCACATAGAGTTCCTGTAGCTCAGTGGCTGAGCATTGCGTTAGCAGCACAAACAGCTGTGGGTTTGGTTCCCAGGGAGCAACATATAACTTGAATGTACTGTAAGTCGCTTTGGACAAAAACGTCTGCCAAATGTATAAATGTAATAGTAAACCCTTTTTTCTGGATTCTTCAAAGATTACAAAAGTCATGCATGAAAGCTTTGAAAGATATTTTGATATCTTTGACAGAAATCTGTTGAGGTATTCTGTAGCAAACATATCATGAGCATAGCTTGTAGCATAGCCAAGTTAGGCCTGCTGGTAGATACTGGGGCTGTGCGTGTTCTTCTGATACCATCAGCCAATCAGTGTTGTCATGATGTCATTTTCCAGCAGCTCCAGAGCAATTAGTCACATGACATTTAACAGCTCAATTAAACCTGTATTGAAAAAGTGAGCACGCATGAGTAAAGAAAGCACAATTTAAATTGTATATTTCTGGGGGTGCGAGCCAGCCAAGCAACTGCCATCAAGATAAATAGTAATACTAATGGATAGATTTTTCCAGACCTCCTTGTTGAGCCGCTAAGACAAGTTGAAAACACTACAGAGCCACAGTGTCTGCCACACTCTTCAGGGAAATCAACCTAGCAATAGCTTACAGTTGTCTTAGCACATTAAGCTGAGAGAGAATAACGTGTTTTTGCACAAAAGGCTTTAAAAAAGCTGTACTGCAGGTTGGATGTAGTATCTGTTTACTGACAGACTGATGTCATTTCACATAATGAAGACAATATAAATGCAAATGATATTGGCCCATTCACATGACAGTGTACTTCATGCTGTAACTGACTCCAGCCAGTAATTTACGAAGCTGGCTCAAGAATTGCTGAGGTTTAAATTTTGAAACAATGCTTTTGTTTACATTGGCTTAAAATATGCCTCTTCTTTGTTTCTTTGCGATGCAATTTATTGTTGGTTAAACTGTAGTTTTGAAATGTTTTTAAACCAAAATTATTCCTACTAGAGGGTGCAAAGATATATAACACGCTGGACTATTTTTCAGAATACAAGGTGAAACAAGTCAATGGAGCTCTGCATTTTAACATCATCTTTCTGATATTTCAGCGGGCCTGCTGCATTTACTACTGCAGCGTGAGTTTATCACCTACCGGCCCAAGAGGTGTCTGCTATGCTGGAGTCAAGCATGAAGATGGACTCAGAGAAGATTAATTGCACTTTGGAGGTGCAAGGAAAAACAAAGAACAATCTATCTGTGTCTGGGAAATCGGACAGCCCCACAGAGAGGCGAGTGAGCGCATTGGCATGGCGATCTATCACAGGGCGCTCATTACACACAAGGTCAGAATGCACCCTGTTTCTATGGCCCCAGAAAACATCTAGTTGCCGCATGTGGTTACACCTGAAGTCCTTTGGGCATTCACAGGCCAACATCTTAAAACTGTAGATCTGAGTATTCCTAACATGCAGAGTTTATGATTCCAGCTATGTCACTGCATCTCAAGATATTCGACCTACATCAGAGTTGGAGGTAGATATTCACTTTTTAGGTACTAAAAGAATAAGTGCACATAGGCTTTTAATAGGGTTAATCTTTCATTAAAAGCGCACCTAATAATTATTAAAAAAGTTTAACACTTAAAAAAACAATTGCATTTTTGACAGATTTAATTAATGTGTTACTTGGTAATTACTTACTATTGAGATGCACAATAAAACATTTAAATCTGCTTAATAATGCAATCAAATACATTGAAATTACTGTGATATTTTACTTCTAATGTAACAGATACGAAACTAATCTTAATACTATTAATACACATAAGATCACAATGTACATTTGAGAGATTGTAGGTGGCCCAGAGAAGCTTAAGTTATTACCAACACTATCACAAAGCAAATATTTCAAGACTCTGGACAGCTGCCAGAGAGGATAAGTGTGAAATGGAGATTTCATATATCTCAGAGGATAACAATGTTCTCCAGCAAAGACACAGCGTCAGAAAAAAGATGATCACAAGAAAAAGGGGGATGGGTGGAGAGAGAGAAATAGAGTGTGTATATGGCTGGCGTAGAGTGGGTGTGGAATGCACAGGGCTGGCCAAATGTGAATGTAGTCCTGCAGAGCAGACGAGGGAATAGAGATCTGTTATGACAGGAATGCAAGAGTGGGATATCATTAAACAGGAGGGAGCAGTCCTGCTGTCCACACACAGAGACTTACACCACTGAGACGTACAACAACAGCTGCCTAATAATACTACACACTGGCCTCAACAGAGAGCACCAGCCACATGTGAGACAACCACAGGGAGAGAGAAGAAATCATTACCGTCTCCTTTAAGATGGCTTCTTTGAAGAGGAAGGTCTTCCAGTGTTTTAGTATATTTCTGTATGTATTACATAATTACATATTACATAATACTCATGTATGTATACACATAGATATATATCTATATGCACATACATACATACATACCTACATACATACATAATTAGAAGGACATTAGTACTAAAGAAAAGCAACAAAAAACTGCTTTGACATACATAAAAGTATTATAAGACTGTTATGAGATGACATATTATGATTTATAATACTTGTATCTGCAGTCTGTATATTCTTGTTTTTTATTTAGGCCTAAATGATTAACTGGTTGGCACGTGTGCAGGCATGCACACACATATTGACACACTGAGACAAATACAGACATAATTAAAGCTCAAATACAGATCAGGAATCTGGCTGCATTCTAGAAAGATTGCACTGCAGACTACAGTAGGATAAAAGAACATAACCACAAGCATAATGACAGTAATCACTGTTCAATAAATATTTAATGTTCTCAGTTTATGAAAAAGCTTACAGGGAATTTTAGAGCACTCAGGTATTCCTTGCTGTATCCCTATATTCATATTTATGAACATCTCTTTAATCTGGCAAATTACATGGTAGAGTGGGTGTATTTTTTACTGTTGAAAAACAGTGAAGTATTTAAAAAAAAAAAGTTATTCACTTTGTGTGGTTTTGCCCTTTTATGGGTTAATGAGCTGAGAAATAAGACTGTACAAAATGAGAATTTTTTTTTATGTTCTTCCATTTACTGTTACTTGTGGACCTTCTCTGGCAATTCACTTTATGAGCCCATTTCCAAGAATGATTTGTGCTTGTAAAATGAACAACAGTATTGCCTCGAAGCTATTTAAGCGCTAGCATTGATATGGTCAACACAGTACACTGATGTTATTATGAGTATAAATCTTTACAGTCAATCTGCTGCATTTATAAGCGTAATTTAATTCAACCCAAAGACGGAAGAAAAAGACTTGAACCAGGTATTTTTGTCAGCATGAACATTTACTTTTGCCATGTCATATAACAAAAAAGTGATATTAACTAGAAATCATGTTTCCATGTGTGTAACTTAGTTTTATTTTAATTCCACAAATTTTTCAAAAAAATTACAAAATACTCAAATGGGGAAGAACACAGGAATCACAATTTGCCTTATTTATCTCTACTTTTTGTTTACACTGTGTCATCCCATGGCGACTACTAATATATACAATAAGCTTCAAGATACCAGTATATATAAATCTTAGCAGTCAGAATGTACATTCTGCTATTGCCGCTTTGAAACAAGAAGCTAAACCATTGACAACACTCAACATCAAAGGTTTAAGACACAAAAGAGGGACAAAAGGAGAAAATGTTTAAAACAAAGAAAAATGCTGTATACACTGACAGAAAGATAGATGACAGTCCAATTACAGAAAGTGATGGTCAAGTTTGGGCTTATACTGCTAAAATATCTTCAAGGTTCTATACATACTCTTTAAAGATGCAGAATGGCTTTTATAAAACCAGGAGGAAAAATAAAACTATACTGTGAGCTTTTACTGTACTTTGAACTGTATGCTCAAAAGGCCCAAATTCCAGCAACAATCTCGCTGGAGGTAAAAATGAATTTATCATTTGTAAAACTGAAACAAACATTTATTGTGATGAATCAGAAAAACAACAAATACTGCTTGTAACAGTCAACGATTGCTATCGAACAGCCTCAACATGATGGAGACAAACTATAGAGGCATCATGCATCATGGGTAATGCAGTCTCAGGAATGCAAAGAGAAGCTCAGATCTCCACTGCTGTGACCACATGCGCACACACAGGTATAGAAACTCAGATCCAAGCTCGACACGTCTCAGCCACCATTTTCCCTCAGGCTTCACAGTGAGAATGGTTTCATGAATTTGTACAGTAGATCTGGATGATTGTGTGAGCAGCTTGCAAAGAGTTCAAGAACATGAAGTGGGTATGTGGAGAGGGGGGCATTGCATCTTTACCAGCACCTTTTACAATAGTTCAATGTGTTAAACTAGACATAAAACAACATGTGCACCAAGATTGTTATTTGTCAATATTATTTAAAACAGTACAATCAGTTTTGCAATCTGCAGAAACGTCAACCGTAGAACTAGTTTGAACTGTCGCAAAAACTTTCGTGCTGGTAAACTAATTTGAACTAACACACTCGCTCACGTTTCACTGCCGTATGTAAAAGCCAATTAGAGATTTAAAACATTTTTGAGGTTATTCAGTGCAATATTTATCTTTCTGAATGATCAAGGCTACTCGCCCCAAAACCTGTGAGGCACGACACCTCCTCTTCAAGTGTTTCAAACGTTAAAATCTTCTGAGTTCAGCCAGGAAAGGATAAATATGGTTATGATGTCATGAATGTTTGTGTTGCAGACTGTCCATATACGCAAAACCGAATCAAACAAAACAAATAAAAAGCTTTGTCTGAGCCTTGACCTTTAGAAGTGTTTGGATTAAAATCCGGTACCATTCTCTCAGCATCCCAGTTTAATGGACCTAACCATCTGACATGGTTACCTGCTCTAACAGTGTCACCTCCTTCCTCTCTGAATTAAGGGATGACACTTCAGAAGTTATTATACTGGAGGTCTAACAACTTGGTTAGGGATCCACACCTAATAATAATTATAATAATAATAATTATATGCGTATATATATTTATATACTATTTACAGACTCAAAAAAAACGCCATGCTGCAGCTTCTCTTAACATTATGAAAACTTCCTACAATGTATTAAAATAAACATTGAATTTAAGAGAGCACTTTTCAGATATAATGGCATAACTGTTCTGTTCCTTTTTCCCCCAAGATTAGCACAGTGACAAAGTATCTGGTATTCTAGCACCTACAAAAACATCAGGGAAGCTTCTCAGAGTATGTTCATGCAGGAAAGTCACAATCAGTCTTGTGGACGCTGTCACTACTTGAACAATATACAACCCCCCTCCCCACCCAAAAAGTCAATGTCTTAACAAAAAAGTCCATAATAGTGAAGAAAGCTGACAACAGAAAATAGGTTCCTCGGACAATCCTTGTCACTTTGTCGAACTTAAAATTGTTCCAAGGACATGCGAGTTCCTGTGTGACTGTTCTGTTATGACCTCCTGTGTCCTGCTGATCTCTGGGAGCCTGCGGTGGATCACAGCTGCTTGTCACTCTCTTTCTTCAACCGGCTGGAACAGAACAGAGAAGGACCACATACAGTATTATAAACCTCTTAAATGAATGGACAGTTTAAGAGGTGGTCACACAAACAATGTGATAATGTAATGCAGACTTACCTGTAATAGTCCTCCTGTCCTGGCAGAGGGCCCCCATGCATGTGGTGGTGACCGTGTAGCCACTGTTGCTCCATGGCCAATCTCTGCAACTCTGCAGACTGCGCGTGCATGGCCTGCAGCTGGTGCGCTGCCGACATGGGTGGTGGCAACCCGCCTGGCAAATCTCTGGGGTATGGAGCACCTATCAAACAACACAACACAAGAAGTCTTCTGTTAATGCCTGGACCAAGAAGCTTGTGATGATTGAGATGTTATATGCATGTAAAGGTTGCAGTCTTACCGAAAACAGGGTGCCGCAGCATCTCGTGTTCATGCGGGGGCTGTCCGAGCAGGGGGTTGGGGATGGCTCCGGGTGGGTAAGGGAACCGGGCGAGGTGTGGTCCAGCAGCCAGCGGGTCTACAAGCGGATGTGCCCCAGAACCTGGGGGACACACAAGACATTCACCACCACCTTCTCCGTGTCAGCAGGTTTTTTGTAATGGCACACAGTCAATATTCAATACAAACACACAAATTTACTACTGAGAGTAAATGTTCAAAATGAACATCAAGCTTAATGGTAATAAACAAATTTTTATATTTTTTAAACAGAAACAAGCAAGCCCAGATGGAATCTGTGAAGGTTTTTGCATGTACACATTTTTTGCACTGATCTTGTGGGAAAATTGCCAGAATGTGAATGGGTTTATATTTAAAATTCGGAATGTATTTGAACATGTTAAAAAGTGTTAAACGTTTGGTAGCTAGAGGCATAAATCACATTAGCCAAAATATTTAATAAAACAATGCAATGTGTCAAATATGTATAGAACTGTGTAAATGACAGAGGCTTTTTTCAGTGGGCACAGATTCCATGTGGGCTACAGTACTGTAAATACATCTAGAGTGAAAATTCTCTCACCTTGGTGCAGTGGATCCTGCTGGTGCAGATGCAGGTGTGAATGGATGTGTGAGTGTTGATGGTGGTGTGGTGTCACGTTGTACATCTGCAGCCGCTGTATGTGGTCATTAGCCACAGAAGCCATTCTCTCAGCATGCAGCCTCTCTGCCAGCCGCTCTGGGTAGGTCATCTCAGGCCGTAACTGTGGCCCAGTCAATGCCAGCCTCTCCCTTTCCAGCGGGTTCAAGCCCGGGTGGAAGGAGGCAAACGGGTGAGGGCCAGCCATGGGAGGGAGACCAATAGGCCCATGCCGGGCAAAGTGCTCCATGGGGTTGGCGGAAGGGTGAAGGCTGTCCAATTCTGGAGGTTTGACCTCAAAACCTGGCTTCATTCTCTCCATCCTCAGCTCCCTCTCACGGATCTCCCTTTCACGGATCTCTCGTTCCCGAAGCTCCCGCTCACGCATGCTTGGGTCCGCGTTATACAGACCGGGCATGTGGTAGGCCAGGAGAGGGTCTGTGGGGTTGAGTGAAACAAAGAAGGGATGGTTGCGGTTGGTGGGGGACATGACGTGGGGCCGAGCATATTCACTGAGTGTGCGCAGGGCGGGTGTGTCGGGGCCGATGTATGGGGGCACAGTGGCGATGGTGGTGGGTGGTGGATCGAAGGACGTTCGCATGTGAGCCGATCCTGCCATTGGAGGATCCCCCATGCGACCCTCATGGGAAGAACTGGATGCTTTCTGTATAGACAGAGCAGATGTTTAGAAGCAAGCAAAAACAAATGAAAGAGCAGAAATCCTTGCAGAATTATCAACAGAGCCAGTGTACAAAATTAATCAAAACAAAACTTACTGCAGCTCTCTCTGCTTCCTTTTCTCTTTCTCGTTCCCTCTCTCTCTCCTTCTCTCTCTCCCTCTCTTTCTCTTTTTCTTCTCGTGCTTTCTGCTCTGCTTCCCTCTTGGCTTTCTCCAGCACCTCCTCCCTTTTCTTTGCCAGTTTCGATGAGGCCAGAGGTGTGAAGTAGAAGTCTGTTCTGGCACAAGTGTTGTAACCTCTGTCCAGATACTTGTAGAATCTGCAGAGTTGATGAACAGAGACCGTTATTAAAGCAGATCGTCAGACAATAAGAATAACCTTATAAAACATGTTACTGTCAGTGTCATTTTGCCAAATTCGTCATTCTCAAAAACGTGACTAAAAAAAATTGATTGGTTGTGCATAAATCTTCCCACGGGCAAAATCTGTGGCCATTTGAAAAACAACACAATTACTTTGTGACAAATAAATAACCTCTGGCGTGTGCTCTTATTTAGTCTACGGTAAAGCCACATGATCAGTCTTTTTAATTGCCAGTGCCATTATGAGCTGCTCTCTTTGTGCATTAGCGAGCTTATTGCTATTCACTGCAAGCATGCATGAGACAAGGCCACAACACCTTCACAAAGACACGCTCAGTTTTGATGGAGGCTTTCACTGCTATGATGCAGTCATTAATTTATGCCCTTTTCTGTACGCTTGATGACTGCAGAGTTGCAATGAGCTGAGAAGATGGTTCAGTGTGGCAGCTGCATTGCGATTGCATGCTTTAGCGCAGCTTTTAAACAAGTATACTTTGTATGCCAAGCTGGAATCTCCTTGGTTTCACAGCACGTTTTAACAGATTAAAGGTGAACTGCTAAAAAGAAGTGAAGGTGTGCATTACATACCGTGCTGACTGGCTGGCATGACTGGGAGTGTTGACGATGGTGGGTGGAGGTGAAGGGCTCCTTTGCGGGGGTGGAGGACTTTCTGGTTCCTCTGTCTCATCGGTAGGCTCTTCTTTAATTTGTACAGGTGGCACAGTGGAGGGTCCTGGGCAGGGCGTGCTGACTGATGCAGGCAGCGGCATGGATATGGAGGATGGTGGCTGCTGTTGCAGTGTAGTCATGGAGCTCGCCACAGATGAAGGAACAGTGGAAGGCGAAAGGACAGGTGAGTTGCCTGGCATGAAAGGGTGAGGAGGGAAGGGTGGCTGAGAAGGTGCAGAGTGAGAGGAGGAAGGAAGGGGAGGAGCCGGAGGAGGCGCCTGACTTCCTGTAGCTGGCAAGTTTTGGGACTGGGTGAGCACTGGAGGTTGCACTGGTGGAGGTTGCAGCTGCTGGTTCTGCGACATTAGCTGCAGTGGAGGCGGATGGGCGGAGGGAGGGTGGTGTGTGGATAGGGAGCTGAGAGGCTTTAAGGCTGGCGGTGGGGGCAGGTTGGATGGCATTTGTGGGAATGGAGGGTGAGAGGAGTGCTTGTGGGATTGAGGGTTTGGCATCTGTGGGATAGGTGTGGTAGGTGGAGGTTTGATGTGGGGCATTGCCAATGGTGCTGGCGGTAAAGGCTGCTCTCTGGGAGGCTGGCTGCCACTCTGTGAGGAGGTTTGAGACTGGGATGGAGGGGTGTGAGGTCGCTGTTGCTGAGACAGGGAGGAGGCCTGCACCTGACCCGAAAGAGGTGAAGGGGGCACCTGAGACTGACCAATCGGGAATGGCTGAGGGGGTAAACCGTGAGGATGAGGCATGTGTGATGGCCCTGCCTGCAGAGGGTGGCCCATGGGCAACATAGGGCCATGTAGTGGAGGCTGCAGGGACTGAGGGCCAGTCTGAGGGGGTGGTGGGGGCTGAGGCATTCCCTGCAGGGGAGAATGGGGTGAGGGTAGCCTTTGCACCCCTGTCTGGATGAGACCGAGTGGACCTGCTGGAGGTATCTGCTGAGGTGGCATGGAAGTGGTGGGGGGAATGGAGGGGGATGACTGTGAAGATAGTGAAGGCGCATCTGTGGATGCTGCAGCTGATGGTGGTGGGGGCAGGGGTAGAGTTCCTGTCTGACATTGGATGACAGGAGGATGCTGGCCCTGAAGCATCTGTTGCTGCGCAGAGGAATCAGAGTCGCTTTCATTGTCTCGTGGACTGGGAATGCTGGGCGAGGAGCTACGGTTATCCTGGTCAATGTCCTTAGGATCACTGCTGCCCTCGTCATTCACACTGCGACCGTCAGAGCTTTCTCCCTCGCCTTCTCCCTCACACTCTGAGGGCGAATCTGGCCGACTCAGCTCCTGTGGGAGATGAGAGAAAGGTCAATAAACTTGGCCACACCCGTTACTGATGGCTAATACTTAAGAGTTCTTCCAGAACAAACACAACGCTACTCCCTACTTGATAACATTAATCACAACTGAATAAATAGTGCAGTCATAACCAAACACAAAAACAATCAAAACTTTGTAAATCACCATCCCTGAGCTATATAGAATATGAAATCACTCTGTAATGATGAGTAGTGTTACAATAGCAAACTGCCAAGCAAAAACTAAATCCGTACATTCAATGTCTTCATTCCACTCATTTGGGTCAAATGGAGCTGCCAGGAACTTTAGTATTAGTCTACTAATGTTTTTAAATTAAGCAAAGGAACTATTCTTCCAAGAAAATCTTGTAGTTGATACTTCTGCTTCCAAAAACGTCCTACATTTCAATAATAACTTGAAACTTGAAGTGGCTAACAATAACTTACCCACTTCAAGATTTTCAGCAGATATTAAAACTCCTATTATTAGCAGCATTGTAACTTCAAACAATTTTTGAATTTTTGCAAAAACAAAACCATACCAAAATTATGAAGATAAAAAAAAACCTGAAAAAAATCTGTCCACGATTTTATTGCATGCAAAATATGTAGATGCTACTGTAGGGACGGGATCTAGGTTTAGAGCATTCCATATACATTTAAACACAAGCCTCCTTTTTTAAATGCCAGGTTTTTAGCATAAGGACAGGTTCTACTAAAAACAATCTAGATTACAGGTGTTCCCTCACCTGTGTTTTCGACTTCTTTGCGCTCACCCTCTCAGACTCCTCTGTGTCAGAGGCTCCTTTCTCTCTCTGACGTTTGGCACTCTTCATAGGCGATGGAGCCTCTTCCTTTATCTTCTGTTAAGACGAAATGAAATATTTAAGTTCGCCTGACGCTCAGTGTGAGATGCTCTTGTCTGTGTACCTGATGCAGTGAGTCATACCTTGCTGGGTTTCTTCATTGAGTCAGTCTTGCTGTCAGTGCTGGAGGTGCTGGCTGCACTGGGTGAGGTACGCCCACTGGAACGCAGATCCTCATTGGTTGGTGAGGCTCTGCCATCTGGGCTGGCGGTTTGCTTCTTGCGGCCACTTCGTAGCGTTGACATCTGAACCAAAACAGAAATATCTGTTATAACAATTGAATAACAGTGCAAAAAACACACATTCTGAGTAATTTAAATGGCACATAAGATAGGGTTTCCATTAGGCTTATCAAAATTACAAAAAGGGTTAAACATGTTGGTCGTACTGAGCCGCGGTTCCGTCGAGTCCTCATGCTATGCTTCCCACTGAGTCCATCGTCTTCCTCTTTGACGGGTTTGAACATAAACGGTGGCGGGTCCACAGGCTTCTCGATGGGGGGCAGTTCTCCGTACTTTTTAAAATGGATTCGGCAGTCCGTACACAGCAGGATGTTCTCGCGACCCCCGTGGTGCCAATCCTTGGAAGCTGTAAACACAATTTTGATTTGGCTAAATTATGCTTATTGAACGTTACTATAACACAGAGGATGTGCATGGACTAGCCTGGGTCTGCAACTTAAAAGGTTTTTTACTCCTCCATATTGAGGCAGAACTCAGATCACTCACATCAGATGTGAGGTTTATATGAATGCCAACTGCATCCAACAGATCAGAGATTTAATGAGGCAAAAAACAAATGAGTAACTGTCAGACTGGATCAAATGAGAAATGACATGCGCTGATGTCCATCTGCCACAGGAAGGACAGGGTGAGCAAACAGAGAGTAATTACAGGCCTGCAGAGGGGATTATTAGAGCTTTCTGAAGGGAGCACACTTGTAGAGCTTTCATCTGTCTCATGATATTTAACAGGTTAAAACCTTCAGAAAACAGAAAATGTTCTAAACAAGCACTGAAGATGCATAGCCCCTACTTTATTCCTTGGTATTTGTTTTATTCTGTTGTCTCTGTTTTTGCTGGGAATCTATGGCAACCCCATTAAGAGGTGAATGTTAAAATCTGGCACACTGATTAGGGTGGGTCTTAATAGTCATCTGACTACCTCACACTCAAACCCTGTAGAACTGCCATCAGTTAAAAAACTGCCTTTTTGGCTTACAGCTTCTGAACCCTTTGGCCTAGAAACAATTTTTCTCTTGTTTTTACTGTTTTCTGAGTTTTAAATGTAGTCTAATCAGGAAATATTTTTAGACGGGCTCTTCACCATCCTTAGCTTTCATGATTTTCAGACTAACCCTTAGAAAAGCAATTGGATGGATTTTTTTCTTGTACAGTAAACAGGTAATTTTGAGCAAGCACTCACTGGTAGTGAAACAGTGGCGGCAGGCGTAACCCTTCAGTTCCTGCTCGCTGTCCTCGCTGTCAAAGTCATCTTCACTGGCTGAACTCAAGTCCACTGCATAAGAAAAACACTGGATATTAATGCAGCTCAGAACATTGCTTGACAATTACAGCCTATAAGACAACTATATCAGTAAGACATAACAGAAGCCTGTTACACTTATTAACACATTATCAGGGGTACTTTGAGGAGACAAGAGTAGTACTCATAATTGGACCGATCCCTCTCTGCTCTTTCCCTTATCGGATATGAGATTTCAGCTGTTTACTTTGAAGAATCAGAGAAGGGGATCTGTGCTCTGGAAAGCCATATTAGTGCTAGGAGTTTCAGGCATGTCATGTTTAGCTGTGACAGCATCTGTTCACTGTCTCTCAGGGAAAAGAGGCAGATTGCACTTACGGAACTCGCTGGAAGGTGGACGGGAGGGAGTGTTGACGGGAGTGGAGGCGGTGCGGGTCTTGATCCGGCGGAAGACAGGCTGTCTGCGGTGCCTGCGATGGGCTCTGCAGCTAGCAGCCTCTGGGGTTTTCTTCCAATAATAGTAAAAGGTGATCAACTCCCCCTGTGAAACAGGAAACACAAAAACATCCCATAAGAGTGGCTTGAGGCAGCTGTTTATACAAAAACTGTTTCGGGTATCAAACGTTTTATCTGATTGACTGTAGAAACTGTTGAACGACTGTACAAATCTGATAATGGAATTTTGTTTTGATAGTCGTATAAAGCAAATGAAAAGACCTAAAATGTCAAACTGATAAGAGCAGCTACACTATAAAAAACAGTTCTCAGGAGCTGGTTGATGAAACGTGTCGTTTTGATGACAGATAGCAAGCGGGCAAGCAGCAAAGTAGACAACCCTAAGCATAGGAGCACAGAATCCTGGAGAATCCATGCCAGGTTTACCAGCAGGCCAGCTTGTTGTGCTGTGGCCGTGTCTGCCCAGGATTAGGCAGTGAAGCTCTCTGAATGCTGGGATATTAGGATCAGTACATTGGTGGCTGCCTGGGTGGCAGGCGCTTGAATGGAAACAAAAGAACATGTCAGGGAGAGCTTTGGCGCTACAAATAGGGAGTGAAATGGCTCCAAGCCCCTGTGCTAGAAGAGTCAATTGAACTTTAATCAAACATTCAGAGGGCGCGCTTGCCAGGGAGTAAGGCATATAAATCCCATGCACAAAAGCCAGCCAGGAAATCAATACCCTACTGAAACATTAACACATGCAATCATGGATCAGAAGACGCTTTGCTGAGGCAGCCTGCGCAAATTAACTGTCGCTTTCCGGCAGCACTCAAAATAATACACATGCCCTAAAACTGTTGTTCGGTGGAGACGCAATCATGCAGTGGTTTCTCTTGTTTCTATCCCTCTACCTTTTACGTTTTGTCTCTGTCCAGCTGAATTATTTGGCTGATTTTGGATATTTATTTCATGGCACTGCATTGGAGTGGGCTGCATGTCAATGGCAGAGCTTTTAACATGCTTTAATGTTTTAATGGTGCATGGATTGAGTGAAGAGGACAGTCATGGGCTTTGACAGGGTCTGTTAAACTTGGGCCGAATGGGGCTTGGATGTCTTTAATGAGCATTTAATGTCTTTTTTGCTTTCTCTCTTTGCTTCAGCTGTTTTTCTTGACATAAATTGGTCATTAAAATGCTGCTCTCCCCAACACATTAACGGCTTACGGCAAACAGTTCAAACTATTCTTGGCAGTGAGTGTGAAAACATGTACTTTAAATTCTATCAGACTATTTGCAGACCATTTCACTGCATGGGTGAATTTTACATTGAAGCAGATAGATTCGTTTTGGATGCATGCATTTTAAATATGAAAGTATATGAAATAGATTTTCATAAAATCAGGCTGCGACAGCCTAAATGAAATGCAATAAAATCCAGGCTGGTCTGTTAAGCTACCGTGTCTTACATGGGCAAACGCACAAGATAAGTCTGGCACTTACAGCGTCTTAAGGCTCTGGCTGCCCCTTATTCACCAGCATCATTTTCATCAGAGCACTCTGGAAGTCATACAAAGCTAATGCTTTGTCGTTTAATATTTAAATCCATTGTATAGCCTTGAAAATAATTGTGGGATTTAAATAGGCTGATTTAACCATTGGAGAGAAAATAAAAGACAAAGTACACATAGCTACAAAAGCACACTTGGGCTGCTGGGTAGCAGAGATGTACAGAATTGGCTAAATGGTTCCAGATGCATCAGAGTGGAATTTACCAATCACCAGCACAACAGCTCCCATTTCAAGCGGCCCGATGGACACACGTACAAAGAATATCAATTATCGCAATTACATCAATTACTTGTGGGTGGTATAAACGCTTGCCAAATGAGCAACACAGGGCTGACAAATCATTGGAGCTCAATTTAAAGTATCCCAGCCATCTTGGTTTCTTGGCACGCTCTCAAAGCAACATAAAGCTGTTAGGTAACTTTACATGAGTATGAGATCTTTCCTTACTTGTATTCAAAAACCGCTGAGTAAATTCCTTGTGATACGAAAAATAATAGTAATAAGCTGAGCTCCAGTGGGTTATTTACATGATATGATGAGGGGAACGTGTTATGGCGAAGGGCCCGAGCCTGCGACGAAGAGCAAAAGGCTTCTGGCGGGGTCGGCCAGGGCGCAGGTGCGGGCCAAAGGATGGCAGGCTTCCTGATGTGAAATTTAATTGAAATGTGCAGATCAAAACTATTCAGCAGGACAGCAGGCTGGCTTTCTTCACAGCCTAATGACTGTTCACCATAGCACCGCCCCTCCCTTCCTCATGGCTGCCCCAATGCTTTTTATTTTCCCTCTCTCCATTTGATGTGAGCTTTGAAGCATGAAACCTCAACTTAATGCTACAGAAGATAAAAAGAAAAGGTCATTTTAGCCCTCAACCGTTTTGCCAGAGCACTTCATAGCTCTTAACAACCTGCAGGAAAGGCCGGCGAAAATTTCATTCGGGCCCGGCGTAATAGCGCAGGATGCGGCGGCGTGAAAGGAATCACTGTGGCTATTCGAAAGTAATTTAGTTCACATGCTATCAAGACAGGTGTCAAGGTTTAGAAAGAGCCGACATCCACGGGCAACGATAACGCGGACATGTTTAATGCAATCTGTCGATGCAGTATGTAGAGGAGCGAGAAACGACAATCCAAAGAGTGATGAAATGTTTTGAGAGGATCATCTGTGATGATGACAAATTTCCTCGGGCGATAACCATACGAGGGAGAGCTATAGAAAAATCCCCTTTCAAGCTCAAGGAAAGAGGATGGTGGAGGAAATATGATTTGATTAGAAGCGTGGAGGGGCTGCGCCAAGCTCTTCATCCCTCACCCATTCCAGCGCTGCCCATTCTTTTTGACAAGACGTTCCTGGTTTGTTTGCTGCAGATAAAAAAGGCAATATTTCTCTAGGTGCTGCATGGAAACGTAGGACGAGCACCGAAGAAGCTATTAGTCTTTTATATAGGGAGATGTCCTACTGTGAAGCAAAATAAAAGATGACATGTGGGGGAGGAAATGTGTCCCATGAGTTCCTGTGCTGTGGAGGCCTGTGAAGCAGGATGCACAAAGTGAGTTAGAGTCAAGTGTTAAGACTGACAGTATGAATAACAAAACCAGGGCTTGTGTGTCAAGGTAGGTTTGTTGGAAGCAAACAACAATTTTGCTCAACTACCTTTTGAGCATCAAAATGTCAAATTTTCACAGAAAATATTGAAGTATACCAAATGTATAAGCCTTTTATTCTGTTCTTGTTTTCTTTACACACTGGTATGCCACGACATTATGCTAATGAAAAGAGAAAAGCAAGCAAATTAAAAACCAAACAAATAATGATGTATGTTTTAGTCTACGCTGTGTTTCTAACGTTTAAGTGCTAAACATACCCACTTAGACTTTTGCACCACATAAAAATATTTTAACTAAAACACATAAATTTTCACAAATAGCTTGTCCCCCTGGAGGCAGGATAAATGCGTAAAGCTACTCGTGTATGTGGAATTTCCTCCATTAGCCCCGAATCTCTAAGCAGAGGAGAACAGTGTGTGCCAGGGAGCAAGAGATACTGACAACGTAAGCTTGGAATTATGAGACATTTTAGAATGCTTCCATCTGCAGTATATTTCTGGAGGGTGGATTATCTGACAAGGAAGGGGCTTACCTCCTATCATGACACAGAGAAACACTTTTCCATCCCGATTTTGCCTCAAGAAACTGTCAGCTCATTTCTACACGGCTACATGAGTGAACTGTAATTTCCTACAGATTATGCCTCTTTCTACCGCGATTAGGACGAAACGGCGTTGGACCATTAGGGAGAAACCAGACTCTTTGCTGGACCTTCTGGTCATGTGTGTGTCTGCGTGTAGGACGGGTGTGAGGCCTAAACTCCTGTATTTATACACTCATCCACGCTCAGGCCTGGACTTGAACAGATGGTTTCTGTTTTTCCTGGCAGATTTGTGACGAAGCCACAAAAGGCCCCTGATTTGACAGTGAGCCAAACGGTTAAGGCTGTAGCTGGCAAATACAGGGGAAGGATAGCAGCAGAGAATGCAAGGGAGGGCGGCAAGGGGGAGAGAACTGGAGGGAGAGAGAGAGAAAAAGAGAGAAAATGGAAGAGAGCAATGGACAAATCAACACTGCCTGAAGAAATCCTCAAGAGCATTTGCGTGGTTAAACAGTGTTTTTAACAGGAGAACATTTGGTCACTAGGTACGAACAGGCAATATACAGCAGTAAACATTAATTAGTTGAGTTGGCCGGTGTTTTCCAGTCGTTGCATGGGAGCGATTGTCCCTGTGTACATGCAGGGTGGGAGGAATGTGTGGAGGTAACAGCAGAGTGAAATTCAAGCCTCAGTTACAGACAAAAAGCTAAAAAGAAGTTCAACTACTCTATAGCACATTACTTTTTACACTGACTGGTTACGAGCTGGAACAACAAGTTGGCTAATCAGTCCTGAGAAACCCCTGCATAATTAGTCTGGGTTAGGTTCACCGAACACCAATCAGCATTTATTACAGGGTGTTTATATAACAAAAACAGCTCAAGATGCAATGCAATGGCCAAACACTTCCTGACTTTAAAGTGGATGAATATAATGAGTCAACTTTTAAGAGAAAAAGCTGCCGTGCAAACTGTTACAGCTAAAGCATGCTGCGCTATCATCATGCTAATTCCTGCAATGTTGCCAGAAAATAAAAACAAAGAAAATTTTATAAGACAAATTATATAAGACAAGTAAAAGAAGTAAAACAATCTAGATAATACTTAACCTCACTAATCAACCAGCTGGTTGAGGGATTACTACTTAATTAGTCCATCACCATTACCCATCTCATCACATATTTAATAGCCTGTTGGAAAAAAGTAAATAAAATGTTCCTGCCAAATACACTTACGGTTAGTGGTAAGATTTCATTTGACAGCTTTACATTATTTAAACTGTCTTTTTGAACAATTTTTGCACCAGCTTCAGTACTTATTGACAGTGAAAATAAATACTGTTATAATGTCTAAGAGCAGCTATGGAAATCGCATTGAAAGCAGATGTCTATTACTGTAACCTTGTCCCAAAGTCAACAAAGCCAAGTACCACACTGCAAAAACTGCCTCCATTCAAACACAAATGCCCAACCTTGTGGTTAAATCAGGCAAACGGGAAAGAAAAATGCGTGCTACAATGGCCTTGGCTGATCGAGCAGGGTGTAAAAGGATGTTAAATAGACAGCAGATCCCTGCTGCGCTACCGCTTTCTGTTGGAAAAGAAAGAATGAGCGTTGCTCTCGCAGGTCAACAAGACACAAGCAGAGGAATCAGCAGTTGTGTTTCCCTGCTGTAAGCGCTTTTAACCATCGGAGGCAAATGTGTGCCGCAGCAAGTCTTTTTGATGGGGGTCGATCTCTCTAATCCAAAAGATCAAGTTGTACAGCTACAGCTTTGTTCAGAAAGCCCGAAAAAATAGAATACACAGGCTGTCCCTTCTCTATACACACACTAAATGGTAATAAATTAAAGTGTGTTTATTTGTACAGCCTATCGAGTAGGAGTCTAAACCATAAAAAAAGGCTAAAAACGGCCAGATTAACAACATTTTCGATGTTTCCATAAACAACATCATTTACCAAAACAAGCAGACTATTTTATCAAGCTTGGACAGCTGCTGGAAGTGAGCAGGCCGCCAGTTTCAGCCATTTTAATTAGTGCCCAGCCCCGAATACATCTAATCACACAAGCGTCTCTCTAGGGCACTGGCTGCAGGGCTAATGTCTTTGCAATGAATTCAATTTGACATTTATACAGATCGCACCAGGGCAAACATCTGCTACAAGGTTGTGCCGAGAACATTTCTATCATCTTGGCCATCTTAGCTTGAAAATTACAGGGCCCGAGGGCTAAGACTGCCTCCTCACACAATTGGATCTTCACCTCCCTGCAACACCAGTGATGCAGCTGGATTACAGCACGGCTGCTTTATGGTACCGCTGCTTTTCCAACATCACGGAAAATGTCCTCTGTAAATCTCCCCCTGCAGTATGGGCTTCTTTAAACATTTTATTTTCCCCTTTGTTAATTTCTTTCTTGCAGGTGCAACTTAACAATCAAGCTTTGGAGTGGGACCAGCTAGTCAGCCCCCCCGAAATAAGGGTCTACCTGGCATTAAAAGGCAGGGGCAAATTTCCAAATGGTTAAAGCCACTGACAGCAGCTGAATACTATTAACACATTCAAATTGATCAGGATTTGCCCAATAAAGCTTTTTGATATAAGACGCACCTGAAAACACTCAAAGAATCATCACTTATTAATTACACGGCTCTTTGAAATACTTGATTATGATTGGTCAATCGTGGCATTCGGCTGTGATTTATTTTGGGATTAAACTACTAAACTGAACTGTACATGACTGATAATTTACAACCTGTGCTAGTTTGATCTATCACATATGGCAAAATTTTTAACTTCAAATTAATAATCCATGTCCATTTACTTCATTTAATTTGATAAGTAGCTGAGTAATAAATAAGATAATACACAACCAGTCATTATCCCAAAATAAAGCCCTTCATGATGATACAAGACCTGTCGGGCATTTACTTTGCGATAACGACCAGCTGCGTGCACATCATTCCTAACATAACACATACAGTCAAATTTCACCTCTCTCCAAAACTCTGCTTATAATCATGTTATTCCCAGCTCATCCAACTGGACTTTATAGTTGTTTCAATGAGCAATAACCAAAACAAACAGGAAAAAATGGTTAAATAAGATTATTACTCTTATTTAGCCATCTACAGAAAGGCTTTCCAAAGCAAAGTACAGACAAAACCGTGAAGCCGTAAAAACAGTAAACACAGTTATCTGTGATCTGTAGACTTGGCGTGCCGGGTTTGTTTGGGAACATTTCTTGCACCAGTACACAAATGATTCCATGACGCTGTCTTTCAAGTGGAGGAAATGGTGGCAGTGAAAAGAGCGCAGACAGTAAGACGACACACCCACTTCCCCAGCTTCCTCTTTTATTTGCTTCATATAAAGCATTCCAGAGAGCTAGTCAGGCCTGGTGTGTTTGCACAGCAGTGGGTGCTTAGCCTTGGCACTGGCTCTTTATGAGAAACTCAGCTAATAAGAGCTGAGGGGAAAAAATAGGGAGAGGCAGAAAGCTGCACTGTATCACCCTCAACAGCTCTGGCCATCAGCCTGCGAGTTTAAAAAGCACCTCAGTAACTTAACGCGGCTGACATATCAAAGACCGCACCGGATGACCCTGGAAGAGTCAGGAAAGCATGTTAACCAGAAATCTTGCTACTTGAGCACATGCAGGTTTTCATGTCAAAATGAAATATAGAATAAATATCAGAATATTATTATTCTTACAGTTACAAAATCTACAAAGACCCACATTCAAGGAAAAAAGGCTTGTAGAGAAAATAAATCACACTTTCCTTAGGGTATTGACTGGCACTTGCAAATAGAGCCGGCTTCCAGCACAAAAGAGACTTCAATCTTAAGCAAAAGTGGGGCTTTTTAGTTGCCCGAGAACACTGGCTTTTTTTGTGTATATTGAACTAACCCTTCAACCCTTCCCTTCAGCAACACTGCTGTGCTTCCATCTCTCTCTTTTCCTGTCCAATATTTCGAGGCCGGTCTGTTTATGTATTAATGCCTATGTACTGGTGTAAAAAGGGAAACGCACTTTTCTTCTGATTGGGGCTTGTCTATAAATAAACATCCACTATTCTCAACACTCCTAACCAGCTGTAACCAGCTGTTTTGAACAACACATTCCATTTTTAGAGGTTGCAGAAAAAGAGAGATATGAAAATCATTCTTCATGTGACAATAGCACAACCATTATTTTTTCTAAATATAGTATGCAATAAAAACAGGACTTGGGAAGAAAACTTACAATTGTGAAAATTAAGAAATAAAACCTTACTTGCAGGATTTAACCATAGTAAAAATAAATAAATCACTGTCTCACAAGTATAAATAAAACTGATGAGTAATACATTTAAACACTAAAGCGCAACGCTCTACTTGTCAAACAGGTATTTGGGTGTGTACACGCACCACAGTTAATGATTATTTACCCTGAATTTCTCTTTGTTGTTTTAGGTACAGGGTCATAAAATACTAGTCATTAAAATGCAATCATTTATATGAAGGTGACAGTAACCAGAATATGTGCTGTTCAGCCTGAACAATCAAGCTAAACTAACAAGTGCTATGAAGGCTGAAAGATCTGAGCCCAGTCCTCCCTTTACTAGCAGGGATTTTCTTTGACTAATCAATGAGACAAATCAATCCACCATAAATACTTCAATACTTCATAACCGACCTGTTAACCAGAGCTTGTTTTTGAGTTGATCTGACAGAACACTGAGGCCTGAAAAGCAGCATTCTTTAAAACCATGTCTGATATGCAAGGCATATTCTACAGAAAGCATATGAGCAATTTAAAACCAAACAAAGATTTCTTTACAGGTTTAGCATAATTATCAGCTTGTTATAGTGTGATAATGAAGCAGCTTTTAAGCAGTCTATTAGCTCTTATCTAATACGAGTCAATGAAAAAGTTACGAGTGCGATGTGGGAGAAATTGTCACTTATAACAACAGAGATGAGGATGTCAAGAAACAATAAATGGCAATAATAAAAATAACCCTGTAAACTCAATGCACATAAAAAACTAATTTAAACAGGAATCTAAAACTTCAGAATTCAGAATGCTTTACAGAACAATTACTTCCTTATAGGAGAAACTGTTCCTCCAGATTCCAGTTAGGCATATACTTTTCCTCAGCCGTGTGTAAACTGTCAGTTTGCTTTTCTAATTGAGTTCTTGCAACTCAAAAAAAAACTATTAAAATAGAGAGCATAACAGTTTTTACAGTTTCTAAAATGCAAACTCGCAAGCATTTAAAAATTAAATGTCCTGAGTAAATAAAAAAATAAAAAGAGCAGTCTTAAAAGCTTCTGAATAAAAATGTTAAATTACAGAAATGTATAATATACTTGCTTTAAAATTTCTAATATTATCTGCATTTGCGGATAAAAGCTTTAGGTCACTACAAAAGAAAAATAGCATTTTAAGGTCAACATACAGTTACCATATTATATACATGTATTCTAACACACAAACAACTTTATAGGATGATCTTATGGCTTATGCAATAAAAAAAAGTTGGTTATTCTCATGTCCAAGCATTTGGTAATTAGGTGTGTAGCTGCACTGCAAAATCTGCATAACGTTATATAAACAGTCCTGGCTGTGTTTTGACTAAACACATCATGTCTAAGGGCTCTAATCCAAGCACCTAACATGCTTAGTTAAATCTAATACTCATGCACTTAAGTCCATGTGTGAGCTACGGCTTTCAATCATTTCTGTACCCTCCCCATTTCCAAACCACGCTGTTTTTAAGCTTCAGCTTAAAAACATATAGAAAACCACAGTGCAAATGAAGTAACTTATTTTAGGGTGCAAGAAAAGAGATAAATTTGACAGAAAAAAATGACTTACTGTTTCCTTGTTAGGGAGCAAATCTTTCCGAATCCTGAAAAAGTTCTTCCCGTACTGCCTTAGACCCTTTATGAACCGTTTCTGTTTGGGGAAAAAAGAAAGATTTTTTTTTTTACACCTAGCAGTGTGTGACTAAAACACTACAGTACAAATACATTACAATGTGTAATGAAGAATGAAGATGTCATTCTGTAAATCTTTGCTGGTGTTGGTTAGACTGAGTACAGGAACAGCTTTGCTACACTGACAAAATGAGAGGAAATGACAACAAAAGCAGGAATAAAAGCCGAGATTAAATGCGATGGCAGCTATCGTCTGGTATTTTAGTGGGGCGGAATGCATATGAAGTTCAAAGCTGACACTGAACTTCAATAAGTTACGAAAAATCACAACACGTCTCTTGCTAATCGTACAAATTCGTCAGCTCACACTTCAAACAGCTGCCTCGTTCCTGCGCAAAGTACGAGAATTATAAAACCCTTTGCTTACATACACTTAATGCAAACAAACAAATTAAGCTAACAGTGTTTAAATAATCATGTTTATAAAGGCATAAACAATTGTTTTTCTATAAACAACAAGCATGCACCGTTTTCAGATAAACCATTTACATATTAAAAACACGAGAGAATAACTTTTACAATGCAAACTAAAGAGTTAACTTCTAGAATAAACTGTGTTTACTCAGACTGCTGTAATACAAAAGGAGACTGTGTAGCCTGAATGCTTTTTCTTTCCTTTAAGAGCCACAGACTGTGAGCAATAAAAAGCGGAGGCAGAAACATTCATAACCAGCGAAGCAGACAACCAGCAGATTTACTTTCTTGTTCCAGCGTGAGCCCCGCTCCACAGTAATCTCACTCAACGGTCCTCAACAACAAACTGTTACAAAACCCAGGGAAAGTCCACAGCACACGGCTGAAATCTGTGTCCACTCCTAGGTAGTACAAAAAAGAGGTGCAAATCCACAAAGTCTCCAAACGTCCGTCGTTTTTTTACGAGCAAGAGATAGCTTGTCACTCTCTGCTCCTCCACTACAAAGGGGAAGGCTTTACATGTGATCTTTCTGCTAGAGAGCCTCTGGTCTGCAGTTGGCTGGAAAACCTGGAGCGGAGTTGAGCGGTGCATAGCGGAACGCAGCAGCTCCGTCACACGTGTGTACTGAGAGCGTTCAGCCTTTTAGAGCACTCTGTATGTGTGCACACGTGTGCATGCGTGAAAAAAAAAGAATAACTCTTGTGATTCTCAGAACTTGAACAAGAACACCCTTCCTAGTGGCTTTTACAAGGGCATCACAGTCCAAATACATTTAAAGAAACTGTAAACTACAAGCCTCCACACCAAGGAAACAGTGAGCAGAGGAAAGCTGGAGCAATCTTTGCAAAGCGAGGTCTCAGACATTGGTTAAAGGACACGAGTTGTCTGCAAAACCAGGCATGGAGTTGCACCAGCCTTGTCTGCCAACTTCTTTTCAAATGCATACTGTATGCACTGGTTATGTAACTAGGGAACTGTTTACACATGGCATTTAAAAGAACAATCTGTGGTAAGGAGAGAGGGAGTATTACTTGTTTCTCTTTACAAGATTTATGCCTCAAAGCACTCCTAAAACTCCTAATTAGATGTTTGCACATAATGGAAATCCTAATTTTGCAAATTGAAACTACAAGCTTTTTAATGTAGATCACTTCCTTGCTGAGGCATGTGAGGGAGACATAAGACGGGACACGTTGCTTTTATTTAACTGCAATGCATTTGAAAAACCTAACACAGACAACCCATTTCATCTGCTCCGGTAAAGAGGCAGATGATTAACCAGTAGGTGGTGCAATGTACAAAACGGGTGTAAGATGATCTTATAATGTACCTGTGACTACACTATTAGTTTTAAGTTAAGACACACCAGAGTTTCCAAATATCTAAATCATCATACTGAATGTTTTTATTTGAAGCGAGGACCAGGAGAAAAACATTTTACAGACAAATTGGAACTGGTACAAAATCTAAAAATACACAGCCTTGTGGAAAGCAAATTCTGAGAAATAAAATGTCAAAGAAAACATCTTGTATGTTTGTGTGAGCTTATCCTGGTGGGTTAGTACTCTGCCTCAGATTAAAGGGGGCAACCAACACTTGGCATTGTGGGCACAGGGCAACAACAACCACTTAAGCAGTCGACACAGAACTACACATCACAAATTTCATCTTACACAGATGAGTGCCTAACAGCCTTGTGTTAATGAATCCCCAGCCCAGTGACCACGGGTCTAAGGTCTGCACCTGTGCATTTTGTTTAACACATTAACTAGCATCATTCATTATCATAGCTTCATTATCTGAGGTCTGCAAACCTGACCGGCAGGACAAAAATCAATTACACCTGCCAGAGCGCCTTGCGTTAGCACCCTGATTATGTCACTCTAATTATGTTTCCACTACTGTAATATTTACAGTGCACTGCAGGCAGGCGGCTACGTGCGTGGCTGTCTAGTTCGCGCTCACTCTGCTCTGCATGTTGTCTTTGCTTTAAGGCTCCATTTCAGCTGCCTGGGCTTGCTGCTTTCAGAGCGCAACTAATAAATCATCCACCAATCTGCTCTCTGAATCGCTCTGCCTCTGCTACGATTGCTCCGTCCCTCCGTTGCTAGGCAACAGGGCAGATGAGGGGAGGGGCCGAAGGGGGAGAGCGAGGGGTGAGTGGAGGAAGGGTGAGAGGGGGAGGCGAGCGCTACGGAGTCACCAGCCGCTCGCTCTGCCGAAACAACAGGCATCTTTTCTGTCAAAAATCGTTCCGGCATACTGGCTTCGCTCTTTGCCTCGTGCTCCCTCTCTCTCCTCAACAGTGCTCCATTGTGAAAGAGAGAGGGAGAAGGGAATAGTGCTGAAAAGGCTATTGTAATGCGTGCGCACTTCCTGCTTAAATCATAATTGTTAAAAGCTGTAAAACTGGTTAAGATCATTCGAGCATGTACAAACAGATGGTGTCAGGCCACTCCGCACAAAACACACTAAGCGTGTCCAACACAAACCCGCACATATGCAATGAGACCCGGCAGTCTCTGAATACCAGAAATGTCTAACATTCAGATCAATGGTACACAGACACAGGGTTCTTATGAAATCAGTGTGCTTGGCCTTTTGCCGAGGCTGACCTGCTATGACCAAAAAGGAGGGGAGGGAGTATATAATTGCAGTTACAGATATCATCAGACAAATATGATTTGACATGAAGGCAATAACTGTGACACTCACACACACAAAACAACCACAAAGAGAGATGAGAGCCAGCCCACATCCTGTCCATTTAAACCTTACATAACATCAAAACCACAAAAGAAATAAGGCAATAGAAAAAACGAACTATCAAAGGGCCAGATAGAGTTCTTCAGTCTTATTAATGTGGCACATGCTTAGAAACCCTCTAAATCGAGCCGCCACCACTTTAAACATTTGCTTAGCGCTTGTGTCTATAAATAAGCATCGATTCTGCAAAACCGCTGCTTTTCTAGTGCTCTGTGTAAAACCAAAGGTGACAGGAAATTCTCCAACACACCCTTCCTGCCTGCTCGATTCGCACGACTATAAAGCAGTCTGTAAATCTAAGCAACGATGACTAAACTTCACAAACAATAACTCTGAAATAGCCCAGCGATGGAGAAAATATCTCCTACTGAGCAACCAAGTTATTTTCAGGGTGGGTGGCGGGTTCCAGCGTCCACAGGAAAAGGTTGGAGTCTGACTCTGTACTGGGGGCGGTGTTTCACATTCTTCCCTGTGCAGACCCACCTCCCTCTTTATCTGCACTGGGATTAATAATAAAGAGCAGGGAGGTGTTTGGCTTGATAAAACGTGCAGGCTTCGTCTTTCGCCACTGGGGGGCTGCTGTCTTGCCAGGTTGCACGGCACTTGGGCTATCTGGAGCTTCACGCTGTCATTCGTCAACCTGTGACAGGCCAGAGATAATACACAGCAGGGCCATAGAACAGAGAGCAGCCTTTACCGTGGTCATATATCAGAACCACTGAAATACAACACTCACTGCTCTCTCTGTCCATCTAGCTGTGTCTCACAGTCTACTGAGATGTTTGCCTAGACAGCATTGTTGGACATCTTAAGCAGTTAATTCAAGCAATTCACAGCCATTCAGAAACCCAAAATTAAAACAAAGTGCCACTGGTTAAATAACTATAATAAATAATAGAAACAATCAATTTGAATCCTTGACACACAACCTAATACCCCAGAACCTGTGGTAGGGGGCACTATTTTGTTATTGTTGCTGTAATATACATCCACTGTTTTTAAATTAAGACCAGACAGAGATCTACTGTGTTTTCACAGCCCCCTGCTGTTACTAAAAGTATTTTTTTGCACAGAAAAAATATGAAAAACACAGGAGCGGCCTAACATTTCTTAAACAGCATGACTTAATACGTAATGCACTTTAATCTTGTCAGCATGTTATTTAACACATGGCACTTAAAACATTTACATCAAAAAGAATTCATCAGTTAAACTATGGCATGACAGAAGGAATAAAATGGCATGCTCTTTCATTCTGTGCCTGTAACAGCTGCAGGCTACTTGAGGAAAGAGCCAGTGAAGGGTGTTGAGCTGCCGAGGGAGACGGGTGACAAGTGACCCTGAACTGGGGATGATTCTGTCATTTCTATGACAGTCACTGTCACTTTTATTCACATTTCAAAAAGGAGCGATGGAAAAAGAGCAGGAATAATGAGGCTGTGGACCTGCGGGCCGAGCAAGCGGACGGAGGGAGAGAGTGAGAGAAAGCGAGAGATGATAAATAAATGAGGAGCAGTGGGGCTGGTGCGGGCATCCAAGGTCAGGGGTACATTTACACCTGTCCCTCAAGGCTTCAGAGCTGCGAAAGCACAACTTGAAATCAGATCGGGGGGAGTGGTGTCCTTGACTGTGCAGCGGTGGCCTGGCTGGGTTACAGACGGTGAGGAGGGGTGGGGGGCGGTGGGGTGGTTGTGGTGGCGGCTTACTCGCCTCAAACTCCTTTCTTTGGGGTGCGTGCACAACACTGAGAAAATTACCAACAGCGGTGCAATCGAGGCCTGTTCTTGTGCAGTATTTATTTAGTGTGTCTATTATTTATATTAGATAGATGGTTACACACTGCAATTCACACACATCTTTCCACATACGTATTAACCACCATACGCCAAGTTAAATGTGCCGCCGCAATCAATACGCAGAGTCAAACTGATGTTTTTTTTAATGGGCTCGCAGGCAACATTATCATGACCCATATTTTCACAATTCATCCATTAGCTGAAGTTTTCACGCATGTGTGTACAAACACGTATGTAAATATATGCACAAACACAAGTATTGATTTATTGATAAAAGTAGCTACATAGCAAAGCCTCGGGAGAAAGCAAAAGCTAGTAAACATTCAGGTATTTCCACCCTTTTGAATATTTATGCGTCAGTGCTAAAGTGCTTTTGGAAGTCGTAAAATTCAGGGGGAGAAAATGGAGTTCATTTAAGGACCTTAAAATTTGTGCACTGGGTGTGGACTATGAAAAGTGTTATAATGTCTTATATAACCCACGGTTTTCCAGAGATTTTAAACTGGACTCGGTGTACTCGTGTCAATCCCTTTGGAATCTATTTGAAGGTAAATGTACAAATCTCTTTTCAGGCTGTTATAGACACACTGAAGATCTTACAGTCTTTGATCTTCTTCTACTACAACAGCTGAAGCACAAAACGCAGATGATGTAAACACAGCTTTCAGCCACTTAGATCAAATTTTAACGCTAAGGCAAGCCGACCAAGACTGTTTCCTGTCTTTGCTTGTTCATTCTCTCTCTCTCTCTCCCTGAAAAGATTTATCCCACTGGCCATAAACAGGATGCAGCTGCCCTGTTCTGCTGGAGGAGCCGGAATCCTGCGGGCTTTTCAGTGGACGACTAAGAGCCAAGAACACGGCTGATTCTGGCCTTCTCTCTTCGCATAATGAGCAAAGTTAACCGGTTCACTCACCACTTCATCTTCTGACCAGCACTTCTCAATCAGCTTGGGCACTGGTTTCTTCACCAGCCGCTGCAGGGCTTTTCCGGCATCATAGCTGCTCTCGTGAAGCTGTGCAACAGAAGACAGAAAGTCAGGAAGTTGAATCTAAACAGAAAACTTGAATCAAAAAAAAAAAATAAAGTGCAGAATTAAATTACATATATAGCTTAAAAAGAAGACCAGGGACTTGAATCTGTGAACTGTAAGATGGTTTGTGTATATGAACAAGAAAGGTCTCTATGTAAATCTGACTTTTACAACATATGAAAGACAAAAATGACAGTTTAGAGAGCAAATTAGATTTTGTCATACTACATTGCTACTTGTTGAACAAAGTTACTTTGTACATTTGACTGTATTTAAAAACAGCTATCACGTTATTAAAAAATGTAGTCGAGTTACTAGTGTTGCTATTGTTACTATTATTTTCAAACACTGATCTTTACTATGTGGAATAACTGACAAATCTGAGTATTATGGACTCATATTCCCTAGTGTAAGGACAGCTTAAATATCTCCCTATAAATGTGTCAAATGGGGTGAGTTTGGACAGCTGGGCTGGAAATCTGAAAGCCATTAAGTATTGAGCAGGCAGTGTGAACTGAAATAACCTTAAATAATATACTGCCAAAAAAAACAGCCGTGCAAAGCTTCGGATGATGACACCAAAACACTGCAATATGATTTGGAACATCCAAACAAGCTCCTTATTATACTAGCTCTCAACAATGGACCATTTCGCCACCAACTGATGTCATTCCTCATTCAAAAGCTTCAAACATGAGGGATGTTTATACAAACATTTCAATACCAATCTTATTCATTCATCAACAATTCTCACATCTGGCTGAAGTGAAGTGTGAAATCTCTTTTCCTGTATCTCCGTGCTAGTCATCACCGGAGACACTCCAGGAGTGTCTTCTCATTGCATGCTTAACAATACAGAGTTCGACATCAGCAATCACTGTTAACATGGCTGCAACAAAGCAGCTTGTCAAAGCCAAGCAGGTATCCGACTGATGCACGAGTCAGTCTGAAAACACATTAGAATTGCAGATGAGTGGAAAAAGGTCAGAAAACGGTAAACCTCCACCCGCATGAATTCTGTTTATCCCTTCTCAGTCATAACGGAAATGTCATGTTTACTGCGTTTCGAGTTCATTTGTTGAACGCTTTTCGTGATTTTTCTCTCTGTGCTTTATGTAAGGCTAGCAAAAACAAAAGAAAGAATCTGTTTAATAATGACTGGCTGTCCGCCACTCTAGAGCGGCATTAGCATATCTAGCTGTTCTTCAAACCCGCGGCCGCTGGTGTTCTGCACTGAAACTTAACCGGACGGGGGGCTGATCAATCCAGCTAGCAAGAAGCTCAGCTGTCCAAGTCCACTGTGCAATAATAAAGCCATAAATTACACCCCTCTTGTTCAGACATCTCTCATCTCAGACATCGCTGAGGAGCTCTTCAACACCAATTTATGAGCATGTCTTGATAGCCCCTGGTGGCCCAGTCTCTACTGAGACACAGGAGCATCCAGAGATCTGCAGCCTGTGGTGCACTACCGAGAAGGTGAACAAATGGGGGCGAAAAACGATGGGATTTTTCATCATTGACAATTACACATGAAGTCTGCTAGGAACATCTTACTTCACTGTCTCTTTGGAACTGGGCCCTTAATTGGCAGGGACAAATTGGGTTTTATCTGCACTTTTGAGAAGTTCATAGGAACTTCTGCTCTTGTGAGCTATAATGATGGCAGGTACAGCCAGAAGAAGTATATCACGCTTGGGGAATACAAGTTACTTTGAAGGTCAAGGAAGACCACGCAGTTAAGACCAGAGAGCAAACAATTAATATACGAACCCGGGAAGGCATTCCAGCCACAAAATCCACCTAATAATCTGTCTGAACACAGGGTCCTGCAAAACCTATTTCCTCAGGAGCTTCACTCCCCAATGAATAACTACAGAAAATGGCTCTTCCTGAAGCCCGTGGTCTCTCTGTTAAAGCACTCTACTGCCAGAATCTTTTTATGGTTTTGACATTATGACACGTTATGTTTCCATAGCAGTGACTAAAATGTGATTACACAAATTCCTCTTTGTATTTTTACTGAATAACTTGAGTCAAACGACAATAAATATTGGTAATTGCAAAACAAAAAAGCACCAGGACTGAATGGCTACATATTATACGGGGCTGATCAGAGATGCCTGAATCTCTTCAGCAGCTGTGTTTTATTGTGAGGATTAGAACAAGCCATTTGATACTAACGAGAATCATTTTCCATTTCAACATCTACATTCTGAACCTACAGGCTGAGTATTTTTATCTCTTTTTATAACTGAAAGACATAAAACATGACCTGTACACATTGCAATGGTTAAGATGTTACCAAAGAAGTGTTGTATCTCTGTTACTAGACTTTTCAAACATTCAAATAGTTGTGCAAAGTGATGCTTCATAATAAGCAACAACTGAAAACTTACGCAGGGAAATTCAGCTACAATTATTTATGACATTTAACAATCAAACTGCGTGAAATGAGCAATGAGACTTAACTTTAAGAACTAAATAATGGTAATTACATTTACAGCATCTGTAGTGCTAACACCCTGCCAAACAATACTGACTAGTTTGATATTATTTCAATTCATCCAATTTGCTAAAAGCGTTTACTGAAAAATCTATTAAAAAGTCTGCTTTGGCATGGAAGCAAATCACCTTCCTAATAAAACAACAAATGTATATTAACCGTTCAGAGGAAACCGATCTTTATTTCCCTTTTGCTATTCTCAGTTCTGTTTCTTAATGCTACTTTTATTGTTAAGACAGAAAGCAGCTTTTAATTTTATACTGAAGGTCAGCTGTGATCTTTAAAGTTGAGTAAACTTACAGTGTTTAATGCGTTAAGTGTAGTGTCGTCTCGCGAGGCGGCGAGGCAGCCGTCCTCTGTTGACCCCCCGTCACACATCCCTGCGAATGCCGCCATGCTCCTGACAAACACAATGTTGATAAAACTTGCACTATACATTGCACACAAATGGAATGTAAAAAGTGTGATGGACATGGGGCTCACCTGGCTGCCCGCAGGTACATGAGAAGGTCGCAATCGTTCACCCCTGGCATCCAGACCAGCTCTTCATTCTCCGTCACTGTTTGACCTCCAGGAGAGGGGAAGGGCTGGAGCTCGGGCAGCTTGGCCTAAAATTAGCAAAAGACAGAGGAGCCAGTCAGCTGCTGTCACAACGCAAATAGCACTAGCCATGAGTGTGAAATATCAATTTTCAAATCTGTTTAATCTCCCCGATGTATCAGGAAGATGGAGGGGGTGTGAACAATCATTAGTGATTAATATCCCAAACCTCACTTGTTTAAATGAGGCAACTAAACATTATTCTGTTTTACCAGCACATACAGGCCACGTATTTAAACTCTGCCACGATGCTGGGGCATGGTGGGTGGTCACCAGGGCGCTATGACATGATGCTAAATGTCTTAGAATAGCATTAACAATCAGATTTGCGTCATCCACATTGGCCATGTTGCTTGAAGGTTTGGTCTTTAAACCAAACCAGTTACCAAAAAAAACAAGCAAATTCTAAAATCAATAACAGAGGAAACCTCAAGTCATTTCCCAACATATAACTAACATTCAGTTTTCTCAGTAAGTCCTAAACATCCATCTTGGGTTGGATCAATATTCGTGGTGCACTAGCCTGTAACGGCCAGCTCTGTGGAGCTTTATTACCGCAAACTTCATCTAAAGTCATTGCAAGTAACCCTGGGCAGAGGTCCTGCTGCTGGTTTCACTCCACATGATAAGTTAACCGATCTTTGGGAGAATCTGTGCTCTAAAACATCTGACATTAATTGCTGGTGGTGCTTGGTCTTTTTCATCATGTGCCATGCTCTTCAGCGATCTTCCTTTTGGGTTTTCAATTTCAGACCGCTGTGGCCATTCCTAATTCCCATAAAACACTGCTGAATGTGTCTAATAAATCCCACACCCTCAGAGCGGCCAATTTCCAAACACACTATTCCATATGGGCACAGCACTGCATGAAAAATCATTAAGCACCAACAATCTACTAGAATGGACTATGAGGCCTCTGTCTAATATAAGTCTATATATGATATCTGCACCCCAAGCTTTTAATAAGCCATGTCATAAACGGCAATGGAAGGTTTCAGGTAACATGTTGAGTATTTGTATATTGTGTTTGAGGACATACCTGGTGACTGGGGCCAACTCGAATCTCCCCTTGTGTACTGTTTAATCGTCTAAGAAAGAGATGAGGTAGAGATAGAGGGACAGGGAGAGAGAGGATATTGAGCTGATTAGTTGATGAGCAGATGTCATAAGTGGTGGACTGCTGTTCTGTTTTTACATAATACATTTGTGACAAACACTTGTTTAAAACACATGCACACCAAATGCAGTCACAACCCCTCAAGGAACCTACAGTTAAATGTTTTGATTCATACCTTAAAGACTGGCATCTCTAGTTACTTAGGACTAAAATTGTAATAGTATTAAAAACCCAGATTTTTATCCTTCAGGCTACAACCTTTCAACAGCAGTTTAATTGACAGATTCTACGGTCTAAAACACTTGAAATGCTCTGACGGTACATTAAGTGCATTATTCATCTCCACCAACACAATACAATATTCATATCAATGCACAATTCACATTAATACACAAAAGAATCAGAGGTAATAGTGTGGATGTAAACCAACAGATTTAACAAAAGGTGGGGAACAGTAGAGCTGATGTTTCTCTTTGTTTCTGTTGAGGTGCATTACAAAAGTCCCCATAAGGCCAGATGATAAGCAGGGGGAGAGGAGCCCTGAAATGGCTGCTGCTACAAACCCATGGCTGTAACCATGGCAACAACAATTTAATAATAGTGTTCCGATCTCCAGCTGCAGTGGATTAAAGAAAATGACAAGATGTTCCTTTTGAAAAGCCTTCCCCGCTCTGTTGCCACGGCAACAGTGCTGATTTTCATATAGCTAGGCACAGAGCAGGGCCCAGAAACTGTCACTATGATTTGCGTCCAGAGTAACTCTCACTCCACCGCCGGGCTGGCTGCCCAAACCTGGCTGCAGTGTGAGGAGAGGTGAGGGCCTCAAATCACATCCCCCTCTTCTGGGTACATTTCATAAACAACCTCTCTCTCCCTCAAGTATAATACACTAAATTCTGACTGAAAAACACAAGCACTGTCAATGGAGGAAATTCCACACAGAAACAAATATGGAAGACGAAGACAAAATAGATCAGTGCATGTAGATAAAAGTTATTAATGCAGGCCTTTCAAAGAACCATTTAAAGTTTAAAGAGTCTAATTCTAATTCAAGGGACCTTTCAATGAAAGACATCCATATGAACAAATAGCCAGGCAAGCAATATTGTGTCTTGACTGAAACTGAATCTGCTGTTGATGATAGTGGAGAGGGAGAAATCACTCGGCTGGGTTCCTAAACATTCTGCAGGCTCTGCATTTTCTGAGGGTCTGAATTAGGTAGCGAGGCAAACAGCAGCTGTATGAAGTGATCTGATGGTTGCTGCTGTGCTGCGAGTTTGACCGAATACATCTCTCAAGACAGAAACAAGTTAACCAAATGGAGGTATACTTATAATACAAATCTGTTTTCCATTCATACAAATATAGTCAAATTTGGAAAAAGGTTTTCAGAAATACAGTGTACTGTAAACTGTAAAGTAAAATATTATACTTTGACATTTAAATGATGTACAAGCAACAAATTTTTGGAGATTAAAATTAGGTAATGAGTAGGTAATTATTAGTTGAGCATATCAAACAGTAAGTCTCAATGATAAATCTAACCTGTCCCATATTAACTTATACATACTAATATACTACAAATATTAATTTTACACTTAAAGATCCATTTAGGCTTTCTGACTGAATAATGAAGCAAGAAATTCATCTGAAGCCAACTAAAAATCCAACATTTATCAAGATTAGTCTGGCTGAAAACACAAGTAAAACAGCAACATGTGCAAACACTTATGCAAGGAACGTTCCTGGCTTGTCATCCTTTGAATCATCCTTTAAAAAATGCACTGGACGGGCAAATGAAAAATCTCAGCATGATTTTGAGTTATGACACGCATGTTAAAACGTGCAAGATGACACACAGATGTCCTTGTACATTTTTCTATTCTTCCTAAATTCATACCCATCAAAAATTTATACTTTCTATGATGGCCACAGTATTTTAAAAAAAAAGCATCAACACAACAATATGCATGTATGACCCACAGCATTTTAAAATGTATACAATAAATTGTTTCAATAAGATGGAAAACAATTATCAGGTATTTTTTTATGATCCAGCTTCACAAAGCTTTAATGTTTGTGTATACAGTAAACAATTCTAAAGTTTTAGAACAATTTAAACCATCTAAAGCTTTAATAGGTAAAGATGAGAAACAATTATCAAGCATAGTTGCTTTCCTGTCAGCTTCCTTTCATTAGAAGAGCACTTGCAGCTCGACATGTTGTCAACAGCATGCAACATCCTGCATATTTTGACTCGACCACGCGTACAGCAATCAAGCTTTGACCCGCCCCCTCCATCAATATCATCCAATCACTTCGCTGCTGTGAGACCGTCACAACATTGGATAAATACAGCGAACATCTTAACTTTGTGCACACACCTATTAAAATCACCGGAAACAGCTTTCGATTAAATGTCTGAAAGTACGCACTACGCACCCTGTCCCTCTACCTGTCATTAATTTCCTATTGTAGTAAGTTATTAAATAATACGCATCACAAAACAGAAGTCATAACCAGCTCTCTTCTATTCATTTGTCTACAACATTACCACATAAGTTACATCACCAACGAAGAACAAGTCACATGCAAACCGCTGCAGAAGCGATGTTGTTTTGTGCAAGGCACTGACATTAGCACACAGCGAATCCTGCATTAGCACGGTCGGCTAACGCTACTGACAGCAACAGATCAATACGTCGGACAGCAATGTCAACGCGATATAACGCACGACCAGTTCCTCTCTAAAGACAAACGCGGACCTCTATAATGTCAGCACTGAATATAAAGCGCGCCGATCGGTTAACAGGTGAAGGCGAGCATGCAAACGTACCTGCGCGGACTGAACAGGTCGTCCATGTCGGAGCCAGAGCTGCTGTTTTATTTTGACAGTACGGGGAATAAACTCTCCTCTCGCACCTATTTGTCTAGGTACTCAAAATGGAGGCTCGTGCATTCAGTCGGACGGCTTTTCCACCGAGCTGGTGCCGTGACCTCAGCTTTCCCGTACCGACAGACAGCACTGAGCATGTGCCGCGACCTCAGCGCACACACACGCGGAGGAATCGCAGCCCATCTCTCCGGCTCACACACACACCATGCTGCTGCATACCAAACAAGCGGGAGGAGGGAGTCGAGAGGGCGATAGACTGTGATTGAGTGGGGGACCCGTAAAGGGGGCTCTCGACCCAAGCAGTAAAGCGATTCCTGCCTGTGTATCAGCCCCAGCATCTTCTCCCCCCGAATTCCCCCCCTCTCCTCTCCACAGGCTCCTAATGCACCCCATTATTGCAATATCACATGACTATAGTAATGATTTCAACTGTAATGCTGCTTTTTGTCTGACAAGAGCAGGCTATGATTCTAATGCACAAAGGGATGGAAGATTTTCGTATTAATTTTACATTCTTCATGGACATTTATCAAATGTGTCACAGGAGGAGACTGGTGCTCATTTTGTTCTTTTCAGATATTGAAGTGCATGCGTTTGAATAGAATTAAACATGCAAACGTCATCTGCAAAAGTATCTCATCACTGGAGCCTAATGTTAAACAAATTACAATGCAGCAAATGAAATGTATGTAACTTTAATCACTCATGCACATCCTTTAGAGTTTAATGCATTAATACCACTAAAGGTTAATGAATTAATATATGAAAGACATAACCAAACCTTTCCATACAGTTTGTCATGTTTATTTTGCTTGCACTATTCTTTCTAATGTAGCATTGCATTGGGGTACATACTGTTGATTTGTAAATTATTATGATATTGAAAATTCAATAGCTTGTTTGAAATGACCACAGGTGCTTATTTGGGTCAGAAAATGAAAAAGTTATGCTTTGAATTTGGATTTTACAAAACTGTTTTTTGCTGCTTACGAATTCTAGACAACAAAAGCTGAAGACCAATAGCCCTTATCTGCACCACTTGTTTTTTCTCCCCATTCTCAAAATTATTTGTAAAAACAGTCCATTACTACAAAGAGTTACAAAAAGCCAGTATCACATGATCACCAATAATTTCCCTTTAAAATCTCACAACATGGAGACAACATTCAATAGACATCTTGAGCAAAACCTGGAAAATTGTTGTCAAGTTACACATTCATATTATTATTATTTTACTCTATAGTAACATATAGTAATAATATATTATAATAATATCACAGTGTGGCTCATTTGAAACATGGGTAAGCAGAAAAACTATTTCCTGCACTCTCAATGGTACTTGATACTTAAAACCATCATAGGTTTTTTATTTTATTTCATTATGTTTGTTATTAAACCTAAAAATTTACAATTACAGCTTAATTCCCAAAATCCTCAAAAAAGGAGGTGGAAATTAAACTCAACTCTGTCGACTGGCCTTAGATCTGTTATCAAACTGTACAATTTCGAGCAAATACAACAAAACCAGCAGTGTAAAGCCCATTATGGTTATCATAACACTTGTGTTTGTACAATATTTACAAGCTGCAGGGATCTTAAAACAGCATGCCTGGGGAGGAGGGACGATTATTGAAGTCAGAACGGCTCACCTGGTTTCTGGGTTATATCCTAAGATGTAGAAGAACGAGTCGATTCGTGCTTTGAACTCCCTGGCAGCAAATATGTCAGAGAAGTGTGAAATGTTACATTTCCCCCTGCAAAACAAAATCGAGCAAACAAACCAGTCTCATTTCAAGCTGCAAATACATTTTCACATTTACTCAAAGTAAAGCCTTCCCCTGCAACACTGATGTAGATTTGTAAGCATTTGTTCTGTTAAAGGAAGGGTAGACAATCTTTTCCAAAAACATTTTTGTTATGTTGGTTCAAAGTCTTTTCACATCCTGATAGCAACACTAAGTAAAATGGTCTAAATGTGTTTATATAAAATTATTTTCCGTGGACAGTGCAGGACCATAAAATGTTAATCTAATCATTGCATTCGGTCTGAATGCAATGATAGGATGTACTACTTGCTGGCCAAACTTATGTATTTACATATTCCCATACACTATTGAAGGAGGCATGGCTTTGGGATTGCTTTAAACCGAGGGTGGAATCTTATACTTTCAAGTCTAGGTTGCTTCTAGGTTGCTATTGCTGGCCTCTCCAAAACAGACTACCCTACCTTTAATCAGGTATAATAAGATCACAATATTCCTGTTTAATTATCCTATTCTTTAATGTCTCTTCCCTTCATCCCATTAGGCATACAAATAGTGACCGTTTCCACAGGTGCCATGTCACAATACAAGCCTACGTTTCCAAACAAGACAGAGCAAGCAATCTCTACAAATCTTGTCATTTTTTCACAATCCCCCCTTTTCAGCACTTTACATTTCAACATCAGGGTCCATCAAAATAATAGGCATCACTGTTTGTACGTTCCAAGGAGGTTCAATACAGCTTCATAAGATGAAAAGAACATGAGGTTTGGAAGAGGCATTACAACATGCTGGAGGAATTCGGCGAGTTTATCTAAAGCCCTGTAATAAGTCAAATCAAAGGACTTTCTGTGCAGCAGAAGTTGCAGCTAATTTGCCCTGAAATCAGTGGTTCAGCACTGTGGCTTAGTGTGCTGCCTCCAGATGGTTTCAGTTAAGAAAGAGGGAAGGAAAGGGGGAAAAACAACATCACATGGGTAAAGACAGACAGAGCAGATCTGGTTTCTTGACAATGAGCATGCCTGTTCTCTTTTTCCTGAGGCTCATCGCAATAACTGCTTTCGGTAATGCTTTGCATGCGGAATCACTATCAAATGGTAGTCTGTGCTGCGACAGCCACTTCTGCAGTAAACAGAGGATCAGAATGTCCATTAACAGTCTTAATGGTTAAATCCTAAAGTGTTGGTAGCTGCCAGAGGTTTTTATATGATTATAATGCACACGGGCGCTCTGTTATTAACTGTAAACCACTGCGGGTAAATTTATGCATTCTCGACCGCAGTCAGATCTAATTTTCTGTATGTGTTACCTGAGGGCAGCAGCATGATAGGTGTCCACATAGTCTGAGATGAAGAGCTCTCTGCTCTTAACCACGGGATCAGTAATAACCAGCTCTCGACCGGAGTCTAGAGAGAGAGAGAGAGAGAGAGAGAGCGCAAGAGAGAGAGCAGACACAGAGGGTGAGAGGCACTCTCTAATAAAAATGTGCACACAATAACAGCAAGCGAGACACAAAAGAAACCAGACAGATGCACTGACACATACATGGCTATAAAATGATTGTTGAAGTCATATCATAATGACAACAACAGTACTATGGCTCTTAGAAATATATAAAGTGAATAAGAAATGGTTTTCAAAGCAACAACTTGGGCCTGATCAAAATGCCCATCTGTTTACTACATTTAGACTAGAAACCTGTATGCTATTGTTTCATTTTATTGACATTTGTGAATTATAGTATACATTACATTTCATGAAAAGATCGTGAAAACATTTCAGTATTGTGACAAGCCTAGATACATTTAATCTTTGACTAATAACAGAAATTTACCGAAAGTCATTTTAATAACATCATTAGATCTGTAAAGACAGTGTTGGATGAATGTTAATAGCATACACCTTTTTGAACGTGCCTTTAATAATATACTGTTTATGTCTTTGTTCATACCTGTTGAAATGTGCCCTTTTTAATAAACCATTTATGCCTTGTTCATATTTAACATGTGCCTCATCTAAATACAATTATGTTTCTAATGAGAGCGCTAAATTTAATTGCAGAGCTGGACAGTGACAATAAATGTATTCTGTTCTATCTCTGACTAAAGCAGCAACATCTTCAGGTGGCATCAGCACCAGACCCAATGCCTCCACGTAAGTGGAGTTACTGATGCAGCAGGTGGTGGCTGCTCCTCTCCAGCTGGCTGGCAGAAATGAAGGCCTTTTTTAATGCTTTATTAGAGTGCTGTGTGAATCAAAGTGCCAAAGCCGTGGCCCGGCAGAGCCCCCAGCCTGTTATTACTGTCTGATGTGTGTATCAAGCTCAGATTTGCTGCTGATAGTCAGGAGAATGAGAGCTCGGAGGGCACATTACACTGAAAGTTATTTGCACTTCACGGCCGCTGTCGCTCTTGAGGGAGCGTTACCAGGGAAACAAGGGCAGGAGGGTGTTATTTCTCCTGAATCCTCATTTATGTGAGATGCCGTTTTCTATGAAACTTTACAAACCAATAACCAGGGGTGGTTACACAAATGATGGGGTTGAGAGGGACTCTTAAAAGAAGTTTGTGATGCGTTTTTCTGTCAGACACACACAAGCATGCGGTCTCTTACCGTTTTCATTGTTGCGGTCCTGCACCAGGTGCTGGTAGACGGAATCAGGTACCTCAGACTGGCGGTAGTACCATTTCACATTCATCAACAGATGGTCCCGTTTACTCTGGAAGGAGAAAAGAAAGAAAAACAAACCTCTGATAAGATAAACAGACATCATTTGTTTGTTAACAGCGTCGCAAATTGGCCTCCTGGCAAATGCGGGCATGCGCTGCTATTGGGTTTATAGCTGCAGCCATCCTATGCCAGAAGCCCAGGGTGAAACAAAGTCAATTAAAAAGGGATTGAAAGCATTTAATTCTTTAATGAAGTAAACAGCTCAATGGCAGTGTGGGGGGAAGGTGAGGAAATAGAGTGAAAATTTAGGCGACAGAGTAGCTCTCCCCTCTGACAAATGCACTCATTGTTTAATAAATGCAAGTTCAGCCACACATCTGTAAAAATGAGGCTATCTTTGTCTAGCCGAACACATCAAATGCCGCTCCCCTCTTCTTACAGCTGCACTTTGAACTCTGCCACCCGCTGTCCGTTCAGGGGACTGCATGCAGCGCCAGGCTCTGCAGTACCCCATAATGTCCAGCAAATGGCAGCACTGAGTTGCACGCAGACCTCCCAAAGGCACTCCAAGAGGGGCCAGGGAGAGGGACAAAAAGGGCAAAAGACTGTTTTTCTCCCCCCGACATGAAATATTTATTATCCCCTCACACAAACCCAACTGACCATTCAAACGTTTTAAAAGGACATGAAAAACAGTTCAGCAGACGTTGGCGACAAGACCCCCGGAGCTAAGGCTAGAATCACAGTCATCTTTTAACATGACTACAGATTACCACATTCCTCACAAAGGCTGAGTGTGCCACCACGCCAGCCTGGTGGAAAAAAAAATCCTGGGTGGATCAGAAAGCCAAGAGTCCTTTTTATTGGCTTCATTTCATGCAGAGCTCTGGCTTGTCAAAGGGGGGTGGGCTGGCAGTGAGCTCATTGTTAAACAATTCTGAGGCTTCTGCTACCTTCACTGAGGTCAGTGGAAACTACCAGGAGAGCACGAACGTACACGAAGCTGTGCGTGTCTTTTACTAGACAACCCACAAAGCAAAACAGAGCGACAGGAATTTTCAAACAGACTATGCTCTTTTCAAATGACCCACAAAAGTCAGTAGAAGGAAAGAATGTTTGTCTTTAAAAGAGCGGGAGTGAAACAAATCTAAACAAAACAAAAACGTGTGCCACTGTTTCTTTTTGCATGGATGAGATCTAGCGCATTCAAATGAGATTAAATGTGTCTCTGTTGGTCTGCCTCTAACTGGGCCACTTCTGCGTCTCATCAGAGGTGTTGTCGCTGCTTATTACACTGCAGATGGGGAGACAACCTGTGTTCCTCGAGGGTGTTTCAGAGCTCTGACTGCCACGCTTGAGCTGGGCTTACAAGTCATCTCTGAGGATAGAGGCTGATGGAGAACAGAACACAAAGGGAGTGGCTATGAACCCTCCCGCCTTAATCTACAGCGTCAGAAATGAATGCAAACCCCATAAAACACTGATTCAAGCAATAAAAGTTTGGAAAGAGGTTACCAACAATGCACCAACACTGCCTTGAAAAACTTCACACATTAACACAGGTCTTGAGAACAGACTTGCACCATTTAAGATATTTGTGATGTCTGAGCAGAGGCTTATTTGCTTAAAATGTATACAACTGAAATGATCGCATGCGGCTGCATCTTGCGACCTTTCCCTTTACTGCTCTGGAGCTGGAAATGACTGTTTCATTATCAGACCCTAATTATGTTTGCATGTTACACTGAGCAGATCACCACGCAGAATCAAATTATCAAGATAAGCACTCTGAGGCAGAGAGAGGCAGCCGAATGGAGCCCATTACAATCACAATGCTGAATTGATTAGTGACATTCCACACAGCATTCCCGCCCTCCCTCCCTCCCAAGTCTCGCCTCATCTGGCTGATCCTAGTACAGCTCAAAGCTGCTTCTCCAAACACATGACTACTGGAGGGGCCCGCCAGCTCACTTATGAACTGCATTGCTGTCAGCAAAGGAGATACTAAAGTGAGAAGTTTGGCCACCAGAAAAGCCTCACAAAGGAAGTGGTCGTCTGCCTGCTGTCTCCTACATTCTACAATGACTGTGCTTGTTCTTTTGTTTAATGGGAAAGCTCTAAACCTGGGAGTCAATAAGGTAATTCAGAGTAATTACCCCCTCCACCCAAGTCACAATCAAATGATTTTTCCTCGTTTCTTCCTTTTTCTATACACACACACCTACCTATCTAAATGGGGCCTTCCAAAGACTTCTATTGTTTTATACACAGCTATAAACAATATAACCCTAACCAACACTCTAACCCTAACAAAGAACTGTCAGCATTTTTATTATTTTAACTTTTTTACTGTATTTCTATTAAGTTTTGAGGAATGAGGTTCCCCAAATGGGGTTTTGCTAATTTTTGAGTACAAATTTGTCCCCAAAGTATACGGTTGTGTACCCCCCCCCACACAGATAAAAAAAAAAAAGGTATATAAAAATAACAATGAATGGTGATTATATAAAATAATTTGTCACTAATATTTCTATTACGTGCGTGTTTTGTTCAGTTATATTGTTCAGTTTATACTCCAAGAACTGGCGAATGTGGTTTACAAATTTTGTTCAGCACTAATTTTGTGGGTATGTTTGCACAGCTACCTGATTTGCATAATTCACAGAGACAGCACGAACAATTAAGCACCTCAATGATCCTAATATGATATTGTCTGTTGCGCTGTATCAAATCAGGATGCGCATCGTATCCACAGGACACAAGCGCAGCCTGAAGGGGGCGGTACAGAGAAGAGAGAAATGACAGAAACATGGGAGAAGAAGCAGGGCCAGACAAACACAGTGTGCATTACTAATTACAGCAGTCAGTGTAAGTCCAATGAGAATGCTGAAGCTGGACTTTATGAGTCTGGTTGGGACTGTAGTGCCAGAGGCTAAACAGAGGAGGGTGGAGTCTGTTCCAGTTGTGTTACACAGTTTCCACTACCAGCTCCAACAGCTGGGGTTCCTACAGAGAGCTACTGGCTAATAATAACCTCATGTGTGGCAGACATCAGAGAGAAAGAGTGTGAGGACTATTCATTAGTGATGCGAGAATTAAAGAGGTGCAGGCTCCTGAGCCACGCTTGGACGAAGAACCGAGGCGGTAATGAGAAGAGAATTACATGAACTGAATGCTTGCACACACAGTTTGAATTAGTCACGGTTTATTACATGCTATTGCTGAAGGTACCAACACAGAGACAGCGGCCATGGCAGAACCTCCCACCAGTGACCTGATGTTCCTGGCTGACATTTTACATAGCTAGTCTCTGTCTGTTTAGTGTGATCAACAGCAGCACTGTTGGCTGGTCTTATCTGTTAACATAGGTAGCCTTACACGGTCACACGGCTTCCATGTTAACAGGAGATGGTTTATAAAATAACCCACAGCCAGGGCCCTCACACTTTCTTCTCATATAACCAACCCACAGCTAAGCAAAGCCAGACGCTTCAGCTCTCCACCTAGTGCACATTAACAGGAAATGTGTGTTTATTTTTGAACTTTTATGTTGTGCTTTTCTGTCATGCAGCTCCAGAACCCTGTTTGGTTTCCTCTTGATAAACCAAGGCTAAGCCGACCACCATGCTAAAGTGCAGGAACTGAAGAAAAGCAGGACTTCTCGCTTCCTAAAGAAGGTGGTGATGGGAAATGGTTTCTTGTAACGGAGAAGGCTTTAGCCCTGATCGTGTTGCAGGAAAGGCATGTCAAGAATCTGTGCTAAAATTCAGAGCAAAGCATTGAGTGCGAGCTTAACAACCTGAAAGGAATGTCTCATATAGGTTAAAAAGATCATCCATAAAGATTAATTTGTGATGGCAAATACACACTGTTAAATTTCAAACACTGGTGTAACACTCTGTCTGTCTGTCTCTCTCTCTCTCTCTCTCTCTCTGTGTCTCTCTCTGTGTGTGTGTGTGTAGAACGCTGTGTTTGTGACATCAGGGGGACAGATCTATGAGCTAATCTTCTCTTCAAACATGATATGATTAGTGAGGAGCAGGCAGGCAGGAAGGGCTCGCTCTTCTCACACATGATGGATGTGTCCGAGACTGTTTCCGCCCAATGCTCGCTAGCTCTCTCTTTAACTGCCTCTCAGACACAGACCAGACACGGCCCTCTTTATATACACACACAAGCACTTCCATCTGGACCTCAGCTCACAGCTGTATGTGCGTGAGTGACAAAGAGAGGAAAAACACATCCCTATAAGTCCTAAAAGAGCCCTATGAACAAAACCGTCTCATGAAGAAAAACATGTAGCCTTCCCTGTGTGGGCGTTCTTTTTAATAACAAGAAAGTGTCTATATAAACCTAACACATAAACAGCTGCAGAGGCATGAGAGAGGAACATCCAGAGAACATTCACAGCACTCCCCCTCTCTCTCTCTCTCTCTCTCTCTCTCTCTGTGCTGCACTGATTTATAATTGTTTTAACATGTAAACATGCACTGAAATTGTTCTTCAGTGTTTTAAAAATATGATTGCCAACTTGAACTTTAAGACACCTGCGTTCTGCTCCATGTCTTTTGAAAAAACAGTTTTACTAAAGTAACCATAGTCCAACTACAGTATTCGCTACAGTAACCACTGCTTTACCACTGTCTCACCTTAGTAATTGCACTTTAATCATCGTAACAACTGATGATTAAAGATGACAAAAAAGTTATTGTACCTAATCATTTGTAGTGCAACTACAGTATAAAATTGCTAAGAAAGTTACACTACAGTAACAGCTTTTTTTTTTAGATCTAACTTTTTTTAAACGCAAGAATGTGTCTGGTGACTTAGTGCGTCTCACGAGTGATCCAGTTCAATCCTCCCTTTGGCTCAAGCTGTTTTTGTTTGAAGGAGAGCAATTGTGCTGCCCTGCCACTGTCAGACTGAAACTAATAATGGTAAACAAGTGCTGATGACATGTTTCTCCCCTGCAAAGCCTGTGTACAGATTACTCCTCCGCCTGTCTACAAGAACAAATGGAGGGAGGGTGGGAGAAGCGGGCGGGAGTCACAGCTGTGATGCCAGCACAGTCAGGACCTTTATGCTGCTGAACACCAGGCGCCTCTCTCTCTCCCTCTGCTGTTTAGATATTAAATCTCCGCTCCTTCTGAACAAAGTCTGCCCATCTGTCAGCCACTCTCTATATTGGATTTGATGAGCATTAGGCAGTTCAAAGGGGGAGATTTTTAGTGTAACAAAACCAGGATAAAACCGCACCCCCATCACCACCACGCGACAAATCTACACAAACAACCCGTGTTTCAAAACCTAGAGAGCTGTCTACCTAGACACCGTTTTAAAACATCAAAGTCTGTTCCAAAACGTAGGCAGCAACATTATGTAGTTAAGATACCTCGTTTGAGCCAAATCCCAAAATGTATTTTTTATTCAACACTGAAAATGTACTCTTACCCAATCTTTGTATGTACCACATATTTTTATGCTTATTGAAACACTGTTAGCGTATGCCAAACTTTGTTGAATTCACAAGCATGAGCTGTTCTTGTCTTGACAACTATTTTAAACTGCAGAGTTGCTAACTATAAAGGGCATTCAAAATGAGTCGCTTATGAGTGTTTATTTTTATTAGCATGCTGTCTTAGAAGGCAGCTGCTTATGTAGGCAGTAGACACTAGATTTTGAAACAGAGCTTTGAGCAACTTTATCCATTTTGCATGAATGCATATTGGGAGCCAGCTGTTATCATACATTTCTGTGTATTCTGTTCTGGGTGTACAAATAACATTAATTGAGATATCTCTGCTACTGCTGCATCCACTAGACCCGTCACTCTGCTCGCACTCCAAAACAAAGCACTTAAAACACTCAACTCTCAGCTCTTCACATAATCTCCATGTCTATTTCATCGCCCTGATTCTTGATCTCATAGGCTATTTCCTGTAGCTGGACATTTGGGGAATATCACATCAGGTGTGTTTGATATGAAGAGGCAGTGGCTGTGATGTGTATCACAGCGTGTATTGGGTTGCTACACACAGCAGGTGTGGCTGCCTCATTTCCCCTCCCCCTTTTCTCTTTCAGAACAGTTTCCCCCCTATTGAATGAAATGCTGTGGGCTGGACATAAAAGAAAGGGGTGGTCCCCGAGACATGATTGACAGCAGTCTCCAGGCAACAATAGGTGGAAAATGTGTTAATATTTAAACGCTTGTTATAATGTTACAATGAAGGAAAAATACAGTTTTTCCTTATTAAGGGGCCAATGACAGTACAGCTTGCTGAAACAGAAAGTAACTAAGATTAAAGAGAAAATTATTCAAATGCACAAAATAAATGATTTTATCCACAAGAAAACAACCTCCTTAGCATACGAGCAGACTGATAGGATGCCCTCATTGTACTTTATAAAAAAAAGACTATTTCCCGCCTTCTTGTTATTTCAGTGTAATCCAGACAATAGCAGGAAATGAATGGTTATAAATACAACCATCAATAACACTCTAAATTACAAAGGCTCACAAAATGCTTTCGAAGCAAATGGTGTTTACTGCGCCACTGCTGAATCCACAGCGCCATACAAAAATAAATTGTTTTACCGGAGTCTGAATTGAATGTGATGAGATAAACACTGGATACCATGAAATAATACAAAGGCAACAGACAAACATCACGGCTTTCTTCCAATCATTTAGTGGCTAATTCAAAGAGCAGCTGCTTTATCTGTACTTTAACTGCTGTTGAATCCATTGCCGACATTTAGATTTGACCCAATCCTTCATCTTGTGTAACATCTCATCTAAAACCTGCCTGTGCCAGCCCTAAATGGCTGCTGACAGTGTAGATTTATAGACTAGAGCACTGCGACTTACAGAGGAAAATGCCTGTGAGCTCAAGGGACGCCAGATCTGTGTTTCTGACCTCGACGGTCACTGTCGTAGTATAAAGTTACTCTATAATTCTACAGCTACCCTGACACAACCTTGTCACACGGCCGGTAAGATAATGTACTACAAGAGCATGAGGCTGGTGGAACAGCCTTCCAGAAATGTGAAACATCTCCAAACATTTGAGCACAAAGGCAAAACACATGAGCCTGTGAGCTTATCCAGCCCTGAATCTGTAGAGAGTGCGACTGATCCGCCGTCGCATGAGCACCAGGCTGGGTTTAGCCTTGAGTCTCTGCTCATGTCTCTGCACTTCCTGAATGAAAGGAGAAAGAGAGCGAGACAATGTGCTGCCTTGTTAGTGTGGCCTAATGACTGGGTCGTTTCACTCGCTGGGGAGGGGAGCAGCCATGCATTCATAGATAAACACAGACAGGATCATGGTGGGGTGAAAAGGGCTGAACCACAGGCAATGGCTTCTCCATGGCGACTGGCATTAATATAAGCTTAATGGAGAAACAGTAGCTTTGTTCCAAAATATGGTGAGTTGCTTCAAAGCTGCTGCTTTATAACGTTGACGGAACCTCATAAGTGACTGATTTGGAGGACTCGGCATTGGCATCAAAACACATCACACATCTGCTATTGACTTACAACTGATTTTAATACAGGCAACACAAGAGGAACAATGCAATACAGTGCAAATAAAAAGCATAAATAAATACAGCTGACTCAAATTTAGAGTAATATAGTCAGTTCGTGATTATTTTAAACTGCTATTTCAAAGAAATATTTCTCACCATTTTTAGATTTTGCATAGCATGTCGCAATGCATTATGGGATTGCCTTCTCTGTAAAGGCACGTGACAGCGCTTTAGAATTCAGGCTGCATATGTTGTAATGTTGTTGTCTAGCTTTGGAACAGTCTTTGTATCTGAAGCATGCTTATGATGCCTTAAAACACTGGATTTGTAGGCAGCTCACTGGATTTTGGAATAGTGTGCGCATTTACGAGACTGATGTATAAATGAAACAAGTTGTAGGGCCTTTACGTTAGTATACAAAATACAGACAGAGAGAAAAATGGTGTGTGTGTTTAAATGCGAACCAGGCCCGGCTGGCTGGTTAATCCCAGCATTGAGGCTGCAGCATGGGCCGCTGAGCAGTGCCGGGTGTGATGGAGCACAGTAATGGAAGGCAGGAAATGAGAAGTCTTGGTTAAGCCACGGCTAATCGATCAGTGTGTTCGGGCTGCAGTGAGCCAAGCTGATGCAGGGAAAAGCGGCTTGCAATATGAGACTCTTCGATGCTGTGCTCTGATACAATGCTCTTCGTTCTAGTGTTTTTTCTGCTCAAGCTCTAATTGCGCTGGTGACTCACTTTAGCCCTGATTATTTGATTGGGCTGATTACAGTGCTCACCTTTCATTGGCTAGTGTACATGTGGCTCAGCAGTCTTGGATTAATTACAAGAAAGGGATTATTCTGACTTTTTTTTATAAGTGGGTTTAGGGGAGACAAAGAGAACTGCTTTAACTGTTCCTAGATAAGTCAGCTGAGAAGACAGCGGTGTCTGAGAATATATATGAACACTGTAGCTCTGTTCCAAATCCTAGGGAGTTGCCTACATAGACAGCTTTGTAAGGCATTACAGACACACTTTAAAAGACAGCTGTTCTAAAAGGTAAGCAAAAACATCATGCTGTTTTCTTATACACCTTGCTTTGACCAAAATGTAAGGCAGCATCGCATGTGTCCATTGATGAGAAGGCAATCCCACAATGCAATGCTCAGTGCTAAAATTTCATTCAAACCTAAAAAATACAGGTAAAGATAGTAAGAAATTAATGAATTTGACATGCACGATAATATTATAACACAACACATAACACTGCAGAATGCAAGTCAGTTACTCAGTGGTACTCTTTCTGTTATGATGTCATCAAAGGCAGTTCATGTAGGCAGATAACAAGGCAGCCCACTAAGTTTTAAAACAGAGCAGTCAAGACAGAGATAAAAAAAAAGGCAGAGAGGCAAAGACAGAGATGCAGTTCCTTACAATGCCACTCAGCAGGAAGTGGTCTTCACCAAACACACAAGTGTAGTATAACATCAAGGCAAGACAAGAGCTCTATTCCGTTCTGACTTCTGATTCATCACACACACACAGGGCATCTCACCAAGGCCTTTTTCTAAACAACCTCAACAAATATTTAGTTTGTAATATCTCATGCATAAAGGAGCCAAAGCGTTTGACCAGCTGGCAGAGGGAAGGATCTCCACACTGATCCAGATCACGCATTTTAAGACATGGGCAAACACTCAACAATCTAGAAGAAACTGCAGTGTGAGGTTCTTAAGATGAGAGCTTGTGCTCGGACAGACGGTAAACTAACCGGCCTGTGACATGCCAGCTGGAGCCCCGCCCTCTGGCTCAACATTACCAATGACAAGCAGTCATATGAGCACACAAGACAATACAAATTCAATAATAAATCTGAAGTCACTATCAAATGCCTCAAGTAGACAGTCGGGCACGCACGTTCTCTCATTCCACATACATTTAGATTTTAATGAGCGTGTGTACGCAGCTGAAACAGCCCCCTGCATGGCGGAGGGGGAGGAATAAAGAGGAACGCCACAGGAAGCTGCTTGTCTGTGCTCCAGACTGTCAATCTGCCAGAGGAGCTCTGCACTACAGGCATGAGGAGAGATCATCTGCCTTCTCCAATCCCTCCCTGTTCTCTTTAATTACACACACGCAGCACATACGCCCGTATACGCGCCAATCGGAATTAACGAGAAAGAGGAAACGAAGCAGATCTCCTTGAAGACGTGCGCAGCTTTTAGAGTCCAGGGAGGGTGTGCGAGAGACGCCGCAGACAGGGAGTTACCGGCCTGAGCTCGATGTCAAGGAGAAGAGGAGATAAGTATCTCTCTGTGGAGGAGAGGACAGAGGAGATGAGGAGAAGAGGAGGAGACTGGCAGCTTGAGTTCAAGGGTTATGGCTGACTCTCTGGCTGTGGTTTCAATCCCAGCATGCCATCTTTCAGCTGTATTTCAATCCTTCCACGCATATACCAGCAGCCACCAATTCACTTCTTTGTTATAGAAAGCCTACACAGTCCTGCCAGATAAGAGCTGAGGTCAATCTAATTAGATGTAATGGGTTGCTGCACGCACACACACGTACATGCAGGCGTAGAGCCACACTGAAAATTTCTGGTGCTCAATTTTGCAGTAAAATGTGAGCATATGGTCGGGGGAGGGCTGCAGAGACTTCAGCCATTTGACATTTTCATCAAGTACCGTGGTACATTCAGAGTAAACTGATATCTCAATTGGCGGAGCGCAGTACTGGCCTCTACCACTAAGCTAATGTCAAATCAAGCTGGTGCGGAAAATGCACCAGGTTCACCACATCAAACCAGATTAGAATGAAAACAAGAAACGCAATGTCTGTGAGCATTAACGTCTGTCGAGATGAAGGACGAAGAAAAGTGGGGGTGACAGCTAAATGTGGTCTTCTGCCTGGGTGTGTGTGTGTATGCGAGAGAGGGGGTGTAGTTATTGATAGCGCCTTGCTCGGTAATGCTGCTCAGAATCATTAGTGCAGCAGTCGGTAAATTATCCCTCCGCCTTTGTACACGTGGGTCCGCCCACATCGTGGCAACCAATCAGCTTCCAGCTGGCTGACTGACAGCCCCACGCAGCCAGTGTTGGAGTGGCAGGGAGAAGTGGTGAGGTGATAATCCACTATCAGAGCTGCCTGTGTATGATGACTGAAAAGCACTGTTTGTTTGCAAGCCTGTGGAGATTTGCAACCATTTGAACTGCCCCTCCCTGCATTTGTTTTCTTTCTTGCCATATTTTTTCAACCTTTCTCTCTGCCCATGTAGAGCTGTACTGCTGTGTGCATGGAGGACATTTTCCAACCCACTGTGATGATATTGATTGCACAGTCTCCCCTGATTGCAGCTCTGAAGTATTGACCAGTCGGCTCCCTGAGAAGCAAACAAACACACATGTACAACACACACAAAGTGTGTGTGTGTGTGTGTGTGTGTGTGAGTGATTACACGCTGTCAAGCCTCACATCGAAATGCTCCACATGGAGGGTGTAAAAGCCCACAGCTCCTGCTCTTTTTCACATCGGGTCTACGCATTGGTCATTGGCAGTCAGCAGCATGTGTCCTCTGCCTCTCTCATTAACCTTATCTTCTTATCTTACTTTTGGAAACAACTTTACACTTCACATACACAAACGCTCTTTCTCTGGCTTAAGAAAAGTGCAGTTGAGACAAAAATGTTTTGATCACTGTTATCTGCTCGCTCACAGTCCCTCCACAATGGGTCTGATCTAACGGCTCACACTCCACCCTAATGCACCACCACTGCCATTACCCACAATTCCACAATAGAGCTCTGCTGCTCTCTAATTACACCTGCATCTCTGTCCAATTTCCACCCCCCCAAAAAAACGAGAGAGTTCTTTCACACTCTGGCTTCAGCACACTGGTGGCTATAAAATAACTATAAAATCTGCAGCAAATTCATAATACAGGGTTAGCTGTGGGCAAATATATAATAGGAAACACATGGTCTGACACGATATTGCTTTAAAGTCAACAAAAAACAAAACAGACTATGTAAGTTCTTTGTTTTTCTGCCCATTTCTTAAACTGTAATTGTTCATGTTGACTTTAAATGCAGAATTTTCTGCCTTGAGATGTAGTGGCTCCTCTCATCTAGGAAGAGCAGATAAATTTACCTTTACATTTATTCATTTAGCAGATGCTTCTGTCCAAAACGACTTAAAATGAGAAAAAAATCTCATTGAAGAAAATCACAATGCCGTGTTTTGCTACAGATCACTCTAACTACATACCACATTAAATAATACACAGTACATCAATCACACTGCAGCATAAAAGACAATATTAGCCAAGTGTATGTGCAACTGTATAATTCTTTTGGCTTGTCTAAATTTTCATGTTTAAATGTCAACCTCCCACACACAGTAAAGATCTGCTGTTCTCTAATGGCTGCCGGCGAGAGCAGTTTGACAGCTTTGGCTTAGATCGTTACAATGTGTCGATGCCCCGGATCGCAGGAGACTACGAAGTGCACTCGCCCCTCTCTGCGTTCGCCTTCTCTTCTGTAAACCTTTATATACACTAAAACCCCTTTTGTCTATTCAGCCGTAGCGGTGAGGAGAGAGATAGTTAAAAAAAAAGAGGCAAGGTTGAAGCCATAAACCCCTGATATTATGCTGCTCTGGCTACCACTTGGCATTTAAATGCCATTTGTGGCAGCAAACAGTTCACACTTAATTACAGCAGGCAGGCAGCTGTAGCGGCCAGCCTTTCCACACCGAGGCAAGCCGAGCCGCCAGTGCCGGCCCTTTCAACTTCCCATGCTGCTAAAAGAGAGCTCACCTTTTAAATACTAAATTGGCCCACTGCTCAGAACATCTCAGCGAGGGTTTCCCAGCTTCTGAGATGTTGGCTAGAGCCTCCGTTCTTCAAACACTCTACCATCAGCCTGTCCTGCTGCCCCAGCGGTGGATATAATCAATTGGCCTTTATACAGCACCATGAGCTCTGTCTTTGTGTGTGTGTGTGTGTGTGTGTGTGTGTGTGTGTGTGTGTGACACTGAAGTATAGATAGAGGCCTCCTCTGTGCTCTGAACCTGCTTGGATGATGTGCTGCACAGAGACATTACAAAGGCTTCTCTGCCACTATCACTCTGAACTGACCTTGGAACAGCAAAGGAAAGGGGAAAAAGGCCAAAACGTAAACATTTTAAAGAGGTGCGCCATCAAAATGACAGCAGTTTACAACAGTGGCTGACTCACAATGATCTTAGGCATACACATCAACAGCCTCTAACATGACAGATTCATCTCAGCATTAGCTAGAGAATTCTGTGGTTTTTATTTAATCATTTATACACTAATGCATAAAAAAATATAAAGTGGTAAAAGTAGCAATACAACATTGATATAAATACAGCTATTCCTGATATCATATCAACACAGCCTGAGTAACTACAACAAGCTCAACTAAAACATAAGCTGATTTCCTTTGCCTGTCAAACAGCGGTTCAGGAAACACATTCATCTTATCTTTAGTTGAGTATGTGCAAACCTTGCCAAAACAGGCGGGACTCAGCCTGTCCTGCATCAAGCTGTGAGAGAAATCATCACATCTAAATTGATTAAAGCTTTATTAGGAAATCACCAAGGCACTGTCACCTGATGAAGAGCTCATGCATCTAGAGAAAAGACATCAGTTTTGTATTAATGCCCATCTCATTCATTCTCACACACTGCCCTAATCTCTGCCCTGCTTTTCCTCCATATCAGCCACTAATCCAGCTCTTATAATGTGCTTGGCATTTCCTAACACGCGAACAACCTCAGCCCACTCACTCCTAAACCATCAGGCCAGAGAAACAGACAGTTCAAGGCCAAAGCTGAGAAACACTTCACCTGCGAATGCAGCACAGAGGACAGATATTCTGTTGTGGTGGCGTAGGTCTGCGCGGCACGCTTATTTTTGAGTGGCACTGGAGATGTCTGTAGAGAGCATTCGTGTCAACTGCACGCAGACACACTGGGGTCTTAATCTGTCTCGGCTAGCGGAGTGAACACATACATTGACACAAGCTCCATATCACCTTCCAGGCAGGTCTACACATTAAATCAGCCTATTTCATCTTCAGCAGTGGGGAAGAGTGGCATGTATCTCCCTAGTCACACGGATCAGCACTGGACACGTGTGTCCACTGCAAGGAGGCCATTACAAATGGAGATCGCCTCCTCTTCCAGCATGCCCACAGGCAGACGTTTATCAATACTGCCAGCCAGCGACAGAGGCTTTTGGAAAAGAGTCGGTGAGAGAAAAAGAAAAACAAACATTCTCCACATGTAAGTGTGCAGAAAATGATCTGGTGTTCTTTCTTTCTATCTCATTACGTTTTCTTAAAGCTATAAAGAGCCATTCTGCTACAAATGGCCGAGGCATAACGGCGATCTATAAATGGGATGTTAAGTTAAATAGCCCAAGGTTAGAGTCTGAGAGAGCCCGAGCACTTCATTGCCCTCTGTATTGTTCTTTCCAGAGCGCAGATGAGTCTGGTCGTGGTATCAAGCAGCGTTTATGTAGATGAAAGTAATGAAAACAAATAAAACATTTAGGTCTTGATAAGAATCGTTCTCTGGCAACTCTGCTGCCTTCTGCCAGAACCTGCTGTAATTGAAGATTGCAAATTCATTTCTAGAAATAATCCGTTTTGCATAAAAACAGCTAACCATGCTCAAAAGGTTTGTGAAAATCAATTGAAACGTGTGTACCTCAAATTAACACAAGGATGCTTTTTCCGCCCAGTACTTGCCTTGACATTTGAGTGCATTGTGAGTTTCAGTGCTTCCCTCATCTGTTTTTGCACACAACAGGAGAACATGCAAGAAAAATGTAGCAGAAAGTTGCACTAAGTTCATGGTGCAGCTAAAGAAAATTCCCTATAAAATAAAGACAGCATCCATTAAAACTAGTGGGTTTGCAGGCACCTTCCACACCCACCCCAGTACTGCCAATACACAGTCTAACAGGGCTTTTCAGTAGACCTGCTTAATCACAGCAATTGTATGCACCAAAACACACACAATATGTCTGGGACATGTGAGCATCTGCCTACAGGTGCAAAACTGCAACCCAAGATGCTAAAATTACCTTAAGTCTAAGTGCACAGCACTTGCACAGCATGGCCTATATTAATCACAAAACACAACCGTGATAAAAATGACGATAAGTCAAGGTTTAACTGCACAAAAAAGGCAGGGGAAGAAAAACTGAGGCGTGACGATGGAGAGCAATGGAATTTTCTAGCGTTTTATATTTCCCATCCTCCCCAGGCCCAAGCGCCCTCCCACTCCCTCTACAGTTTTTTTCTATGAAAGCTAATTTGCAACATGTGTTCTTTAATGGAGAGAGCCACCCAATGGAAGCATGTGAACTCGACACCGCTGTAAATCTGCACTTCCACAGCTTTTTTTTTATTGGCATGTCACACTTTGGACAAGCTGGAAATTACACTAGGTGAACTGAGAAGCAGTGCCGAGACACTCGAATGGCGAGGAAGAAAAAGGAAGAGAGAGAGAGAGACAGAAACAGAGAAAAAGAAAGAGAGAAAGGAGGATCCAATTACATGGCAGCCAGGCCAAGCACGTGTGTTTGGAGAACAGGATTGGTGCAGTAAATACTGGCCACACAAAGACTGTGTATGGCACTTTGTTGGCTAATACACAACAATAACCAAATTTCTGGATTACTTTGAGGCAAATATCAATTACAGTGGTTTAGTTAACAAGAACAGGAAATCCACCTTGGGAATAAAAACGACACCGGCGTTTGGGTGGAGGTTTGGAAATACAATTTATCTGTGTTAAGAAAAACCCTTTCAATTTCATCTGCCCTATAATCTTTGTGGGGGGGGTGAAAAAAATCTATTTCAAAACATCAAGCCAAATTTTCAATAGTAATTAAAATCCTGAGGATGACATCAATGCAATAGTTGTTTTATTACACTGATTGTGAAAGTGTAAACATTCCCTTCGTGTTGGTATCTGTGTTTTTTTTCTCTTTGACATCAAAGCAGACAAAAGATAGAGCAGCTTGCCTTTCCTTTTTCCCAGATGAAACGGTTGGGTTGAATGCCAGGGCTCAGCGTTCCCAGCTTCAGAAGCTAGTGAAGACATCAGAAGAGGGAATTTGCCTGTGATGTGCCAAAAAACGCCATTGTGTCTCTGCTGCGAATTCCGCCAATTCAAAACGAGGAAAGTGAAATTAACATAGCCGTTCCTGCGAGACCCAAATGATTTCTAATGCATAAAAATACTTGACAAATACCCACCCCGCCACCAGCACGGCGGTCCGGGAAGGGAAAGCCGCGATAATGAAACGTGGCGAGAAAGGCTCCGTTTAATAATTTAGTCTTGCCGTCAAGGAGCTGCTATTGATTGTGCTTTCAGGTATCTTATGAAAATGTTATCTCCTGCCTCTCAGTCTCAACGCTCCATCTGGTAATGTAATCACCACCCGGAGCACCCGTACCCCACTGTTGACCCCGCACGCCTCCATTCTGATTTTACCTCTAGTTCTCCTGTATACCTTCTCCCCTTGGCCACACAGCTGGTTTCCATAGTAGCGTTTACTGAAAAGCAAAGAGCTGTTAAGAGGATAGGGAAAGAGAGAAAGAGTGTGTGTGTGTGTGTGAGAGAGAGAGAGAGAGATGTGATGTGATCTTGATCCTGAAAAAGATTCTTGATCTTTCTTTGATTGGGTGATGTAACCAGACTGTTCTTCTCTCTGCCTTTTTCTATTATTGGTCTACCATTGTTTCAAAGTATACATTTGAATAGCTTCGAACGCTGTCTGGTGTGCCTGTGATTACTATCTGCATAAATGCTCTCCTATGGAGATGAACTAGAAAGTGTTTTTTTAAAAAAGCACCAAAAGACAAAACCGATACAAACAGAGCTTCAATTGGTTTTGGAGTGATGCCCATTTGGAACTAGCAACAGGCTGGGCTATGTGTATTTTGCACAGTGCTAAGTACCTAATGTCATTACCACCAGCAGCATTAATGCTTCCTTTAGTGGAATTTCAAGTGTACTGGAGGGAGAGAGAGAAAACGAGCCCCACACTTCATTCAAGAACATTAATCAAAACGGCCATTAAGTTGCAGCATTTCACAGCAGATTTACTTACAGTGGCTCAAATGCTTAAAGGGCTGTGCAGTCAGGTCTGCTGAAATGAACTGTAGCAATGAATAATTTGAGGGGACAGCGTTGCAACATCAAAACAATGAAAAGACAATTCACAATATCATTTAAATTTATAATTACAAAGGGGTGGGGGGGGGGTGCTGTGCACAAAAAATGGTGCCCCTAATTACTTCAAAGGCCATTGGGGAGAAGCGCATGTTTTAGCATGTTTAGCGATGCTGCTGCTGAATTTAGAATTGTGTGTGATGTCATCCTGCTTGCTTGACAAAAGGGAGCACCCCCACAACTCCCTCAGCACCAAATGCTCACTGCAAAACCTGTAGTCACTCTGTTTTCCCGGCCTGCTCCATACACGCTACCCTGCAGACAAAGTGCAAGCAGGGATATTTCAATCACGCGTTCCCCGAGCGGAGGGTTCTGCGACGCTGGTTCTCTAGCTGCCAGCAGAGCCTGCAGCCGGAGGCACTTTTTCAGCAGGACCAGGGAGCAACACACAATAACCGCACAACAAAAACCTGGGGGCCACTTGTGAGCAATGCACCTTTACATATTTATGCATGCAAATGTGCCGGCTCATTTTCATCAGCTGAGCAGGCAGAGGAGTGATGGGGGGTGAGGTGGTGGTGTGGGCGAACACATCAAGTGTAACACTAGCAGGAGGGAAAGAAAAAGAGGGAGAGAGAGAAAACGCAAAGCCACCCGTGTCCACGCAGCCGCTCTTAATGACTGCAGGCTCCCTGATGTAAAGATGGCAGCGGCTGCTGCTTCGCTCAATAAATATTAACAAGAATGGCGACTGATGGCGCTGCTCACTGATCCATAATTGCATTTCAAAATGCTGGAGCTCTAGAGAGGGGGTGGAGGAGATTCTGTTAGGGGGGAAATGTGTGTGCAAGGCAGTGACTCTTGGACTGATGAGGCAAACTACATCCCACCCACCCCAGGCTGGATGAGGATTTAATCAGAGCTGCAGTGGGCATTTAATAGAGACACTGGCCATTATTACACTTCTAATATTATACAGGCTATTTAATTTCTTCTCCAGTTTAGGTGGATGCAGGGATGACAGATGCATTGCATGCGCAAGACTATGTCTATATTAGTACTAACACTCTTATTTGTGAGATTTGGTGCTGTTGGCTTATGGGTTGGAGAAATAACCACAGGAGTATTGCGTGCGGTGTGCACGCATCTCTTCGTAAACCCACTTTTATGACCACTGATGCATGCATGCACATATATTTGCATCTTCATGAAGGCATTTTAATTAAGGCTTTGAATCATTAGCTTTTGAGGGCTCAGAGATAAGCACAGAAAGCATTCGGAGTGAATTACACAGGGAGAGCATTTGCATCCCATGAACGCAGGATCTATTGCATTTAATTCTGCTTTGGGAGGGTGGGCACTGGGTTTATCAAACACTTAAACCACATGTCCTCATCAACAACTGCATCTGCATTGCCGATAATCAATAGCCTACGTTACCTGCCATTTCACAGCTAGACTGTGAAGCACGGGTCAATGCAGGGCCAGTTCAAATTGCGGCGTCCTTGCCATGTACTGGGCTACTGTTTCAAGTGAATCATTAAGGGACTATGTATAGCCCAGCTCAGTGAGCCAATAGTGTGTGGAAACGCTGCATTAAAAGGCCCAGGCAGAACCTACAAACTATTTTCTATTACAAGGCTAGATTAAAACATGGTACAATGTGTTCAACAGAGCTGGGAGTACTAGACTATTTATAGCTAAAAGCAATCAATCAAATTAGACAAAATATGTAATTAAATACAGGAGGCGGAAAATGCGTAAAACTTTGCAGATTTCTGCAGCATCAGAATGCCCATTATTCTCAAAGCTTCCTGAAAAGTACTGCGTGCACAGCTTGGCATTAGTCACATCGTTCTGTGTTGACACTTCCACAAACCTTCAGGAAGTCATATACAAATGTTACCCAGAAAAACAGGCTTAAGACATTTAAACAGAAAGCCTGTTTGCGATTTCATGCATTTTCACTCCGTATTGCTGTGCTTCACTGGAATTCATGTGTTCTTTCTGATAATTGTATTGTACATCACACCTAATTAAATGTCCATAAGCACCAATACAGCAAGAAGAGCAGGGCATTTCTGCCTGCGGCCGAGCCCCCAGAGGCAGGCAGCAATCACTCCATTAGAGGCAGCGCTGTGCTGCAGCTGAGCTGGCCAATATCAGCAAATTAGTTTAGCCACAGGGATGGGGGAAGGGTGCCACGGTAACACACCGACAACAACAGTGTCAGTCACCGGGCATATGCAGCCAGCCCAAATTAACAGGAGGAAGAAGCGAGAGAGGCAGACTGAGACAAAGAGGCAAGACATGGAGACTGTGATTGACTCGCAGGGAAAGACTTGTGCTGTTTATGATCGATTCGGTGGTGAATTGTCTTTGTGTCTGAGCAACCCCTCAGAGATCTCTCTCTCTCTCTCTCTCTTTTTCTTCCCAATGTCTCAAGGCTCTGTTTCCAGCCAATCGAGTGTCAACACGATTCGTTCAATTCCTGCACTGAATCACTGTATAACCCAGAACCTGTTTTCCCTATTAGCAACAGATACTTAACTGAACATGTCGCTCTCATCACATTAATAGCACTGTACGTCTTATGTGTGGCACTAATGGGTCGAAGCTGAAAAATAAACACACTGTGGTTGTCTACGTCCTTGAAATCAGTATGCAACGCTGGCTTTTATAGACTTGAGGCACAAAATGGTGCTGGGTTAACAGCAGTCCATTATCACACTTGAATTTATTGCAACCGCTGAACTCTGATCACAGTGCCAATTTACCATATTCTAACTACAAGAAAACAAAGCATCTTTCCTACTGGCCATCAACATGCATTTTACATTGTTTTTATTAAAAATACTTAGTGATGGCTATATAGGTATATCGCTGAGTTGTAAGTTGTCACTGAGCTTTTATAAAACATCATTAGTAGACGCAACGAAAAGCGCATGTATTTCAATCCAAGCATTATGCTACACTTCCTACTTTACAAGCCAAACGGTGAATAACTGTTTTTTTCTCAACAAAGCCACAGTTTACTTGCATTTGGAGCTTGGGAAGTGTTCATTTTGGACAATTCTGCACATAACAAAACTGCTTGATTGAGGGCACAACCTAGTCCCACCTCAGACAAGCGTGAAAGATGGTGAGACACACAGAAAAGATACACGTTTTCCCCACCCCCTTGTCCTCTCCTTTATTCTGCCTTTGCTAAATGTTTACACAAGCTGGGAGAAGCTCACTCATCTGTGTCTTAATCACAGTGTGTGTGATGGAGGACAACGCTCACAAACAAGGGTGGAGGCACCTGTCCTTGTACATCTCTAAGCCCCTTTAAACAGAGAAGCTCTTTCAGAATATGAATATGAGGGAAGAAAAAAGGAAAAGGCTGAGCGAAAAGCGTGTCGATTAACGGACTGATTTGGACTGAGTGAAGGGTGGAAACATCTCTGTGACAGTGTGAAGATCTTGTGTGGATCAGAGGACGAGTTCCACACACACACACACACACACACACACACAAGAAAGATCTCATCCTTCAGAGTAGGCGGAGGGATTGATTGCCGCATGCAGGCTTCTCTCCGGTGCTAACTGGATTCCCAGGTCATTAGATAAAGTACACGGGGTGACGTTGTTCAACCCTTAAGACTAGAGGAGAACCATATTAATGAGGTTGTTTTGTCAGGAGCGAGGCAATTTCCTCGGCTTACGGCAGAAGAGGGTCGCTGATGAGAGAGAGGCTCACGTGACATGAAACGGAAGCTCTCCGACGCAAGCTAGCAAAAACACAGTCGAAGCGGAGTGTATGAAGAGTGTTTAATACCACAGAAGAAAGCCATCCTCCAGAGAGCCATGATCATCACGCATGTAATGAATTCACTTTATTACATACAACCACTCCGTAAATCTGCTAATGCTGGAACCTGTCAATATCCTCATTTAACGTTACAGCCACTCCTGTTTTCAAAGACCTCAAATGCTCTATACAAGTGCATGAATTAAAGCCGGTGCTAAATTAAGGCTAAGAAATAGGAAGAATGCAATGTCAATGAGGGGGTGAGTGAGGGTCAGGGTAATCGACCTGAAGGCTTTTCCACCATTTCAGTGGACAGATGCTCGCGTCCCAATTAAGAAGAGCAGGGTGACAGCGGGCATTCAGAGGTTAGTGTCTGGGCTGTAACACCCCCTCCATTACACTTGTTTCATTTCAGCTAAACATCACCAGAGCTATGAGACTAAAAAATAAAAATAATAATACAAAATAGTTGGGAATAGTGGGAGTACTCACACAGAAACATACAAAAAATGATTAATCATTATTAATCATTAGTATAAACATTATTAATCAATGATTAATCTATTAAAATGTGTTTACAAAAACGTTTTCAAATGATGCAACCATAGGCTAATAACTGTTTCAGAATAAGCCATGTTGAACAATCTACACGTGTTTCACCGAATAAATAATAAATAAATCACCCAACTAATCGATCACTCATGTACATTCCTAGCACTTAAAGGAGAAACTGGGATCCAATCTACCTTACAACCAACAACACGGATGAGCATTGCATTGATTAAATAGACAGATAAAGTAGCTGAAGAGGAAGAAATTGAGGGGAAAGAGGGCATTGTCTTCACTCTTGACATTTACTACCATCAGACAAAGACCCGGGGATCTGCACTTAATCAAGGCAAAGATAATCACAAAACATACTATATGTTATTCTTGGCAAGATCAGACTTCTGCTGCCCTCAGCACTCTACTGAGCAATCCGATTACAGGCTGCTTGGATGCCCGGGCTCTGGCACGCACTCTCTACCCCCCCCACATCCTTCAGCCTGCCACCCCCGCCCACCTTCCCCCTCCTTCAGCTCCTGGCTGTCATAGGCTGGACTGCTCTGCATCCAACCCCCCACCTCACCACCTTAGCTCTTAACTAGCATTAACAAAGCCTCCTGGGGCACCCTCCATACACTCCACAGGGGGGCAGCCAGGCAAGCTGAGGGACCTCTGGGCTAATTGTCTCCTGCTGTGGGGAAGTAGCCCTCAGAACAGTCCTAATGTGCTGATTTGCTTGTGATGCAATATTATCTCAATGTTGAGATCATTGAATCTGGCACGGAGGCTTTTGCCAACTATAGCAGCCGAAGGGGGAGAAGCAGCCGATCCAGCTGTGGTGGCTGGGAGGAATTTCACTGGCCTAATAAACCAGTTTGAATGTGAAACGGTTTTGCTCTGAGATCAACACATCTTTTGAAGCCATTGGCTTTTTTAGGAAGTTGATTAATAATCTATACAAGTGTCAGTGGAGAACAGATGAGGCAGAGAGCATCGCAATCTTACAGCGAGAGTTTCTACCCTTCTCTCGTTTTTTTAATTGATCAATTAACAACACGTAAAACCAAGATGGTGCTACAACGTAAAAGTGTGAGCTACACAAAGCTTTGTAGAAAATATCTGGTGCTCTGCTTCACACCAGCTAATTAAACTTGTAAATCTCAAGGTTGGAGGCTGATTTGCCTATAGAGTATAAAGCATGAAAAACTCTAGGCATTTAAAGTAGAAAATAGCCAACTGTCAGCAGATTTTACTTTCAAAAAACCCTCTACACTAAAGAAAAAACCCATAAGCTTGGTTAAACAAGCATGAGCCGAGAAACCTATGGTAAAATCTAAAGCAAACGCAAATAAAATCTCTGCGTCACGAGTTTTTAGCGCTCAACAGCGTACCAGCATTGCTTCTAAACATCAAGTGTAGTCGGCCAAAGCTATAAGGAAATGAATGCAGGCCATTATCCACATCAGACCTCCTGTTTGATCTTGCTTTTGACATACAGAAAAAATAACAAATACAACACAATGGTGACACAGTGAGATAAGGGCATGTGGAGAGGGAGCCATGATCCGGACAGCGGAGAGGAAGGAAAAGTCGACTCGACTCACCAGCTTAAAGTCCTGAATGCTACAGATGAAGTAGGGTGTGTTTGGCCGTCGGCTCTCTATGTACACACAATCTGTGGACAAAAATAGAGAAAGAGAGAGAGAGAGAGAGAGAGAGAGAGAGAGAGAGAACACAAACACAGTGTTATCAGCATTATCTGCACAGATGAAACGGTAAAAAACGATCTCCATTTTATTTTCCCAAAGTCAAACCTGCATAAAATTGGGTTCTCTTTTGTAGAATACAAGTGGAATGTGAGTAATAGGATTAAAAAGCTTTTGGATGCAGGACAGTCTGCCCTTTCCAGAACAAACATCAAGGGGAGTCTGAGAATGATGGCCAGTAATGTTTCAACACAATTATGTGATGACGGGGGGTTCTTGGAATAAAGAGTCTGTTCAAAGACACAACGAACAAAAACAAAAATGCAACAATGCAAAGCGCATCCAGAAACCTTTCCAACATCCAACTGGCCATAAAGACATAACTTATCCCACCCAATGCCGAACCACTGCTTAGAATAGAAGCTAAGCGGAGGGTCTCTGTGCTTAAATTGAATGTGACTGGTGGTATGGCCAGGTCATGAACCTTCATCTCTTTAACAAAAACATTCACACTGCACAGCCCCAACAAGAGAAAGCAGCTTTAGCTAAGAAGACACACACGCACACACTTCCTTCCTCTGCGGTCAATCTGCCAAACATTTGTAGAGTGCGGAGGATGAAAAAGATCACCCTCTTGTTTCCACCCGCTTCGCCACAGAGCGACAATCAGAGCCTCTCTTGAAATGGAAAATACTTCAGTGCCGTGCTGTAGCGACATCAAAATTGTGATTTATGGAACAAAAAAAAAACGGTGTCTGTTTGAAAGAAAGGGAGTGTTCAGAGCTGTTTGCTAGATAAGAATCTTATTTACACAGAAGAATGAGTCTCCAGTTTGAAGACAAGCATTCTTTGATAGTTCAAATGTGTTAGGAACACAAAGAGGGCTGTGCTTGGCTGCTTGGATCACCCTCTGTCAGACTCAGAGGTGCCAGCCATCGCTCCATTCAAAACACTCATTACATTACACTGCCATTTCACACTAGAGATCTATTTAACACTGGCACCCGTTCGGTATGCGTGTTACCCAGTCTGCTTGAGTTGAGGGTGTGGGTTGCTGTGGTTTCAAGTCAAGTCAACATGAAATCAAAATAACTGGCCTGATTTACTTATCATGCATTCCTGGTCACATTGTTTACAAGTTATCAGTTCTAAGGAAACAGGTTTGTGTTTGTAATCTTTCATCAACATGGAATAGCTTGCTCAAAAATGACTCTTCTGCTGATGTCACCTTGGACGCGAGTGCAACTGGATATTGTTACCTACAATCAAATAGCTGTTTGATTGTAGTCAAACACAACTCACATTTAAGCTGTTCTCAGTTCTGGTATGGAACACCCAACTTTCAGGATCTAATCAAATCCTGATCCCATATTGCATTTTTTTTCCCTTGTCAAACAATCTGTTTCACTTTAAAATACATCAAATAGTAAAAAGGGCTGCGAACAGCAGCTCACATTGACTAAAACTACATCATGGCTCACAGCCCTGATATCTATTGGCCTGCCAGGAGAATCCATTCCCTCTAAATGAATCTACCAGCCATGTTAAGAGACCATAAGCTGCGATTTTAAAAGGTAAATCCCTCTCAAAGTAACCCAGGATGTTAAGAAAAATGTCATTGTGATTCGCTCCATTTCGTCTTTCTTGTTCTGCACACCTGCCCCTCCCCCTGTTCTGAAGGTGGTGGCACAGGTCAGTCACAGCACTGATGGATATATTCACTTGTTATCTTGTAAATGAGAAGATGAGCGGGCGGAGCTCAGCCCACCGCACCGACAACCTTTAAAGCCTCAGAAAACCTTGTTCAGACTGGCTCTGATAACAAGCCTTTCCTGCCACACATGCAACCGACTCAAAATGGCCTCTGCTACATTCCAAACACCCCCCCACAAATGGTTTACATTGTGCTCAGCCTATTAAATATCTTTATTCTGCCTGTTGCATTGAACAGATAAACGCAACAAGATCAATAACAGCAGCGAGCAAAACAAATAAATAAAAGATGATGTGCACTAAGAGAGCTGGAATGGAATGGCTCTTCTTTTGTTAGTAGTAGCTTTTAGCCGCCTCAGCCCACGCTACGTGAATTTATCCCTGGAATACTGAAGTGTTCAGATAAACATTTATCTCCATGCAGGTTTTAACACTACAGAGGCACAAAGACTTTAGCATGTCCTGATCTTGCTTAAAGGGGTCACACACACACACACACACACACACACACACACACACACACACACACACACACACACACACACACACACACACACACACACACACACACACACACACACACGTTTGTATTTTACTCCAGGGGCTGTGTGCTCAGATATGGCTGCTGGGTAACGGTGAGCCTCGGCCTCATCAACAGCAGGCACAAGCGCTGGTTACAGAATTAGTGGGCTGATGACAAAATGGAGTCACTGCTCTAGAGTGTTAATCTACAGCTCATCTTTTACCGTGCGGTATGGCCTTTGTTTATGAGCCAGGAAATGTGAATAAATGATGTGTTCAGCATGATGGCATGAAGAAATGTCAACAGACTGATTAGCTGTTATGACTCTTGACTTCAGCACTCTGATAAGCCACATTTACATGCCTTTTACATTTGCAGTTATTGATTTTTAGTTGGGAAAACAAATATTTATATTTCAGAGACTTGGAATGTCTCAATACAGGTTGTTGAAACATTGAAAACAGTCAAAAATGCATCCCTGTGCTTTCTCTAACAGCCTCTCACTGTCTTAAAAACACACATGTCCTTGTGGTTCATAAAGAGATGAATTTCCAAGTAAAACATATTTAACTAAATGAACAAAATGCAACTCTATTGTTATCCACTAGGAATTAATTGGATTGTTGGGCGTTATATAGCAAAATGGAGCCCAGACCTAATTAGTTTGTAAAAAACAAATGCCTAAATAGCTGTTTCGCTATTGGTTTATATTAAACAATATCCTGTGTGGCCTAAGTGATGTCAGTGAAAAGTAAAGTCATTTTAGAAGACAGGCAAGTTACATTTTAATTCATGATTGCAAAGACAATTTTTCACTTTGGAACGTTTACAGTACAAACAGCAACATGCACAAGAAACCAACCACTGTTCCCATGTGTTTTTAAAACATTTAATCCAAAAGGCACTCTCCTCAACCATCTGTGAAACTCTTTTCCAAACAAAAAGGTCCTCATGAACTAAATTGCATTTAATATTTTACAATAATGACGTTCCTTGCTGAAGGAGTTGTGGGGCTATAATTTGCGCTGTACTCTTCCAGAGCGAACCTTTAAGACACCAATCTGTTCAGCTGCGTTCCAGCCATTTTGTGCTTTTAAAGAAGCCCCTCTCCATCAGAGAGTGAGCAGGCAGAGAGAAAAGAAAAAAGAGAGAAAAGAGAAAGGGGCGTCTGGGGGAGGGGTGTATGGGATTTGAGGGGCTGAAGTATGGGGATGTGTGCTGTTCTAGGGGCTTTGTGGACTCCCGAAAGCCTCCCAAAGGCCACAGGTCCCAGCTCTCTCTCCCTCAATCTCTTTACCTGTGTCTCTCCCTCTCCCTTTTAGTGGCCTGTGGAGAACAGAGGGGTGGGGGCTTTGCAAACAGCGCAGATCCATTATCGACCACTCCACTGGAGCAGCCTGGCTTCATCCTTAGATTGAGATTTATTGAGCTCAAGAAATAGTCCATCACACAGAGAAACGCACACACATCCTTGCTTAAAGAAAATGACAGAACGCCAAGCGGATGTTCTAAGTTGAAATGTTTGTGCCCATTATTTCTGAATGTTTTGTCACCAGTCACTTAGCAACATGAATATTCATGCAAGAAGGAAAGAGGGGCGGTGCTCCACCAATCCTCCACTGAGGCTTTTTGTTCACTCAGCCATTCTTCTCGACCTGTGAAGTGTGGCTAATTTAAAACACACCTTTACCAATGAATGAGACCTGCCCTGTTTTAGAGTCAACCCAGTTGCCATTTTAAGGGACAAATCGTGACACTCTGATTTTTTTAGGCTGCAATCTATAACTTTTTTTTTTTGATAAAAAGAACAGAGAACAGATTACCTTGACTCACAACAGTACTTTTGTAATAATGATTTATAATTTGAGCTGTCAGGTCCGATTTCCCAGGAAACGTTAGTTTGGCTTTATTAGACTTCAACATAAGAAAATATTGTCCGTTAGGTAAACATGCAATTTTATGTTTCAAACAAAGATGGCGATGGAGAGTCTAAAGTTACGGATTGCAGCTTTAACGTGGATGCTTGGTTACTTCAGCATAGTTAACCCCAGACACCTCAGTGGGTCGCAGTGGCCATCCTTCAACACGCTTATCTTGGAATTAAAAGGGCAGGAGGAATGTAATAATGCAACGGTGGGGGGCCCAGGCATACGGTGACTCTGTGCTCCACGTGTCGCTTTCACACCCCTCTCTTCCTACACGACCGACAAGTGACAAACCGTCGACCTGCGTTGCTCGGGTCTGATCATGCTGGGAAGTGCTTTGGCCCAGGTGCTTTAGCTGGCACTGGTGCCGTGTTAGGATAAACCGGTTGGTTCTAACCTTGTTCATCCAATATACACTGCTTCTTATTTCCCTTTAAACCTGCACCTAAACACGCTCACTCTTTTGCTCCTCTACCATATCAACCCTGTCTAGCTTGCAAATTTCTGGCCCATCTCATAGCAGGAGATTAATACCTCCGGCCCGAATTATATCAAACCTTGTGCGCAGTGCCCTCAGAGTAGCAGGCAGGAAAAGATGACTCCCTCTGGGCCGGGAACAGAAGCCGTTTGACGAGTACAGCACACTTAGTCTGCAGCAGCTTTCTAATTTGTAATTGGCAGGTGGTTCGATTTCACAAAGCCTCCTCCAGTCTCCCTGTCATACAATGCTGAACACAGAGGGAAATTTCTAAATAGATCTGGCTCTTTTATTTCCAGCTATTGACTTGGTACAGATTTCTCTGCCCGCTGTCTGAAAACCCTCAAGAGTATTCTAAAGGGAAATTCTGTCTTGATGACACTTCAGTCTTTTATTTTAGGAAATAAAAAAAGTGATGTTATGCTGAAGTTGGCCAATTAAAATAAAACATGTACATATAGAGGTTCTAAAGTCAACGTAACAGCATTTGCCACCCATTTAGCTTTCTATATTTTAATGCATTTTAAAGTGAAATGGAATTATCACCAGGAAAACAAATGATTCTATTGTAGTTGTCTCTATATGACAGATCACAAAAGACAAACATATTTTCCTAACATGTAGTAATGAACCATTTAATATAAGACAAGGAATGTTCATTAATAAAGTAAATAAGAGTAATTTCGATTTCAGATTGCTGTTAAAGGCACAGAAGCGTTAACAGGCCATTTAATTCTAAGGGTCAGACTGAAACAAAAATGTAAAAATGAAAGCACACAAAACCTTTACTAGCATAAGCGGCGGCGATGAAAAAATAAACGTTACTTGAGTAAAAATACAGCCTCTTTAATTGAACCAGCTTATAATGATACGATGTGATTCTAGACAGCAGAGCTTCTGTTTGATCCGCAGGAGACACCAATCTAAGTGTGTCCTCCACTGCTGCTCTGCCTACGCCTGCTTTTCTTCCTCCATCTCTCGTTCTGTCTGTCTAAACCTTGAGACAGCTGGAAGCAGAGTGGAAGACATGCATGGAAAAGTTGTCTCCCAACATGGGGTGATACTGTTGCTGTCTCTTCAAAAGAGCAACAGGGAGATGAAGACTGCGGCTTGATGACTCACTCAGGTGGTCAAATGCTGTTAGTCTCACCTCGCTGAATAATACATGACTCTGAGCCAGGAGAGAGCCTGTTTTTTTTACTCCCCTGGACAACAAACCCAGGCGAAGTGGAGCTTCATTTGAACGATGGGCTGAACTCTTTGCGAAGGTGGTGTCTGTCTATTATCGCCCTGCGAAGTCTATCTTGCATTCGTTCTTGACTGTGTTCCAGGGAAAAATTTAAAGTGAGCAACAGCAAGAGTTTCTATAACCCCTCTCAACCGTATCCACTAACAAACATAAAACACCGAGCTAATGCCAATCGGACAAAACTGTAAGCAGACAAAAAGTCTGTTTTGAAATGACATTAGTGGGTTGACAAGGAACCACAACGCTCTGTGTGGAGGTGAGGACGACGTGTTGAAGCTCACAGTGGAGATTTCAGCCTCACTGCAGGCTTTGGGTGGCTCCGTAATTAGATGACAGCTGTCCAGACACCCAGAGGCAGCCAGGAGAAAGAGAGAGAGAGAAAAACATGGCATCTTGGGGGACATACTCATCCGAGCTCACGATGAAAAAGCTCATGTCTTTGGCAAATTCTACAACCAGACCCCCACCTCATTCACAACCCCAAACATAAGCTGTTTCAACACCTGGGGAGATGCCCTGCCTACATTAGCCATCTAATCTAAAATGGAAAAGGAACCGAATAAGTACATTTACACTACATAAGCAGCAACTGTTTTGTGCGCCCACACAAACAGCACACCTCACATCAAGTGCTTGGGTGGCTTAATTCCAACAGTGTTTAGCATTACCTTGTTGCTAGTTAGGCTAACTATATGACACCACAAGCATTAAAAAAAAAAAAAAGAGTGAACACAAATACTGGGTAAAATCATGAATGTTTAATTAATTAGTGTGAAATAAAACATTTATAAATTTTAATTTCTCATCTTGGATGAATTTTTAATTAATCTTGGAATAATGCATTGTGGAATTGCCTTTTCCATAAACAGTACTTGATATACTGCCTTAGATTTTAGCATCTGGAACACTTTAAAATGCTGTCTAGGTAGGCAGCTCACTAGGTTTTGGATGAGACCAAAATAATGAGCTCCATAAGCCCATCTCAGCCTCATCAGAGCTCACTGTGAACAATATACTGTCTGCATTCTCATCACACCGGTGGGCGTGGCCTATCCCGTTGATGAGCTCTCCATTTTAAAAACCAAATGGAAGCAAGGAGACAAATAGCCGTCACAGCACATGGTCGCTGGTGTGGCTCCGTGTTGTAAAGACGGACTGCAGATGACCACAGTCCAGGCTAGAGTATTGATCTCATATGTGTATAATGTCCCGGTTGGATCCATAAGCTGCCTGTGTGTAGCGAATATCCGCAAAGCTACAGGGAGCCTGGACACGAGAACGCCACTCAAAGACCTGATCGATACAGCCATCCTCCATCCACAGCAGCCCTGCCTGCAATACCAATACCTCTTTCTCCATCCATATCACACTCCACTCACTCTCTTTTTAAGCTCTCTCTCCTTCCTTCCTTCCTTCCACCCTCCCTCCCTCCCTCCATCTCTCTCTCTCCCTCTCCCTCTCCCTCTCTCTCTCTCAAGCACACTCGATCTCTCGAAACACAGCCGTGTATCCTTCACCGTGAGCCTTCTCATTTTTTCTCAGACGTCCTAATCAATGCACACTAAGCTTGCTATAAAAACATTGGTGGACAAAGAGCATGTGGGGGGAATAGAGGATCTTGGTGTCAGCTTTTAATATTACTCCATCTTATCTAGTGTCCTACGTGTGGCTGACTCTCTCCAGCCACAAAAGCAATTATTGTCTTGTTTCAGTTCCTCCCATTTTTTTCTCCATTGGTCTCTCTCTTTTTCTATTCGCTTCTCGGCATATTTAATACCCACTCCAAGGGTGGCCAGTTTTACATATTGTGTGTCACTAGACAAATATAAAAGGATTTAACATTTAGCAGGGCTTAATCCAGCACAGGCTTTGTGTCTACTTAAGCCGCTCGAATCAAATCTAATTGCAATAAGGATGCAGCGACTGACCGCCATTGGAACACAGTCCAATATGTGAAAATGTATGTTTGCACAAATGCATGCTTGCATAAAATGCATCTTCATTCAGGCTTGCAAAACACACAATATATGCATGAACAGTGCCAGCTACAAGAAATTAAAGTAGCTATATCCTGTAAAGGATATTGAGTTTTAATTGCAACGTTTGCCATATAGAGATTGCAATGCAAATTCTTAATCCTGTTTAGCATCCCTAAAAAACAGCTATGGAGGTATAATTAAAATCTCCTGCGGCATTCTCCTGACTCTGTTAAAATGACAAAGGCGCTCTAAAGCATTACAGCTGTCTTCCAAAACACCACGACGATCACATTTATACCCTTTTATATTCTCCTCACCGACACTGACAACATCGAACAACATGCCTCAGATATGTCTGATTCAATTCAGCCTTATCTAAAGAAGTGCGGCAGAACTCTCCAAAGCAGAGCAGAGGCGGCTCTGCAGGGTTATTACAGAAAGAGCTTCGGTTGGAGCAACTGTGTTTTCAAGGACCTTCAGCTGATAATGCCTCCATCCTGACTGCACTGGGGCAACGGCTAGAGAAGGATGGGAAGTGGGAGGAGGGGGGCAACCATCTCCACTAAGGAGACAGGGGGGAGGTGGGGAAGGAGACTGGAAATTATACATTGGCTATAATTTTTCACTGTCTTCACATTAAATAACTAAGCACTGGCAGCGCACGACTGCTTGACCTTTCTGTTGCTGCTAAATAAATGAAAGATATGGCAGGGATGATTTAGAACTACAGTGCTGGCGCGCATATACGCTCGGCAGCTGCGCTACACGCCTGTGCTTTACCCTACACCGAAGTGTTGACATTTCCCCCTAGTCTCATGTACAACCAATTTCTAAACAGCAGGTGAAAGAGAGGCCATGTTTACAGCACAGGAAAAGGTTATTGCTCTGGTCTAAGATCAATCTCAACGCCTAATAAAGACCTAATGTGGACCATTTTCACTTTTTTGTCACACACAACAGACAGAGATGACAGTCTTGTGTGCTTTGGAAAGCAAAGTGCGAAAAATAAGCTTTGGCACAACTTTTGTAAATATGATTACAGTAATTTCTTTTACATTTTCATCAAGAAGCAGTAAATTAACTAGTCCAGCCTAGCAGCCAATAAAAACATTTCTTCTCGTTCACAGGATGTGTTTTATAAGTAATGTCTTGTGGTGCTTAGGTGGCATGTTTATACTTTGTTATACTAACATTATACTAATGTTATCAAGACATTTCCACAAAACAAAGACTATTCTAGCCAGACAGACTTAAGCTATTAAAAAGGCTATTAAAAAGATAAAGAAATTAACAATACATAAAACAATCATGTTAATGTTACTCACCACCAGGTCTGTAAACAACATCATCCTCTGTGATGAAGGACGTGATCTCTCCATTCTCTGTTCGCTCATAACGTGACTTCTTTTTGGGCAACTTCTTTTTGCTCTTCTTAGTGGCCTCTTCGGCTGTAACAGCCCCGGGCGTCTCGATGTCATCATCCTCACTATGTTCACTCTCTGCATAGTTCTTAGCCCCGCCCTCCAGCGTGCAACTGCGCCGGGGTCGTGAGCTCTCGCTCTCCCTCGTTTTGTCCCGCTTTTCTCGGTCTCTGTCCCGGTCACGATCGCGCTCCCTCTCCTTGTCTTTCTCTTTGTCGGCAGTCATGATTCGCCACGTGCCTTCTTCTGTCCTCTCACGGCTGGGCCTCCGTGAAAGGTAGACTGTGAGCCTGGGCTTCAGTCTTCTGAATTTACCAATCAAATCCAGGGAAAATTTGGCCACACCAACAACCCCAGTGTTTCAGAAGAGCTGGAGGGAAAGAATGGAAACAATGACACTGTTAGAGATGTAAACACAAACTAAACAATGGAAAAATATATGAAGCTGGAAATGTAAATTAAAGCTTAACTGTGTAATTCGTTTGAAACAACCTTCTCCCATCCCATCTTAATATGTAAATAAGTAAACCATTTGTAGAATGAAAATTCCCAAAAAGTACAAACATTGTGGCACTATTAAAACATTTTTTGTTGATCATCCCAACCCAGCCAATGTCATAAGTGTGAGACGGGACTATCTGATTGTTCAACCAATGGAAGAAGGGGGGAGTGTTTAGAACAGCTGTTTGAAAAGTATCATCTGATTGCAGAAATGACACACTCCAGTTTTAATGCCATCGTAGAATGACGCTCTTGATGTTTGATGCTAATTTCCTTTCCCCAACAGGCCGTGGGAGAGATTTAAAAGAAGGGCCTGTTGATATACATGCAATCAGTTTAATCAATCGCAGCCTGTGAGCGCAGTCTGTGACGCCACACGCGCCAAAAGGAACATCAATCGGCAGTCTTCTCCACAGCAGCGGCGCGTGTCCTCGGGAGAGCTCTGAGCACAGCTATATCAAAAGAGCACTAACTTCAAGCCGCCTGCTCTATTCCCCAGCTCATTTCTGCCTGGCGATGAAAAGCACCACTATGTTTCCCCATACGGTGACCTAAACAGGATTCCCCACTGCATTATCAAATGGGCTCAGCTGCACGTTTTACAGGGTATTAGGCTTATACAGACCCTCGCAAGACTACCCATTTCCAGCTATCTCAAATTTCTTTGCCTCTCCTGAACAATACGAGGCTTCTCCTGTGAAGATCCCTCCAGGCCAGAGCATTTGACGGCTGTGTATTTCGGTCAGGCTAACCACTGCCTGGCCAGAGGCGGCCCTACCTCAGCTAGCGCAGCAATCACCCGTGGAAATCAGAACAGACAGGCATGGAGAAGAAAACCTGGCAACAACCTCAGACAGAAAACAGCTTTGGATCAAATCCTGTTTTTACAACGCTTTCACAACGATCAGCGCTACCGTCCTCTTTTAAGTCAACGCTCATAAAAAATAAAGATCAATCTTTTCCTGGTCAAAACATTGTAAAGCAACAAAACGAGACCTCTAAGATGGAAGCAAGAAATGGCTGTGTAGTGATGAAGGGCCCATGCACTTGAAAGGGTTCGTGCCGCGTCCCCCTTTTTAGATAAACTGGAAAGTAAAGATTACAGCCTCTGGAGCAGCTAAACCCGACAATTGGCAAGAAAGCTACAGTGAGTGAATTTGGAAATGCAGTAAGTCCGCAGGTGGAGAGCAGCAGGACAGAATTGGGCTGTTTGTCAGTGTGAGAGGTGTGTTTATAGAGCAGGTATAAAACTGAAGAGAAATGGCTTATGACAGGCAAGCCGGTGCTGCTGACAAGCGGGCGAGTCAATGGCAGCCTGTCATCTTGAAAGCCGATGGCGACTGACAGGACAGCTGCTCTCCTCATCAACCTCAACGTTAACGTTACAGGCCGATTACGGAGCTCTGCTGCCACGCCACGGCCCCAATAATCACCTCATGATGAGTTTCCACACTGGCCGTCTACACGAATGCATGCGATCCACATGAAAACACGATCTGCATGTTAAGAGTTGCATTGCAGCCTTGGTAGCATGATGCATCATAATATGCTGGCTTACTCCTGAAATTCATTATTGTGGCACAGCTAATGTTGTTGGCTTGGGTATGATAAATTGCTTGTGTTTTTTCCTCATTTGTAAGTTGCTTTGAATAAAAGCATCTTCTAAATAATTCAAATGTTAATGTATACCCAAGCCTTCAAAAAAAATGTATAAATATAGTAGTAAGGGTACATGGGGAAACTGATATTTTGCCTCATAATACTGTTACCATATTCATGCCAAGCATCAATATTTTAATAACATTTTACTTTTTCAAAATAGAAATAAAATAGAAATTCGGTGGAACTGCAGAAAGCACAGAAGTCCAATGCAGATGAAAGAACAATAAAGTGTAAAAGACTGCAATATATCACAGTTATAAATAACTACACACCAAACAAAGAACAGAAAACTTATTGTATCAAGACCCACATACAATATGCCCCCACATCTATATGGCAACATCCTTAGTAGCAGTATTGTGAACATTAGTAATCATTATTTCTGCCAAAACTGATGAATAATATAAAAAAAAAATACCACTACATAAAAGGGCAATACCTTTTGAATTAGTGACCCTCCTGTGCTTTGAACAAACAAATTAAGTGAAATCCTAACAAATTACTGATACTGTCTCATTGAATTAAGTTAGACCACTGTGATTGCAAAACTACTCACAATAGTAGCAATTAAGCTACCATAACTTTACTGCTTGATGCCTACGCGAAACGGCCATTCTACAGTCATACAACATACGATAAATAACTTGTTACTGTAGCGAGGTTAGCAATTCACACCTTCTAAAAACACCTGTAAAGACTCATTTACTTATTTACACCAACAGGAGAATAACCAGCCAAACCGCAACAGGCAAACAGCGCCATACCTGCAACTACAGGGCGGTCCACAGCCCTGACTAGCCACAATGCAGCAGTTCATGTGGCGTCTGAATGGTGACCAGGACCAATTAAGCAGTGGCAAGTACTCCCCTCAACAGTAGCCACAGATGAATAACATGCTGTGGGGCAGGTGAGGCTTGAAGCCATTACACATCAATCACCAGAGCAGGACCTTTTGAAAGATACCAGCTGTCTTAATGGAAAAGGGAGGGAGAAAGAGGCAGGGAGGGAGAAAAATCAGCCATTTGTGAAAGCTGGTTTAAAAAAAAAACCTTTAGGGGTCTCAGCCAACAGCACCTATTTTACCATTTCCATTACAGCAATGAAGTCAAGGGGTGTGAGCCAGGAGGTTTTAAATAAAAATACATTTCTCCTTCAGCGCAGCGGAGAAATTAGACCTTCTCACCCCTCCAACCACACAGTTGCTCTGCCACTATTAACACATCACCTCACAATGGGCACGCAGCAGGGCTCTATTACAAAACACGCTCCTTTTTCAACATTATTCTTTCATGCGTCATGTTTTATTCATCCTAAATCACTCTCCTATTACGCCAATAGGGCGACGCATTCATCTCTGTGATTTGAGGCAAAAGCCAATAAAAACACAGGCAAACACAAACGCCGTTTCACAAAGCAAAAGCACCAGGTGATAACATTTCATACACTGTTTTACATTGAGAACTGTAAGTCAGCACTGAATGAGTAGACAACAGAGAGAGATCTATTAATGTTGAGAAAATAAATGCAAAGAAAGGAACACGACAACCCAGCTAACAATTTTAGATTGTAAGAACGTTTCTCTAATGTTTTATCAAGTAACAAAATGTTAAAAATGTTATTTTGAAAGCTCTAGGAACATTTAAAATGTCGAGTTTAGAAGTTGTATTAACATTATTGCTTGGTTATGAGAACGCTATTCAAACATTTTTTAAATTCTGTAATGTTTATTAAACTTTCCATTAACAACTTAAGTATAACATTATTGATAACACTAAAAACATTTATTGTTTCTACAACATTTTAAACCAAGAACTTTTAGAGAATGTTAGCCAACGTTCTAAAAGCATTCCTTGCTAGCTGGGAATATGTACTTTTTATGGAGATCCCAGATGCGCCGAATTAGTTTTCAATCAGGGCATTATGAAACGGCTGAAATTTGCCTGCCGAGGATTACTGACGGCTTTCTGAAAGGATGGAAAGTTGTGAAATACGTGTCTGATATGATTATGTTTTGTGCAAGGGAGATTAGCCTCAGAACATATCAAACAAAACATTATCTGCAATATGAGTAACTCAGATTTATCAGACAAATGTCTCATTCAAATCTCATCCAACAGAGTTGCTCTGAAAACAGCTTTGTTGAAATCAATCTATTTTGCCACAGTGCCAAAGTGAAAAGCTTGATAAATAAATAAAAAAAAAGACAGACTTCTGAAGCAGAGGTCCAACACAACCGAAACAACAAAAAACATCAGTAGTGTAGTGGAGAGTAATGAAAACAGATTTCTGTGGCTGCTGATGAAAGAGTCGTACAGAGTGAGCCAACTCGAAAGTGTGTCAAATTATAACTGAGGGCAGCTCAACTCCTAAAGCTTTACATGATGAAACAACACAAGCGCATGTAATCTTTACTGTAAATACTGATTACACATCCTTCTGCTGATATTTAAAGACATCCGATGGAACAATATTATTCCGATATGGTTGCTACTGGCAAGACTGCATTAAATAAAACCCTGCCTACTTTAAAACATAATGGCCACTACTGGCTATTCCCAACAATTACTCAGTGCTCCTCAATAAATGACAACTTTATTGATATGGTCGTGTAGTACGGTGGAGGACCCTCTCCACATAGGACTGTTTTTATTGAGTTCTAAATTGCATTGACATGCTGATGGATCTTTAAGCATTACCACTGAAGCCTGTTCCATTAAGTGAATAATGTGAGAAAAGGCCTTCTTTCAAAGCACAACTCTCGACAGACTCATTGCCATCACAGCATTCTATTCCTGTACTGTATAATTCCTTGCTTAAGCAGATGATCAAGCTAATGTTCCTCACCTCTAAATCTTTCAACAAATAAAACTGGAGATACAGGTGGCTATGGTCAAGATGAGTAATTAAAAGCTTAACTGAAGAACTCTTTTAGAGGAACAAAACCTCACATTTCTAAAGTCACATTACAAATAAGGAGTGGCAACGGAAAGCCTGGAACAAATGTGCAAATCATACAGCAATGCTGAAATTATTATCATGTATAAATAAATATGGGCATTTCATCAGAATGAGATTTGATTTGTTTTGCTTACTGCTAATTCACTTATTTCACTATTAGAACCTCAGCTGGTGCAAATTAGATTTTTTTTTAAATATTGATGTAAGAAGTCTCTTTTTGTTTATAAACAAGCTTAAGCAAACAAAAAACAAACCAAAGAAACAACACTGTCTAATAGTGGTGCTAAACCCAGGAGACCTTACATCATACAAGAGCAACAGCAGTTTCATTTAAGAGCTGCATATACGATCCAGAAGGAATGACTGTCAGGTTATCTAATCAACGTCTAACACTCCACACTTTAATACATCATCAATTCCAATCCCAAGAGCTTCTCATACTTACTGCTAAATAAACTCAGTGCATCTGCATAGAGGCTATCTACATCTACGAAACAAATGTACCAAACATGGTATTTCATAGTATTTTGAACATGGTCCATGTACCTCTTTGAAACACTGTGCAAATGTACATACGCGCCACTGCAATTCATCAAGTACCACAAAATTACCATTTGATGCAATTAATTTACTGTAACACCCAACTGTACTTTTTTGTAGAGGTACGAAAAGGTTGATGATTTAAATACAGAAATCAAGGTTTGAGTTAAGTGGCTAATCTGAGGCCAGTAGATTCTGTAAACCAGAAGCTGAAGGCTAAGCTCCGAGCAATCCGAGTATACACAGAGGCTAAGTGGTTGTGTATGCGAGTGTGTATTCCCACCACACTTTCCCCAGAGGGGCCGGCTCCCCATCACTGCTTGTGCTTATTATCAGCATCAGGCCTGAGAGTAACTTCATTTCACACTGTACCACACAAAAACACTGCAAACCACACTGAGGGCTCTCAGACTAGTTTGTCTGTGTGGCGTATGGAGGGGAGGGGGGTTGTAGGGGGGGCTATTCCGGAGCTGTGCTTATAAGGCTGTGTAGCAAACAAGAACATCTAAATAGAGTTTTCACAGGAGGAGCTGTTTGGGTTCGAGTGCGATAAAATAAAAAACAAGGCAGGAAAAATGCCAGTCATGTGCACTATGACCATATTTGAAAAACTATACAGTGATTATTGATGAATATCAAGAGAGCCATAATGTCTTTTCTCATTTAATAAAAAGGAAATGAAAGGTGCACATATTAGACGATCAATGTACATTTGAAGATAGAAGCATTTAAGGGGTAAACGCAGTATTAATCTTTGATCCTACATCATGTTGCAGCAGATGCGCTCATGGTTTGTTCTCCCCCGAGCAAACAGGATCAATACCCAATCAATGGCAGATAAACACATACGTCACATTCTAAATCCATCCTAGATACAGAGGAGGATATTAACATTACACTCTTTCCCACCTCCCCTGATCTACTCTGATTCACAACACAATGAATTTAGTGTGAATGCGGGCTTTATAAAAGCCTATTCACTGTTTCAATGGCTTCAGATTATGTAGCAGCAACGCCTGTACATTTTTTCACCCCCTCCATCAAAATACAATCAACACAATGGCTAATGCAGAAAAAGACTGTTAGCATGGTGACAGCTGGGAAAAACAGGAAATAAAAAATTAATTTGATAATGCGGGTAAAAAGAAGATCTAAAGGAGATCTAAAAGTAGCCAGTTGATCAAAAGCGCTGTGGCAGCTCAGCCCAGCAGTATTCACAGTGAGAGAGCAGGGAGGTCTCGCTGAAGCACCGACCCTGACAGACAGACAGCAAGAGTGAGGGTGGGGGGGGATGTGCAGCCCTGCGTCACCTCCCCCCCAATCACATGAAACACAAGGCCTGGAGAAGAGATCTCTGCCCAGGCTTTTTGTTCAGGACCTCATTTGCTCTTTCCATCTCGTTGTCTGCAACGTTATTCCACACGCGTCTTTGAGAACATAAGGTTAAAGATGATGAGGCTGCAGCAGCGATGCCATTAGGTCAACACGTCAAACCATTTTCAGACTAAATTATTTAGTTATCTGGCAGTGCTATTTTCCCATCCTGGCAAACTGGCGGCAGATGGTCTCGTGAACAAGCAGGGCATTCAAAAACACGCGTAACAGCCCTGCCAAAAGCACCTCCACCCCAGATACCACAGGACGGTATTACCTCTAATTAGGAGCGGCTTTTGTTTCTGGATCAGCCACCTCTCCTGCGTACTCTTAAACCGCAACCCGACTGTCTTTAAGAAGCCCTAGTCTACTGTGAATAACACCCTCTTTGTTACTTCACCTCTCCATTTAAGGCAACCCGGCTCAAACATAAATACAAATTTGAAAGGCTGAAAACGCTCCAGTACTACTTCCAACACAGGCCACACAAAACATGCATTCGTTGTTTGTTTATTTTCATGAAAGTGGTACGTCCGAAGTGAGGCTGAGGCACCTACAGTGTTGAGGTGTCAAATGTTTGTCCTCAATGTCTTTGTTGCTTAAAGTGCAGACAGAACGGTAACATTTGCATGGAGGCAGAGGAGGAAAACATCAAAAAAAAACTATACTGCCCAGACTTTTGTGTGGTATGGAGTCCAAACGCACCTTGCTGTAAACATGATTTGAGATCGTTTCCATGCCTTGGAGCAGGAGGTAGGAGGGGAAGTGACTGGGGGGGTAATGAAAGCACTGCTGAAACAAGCAGGATCAGAGCTTCTCTCTCCTCTCTGGACAGCTCATAAAACATGCATTGACTAGAACTGTTACCATTCTGCCGTTTTAGCTCACCATGCATGTTCTCTGGAAGAGCGCTTATCAACCCATACACAAACCAGACCCTGGTTTATTTAAAGACACGTTGACATTAAAAGTGCACCTGTTTAGACAAAAAATAAATGTTTACTAGAGGGAGGCACCTAAACAATGGGATGTGGCTGCACTCTGGGTTCAGGGCTGCGTTAAAAGCAGTGTACAGTGGCAGCCGGCAGATTAACTCGTAATGCATTCATGTGTGAAATGGAGACTTTATTCTGCACAGATAGTATGTGAGGCTTCCAGAAAACTGAAGCCTGATGATTTTTCATCATTTCATAAAACAACGGTAATATATTAGATTACCGCTCACAGCCTTTGGTGCGTTCACACAAAGCAGACTCTGAAATACCCCGGTGTTTTACAACAAAGCACGGTGGGAGGCGGGTGGAGGGGGTGGGGGTCCGCTACTGCCGTTTATGCAACGTGGCTTTTCTAGCAGAGTCAAACTGTTTCACACAGGCACCAGTTTATATTGCTTACTGTGAAAAGTAGCTAATGGACAGCTTAACTAGTCTGAGAAAATAAAAGCCACAAATGATCTTTAATAAGAGTTAAAAAGTAAATAATGCTATTACAAATGTAAGTGGGATTGGTTTTTCCCAATTAGGAGAAAAGGAATTCCTGCTGTATCGCTAAGCCTCAATTTCCCAAGGGAGCCAAATCAGATACCGTAAATGCACTGGAAATACTGGATTTAACACATAAAACATTTTAACGGTGCTCCATGATTGCAGCATTATTCTGTAACAGCATCCACTGGCTTGGTGCTCTTTAGCCAGCTTTACCATTTCTTCCACATCATGGCAATGTACGAACCTCTGGGGGCAGGTTTGTGTGCGTCCAAGTTAAAATAGCATGGAAATGCACGGGTAAGCTCATAAACAGAGCGAGCATGTTCAGCACAGAGCCACATTCATCCAAGTGTATACACGTGTCAATCTAAATGAGTAGCCCATTGACTGCTGAGCCACTGTATTTTCTCTAAACTGCACACCGTGCACAGCTAATAAAAAGCTCGGCTGAAATGAAATGTGGCCTGACCTTTTCCGATCTTTCTTTTAGCAGCTCCTCTACGTAGATTTCCAGCGCCCCTCATGTATCATGCTGTTAAATAGGCCCCTTCTTCTCCCCTCAACCTGTGTCCCCTTAAAAGGGAGCGGGTGCATTTTAGCTGCGCTAATAGTATGACAGACAACCCCGCAACTGCAGGACAAGCACATTCTTAATGAGAGACGACAAAGGCTTGGGTGCAACACGCTGGCTTTCAATGCATTCTGCAAAGCTATTTCTGCTAAGAAAAACCAGAGGAAATCCCTTTCAAACGGGCTTTGTCCCTTGGCTAATTATTAATAAGTACCGCCAAAGCCTTATGCGCAGATTTCTGTTTGCAGTTTGTGCCATTATCTCCTCAAAACAAGATCTGATGAAGATTTACAGTCTTTGTTACTAAGAGGAACATCTTAATGAGCCACTCAGCAAAGATAACACATCGCTCGACGGAGCCACTGCATGTTCTACATCCCTAAACCTCCACAGCAACTGCAGATCAAAAATTCAATAACGAATGTGGAATCACTGTAATTAATGTCTATGAGAATCCAAGCAGTCTGAAAAACATGAACATCAGTAACCTGATTAATTTTATATAAGAATAATCTCTGATCAGGATTAGCAAGTGAGCCCAAAAAAAACAAACAAATTAGATTTGAGCAAAGAGCTCCATTGATCAGCACTCATCTAAACTGGCCATGAAAAGGGGCTGGTAATCCAATCCGCCCATTCGGAAGTGCCTGGGAGAGTTGCATCTCCACAATGGAAACATTCTGTCCACAATGTAATCCATTGTGTTCATTCAGCGAACAGAGCACGCAGTGTTTTGGAACCTGTTCGATTACACTAAAATGCCCCAAATCATCGCAAGTCTAAACAAGGCGAGAGGGAACACGGGAGGATCCGTTTTCAACTTGGCACGGGAATGAGCCTACAGCGGCCTAAAGTTCCGAGTCGACGAATGTGAATAAGAGTGCCACTCCGGCTCCTATGACATTTGCCTGACCCGTAGAAATAGTGACGCACAACTGTCAAAACACTGCCGCTCTCCAAAACATTCCACACGGTCTCCACACAATTCCATGACTCAGCCAATAACTCACATTATATTAGATTTATTTCATACAGGCGAATATTTAATGACCATCCGCAGTTACTTTAGTGGATCCCTGGTGGCCAGTGCTATGCCTGCAAAACAAAAAAACTACATAAAGTGCACTCAATAAAAACAGTTGCCAAAAACCATGATCATTAGCAACAATTTTCTAGTGTGAGAAAAAATAGATTACACGTTTACTACCCTAATACTACAGATTGTAGGCCATTGGACAAAATTGTTTAACAACATTGTGTGTATATCGGTCTATCCTAACAAAATAGGAACAATATTTAAAACAGAATAGGATTTCAATCTGTGCTGCCATTTGTACTGAAGATGCCATTAAAAAAAAAAAAAAAAAAAAGCAAAGCAAAAGACCACTTTACCTTTCTGTGAAAGAGAAACACATGCAAGAATCAACTGCACGTACACTAATAACCTTGGGCTGTCTAACATTCCATTACTTTATGGAACTGTATAGCATATAAATAGCAGATCCATTTCAACCTAGTCTGTTAGGGCTCTATTTCAGCTTCCCCATCATTAAATATTTATCCTTGCAGAGTGGCGGATAGTACAGAGGTGATGAGCATTCAAAAATCCAAATTTTCAACCCCCCTCCCAACCCACTCATTTCCCATGTCTGTAACCCTCTATTTTCCCCCTGCGTGCCACAGAAAGGTTTATTCAAACGGATTACCTACAAGTGTTCCTTTAATCGCCACAAGCCAGGGCTGAAGCAGTGCCCACATTCCCAAAGGAAACGCTTTCTGCTGGTCTTATCAGGAAGATCTTTTTAAATACCAAAGGAATGAAAAAAATATTTATAAGGAAGACTCCTTCCTTTCTAGAGAAGGTTAAAGAGGGTAGACCAGGGGAATTTACAGTTTCACATCTCCAAGCCCCTTTGTACTTCTGACATGCCAAATTATGATCTAAACATCCTGGGCTAAAACAAAATAGGAGATTTGCCCCGGCCAAATAAGGAAAGGAACTTTATTGCGAATCGAACATAAATTTAAATGGAGCCGCTGCTTGTTGCTGCTGCCGCTGCTTGTGCGAGTGTTTGGCTCGGGTTGAATTTGGCATCTTGAAGCGTATAATGATGAAAAGATTTCATGCCTCAGCTTTGTGGGTGGTTGCTGTTGGGTGCGAATGCATCTCCAGTGTACCCCGCATGCTTCAAAAGCTCCCAGGGCCGACCTACGGTACTTCACAGGTATTCTTGGATGGACAACAAAAACATCTTTTTTTAAGGCTCAATGGGGAACGGCCTGCCAGCAGAACGACAGCTCAAAGCGAACAGGATGAATTCCAAAAGGAGCCTCTACATATGGGCTGGGAGCTCTGTACAAAACAGGAAGAAAGATCTAATAAACGTTTACTGAATAGCAAAGATCATCAGTGGCAAGTGGTGCTTCCAGCTACGCAGAAGACAGAAACAAAGCAGGGCCACACAAAAACCATTTTAGAGGATTTGTTTATATAGAAATGCAATTTAAAAAGCTTTTGATAAAGGATTACATTAAATATTACAAATACATACACCTCACAATACCCAGAACTGCACTCTCTCCTTTAGCACATTATTAGCTTTGTGTGCTGAACAGTACAAATAACTATTGGGCAAACATTACTGTATTACTTTGATATTGTTTGTGTTAATTCAAAACAATGGCTGTAGTTCACTGTAGAGTGGTCTGATCTGTGTAATCCAGTTTTTAAATGAATGGAGAGATCATGCTGTGTGTTTAACTGAAGCGTCACACAGATGAGTAACACTAACAGTGAACCATAACCTGACCCTGCGGCAGCCATGTTTCTGCATGACCCTGTGGCACAGACGCACAGACACCCACGCATTATTCCTGGAATAAATGAACAAGCATGAATCTACAGATATTTGACAAGATCATGGTGTCAAATACATAAACAACAGATCAGAACTTACATAAACATGGGCATTGGAGATTTGGTAAGTAAAAATAAAGAGTTTCAAATGCCTCCAAATGGATGCGTTCTCTAAACCAGCCCTGACAAAAAGTGGTCCCATCAAGTGGGAAAGCAAATATTCAATAGCTCTGCTATGCTTAATGGCGACTGGAGTGGGATTGTGGTGTGTCGCCACAATAGAGTATAATTTCCCTCCCGCTCTGATGGAGCCACTTCACTCTGATGAAGAACAGGAGCATTGAGCCGATTCTATGACCACAGTTTGTGTTTCCACCCCCCACTCTCCTCATTGTCCTCTCAATGACACACCTACCCCTCCACACACACACACACACACACACACACACACACACACACACAATTTTCAAATGTTGCCATTCAAGTCTCATCGATTTATTGTAATCAAAGATGATGCAAATACAAACATGCGCCTCACCCGACAAGGGTAAATAAACAGCAAAGGTCTCGGCACACTGGGAGGTTTTAACCCCGGTTTAAATTCTCGTTCATTAAAGCGGCGTTAACAGCCGGTTACGGCCAGTGGAACCGCAGTAGCAAAATCAATTACTTCAGCAAGTATTGATATGTCTCGCAGCCTGTTTACAATTTAATCTCTAACTTGTCAGAGCCATTATTTTCCTAATCACAACCCTCGCTCCTCCGCGCCTTTGTCTCTGGCTCATGTTTAAGGGAACAAAAAGGTCATAAGCTTGAGCGCTCCCCAGGGCACGGCCTGCCACCGCTGTAATTATTCCAGAGCAAGAGATGACAAATGAAGTGGATCAAATCAAAGGTGTCAGTAGCTCTTGTCACACAGGTTAAAATGGGGGTCAAGCTAAAAGGAAAAACTAGTTAATGCCCCCCCCCAAAATAATTGTGCGCACAGCCTCTTTAAGTGACAAAGTGTTTTGTACAGGGTGATCATAATTCTATCCCTCCCTCTTTGCCTCGCTACAATAATGTGAAGAAAAAAATCAATATATACATCCATTCGATTGATGGGTCATTCAATAGAGACAGATCAAAAAACAACAACCCAATGACGTGTTCATTACTCAAATTGCATCCAATCGCAACAGTGCCAACAAAATATCATCAAAAGTTTACAGTGTGCTTGCAGAAATCCATGCTGATACTAAACCAGTGAAAACATAAGGATATCATCAGCAAACTCCCCATTTGTATCTTGGCCAGTGATCATTGAGAAATGGAGGCTGATGTATTATTTACTGGCTGATGTATAATTCAGAGCCAACAGCAGATTTAATGCATAAATAAAGCTGTGATACACTTGCATTAAATGTTTACTTACCAAAATAAGATCTGAAAGTACAAGCACGTTAACGTGGAGCCTTTGAAAGTTTCAAATGTGTCACTTTTTTTCCATCTTAGTGACTTGTGCTAAATGGTTGAAAATGAAAATGGTTTGCAGGTGGTGAGACCTGCAAGTCCCTTTGTTCACCTCCGTGTAACACCAACAGAGATCAGAACAAGATACTCAGATGTCTAAGCACAAGATCTCAATTACTTCATTCAAACACAAGCTAGCATGTTTCTCTTTGACAAACACAAACACTATGAGACCTACGGAAGTCCATGCTTGAGTTAAGAGGTTTCTGTTACCTAACTATTTTATTGATGATTCTTTTATATGAAAATATTTTGGCAAAAAACTGATGTTATGAAAATAATTCTGATTACGGTTTTCAAACATAACAGCATGTGAGATTTCAAAGTAAAGTTTACCAAACATTAAATTATAAATACAAAACAAGCATTAACAATTCTTGTAAAAAGGTTAATTAGGCTTATTCAAAGAACGATCTCTGATGGCAAACATGTCAGTCACAATTCCCCATAGGCTGTGCTATTGACCCCCTGCACTGATGCTGGCCTAGTTAAAAAAAAAAAAAAAAAAAAAAATAATTGTCTGCCGTGTTGACTTTTAACCGTCTGTGACAAAAGACATAATATTCCTATTGCAGTGTGTAAACCTAAAATACCTCATGGAGGAAGCAAATCAAAAACAAACATGACCAACAAGATCACAATCCACCCAATCGTAAATATTTGTCCTCTTCTGCTCTGCTTGTGCTTTATTAAAGAGTATATGCACATATAAAACAGATGCCAGAAAGACACGCAACTTATCAAATTGACAAATTACTATGATAGCAACTCACTATACACTTTCTACAAGGACAATTCCACCAAAGCCAACACAAATACCTTTTCTCAAGGGCAAAATATTCAGAATGGAGTACAGCAAATCTGGATCACCTCTGTGGTTTGAATCCGGAACATCTGGGTTACCAGAACAGAACTTTAACCTCTACACCACCACCACTATGGGTTCTAGCCTGAGAGCAGGGGTGCAAGCTTCATGGTTTTTCAACAAAGAAAGGTAAAGAAACTTCCCTGAGCCAAGCAGAGGCCACAGTTTTCTTGTCTCGAAGGCATAAAGTTTAGACATCTGAAAAACTGTCGAACTTTGCACCACAGGGACATCATGGCATACTTCTGGCCTACTCTCACAACTTCACACCTCAGCCACCCTGTCAGCTGTATTCAGTACTGAAAGTATATGTGATGTTGAGGGACTGTGCCCAAAACATTGTCAAACAAAATCCTTGCAGGACACTACAATGCCAACCTTGGGATGGTTGTATGGCCCACCTAAACTTAGACAGCTCTATTCACCCTAATTCAGTACAGAAACTGTTACATGGTGAGGTAAACCACTTACACAAAAATAACCTGTTTAACATGATCAGCCAATCAAATCTGAGTGCATGACTGTTGTCATATGCTCTTTCATTAAATACAGTTATGCTTATAACATCAAACTTAACCTTTTCACTTGCAAATTCATATTTCTCTAGATGAGCTAATTATATTAAGAGTGACAAACATTTCAGAACACTTACATTTAAATAGCCTACATTCACCTACTACATAATGAAACTATTTTTACGCTGCCAGGATGAGAAAAGCTCTAGAGCGCTATTTTCTCCTGCCAGCTAAAACTGCACAACAGATTTATTTGATCACAGAGAGATATACTCAGATATATCAACTGTACTATTATTCAACAACAGTCATCCTAGTTTGTTCAGAACGTGCATATTGTGTCACAAACCGATAACTCATCACCCTCTGAAAAAAAACAAAATAAATCACCTGCCTAAGAACAGCCGATCCAGCTGAAAAGTAATCAGTATCTGCCTCAAAAAAAAAGCAGACTGGTCCATTAAATTAACAATTCTTCTGAAAGAAAATCAACACGCCTGCTTTCTGAATACAGATGACCTATCCTGGATTCTTACGTCTCCAGCAACGCCCTGTATCTGTTTAACAAACAATACTCGCCTCCGTCTCTTTTCTGTATTAGGACCGCTTGTGTCAATTGGATCTCACTAACAGTGTAGTGATCATGATAAACGCATGTCCACCCACCATAATTAATCACTGAACTGTGATAGCTTTGTGGCCACAAATTAGAGTCTGCTTTTCAGTGTCATCTAGTAGTTTTAAGCTGGTTAGTTAAGCTGTCTCTCGAGATGGGCTGGGAATACTGATAGTCTGACAAATTTGGAACTAGTTCTGAGCAAAAAGTGTTTCAACCCAGTACATGTTTTTCCAAGATGAGTTTTAGATATTCATTATCGCCAGAAATGTGGAGGGTTTTTTATCTCCATAAGAGGCTCAATGACGAGAACAGAGTGGATGCTAGCAAGTATGTGTGGGGAGAAAGCATAAAGACTCCATCTGACATCCCTAACAGAGCAGGAAAACAGTGGGGCCTTTGGGACCCCCAACCTCACTTTATGACCATGTGCCGAATTAACTGGTCCAGATGTCCCCTCTCACTTAACATGTGCGAGACATCTCGAGCGAGGGCTCAGCTGCTTTAGGGCTTATTAAAAAAATATCAGTTTCAATTATACCCATTAACTTCTCACACTCCTCAGGTTTACATTTATTCGACATCAACAAGCCTCCTTTGCGCCAAGATGTACGTTTAATGCACAAATCATCAGAACCGATCTTGTAGGTAAGCTATGCTTTAGGGTTTAATGGGTTAAATTCATCAGCAACAATTAACGACCGTCTGGAACGTACAAAAAAATAAAATAGTAAGTCAAAGAGAACGTCTCTGAACTGTTGCACCATGTAATCGTGAAGCCTGAGGAATGAGTCAAACAAAGGCGAGCTCTATTAGCAGACAGATATCAATCTGCTGCTGGTACCTGCTGCCGCAGAAGCATTTAGACGACTCAGCTGCTTGGGCTGTTTATAGTTTGACAGTGTCAGGTCTCTTTGTCACCAGGGCTGTGAGCAGGCGCCTGTGGTTACTGTATCTATTATCAAGGGGAAAGTGCCAACACATTCTTGTAAACAAAGAAGAGTCTACCTACAAGTTCTGAAGAGATAAAGCCAAACCTAAAAACGCTGGGGGTGGCCGTTCATTATGATCGTTCTCAAATATCATACTGAAACAAATTTGAATGAATAAGCTTTCAGTTAATCGCTCTAAAGGTTTCCCTGGGTTTTGATCGCAATAACTGTGAGTTATGCGACAATACAGCAAGGCAACAGGAAGCTCAAACATGACATTAATTACCTCTGCCCTTTCTCCAATTCATTAAGCATAACATTACTCTGCCTTGCCCCAAAGAACCGAGCTCAGTCTGCGTTATAGATGCGACACCATTAAGGCAGACAGGGAGGAGATGTGCAGCGTAATACCAGCCAGTTCCATCATGCGAGCAGATTAAATAACATGCCTGCCCAAGCCCTGTCAAACATTCAGCAGCCATTGCGCATGAAGCGATCCACTACAACACTTTCTATGAAGAAATCCCCCCGTCAGCCTTGCTACACAGCCTTTGATCCAGCTATCGCCTGTTTGATGCTTTCAAAGGTGGAGAATCACACGCAGGCAAATCTATGTGCAGAATGTTTAAGACACATTTACTGACAAAAATGTCTGTTTGAAAAAAAAAATCTATGTTGGATAATTCAATTACTTGCAAAAGACAAACACCAAAGTTCTTGTTATCTCCCTACTTTTTTCTACACATTTTCTGCATTGAATACACACAGGCTAAATGTTATTGTGCGCTTAGGCATTAAACATTTAGTAGCCATTCTCGGCTGCTCAAGCAAAGAGCCAAGCAGTTATTAAGGGAGAAGGATGACACAGTTAATCATACACCCACACACTGCAAATGAAGGCCCGGCACCCAGATGTATCATAACGAGAACATTAAAATATACAGCACTCACGTTGTTAGCAAGAAGTCGTTTAAAAAGAGAGAGAGAGAGAGAGAGAGAGAGCCCAGTCATTCACCACAGATGACAAGAACCTCACACAAGGACGTTTAAAAACACCAAACGCTGCCTTATTTACAATCCTGTATTTTAATCAAAGGAGGCTACACTTTGGCTTATTACAAATGGTTTGTAAGTACACGCCACTACAATTGTGGAAGATTTCAATTAACAGACATTAAGCAGTATTCAAATATTCAACCTGTAGCCCATGTATTTTAAAGTAATCTAGCTCAAACAGGTTTCCCTGAGCGTAACCAAAGACAATGAAAACATTCTGTTCCTTGCTGTAGTCTTTAGTTCCTCTGCAGGAGACGCTTCACTAAATGTTTGATTTCTTTCACCTCAGGCTACCCTCAAAGCCATGGCATGTGTAACAGGGTTTATAAAAGCTTTTCTTCTCTCTCTCTCTCTCTCCATTTTCTATAAACCAAAGGATTAGGACAGATACTCTATACATAGTTGTTATGATTAGAGATTAATAGTGTCAATATGTCTATAGACTGGTCAATTCCATCATTTAGCAACATTTAATCCTTATCCTTGTGATTAAACCCAGTCTGCAGTCTGTGACCCTGGATTTATTAGTCTGATGAAACCCCAAAACACAACCAACAGTTCTGCTACAAGAATGGGACTCAACCACCTCAAAGCTTGGATTGACCAATTACCATCTTGTTGCTTAGGATTAAATAATAAACAAAAAGTCCTAGGGTGGGGGATGGGTTGACCATTTTGGCTACAAAGAGCAGGCCCTCCTTAATATAAATAGCCACATATCTTATATGTGCAAACTAACAAAACATTTTGGCCTCTGTTAAAGACACCCTTAGGAAATTAACATATTCAAGTCACATGAAATTAAAGTATGACCACTAAACCAAAGAAGGAATACAAGCAGTTTCCCCCACATGCACAGCATGGAGAACAAGATCAGATAAGGCAGGCTGTGAAACAAAAACTGTTTCAGACAAGTCTTTTCAACCTACCCCCCACGTAACAGACAAGCCCCTTTGGTCTTTACCACCAACATTTCCCTCTGAGTTCAACAATCATATTTGTTACCATTGTGGGCCACGGTTCATGTGTTCCAGTTAACAAAAAGAAGTTAGGCTTATTGACTGTCCCATGCCAGACAACTGGTCAGGCAAGTCTACAAAAACCTCTCCTCCCCTGCTCCCAGGGTTTTCAGTAAACAAAAGGTTTTAACTCATCACTTCCAATCTCTGAAGGCTAGCACAGAGAGTTAAAGAGGGCTGGTGAGGGGTTCCTTCTAGATACACTGCTGTGATTATGTTTTAGATGACTTTGTAAGTCTGGGAGTCAATAAAGATGGTGTTTGATAATACTACAGCCTAAGATAAATAGCACACTTAATGTATTGATGATTCTCAGCAACAGCACCTCCAACTCTAAATGCACCATTTATGCTGCTACCCAAGCATTAATAATTCACTTAATGCATATAAGTTCCACACTTAATAAAAAGAGAAAATGGAAACAAACTCTTGGAAGTATTAGAAGAGTAAAAATAGCTGAGAATGAGTTTTAGAATTGCCTTTGGTTAGGTTCATCCTGAAGGAAACAAGGAACAAAACAAAAAACGCCTGAAACAACAATGTATCCAACTTGATAGACTACTTACTAGAAGTCATAAAGCATCCCTAAAAGATTACACACTACTTGTCTCTTTCAACAGGAATCAAAAGCGAAACATGCAATAAAAAACAGGCTGCTTTTAACTTCTAAGCCTGCAGCAATTGCCAACATTCCATCTCTATCCCCCCATTTACCTTCCCACCCACTCAAGCCCTCCAAACTCCCTCTATCTTTTCCTTTTTTCCACACAGTCAATGTCGCCAAGGCGATACTCACCCGCCAGTATGATGATCTAAGTTCCAATCAAACAACTTCAAACACAACTCCGCGTCTGTTCCGTCACAATGACCCCGCGAACTTCTTGGCCTGGGCCAAAATCCAAGAAACCCGAGGGCTGAACGCTGTAGCGCCGATACTTTATCCTGGGAGAGCCGATGTCCATGCAGATGAGAAAACTGGGCAAATGCCTCAACAAAAGACGACCTCGCTTTACTTAATTTATTCGCGTTCAGACCGCCCGCGGGCTCTTTTCTGAACGCATGCGGTTCCCACTCCTTCAGCCGTGCGATCACACTGAACGCTTTTGACGCTCTCCGTGAAGTAAAGCTGGACACGGTGCTGTAGTTTGTGGAGGAAATCAGTGAGTTCGCCGTTTACAGACTCCGCTTCCTTTTCACACACTCACACACGCACGCACGCACGCGCTCGCTCACACTCACGCGCGCTCTCTCTCTTCCCCCTCGCGCTTTCTTTCATATGCACACACACCACGTTCTCTCTCTATCTCACTCTCTTTCTGTATAACCCCCTCCTCCTCCTCTTCAGCTGTTCAACAGACGCATCCACATGGCTGACCTAGTCTTTCTTTATCCAGGCACTAGTGAAGGAGAATTACCCCCCCTTCCCTCCACCACACACCACTTCTAAAAAGCGAACAAAACAAAAACATGGACTGGATTCAAATGACTGTCGGCAACAAATGATCGGACGGGAATCGTGATTGATCGTAAACCGCGAAAGTATGGTTGGTAAAGAAACTGCATCGGTAAGCAAGATGTTGGATGTGGTGTAAGCGCCTGTATTCACATGACCGCTGTAAGGAATATTAATGACTCCACCTCCACTCTTACGGATGATCAGAAATATACAATCAGAAAAAAACCAGCCCAAACTGCCAGATCCTACCGTTTACACAAACCACAGATCCCGTCTATTGATTTTGAGTGTCCAATAATGAACGGCTAGGTTTTATTGCCGTGCTTCGCCGTGGAAAAAGAAGCCAAGTGATTGGGGTTGAGAACAAAACAACCAGTGTGAAGTATACATACATTGTGCGTTGGTGCGCTGGGTTTTTATTCTCATTTGCATATTCACATAATGAATTAATTACTCTTTTAGTCCCCCGCCGGTGTCAGAACCATGTATTCACAATTGCGCATGTCAAAAACGCCAAACATGCGTTCTTTGTTGTTTTAGGAAACCAAACTGATTTAATGTTTTTTATGTAATTTTATGTTCACATGTTGAATAAAAAATAGGATAGGCTTAAACGTTGTATTATACTAATATACCAATGACATGTACAGTTACATACTCTGTCAAAATCTACCAACACACACAAAAGAGTAATAAGGATATTTTCCTCACCAACCAACATCAACGTTATATATTTGCAGAGGCAGCTAAAGATCAATAGGAACTGAGTTTGGTGTACTGCGGGCCCTTTATTGTGCTGCAAACCATGTAGCCTGTCAGGTTTTCAAAAGGAGGAGGTGTCCCTAGTGATCCCAGTGCTGGCAAACGCTTTCCAGCTCCAGGGAAGCCAGAGACAGTGTGACTTCTGTTTCTCCTGACAATCCTTAGCTTTGCCTTGCACCCACACACACACACTCACACCCCAGCAGGCTACCTCCTCCCCTCCTGGAAAGCGTTTGAGCTTCACATTCAGGCGTATTTATTACATTTACTCAAGTGCATCCATATTTATCTCCCCGAGCCGCCCTGATAGCACTTACAATGTGCCCAACAGGAAACCTGAGTCACTTGCTTATGCGAGATCCTCGCTGTGCAAGAGGAAGATATTTAGAGAATGCAGTTTTCAAAGAGATACCAATAATGGCTATCAGCCAACGGCAGATTAGCTAGTGGATCATGAGAAAAATACACAACAATGCATTTGACATGGTGGCAGACAGTTAATTACCGCTCAGAAATGCATCATGATGGAAGGTGCGTGTTCAAGAGCTGTGCGGGAACTGCTACAACATATAGATCATGTTTATTCGATGAATATTAAATCATTGTGATGTTGTGTGCACACACCCTGCCTGTATGACTGACGTTCATTATTAGAGTGGTAAACCAAACACGCATTGACATTCAACTGTTATTTTACAAAATGCAGTGGTAACATAATCGAAACGCCCTGATGGCACTAATAAATTTTAAACTAATGCATGCTATAAAACGCCCAGTGTTTCGACAGATTTACAGAGCGGGGCGCAAAACACAAGCAGGGTGTTCTGAGAAAATGTAAGCCATTCAAGTTGGTTTATGAGACTGAAAGGGAACCAAAACTGTTTCAAGGGTGAATGCTTTGCATTTCATGCACTCAGATGGCTGTTCCACTGGCATTCGCAACAGCAGATGAGATCCCATTATCAGGCAGACGAGAACTCCACCTCCAGGATTTCACAGCTCCTCTGTTTATCACATGGCCCTGTCAAGTTGGGCACCATTAACTGATAATGAAAGGAGACAACCGGTGCAGTTACAAGCAAAGCATTCTGCATTCTACAGGCCTAAGCATGTATCTGGGAAGCTGACTGTGTCTATTCAGTTCTGCTCTGCATTCAATACTGCATCACAATGCCTCAGCTACTGTACCCTGACCCCCTCACACCAGTGTATTATAGAGGCGCTTTAGCTCCAGATGACAATCCATTGAATAAAAGAACGACTGCCAAAAAGGCATGACTTATTAAAGCTTACTGAAAGATGCTAACAGATACTCAGAGTACAAATCTTATACTTGAAGATCAAAAGCGAGGAAAAGATTTATATACGCCAGGAAGGTTTTTTGTTCAAACCAATAAAAACCTTCTTACTAATCTAATGAATTCCAATAAGAGAATGAGGCTACATCTCATTAGCTGTAGATGACTGATTTATTATGCTTCCTCCTGCTTGATTGTCTTTCAATAGGTGTTTGAAGACTATAGAAAAACCCTGACTTAAAATGCCCTGCCATTCTAATAAGTCAGCCAGTAGCTGAAACAACAAAAAAGGGAGGGAGGGAGAAAGAAAAGATGACATGGTTGAGTGAGCCAAGCTTCTGAGCGCTTGGCAAGCCTGGGAGGCCCTGGCCCCTTAAGCACTCATATCTAGTAACTTCATTTAATGCATTCACCAGGGATCATCAGACAAGTGGAAGGGAGACAGAAAAAAGAAAAACATTCAAAGCAATGTTCCCCAGTATAAGGTTCAGCGAGTTATCGAGCAGTAAAAACAGCATGAAGAAATTAAACTTAATCTTTCACACTATTTCAGGGATAGACAGGATTTATTCCCTCACTTATAAGAACGTGTTCTTCTGTGTGTCTTTGAGGTAACTGCGCTGCCTAAAACAGACAATTTCAAAGTGATACAAAATAATAGTAGTCCAGAACGTCTGAAAATGGAGGGTGATCTCAGCAAGCACCGCTGCCTTTTCTTTTTCTCGCCCACTTTTTCGCCAGAGGTCATATTCACACTCTGATGCCTGCCATCACGAACAAACACTCGTGCTTCCCTTCAACAGACACCAGCCACTTCCACCCCCATTTACTTTTTACTTCAAACACACACACACACACTTCATCCGTTGACAGCTTCTCTCCAATAGCTGACGAGAAAAATTTGACTTCAATTCACTGGGTGCCATTTTAGCATTCTGGCACTTTTAGGATGAGACTATTTTACAAGTTTTGAAACCCGAGGGAGGGGTGGGCTGATGGGGTAAAAACATACCAGCAGAAATCTCTCACAAGCTGTAACCAAACCCCTGATAGACAGAATACTGTAGTTTTTTTTACATTTAAATACCTGAAAGTATTTTACAGGATGAAGACCAGCGCTTCGTTTGCTTCTCGTAAAGGAGACCTAACTGGTTTTATTCTCAATGGAGTTTGGTTAACATACTGTTAGACTGTGGTCTGGATCAGTTTAAAGAAGCATGTTTGTTGGCACATAAACATTTTCTCATACTGTTCAATCAAAGGGATTCTAAAATAATTTACGCTTTTTGACAAACACATCACAGGAGCAACATACTAGAAGATTACAACCCTCCCCTTTTAAACAGTAGTTAAGGAGATAACTGCTTTCCAACCCATTATTTAACCTCATAAACGCAACAAAGAAGAAAGCAAAACTCCTTTGATGCTAGGCAGAAACGCTCAATTTCATTGAGAGATTACCCTGTGGCAAGCCCTACATAGTTATATTGTTTACTTTGCCATTCGTCTGTATTTGGCAGGCTCACGAAACCTCAAACCCTGTGACACTTCAGTGAGGTTTATTTATCATATTGCCAAGCTACACAAACTCATAAAAATTCATCTTTCAAGGGACAGTTTGATTCGAAAACCATCACATTAGGAAAAAGCAACATAAGCATTTACAATTCCAGATGTGTCGTTGTCACCCGGTAAACAAATTAGATCAGAGAACATCAAGGGGAGGGTTTTGTGTCTTTCTTTTCACGTAATTACATAGTACAGACCTCGCTGAGACGAGTGGCAAAGCGCCTGACAGACTGACTAGTTTTCGGCCTTGTGCGTAAACTCGTACACAAATCTAAATGAACGGTTACTTCTGAAAATAAACACAAGCGCTTGGCCAGATTCATACACAGGCTCAGGCTGGGTTTCAAGTAGCTGTGAATCTCCTGTTTGGATGCCTTAATTTTCTCTTTGTTTGCCGGTGGTAAATAGCCCATCGGGCATCAACCCCTCCCTCTTCTGCTCTCTTTACTTCGCTCTCAAGACAGAGACAACACACACACACATACACACAAGCCTCCCCAGGTGCTACTTACTCAGCCTCTGATTTCACATGTATTCAGAGCCCTCACTTGAGCTGTCTCAGGGCCAAAACTGTGGTGCATTTGTCTCATTTAACACAAAGCCTTATTAAAACACTACTGTTACTGTTACTGGTGTGTGACTGTTATTTATCAAACATTTTACATCTACCAAAACTTGTTTTACCTTGTTTTCTATTTAAATATAATATTTACATTTAGAAACAAGCAAAAATACATGAAAAAATGCAGGGTCGGGTGATATATTATAGTCTCCTTTGTGTCGTTTTTTATGTATTCAAATGTTTCGTGAAAATATATGTAGATAAATATCACTGTTTAATATCCTGTATTTTCAGTATCCTTATTTTGGCTCATATTAATAAAAATTATTAATATTACTTCCTTCAATTAGTACAAACAGTGTCTATAAAACTATATAAAACTATATTTTTACTTTACAATAGTCTGGTTAAAATGGATCATTTGTTTGAAAAAAAATAAAACCCAATTTAAGTCAGTTCAGTACAAATAAACATCAAGGCGTATTTTGAAAAATTTTCAAAAGAACGAAAAACATTTGAAAATATTAATACAATGCAAATCTTGTTTGATACATTTGAAGTGTCCCCCTAATACAATTTTTGACATTTTGTGTGCACCACCCCTGTCTGGGATGCCACAGATTTTAAAGGGTACAAAACAAAAAGGAAGTAAATGGAGGACGTTGCTTTAAGCTGCATTAAGCCACTGTCCAGACCCATTAGATCACACTGCTAGTGTCTGCCATGTGTGAGAAGGCACGTTCACAGCTTAAAGTCTCTCACTCTGCCACCCGATGGACAGTATGAGGAATCACACCACAGTCTCTGAAAAACACAAAGACACACAACACTAAGAACACAAAAATCTCCTGGAGGTTATATAAGTAATATTGTGCATTCACGTCGAGCCTGAATGTGGAGTTTGATGACTTTTACAGCAGTGGGAAATTCAGAGACTGCTGTTGGTGATTCATTGTTTACTTCTCACTCTAGATACCCGTGCCAAGTTGCTACCATCAACTATATCCAAAGCAAAACAAGATGGTTTGTGTGACTAACAAACCATATTTAACTGTAAGATTCTATTCTCTGCCATATAAAGTACCTCTGACGGAAATTTTCAATAGAATACACAGCAATTAACAATGTAAAGTTTCTCTAGGACTATAAATATTTGCTGTTTTGTTAGGAAATAAAAAACAGGGAAAGAAGAGGGGAAGCGACATATTCCTTCGCTGTATTAACATCTTAAAGCTGAAGAGCTTAGAGCAGAGCGTTAAGGCTATTGTCAAACAGTAAATGCTCTCAGCAGTATCTCACACTGTTGTTTCAGCAGTCATCATACCCTAGGCTGTGCTTACCAGCTGGAAACCCATTCAAATGCAGATGAGATCATTCTCAATTGGCAAGGTGTGAGTTTCACGCTTATGTCGCCCTGTCCTAAGATCTCAGGTTTTCAGCACTGGCATGCCCTGACCCAAAAGGCGGGTTTGGAGACCGATGGGAAATGATGACAAAACGCAGGCAGATCTGGTCTATCTTAAAGGTAGAGCTCAGAAAGCTCACAGGAAGTACAGAGGGAGCATTGTTCTCCCTCACTGCAGGTACATTCCTCCAGACGGTGAAAAACAAACCCCGCAATACCAGCTACACGAGCTTAGCTGAGTGTAAAAGTGTCAGAGTGACTCCGTTGGGGCTCTGAATCACACTGAATGCTGACATCTTTCCAGAGATGTTTTTAACGCTGAAGTCAGCGTGCATTTAGGACAGGCATGTGTGCGGGCTCGAGAGCAATCGTGAAAATCTCAAGCAAAGACATCATGACAGTTGCCTTCGTCGCCTGTCTTCATGTCACAATGCATTTCTCACTTATCTGCGTGCTATCGCGTTATGAAATTACACGCGATGGGGCTGCAGTGATGTGGGAGTAGACAGAGTGACTGTCTCAAAGTCAACGCAAATTGCTGTTCGCAATCTATTTAATTAACATCACGTGACGTAAAACAGGAAGCAGGTTGTTGACTTTACATTTTAATTTCCTGGTAATAGATAAGATATGCTGAGTTAAGATTTAAGACAAGATTTAAGATGATATAGGCTGCATCTGAAAAAGTATGGATGAGTATTCCAGCCATTCGCCTAAAAATAACAGAATATATACGTTAAAAATAGCTGAATACTTAAAAGTGCATCTTGAGACCCCTTTGTTCTGTTCCATTCAGCTGAGCTCTGTCTAGCTGCTTTTAAACAATGAAGAATGCCCCATATGTGTAGGCTACACCTCTCTCCATATGAAGCATGCTACCCCAGACAGAGGAAAAATCACCATGTACAGTGTTGATGCGAACTGCTGTCCCAACTGGACCACCCAAAAAGCCACTGTATCCAATCGCAAAATAAAACATGAAGCCGTGTCTGACTGCATTTTCAAGTAAAAAAAAAAGTGAGTCACTCAATTATTGTGCTTTCATGATCAATCATTACTGTCACTTCAGAGAACTGCGGATCCCTAGAACGAAGGACAGAGAAAGAGGCGGCGAAGGAGAAACACAGAGACAAAGAGGGAGGGAGAGAAAGGGAGACATAGCCAACAGAAAGCCAATTATCAAACTCATTAAGTAAGCCACTCTGGTGCTTTAAGAGGCTCTGCCTCCATATCATTGCTGGATTTATTACCACCATTTGCATCCTCAGATTCAGCCTGACTTTAAGTAGCTCACCGGAGGGGTCACATCAAAACAATCACATGCACAACACGTATTGGGTCGGCATGAAATGTAGTCGTGTTTGTCATGCTAAAAAAGAGGGAGGAGTCAAACTTTATCGCAAGGACACACATCGTTTACATCACATTTATGCATTTGATACAAATGTTGTTTCAGTGTTTCTAAGGTAAACATTTTAGCAATGTTTTCTATGGGAATGGAACCTATTCCCTTGGTGTTGCTAGCGCCATGCTTTACCAGTTGAGCCACAGCAAGATCACTCACTATTAGCATCAGCGTTGAGGTTCAACGGATACTGTTAGGAAAATGGCATGCAGTGAGCTTAACAGACTGAAGAATAACAAAGGAGGTTTCTGGAAAGCATCAGAGAGGTGTACAGTTGGCATCAACGGGTGGAAAAGAAGGTGATGTTAGGAAAGGAACAGCTGGATTTATAGTTGTAATGCTGGGACTAACCTCCACTGCCTTTACCTCTACGTCTCCAAGGACCCGCAGCCCTCTTTACAAGCATTCACACTACCACACTCTGGGGGAAGCAAAAAAAAAAAAAACAGTCAAAAGAAATGAAAGGAAGGAAATAAATCAAGAATGCATGAGAGAATAAGTGAGTAAATGCAGGCAATAAATGGAGAAACAGCATCCAGCCATTGCGGCTTTCTGCACACGAGGAAACAAACCGAAGATTAATGAGTCACCTGGAATTACACTGATGATTTATTTAAAAAACGTCTATTCCTGTCAAAAGCAATGTGGTGGGAGAAAAAGAAGAAAAGAACAGCACGCAAGATCTAAGCGACGGCCGCTTTCACAGTCGCTTGGTTCTGCGCTTTAGAAATGAATCCAAACACGAACTCCCTCTAGAGACATGGTTTACCCCCACCACCACCCCAAAAACACACACAGATTTCTAGCCCTCCTCCACGCGCCTTTAACTCCCATCCAGCTCCCCGAGCAGCTTGCTCTGTCTCTGCCTCCCAGCCAGAGCTGTGCAAATAAAAACATCAGGACCTCGCCTCACAGCACCTGTTCAAAAACAGTGACATTTTACATTCAGCGCCGTCCGTTAGCGGAGTCATTAGCCTTACAGAGAGAAACCAGAAAGCAGCTGGAAAGGCTGATTTATAAGGCTGAAACACACTTATTGCTAATCCCTAACATTTCACATAGAAGAGACTGTTCCATTCATCTGTGTGTATGTGTGTGTGTGGTGTATGTAGGCTGCACTTTCATTTTGAAACGTTGTAAAACCAAGCCCTTGATCAGCATTGATCAGACCTGCATAGTATACAGGTATGGTACTTAAAACATACTGCAGAAATAAAAATGTCCAGCTGTGTAATATCATGATTTTATAAATTTCAGTAGCAGACCCAGGTGACAATGTGCTTCTCTTCAGCAATTGTTTAGACAGTGTGGCTCAAGGTATAAAAGTATATAGTTGATACGTGAGATTAAATATGTTTAACACGTTCACTAGCGAAAGCAACAAAATATTCTTGTTATATTTATAAGTGTGAAATCTACCTCTGTTGTGTTTATATGTACAAATATTCCCTTGAGCCCAACACTGTATTATTTAGTTTTCTTTTATAAAAAAAATTTAACCGTGAATTGTTGACACTGACTTACAGACTCTATCAACAGTCCTAGTTTTATTTCATCTGTCTGTTTTCTGCTTCCGATATTGATTTGTTATTGATAATGAGGTACCAGAGGCGGTATCATACCAAAGCCAACATTTTGGTATCGATCCAACCCGAATCAGAAGTGCTGCAGAAAAAGTGTGAGGAAAACAACATTTGTTGTTTGCTTAACCTTTGAAACCATTGCATGTCCGAGCATATGGTCCACTTTGATTTAATGCTTAAAAAAATAAAGGACTCTTTCCTCATCACCAGCCTGTGACATGGCTGCTGGTCTGTTGAACCTCCTCTAAGCCTTTGAGACATCTGTTCCACAGAATTAGAGCATTTAGCCCACTGCAATTACTCCAGATAAAGGTTATTAACTCGCAGGATTAGATCACTGTATTAAAACATTGGGCTTTTTCCTCCCAAACAGCTGCATGTCTCTGTTCACGTGTTTTTCTCACACTGCAGTAGGCAATGCGAATAATTGCAACACGCTCAATAGCTATAGACACTGTCTTTCTCCAGCTATCACTTCCCATTGATCCAAAGCAACATGGCCATGAAGCACTGGCACACACATTGGGGGAAATAAATTTTTTTTTAAAAGAAACGTTTTTTTTCAGGGTCGTTCAATTGGCACACCAGGAGATAAAAATCCTGATAATATGCATTTGTATTAACTGTATAAAAACACAAATCGTCTTAATTAAAGGTAGGGTATACAATTTCTGAGAGGCTAGCAATAACAACCTAGCTTTAAAAACAATTAAATCCCATCCTTCATGTGCTCTCCAAAGCCGCGCCTCCTCTAATAGTGCAAGTAGGTATGCAAATACATAGTTTGATAGGCAAGTAGGACATCTTATCATTGCATTCGGACCGAGTAATTGGACAAACATTTTGTTCCTCTGCCTTCCACATATATATACATATATAAATGAATATATTTATACCACTCTATTTAGTAATTGCCATCAAGATGTAGAGACTTTCAACCAGCATAACAAAAATGTTTCTGGAAAAGATTGCCTACCCTGCTATTAATTAAATTCCACAATTCTTTTGAATTGACTTACATTTGAGTTACTTACATTTCGCATTTCGCCAATGAGGTCCGATAACACCAAGGACGGCTAAAGGTAAAGATGGTCAATTGTCACTTCATGTTGTCTGTTTGCATGTCTGCAAACACCACAATGAATTGCACGACATCTCAGTTCAGTGCTGAGATAAATGATTCTGTGAATGACTAAAACCGACAGCCTCCATCTCATTATGCAACCAGTCTCTCTTTTTCTTCCTAACTCTCTTTTTTACTTCCTCTTCAGAATCAGCGTTAGAAATTCTCCACTTCCCCGCCTGCCGCGGCCCCCGAGTCTCTGGCTGATTTCAAACTCTACTGACAGCTCTCATGACTAAGGCTCTCATGTCAAACACCATTATATCAGCCATCCATTCATTCCCTTAACACTGCTTTAGTGACATTTTCAAGCACTTAGCAGTGCTGTAGTACTGTCTGCGCTACCTCTTACCTCAACTCGGCAGCCGTCAGAAAACGTACATTATTCAAAAATGCAATCTAGATTGTACTCAAATAAAAAAAAAGAATAAATAGCTTTGTCCTTTTTTTCCAGGCTGGTGGCTGAGATTAGAGATTTAAATGCTACTGCTTTAACTAGATCAGTGTGATGTCACGCGAATGCTCCTGGACAAAAGCTGCTGGCTGCTTTTTTAGATCCCAGCCAGTGCTCTCCATTTGCCTACAGGTTGCAGAGCATCTCACGGGAACAGTCAGCTTGATAGAAATGTAGAGTTTCCATGCTTGGGGAAAAACGACAAACATTCAAAGCAAAAAAAACCTCTCACCTCACTCCACTTAACCCGACATCCCTCCTCCCTGACGCTCTATTCACAAAGTCAAAAGGCCGGAAAATAAGAAATCAGGATCTCTGTTTCCTCTACACTGAGATCACTGCTGACCTGGTAGAATCTAACAGAAAGAAAACAGATTACCTGCTGATTAGCCTGTATTATGGGGCAGCACTAACCTTTGTGAAATGGACTGCCTGTTCTGTGCTTAGCCAAGCATGGCCCTCATCTTCCCTTAGCTGAAAGAGAAAAGTGCAGCGACAACTCTACCGCTCCCTATTAAGTAAGTGCGCTGAGCAGTCAGCCCTGCACATCCATCAGCGCACAACGACATGCATTTCTGCCATCCACACCAGCAGTCTTCCTTTACTGTCTCTCTTTGAGAAATAGAGGTGCTGTGTTAATTTAGCTCTTCTTTCTCAGGTGGGGACTGAATATTATTCATATTATTATTAAGTGCTGGTGACTGCAAGGTTGCGAGATGATAATCAAGACAGGAAAACACAAATAAGCCCCGATGACAGACACAAATGCAGTGAGGTGAAAGCTTGATGATACTTAAAACCAAAATGTATGCAAAAAATCAATGATATTTGCCGGCTTCTCACAAAGCAATAAAATCTTTTTTAACAGACCTACCTATTCTCTCTCTCTCAGAATTGGTGCTAAAATTTTACAGAGTAAGTAACAGTCTGTAACGGTAACTGTAACTAACAACCAATGGCATAGCTTTGTAGTTGCTAAGGTGTTCTAAGTATTTTTTTGCATGTTGCTAGGGTGTTTCTGGGTGGTTTGCTAGGGCACTGCCAGGTGGTTGCTAGGTGGCTGCTTACTGGCCCAATTTAAAAGACTCCACCCTCAGGCAAATAATATTCTAGTGTCTAGATAAAGCTAGGCTTCTTTTCTTAAAGTCTGTGTGATTTTATTACCCATTTTATTGCCTGCCAGCTGAAAATCCTTAGTCTAGTTGCTTAGAAAATTAATAGCACCCCTCTCCTCCATTCCAGGTATTATTCATGTGGGTAGCACAAACAGTGCTTTAATTGGTATTAAAATTTAATACTTAAGGTTAGGGATCTGAACAAACCCCTAACCTATGAGCACTGGTGCCTTAGCAAGCACCTCTAATAAACAAATTTGATCTGCTATAAAAACCCACCTATTATTATGCTAAACAGCACTAAGATGAAGGCCTTTATGGGCCATATTTATGCCAAAATGTCATCAAATTCAAATCATTCCCTTTCTATTACAGAAGCAGAACAGAACAGAGTGCACTTATCGTCGCCAGTCTTGTTCGTTTAATTTAATATCGCCACAACAGATGGCGGCCAATTTTCCATTTGACAATTACAAATAGCCTTTAAAAATAAACATACAAAGGAGGAGACAGAAAAGATCTGTTCAAGTCATTCAAACATATTCCCACAGAGCTTGACCCACTCCTACGCCAGCACCGCACTCTGCAAATAAATTCAAATCATCACCCGGCCGACACTTATTCAATTCAGGCTAATATCGTTGCTCTACCACACTGGGCCAATAGCTGACATTTAACATTCCATGGCAGTAGATACAGGGGGGCGGGGTGAAATGAACCCGCTTATGTGCCTTGACACGATGCCCTCTGCAGGAAAATAAAAACATGGCTTTCACTTACTGCCAGACCGTGAGCTGAGCCTATATATCACCTCGGCTACAGAGGAGACTGATCCAAGGTCAGCTCCATTTCCTTGCCATGCTATTTTCTATCACAATCACTGAGCAAGGGCCGGAACAGAGATGCTAACGCAATCACGGTACGGAGACCATACAGACTGTGAACCACTCCAGGCTCTTTATGAGAGCGATTGACTCAGCTACATAAATGGAGATGGGGTTAGCATGCAAACTAACGCTGCGCAAAACGGACAGCAGGTCACGCAGATCTGACGCGCCTAAAACAGTGCTACGGTTTTTACAGCATGTCTGAATCTGCAGTCGAGGATAAAATGCTACAGATTGAGCAGTCTCTTACCCGATATGACGTGGCAAAGAGCTGTGTGACTTTTTTTCGAGGTAAGTAAAATAAGGGGCCGCGCTCTGCTCACATCTCACAAGCAAACACCATTATTGCTGAGCAGCGTGCTTGCTGATTGCCTGGCTGAGCAGTTGGTGTGTGTTTTAATGTGTGTGAGGCTCTGGAGTCATCAGAGTACTTCACGGTAGGTTAACACTCAAAATGCCCTGGGAAATAACATTTAGGCTACATAACGCTTACTTAACATAACTTCACTTACACATACCAGTGCCAGATTTCCCATTGTAGTCCTATTTTATCAAAGATGACTAAAACAAAGACCAAACAAAGCAAAAAATCCATTACTCCTGCCTGATCATCATAATGCATTGATTTGTGTTCAGACCAGAAAGTTTTTTGAGGTAGGCGGTAAGGCTGGCAGTGGTAAGGGCAACAAGAAGAGGTGTGTGGAGGAGGAAGAGGAAGCATTATGCATGATGAAGAGCAGTAACTGAGCTTTAAGAGGTTTAAACTAGGCTTTACCCCCCCACAGGTGTCTTTTCATATTGTACCTTTGGGTACAATTGTATGCCAACATGAGATCAGAAATAAGCTTTTACATGCTCCAAATGAACTGAACTCCACATTAAAACCTCAAGTGTGACAACTCTTTTCTGGATCCTCTTCATCCTGTGGTTGTGAACAGAGCAGCAGAAGTAAGATGGTGGCCCTGAGGGTTGTGATGAGACCAGCCGCCAGTGCTGACACTTTTCATCCTCTTGATGAAGGCTCAGGATGGCTCTTTTAATCTTGCTTCCCTGATTCTCTGCACGACTCATTGACCCCTCTTCGCGAGCATCAGAAAGGGCTCCACACAGCATCTACAAAAACACTTCCTCCCATTCAATTGCCCCTTCCCTGCCGGTTCTCTCCCTCTCCCACTATCTGTCACTCTCTTTTCACTTTACAGCTTTGGCCCTTGTACACCATCCTCCCCTTTTTTCCTCTCTTGCAGGCAAGAGACATACACTTCCTCCACACCCACCCTCCTCCACCCTCCAGTGATCTCTTGGGGTGAAGCACAGTGGCAGATGGGGCACATACTGCAGCTGGCTAATTAAAGGAATCTGAAACTTCAATTAAATATCCAAAACACTGAACCTGTCACCTCTGTGGAATTCTTTATTAACATAGGCACTGACATGCTTTGTGTAACATAAGCCTGTTCAGAGTAATCCAGGCATGGGGATGAGCAGCAAAGACAGACAGAGAGAGAGAGTGAGAAAGAGACAGATTATGAATGAAATGTCTCTAAATGCAGAGAGGAATTCCTTGCTGTGACCTCGGCCCTCTGGCGTTTTCCTTTGAAGAGCATTCCTCCATAAATTACCCATTAAAACACACACCATCATCGCATACCATATGCCTTAACCATTGTACCAATTCATTGCTTTCATCCAGGTCTCAGTGCACAGGAGCCTGTTTAAAACAATGTCATTGGTGCTTACATCAATGCTAGGGTGTTGTGGGTGGTTGCTAAGACCTTGCTAAGTGACTGCTAGGGTGTTCTGCATGGTTGATTACCGGCTCAAGTCAAAAGAGCCCAGCCTCGTTCATACGGCTCTGGTCCTTCTAGCAATGTAAGTCTATAGGATTCTTTCATAAGGCAGTAAGAATTTCAATTGCTTAAAAGTAATAAGTAATAGCACCCCACTCATCAATAAGATGCCCAGAATCTTTCATCTCTGTGGCACATACAGTATGAAACAAGCTGTGTGAGGCTTCAAACTGTGGGTTTGGGGGTTTAGAAATAGGAAACAGTGCTTCAGCTAGCAAAACTAATGAAAGCTTTTAACAATCAAGAGGAAATAATTCAACCCTTAATTATCAGCTTATCGAACCGGTTGACAAAACAACCTCGTTTCTGCTTCTCTATGTGCAATAGGGACTGATACAGAGAATAAAATATGGCATGTGTGTTTACCCTTTCCTCTGAGGTTAACCATATGAGCGCATCAATCCCATGAACCCTTGTGCTCTCTCATCAGCACCTCACTATCCCTGCAACTGACACCTAATCTACCACTCTCCAGAGGGATGCTGGGATAGCCACGGACTGAGGCCGGCACCCGCGGGTCCCAGTTGATTAAAAACAGCAGTGGGAGCGCTGAAGGAGAACACAGCACCTGTCACAACACCTCCCATCATCATTCATTTAGCTGCTAAATATAAAACGCAACAATGCTCGCGATAACAGCAAATATAATTATCGGAGGGGGAGGGAATAATATTTTTATATTCCACGCGATTTGAATCAATATTGACACAGCAAGAGCGAAGAAGCTCAAAGCCTAACGTCAATAAATTCAGAATGACTAGGAGGTTTGTTCAGATATCTGGCAGGCAGCTGGAGACAAATACGGAGAGCGAGATCGCCACATGGACCAATAAGAGCTCTGCCCCTTCCTGCCCTAGACTCCACTCTCTGTTTTCCTACTTTCCACCTAAACAATGGGTGTCAAAACCTTCTGCCCGCTGTCCTCCTCCATCGCCTCCCATCCCCTTTTTCTCCTCTCAGATGTTTGCTGTCTTTCTCTCTGATAACTGAACTAGAACATCTATTTTAGAGCAGCTCCAGGGTTTGGTTTCCAGACAGGCTGGCTCTCTGGTCAGGAAAAGATGGTCAAGATAACATGTTCTGTTTTTCTCAGTGAACCCCAACCAGGGGTATGCGTACCCCTGGGGTTCTTGTATGTAAGATTAGAGAATTGTCTGATTTTGGGATCAGGGCTTTCAGAAGAGTAAAATAAATAAAAAACAATCAAAATGTCTTCTGTAATTAATGGCTTAACAAATGCAGTCAAGGAAAGAAATGTGCAACAAAATAATGCGCAAGTATTGCCAATCTGTGTGAATGACATTTAATTTTAATGATAATGCCAAATGTCATCCAGTACAATTTAGATAAAAAAAGAACTCAGTTTTGGTTTGGTATTGTTGAGGCCGTACGTGAGTTATTGATAAGATGGTACACTAGACAGTACACTGCCTTATTTCAATCATTTCCTTTCTGGTCCCCTGTGTGGCCTTTAGTAGCTTTATTTCTGTCAGGAATCAGTGCACAGACGCAAGGGCTGTGCTGCATCTGTGTCAGGGGAGTCTACCCTCAATTAAGCACAGGTAAAGTAATGCCTGTTCTGGGGGTGGTTGTGAATACATTACCACCTCCCGTCACTCTTTTTGCAAAGCAGTGCACTGCACACTGGATGGAAGGGCTTTTTCTCTTTTAAAAACTGCAGGTGCAAAATTACACTTCTACCAACTGCTGTGCTTAAAAATGGCGGAGAGTGATTTTTCTCCATTAAGCATGAGGGCTAAGCCAAATGCATCACCTGAATTCTCCAGCAACCCACCGAAATTACAGGTTCATCTGTGTGACTATTTCAGACCACTTATTAGTTTCTCTCAATGGACAAATAAAGTACTTCAAGTGTTTAACCTTTCTCTACCTCCCTAACAGCAATTGTTGTTGTTTTCCAACTCACTTTAAAGTGGAACCAGGCATACGCCACCCTCGCCCAGCTCCACGTTGCTACCTGTACCTCACCGCACTCAATTCATAAAGGATGCAGGGAACCAACACAGATGGCTTTTGTAACACATCGATGAGAGTGACTGCTTAGGTAAACATATTCAGAACAGCATGCGAGGATAATTAAATGATCCATCTACGATGAGCACTTCACTCTGGTGACGGGTCACGCTTACAGTTTTGACTATTTTGATCTGATCAAAGGGTATCGCACACTCCCTACACTACATGTGAGTCATCCACTCCTCCTCTGTCAATAAGAATCCAGGAGAGATGGAGATGTCCTGCCCTCTGCTCAAACTCTTTGTCTCTCGCCCCCTCATCTCTCTTTCTCCTCGCGGTGCACAGTGTGACAGACGAGTAAACACAGATGCTGAGCAGCAAACTAGAAGAGATGGTTTCATAAGAGATGACAGTTCTGGCTACTGTAGAAATCAAACATACAGCACAGGCAGCAAAACAAGTGATGCAGCAAAATAAAATTATTAGGCAAAACTGAAACTGAAAAGCCAGATACACTGGGCCAAAAATGTTTAACTTGTATTTTTTTAAATAACTATTAATTTAATAACTTAATAGTTAAGGCTGTAATATAGTATGATGTTATTATATTTGTCCGTTTGTTGGGTAATTTACAATAACGTCTATGCTCTAATAAAAAGTTTTATCTGCAATATGCATTAGATTTCACTACATAAATCTCGTTACAGGGAGGTTGTGTCCCTCATTAGCTTTAAATGTGACCTAATTTCTTTTAATATATTATCCATCATCAGTCAGCATTTACATTAAATCCAATTAAAGTTGCGTAGTTAGTTGCTGTTAATAGTAAATACATATCTTAAAGTAATGACTTAATATTAAGCCAATATTTTCTGATTTTCAAGATTTCTGCATTATTTCAGCATTTTTGGCTGCAGTTTTGCTGCACGCAACAATTTGGCTTGAATAAATTGACAGTGAAGAATGAAAAGGAAACAGTGGAACAGACATACTCAAGAGAGTCAATGCCTCCAGACATTAAGATGGTATTACTCTGCTTACACAGCTTAAAAAACAAAATCTCTGCACCTACCAAAAGATGTCAAAGATGTCAGAGCCAATTAAATGCAGGGAGGCTGTGATTAGCCCCGCCCAGGACACTGTGTCACTGGGCCGCCCGCAGACACTTCACTGTGTCCCATCCAATCCCATCAGAGGCAATTAATTACCTCTTAATATCTCTGATTAAGATAAAGAGATAAATAAATGCATCAGTCGCAGAGCCCCAAGAGGATCCTCAGCTGAACAGTGCCGTGACAGCTGAAAGGTCCCCCACAACCCCCCGTGCTACAGATGTGACACTGTGGGTGAAGGAAGGGGGTAGGGCACATGCTCAGAAAAGAACGCAGCTTTTTGTTCTGAGCCCACACAGCTGTCACTTGCAGTCTAGTCCAGTCACATTCATGCATGCAACCGTCTCACCACCCACCCTCAACAAACACACGCACACAAATGTAATTCAAACACAGAGGTTAGACAGGACGACCACTGCCCCTCAGGGCTGCGCTGCATTCATGACCACATGACGTGGGCAGATCCAGCAGAAAGACGCAGTGGGGTCACTGCACCTGGTCAAACTCTCTTTTTTATTACAATTGGTCTGCTTGCCAAAAAAACACATCAGAATCAATTACGTATGTTCACCTCTAAAGCCAGCTAATCCACTTGTGTGCCATAAGCTTCCATGTAAATCCAGTTTTATACTGCGTAGACCGTGCCCCCATTAATCACTGCTGGCACGGTCAGAAATGGGCCGGTCTAAAGGGACAGCCTTTGAAATATCAGAGTGGAAGAGGTCGCAGCTAAGGCTGCTGACACTATTGTGAAAATGCTAAGGCAAAACGAAAAACAAACGAAATAAAAGCTTTCCTTTAGAATCACAACAACAGCTTATGAACTCGAGATCACATGGGATAATTATTATATGAAATCATTTGAATGAGTGGGAAGAGTGTTTGTGTTGAATATTTTAGTTTTTCATGCAAAACAAGCCAAAACGCATCTATTATACTTGCTACTAATTGTTCAAGGCACCCAAATGGCAAGCTACAGCAAATTGTTTCATGCGAGCTGCTTCAAACGAAAGGTCGTGTTAAATGACTGGCCTAACGCTTTTCAAAACAGCTGAGTGATTCAAGCTTTTATGCATTCTTTTACATTTAGTTCCCAAACGACTGTACATACAAGACATTTTGTTAGATGTGCAAAAAAGACAAATGAAAAATAATTTGACACAGTCTGAATCCTCTTATTTCATCTAGATCAATTACTCGCAATAACAACGCGTCGTACCATGCTTTCTGAATCTCATATCAGCGCGATCCGATTTTGAACATTACGCAGCACGAGTCAGTGGCAGCCACAGACATGCATTAATAAATGATAAAATAGCTTCTCTAATCCCCTTGTGCAGAGCCAAGTACTTTTTCCTCATCAGTGAGTATGATATTTACACAGAAACTGGAGCGTACCCTGAGACAGGAAAGAGAATGAGCAAGAGAGAGAAAGGGGTGCGTTCAGTATTTGCTAAGGTTTAAGCAGTCTGGTGCCTTATAAAGAGGTAAAACTGCTTATTTGTTTCCATTGCAGCTTTTGACAACACTGCTGCGAGAATCAGCTTATTATATTCTCACATGCTAGCTCGCTCTTTTCTCCTTTCGTGCTCCCTTAGTGACAGATGTAGAAACCCTCGTTGACCTAAATCACTCTTTTCCAGCACATTAACCTCAGTGCCTGTGCAAACACCTTCCAGAAACACAACACCTCCGCACAAGCAGCACATTATTATTGCTGCTGCGGCCGCCACCATTTTAAACAGAGCCCTGTCTCTCACCTGCGCTAATTGTTAAAATGTCCTCTCATTACATGTGGGTGGCTGATGATGGAGGCTGCCAAAGCGGCTACAGGGCGCAAAATGAAGTCGTGATAGACCGAATTAATTGATTAAATGAGAAGAAGCTGCTTTGAAGGGGGGGATGTCAATCAAACCCGGCAGGGGGTGGCTGGGAAATGAAGAACTGACTGAGATAGAATCGAGATAGGCTCTTCTCAGTACGGATCGATATGATTTGAATTTTTTAAAGCTCTGTTTATGAAATGCAATAATCTCTCATTAAAAATGCAGGCGGTACGTGTGAGCGTGGTATGCGTAAATGATTCATGGTTTGATATCCATCCTCTATAATGGGCTCCTGTAGGTGAGGCTGCACTGTAGCGCTGAAAAAAATTAACCGTCTCCCAAAAGGAGAAAAGAAAATCGCTCATTGCAAACATAGTGACACACAGGTGCAACATTTGCTTCACCTAAATGGAACAAAACATCACATATTTCTTTGCCTTTCCTTTTTTCATTAAGCACAGGGACACCCCTGATCTCCCAGTGTGAAACACTAACCGCACAGACTACCCAAGCTCATCTAATGCCAGATGATTTACTATCTCTCCTCCAGTCACCATTTTTTCCCCTGCTTTTCTCCATCCTCTCATTTCCCTCCCTTTTTCTCTACACAGCGCCGACTCCCAGTGAGAAAATGAAGAGATTAAGGCTGTAGCATGTGCCTGGCTTTGATTTAGGGGAAACTGGCTAATCATAACATAGACAGTTTAGTGCAATCTTGCATAATGAAACGCTCCGCACTAACCACCTAATGCATACTAATTTGAGACAATCCACTCCTGGGACTGGCAGAGCATGAAGGGACCGGTCGAAAAAACCGAGACGCTGATCTTGCTAACATCCATCTGATGACACACATACACAAACAAACAAACAGATTCTTTGGCCTCAGACCGCATACACGAATACAGATTCGCTGAAGAGGGAGAGGGTTGTGTGAATGCTCGGAGGCAGACTTAAACGGAAAGGTCAAGCATCATTATCAAACAACTAAATAAACAGCCACTCGCGACAGCCTCTGCAGCTGTTGGGTGGTAATGTTTTGGCTGCTGTTGCAACCGTTGCGATTCTGTGCACCTAAATCCTTTATCTTTATCTATCTCTCTGGCTCAGACATCACATTAGGACTGTCATATCCTGTATTGATCCTTATCCAGACACAGCTTTATTGCTCCTCTTCTACCTAGTTGCGGGGATAAAGCTATGCTAGCATTTTTCAGTTCAGAGTGCATTAATAATAACTGCAGCCATACAGACTATGATAGCACAGAGAGCGAGAGAGAGAGAGAGAGAGAGAGAGAGAGAGAGAGAGAGAGAGAGAGAGAGGATCCTTCATTAGCATAGTGGCAGGTGGGCGTGTGGATTGTGCATCCATTATAAACTAAGTGTTGGGAATTGACTATACCTAATCTTTAAGTTAATTACCTTTAGTCAAGGCCAATACCCTCGCCCTCCAATGTCCTCGGAAAACTACTGTGTGTGTGTGTGTGTGTACCCAAAAGTACCCAAAGGACAGCAAAACCTGACAAATCTGAGCAAAACCTCCTTTTGGGATGTCCTCATTTGTAAAAAGGCTATAAAAATATAGAAAATAACATTTTTAAAATGTAGCATTTTAAATTGGAAAAATTCGGAAGTCTTCTGTTAGGGTTAGAGTATCTAGCTGTGTATATAAACAATAGAAGTCTGTGGACTGTTACCATTTAGAAAGATAAGTAAACGTGTGTGTGATCAAGTGCAGAGGAAGGCCAAAATACCAATAAAACTGCATTCTTAAAACCATCAGAGGAATTAATACCTGGCCTTCTATCCACTCTGCTTTCAGTTTTCGTCACTCCTGAATGTATTCAATAATCCCTCACAATGATGTTTTAAACAATGTGACCATCCCTGCTCCAGCGTGGCCTAATCAACGTCTAACTAATCAATTATCAAGGAGAGATTCACTATCACCTCGGCAGCAATGCGGATAAACCTTACTAGCTTAACACCAACATTGGTGCCAATCGACACCTTTTAGCCACCGTATTCACGTCCGCTAAGATTTGCGGGCGGCTGCAGGCGTGTACGCTTGACAGCTATATCGTTCCCCTTGCCCCCTTCTCTCCTCTTTTTTCCTTTCACTTGATTTTCTCTTTTTTATCAGCGCCTGAGAGAAAACTGACAGCATATTTAACATTGCAGTTTTGCAGTACATTTGTGCTCCTCTGGCCAATTTCCCCCCAGACTCATCAATGCCGCATTACCAAGTCAAATCAGGTGGTGCTGCAGAGCTCGCCTCACACCAACACAAAACAGGCAGCACCGCCAGCATCACCATCACAGCCTGGGAGAGAATATAAAACACCCTCCTCTCCAGATCACCCCCCTCCACTGCTCTGATTTCTCTGCAGCCTGAGATTATAATCTCACAGGCCAACTGTTACCCTGTTATTGTTTCTCATTTGAAGTGTCCAATACAATTAAAGGCACACCCACTGCAACAAGACTTTTCCTTTCTTTAAAACTGGCAATGTTAAATACTAGCCTAGTATATAATATCCACTATATACTCTATACTGATTGCTATTATTAAAAATATTAAGTAACATAAGGAAATACTAGGTGAGAAATGTTTCAATTTGTAATGCTACGCTCATGTTGCATGTTTAGTTCAATTCTGGGTAAATTTCTTACCATCTGGCTGAAAAAGAGACGCTAAAAAAAAAAAAAAGTTACAAATAGTGACTGGTATTTCTACCTGTTCCTTGACCACATTGCATATAGAAGTTAAGTGCATTGCATTGTGGGATACAGTATTTCACACAGTACAATATTCTACTTATTTTGGCAAATGTAGCAGGTCATCCAGCTATTCTGTTTATACAAAACGGAACGACCGGTTATTCTATTTACACATTGATCACATTGCAAATGGAAGTTTAAAGTTAAGTGCATTGCATTGTGGGATACAGTATTTCACACAATACAGTATACTGCTTATTCTTGCCAAATGTAGCAAGTCATCCAGTTCTTCCGTTTTTACAGAACAGTGCACAGTATACATAATATATCCTGTACGGTAAGTGTGTTATTCTGAACATTTTCCTGCCCTCTCTCCTCCTCTCCATTTCTCGCTTATGACCATCGTTCTGTTGGAGGAAAGGTCACACTTATTGCCCCCTTTCATCATTCTTATCGCCACATTGCCATTTACAAGGCAGACGAGCTCTTCTCTGGCATGAGCTCAAGAAGGCAGGTTAGATGGGACGTTGAAAGAAATCTGCCATTTATTTCCCTGCCGCTTTTTGTTGTTGTTTCCACGGCTGCAGAGGCAAGACAAAAAGCTCTCGGGAGGAGGAAGAGAGAGAGAGTGATTGTGTGTGAGTGAGAGAAACCATTGTGTATTGTTTGCTCTGTAATTCACAGCGCACATCGTTGATTAGCAAAGCAGACTGCGACACAGAGACGGGGTGAGGCGCAGGAACTATCTCTCTCCTCCTCTCGTTTCTTTTACTCTAGGGCGCACTGTGGAGTGACTGATGGCTGCAATGTGAAAAAGCAGCCTGGGTGAGGAGTGAAATTTAAACTGCTGCTGTCAGGAGCATTATTTGGCTTTCATTACGACGTGCTGCTCGGGTTGCCTGAAACAAGCCGCTCTCTACGTGAGGCAAACGAGGCGGAGGCACCTCACCTCCCTTTTATTAATTCATGTGCGCAATGAGCTCGTACATGATAATTACTGACAGAAAGCCTGCTTTGTGTACTGACAGTCGACACAGAGGTGAGAGATGAGAGCACGGACGAAAGCTTTAAACGCCAGTATCTAATAATATCACATCTGCCGTTGTAAGTACGAACACGCGGCACAGGTATTTAAAACAAAAAACATGCTATGGTCTCAAACACAGAATTCTTTAAAGGTATGTAATAGGAATGGGTAATCATGGTTCTCTGGTAATCTGGTTATCTAACTATATATTAGGGTAACTAGCATATCTATATTGTTTGTGCATTAAACATTTTTTTAAATGGAAATTGGGCACTTGTGCTTTAAAGTGCGCACTTTGTGCTTTAGCTGGCAGTTTACACAACAAAACCTTTTTGGTAAAGTTCACCCGCTTTAAAGCACCGCTGTGTGTACACTGCTATACACATACAGATGGACAGCTTTAGCTACCAACTATCTAGCTACGATTGTTGCATTTCTAAGACTTTGTGCTAAGTTATATAGTCCAACATTTGAAAACACATTTCATGACAGCTAACAGGGAACAAAAGTTCCCTCAAAGTTCTCACAAAGTTATCAAAATGTTCTTGTAGTAACGTTAGTAGAATGTTTTTATGTGATAATCTTAAATACAAAAACATCACTCTTAAGTAGTTATTGAAACATTTTAAAAAGTTACAGCATTATTAAATGTTTAAATAACATTTTTATAACCAATAAATAACATTAATACAATGTCTAAAACACTGGACATTTAAAACATTTTTAGAATGTTCAAAATAAGTTTTTGTTACTTAATGGAAATGTTAGGGGAGCATTCTTACAATCTAAAATTGTTAACTGGGTCCTGAAGGACCTCTGTTTTTAACCAATAAACTGATTGTGCTGGAGAACACACAAGCCTCCTGCTGCTCTGTGGAGATGAATGAGACTGGGAGAAATTTAATTCCCCGCTAATTAGCATTCTGCTCAGAGGAGCATGTGGTCTCTCTGTGGGTTACGCCCAGGTCAGGTGACACTGGGTAACTCAGCAGCAGCCGCCGGCCTGGCAGTAGTGAACGCTCTCAGGGGAAACTAAGTGGCAGAGCCCCTCTTCTGCTCTTCAGTCTGGCTGTCCCCTAGAGCTACTTCAGTCTTTCACAAAACAAAGAGCATTGCTGCTAGCGGGGAGGTGTTGGGCTCATCTCCTCCACCACAGGCAGATAAAAACAGGATTACAGGTAAATACCAAGAGAAGAGAGGCAGCCCGGAAACTCGCCTTCTGAAAACCCCAACAAGCCCTTCTCCAAAATCCAGGGAACAACAGCCCCTCAAAAATAAATGCCACTCATTGGCACAGCACAACCATACAGAACCTGTGTAATTTGCTTTAGAAGTGAGAAATGATTGCCTGAGACTAGACAATAATTAATCTCGCCACAGAGAGAAAAAAGGTTACGCTGCCGCTTCAATTACGAGACGATTCCGCCTTTGCTAACAGACGAGGTTGGATTCAAAGAACACTCACGATGACAAAAAGGAGAGACAGCTCTGGTCTCATCAGAAATAGGCAGCAATGTGGGAAATCAATGGAGAGATCAATCGCACGCCTGCCTCCCTCTCTGGAACAGCGGGGGTGCGGAGCTCTTTACATAAGCACCGATAACCATCAGGGAGGCCGGCTTTTGCTCGCTGATTTACTGCGCCGGACCCCTGAGACATCTTCAGGTGGCAGAGCGGCTCTCATTCGCTATTACTGTAACCTTCTCAAATGCATCTTCAAAAGACACAGTCAGAGGAAATTTATATTGTGCATATACTCTGTTTAAGCAATAAAGTATGAAAAGCTGTTGTGAATATATTCACTACATTATAAATATAGTCACAACTAAAGAGCAATGTTAGGCATAACACAAAGTGCTTGCTAAATAATGTAAACATTAAAAAGCCCAAAACGTTATTTGTCATTAAATTGTTATTTTAAGCAAATCCAAAATATATACAGGAGTCCCAGATGTGTAAACAGTAACATAACGTTAGATAAATGTGTTTCATGTAAAACCTCTTACTACTATACTGTGTTTTTAGAACAGATGTAGTGTTGTATAGACCAATTAGCATCCAGGACCAAAACAATATATTTAATACAGTGGCTTCTAAAAGTATTTGGACATTTAAACATACTTAAAAATGTCATTTCATTAGATGGCCACCAAAAAGCATCCATTTTTAAGATAAATAGCACAGTTTTCACAGAAAACATTTCACAAAAAGAAGATTGTTAGGTTTTAAATGATAAACCAAGAGATAAATTATTCTTCACAGTAAAACATGTCTGTAGTTACTGTGATGAATCAAACCTGTGGCTGCTTCACTGTTAACACACACATCACTAAAAATAAAAGTTACAAACATCTAAAAATAACAAACAGCTAAAAACAGTTGAGTTTAAATTCTAAGAAAAGTTCTAGCAACATTTGTTTGCAGATGCCACTTAGTTTCATAATTTATTACCCATGCAATGAAATTTATACATTTTTAAAGGTGACTTAAGTGTCTAAAAGTGTCTAAATACTTTTTCAGGCCACTGTGTAAATAAACAGCACCAGTAATCAGAGACGGGAAACAATTAGGACGTGGATGGAAGGGAAAGTGCAGAGGCAGTCTGCTGGGGTGTCTTCATTAAAGCTGCCTGCTGAGAACAGGCAGTAGTAGCTGAAAACACGCCGGGTGCTTTCGGCCGATCGGTTAATTAGGATTTTTGCTGCTTCGTTTTGCATGAGAGAGGCGGGAAGTGGAAGGTTGATTGCCTTTTATTATCAGCCTGGCAGCTTTTGCGCTCCCTCCTTCTTTATTGCAGATCGTACAGATGTGGAGCGTCTCGGCAAACATCAATTCCAATAATTACAAGAAAGTGCAAGTGAGAGCACGAGCCATCGCTCATCTGCGTTCGCCCGCAGCCGTTTGTACCACCACCTTTCCCTTGATGACAACGCGCGACGGAAACGTTTAAAAAGTGCGTGAGAACACAAATCGTTCCTCAAATTGGAGGATGAATGGAGAAGAGAGGTGCTCTCGAAGTAAAGAGGAATACAGTAATAACTGCAATAAGTGAGAGGGAGGTGCGTAAACAAGATAAGAGGGCTCGAGAGTTTATGTTGTGAAAAATAAAGCTAAAAATACATGCCGTGAGCGTAACGTGTGAACGTAACACCTCTGAGCTAACTGTGCATCTGTCTGAACGGAGAATTACTCACTTAACAGTTCGATTTGGCGAAGGCTCAAATTACACGGCCTGAAAATCAAAGCAGACAAAATACTTATGCTTAATAGCTTTGCTATTTTCACTTTGCAGCATTTGCCTATGAAAGAGCAGAATAATACAAGCCAATCAAAAGTGTTCACGCAATAATAATCTACTTGCTTCGCAGAAGGAAATCTGTTATGAATTATCACATAGCCCTGTTTATTCACACAGACATTTTGTGTCTAGTAATCTTAACTAGTAGTCTTTAACTAGCAGTACTGTTACTACATGCTCTTAATATTCAGAAGAATTAATGCTGGTCTGTGGATGCTGTAATTCACAAAACCTTTCAAATGATCTTAACTAGCTGTCTTTACCTAGCAATACTGTCACTACACCCTCTTGTTTGTACAGAGAGATCTATAGATGCTGGCATAACTAACCTCCTGACTCGTTTCCACTTATTACTGAGACTAATGCTGCCATTTGAATAAAATCAATACTTCTGTTGACTTAGACTTTAAAGCGTTTCTCGTCTAATTTCGCCCGTTAATGTTTTTTCATGAGGCAGTGCCCTGTGACACGTTCTGTGCTGTGTGAAATCCCTGGAGTATCCAATAAAATGGTGGGTGTCGAATTAGCTTGTCATCGCTCTCAAAACAACCACTGTCGCCACTTACGCTCTTCTATTATATGAAGAAATATTACTGCTACATCTCGAGCACTAAATTTTGAGTAGAAACCATCAATTTTATGGCAATGCTTTTCAGTATAATAAAAACAGATAGCGTACTAGCTCACTCTCAAAATACAGAAAGCCGATGGAAATCATCACAGCCATTAGAAGCTACGGATGATTTTTAAATCAATCTATCTGCAGCATGTGTCTATATGTTTGTTATTTAAACAGCGTCTCATCTGCCCAGTCCAATTAAAGCCCTACAATGCAAAAGATGTAAACAGTGAAGAATAAAGAATGAGAGGGCTGCAGAGAATGAGAGAGGCAGAATGAGAGAGTGAGAGAGAGCTCCAGGGTAACGCTTCAATGATAAAAGCAAGAGAGAAAATCTTGTTTTGATAAGTGAATTACTGGCCTTCACTACATTTCCCTGCATTCCTGAACCAGTGGGTTCATTAAATGCATTGATATATCTGTCAACCTCGTCTGTGCTGCCTTCCTCGGGGCAGAGAAATGCAGTCACCTTTGCAGCGTTGAATCTCTCAACAGCTCGAGGCAACAGATTTATTACAAATTGATCCATTAGATAGCACTGCTGCGGTTTATTGTTTACGCTGCTCCTCTCTCTCCGCTCATCTTCCCCGCAATCGCGCCGTGTAATAAGGAGGAAAACTACAGGTGCGAAGCCGTCGTCATGCACGGCTCTATTTGCTACAAATGGGGACGAAGCAGAATATCTTAAAAAAGAAGGAAAAAATTTGTGCTGTCTAACTGACACCGATATGCCGTGAGCAGTCACGCGGTGGAGAGGAAGTGGTTGTCGTGCAAGGGTAAATGAAGGGCAAAGGAAGGGAGAGTCTTGACGTGGTGCTCTCTGATGAGTCAGGACTGATTAGAGAGCACATAGACAGCAGGCCACACCTCCCCCCTTTCTCAAGCACATAATTCACACCTTCAGATCCTCACATATTCCCCATTAAAACATCAGACAGGACTTGATCATTGCTCTGCGGGCGCAGCAGTAAAAACCCAGCACCGGTCTGCTAATATAAATGACTATCAGACTTGCTTTACGGCCGAGTCATGAACAATGCCAGGCTTTAATGTCGGCATCTGACGTTAGGCTCTTTCCTTTCCAAAGATCTGAGGATAAAATAAAGGCCGGTAAGAAGGCACCATGTTCCAATAATAAACTGAGTTCCACATGTATCTCTGAGCAACATTAAATCAAACAGAGAAAAAAAAATTTTGGATTTGGATGGTTATAATAATGATCAGAACTCCATTGAACTGATATGACCTACACATGTATATGCTGTAACAGAACATACATTCTTTTCATCCATCACTGACTGTGGACCCAGTCGATTGTGCTATACAGCCTGACTCGATAGAAGGAGGAGGAGGCCGGCCACAACCAATAACTGATGAATATTGATTATACTTTCCTTGAGATGTCTGGGTGAAAAATGAAAACAAAGGGTTAGCCTACCATTGGGTAACTATGATAACAAAAGCTAATCCACTATGCACAAAACAAGATACAGATATTATTTTAGCTAGTAGCTGTAGTACATTTTTTTTTACGTTCTACAAATTTCTCAGTTCAGTTGTCATTCAACATGTGAACTAATTGTTTGCACTTATTTAGCCATTTTTCCTAATACCCATAGAACACCACACATGTGTATAAGTAATTGATGACATAGGCTATTTTAAATAGCATGTCCAGATGTATATTTTCTTAAGAAAATATCACTGTATACTTAGGAGGTCAATTTAGCTTTGCATTCTAGGCTTAAGGTGATCCAGACACTTATGTCTTGCTGAACAAATTAGCTCAATATTTAAAAGCGTTGGTTAATGGGCCAGCAGGTTTATAAGGGATGTTACTAAAAGGCACATGTCAAACACAGTGCAGAAGCCTGGCCTCTCCTCCCCCGGCCCATGCTGTCGTGGCTAATGCATCAGAGAAAATTGTATGGCTTTGCTAATACATCCTCTCCTCTCCGCCTCTCTCATTCCTCACACTAATGCACTTACAAATGGACAAACCAGACTGGAACCAGACTCAGAGTGACTGTGTATACTGTGGGGGTGTGTGTATACACTTTTCTCTTGTAGATGACTGCTCTGAAAAGGGCATTACCAAAGACTGTGCGATATTCCAGGAGGCTCTACATAAACAGCTCAAGGCAGCTGCAGAACCCAGGCAATAAAGCTTTGGTATGAAGTGTGTGTTTGTGCAAGATGTTCACAGTGTCATTGGAGGCAGTCCTTTACCTAATCAGCAGTGTCAGTCTCCGGCAGCAGGGACAAACCAATGAGACTCTATTCTCCTAAAAGACACCATCTTAGATTCTAGCCTCCTTACTGACAGTGTCTTTACCCCCTCCCCTCCTCTCTCTCTATACGTCATGGAAGCCTATAGTAATCCTTTTGTGCCTTCCCTCCCCAACATCTGCTTTGGAACAGGCCTGCCTGATCTGGAAAGACATCTTGGAGCAATCTTGATAAGGGTCCTCTAATTCTTGAACATGTTGCTCTAAGCTGGCAGGAAGTTCCATCAGCAGTGCTGCAGAACAATGTCTGGTTACACTTACAATATAACCCAACACTGTATTATCAAAGCAAATGTCACTCTTTGACTCCTAACTCATGACCCTTATTTTAGTTCATTAAAAACTGCTGATTGCAACTTGAGCTACGAGCTTTACATAATTGTGTGAATACTAAGGGAGCTGACCTACTATATATCAATATAAATGTAATATATTCACTTAAAGCTTAAAGGCAAGGTAGGCTATTTTTTTTCAGAAACATTTTGCTGGTTGAAAGTGTCTTCACATCCTGATAGCAATCACTAATTAAAATGGCCTAATTTTTTTATATAAATATATATCCATTTCTGGAAGGTGCAGGATCATAAAATATTCGTCCAATCATTGCATTCGGGCCCAATGCAATGCAATACTGCATTGCATTGCACTGCGTTGGCTGGGCAGCATGGTCTAGTTAGCCCCTGCTGGTTGACGCCGGAATGACATGGTTCCAAAAACCATGTTTCCTTATTTTTGGCTATTCAAAACTTGCTGTGTATTCTAATTAACTAGAACATCTTAGAAGCAACATAAATATTACTATAATTTCATGACAGCACAGTAGATGTTGAGAGGAATGGAAATGCTAACAGATATTTCTCTGGGCATTTACAAACCTCCCTGATATCAACTCATTAACGATGCAATGATCAAATATCCATTACACTTGCAGAAATGATGATTAAGCTACAAAGAAAAATATCTGTTACACAGTTCACTGCACAACTACAGAAGGTCCTACTCCTTGTTTGTCTTTTCTCTCACATTCTACAAGAAAAATGATGTACAATAGATTTGCATGACTCTCTCGAAAACTGTCAAGCAACACAAGACACAATCAGCCCCGCTCGAGACACGCAGAGCCTCTCGGTGTCAGAAAGGAAAAAAGGAGGCCTGTCTCATTTCTGCCAGGCTGCCCTGAGTGTCAGCGTAATATCTTAAAACAACAGATGCAGAAAGCACCGCTGCAGCCAATTACCCTGCTTTTGGCATTTGTGCTGCACACACTCAGACGCACACACCAGAAAACATCTTTTGAGGAGAATGAAAGAGCTGGATTGTTATGCGTGCTGTCAGTGTGTGTTGTCAGACTGTTCAATTTAATGAGTACACAGCATTTGAATGGCCCATCAAAAGCTGTTTGGAAGGACTATGACAGCGTTGTCCAGGGTATCAGATCTTTCGAGGAGGAATCATGGATTTTCAGCAAACAACAGTGATTTGCAGTCATGTTGTCTTTGCGAATCAAAGCAGACCTTACTGTTAAACAACAGCAGTATAAAGAATGACCTACTGGGCTGCACAGATGGCAGCCATCAGTTACACACCATAAAGGAGGACCGCGATTAATGACCAGCAGGTTAAAAGGTAAATTAACCAAAGGGACACATCTTTAGACAAATGACAACAAAATCTGGAAAACTAACCTACACCTCACAGCCTGAACTGATAAGACTTCTTCTGAATAAACAAAGATGCTCAGTCCAGTTTTAGGACTAAATTTAAAGAACAATTCCACTGGAAATCCCTGCGGACCAAAGCTACTATAAATATGCCTGCTCTTCCTAGAACTTGTTTGCACTAGACTTTATCGCTGGACGTTATATTCATCAAACTGGTTGGTCGCTGGTAGGCATTCCTAGTTCTGGTTGCCCTAGTAATGATTATAAACGCCACTATTATTAAAATGTCGTTCTTTGTTGACACTGAATCTAAATGCTAAAAATTAGAAATTCTGGAGAGAAAATCTGAAGTGCAATGATCAAATAACTGTTACAGTTGCATAATTATGATTTTTATGAATAATCACAAAACAAGATTGTAGTTACACAGTTTGCAGTATAACCCACAGCATGTCCTACTACTTGTTTTTCTGTCCTCTTCCAATTTTTTTATCCAATACATTTGTATTCATTCCTAGGAAATTGTCAACAAAAAATGATCCCTCATATTCAAGTCTGCACAGAACATCACACCAGGTCAGTCAACTATCTGACACAAATCAAGTGTCGGATCAAAAGGAACAGAATGTGTCAGTGTGATGGAACATTATGTAAATGCTGCCTCTCCCTGCCTAAATATTGACAAATCAGCTCAGAGAGGAGAGGCAGAGAGAGCACAGCAGCATCCACATGGGATCTCCCCTCCAGTCGCCTGACTGACACTTCATAGGAAATGTCTTCCATTTACAACCCATTATTTACTGCTCTCCCCATGATTGCTTCACACTGGCCCTGGCAGCAGCTGCCCCAAATTGCCCTCTTGGGTGGATTCGGAGCACGCTCTTGCTCAAAAGACGGATTCGCACGATGCCAAAAAGGCTAACCAGATTACTTTTGTTGTCAGTGTTTCTCCGATTGCTGCTGCCTGTATTCCACAAGAGCGCAAGAATCTAGGATTGCTGGAGACAGCTTGACTGATGTGGATTATACAGCAAGCTGTGACTGTACGCAGCAGGCTGCATCTCACTTTAACAAAGAGAGGTGATCTTCCGCATTAAACTGTGCTAATAAAGGAGAATTAGTGATGTGACTGTTGAGTTATTCATCTGTGAGAACCCTCTCAGCTGTTAAAAGCTAACAGCCGTGGATCTTCATCACTATTATGGCAAAATATGAAAATGGCAGGCAATCCGACTGCACAGTGTTTGACAAATAAGACTCAAAAGAAGGAAGTGGCTGAACAAAGTGCTGCTTTCGCGATGAGAAGGATGGGCTGCGCTTTAACCTGTTTTCAAAAGCAGAGCCAGGCCTATATGGAAGGCAAATACAATAGCCTGTCGCCTTTAGGGGTGAAAAATGAGCACAGCTGTGAGTCAGTGTGACACTGATTTTGTTCAACAGTTTACATAGCTGCTCTGTGATACCCTTGAGAGTACTCTCATGCCCTTTGGCCAGCAGAGAATGATTACTAATAGCTTTCTCCTACACTCTTAAGACTCCCACACTCTTTCTTTCTGTTGCATTACACTCAGAGTGAAATAACAAGATCATCAGAGAATAGTAAATTGAGTGCTTCTATTTTCTTTTAAATCTTTCACTAAGGCGCACTAATGTTTTCTGCAGAATTCAGTTTTTTGCAGTGTTTTAAACTATATACTATACAAAACAATACTATTTAAATCTGTTTATTTAAAAAATTGTATTAACTCTGTATGTTGTTAAACACATGTTATTAAATAAACAAACATTTGGGCTAGTCACGCTGCAGGCACTGTTTGTTTTTGCGCGCACACAGCAAACACAATGTAATAGAAAGACATGTTATTGTTTTATTTCACGGCACCCAGCCCTTTTAACTCATCACATTCAATTCCGACCACAACTCAGAGAAAATGTGATTTATTTTGTGGTTGCCACTGAATACCTGTGTAGGAAACACTGATGTGTACATACACAGCAGTCTAAAGGAGCTATAAACAGGAACATGTGGTCTTGTGGTCAATGCATACTTCATTAAAAGACATGCGTGGGCCTAAGGTTTGTTAAATGAGATGACAGCAGGTCTCAGTCGTTACTAGAAGCGAAACGACCAAATGCTCATGTGATAATCCTAGCCTGGCTGCCTCACTTTTACTTTCTTTCAGCCTGCTAGATAAGCACATAACCCAAGGCAGATGGTGCTGAAAATCACTGTTAAGGACCAACCATAAAGCTAAGCCATTGTGCTTAAGTCTATTTGTAAGAAAAGATCAGTCACTGTATATTGCAAGCGTGCAAAATTATTAAATTACAAACTATGCATCAATTGCATTTGTGCTACAAGACTACAAAACACACTACAAACAACTGTGTCCAGATAACAAGCGGAGAAAAGCCATGTATACTAACAAGTCCAGGAGAATGAAATTACAGTCCACATATTAATTCATTTTAGCAAAATAAAACAATTTGTCTAAGTACTGTTTGAGGGATTATCTAACCCTGTACAAACTCAATGGACAAATTATACAGTGACTGGTGACAGGAAGGGGAAAAATGACTACAAAAAATATACTTCTCCCTCCTCCAATCACAAGCTGTCGAGAGTGCCATTTGGTCTTACTGCTACACAGTGGCAGGTGGCCGTACAATTCAGCCTGTGTTTACTGCATGTTGAATAGACAAGAAAACAATGCCATGATTATGATCTTATTCAGTACATTTCCAATTAAGTGAGCAGTGCTTAAAGTGTGACTGCTGGGAAAAATTACTGCTGTGGCAAATCTTTATAGCTGTAGCACATTTAACCTTATTCTAATTAAATGGTGGAAACTGTTCTTTTCCAAAAATCACTTGAATCTATAAAAACAGATTTTATATACCAAGAACAAGCAAACATAAGCATGTGGACATCCACTGATAATCTCAGGGCCTCATTTATTTTTTTTTTGTTGGTTTATTGTTTCACTAATGTAAGCAAGATCATTTATAATGTTTAAACTACATCCAACATAAGGCTACATTGACTACACAACACAAGCATGTGGAATCACATACCTACAAAAACCTTATTACAGTATTATTATTGCCTATTACTTTCTTGTGACTCATGAACAACACTTTTAAAACAGGTTTCTCTGATTAAATGTTTCTGCAACCATACTAAATAAAAAGAGCAACACAAAGGAGGCATGTAATCACTTTCAACCACCTGTTTACAACTTCATGGTCAATCAGTCTATCTTTAACTTGTGTTTTTATCCATCTGATCTCTGAACTTGTGCTTTATACCCATGTAATCTCTATGTAGAATCTAAGAGTTTATTATTATTATTATTATTATTATTATTATTATTATTATTTGGAAAGCTCCTCAGCTCACAGCCAAAAAACTACACAGGCACAACTGAACCTTCCTGAAAACCCCTATGAAAACAGTGGACTGATCTTTCACAGCACACCTTTGACAAGCCAGACAGAGCAAACACAGTGAGTAAATACTGGCACCTGACCTCTCAGGACATATTTGATAATAAAACTATGTGGTCTAGCAACCACCCTCGATTAAAACACAGCAATACCGATTCTTTTCGGCAACCTCAGTTGTTTCATTACCTAGGCTCGCAATGACAGTTTCTCAGCAAACCACTTTAATGAGTCTAAGTGCAATTAAAACCTGCACACCGGATGAGACGCGTGCGTGCGTGCCTAAGCGCGCACAAGTTGCCAACAAAGCGCTCGTGACTGGGATGCAAGGCGTAATATAACACAAGCCAAACTATCAAGTTCAATTCTGTCCAAACTCTCCAATAGCACAACTATCGCTTGTGTTAACCGAGTCTACTGTCCCTGGACCAGCTAACGCGGTGTTATGATTCTATCAATAAACGAATGGATACAACAGACATCTTTATCAAGCACTCTGATCGTTGGCACATACACTGATGAGGAAGATGGTGATGACGATGGTGTTAGCCTGCTAACTAATGTCTCCTGTGTTAATAAACCATAACAGCCCCTCAACTGCAGCTCGCGGTTAGTTATCAACACACCGAGCTAATTACGAAAGCCATAAAGAAATAAGATCACCTCCGGTAAAGTGAGACGGTCAAAGGCGGAACTTACCTGGAAAGCCTTCTCTACATCAGAGATTTTGTGTTTTGAGATGTTGTAACGGTTAGCGGATGACAGTCAAGTGCCGCTTCAAGTGTTTTGGAGTCGTTTTGCAAACCTAACACAGCGATATTAATGATATATCTGTCAGTCATCAATATTTATGGTGGTGAGGAGTGTTGGTAACGGGTCAGTGTTGGGACACAGTGTTGTCTCTCTCTCTCTCTCTCTCTCTCTCTCTCTCTCAGTAAGAAAGAAACCCCCCCTCGCGCAAAAGCCGCTCTTCCTGCGGGGAGAATAGCGTGCGCGTGAAAACGCTCGGCCCACTTGCCAATGTCGCGAGCCGCGATTGGCTACACGCGAGCTGAGCGAGAGACGTCAGCCAATCAGGTCGGTCGTCTTGCGATTTAAAAACGCGTGCGAGTGTATATATATTTGCGTGCGTGTTCGAGGCGTTATGTGTGTGCGCGTCAGACGTCAGTGATTGGATGTATACGCATTCTTCTTGCCTAATTAAATATGCGTTTATAGATTTGCATAAATGGGAGTGAAGCGTTCGTATTTGTCATTGCATTGCATTTCGTACCTTTACATTTGACTAATGTAACATTTTATTATCAGCATTCCCATGCTTTAAAACATGGGAATACAGAATAAACAACTGAATAACAAATAACATTGACTAAATGCATAATGTATTGTTTTACGAATGGCAGATTCTTAAATCTTTACATCCCCCAAACCTCGACCATTTGTATATAACAAAATGGTCAAGGCTTGAGGGATGTCCAGATTTAAGAATATGGCAATAAAAAACCTATTGGTTGATTATGTCCTCCAGAATATGGAGGGTGGACACATCTTCCTCAAAGTCCATGGTGCCTGACAGCCCTGATTTAAACAGCCGGCTGAGAAAGTACAGCGTTATTTTTTAAACGCTCATGTAGAATGTTGCTCTCCAGTGTGTTTCTAAGCACATATAGTGTGTGGCACCCTGTTGTGAAAATGATTGGTTTATAGCGTAGTCTTCCCCACTTTGTGATTCTCCCTCTCTGAAAGGATGCTTCAGTCAGTCCCAAAGGATTCATTCAACAGTGAGTCATTGGACATGACCGCTGAGCCCTGAATGCTCTACTTAACCTTCTGCTGTTCTGTCATGGATGTAATCAACACACAAAACAACATCACATCAGTTTACAGTCGACATTTTTTTAAATCAGTAGCAGTGTGTATTTTTTAGGTATGTACTGTCCCTCTTTATATTTAATAAAATTGCAATCAATGTTATTGATGGGTTGGTGGACTAACTGGCACAAAATCCTGTTTTGCATTTCAATAGATGTTAAGTGGAATGTGTAGCTATGTTTTGCATTAGACAGAATAATATGTCGTGGGGAAATGAGCTGGATCCAGATATTATCCACATAAATATTCAGCCAGCCCTGTTTCCAATGAGGTAGTCTTTGAAACAAACTTAATGTCAAAATTATTTAGTCGTTGCTTTGAAAAATGTATAGCTTTAATAAGATATAGATTTGCACAAGCACTCTGCTTGGTTTTTAATTTCCAGATTAGATATCACAGGCTGTGGATGTTATCAACTACTTCAATGCAAGCAGATTTCTGGATGTTTTGCATATACAAGTACAGCATTGTCCAACAAAGAAAGAAGGCAAAGAAATGATAAATGGACACACAGTGGCATCACAGTGGAGGAGAAAAAACACAGACTGAAGTCTAACTGTTTTGTGTTATGGTGTAATGATCACAGCTGGCTGTTTTCTTCTCTCATTATGATAAAGGTATCAAGAGGCTCTCTCCAAGATATTGTGTGGGAAACGGATGGCTTGTTATTCTATTGTGACATGACAGGTTGAATGAACAATAAAAATGGGGGAAGGAAGAGAATTTTTGACCGAGTGTTTTGATTGGAGGAGAAGGAGAATGCGGTGATTGATTTCAGCGGGAGAGGGTGGTAAAGGAAAGTGGATTCAGGAGATGTCTGTAATCAGTGAGACAAAGCCAAATGTACAAGTGCGGTTAAGAGACAGGTTGCTCGCTAGAAAAAGACACGGCACACCTCCTCTTTTCTTTGTAATTTAAAATATGCATGCTCAATGGCTGCTCTTGATACAGAATAGCATACCTTTACCATTGCTGCCAGCACTGGGCAGATGGCTTGAATCTCATTTCCACTGCTGTGCTACCTTGTCTTGGCAGCTTATCTGAAACTCTACCATTAATAATCCCTTACATACTGTCAAGATATAATGTACATTACGGATTTATGGTGACTTGATTCTGGCAAATGTCCTTATGTCCTTAAAATCAAAGAACTATGTACTGAATGGAAGCATTTGTGTGGAAGCTTTGCGTTAGGAGTGGAATATAATGAGGGTCTGGATTACAGGAGACAATAAAGCAGAGTGATTTGATTGTTATCATATTGTGGGCGGATTCATGCTCCCAGTGGGACATTGATGGCACATGAACACAAGGAGGAAATACATATGCAAGCACACGTACTATGCAGATGAGAATTATTCAATTAATACACAGTAATCACACAAAATGATAAGCCCTTATATTCATAATGCATTCAAATCCTAAGACATAATGTTCTTTCATCATAACAAAGCTTGAGGTTTTCCACCTTTTATTTTTACAAATACCATTGACTGTTGTGTAGTCGAGTTAGAACACAAACCAGACTTGTTTTTTTGTCTGAAAATGTATATTGTTGTGTAACTGTATATTTCGTAAATATGCAGTAAACGCTAAATCAGAATATTTATTACTTGTTTAATTTTGTTGGTTTTACACCCATTACTTTTGTTGAGCAATATGCTTTCCGAAGTGCATGCTTTAAAGCATGCTTGTGCATGCAATAAAGCATGCTTTATTGTAAATTGTCATCAAAACAATTGTAAATTCTAAACTAAGGTTAAATAGTGATTTAATCAGCTAAATCATCTTTTGGCAACTAGTGGGTTAACTTTCTGTTTGAAAAAGGCACTTATCTCAGAAACAGAGGAGCATTTGTTCAAACTGTTGTGAGAAATAGATACATGCTGATTCAGCAGTGTTATGATAGCATATTGTGGCACAAAAAACAGTCTCTTTGGTATCAGAGACAGGAGGTGACAGTGGATAAAATACTGCATTACTCTAAAACAACAGCAGAGGGCAGTGTGAAACAACACGCAATATGTACAAACCTTTCAGGTATACAGCCATACATAAGACAAGAAGCATCCTTTATCATTCTGAAAACATGTGAATTATTTATACAGGACAAAATTTATCACCTGTGGTAATGTCGATTTAAAAAATGAAATCTATGGACTTTCCAGTCAGGTGCATAACCAATTACGCAGACGTGTATTGAATACGACCACTTGGTGGCGCTTCTCCTCTGTCTTGGTTACCATTGTATAGAGATATACAAATGAAACCCTATCCGGCATTCAGGCAGAATTCACGGTATATCTCATATGCGAACTGGCAAATGAGAAGATTTGAATGGGCAAAATAAAATACAGATTCAATGGCAACAGATTAAAAAAAAGCATTGGTAACATTCTATGGAGTGCTGCAGAAAACATGGAAAGAACCTTTTACTTGAATTTCTTAATACACTGACTGCTGGAATTCTAATGTAATTACTGAATGGGGAATTCTCTGATGAACAGGAAGTTTGAAGAATATGTTTATTTGATAATTTACATAAAATTCAGTTTTTTATGTTCATTAAATATTGATTTAGTATTAAATAACAGGGATTCAGTTTACATTAAAACAGAAGAAAATTTATGCTCAGAAATGTACTTTGTTAAATATTATAATAAGAGCCGTTCCATAAAAGCAGTTAGCTGCGTTTGATGTTTGGGTTATAAATAATGATAAATTGAGTTGTAATTGCAAGGCATTGAAACCTGATATGTTTGCTGCTGTGCTCAGCCTGAGTAAACCTGTTCTTTAGAGACTCATGCTTAATTCAGTCAGGCGTTTAGTTTTATTAGATGTAATACTTGGTGGTTACTTCATGGCTTAAAGTAATAAGTAATAATAATGATAAAAATTAGTAAAGAGTAAACAAATTGCAAGACAGTCCCATGTTGCACTCTGGGGTTAACCCACACTTTACCCAGCCCAATTCCATAACTATTAAACTCTCTACTAACATAAACAAAAGATCATTAATACACATTTGTTATATACAGTTGTAAAATGTTTGTTTATATGACTTAATCTTGTAAATGCATTTCAAGGCAAATCCCATGGTTTTACTTTCCTAGTAAATAAGAAATACAATAAATAAAAAATAATTAAAATATTTATATAAAACCTAGTAAATATAAAACAAACGATTCACTCACACTCCTCCATTTCAATAGGGATAATTTATTTGTTATTATGCCACGCATATAGAACTAACATTTCTCAAGAGCAGTACGATACACATACTCAGAGCTGCACACTGCAGCACAGTGAATAACTTACAGCAGCTCTAAAATATTCAGTGGAGCACCAGAATCACTACAACTCACAAGAAGCTAAACAAAGATCTCTCACACAACACAGTTAAACACAGTTAAAGGACTGATGCTATTTAGATATCAAAGCATAGATGGGAGGGGGCGGGGTTGTCACAGAAATCAGTGTTCCGTTCCATAGGCTACAGAGCTGGACCTTTGAATTCACTGCTTTTCTGACTGGTCTCCATTCCATGGGAGCTGACGTTGCGTGGCGTTATGTGTGGGAGAGTAAGCATGATTAACACACTAAGACCAATGAAAGGTTGCTGCTTCAGATGGGCCTCCTGAAGTTCTTGCCAGCGAAACGAGCGTTATCGCCAAGCTCCTCTTCAATCCTGCAAAGTCAAACAATAAACAAACCAATCTTAGAATCTGATCTAGAATCTGATAAACTGAACAAGAGTTTAGACAGGTACTATTGAGTATACAAAAATATTGACCAATCAGAATGAAGTATTTAAAAGTCGTGTAATATTGCAAGTTAAGGTAATAAGCTCACCTCAGCAGCTGATTGTACTTGGCCAGACGCTCAGATCGGCAGGGAGCGCCAGTCTTGATCTGAAGAAAAAATAAAAGACAATTTACTATTGGTTCCCTCACACCTCCATTAATGGAAAACGAGAAATGTAACAAAAACAAGCCTATCATAATTAAGATGTGTCTGGTAAATCTTTTACCTGGCCAGTGCAGAGTCCAACCACCAGATCAGCAATGAAAGTGTCTTCAGTTTCTCCAGAACGGTGACTGACCATTACACCCCAGCCGTTGGACTGGGCCATCTTACAGCTAAACAACAGATATATATAAAAAAAGCACATTTCATACAAAACCTCCAAATAAGCAGAAAATATATGTATATTGTTGTTGTACAGTTAGTATCGTTCTTACTTAAAAAACATCCATATTTCAGTCACCACAGCTTTAGACAATAGTACTCACGCCTGCAGGGACTCGGTGACAGATCCGATCTGGTTGACCTTGAGCAGCAGGCAGTTGCAGGCCTTATCAGACACAGCTTTAGCGATGCGCTTGGGGTTGGTCACTGTGAGGTCGTCACCCACCACCTGGATGTTGGTGCTGGCAGTAAAGTTGGTCCAGGCCTCCCAGTCATCCTGGTCAAATGGATCCTCAATGGAGACCACTAGGAAAGAAAAGAGCCCTTACTGACTTTGCATTAGACAGGAAAGATTTAGGATATTAACTTTCCAGTAATTTAACTGGTACATGTCAAATTTGTTTCTGCAACTGTCATCATGAATAAGCTGGTGGAATAAAATTACTGTTTATTTACAATTCAATAAATACACTGTAATGAATCCACTAGAGTTAATAAATACACCAGAGTTTATTTATATACACTGTATCCATTAAGCATCTAGGGAACAGCTGACTGGCCTCAGGGGGTTAAATCATTACTGCCACAGCTCTGCATGTTCTCCCCCATACAGTCCCTACGCTGTATCATTCACTGCTGGATATCTTCAAAGATGAGTGTCTTTTTCTGGAAATTCAATGATACCAACACACATGTGGGAGGAATTTGTATCTAGGAAAACATACTGAAATAACTAACCAGAAACCCTGTAACATATGTTTTTTAAAATGTGCCACAAATGAAACTAGGTTTTGGAAATATTCTAGGATCTTCTATAATATAATCAAACATCTAATATACAATTAAGCTACAATATCACCATTTCTTATTGTTTAGCTAGACACTGGACAGCTGAATATCATATATACACAATTAATGAGAGCAACTGAAGGCAACTGACCAGGATAATCCTTGACAAAGCTCTTGTAGAGATCAGCCAGCTGATCAGGGCTGATGTAACGGCTGGGGTCATCAGGTGATTTGAAGTCCAGGTCGTACTTGCCACCCTTGTAGAACTCAGAGGCGGCCACATCCATGCCGATCACAATCTTGTCGGTGTAGCCGGCTTTGCTAATGGCATTTTTCAAGAGCTCAAGAGCTGCAAAAGATAATGAGTGAGTTTAATATGTCCATTAAGATTTTATGTTAAATGTATATGAATGATATGTATTTTATTGAATTCTATTTAAAATAGTTTTAATGGAGTGCACCATGTCACACTGCAGAATGACAACCTGCAAAACTATTTCTGTCAACTTTTTTGAAGTATTTATGCCCATATACAGCTGTAAGTATTCATGAATATTTCTCACATAAGTGACATCAAAATGACAGATCGAGGCACTTACTTTAGATTTATTTAGACTTAAATGCATCTTCAGATAATTTCTCATGGTGTTAAGCAAATGCTTCTTAAACAAAAGCTTCTGACCTAAAGCAACGTTTGAGCTGGTTTTATGGATCCATTTTAGAGCCTAATTTGAATTCCTGCAGAATGTTTTACAGACAAATATATCAACATTAAAATAATAAATATTAAGGGTAAAGCAGATGTTAGGACAGTTATTCAGCTTGAGTTGTATGTAGTTCAAAGCTCATGAGCATTCCCAGAATTCCCCACTGAGTGGGCCACAGCTGCAGTGCTTTACTAGGTCACAATCCATTTAACTTTATACCACTGCACCAGATCTTATTATGAAAACTATTGGTTGTTTGAGGAAAAGAAACTGACAGAAAGATAAGGTTCCTTGAGCCAAATGTCATGCTTTGAGTTCCTGTGAACAACTTCAAGATTTTGATATTAAAATGGTCACCCTTAAAAACTATTCTAATCTATAAACACACTATAACCCATAAACAAGATAGTACTCTGTCAGTATTCTCAGTTTATCTTTGTGGGTGTGATTCACAATCTGTACTTAAAAGGTAAAATAGTGAATTAGTTGTAAATGTTTGTGATATCTCTGAATAAACAAATAGTTTCTTTAAATGCCCTTTAATTGTTCATCTTTAAAGTAAACTTTTCTGGTGTTGTTTAAGGTCTATATAAAAGTATGGGCATATTCAAATCAATTCATAATACTGCAATGTTTACATTCTTAAATGCCTGAAGCATTCTAGACTAGATTCTGGATTCCTACTCTCACCTTCTTTGTTCTCAAGGATGTTGGGGGCGAAACCACCTTCATCACCCACATTGGTGGCATCTTTGCCATACTTCTCCTTGATGACATTCTTCAGGTTGTGATAAACTTCAGCACCAATGCGCATGGCTTCTTTGAAGTTGCTGGCACCAACAGGCAGGATCATGAACTCCTGCATGGCCAGCTTGTTACCAGCATGAGAGCCACCGTTGATAACGTTGAAGGCCTTTGAAAATAGACAATCTATTTACAGTGTGCCAAAGTTTGTTATCAGTAATGTTTTTATCTGGGAAATTTAATCCAAAACAAAACACTCTTGGCTGCACCCATATAAACATATAGGCTGATCTGAAATTTATTTTGTTATTGCTGATATCCTCACCCTAAAGTAATGATTTATCTGTAGAATTATTTTTCATTTCCTGCACTTATTTTGGGTGAAAACCTGCAGAAATCTGTAAAGTTCTGTATAAGCAGATTCAGTGTAGACCTGCTGATAACCAATATTATGGGCAGTACAATAACTCAAATTTAAATAATGACATTTCACACTAAAAAAAACTAAAATCTTACAAGCTAGTTAAACCCTGCATACATAATGTTCAGTATTATGTATCTTTTTTATTCTGAGGCCATTAAAGTGCCAGAGGAGAACTGGCCCTCCCTGCCAAGCCTGGTTTCTCACTATATATCACTGGAGTTTTGGTTCCTTGCCACTGTCACACTGTTGGCTTGCTTACTGGGAGACTGCTGACATTAGCTTAGAACATTTGCTTTGTACATTGTGTTAATTATCATTGTTTAATCATTTTATTAATTTAAAGTGTCATTTTTTCAAAGATTTTCTTTCATTTTCAATTTCATTTTCAAATAAATCTTCATTTTTCCACTGTTAAATATCTTTGGATATTTTTCATTTGCACAGCTGCTAACACTATAGCACTATAGAGATAAACTTGAACTTCAAGAAAACGTACAGGCACTGGGAGAATAACTTCAGGGTTGCCAGCGAGGTCTGCGATGTGGCGGTAGAGGGGGACGCCTTTCTCTGCAGCACCAGCCTTGCACACAGCCAGGGAAACGCCCAGGATGGCATTAGCACCAAACTTCGCTGTGGATTCAGGAGAGAGTGCACATTCATTAAATTAATGACTACATATTTCATAGTCGATACAAACCAGTGAAGCTGTAATGGATTACTTTTTCATACCTTAAATAGGTTTTGTTATGGCAGCTGAAGGAATAATGCAACAATTAGTCGGATAAATATGCTTACACTTGTTTTCTGTGCCATCCATATCAAGCATGAGCTTGTCAATCTTCTCCTGCTCCAAAACTGACACGCTCTGTATAAACAAGAGAGATCAATTACTGTCAATCAATTATGTGTCAGGGTGACTTTTACTTACATTTTTATTGAACATGGAACGAATGCAATGTTACAGCATTTACAGCACTGTGAGATTAGATGGGGGCTTTTAATTTCTGTACCTGTCTTAGGAAATAACTAAATACTACATTAGTACATTGACAGTATTAATCCAAACACAGCAAGACACTACAACAATCTGACTTACCATTTCACTGGTAATGATCCCAAACTGATTCTGATTCTCTTAAACTAAAAAAAATCTTACAGTACTTTTTTTTGCATATTTCAAACGACCGGAGCCCAACAACACTACACATTATCATGTTAGTCAAAAAACAAATATTCCTACCTGGCTAACCAGAGCAGGTGCAATTGTTTTATTGATATGCTCAACAGCTTTTGAGACACCTGCAGGGAACAAGCAAACCATAACTGACCCAGGCCAAGGAGAACAGGAGCATGCAAAGCAGACATAACTAGATGATCACAGAATCAAGTAAGTGCGTTATTATCAAAGAACATCTGTGATCATCTACAAATACCTGCCGCGGTTAGTCGTCAAAGCAAACCCATAGTCATGCTTCTGTGCTATGTCAAAAGGGTTAAGCTCCTCATTTCAGTCAATGAACACACTAATTTACCTGATTACACAAAGCAGGGGCCAAGAACTCATTTACATATTTAACAGCTCTTTTCACCCCTGACAGAGGAGAAAGGAATCAGATGGAATCAGATGAACGAGCAGGAAAGAACAAGAAGATGAAGAGAACACTGTAGTGCTGATGGACAGATCACTGCGAGACTGGATTTATTCATTTTAAAGGAAAGAAGAAAAACAATTTGCAGTATATTTTGTATATTTTGATTATTGCAATGTGAACAATAATTACATTATTTATAGACATATAATTGTTACTAAACAATCATAATTCCAAAATGTTTTGCTTGTACAAACTTGAATTATACTTTGAGATGTCAAAAGTTGCATAAATATATATTTATATACACATATTTATACATATATATATACTTTTTTATAAGTGTGTGTGTGTGTGTGTATATATATATTTATATTCATACTGATTAAATAAACTGAATATTTGAAATACAAACCTTTGCCCAGATAGCGTGTCTTGTCATTGTCACGGAGTTCAAGAGCTTCATAGATACCAGTGGAAGCACCGCTGGGCACTGCAGCTCTAAAGAGACCTGTTGAACAATCAATATGTATAGCCATTCACAGATTCCTTGATAATACAGAACAAATCCTGCAGGTTTTGCTTGAAATAAATCACTACCCATAATTCCCTACTAGAATAATTGGTAATGAATGGCCTACCATATAAGGAATGGCAAAACATGCCACCTCATGGCAGAATAGAGATTACGCAACAGAATCCTAATGGCCACCATGTCTGCATGCAAATTTGGACTTGTACTTTAGTGATGCAGAGGGGTTTAACAGACTAAGAAAGGGACAGCCCCTACGACTTACACTACCTGTGTAGTGTGCACTACATGGCACATTTTAACGTCAAGTGTGCCAAATCTGCACAAGCAAATTTAATCAGCCCTGCTGAGTAAATGTAAGACCACTGCCAAAGCCTGCAGATAAAAAGGATTTAAAGCTTAACCAGAGACTCATCAACTGTAACTTCCTGAGTCTTTACCTAACCAATCATTTGCAGCAAGCTATTTTTAATACACATCTGCAATGGTAGTGTATCCAACCCATAGAAAGGGGAATAGAAAGTAATGATGATTAGTTTTACAACTAGACTCTACAGTTGATATTTGTAACACGTTTGTGTTCATACACAGAGACAATCATTAACATATCAAAGTCTTTGCCAATTCAATTAGACGTTACCTTAGAAATTACAAGGTATTAATTCAACTCCAAGCTATGCTCAGGGTTTTTCCCCCCGACGCACCTCATACTGTTTAATCAAAGCACATCCATTGAGCTGCACTCAAATAAACACAGACACATTAGATCTGGGTGACTTGTCTCTGCTTGTTTTTTTTCTAATGTGGGGCCAAAGGGAATAGTACAGGAATGCCAGAGGAGGGTAACGGTACACTATACACATCAGTTTCTATGAAATATAACCTTCATCTTTCATGTAAAATATCCATTAACCCAGCTGAGTATACCAGCTCTCTCTCACTGTTTAGTACACTGGCAGGAGCAAACTGTTACATATTTGTTCTTCTGCCAGCCCCAATTTTTAAACATAACCATTCACTTCAACTTCATTAAAATTCTGGATGGGCATTGGAAGTCGAGCTACTGCCTTGTTTTAGACTAGTGTGCATGGAATTACAAAAGAAGCAAGAAACAAAACGTTCCAAAATCAAATTGTTTTGTTCCCCATTTATCAGCAAAATGTTAGTTTGTGTAAATTCATAGAACCTCTAATAAGTGCCACAGTGTGAAGATCCATCTGTATACTTCTGTTTCTGTGCATACTGTAGCAACGCTATCCAAGTGGTATACATTTCTCTGACTATTTATAACCACCCACCACCTGATACGCCGACTCTGGGTTACTGGACACCAACATGAGGGCCTGAATAGGCACAGAGAAGCTTAGAAGCTCACCCATGTGAAACTGCCACAGCAGTCAGACTGTACGCCCCAGTAACACTGCACACAATGTCAATTGCTGTCACTTTGTATTGATGTTAAGCCTGTTCCACACATGAGAGGAGACAGCCGTCCTGAACAATGCTTTATATGAATGCAATTTCAGTTTGTTCGTGGATGGTCACATATTATAAAACCGATGAATGGATTAGACTTCCTTTAATGTATGGTCATACATACATTAGAATTGCTTTTTTATTAGTTTTTTCTCTCTACTGCCATCTCTGTTTGAAACATAAAATTGCAGGGTACTTGCAGAGTTATTTTCTTAATGTTTTAAAGTTAAAATTTAAACAACTGCTATAAAAGCAACCGACAAATGTTGCACATGCAATATAGTAGCTGGATCTTCTTATTTCTGCTTACAGATGAAAATTTCCCAGGAATCGTACCAGACAGCTCAAATAATACATCGTTATTATAAACATACTGTTGTGAATCGGGGTACAGTAAGGAGATCGTGTAGAACCCTGATCTGTTATGTACTTACGAACTGACTTTTGATCATTTTTAACCCCACAATGTTATAAGTTACGGATTGCCACTTTATACATTTTTTTCTTACAAACCTTTCTTGGTGTAGAGATCAACCTCCACCGTGGGGTTTCCACGGGAGTCAAAAATCTCACGGGCGTGAATCTTCAGGATGGACATGTTGTAGTTTCTGGGTAAAAAAATGTGTGAAAGAACATGAGTTTACAGAAAACTTCAAAAGCCACAGAACAACAGGAATATAAATCTGGAATAAGATATCTTTAATGAATTCAGATAAAATCAAGAAAACACTGCTAATGCAAAAACACTGCATTCATTGTACATTTTAATTTCAATTTCTTCTCTGTACACAATGAAAACTGATATTAGGAAATACTGAACAAGGTTCTGCGGTAACTTGTGGACTGTGGTAACGTGAACTCAAAAAAATTCCTAAGGCCTTATGGTGATTTCCCCACTAGGAAATTACTCAACTACTTAACTGAGTCAAAGATGAAGAAGGTACTTCACCCTTTCACCATCTTACATCAGCATACATTCTTTTCATGATTTTTATGAGTTTCAGTTTAAGTAGTGATTAGAAAATCAAACATGGTAACCCACTCTATTTTAACAGTTAAGGTGAACAATGGGGATTAGGAGTTAAGTAAACTTAGTTTTATGGCTAGCAGATGCCTGTTCCTTCTTCAGCCAAGAAAAGCCCAGCCTTGCAGCTGTCAGCACCTGTTTGCTTAAAAATGCAGCTGTAAAGGACATTTGGACATATGCACTAAGACACGAGTACACGTCAGCATGTTTTTTTACAGTCATCTGACACATTATTCACCTGCTAACACACCAAAGGCTGCAATCAGACGATACAACAAAGAATTTCTCATGTGTTGTGCACAGACAACACACATCAAAAAGCTCAAAATGCTAGTGCAAGTGTGACTAGGCTGTCATGAGAAAACAATAGCCTTCCGAGAGATCACATGACAATTTCCTGCCAGGTCAAGTGTCACTTATAAAACCAACAAAAACCACATTCACTTCATTTGGACCAATGGAAAATCCTATAGCCTTAAATGTCTATGGAAACTTCCTACTGGCCACAAATCAGTAGGCGGGGTTAACTGAGACTGACAGTCACAAGTGACAGCCCTCTAACGGCAGTGGGTAGAGAATGTGTTGCTTCCAGTTTTAACCCAATAATTATGAGATTTATGTTCAATTCACCCTTTAATTTATGCCATTGCCTTTAATTTACGACATACCACAAGGTTATCTTGACGGTCACACTTCTGACGTGGACACTATGGCAATATTTTTAAAAGCAGCTGATTTTTTTTTGTCTAAAATAAGTCTCTTTGCACCTTTAAATCTAGTTTATCTACGCATGCACAAAACAAATAAAAACAGATAAGCTAGTTTTAGTCCAGATATGCAGCCTCTTGTAACAGGCCTTCAAATACCCGTTTTCAAAGCAGATACCGATTTAATTTTTATGTAAAGATTAGTAAAAGAAGCTGGACGTTTGTATGAATTACAATTTCTACACCAAGAGTAACTTTAGCTTTTTAAATGAAGGTTTAAAGCACGTAACCCGATCCCCCCGCTACTTTACCCCAGACATCTCTCTCTCTTCTTAAAAATAACTCACATTACCACGACATAAAGCAACACTGTGTTGCAATGTGAAAATAAGATAACAGTATCTAAATACTTCGAGCTTATCGCCGAACGAAAGCATCACCTTGAGTGTTGCATAACACGGTCAACCATCACCACCATTGATTCAGTACAGACGTATACGCAACTGCGTTTTTCCCGGATTACGGAACGAATGTTTCTAAACGTTACAATGCAAAATCTAGAACAATTTGCCGGTTTTCCCCATACCTTATCTGGCCTAACCAGTGCAAGGGCAGTCGTGTCCTGACCGTGGTGCAGAGCAGAGAAGGCAGAAAGCTGCTGGTCTCGGGCGCTGTTAAGTGCAGGGCATCAGGAAGCGGTCGACGCGAGCGTCTTTCTCGGGCTGTGATTGGTCTGACGCGTCTCACGCGGCACGCTAATGGGTACGCATGGCGAAGCGCACGTTTTCGTCCATCGCGACCCCGCCTTCCCAGAGGATGCGGAAAATGTAATTTATGTTTCAAAAGCTTTTAGTTATTTGACATAAATCCGTCGAATAAACACAAACGGAATTATTGGGTTTTGAAGCAGTGTATGTTTAGAAGTAGAAGCGCTAAAAGAGTAATGGCCCCAGACGTTTGACGTTTTATGGTATATACTGCAGCAATGTGGAGTACGTGCAGGGCATCACCTACAACCAGTGATGCGTCATAGTGAGCTTTCCCATCAATGACGGAGACGGAGAATTTTTTCCGCTTTAAACACACAAATGAGTATGCATTTGAGTATACACTGTAATTTAATAAGTGTGGTTTGTTTCATTACGCACCGATTTAAAACCATACGTGGCACAATGTTTATGAATAATGAACACTTTAACACTAATAATTTTTAGTGCACACCCCTATTATTTAAAGGAAGTAGTATGGGTTAAAGTAATAATTGATTAAAAATTGTTGTCTTTTCGTTTTACAAACAACTCAATATACCTTCAGAGCAATAAAACAGCATACGATGGACCAAGGGATGCTGTGCGACTTCTAGCATCGAATATGGCTGTTTAACATGGCGAATGACCTTGAGAAAGATTACTATTGCGCCATCTTCTGTCTGTTCATAGAGAGGCACTTATTCAGGTTGTTAACCGAACCTATTCAGTTATGTATTCATAACTTTAATTACAAATCATTGATTTTATGTTTTATTTCAAGACAGCCAAGACAAGCAATAACAAGTTTCAAGGCAATCAAATCATAAAGCACCTGTTTTGTAAACAGCACATACTGCAAAATGAAACGTTTTCAATTCTCCCCCCAAAACACACCAGTACAGTATGTCAAATTAAAAAACAATTGCACAAAAGCACAGAAATTAAACTTTACACATGGACATTAACTTATAAGTGTTCTTCATTGTGTCATAAATGGTGTTTTTAGTACACTACATTCTTCCACAATTTTATCTGTACTATGTACCTTCATGTGCACTGTGTACCCTTATTTACCTGTACTGTGTACCCTTGCAAGATTTATAGATTCAGAGGTTCTCTGCATTTTTGTGATTTTAATTTATGAGCTGTCAGTTTTGACGTCATAACATCCTTAATGAACAGTTCCCTTGCTGGTAAATAGCTCCATGGTCTAACAAACAGTATCACAGACTGTCAGTTAGGTTTGGTCACTACAAGAATAACAACAAAAAGCACAATAAAACATATGATAAAAGTAACATTATCAGATTAGGATCAGAGTTTTTACCTTTTTGATCTTGATGTAGAGCAGTTCCAAAGTATGATGTTACTACCACCATAACTCAGTGTTAGTATTGTGTGGGTAGTGCTAGATTTGTACCACTTATATCACTTTGAATTTAGGTCAAAAGGCATCTTGGTCTGATCTCATCACAACACAATTCTACTCATTGCATCTGGGTTACAAATATGCTTTTATACAAACTCCAGATATGTTTTAAGAAGTTCTTTTAAGACTAATAGACAATACTCAGATCTCTGACTGATTTAAGCATCTGTACTTTATTGACAGCTCTTCATTAGCACCTTCAAAGTAAATGTCTCACCAGTATCTTTCACACAGACCTCTTCTTTTAAACACTGTCTAGCTTGTTTAATGCGATGATTAAATGATGTTCGGACAATCAAACCTATGAATGTACCTTTTTCCTAATTTGTGCATTTGCTTTACTTTATTCAACATGTTTGGAGCTGTATAGCTGCCATATCTTTGCCAATACACAGCTGTATAAATGACTATACACACACACACATGTGTGAGTGTGTGTGTGTATTATTGGTTAATACTATTTATTGTAAGATTTATTGTTTGTATTGTGATGTTCCCCAGTTTTTCTGTTTCCCTGGAGCAACTTGTAAAAGCATGTCTCCAGAGCTACATTACAAGACAGTTAGTGTCTAGCCCTGTTAAACATCTTTACTCGTAAGTTAAACATCTTTCCTCTTCATTTAGCAGGACAAATGGATCAGATGTTGATCTGACCAGCAACTTGACCAAACAAGTTCAAATAATTCAGCTTGTTACCATTCACATGTTCTTTTCTCTGGAAAAGCAAATGTCATTTTTCATCATTGTGTAGAGTTGGGATATTTCATTTTATTTAATTAAACACCTTGTCATTTACATTCATTATTTCCTGGAGAGGGTTGTACCAACCTGTAAAGCATTTCCCATGCAACAGTACAGAGACTCTTGATAAAATATCAGATCTGCATATATAACGGAGAACATGATGCGCATAAGCGCCCTGGCTGGATTTGTTTGACAGTGCTGTGAGGAGAAAGCTTTCACGAAGTGACTCATTTATCAACACGAGAACCGAAAGCAATAACAGTTTACAAAGAAGGGTCTGGATTATCTCTTAAGAGCAAACAATAAAGGGGGAAATTGAGAAGGTACTGAACAAACTGGACGGTCCTGTTGGCAACACTGAGATCTACAACTGCACCAAACATTCGTTTGACGATACGTCAACGCTTCTCTAAATTACCATGTTACTACACGCCTGTGGCATTCTGGGTGTAAACCATTGCAATCAATGTCACACACAGCACCTCTTTACAATCCTGTGTGAGAGTGAACATCCGACTAAAGCATTCAGACAAGTCCGACAGTGGGGTTAGTTTGCTACTGTTTCAGCATGGAGCTGTTTCAAGCGCTGTTATACGCCTGTTTTGTGAATTTTGCATTGGCTGGAATAGATGGAGCTAAATGGACATACTCAGGCAAGTGTTGAAATAATCAAATCTACAATGAAATGTTTAATATATCTGCACAAAGAGTTTCGTTGCGCACCTAGTAAGCTTGTAAGGTAAGGCTTAGTATGCCTGTTAAGGGTTCAAACATGTTTTAAATGACAAAACAATGCCAATAAAATCCAAGATTAACGATTCATTGTAAACTAATTGAACAAAACAAAAACGTTTTACATTACAAGCGTTAACAATTGCATTACTGAGTTTTCCGTCCACTGTAGACTGGCAGTAAGCGATGGTTGTGAAATAGCAATAAATAATAAATTATTTTGAGTTGTATATATATATATATATATATATAGTCTACATATTTTTTATACATATATTTTTCAATTTTTATACAGAGGGGGAACTGGATCAGAAGCACTGGGCAGAAAAGTTTCCTGATTGCGGCGGGTCCAAACAGTCTCCCATTGACATACAGCGACGCAAAGTGCGTTACAATCCGCGAATGTTACAGCTGGAGCTGACAGGTTATGATGAGATACACGGCAGATTTCTGATGAAAAACAATGGACATTCAGGTATGTATTTGATATATAAAATTATCAACGAGAGATTTACACCTTCAATTTAAAACTTGTATTTAGACCCCCATCACCTAAGCCCATCATCTGTACTACCTTGATATTTGTCGCCTCCTCGTGTTAAGAAGTGGCAATACACGTTTTAATAAACGTGCAAAAAAATCCCATATTTCTCATTTGTACTAAGAGTACCTGGCTTTGTATAATGCATGTTTGTGTAATGGTTTCCGTTCATTTAATTCAGTTTGATCCTTAAATCAGATTTTCCTTCCATTAATATGTTCCACAATCTTGTTTTTGACAGTGGAAATTCAGCTGCCGCACACCATGATGATTACCAAGGGATTTCCAGACCGCTACACTGCTGTCCAAATGCATCTGCACTGGGGAGGCTGGGACTTGGAAGCGAGTGGATCAGAGCACACAGTGGATGGCATCCGCTATATGGCAGAAGTAAAAATGTTACTGTATTTACACTCCACACATAAACCCATCTGATATATGTACAACAGACACACAAATGTTGATTATAAAGCGCTGTATTCTTAAGTAACTGTATAACTAAGGTCTTGTCCATTCTATCCACTAAGTACTGAACTTAAACATGCCTGAATTTGAATATGGCAGGTTATATTTTAGATTATCATTGTTCTAATTGCATTATAATATAAAATCTTAGATCTTAATATATATTATATAGAATTCCTATAGCTGAGTTTCCCAGAAGCGTTGAGAAAGGGTCCATGTAGCAATACAAAAGGACATGCAAGATCTAAGATGTTTTAAACCTCACATTGCACAATTCGCAGTGCAATATCTAACACGTTCCTGTTTGACTTCTCTGTCACAGCTGCATGTGGTGCACTACAACTCTGATAAATACAGCAGCTTCAAAGAAGCCAAAGATAAACCAGATGGTCTGGCAGTTTTAGCCTTTTTCTATGAGGTAAGAAAACAATCAAGTAAAAGCTTAAATTGTAATGACCGTATTTACATTTGTTGTCCTAATTAAAAGTGGAATAATTATTTCTTTTAAATCGTTTGTGTAAAAGTGATTTTGGTGCAATTCTGCCATTGCCTAGGATTAAAAGAAATGAAATTATCCACAAATAATTACAGAAATATATGTAAGAAAAAATATTAAATGGAAAACAAACAATTGTTTGTGTAAATGCTAAGCTTACTCAGGTTATCACTATGAGCTCTTTAACAAGCTGAAACAGGCACCAAAATGACCCAATGTTGCCTGAAGCACATAGCATGAGTGACATCTGCATTCTCTGAACTGAAATGACTAAAATTTCTGACTAAAATTCTGTACTAAAATTCTGTAAGATTCTGTACAGGCCATAAGCACCCATTGCCATAGTACACAATACACCCACAGGCGGTCAGCTTTGCTGCAATATGCAGGTTAGTTGCAGATATGTCATTCTGCAATTGCTTGGCTAATAGCTGTGCTTTAAATAGCCATCGACAGTGTACATGAAACCTCAGTTATCTGAAAATGTTTAAACTTTTTGCCCAATCAATTGGCTACTGATAACAGGGTAGTTGATCTAAATGAACTTAGTCAAGCTACTAAACCAGCTCTTTTCAACTCTGTGGCATTATACAGACAGTTTTCAGACAGTGTTAAATATTTTTCCTGTGCCTTTACAATACCTGTAGTAATACATTTGATGTATGGATGCTTTGTGTTCAGGATGGGCATTTTGAGAACACATACTACAGCGATTTTATAGCAAACCTGGCAAAGGTCAAGTATGCAGGTAATACGAAACATCTATGATAAATCTCTCTTAAACATTTTGTTCTATATGGCTCATTTCCATGTATTGTGTATGCAGCTGTTTTCCCTTACACTTTGCAAACAAAATATTGTCAGTTAACATTCATAGTGTTCATATAGTGTATTGTTCTCTGTTGATCTTCACAGGCCAGTCCATGAACATCTCAAATCTGAATGTGCGCTCCATGCTCCCAGAGAACCTCGGTCACTTTTTTAGATATCAGGGTTCCCTCACCACACCTCCATGCCATGAGAGCATTCTGTGGACAGTGTTTGACATCCCCATCACCCTCTCCCACAACCAGGTGCCTCCCCTCGTGCACCCATTATAAGGTTTACACACATTCAGCACACACTTTAATCCAAAGCAATTTCAAGTTATATATTTTATCAGTACGATTGCTCCTCTGGGAATCGAACCCACAACCTTCGTGATGCTAACCCAATGCTCTACCAATGGAGCTACAGGAACACTTTGTTTTCAGCCTTTCTCACTGTTCTTTTAACTTCTAATGCACTGGCCTTCAGATCAGGAAATTGGAGAGCACATTAATGGACCATGAAAACAAAACCCTGTGGAATGACTACCGTATGGCTCAGCCTCTGAATGACAGAGTGGTGGAGTCCTCGTTCCTCCCACGCCTGGGCAAAGGAGGTGAGGCCACTTCTCCTGATCTTCAGCTTGGTCAGGTGTACAGTGTCTCTGCATGTTCTCATTTTCTCTTCTCTCTGATTTCTTGTAGGAATTTGCCGTCAGGAGGAGATTGAGACTAAGCTTAAAAAGATTGAGAGCATTATTGTGTCACTGGACAAAAAACTGCTTTCAGGTATAGCATTTCCAGACCTTTTCATGAGAAATATCAGGCTAATCCTAAAGCTGAAGTGTGTAATTTTTTCAATATTAAAACACTTTGTCCTGTCTCAGCTTATAATGCAGAGAAAATTGTGATCCATTTGTAAGGCTGGATCCTCTAAAATGTAAACATTAGTGCTGCAGAAATTACACACTTCACCTGTAATACATTCTCAGAATACATTTTTTAAACTTTCTCTGTATAAAAACTAAATTTGACATGTATTTGATGCATCCTTTTAAAGGAACAACGTCTACAAGTACAGGTGAGTGTTTTTTGAAACAGGAGCAACTTTCATAGTCTATAGATGCTTTAGATCAGTGCAATTTTTGTAACCAAGATTCATATTTTTTTACTTGCATGATTTTACGTGATGTTTATCTTAAGGCCCAGAGTCTCTATCACCACTGGTCCTTTTCTTCCCGGAAAAAAATTTGGAGAGTTACGCCTTGGTGACTCTGACCCACCCCCTGATTCTCCAGTCCTTTACAGCCTGTATGAATGTCCGCATGCCGCCCACAAGCGACCTCACCGTGCTGTCCTACTCCACCTCACGCAATGATAACGAGCTCGTTATCACTTTGGGCGTTGAAGTGGGTCTCTGGATTGGCAATGAATTTGTGAATTTACCTTTTGAGCTCCAGTCCCACGCTTGGACAAACTATTGCTTCACCTGGGCCTCACACACTGGAGGGGCTGAGCTATGGGTAAACGGACTGGTTGGTGAAGAGCGATATATTCGGGCAGGGTATACTATTCCACCTGGAGGAACCCTCATTCTGGGAAAGGACCAGGATGGCTTTTTAGGGATCTCGGAAACAGATGCTTTTGTAGGCCATATGACAGATGTAAATTTGTGGGATTACGTACTCACTGTGGAAGAGATAGGGGACCAAATGTTGTGTAGTCATGAAAAAGCCAAAGGTAACGTTTTGAGCTGGGGCATTACACAGCTCAGCTTGTACGGGGGAGTTCAGCTGCAGGCCGAGCAGGTTTGCCATTGAGAGAGAGAGAGAGGGAGAGAGAGTGCCACTGCCTGCCACCACTTAACTATTTTTAAACGAATGTCAATATCAGCAATATTCGCTTTGCTATTTTGTACTGTATTCTGTCCCAGGGGAATTAAATGCAATGCAAAGCTGAAAGTATATATTTTATTCACTTTATGTTTTAGATGTAAACATTTTATTGTATATTGCCCAACTGAAAAATCTAAATCATATATAAAACATTTAATAAACAATATTTGCATTGTTAATAAAGTGTTTGATGTTTAATACACACTAAACTTAGCCTTCAGCTAAAATTAAATTTCTGTTACCCAGACAGCCTTCAGAGAAATGTGCTTTTAATTTCCTGTTCATTGCTTTCCTCTCTCATTTCTTTGAACTCTGAATCCCCAGTCTTTACCACAATCTCCACCTTGTTTCTCAGAGCAAAAAGCTTGCTGATCTCCAGGAAGGTCTTGTTTTTGGTCTCTGGTATGACCAACCAAATGTAGACAAGTGTCGCAAGACAGACACAAGCAAAAATGATGAAACTGTAGGCACCCAGACCTCTCTGTAGATAAACACACAGATAAAACCACGAGTGTTTTTCACACTTTCATGCTGGGCTTTGATGATTCAGCAAGTTTCATTTAATTGTACAGTGAGTGGTGAGAACCTTCAAAACATCAAGCTCTTAAAAAAAATTTAAGAGAAAAAGAGACCAGAAAAAGAACACTGAGTTCAATACTATAGTTATTTATCAGTGCTGTGTTTGATCTCTGACCTCTAGAAAGGGGAAGACCAGGCCAACTGTGAAGTTTGATAGCCAGTGAACAGAGCCAGCCACCATGAAAGCTGGTGGTCTAGATGACTGCCGGAACATCTCTGTGGTGATTACATAAGGAATGGGACCTGTAAAAGAACACAACCTGTCAAAACTGGAAATTCTATCATCATACACCTTCTCGTGTTTTATAGGTGTGAGAAGAGATTGCTTATACCACAGTGCCGCTTTTACCATCTGTTTTACAGCCACTTTAAAGCCCAACCTCTTGTGTTCACTCTAGCGTTTTAATGTGAAGTCCCTGAACTGCAGCATAAATCTATTGTCATTCCCCACAAAAGAATAAAACAGGCTGAGGAAGAGGGAGTGGATTCATTGAGATGCAGCGAGCTCTCCGTTTCCCTGCAGTAGGCTTGGTGTAAAAGATCGGTGTGAACTCACTTGGACCAATAGCATGTCCGATGACGTAAACAACGACACAAATGATGCTGATATAGGGTATCCAGTCCAGTTTCGTCTGTGGGTGAAATTTAAAGAATTTACTGCAAGGAACATTTGCTACACTAAAAGACTTGTGTTTTACATAGACCCAGGAGCCAAACACACTCTCTAGTCCTCTGCTGACATTTATTTCTTTACAAGCCTATAAAGATCATTCATTTAGTAACCCAGCTAATTATTTGAAAGTTTAATTTTTTTTTATTATTATTAAAAGATCTAGAAACGTTAAAACGTCCAGTTTTTTGGTTACAAGTACATTATTTAAACGTTTTTACATCTGCAGTACACTAACACTGACTAACAACATTACACTAACAACTGAAGAATAATGTTTTTGATATATATGATATATAACGCATTACGTATATAACATATTCTGAGAGCATTTCCTGTTAGCTGGGAACTAAGTATTTATAAAGCTGTGAAAGGGCAGGGGAAACTTCTCTTTCAGTGAAACTGAATCTGAATGTTCATAATAGAGTGCTCTGATCTGAATCCTTTGTGCCTGAGTATGAGTAAGCGTATTGTTAAACCTGGAACAGGAGAGTTATGGTCAGAAGAACACAGGCTGCACAGCAGGTCCCAAAACCAATCAGTAGCAACAGCTTTCTGCCAGATTTCTCCACGATGAACACCTACAGACACATTCATATACACTGTAATCATGGTTCACTTGGAGAATCTGGGGTCACAAAAGTGTCCACAAATTACATTGAGTATGAAACTACATGAGGAGCATATAGTGTAAAAAACAATGTGATTTAATGTAAACAGGGTGAAATGAGAGAATTAGTCTTACTGCTGCTACTGTCATAAAAACATTCACAGCACCTGTTCCCACCGTCACATACTGAATGTGGTCTTGGTTCACTCCTGCTGAGCTGTAGATGCTGTCAGCATAGTAATAAATCTGAATATGGGGTTGAAGGTAAGATTTAGTCAAAACATTTGAAACTAAATGTGACATTACACTTTAAAGGCAGCAGTGCTTGAATGCACTGTAAGTTGCTTAGGATAAAAGCATATGCCAAATGCATAAATGTAAAAAATGTAAATGTATAAGTGTCCTGCTTTACTAAGTTACATGGGTATGAACAGCAATTCACATTGAATTTACACTTTCTGGAAAGTAATTGTGCCACAGAGAGTAATGTGTTGTAAGTGATTAATTGTGAAAATGACACGTTTCACAGCAGTCCTTACGGCATTCACGCCTGACAACTGTTGACCCATGTTCATGATGATAACAGACAGCAGCTGCCAGCGCAGTGAGCGGAAGGTGAGGAGGTTGAGCACAGAGAGCCGGCCTTCCACTCGCTCTGACTGGTCTTCAACATGCATCTCACACAGTTCCCCATCCACATCCTCCCAGCCCCGCAGACGCTGCAGCGCTACAGCACAACCAGAAGCACAACCATTAACAATTTATTTCAACACATCAGCAGCCAGTTGTCATTTACCTGTGAAGCAAAAACTGCTTAAGATATTAAGACTCGTTAGAGATTAGATTTTAAATTAAGCTTAGGTTGTTTTTGTCTTGTTTGAGCTTTATACCTATAAACAAGCAAACAAACTATTTTGCCAAACAGCGTAAGAAAAATAAACACAAAAATGATGTTGATGAAGTTTAATTTTACACGATTCTTTGAGATATGTTTTTACAAATTTCGTAAAGTTTTTGGTGGATATTGTTTTGGATGTTTTTCCTGGAAAAATACCAGTTAAGTGTACACAAGCATTTGAATTTCCAAATTTTTTGGAAAGTGTCCGAATTTTGTAAATTTCTTATAAGTCAAATTGATTTTTAAAACATCTGCAAGCTTGATGAATTCATTGCTGGTGCACCTCTGCTATGGAATTCAGATTTTCTTTGTATGCTTGTACATCGTAGACCAAAATATTTGTTCCTGTACCTTTCCTGGCAGTTTTTTCATCCCCCCTCTGTATGAGCATGTAGCGTGGACTCTCTGGGAAAAAAGGTAGAAGCAGCAGTTCAATGACAGCTGGAATCCCTGTGAGACCCAACATGATGGTCCAGCCTGGAGAGAGAACATTACACAGGACAATGGGCAGCAGAAGCACTCATATCCAAGAGCAGTCAGAATCACCTCTTCAATTTCTATATTAAATTACCTTCTTTGTGGCCCAGGATACTACGAATGCCAAATACCTGGGCAGTTAGAATGCCAATGGTGATAAACAGCTGTGGCACAATCCCAATTGCCCCCCTGAAATTCTTGGGTGAGAGCTCACCCAAATACATAGGAACCACGTTGGAGGACAGGCCTGGAGATTCAAACACAGTGAGGTTCTGTTGATAAGACCATACTGACATGCTGAAACACAGCTGATCCATTTGACTGAGGCCTGGAACATTCTACTGACCAGCGCAGATGCCCACCAGAAAGCGTGCAACAATGATGATCTCGAATGACCCCACCACTTCACTCACACCCATCATTATGGCAGGAATGATAGAGAAGATGTTGTTGAACAGAAGTGTGCCTTTTCTGTAGGGTTTGAGATGTATATGATTTAATGCACAATGATTTGGTTGCAATAGAAAATTCATACCTGTGATTATAAAAATAATGGACCCCATACAATGCTAACTGCAGAGAAATTACCTTCCAAGGTTATTTACCAATGGAGCCACCATGAGAGATCCAAAGAACCCACCCAGTGGGTACATGGACACAGTTATGGACCACAGGAGGGTCAGAAGGTTGTCTGTTATTGGGCCATAACGTTCCTCATATATTTGGGTGTAGAACATCTGCATATCCTTTTGATGTATCAGAGATGATTATTTCAATCTATATAATGATGGTTTGATGGCAACATTTGACATTTGCAATTATCAAACAGAACAGAACAGATAAATATGTAAATCGGTACCGGGGCAGGTGAGTTAATCACAGCAACATTGTAGCCATATTGAAAAGATGAACCAAATGCAGAGATCAAAGAAGCCAAAGCGAGGGCCAGTGTCAGCTTCTGTAAAATAGCCATTTGAAAATATAAAATATGATATTTGAAAATATGTAAATACAACCAAAATTCTTAATTTAATAAAGATTTATGTTCAAACTGAGTAAGTCACTATGGAAGTCACTACGGTATATTGAAAGTGAACAAGGTGAAAAATACTGTTTTGAAGCAGGAGAGAAAGAACAATTTACAATAAGTGCTTTATTTTATGCAAAAAAATTGGTCAAAAGTACTCACCCCCTTCCTCTCCACTTTCATGTCTTTTTCCATGCTTTAAATGCTTTAAAAAATACTGGGTTAGAAACAACTTCAGTGAACAGGACTGACTGTCATTATTTATTTATATTGTACTCTGGACTTTGGAGCCAGCGGTCATAGATGGTTACTAAAGCAATATAACCAGGTAAAAGTAAAGCAATGTTTTCACCTATTTAAAGCAAACCGTTTTCATAAATCATGTTGCTGTGGGTACTGTACATGTGAAATATATATTACGTTAATATTTGAACTTTTTAATATGATTTTTTTCTATCATATTATATAATAATATGATTACATTACGCATACATTACATTTATTTCAAAAGTTTATCCACAAAGCTCTACCAACGATGCATGCTAAAATTACAGCCGATACCAAACTCTCTGTGTCATTTATTATATATTTCAAATATGTTGTGTTTTAGGATCTGTAGTATGTTCGTGCACGCTATGTTGACAATATAGTGCTAATATAGATAGTGCTAATAAATAACAGGCTTAAGTGGGTTGAAATGATTTGAACTTACCTTGCAGCAAACATTCATCTGAAAACTAATATCCTCTCAGATCAAGTATACTCTCGTCGCATGTATTGTGTTTGGTTCATGAAAAGCCATGGTTGGCCATTTATCACGATTAGATAATACGCAATGAAACTAAATCTCTTATCGGTGATGTACATTGAAGCTTAAGAAAGGTTCCAGGAACGTTCAAAGCGTCCATTATTTAGACGTTGAATTAACGTTTTGGTTGGCGTTATTCATACATTTTTTTAATTCTGTAAAGTTTTCAACACTTGTTCCAATAACAACTTAAGAATGACGTTTTTGACATATACGATATATAACTATTCAAGTCTCGATTACTGCATTGGATAACTTGGAAGACTTTGCGACTTCGTTTTGATAAATACGCAGAACACTTGCGCCCTCTATAGGTGAAACGTGTTTATGCCAGTGGCAGATGACGACGCTGTTGTCTACCTAAAAATGTCAAACTACAGAAAACCAAGGTAACTTATGAACGAATATGATAGATTATTAAAGTTGATTGAAAAACGTTTGGAGATTTAATTAATATAAAATGAATGGGATGTTTTCAGGTCTGACAAATGGCTGCTACATGATCATAGTCCTCAAGGAGACCTTCATGTTCCATTGAGAGGTTCATACACAACCTTCAGATTAGCATATTTTAATTAGGACCTCAAGACCTACTGGTTCACACCTGAGTTATGAAAATAATAGCAGCTACTCTTAGCTTCACTGTGTAACTTATCAACTCCTATACAGAACAAGAAATGGAGTTAGTAATTGAATAATTACTCAATGTCATGAACTAAAGAAGAAAAATTGTAGCCAGGGATAAATTATTTTAGTAACACTCATCCTTAAACTCTGAAAAGCGATATAAGGATAAAATGTAATTTTCTCAGCCCAACAACTGCTGGATTAATGAAATGGAACACATACAGGAATGCTACATTGATGTACTAAAAGATTTGTTATTTGTCCTTATTTTTCCAGTATAAGCAGGATCTCATCTTTTCAAAACCATAAATTGACAGTATTTTGCTACACTTAATATCAACATGAGTTCAGATGCTAAGCTAAGCTCATCTGTAAAAATGATTAAAAATGATTCAATATATGTGCATAAAGTGGTGCACAAATACACTGATGACAATTTAACCCATTTGCTGTAGTTTTTCATCATTTTTACATTATTATGCTAAGTCTAAAACACAGCATTGCATTTTAATTCTTGTGGTGTTCTGGTATGTTTGCGTATCTAAACAGCACAGGATCTGTAATAAGATTCGACTTTTCCACAGAAAGTTTTCATGATTCATGGTGTTCCCTGCTGAGCAATCAGATTTATAGTCAGGCACATATAAAACTTACTTGGAAATTGGCTAGGATTGGTTATATCAGTTATCAATATAACTGGCTATTGAATATTGTATAGTCAAAATGTGATTCTGCTGTAAAACAAAGGGACATAGAGCAATTCAAGTATTTTTTCATAGCTTGCAAATTATTCATTTTTCTCACCAAAAAATGTATGTAGAATTATGCTCATATTAATTTAAAATATCAACGAAAGCTATCATTGAAACGTTTAAAGGGTAAAGATAACCCAATATACTCCAAATATATTTTATCAGACACATAGCCACTTTTGAGAAAAAGCTGCATCCCCAAACCCTTTGATCAGCGTCACATGGACAGTAGGGGTCTCTGTCCGACAAGCATCCAGTCCCTCCTGCAGTGCAGCACTGCAGATTTTCTCATTCCTTTTCCTCCTTCAGCAACTCATTAATCAAATGGATTGTACCTCATCAACCTAAACAGAGATGCTCAGCTGTTTATTTCAGCTGCTCCAGGGCTGATCAGCCCTTTGGGGTTTGTGGTGAGGTATGTGTCCACACTGTCAGATCCGTGCGGGTTTACAAAGCTCTTCTTTAGGTGCTCTGCAGTGATATGCAGTCACTGTATTTATCAATATGTGTGTTCAACATTTGGCGTCCATTTAATGGATACTGATGTACATAGAGGTTCAAAAACAGTCAGTAAGCGTTGGTTGATTTTTTTAAAGCTCAATACTGAAAAACAAGGGTAATCTCTCAGAAAATTTGATCATTAATTAATGCAGGTCTGCAAGTTTATATATATATATATATATATATATATATATATATATATATATATAGCATACAAATATATAAATACTATACAGCCATAATGGATTCATATGAACTATACATTATAATGTAATATATATATATATGTTTAGATATATATTTATATAAGTGTTTAAACCCATATATGCACACTTCCAGAGGAAGTGCATTCAACTAAAATGTCCATTTAACTCATTTACAAATTCAACCTTCTTTAAAAAAAACCCCACTTCTGTTCATAATTTGACAATCTGAGTGACAAACTAATAAAATTACTCAAGCAGATCAAGATATTCTGTTCCAGCCTGCCAGTAAAACAGAACTGAATGTGTGTTTACAGCAGTTACATGCTTTAAAACTGACTCTTCAGCCATTTTCCACCCCCTCAACAAGATGCTGTTGTAAGAGTCATAAGACCAGCTTGTCAACTGATGCTGCCTCAGGGTCAGTGATACCATAGAATATATAACCAACACTAGTATATCCGCTTCTCTCAGGTCACATAATCAGTAAACAAGATTTGCCATTGTGTAGCTTGTGTCCTTTTCCCAGCTTTAATCAGAATGGTTCCTCTTCAAACTGAAAGCAGCCCTGCTTTCGTGCAGAGACAATAAAGAAGTATCTTTTTTTATTGTGACTGTGGTAAAACTGGTATGGACAGTCTATTTTTTGCATGTATCATCAAATACTTACTGTGGCTCAGTTACAGCCCAGCCTCACTTTTAATGCATATTAGCTAATGCCATGAGAGATCTGCACTTACAATCCATGTTAAGGTTTGGTGCATATACTAATCACTTAATTCACAGGTAATTTACTAGCATTATGTTCAGGAGAGAAAGCAGTTACTACAGATACCTCAGGTTTGTTCCACATCTGACAGTAATAGTAGTCCTGACAGTAGATCAGTTATGGCTATCAGTTACTTTATTGAAATAAAATGTTAGTAGAATATAACATACATGTAGTGCCAAGAGCAGTGATTAAAAGACACAACTTCCCCCCACCATTTCGCTTCCTGTCTGCTTTCAAAGGCATTGTGTGCAATTTAAAGAGAGGTGCATGTTGTGGCTTGTGTCCTGGATCTCAGCATTTTTCCCAGCAAGTACAAGTAAACTCTGTACAGAACGATGTATTGCAAATGAATGCTACCAATATATAAAACAGTACATACATACATTATATATAATGTAATTTCTGACAGTAACAGAAATTGCATAAGGAGAGGACGGTATATAGATATATCTCTTAAAAATACATCTTGAATATAAAGACATCTGTTATAGAGAAGCGTCTTTGCATTAAGTATTCATATACTTTTGTTGAAAAAAGAAAAGAGGAAAAAAATCCCTTGTAAAAAAACACTTCACAGAACATTTGCCATTTTGGTCACTAGATAATAAATTGCTGTATCCTCGCTTCCCCTTGAGCTACAGATCTCATTTCTATTTAAATGAACACGAAACATCTGCGGCAGCAATATGAAAACAGATTCGCGAGGCTGTCGGAGACAGAGAGCCCCTGGTCTAAAGTGCTGAGCTAAACCAGTAACATAAAGTGCGTTTGTGTTCCGCGCTCTGCGGCTTTTGTGCATGTGACCGCAGTCCTCTGTAATCCCTGTAGGCACTTGGTCGAACAAGAATGTTGAGTTTATGGCTCAGATACAGATGACCAATCAGAACAAAGAGCCAGAATGAACTTTCACTCATGCTTTCATGCGTTTCTGAAAGAAAGATCTCCACCCCTGAATGTGCTGTAAGTCAAATAGATTTCATAGCAACTCTTACTCCTCATTGTCCTCCCAGGTTTGGGGGCTGGTGTTCTCTTCAGTGTGTGAAGGCGTATTCGCAGTATATGTGTTTGCCCTGTTCTGGGACACTGATTCTGAGTTCCAGAGTCTATTACGACCTCTGCAGAGCAGCATAGCCACCAGTCGTGATCGGATAGAGGGAGTGAGCAGAACAAACATTATGCAGTTCGCCGCCCCTTGAAAGGTGTTTCCAATTCCCTAAAGAGAAAACAGAACAATTCATTAGAACCACTGGCCTGCTGAAAGCAATGAAGTCAAGAACAGATAAATGAACTAGATGTAGTACACAAATAAACTACACAATTTAGGCAGGGAAAGTAGACTAAATTAAGTTCATTTTGGGGTAACTGAGCAGAACTGTGCACAATTGACCAAGAGTCTCACATGCAAGGTCACCAGTACTGGGTTTTGCCTGGCGGGGGAGTCAGCCAGCAGGAGCAGGAAGCGGACGGTGCTCCATATGCGGAGTATGATGAAGATGATGGGGATGAGGGTGAGTTTCCTGTCTGCCATTGAGGACAATGAATGTGAGACAGGGCTGCTGGTCAGGATGGGACGATATTCAGACAGGGCCACATGCTTGAGGATATCACAGAGAAAAAGAGATCCAAAACTTTTACTGTTATAAAGTGGCATGATAACATTCTGAGGCAAAACCAAAAGCAAAGGTGCTTTCCCATACCATTGGTTTCAAACTCTAGTCGTTTTGCTTAAAACATCAGCTACGGTTTCATACTATTTTAACATTTGAATTAACACATAAACTAGAGAGTCAACAGTAATGTAGTTAGTGATAGTTAGTTGTTTAATGGGTGGATATTTGTACAGTCTCAGGATCCATGGCTGACTTGGTTGAATAATAGTCTTAAATATAGTACAGCTTTGTCAATGAAACACACATTTTCTGTTTTGGGTTTTTAGTTTTTTTTTAAGAAAATATTTTTTTTACAAATGTGAATACAATTCACTGGCCACATAGGTAATGTCAAACCTCTAATATATGCTTTAATTTATCCAAAATGAACATTACAACTGATATTAATTTGTAAATTTCGTAAGTTAAAGCTGCAGTTTGTAACTTTTGCCTTGCTACCGCCATCTCAGTTTGAAACAAAACTGCAGGTTTCTTTATGTACTTTTATTTACATAAGTCAAACTGACATTTCCCGGGAAATCTGACCTGAAAGATCAAATTATAATTCATTACCATAACCTTACTATTCTGAATCTGGGTAAAGAGACTGTTTTGAACACTTATCTGTTATGTTTTTGCTCAGTAACTGTTTTTTTTAACCAAAAGGTTACACATTGCAGCTTTAAGAGTATGAAAAAGCTAAAGAAAAAAGCTAAGCTGTTAACATCAGGCCTTTGGTGAACCACAGTGGACTTACTGCTTTGCGGATGTGTATCTTAATAAGGATGTACAAGACTGGCAGGGTGACATAGGCAATGAACTCCCAGATCTTGCCCGTGAGCAGCATCCACAGCACATGGTCTTCAGCCTGGATGTTTACCCAACACCAGCCTACAGACACCTCAGAGGCATCATAGCCAATCTTCTGCAGACAGACGGCTGCAACAGTAATGGCGAAGGGAACACCCCAGCTGACACAAACAGCAAATCACAACATGAGACTCGGTTGTTTATAACCACAGAAAAAACAAGATCCTTATCGATGAAGAAAATGACCACTGATCAAAAAAGACAAAAAAGGTTTATTTCTTTTTTTCTAAAATAATATAATTCACAAGGGTAAATATAGTACATGAAAGCAGAAACCATCTGCTTATTATTTGTAAACATCTGCAGGTAACCAAAACGACCTCAGCAGTCTCTGTAAATGTAAGTTAATTAATATTTTAAATAATAATCATTTAAATATTAGTTAAATGACCAAACATGTTTGAGAAAGAAATTGAGAGCAGGTACAAGAAGTTGTTTAGTTGAATCTCTTGAGCCATTCAGGAATGTTACAACCTTTTCAGTTTACCTGATAAGATGAAAATACAGCACCAAGTTATTGGCCTGTCTCTGGCTGGACTTTACAATAAAGGTGTATAAGTAGATGGCAATAGCCACAGTCCAGAAGAATGAGCTGGTGTTTGCGAATGTGGAAATTGCTCCTTGCGTAATGCAGTCTACAGAGTCCGAGTCGAAAACCCTCCAAACTCCGTAAAAATACGAGAGCGCAGACAACAGGTCCGCAACAGACAGATAGACGAGCAGTTTGCGCGGTGTAGTTCTTAGATCGAGCCAGTTTACATACGTGCATATGATTAAAACTGATCCAAAAAACGAAAGCACGCATGAAATCAAGATAAGAACCTTTTCGTAAACGTACACCTCGGCCATAGTTTTAGTGTGTTGCAATATAGTCCTGTTTAATGCATAACAATCAAACAGCGTTTCGTCCGACTGTCTGTTTTATCTAAAGTATTAAATCCACTTAGCCCGCCGAGATTTCCAGTCCACTTTTCCCCCGACGAAGCATTCCCTGGAAAACCAGACGGACTTTAAGATCCAGCGGAGCGGGAGGTTTTACGGACGACCGGTCGGACAGCTATCACAACTGCTGAGGCAGGGAAACAATGTCTCGGCAATAACATAAGACAACTTGTTGAATTCCTTCTCATCTCTTACCATAACTAATCTTCATTATCTTTAATTTAATTTTCCCACATTCTCCCTATAAAACAATCGTTAAGGCAGCACTAATGTAAAGAATTTGTCGGGCTAAAATGTGTACTAAAATTAAACAGCGTGAGAAATTGAAGCCTTGCTCGCCAAACGCCACCTGTAGACGAAGACCCGGAAGTCGGTGTCCAATGTCATTAATTTATCAAAGTTAAATTTACTTATCAAAACAGTCCAAATGCAGTTTGATCAGCTGTTATCAGAGGTGCTGACATAAAGCATAACATCGTATGATCTCTCGGATGATACAGTTTTAGTTTTTTTATTGTCTCTGCTGACAATTAGATACATCTGCCATCACTGAAATACGCCATCAGATGGCGTAATGTGAACTTCCATCCAAGGTCTCGGTCGCTCTCTGCTTCTTTCTTTCTTTACAAAAAGAATAAATAAATATAACAACGTTGTTGTGCCTAACTCCATGTCAAACGTCAGATTTCTGTTCTAATGTGGTACATCTTATATTTCAGGTAGAGAGGGAGAAAGTGAAGAAAAGGAAAATCAATGCTTCACCTTGTTCCTCCATTAATAAGGGCAACGCTTTGTTTTCTTCTCAGCACTTCTGTGAGCTTTGCATGTGAATGTCTCTTATTCATATGCACCGAAAACATGAAAATCAATAATCAATAATGAATCGAACAAAACCAAAGGTTACCAATGCATACACACTTAACATTTATCATGGCCATTCCTAAACTGAGGCCTTCGTCCAAATGGCGTCATTATAATTTAAATGTGTTCAGTGTCTAATATATGCTATTGTATTATACTGTATATTGTACAATGTGTATGTCTGAAGAGATCAGGATGTTGATTTAACAAGGACATTTAAGTTTTAAGCTTATTACAAATACATGGAAATGAAACTCCTGAGCCACTGACATAATACAACCTGCAGATAAACTAAAACACAAATGTTTTGTGGAATTAGATTCCAGTCTAATCCATGCCTTATGTTACCCATGCTGTTCATTGTCTATCAATGCTTCTTATACAGCATGTGCTGTACAGATATATAGTATATAGTATATATATATATAACAAAATAACAAATAACACAAGATTTTAAAAATTGCATTTCAATTTTATTTTTTATTTGGACAAAAGACACGCACAGAACATATAGTCATTACTGTAACACAGTTTATGAAATGTATATTAAATAAATAATTATAATATTCTACAAATATATTTCCAAACCAGAAGGAGTAGTTTGCTAAATTAGGAAGATTTTGTCAGTTCCTATTTTTTTTCCATTACACTGATAATATATGTTTTGGTCCATTAGTAAACTTAATGATGAACTCATCACAGTACAAGCTGATTATGTCATCAGACGGTAGGCTAAATATAGGCCAAAGATAAACAGGACACAACATGTAATAGAAATACTGAAACTGCGAAGCTGATACTTATAATAACAGGTGATTGAACCACCCATAAACAACATGGATATTGTGTCTCATGGAACAACAGAAAAGAAGGAAGAAGGAAAATATTGCATGAATCTTAAATGATTTGTAGATTAGTGCAGATTAATTTGATTTTAAACTATGACAACAACACAGAAAAACACAAACATACTGTAGGCATTAATCTTTCACTTGGCAAATTTATGAGATCAGTCAACTGTTAATTATTCGGGCCGCATCGGAAAAACAAAGGCTGATTCTCACAACTGCAGATGGAATGAATGAATATGGAAGAGAAGCTATGTTTGTGAAGAAACATTTGATAATATGTACAGACTGAGGTTTCTCTTTTCCCTGCCTGTCTGTATCTCCCCAGCCTGAGCTGGTGGGTGGGCGGCTGAGTGTGTGAGCGGGGTCGGATGGATGGGCCTCCCAAGGTGACGAGTTTCTGCGGCAGTATACTTGCTGATTGCTTCGTTCTCACTCCACACAACAACCAGCTAAGACACTGCCAAAGAACCACTCACAGCAGTGCCCCCTCATCCCTCACCATCTCTCCCTTAATTATTATGACATGTTTCAGTCTCCGTCCTAATGATCTGTAGATTTGTCCATAGAATGTCCACAGTACTTTCATAACAGCTGGTGACAGTGGTAGATTTCCCCTTACTGAACAAGTCTTACTTCTGCTTTCGGTTTGCAAGAGATGACAATGGTAGGTGAAAGGGTCTCCTGAAAACACAACACACATCTCATACTTCCAGTTTATAACACCTCACCCAAACAGTACTGTGTGAGGTAATAAAAGCATTCATCTGACAAATTACATTATGGGACAACAAAACTGTAACAAAGCACACAAGCATGTCTGTATGGAATCTGTCTCTGTAGATTTCTGAAGATTGTAACGTTTACATTAGCTGTACACATCACCCATCCCTTGGGTGTCTGATTTGATTGTGCCTTCATCTACCAATAAAAGTGTAGTACTCTCAGCTTCATTAAACTCATTTTACCACATTTAAAATCGTTTTGCATATTTTCCTCCACAATCAGTGCAGAAAATACTACAAATGTTTGCAGATTCCATCTAGGCCTGCAAGAACTCACAGCTGTATGACTCAATGTAGAAAGTACCAAATGTCACATTTTCCATATCATGTAATGTAAGATGTAATACAGAGCATCATGGCTCCAGATCAGAGCTTACCCAGCTAACTGAGAACATTCTTAGTACGTTGGCTAACGCTCTTTCAAAGTTGTCTCATTCTTGCAATAGCATTATATATCATGTATCACAAATTTTGGTTTCTAAAACTTTTAAAATAACCTTTTTGTTTGTGTTACTTAATACTTTGTTACTTGTAATGTTACAGAAACGTTCTTAAAGCCTAAAATTGTTGGCTGAGTAATAAGACAGAGCCAAAAACACTCACCTTTACGAAATCATATGGCACCATCCAGGACCTGAATATACACTCTCTTTAAGCTTTAGGACAGAGAGCCTAGCTATAAAAAAACATTTTAAACCAGGCTGGGGTGGTTTTCTGGTCTTAGCTGGCTAAAGCTGGTTCAGTTGGACCTCCTAACCTGGCTGTACTGGTCTTACGCTGGTCTTTCTCAGCCTGTCTAAGCCAGTTAAATATGGTTGCCCAGTTGATGCCTTAAAGTGTCCAAACAAACAGCTTAACCAGGCTTGAAGATCTTAGGCTGGTGTTTTTTATCAAAAAGGCTTAGGTTACCTTAAACCCAAACCAGCTTGACACAACCCTTAAAAAGAAAGAGCCATACAGAGAAAGAATGAGAGAAAAGAGTGATCACCACACCTCAGGGAGGGGAAAGCGCACCTTCCTTTATTACTTATATGAACTATGCTCACCCCCTGCACCACAAATAGAGCCATGACTCACTTATTCTCAAATAAACGCTGAATCTAGGTTCAAAGGGTTCATCCTATATTTGCCCATAAGAAACTCAGAACGAATTTGTTTAAAAGAGTAACAGAGCACACATGAGTGTGTCATATGCTTGTGAGTGAGGTAAGGGGGTGGGGTGGAGAGTTGGCCCAGGCCTTGATTTGTTGTTCACCTACAGAAGCTCTGTGAAGGCCCTGTCTGTTGGTATTCCCCACAGTGAAGCTATTTTGGGCAGGCAGCCTTTCTCCTAAGGGCTATGCCACAGAAGAAGGGCCTCCGCTCTGATAGGACAAAGACAGTTCTGCTCACTTAGAACAGAGTGGGAGACAGTGTATGCGTGGGTGAGCGGAAGCAAACAACAGTGAGGAAAAGAAATTGGAGGCACAATTAAAGAGAAAGAGTATGTGAAAGAGAGCAAGAAAGTAACAATTTAATATAAAAATGGCTGTGTGGCTGCTGGGGACAGTAAAATCAGATCAGCACGTCCTGAAATGTGGTAGATTAGCTTGCAGCACTAGCTGCGTGCTAGACCAGGCTTAGTCACTCTAGTCATCAGACTAAATCTCTTACTAAACCCATAAGAGCCATTGTGTCCTTCTACCACTGTATTTCTGCAGTGTTATTTAGCGACTGGAGTTATTGCATGCAATAAAAGTTAACAGCGCATGTCAACTACATATACCTCTGTATGTTAACCCTCATGACAAGCATTTGCCTGTGAAAACAAGTTAAGGTCTTGAGATGGTTAAGTAACACGTGATTTTATCTTCCTATCTGCTCTTCAGCTGGAGTGAGAAGCACCAGTGAAGCCTTTTACAGCAACTGCTGATATAAAATTCCAATGCGTCTGCAGTGTTATCTGAGTCTAAGCAAACACACCTGTAATTATGAGACTATTTCAGTAACAGCCCTGCGCTGACTGCTGCCTCATATGCTGGGGCACAAACTTCGTGTGATATGAAACTTGTTTGTAGTAAAAAATAAGGGATTTTTAAAAATAAAGGGACAAACAGCAAATCAAAAGTTTTCCACCTGCCTTGTGGAATTAAAAAAGCAGTTCTATTTTTTGCTAATCATGATAAGTTACTGCTTACTTTCACAGCAAAAAATAACTTTTCACAATTTCACAACTTTATAAAAGAATTAAGTTCATTTTTCATCCCACTGGAAAATTGTTTTGCTTGTTTTGAACACAAACTTCACTAAATATCTTGTATGTTCTGAATAAAAATATCTCTTTTGTTTTTTATACTGGAGAAGACAAATACAGATGATCAAAATGATCAAAGCTCATTAGATTTATTTTACTGTTGTACAGTTGACAACCTGTCTGTCCTGCTGAGGCAGCAGTCTAAGTTATAACTGTATATTGCATCTAAAGTGGAGGTATTTTGTGCAATATAATGTGACAGGATGCACACTAAATGACATCATTGTCAATTTATTCTGGTGCGTGTTATCAGATTAAAGGCTTGGAACCGTTACAGCCAAAATTGTCATTAGACCACATCTGATGCCTGCTTTGAGGTAATATGATAAGCTCTTTGGACAAACAAACTTAAACATATACAACACACCCTGACAGCTGTTTAACAGTCTTCAACAAGTGGTGGAACTCCACATATGTGCCGCTCGAATCAGAGTGGAGGTACTGTAATGCTTTAAAACCATTATATCACATGCAGTGCCTTGTAAAAGCATTTGGGGTCCTGCTTGTCCACACTCATATACAAACACGCGCCTCGTGATCTGGTTTCTGCTGCAGTGGCTAAATTGCAGTGTTGTGTCCTTGTGTCTATATTGCTGAGGCCACATGATGGCAGGAATTCCTGGCTGCTTTCGGCCTGATGTAATCTCTAATACTGGCTTTCAGGAAGCAAGGGAAAAACACACTTACACACACACACCTGCTGGCTGGCAGTGGCGTGTGCCTGTACACCTCTGACACACTTCAGAACAAAGACACACAAGTGCTTCGTTATCAGACAGATCAGATTAATGAGTTTCAGTATGTTTACTGGTCACAAAGTGCGTCTTAATTTGTATGGCCAGGGCGTGACTGTAAGTGTGGTGTCACTTTAAGAAGAATGCTATTTTCCTGGAAACATCCCTGAAAATCATTAAAATGGAAATTTAGAATTTCTTAAATTTCTATAATACTGTTTTTAGATGTTTTTGACAGCCATGTAATAGATCAAATGACAAAGGACTAGTTAGAACTGGGATACATAACCAGATTAATATATCAGAAAGGACAGTTTAAAAAGGAAAAGTCAGACACTCACCTTCCCGCTCACATTGGGTTTCTCCTCGTCTCCGGGACATCTGGATAAGTTTCTGTAAAAGAAGCACTTTGTTATGAGCACCATACTCTCTCTCTCTCTCTTTCTCCCTCTCTTTCTCTCACGGGTCTGTCACTCTGTCTATAGTACAGCAGTCATTTCATTCCTCAGACTTAATCATCTTAAAGGGAAAGTGCTGCTAAACGTCACCGAGCAAATCTTTTATTGTTTGGTCCTTTGTTAGCCCAGTTTGCCTAATATTACAGCAAGAAACATGTTAACATTAAAGAAGAGCTGTGTAGGAAAAACAAATTAGTAGCACACAGGGTCAGAAATAAATTGTATCAATTAAAGGAAAGAATTTACTTGCTGGAGTTTATTTTCAGGGGCACTATTTTACCTTTATAAGTAATTTTCTAATCATATACTCTGTGTCATCCTTTTATGCATATACTTCACTTCAGTAATTCATAACTCATTTAATAAATCATTTTAATTTGTTAATATGAGTAATTAGGCTTTTACCTATAAATTCAAATCAACAGTCTATATAACTTTGGATTTCACTACAAAATATAAACAGCTGTTTATATTTCAAGTGCTTTTTTGTCACTGTCAGGTCTGCAGTTTCTGAACCTGGTGTCTATAGACCGATGAGAAACAATACTGACGAGTAACAAATTAAAACTACTCGAGCTGTTAATTGCTTTTAATAGTAGCATCGATAGCAGTTAATTATTTAGTTAATTTTTCTAACTAATGTAGCTTTTTCAGTAATGAGCAACTTATGTCACATTACATTTGTCAGTTTAAAATTAGGCAAAAACTGTTTGCCTCTGCTAAATTGTCTCAAATGTTAAAAAGTCCATTGAAGTAAACTGATTTGTCTGAATGGTCCAGGAAAATGAAGCGATTAAAAATCGATTTACAGATTAGACTCCCTTTTTCAATAAGGAAAAAATTAAGTTAAATGTTGCTGATGTTTTCAGCAAAGTTATATACATTTGGATTAACAGTATCTGTTAAGGTTTCATGCTTGTACCCTAATTGAAATTGCTCATTCAGAAACCCTCATAAATACAGCTCTGGTTAAAGCTTCAATTCATACCTTTTTTGATTAAAAATTAACAAAAAACTAAGCAAGTATGTAACAGATCAGTGTTTAAAATACTTCCATTACCTTAGCCTGAGTGGCAAAGGTAAGTTTATAATAATGATTCATAATTCGAGTTCTTGGTCTGATTTCCCAGGAAATGCAAATCTGGCATCATTTGACATTAACATACGATAAAGAAAAGTATGTAAAGCAACCTCCAATTTTATGTTTCAAACAGAGTGGCAAAATTATGGATTGGAGCTTTAAATTATGAATTGTATTGTGAGACAGATATACATTTATGAAAGTACTGCCCCTGTAAGTAGAAATGTCCATCGCTAAATTGATATTGTTTTGTAGTGTTGCAAACTATTTTTTTCAGCGGCTTGACTTTAATTCAGTGGCTTATAGCTTGGAAAGCTACATTTTCAGTTGTTTTTCTAAAACTAATGTACCTACATTTCATTTTACAATACAAAAATAAAATAATAATGAATAATTAAAAAAATGTTTAAACAAGAGCGTGAAGAGGACAAAGGAGGCACTAATCTCAAGGTATTGACATGTGAAAAACACTTTTACCAAAAAAAGCTAGAACCTGAAGTCTTCGCTAAGATATATTAGGAGACAAAGTGCAAACACTGCATTCCTAAACAATATCAGTTTACTCAAGAGACTGTTGATCAATGCATGCTCTATTTGTAGAGCTGGAAAGCATTAATAATTCAAACAGCCAGAGAAATACATTGCTATCAGCACACTGATGCTCCTGGCAACGGCCGAAGTGCTAATGCGTTAACCACCAGTTCACGGAAGTAACCACTTTGGTAGCCACCAAATAAATGTACAGACATCAGACAGTCCATAAAACAAGTCCGTCTCACCTTTACTCTCAGGGGTCGTCCCATCAAAGATCCGATCGTCTGTGGTGTGGTTGGGATCATCCAGTAAGTGGAGATCCAGAGCAGAAAAAACTGTGTAATCAAAGACACAAACCACATCCCTTTAGTCAACAGAGTCCATATACAGTATGTGCTCAAACAACACAAAAGACTGAGTCACAAAGGCCCATGATTCCTCCATTGCTTCAGATCGATTCTCTCTATTTTTAAGGTCAGCAGTATTTGCTCACAGACGGAGAGCTGCAAAGGTGGTAAGTGCAGAGTCATTGAAGAATTTATCAAACAAAGCTTATGAAAAGTCACTTTATGACTTTACCTTAAGATGCAGAGGCCGAACCAGAGTGACTCCATTTTAAAAAATTAATTAACACAAAGTTTGCTACAACAGAGACACCACAATGCACATTATGCAGTTCATAAATCATAATAAATCTACTGTAGTCCATTAACAGTGCAATTTAAAATATACTGTAATTATAAATGAACAAAATGGCGTTCTGAACAAAAACACTTCGCTTCTTACACAAACAGCACCTGGAGAGTGACACACTTACCTTTTCTACGTGCGAGACGTTTGTTAATTCAGGCTACCAACGTTTCTGATGGAGCTATTACGGTACTGTCCTCTTTCACAGGTCAAACGAACAAGAAAACAACCACAGTCGATGATGACCACAAGCCCCAACTCCCTTCTGACAAGCCGGTACAAGTCAAGGCATGTTCTTGCTCTGCACAGCGCCCTCTGCTCTGTGGCTTCAGCAGGAGGAACTTCAGAGAGGAGGAGCAAAAAGAGCAGAAGAGACTTTGAGAGATGACAGAACATATCGGAACTCACCTTCTCCTGATACCTCTCTCACTCTCTCTCTCTCTCTATGAGGTCACTGTACTACCTTTACCAGCAGGAGCATGTTCAGACAGTCACCACAACACTGTCGAAGTGACTTAGATGGACGTGTGTGTAAAGCTAAGTACAAACAGCTTGAAAGAAAACAATAATGCTTAAGTCATTTCGGTATAATTTGCATTGGTATTATTATTCAAATTGGTATAATAATGGTATTATTTGAATTGTTACAACTACTATAATTTACTCACACACACATATTCACATATATATTTGTCATGTATTCATGTGAGACGAAAACACATGTGAGAAGTTGTGGTTTCAATGATATTTTGTGGTATACAAGTATAACAGCAAAACTATGACAAAATAAATCACTTAACAATCGGATTTACATGCAAAAGGTTGTCAGTATGTTTTAAAACAGTCAACTATATTTAAGAAAATTGGAATGTTTAATTTATGTTATCCGTGGAAGGAAAAATTAAAGGTCACAGCATAATAGTTAATGAGACACAATTCCTTAACAATAATAATTCTGGTAAAATATCCACTGATATTTTATTTACTATCTGAGCAGTGAGTGTCTTACCATATTCACATTTAACAGTAAAGAATACAGCAGCACCCTATGTCAATGTCATATACTGTAAGTTCAGTCTGTTCCCAGAGAGAGTTCATTGCAGGACCCTATACTGCCCCCCCTGCTGGTGAAGTTCTTACTGCACCAAAGTTCAAACTGACCGTACAACCTTTTACAATTTCAAATAAATTTCTACTATTTCAACTACATTTTTTTAAATTTTCAAACAAAATTTAAATAGTATGACTTAATCTAACAAAATAACGTTTTTGAAACATTTTTGCAAAAACAAACCTGTAATTTTTAAGCTGTGCTACAATTTATAGTCCGTATATAATCATAATAATTGTTATTTGTTATAATCAAATATAATTAATACTCAGATAATCGGACACTTACCCGAATCCATAGTGAAAAACTTAATACACATCCACATAATTTCTGTAGTAATAAAACACAACCTAAGTAAAAGTCAGGGGCCACAGCAGTAATGCAGGGCTCCATGAGCAGAGTTGTATTGTAGCAGCATAGCTCAGCACCACAGTAAATGTGGCCTCTCTCTCTCTCTCTCTCTCTCTCTCTCTCCTCTCTCTCTCTCTCTCTCTCCTCTCTCTCTCTCTATATATATATATATATATATATATATATATATATATATATATATATATATATATATGTATATGTCTCTCTCTCTCTCTCTGCAGTCTGGACCACTGTATGTTACAGTATTCGGACTGGACTTCACTGGATTGCAGCAGTCCAAGACTGATGACCTTACCAATAAAAAGAGCAGAGTCACAAATGCCAACGTTTCCATTTACATCAGCACACACTGTCCCGAGGCTCACCTTCATTCTTTCATTGAGAGCTCTCACTTATCCCGCCTCTGATTCATTTACCCCCCGCTGCGGCGCCTGCTCTAACCCATTTCATTAGTATTTTTGAATGATTGTTCAAAACGAGCCATGCAGCATCTCCACAGCTTCTACAGGCTCCAGGCAGAGCATGTGAAGTGTGTCGCAGCTGAGCGATGGCTATTTGGAGATGTATGCTGCAGTGGCCATTAAGAGGGCTTCACTGGCCTTCTCTCTGCTGCATTGGAGGCTTGTTTTAATTGTGTCATCTGAAAATCCATGTATGAGCCTGAAATATTCTACACTGCCTTACTGATTGGCTGGCGGATTATGAGAAGTAGCTTACTGGATAACTTTAAATTCAGTGGCTGTTTTTCTATGAGCTGGAAATCTCAACTGGGATGAATGGAATAGCAAAGGAAATGTTTGCAAGTGCAAATACTACATATGCAGTAACTTGTGTAGTATAAGAGTTTAGAACTCAATGGAGGACAAGTGTGCATTTCTTAAGCAAGATCAAAGCTTGCTGCATTGATTACATCATCGGAACTAGAGCACTAGTACGGGACAATGCACCATTGGGCTGTGTGTGTGTGTGTGGGGGGGTGTAAGCAGGCTAATCTATCTGTTCTATTTTTTTTCTCTCTCTTCTTTTCTGTCGGGAGTTGTGTGGACAGAGGACATATCCACACTCTGGGCTGCCAAACTCAGTTACACAGGCAGTCAAGGCAAACAGACTCTCATAATGTTCCTCTCTTCACTTAACTGTCTTTCTCTCTCTCTCTCTCTCTCTGCCCACGTGACTGTGTTGCTGCCTGCGTTTCTTGCGGCTGCAGCTGCTGCCATGTTTCAGCAGTACTGCAGGAACTCTGCTGCAGGACACTGCAGGGGAACGTTTGCTCCCCTCTGTCATTTTCTATTGTAACTTCTCATGAGGAAAAGTGATGGAGGAAAAGTGCTGCATGTGTAGCTTTTTATTTAAACTACAAGATGTGCAAGCGTGTTCAAATTGTACTCTACCTTCCAGCTGATTCTCTCGAGAGAATGATGCAAAGAAAATGAGAAATGGGAGGAGAGCAGAAGGAAAAGATATAGGAGGATGGGTGTTAAGAACATCAGGTGAGTGCGGCAATATGCTTTTTGGCTGAACAGCAGAGACCCCCCCCCCCTCCCCCCAGCTTTGGTGAGAGCACAGAGAAACTGCAGTTTCTGCTAATGATGTCAGGCAGTGGATCTGACAATGATATATCACCGCTCACATTCCTGCCGTATACGGATCTAATCCTGTTCTATATGCCGCTATATACGCAACTGCTGGCGTTCCTCAACACTCACCTGGGGTGTTCGGGATGAGTCGTGCGTGTAACCTGAGTTGAACTTATCATTACCAGTTCACAGTGCCGGTAATGAGGACTAGTTTGTGCAGAGCGGTGGCATGTGCCAAAGGGTTGTTGGGAACTGCAGCCTACATGAATTTGCAACAATATCCATATAGCAAAGATAGTTGATTTAATGTTAAATCAATGTTTAAAATAACCAATGCAACATTGAATTTACATTAAATCAATTGTCTGTTTTGAGGAATCCCCAACACATTTAAAAGCGGCACACAAAATAAACATGATTACCATGTATTTCTTAGAGAAATTTGGCAAGCACATATGTTGCTGTATATATATAGAGCTTAGAGTTTCTTGTAGAGCGGGCTGAAGCAGAGAAAGCCTGCAGTGAAAGAGTTATGAGCCTATGGATTACCCCTGCTGCTTTATTTTAGTCTCTCTCTCGCTCTCTCTCTCTCTCTCTCTCTCTCTTTCTCTCCCTTTCTTGGATGGGACAGTTAGCAAGAGTACTGCAACGTCCCACAGAGAGTGTGAAACAATCTCAATACTGACTGGCTTAATCACTTTAGCAACAGATTTACAGGTAGCACCTACCTTACACGCACAAACACACAAACATACTTTCATGACCACACACATACGCGGGTTCTTGAGGTGCTCAGACCCTTATGCACCTGGCTGCCAAACTTCCTGTCAAAATCTTATGTCCGAGCACTCCAAGAGTCTGTGGCAGTGACAGTCTTTGCTGACACGCTCACATGGTGCTTAGTCCTCCTGGGCCGTCCTAAAATTTGACTTCCACTTTCCCATCTGCTGCATGCTCTTTAACTCTTTCCCTTCCTAGCATACAGAATGCAGGACAAACTGACGCACAGACACTTTCAGGTATGCCAGCTAGACAGATCACAAGTGCAGCAAAGTACCATCTCAGTGACTTGAGCGGCATCTATCCCTGCATTTGAATATGTCTGGCCTACATTTTTTATTTATGCCTGTAGGCGTCAGTTCTGTACTTGCACTGGTCCTAATTCAGGCTTGTACGCCTTTTGCTTCCTCTGCTAAGTGCTCTCGTTGGCTAGAATCCCACATGCATCTGCTGTGCAGAAAACCTGCATGCTACAGTACTAAGTTGCATGCACACACACACACATACACACACGCAGAAAGACAGTTGACCGGCCGGCATCAGCACCATAGGCGACTACAGAAGAACATTTATCATGTATGTCAATAAAGCAGGGCTCCTTTAAGACTAAACCCTGTATTGATAGCAGCTTTATTTCGTCTATCCACTCTATACTGTAAAACAACACTAACACCCCCATGCTCTGAACCCCACAAGCCCCACACGAATGGGCGAAAAGTTCTCTATCTGTCCCCTAGCCCTGTAGAGAAAGACAAAGTTCCACATACTCACTCAGCTTCCGCCCATCATCTCGGGATGCACAACCTGCTGTGTCTTCTCCTCCTGCAGTGTAAAGTTGACTGCAGCATTGCTGCTGAATGGAATGACATTGTTCGCTCTCTTGCCGCGTCTCATTCTACTGCTCTCTCTCTCTCTCTCTCTCTCTCTTTTTCTATCTCTCGCTCCCCCTCCTCCTCTCTGCGCGTTCACTGGCAACACAAAATGCACAGCTCAGCAGTGTTCTCTACTGCCGCAGCAGCTCCTGCATGAGCCTTGCGTATCTGAGTGTGCCGTGACTTTTAAAGGGGAACGCAACCTCCAGGGTCAGTGTGCACCTCATTGCCACCCCCACTTCCACTATGACGAGCCTCCCCCGCAGCAGCTGGACAAGACATTCCTCTAAGAAGGGGGGCGGAGATACTGGGGGGGGGCTTTAAACCTATCTACCTCAATTCCTTGGGATTAAAGGGGTGACCCTTTTTTAAAACTAAAGTGTGCTGTTCGTTGTGCAGAGATCATCCATCTTCACAGCTGACACTGGCCCATACCTAATGAGAGTTATTTAAGCGTGGCCGTTTTCTTCAGGTAGATAAAAAAACTGTCGCAGTTGAATGAAGGAATATAGATTACAATTATTTTGTTTAGAGGTTGTTCTTTTAAAAGTCAGGAGACTTCATTGAGTTCTCAGTTATGTTTTAACTCTAAAGTGTTTGTCCTACAATTCCTGAAGAGAAATACATAGGCACAAAAATTGGAAAATTATTGTCATTTACAGTAAGAGTAAAAAGCTAAAAATGAGGTGGATAGCACAGTTCACATAATTGGACCAAAAAGAGTTATAAGTTTATATTTAAATTTATGACTTTTGATTGCAGATTTTGGTGTTTGATCAAATCTAACGTAGTTTAAGACATTGCTGAGATGTCATCTGAAACTCTTAAACAGACACATATGAGATAGCCAAGTCCAATGAGACAATGAGATATTTTGTCAAGTGTTTTCACAAGACAAAATCAGAAGGGGTAGCAAATTTACTGTAAGCCAAAGTTATCATTTGCTTCACATGTTATTGTCAACCAGGACAAACCATGGAGATATTGAGAATTTTTTTCCCAAAAGGCCAATGTTTCTCTGTGTAACACAAAATCTAAGCTATGGCATCACACGGTGAAGAGAGAAAATGTTCATACCAACGGTGAGGAGAAAAAGTCAAAATAAAGAAATACAGAAATCTGAAACCCTCGTCAACCAGGATCTTAAGAAACAAGATCTGGGGCTGTTCGGGGTGTATCATTGCTTCCATTGCAATCAGCAGGTCAACTGTCTGGGAGTGAGAGAGATACATTACAAGTGGTGTGCAACATTATATTGGACAGAGGAAGACCACAGAGCATTTTGACAATCAAGATGATTGAAACTTGCATCATGTTCCATTCAAAATGCCCCCCATTGTATGTTCTAAATCCTGACTTAAACATCAGCAGATCTGACATTACCGTAACTTGTACGAGAGGCCATATTGAGAGGTCTGGCCCTCTCCGCGTACAGTAAATCAATCTGAACTCTTTACATCAGCAAAGCTGGAACTGCAGCCCAGCATGCGCTATCCCTTCTACCTCTACAAAGCACAGCGATTTCAGTCTAATACCTTTTAGTACGGTTACTACCAGCAACTACTGCAAAAAACCCACCAGGCAGTTACATGTTTTCTCATTCAACAAACAAAAGGGGAAACCTCAGACCCTGAGTGCAGTGGTCTGGGCTGAGTTCACAGGACCGTGACCTCTGGATAATATATAAATGGAGGCAGCATGCTGGTAGCCCGTGAGTGGCCTTTGTAGAAATGGCAGATGTCATCATAACGGTATTGATTGTTGACCTGTGAGTTTGCCCAGTAGAACAGAGAACGATCGTGCGAGAGCTCTGTGCTGATCTTGCACATCTGTGTGACTGTATTTGCAGTTTCTGTTTTGCTTTGCAAATCATTTAAGCCCTACAAACTCAACATCATACTGTGGGGAGTAGGGGATGGTATTAAAATGAAACATGTTTAATAACGGATCATTTTTGGGGGCTAAAATTGTGTTTTTATACTCTCACTGAGCCATTCAAGTGATTTACTATATTTAGTTTGTTCTAGCTCTTCAATGAATAATGTGCACCATGGGTAAAAAGTGTGGATGATTACGCCTGCTGGTGCCACTTTGGACAAGTGATGGACCGATATATTGGCTAGGCCTGTTTATCAGGCCATTTCTTTATATTTGGCCATTTCAAAATTATTAGCATAGGCTGATAATTGTGCCTGATTGGGCAGTTAACAAAAGTGGTGGTTTCTCCTGATGTCAGTACTAAAATCAAGGCTTTTAGTACTGACACCAGGAGAAACCACCATCTATAGATGGTGCACATTTTTTATTTTTAATTATTATTTAATACATTTTCAATAAAAACTTTGTTCACCATTTAGCACTTTTTTGCTATTATTAAATAGTTATCTTTGTTACGTCAAGCACTGGCCATCCTGGTCTCTAGATATCAGTTTTGGCATCAGCCATTAAAAATTTTTTTTTTATGATCACTACACTGGACACATACACCTTTGAACATTTCCTCACTACTGGTGCTCTGCATCTTTCCACTGAACATCCTGTGCTGATTTTGAAACAGAGAAAAATTCCTTCACCAGCATCTCCTTCATGAGAAGTACATTTAGGTAATGGCATCTCCATTGATAAAAAAAACATGACAGAAGGGCCCTTTTACATGGCTGATCACATTACCCCACACCTCACCTGATGCTCTGAGTCAGCTGTCAGAGTGTCCCCTTCTACCTCTGCATGTCTGTGGGATTATACCCTCAGGAGCAGCTTTATCACCAGCACAGGAAACTGTTCCAGTCAGATGTACATTGGCTGCAGTAGCATCTAGGATTGGTTAATTTTACCTGATTGAGTGTACAATTGTGAACCTGCCCGGTGTCCGTCTGTATTCAGAATTGCAGGTTTAATTTTCAACTCTACAGTTAAATTAAAAAGAACAATGTGTTCTGTAGCTTAACTTATTGAACACTACACTAGCAACACCAGGGTCAGGTGTTCGGTTCCCAGGGAATGCATGGAATCATACAACAAATAATGCCACAAATTCCCTGTCTTATTCACTTCCATTTCTTACGCATGCAAACACAGGAGAGAAATCTTTCATCTTCTTCTACATATTAACAATAAGCTTTAGACATTTGAGCTCAGGTGAACATTAATTTCAACAGAAGAAAATATACACGTCACAAATTGACTTCTTGGCTCAGTGCAGAGAGCAAGAAGCTTTAGAGTGTGACATCATATCCTGTTTCCAATAATCATCCCAGAGTCTAAAATAATTTCTCATGCTCAAAGCATAGTGTGAGCCCACCTTCAGAGTCCTCTGTTTCACAGTCAGAGAGTAAATTGGTTAAACAAGTTTTATAAAACCTTTCTTGGCAGTACTTTGCTTCTGTGTGGTCAGGGGTCTAAATTACTACAACAAATGCACACTGGGTTTGGATTACTTTACTATTAGATCACAGAGGTTAATATTCGTCTCCCACAAATTCTCGGGTGTTCTTCAGCCAGATTGGAAGTTAAACAGAAAAACCCATCTGTTTACTATCGCGCCTCCCACTTTGCTCTGACAGAGCCAGCTGTCCTCCAGCAGAGTATTACTGCAGCTCCATCCTTCCGCCTCTCCACCTCTTATTCAACCTGTGCTTACCTCTCACTACCAGCTGAATGGATTAGCTAATTGACAGAGTTAAGGAGAGTAGCCCAGTGCATGCCCCGCTAACAATTTTAGGTTGTAAGAACATTTCTGTTATGTTTACATTACATGTGTTTACAAGCAACAAAATTAAAAAAAATTATATTCAAAGGAACCTTTTTAGATGTTGTATTAGCGTTATCGCTAGGTTATAAGAACCTTATTCAAACATTTTTTTAAATTCTGTTTTTAAAAAATGCTTTAAAATGTTCCACTAACAATGTAAGAATAATGTTTTTGATATATATAACATATAACGTTAAAAAACGTTATAAATTACCAAGAATGTTTTTGGTAACTGAGAGAATTTTAAAAGAACTTTTAAAAAATGTTAGCCAATGTTCTGAGAACGTTTCCTGTTAAGTGAATATGCCAAGCCTCTCAGCTGACCTCATTTTTTGAAGCAGGGCAGATATCTCCATAGGCCTCGTACTGCAGCAGATGTAACACTGGCTAACCACTACTTCATACATGAACCGAGGAAACAAGCTTATGAGCATGTTTGAAAAATAAGCAATTTCAATTCCAATTTAAATTGCAATAAGCAATTTAATTTCCAAAAAAGATTGAAACACCCTTAAATTGAGACAAATTTACCTGATAAGCAAAAACGTTTACCGATAACGTGTCTTGAATGCAAGAGTACTTTGTCCTGTGGCACTAGAACATTTCTACTTGTTTTTTATTTATCCTTTAAAAACGTAAATCAATCTGTTAGTGCCATAAGACAAAATGCATTTATATTCAAGATAAAGGCATATTTCACCTCAAAATAAAATTCCTGGCATCATAAACTCAACCACATATTGTTCCAAACCGCTATGACATTCTTTTTGTACTTTCATAGTTTTTTCATAGTTTTCAAAGTTTTATTTCATACAATAAAAAAAGTGCTTATTTTGGCTGACACAGTAACTAGCATTCTGGCAAATAACCTCTGTTGTCTTTTACAGAAGATAAAAAGTAATTTGCTGAACTTATCCTGTTTAAGGTTAAAATAATTTTTCTAAAACACAAGACATGAAAATGATTTTTTGCAGGGTAATGCCAGTTTATGACTGTTCAAGGGTCTGCGGCAAAGATGTCTGAAACACGCGCCTGTCTCAATGTCCAGAGAGACGCTGACCAAGAGGAAACATAATGACAGCATGTTAATTTGCCATGGCTGAGGAGGTGGATGGCTGGAGTGGATTGTTATGGTGTCAGAGTCATGTGTGCAGTACAGAATGGCAGCCTGCAGTCGTCGGCACATTTGATTAACGGCCTAATGATGGATTGGCCTCCTCCACAAAGGGTGGACTTAAGTATATAGCAGCTTCATGCCGCAAAATTAGGTTTGACCCCATGAGCTGTCACAGCTTAAATTGTTCGCCAGGATCAGGATCGTGAATGTTTGGAGCAAAGTCTGACTGACTAGGGGTTGAGGTGCGGGGGATCAAAAGGCTTTTTAATTTTGACAGCAAAATATTTCGCATTCCACTCGTTTACTGTGTTTTTGGAGTTTTAAACAGAAAGCAGCCAATGAATCAGTCCTCTCGCTATATCTGCTAGGCAGTACATTGATTTTTAAAGTTGATATTACATGCTCAAATTAGCCTGACACATGAGCTGTATAAGGCACAGGGTAACTAAGTGAAGATAAACATTGCTATATTTCATGCAGTCACCGCAAGAAGAGAGTCATTATTCAATTCACTCTCTTTTCTCACTGCAGCTTTCCTTAGTTGTAACTGCATTTCAGCACTTTCTGAACAGTCACTGTTTACTGTATACATGCATATGTAGATGGAGTATAATGCATATATACAGTGTAGCTTATTTGATACATATATGCATAGATACAATATATATGCATGCATGCCAATTATTCAGCGTGCATTCATGTCAATAATAATTACATATTTGCTGACCTACGAAGAACAGACACACACCAGCCTGTGTAGTTGCTCACATGATCAGTCACACAACAATCTCACTCCCTCTACAGTGCAACATTGGAAGGGCAAGATAAGTGATTCATTAAGGCCACAGCCAGATCATATTCTACAATGATCAATGAATGAGAGAATGAAGAATAAGGACGGTACTGTGCTGTTAGGGGCTGTGTAAAAATTACATGAAACTGTAGAGTGAAATTAAAATAAAAAATAACATTTTAATTTTGATTTAGAAAATGAGAATTCTTGTCTTTCTTTCAATGCAAGTAATTATGGGTTTGGCTATTAATATTATGTACTTTAATGACATAATAACCAAACATAAAATGTAAATCTGAATTTACTAGACCTACAGAGAAAAAAATTCCTCTGAGTAAAATTCTCTTTGTGTGAGGTAGAGAATTCATCCTGACTGACTGCATCATTAATCTCTGAGAGCTGCGTGAGGTGGTAAGAGCATTTGGAGGGGCCCCTTTGACCTCTATTAAAGGGACCGGCTCTCCAGGGGTCGGGCTGATGCAGCTTTGTGCAGATGAACTCTGTCACAATCACAGAGCAGGTCATATGCAAAATATTATGTCATTATAATCCTATGTACAGTGAAAGCCATTATTGTACCTGGGGTCCTAAAACTACAATAATGTGAGTTTATAAAATGGGAATGTTTAAGATTTAAGGAGATTATATGGCCATACAATAACTGGATTTCTACAGCAAAAAGACTCAGGACGGTTCTGCTGCTTTGCGGAACATATCAAGTGAGAACGTTTTGCAGTACAATACTTAAAGAGACAGTACCGTGTTGCCCAGAATGACCTGCAAAGAATGCATTTGCATAAATGTGTCACGGTAAGTAGGCTACATTTCAATTTCTGAGAAAAATGTGTCAGTTAAAATCCATGGGCCATTTTTCCATAATATTCTGGTACTGACAGCTTTAATATTTAACATTCATATGGGTGTGTTCCGTCATGGTGCATTTCGAAGAACACATTTTACATTTTTATGAAAACCATAACAGAAAGGTAAGGGTTCAGTTTACAAAGAGTCTTACAAAGGTTTCATTAACAAATGTTAGACTATATTATAAACAATATGACAAATAAATTATTAACTTAGTGGTGTTTAAATTATATGTACACATTGCAGCCTTATAGACAGAACTGAATTAGCATAAATGAGGAATTCTGTTGATGTTCTAATCTCTCTTAGTATTCAAGACCAGCTATATGTACACTGAACTGTCGATGGACCTGTGTTACGCACAAGGTGTTATTCATGTCTGGTTAAGTGAGTGTTCAACAGTGACAGCAGTTTAAAGCAATCAAGTTATATACTGATGTAATGATTATACTGAGAGAAGTCCAGAAGCTCATTAAGGGTCTACAGGGAACTTCTGATATCAATACAAATGCAAAATACAAATAAATACAAATTTAAATATGATTAATTAATCAGAAATCTACTGAAATAAATTAGTATATTTGTTCAGGTATATGCCATCTTCAGTTAAATCCAAAAGATTTTATATTGCTTTTGGGTCGTATATCTTTATAAGTTCTCTGTCATTTGGTTATGGCAATGCACTAATGGTGAATGATGTGAAGTGTCTTGTCTGTTTGTCTTTTAATGTTGGTTAGAACAGTTTTTTGAGGGTAAGCAATGATGTTATTACTCAGGGTGGAGGCTTATAAAAGTGTACTTGGGCCTTTGTGACTTGAGGCCTACAGTGCTACAGAAACAACTCAAATTAAAAAAGGACAAGGCTATAAAAAGACATTTAATTTTAAATATCTCATTAAAACATTTTTTCCAACAGTCCTTATGTAAATAATAATTTTTTGATATAAAAAGCATATGAAAACGATTAATTGTTGGTCTTCATATATTGCAGAGATCTTTTGGACCCTGGGCTGTAGAATGCGCCACACACTTGGCACCTGCTCCAGCTGCTGTATAGAGAAAACACCAGAGCTGGGCTCATCAGCACACTTGCAACTGGGACTGCATCCACAGAGCTGCTCTTAAACTAATCCTTATTGGCAATGGTACTAAACACACACTTTAAACGGGCCTTCTGTCTGCTGATATGGGGATAAAGAAATAAGACAGATAAAGAGATAAGAAAATCAGGGATGAGGAATAAAAGATAAGAACATTTTTCTAATATCTTTGTCGTGGGAAAGGAAGGAAAAAGATAAATCTATCATTACTACTGTTACTAGAAAAATTAGCGTCATTTACTGCTGTGTGTACAGTGACCTTCACACGAGTGCTACAAATTCTATGTCTATTGCCCCTTGAACAAGCAAGGAGACTGCTCAAAGCATGCTGCCTGCCCAGGGTAAAAAGCTGATTGCCTCTCTCTTAGCAGCAATGCAGCATTCAAGTCCTGCAGGCAATTTGACAAATGAGCTACGATCTGAGCTGAGGGGGATGCCTTTACTGCAGCACATGTCCCAGAGCCCACGTGCCCGTAACCAGTACCGGTATAGTTCATATAGAAGATACAACTAGCCCATTGCATGCACACATAGGCAGGCAGGTGCATACAAACATGTGCACACACATACTCGGCTGCGGTGCTGTACTAGCTTTAACCTAAAGCTGAGGTATCTGCTCTGAGCAAGCAATTCCATCACCCATAATTACCTCCACAATGCAGCACTGAGCACCATCTCTGCGTATCACTGGACAACTTTGTCCTCGCTCTAAAGAATAAGGTGGTTAACCTTTAATTTCATCATAGAATACCAAAAACACTACAAAACAGTACTAATCAGTTGCTTATTTTGACTTATTTTCCAGTAAAAACAAAGGCAATATAAACATCATAAAAGCAAGATAAATTTATTTTAAAAGCAAAAATGTGTTAATAAGACATGTACAAAAAATACTGTATTTATTTTTTAAATCTCATTGTTAAGGTGTCTTTTGTTTTCTCAGAAAAATTGATGTCGCTCATGCTTGAAACAAGTAAAAACAATTTGCCAATGAGGTAGGAAAATAAATGAAACAAGACTTTATTATCTTACACAATTTTGTTTCTCAAGTATATTTATGTTGTTTGAAGGATGTTTAGTGTTTGAAGTTTGAGGTTTTTTTTACCAGAGAGTGAAACAAAAATAGCATTAAAAATATACTCTCTATGTTGCTGAATGCTAAATGTTTTTGCCATTGAATAAACAAAACAGAATGATTTCTTTAAACTCAGTTCACTGGTTTCATAATGTGCTATGCATTGGGCTGCTCCTGAAGCCTTTTCTGCAGCAAGGACCCTCTTACTGCACAATATAAATGACACTATGGTGCAATTGCTCTCCTTGGTCCTGGGTTGATAGTTTACTGTGAGCTGTCAAAGCCGCTGTCAGACACACATGCTCTGCTTTGGAAAGGGAGTGATTTGTGAGTTGCCTGCTGGGACTCTGTATTGATTACCTTGAAATTACAGGTTTTAAAAGGTTGGCAAAAAAGAGAAGGTGCAAGCTGCCCGTGCGCAGCAGCATCCGCACACTCTCCGGCAGTAATCAGCATCTTCAGCATATTGTGCCTGCACTGCACAGGAAAATGCGAATTTCACCGAGAGACAGCTGAGTGCTGGGTAATTTAATTCAGGACACTTTCTCTCTCTCTCGACCAGCAGTGTAAAGTGAGCTGTATAACCTTCAAAACTACACAGGCTTTCATCCTATTATAAAGGATGACTGATAAAAAGAGTATTTAGCCTTAGCTGAATAAAAATTAAGCATGTTGAATAATGACAACTATACTTGAAAATTATTTTTTTAAGACAAGCAGAAAATCTGATCAGTAAATGACTGTGCGTACATTTCTGCCTTTGGAATACCAATGTGATTATTTTATGCAAAGGAACATTATTCTAACAGTTCTCGAAATACTCTAATAATATTACTTTAATATTATTACGCAAAAAAAACTTAAACTTAAAATTCAGCACTACGTAAAAGCTCTCTCTAGGACAAGGTCGTTTTAATTCCATCTAAATGTGTGTACCCATCTAAACAACATCCAAACATAACACATTTATTTGAGAAACAAAGGTAAAATAATCAAATGTGATCTGCCTCATTTAAAGTCACCCAAAAACACAATTTAAGGTTAATGCAATACGGTAAAATGAAAGTCTCATTTAATTCATTATCTATCAGCAACGGTTGGAAGCACAAACATTTAATACTTTTATTATCATAAAGCTAAAACATTACCTTATATTTTAGTACGTAAAATAATGTTGGCTCAAGGAGACTCAAAAATATGCAGCAGGTCACAAATGCTTTAATGTTATCTGAATTTGATAGCTAAAAATACATTTATTCCGCCTGCTTTAGGTTTAACCTTCATATTTCCTCACAGGACACAATAATCATTTTGAAAGGCTGCTGTTGTGCCATACAATATTAAACACAAGGTGGCAGACAAGAGCTTTCCTCTCCCTGATTCAAACCACCTCAATGCATCACAGTTAATCTTTTGTAGCTATCCAAACACATAAAAAATAATTCCTTTGCAACTTCAAATAACCTACAAATACATTTCATAACATCTTTGAATGCCTTATATAGCCTTATAAAGCTTATAATAAGCATGGAAAAATAAGTCTGGGTAAACAATTAAGATTCTGGGTAAACAATCAAGCCTGTATATTTCATTAGCACTCTGTCAGACAGTGGATGTTAAAATACACAAACTCCACATGTATATTGACTGCAAAACATTTACTTTTCACCCAGGCTACCATTGATCTACATTTTCTTATGTCCTGAAAGGCTAAAACATTCTTGTGTAATCATAATAATAAAGCACCTGCATGTACACTAACCAGCACAGACATTTAAAAATGACTAAACAAACAGGATCGTCATAGTAACAAATGTCCCTTGAATCTTAGAGAAAAGTATCCCCCTCTGAAAGCTTGTTTCACAGTACATGTCTGCTGTGCCAACACACCAGAATGTCAGTTCAACAGCATGCCAGTCTTTCATTTCACAGCATGACCTCACTTATGGCTTCCATATGAAATAAACAGAATCTGTGCAGGAGAAAGTTTCTCCAGCCTGCTGATGGAATGACTCAAAGAGAGTGAATGTGTCAGAGTGCTGTGTGACGGTGGGATGAGCTCACAGTAAATTTCCTTTTCCTTAAGACATGTTACTCACACTTACATTCCTTCAACCCACTTCCAGTTCCTGAAAAGAATGAGGTTCTTGTGCGGAGATGTTTGGTGCGCTGCTGAGGAAACACAGCAGGTGAGGGACTCAGAGCCAAGTGCACATTTGTTTGTGTGCTGGTGAAAAACAAAATTAGACCTTAGCAAAACCAATAAAATATATCTGATGCTAAGCATCTAAACGTAATTTTCAGCACACAAGAGAATTTGTTACATAACTAGATTTTCAAATGGATTCAGTATAGAATGACTCACATGCAAAAAATGATATTTTGGATGTCAGGTTTATGTAGAAAACTGACATGTATAATCATTGTTAACTCAGTGGGACTCACATTGTTTACTTGTTTTGCTCTTCTAAGCAACAATCTCCTGAATATTTTAAAGGAAACTCCCTTTTTACAGCTGCTGCATGATTCTAAAGTCACTGCAACTTCTTCCACTAGAGTCAGAGAAGGATTGCGTATGATGTTTGTATAGTTTAGTACGGGCACTATAAGCTGGAAAGAAAGAGCTAAGATAAATGTGTTTTCGTTTTCTCATGTGAAAGGTACCAGTGGTACTTGGTGAGTGTCTGACTAAATAAAAACAGTCAAGAGTATTGGGCAACTTTAGTTTGCATGCCATTATTCAACCTTATTTAAAAGGATAGTTGACCCCAAAATAAAAATTCTGTAATCATTTCTTCATATAAGGGTTTTATTTTTTGTGGAACACAAAAGAAGTTCTAGCAGAATGTGCAAGTTTCTCTTTTCCATACAAAAAAATTACACTGGTCACAGCTGTCCTTGATCTCCATGGACAGTATATGGTCTCCATATTCACTGTATAGAAAAAGCCACTTTCACTCATATAGGTTACAATGATGGTGAGTAAATATATATTTGGAATAAACTGTTTCTTTTAACACCTGTTTGGCACAGAGAACTAAAGCAAATCAGACAAATGGCAAATACACATTAGGAAACAAAAGGCTTTGTAAGATCTGGGATTTTTTGTAAATATGCATTTTTGTTAATTGGCAGTTTTATTGCTTTTTAAAGAAAAGTAACTTGCCTGAACACAAGGGGACAGTAAAACACTTTCCCATTTCACAACTCTCTTAATGTAGTAAACCTCAGCAGTTTTAATAAAATCAAGGGATAGTTCACCCAAACATAAAACATTTGTCATTGTTTACTCACCATCATTTAAAAACAAAACTCTAACTTTCCTCAGTGGAACACAAAAAGATGTTAGGTAGAATGTTAATGAACAGTAATGCCTCAGTCCCCATTTACTTTCATTGTATGAAAAAGACCTGCATCAACATTCTTAAAAATATCTTCTCTTGTATTCAACATATTAAAATTAGTTTTGAAATGACACGACAGTGATTAAATGACAACAGAATTTTATTTTAGGCTTAACACTTCCTTAAAGGTGAAAACCGGCTTGCTTGCTTAATATAAATTGCTGCTTATTTCAGCTGTCAATGTTCAGCTCACGTCTTCACTGTTAGTTAAGTCTACAACAGAAAACCCACCCCAACCACCAATCAAAAAAGTTTGATAGACACTTGCAACCGAAGAGATGGGCTAAAAAGGAGTGGTATATTGTGTAAGGTCTACAGAGACGTTTACTGTCTCCAGACAGTAAGAGTTGCCAAAGTGCCTCGTTGTCTGTTGAGTCATATGAAGAGCAGCCACATGAATCAGTGTCTTCAAGCAAGGAAATGCAGTCACCATACAAAATGGTGCAACAGCTAGGGTCGCAGTTAAATAAATTTAAAGTGATTATGAAAGCAAGTTATTACTGTAACTGAAAAAAAGAATGCTAAAAAACATTCTCAAAAAATTGTGTGGGGTGTGAGGGGTCAGGTTAAATCTGTCATCAAAACCCCATATGAATCAAACACCATCCTCAATGTCCCTCATTAAAAACTATATACTAAAATTATTAAACTAAAACATCACACACATTTCTGTGCATTTGCCATGCAAATAAAAATCTACTTCAATTTTGGCTAATATATCCACGGATAAACCCAAAACGCTCATATCCTCTGAATTCACATAAATGGAGAAATGCCAATAGCCCACAAACAGAACTGCTTAAGGTTTGTAATTCTAACTATTAGGAGTGTAAAGGGTGATATAAAATGATAAAGGGAGTACTAAACCCCAAATGAATATCCCCATACAGATGGCTTTTCATCATTTTGTAGTCACAATTAGCAGGGTTTATCAGGGGAAATGAGCTAAACAACAACAGCTCAGCTCATTTGGGAGGGACATTCAGCAGCAGCTGGGAGCTATTTGACCACGTGACTGGAGAGATGTTTCTGTCGCTGTAGCAGCCATCATTTCCCTCAATACAAGCCTAGTCTAAAAAGACACGGAGAGGATATAGACATGGATCTGCACGGGAATACCGACTGAAAGGAAGATACTCGCTGCTAGTTCCAGTCCTTCGCCTATGGTTTATTTCCCGGCGTGTATCGGTCGCAGGTACGCTTGTGTAACATGTTTGTTTGTTTTTCGTGTGTTCACATGTATGCACTTACTCAACGCGTTTCCCTCGCTTTGTCAAAAGCAAACGTGTTGTCGAGATGATCTATTGAACCAGCCGAAGTTATAAAGCAGGAACTGAAATAAACGCGCTGCTCGGTGTCACGCTTCGTCTCGGTGTTAATATTTCATTAGTATGCACTAAACAAGAACTACTTCCTGTGCTTGTAGATGAGATAATGCCTACCTCTCTCTCTCTTTCTTTCTCTCTCTATTTTTTTTAAACATTGTTTGTATTAATCCACAAATGTTTTGTGACGGTCCACGTAATTCCCTACCTAGTTTAACTGGACCACATTAATATCAGCGTTTTTATTAAACTTAAGTGATTATATTTCTACAATAGGACATTACAAACGCGATGCGGCTGATTTTAATGCGTGTACACGTGACTGGTTTTCCTTTGCTTTTGTAAGTTGTACTTCACGGCAGTAAATATGTTTGCTCCAGACAATGCTTTACTTTCGGTTTGGGGTATTTAGGTGTGGAGGCATTTGTGTTAAACCATCTGTACACAGACTCAATGAAGATCATCGTCTGTTTGCAGCTTTTGTTGAAACATATTAACCTGTTGTTGTCCAGGGGCTGGTTAACGAGTAACAGGTTAACTCGAATTGATAAACTGTGACTGGAGATGAATCAGTTGTAATGAATCCGCTGCATGAGGTTTCCAGGAAGATTGTGAGGATCTTGTCCCACCGCCTTTAACATTTACTAGTTCTCACTACTGTTAAAAATTAGGTTTCTAGAAGAATTAAGATGCATTTCTGTCTTTTTTTTGTGTGACAACAGTGGTGGATAAAATCAGGTTACCACAATTCTATAGTAAACTTGAGTAACTTACTAGGTAGAAGCTGGTTTGTGGTAACTTTAATTCATTGATTGTAAGGGGCACCCTGTTGAGATGTGCTTTCAAAGCACCCACAGAATCATCAGTATGTTGAATGTCAGATTACTCAATCAGATTAAAATCTCTTTGCACTAGGTCTGACTATCTTATTTCAGGATGGAAATGATCTGTTTCGGTATCTCAACTTTCTATGTTAAAAGCTGATTAACACAGATGTCCAGCTATGTCTACACAGGCCAACACTGTAATGGAGGACATCCTGCTCAACTAATCTGGATTACAGCATGGAAACCTTTTCATATACTGTTCACAAAATAAACATGCCAAGTATAGTTGGTTGTCTTTTCCGCTCCCAGAGAGTGCTGGTTTGGGTTAGGATAACATTTTGTTACCACTGGATGGCCTAGTTTGTTAAATAATGTGTTGGACGCTGGTCTTAAGAGCCATTGCCCTAAAACATGTTTTCATTTTTACAGTGATATGAGCTCATGGGTTCAGTTTTTATCGTTTCACTTAGGAATATCTAATGAAGATACCGTCGTAATCGGTGGTTAAGTTGTTGTATTTTATTTTTTTTTTTGGGTCTTGTTCATACAATAAAAATCCATATTTTCTAAGGATGCACCTTACAAATGTAGTTTTATAATTTTCTTTTGGGTATTAGTAAATGTTTGCACTGCTATTAGTGCAGTTATAGACACTAGGTCTTTTCAATATGTCTGGAACTGATAAAACTTAGGGGTCAAATGGTTGTTTTGGCTAAAACTGGACTGAAACAGTCTGAGTGTGGCACTTCAGTTTGTAGCATAATCTTTACGTTACTGTCTCTCAGAGAGGTTCTGAATTAGTTCTTTTATTTGTTTTGTGCTTTGGATTACAGGTTTGGTTATCTGAATGAATAATTCCCAGTTTTTTTTCCGTTTTGAGTCGACACATTTATCTGTTTAAAATTCCATACTTCAGCGGTTCAGACTGAACATTTTTACAGAAAAGCAATTTGTTGTGCTATATTGTTATTGTTTCAACATAACTCATAGTATACTGTGTCAAATGAGTGTCCATTAGGATCATTTTGAGATTCTTTGAACCGCATGCTCTTCTGTTGTTTCATTGGCTTTGTCAAACCGAGCATTTAATTTGCTTATGTAACTTCACTAAATTAGTGAACTCATCAGGCCTACAATACAGCCAGACTGGACACACAGCAGTAACTGTAAACTAATGAATGCAGAGCTATTCAAGATCTATTTTTAGTTCTGCTGATTTGTGTTGGTTTATGTCCCGTAATTGGTGTAGCTGAGGGTGTGAATTGTTTTGTGTGTTGGGGTTTCAGCACCACAGCTGTTTGGCTCTGGAAAGTAGAATATAGTGGTCATAAGTAATTTTTAAAAAGATAAGGCCTGGTTTGTTTTAGAATGTGTCATTTGACTTATATATTTTTTATAAATTATAGCTTTTTTTTAATCAGTATTATATTGTGAAAAGTAGAGAAGGGCTGTAACCATGTAAATCTGAAAATGATTTAATAAATCCTGTTTGACAGTCTATTCATATTTATGAGTATCTGATGACTGCACGCTTCATATGTGGTTACACTTTCTGCTCATTTCAAATGCAGTGTTTCGAAATGAATCCAAATTCTTATGTTACATGGAGATCTAGTTGCAAGACTAGCTAATGTGAACACTAGCCTCACCTTTTTACCTGTAAGATGAGTAAATCCAGTTGGACAGATTGTGGCAGATGAAACGGTTGAGAGTTCAGGATGTATTCTGTTAAATCTATAACACAATTGCTTGCTTGTTTGTTTGAATGTTGACACAGCAGGCTGATATGAAGGCTCATGTTACAGCTAGAATTGACCTTACAGCTCTAGTGACATGATCATTTTTTCCAGTAAATTGATCAGTTTAAGCTAAGATTAAGTTATGATCGTGTTCTTGTACGAGAATGTGTGCGTATTTGCAAAGCATGGTTACGTCATGTATGATGTGCAACTTACCAGTGATGACTAAAATCTGTCCTTTTTAAAATTCTTTTGTGAATCATATGAGGTTACAAATACGCTTTAAAATACTGGACAATAATTTACTTTTAGTCACTCCTAACTGTATTGATAATACAAACTTGGGTGGAGAACACAGAGGACAGTCAAAAACAAGACGTCTTCCCTTGCCACCATCATGCCAAAAATTGCATCACCCTACTCATGGGCTCCGCATGGGCCTGTTGTGTCTACAGGAGTTAAATTTGAGCTGGTCATTATTGCTTCCTTCAAACGTGTGTGTGTGTGAGTTAGCCACGTTCAGGAGATTCCTAAGAGACCACAGTATTGTGTATATTTGTGGTGGCATGTCATAAGGGTGTAGCAGAGCGGTTGTGTTCTATCATGATGGCACCTGCTGTGGCTTGGCCTATAGGCACACAAGGCTGTTGAACTTGTCTTGTAGGTGCGTGATAGATCAGAGCACTCCTGTCCTGTCATGACTGTTGTCAGCTCCACAGGGCCCTGTTAGACAGCTCAACGATATTATTGCTTTAATCTTGGGCGAGTCCAATTCGTTTTGACACTCCCTTCACACTCTTTTCTTTAGATTCATATTAGATCTTGAGAGTTTATCCTCAAGCTTTGTTCCCATCATTTCTCATGCTTTTGTTCTAGTGGTTCATCAACCTGTTATGTCATGTTTTTAAAGTTGAAAAAATCTACAGAGATTATTCAAAGTAAGACCTTGAATCATTGTAAGTGGTTGAGAAACATTTACGAATTAACTAATGATGGCACATTAGATAAAAGGATTACTATTTATTTATAGTGTTTTTTAATTACTTGTTTTGTACAATTTAGTCATTATGGTTATATAAGTTATTTGAGTACCTTTTTCTTCAGAATATCTTCTAGATTGGAGATATTAAAGTCTTTTATAATTGGGCTGTTTCAGCTTCTGACTTGTTCAGGCATTTTTGTTACAGGCATTTATGACACATGCTCTTGCATTTGAATATGGCTAAACAAAATCCAATAGTCTTTCATATTGTATTCTAATCAATTATTGTTAAAGTTCTGTGTCTCATTTTCATTATGCACACTGTCTGAATAGAGTGTCTGTGTGGCATTTGGGTTGACACCTTGATTTGTCGTCATCTACTCTCAGTCCTGCTTTGCCCCTCACTCACAGCTGCCTGCCAGATGCCTCGGTTTCATGATTAAAACCTGTCCAAGATAATGTCCCCATTTCAGTGTGCCATCCGTCATTTTGCAATAAGCACAGCAACATCTGTGGGTTTTCATTTATCGCAGAATAAGGCAAAACGTTTGTATTAGGTCAAAGCTTACTAAATTTTTTCCCATTTAAACCAATGTCCGATCTTGTTGCTTACAGTTGCGCAAAGCACCAAAGTCCAAAGAAGATTGTAATATTGTTGCAAATAAATATAGACTAAACAAACAATGATAATGCTAAGAATCAATATGATATCCGATCATATCTCCAAGTCTCTGCTGATCTCACCCATAATCCAAGTAGGGGAAAGGTTAGGACTTCAGGAGGTCACAGATTTTACAGGGGCAGGGAAAGTCTAAGAGAAGCCCAGTCTTGCATAAGTATCAAAAGTGGACTTGATGGTCAAGACAAAAGCCGCCACTGTTCCCCAGGCCCAACAAATCCCTGGAGCCCCCTCCGCATTTCAATCAGCCCTACACAGAGGGCGCCAGCGAACCAGCTGTGACGCCCCTACCCGTAAGTACTAAAATTATGAATAAACAAACGCATCATGGTGTCACCACCGCATGACCTGCCAGACAGCATCATGCAAAACCACCAGACGAGGAGCGGAGATGATGCTGCAGGATGACATCATCTCACTGCCGCCTGTTGCGCCATGATGCGATCTCATTTCAAATGGTTATCGAGTCCTAACAGCTCTGTTAAAAGGCTGCCTGCGTTGGGGCTTTGCCACGGAGCTTAATTGCTTTGGGCATAAAGGGTGTGCAAATTAACATGTTTCCTACTTACTAAAGGTTGGACAGCCATTGAAAACTATATTGTTTGGCATTCACAAACTCGCCACCCATTTCTTGGTGTTTCTTTGGCTCGGGTGGACCAGTGACCGAGAGGCGTGACCTATTTGAAAGGTTGTTTACTTGTATTAGAAAAAGGGGTGAGATGCTCCCCAATGCACTCGTCTACAATTCAATTACCCTCGGGCCTCCTTAGCAACCTATTACGGAACCCTGTTTTCCATTAGCAGTTTTGCTAATTTTTTTGCTGTACAGCAAGAGCATTAAGGCTTTTGACATGTTTTTCAGACCTGTAAATGAGTCATGAGGTTGTTTTTATAAATACGAGACTGCCCCAATTGTTGAATATCAGATTTAATGGTGATGTAATTTAGGAGGGCAGGAATTTCATTAGAAACCAGGACATTAGGAAGGGATTTCAAACACTATGTCTAGTCTCTACATTATGAATTTTTTTTCCCTTGTCCAACCTATTTTGCCACTGACCTTGTCTGGTGGAATATTGCCGGCCTGAATTTGTGGTTCTTTCTGTAAACGGCTCTGCTCTGCTTTATATTTATAAAGCTAGACTTTTAATTGCTTTTCCTGTTATCTTCAGGCTAGACAAGCTTAAAAGAGGAAACGGCCTGTCTTTCCCTCCCTTATTTCCTATTTTTAAAGGGCATTGTGTGAAACAGTCGACAGGATTGTGAGTAAAGCAAGAGGTTCTTCTCTCCACTGCCTTGTCATGTGATGTAATAGGACTCTGAGAAGAGCCCTGGACCAATAAACTATTGTAATACAAGTGGGGCATTGACCATGTGACTGACAGAAGAGTACAGTTATTGCACTATTAACAGTCCACTGCTGCTTATGGGGTTTGTGGAGGAGTAGATTTAGTGTGAGGAAAGATTGTTGATCTTGGGTCAAATAAATCTTGTCAATCCGGGGGGGTTTCTTAACCCCAGGGGCTTCACAGCTTGTGGTTATTAGGAGCTATTTTATGGCATGAACTGTATGACTGCTTCATATTTGTTTTTTATACTATGTATGTTTCTGGATTAAGCTACTGTGAACTGTGTTGTGTTGTCACCATTTACAAAACCAGATATCAGCTTGTGTAACACATACATGATGCAATTACTAATTTTAAGCTGTTTTTGTGTGCAGTAGTTCACAGAGTTCTGGGAGGAGAAATAAAGTTTTCATTTTGGATGGTTCTCTGTTACTTGCATGCTATGCATGCTTCATGTTTTTAGGACTTGTTGTAGTATGGAAAAAGGCAACAGTAGGAAAATTGATTTGTCACAGTCATTAACTGTTGTCTCTTGCTTTTATCTCTCTCTAATCTCCCCAGGTGAGCTTAACTAGCAGCTGCTTTGACCTGGTTTCCTGGCAACTACTGACATAAAAACAGTTGCCTTGGCCTCCTGGTTGGTGGAGGTACAGAGGTGAAGGAGTGGACCCCGACTGCTCTCTTTCTGTCATTTGCTGTGTTTTGAGACGGAAGGGGGAACAAGGTGCTGTCAGAACCACCCAGAGCATGGGGCAGAAGGTTCCGGGAGGCATTAAGACTGTTGACATGCGAGACCCAGCGTTTCGGCCTCTAAAACTAGAGCTGCAGGCGCTGGATTACACCAAGCCTTCCCGCCTAGATATGTTGTTAGACATGCCACCTGCCTCGCAGGATGTACAAGTGCAGCACTCCTGGAACAACGACGACCGATCGCTCAACATCTTTGTTAAAGAGGACAATAAACTCATATTTCACCGGCACCCTGTGGCACAGAGTACAGATGCTATCCGGGGCCGAGTGGGATATACAAGGGGACTGCACGTGTGGGAGATAAGCTGGGCCATGCGCCAGCGGGGTACCCATGCAGTTGTTGGCGTGGCAACGGGCGAGGCCCCGCTGCATTCTGTAGGATACACTGCACTTGTAGGAAACAATTGTGAGTCTTGGGGCTGGGACCTGGGACGCAACAAACTCTATCATGATGGCAAGAACCAACCCAGTAGGACCTATCCAGCTTTTCTTGAGCCTGATGAAACCTTTATTGTCCCAGACTCGTTTCTGGTGGTCCTGGACATGGATGAGGGGACACTAAGTTTTATCGTCGATGGACAATATTTAGGGGTTGCTTTTAGGGGACTCAAGGGAAAAAAGCTATACCCTGTAGTAAGCGCGGTGTGGGGACACTGTGAAATCCGAATCCGGTACATAAATGGACTTGACCGTAAGTATCACACTTGTCTCAAAGACTTGCTGTTTGTCCTTTTAGTGGGTGTCTTAGTGAATGTGCCACCATTGATGGTGTCCTAGGGCTGTCATTGTATCAGATTTTCACTATATAGTTATCATGGCCAAAAGAATTAGCAGTAATGGTGTTATAACGGTATCTAATAAATGCCTAAATGTAAAAAAATGCTATCCGTTCAAATGTTATGTAGCACCACCTACTGTGGTGTGCCAAATTCAGCTGAATTATTCACTGTTTTGTATTAACATGGTATAAGTAATCACTGTTAATATCACAATTGTTTTGTAATACCAGTTTACAGTGACACCCCTAGTGTGTCCATGCAATTATCTCTTGAATAGCAAGGCAAGACTTTCTGGTTTGCTGAACCGTAAAAGTGGCCAGAGGTCTCTGGAAGACTTTCTCATCCATTAATTGTGAAGCCAGTTTTATTTACCTGATAAAAGCCATGACGTCATTAATTCTCACATGCACTCATCTAGGACGCTAATCAGTAAACTAGCCACGTTGCTGCTTCCACATTACAGCATTAGCAGGTTCCATTGTAGTCTGTGGAACATTTAAACTGTTCCTGGTGATATTGACCTAAAAATCCCCTTTGAGTTGTTAGACCTATTAAAATGAAACAAAACTAAGTTTTTCCCTTAGTGAAAACTAATGCTAGTTTGTGTTTTGTGTGGGTATATAATATGCCTTCCCTCAAATTGCATGTGTTAAGGGTGCATTAGATTAGCAAATGCAGTTTCTGCGACTCGCTTATTTCCTCTCCCCCAGCATGCTGTAATGAGTCAGTTTTGGAAGACAATTTGTGACGTTATCGCTCCGTGGTCAGATAATGAAAGGATGCAGGTGAGGGCCAGACTTGCAGCTGTCCCTGAGAACGCCAGACATGACTACTGTTGAGTAACCTGCCCTACTCTCAGTGGAAACTGTCTCCTGCCTGCTAATGATGTCCGTCCAATGAAATGCATTTTTTTTCCACCTTGATGTTTTGCATGCTTTCCACCATCTGAATGACGGTGGAAATGTAAATATTTCCTTACGTGAGCCGTGTGTAGCAACATTTTAATGAAGGTCTGATGATGAGGGGTGTCGCTACTGCGGCTGCAACACAAGTTCAGGATGCAGGTGTTGCCATTATTGAAGAATTCTTGACCCTGTGTGCAAGATAAGGAGCCAAATTATTACTCAGCCTTATGAGTCTGAAGCTTTGGCTTCCTTTGAGTGTCTGTCTAGTGTCAGTGCCTTTAACGCATCTCTCGTCATGCTTGTATTCGACAGAGGTATAACTACCATTATTTATCCCTAACATCCTTCTGTTTCGTTTCCCTAGTGTCTCATTAGCCAAAGTGTGTGTTTTTACGAAGTGATCTCAACATTCGAGCAGGTGCTGGTCTGTGGAAAGCATTCTGAAATGCATAGCACATGGGCTTGTTAAATGATTAATCTAAAGAGGGCCTGTGGGAGAAAGAACTAGGGATGTGTAAATGTTCATACTCAACTAGTTGGTGGGTTGTCTGCATGACTAGTTTGTTTTGAGGAAGAGCCGTGTAAGTAGGCTTATTTAGCGTTCTAACTACCACGCTGGTAGCATTATGAAGTGCTTGTGTTTGTTTGTACTGGAGTGTGTACAAAGGACACATGGTAAATAAAACAAAGACATCCAGGCAAACTAGTTTACCTCATTAACTGACTAGTTAATTGTTGTATGACTAGTTGACTGACTTCTGGGAATCCTGGGACGCAAACTCATGATCTTGATGTGTTTAGCGCCATGCTCTACAAGTATCACCTGTTAGAAGGTTTGCACAGTGTTTGTAATTTGTCTCTAATGAATATCTGTCTGTCTTTCTGCCCCTTCAGCTGAACCGCTGCCATTAATGGACCTCTGTAGACGCTCAGTGCGGGTGGCATTGGGGAGAGAGCGACTGAGTGAGATCCATGGACTGCCCTTACCTGCCTCCCTTAAGAACTACTTGCTGTACCAATGATGATAGTAGTGCCTTTACAACAGATCAAGGCATTGGCCTGTGTTTGTCTCTGGGATTTATTCTTTCTGGCAAGCCTGTTTCATTACCGTTTCATTTTATTTGTTTTGGTTTTGTGCCATATTCAGTCACTGGATGTGGAACCAAAATTTTTTTTAACAAATCAAGAGCATCTCACTGTTTGACACTTGTATGATCAAGTGTAAACGTCTATGTGTGTCTTTTCTTGCTTCTCCCATGTATTGGAAATTCAACTGAAGGCTTCTGTCGGAACCCTGTGGCAGATACTCGCCTGAAAACAAGAACATTCTCTTTAATCATGGCTTAGTGACACCTCAGCTTTTTGTCAATGTTTTTTTCTTTTTTAATTTTTTTAAATGAGATGTGTTGGCATACTTTAAGCATTCTTGTATCATGTCATTAATTTGAGGTTCTATATAGCAGCTCAGTGCGGGCAATGCAAAATACATTAGCTTGTCAGGAACTTCATAGCAACCAGCAAGTTTTGATGATCAGTCTATATCTGGGTATTAATGTTAGCTCCATGACTCCATTTTTGTCCAAGTTTTCAGTTTATGAATGCTGTCCTTCCCCTTTAGTCAATTTAATGAGGTAGCTGAGTCAACTTTGGATTAGGCGCTAAAGTCAACTTGTGGGTTAAAACATGGACGCACAACACATGCAGTGTAAGGTGATGGGATTCCCGCTCACTCCTGCCAGGTTAAAAATAACCTGTTTAGCTGCAAGTCTGACCGTCTGGCCTGGAAAAATTGCATTTGACGTCTGCGTCTATGGGGGGGTGGTTTGAGAGGCTAGAATCCATGGTAACAATCAAAGCTAGTGCGTTCATATTAGCTTTTTATCATTCAGATGGTCATCAAGTCCTTTGCTGCAATATCTGAAGTGCCTGGCTCATGATACTGGTATATTAATAAAAGAAGCCATGATTTCAAGTCCTTTTATATTAAATTAAACAATGGTATCACTGTGAAACTATGTAGCATACATTAATCATTAAGAACGTGTATAGCTTGCTTTCTGTAATAGTCTTAAAGTCCCGTGAAACACCCACATCCCACAAGTCAGTACTCTGATTTTGCCTGTTTTAATCACAAGAGGACCGTTTTAACCTGTTGATTTGTTGGGATGGTGACGCTGCTGTGTGGCGTCTACAAATTTAATTGTGTCCTCTAATTTCATGTGGGAAATTCTTTCATTTTTGCTTTGCTCTTTTTAAGATTTGATGCAGAGAAGACAAGATTGCCAAGCATCATCATTTTTTTCATCCTAGTCTTTTTTTAGATGTGTAATTGTAGTTCATGTTTGGCAGCCTTTTTGCTGAGCGTGAGGGGATAGTTTGACTTCCTGTTTTTAAACCCTTCCTGCTTGCAGACCACCTTTCTCTTTGTATTCAGTGATGTAGATAATATTGGTAACTATCTAATAAAGTTTATTATTATTGACCTGTTCTCTAGCTGTGGTTTTTAATGCTTAAATTTGACTTAAGATCCCATTAAATCAAAATGACAGTTTCATAGCTCTTATAGTGTGTTATCTTTAATGTAGTTTATATGCTGCTAGCATACTCAAATGTTGACAAAACATTACACTTATTTGAGGCATGTTTTATTCCAACTAAAACCAACTAGCAAGTAACAAATGATGGATGGCTGTGACATACATGGAAGCTATTGGCTACTTCAAAGCCCTCTGACACGCCGCACCCAAACCTCCTGTTTACATAGGAAATACGTCAAGATGGGAAAGATAACTGCTTGTCAAACTGTCATTTAGGTCTAATTTTATTTACATTTTTACTGAGACAAACAGCAGCAGGGAAGGTATGGTTTTGAAAGCAGGTTTTGTCTTATTGAAAAAAGTGCATTTATACTGTATGTATTTGAGTGTGCATAGATAAAAGTACACATACATGGATGGATGGATGGATAGATATTGATAGATATAATGTGCATATATATTACATATATGGTACATATATAAACATGCAGTACTGTGCATAGGCTTAAGCCACCAACAGTTTTAGCATCTATAAGTTTTAATGACTTTGATTTGTTTGTCAGGCAGAAGTCAGTATTTAGTGTGACCTCCCTTGGCATCAAGCACATCTTGAATGCTGGGGAGACTGTCCTAAAATCAGTAGTACCGAATTAGAAATTATGGTTTCATTCTGTTTAGGATTATACGAGTGATGTTACTGCTATTGCTTAAGTGTAAGGGGATCACATTAAATACTTTCCACTTTAACCTAAAGAAGCTGTTTGATTTATTTTTTTGTTTTATACACATGCGTGTATACATGTTTAAAAAAAGAGGCAGGACTAAAATTAAATTTGATGATGCACAGTAACTCTGTAATACAAACAGGCTACATGTTTGTTGTTCTGCTTGAAGGAGCTTCTCTTTAATAACTCACATTTTGTACTTGGAACGTCAGTAAGCATTTTATTCATTTCTCAAAAATAAACATTGGAAATTTTATCTGTAGACATAACAGGCGAGTTAAGGCGAGAACAAGGCTAATCTGTTCCAAGCAAACTGCATATCTTCAGAAAACTCCCTGACAGCTGTTTTAGGTTTTAAAGACGCATCTGAGATCTTCGGCTAGCTCAGTGCCTGAGGTAAATGAATTGCTGTGCGTGATGGAGAGGATTATCATATCAATGTTCCCACTGTCATTCTTACTGCTTGGTTGCTATAGCAATGTGTTTGCATACACAGAACTCTGGAGCTTTAGCGTGAGGTCACTCATTTCAAGTATGCAGCTTGGCTGGAACACTGTGCTGTTTGGGTGTCTGGAACAGCACATTCCTGCCTTCAATATTCCTTCAAAATGGTGAAGGTTGGGAGTTTCTGTGTATACTTTTATGAGACAAACTGCTCCACGTTGGCTTATAATTCTAAAAATATGTTATCGATGGAGAAACGTTCTCAGGTTTAGGAGTAAATGGACTGTGCTGTTATAAACTGAACTCATGTTTTAAGGACCTTGGGATTGTTTGTTTCTACAAGATGTACTTCTGGACGACGTAATGTGTTTCCGATTTTTGTAATTGCCAGCACTTGACTCTTTGAACTAGTTGTTATGAACGGGCCCAGACAAAATCTGCAGGCTTTTCTGAGCTCATTCAGGACAAGGTGTGCGGAATTTTGCAGAATGGGTTTAAAAAAGGTGTCATACCAGAAGTATGAAACTCAACACCCAGAAAGTCTCCAATGGAACACCAGCTGTACCAAATACCTCCATTCAACTGGACCATGCAGTTATGTATGTTCTGTGTGGAATTTGTTTATTTAGTGTTAATGTCTCAAATGGGGGCAAATACAGCAGTCTTTTGTAAACTAGCACTTTTAGGGTTTAATTGTAACAAGGCAAATTATTGTAACAAAGAGCTCTCATGAGAGTGGTGCCGCAGGTACAACCTGCAGTACTTATCTAAAAAGTTTAACAGCAGTTAGTTTTTGCAATGGCTCTAATTTATAAATAATCAGATAAGTTAGACATCAAATTAGGCATCGTTATTACTTAGGTTTACAAGCAATATTTTTGGCATATTAAGTCATGTACAATACAGAAACCCTCAATTATAAATGGATCTACAGTTAATGACAGTCTCTGAAACATAGTTTGGCTTTCTGCTTGTGCTTTATTTGCCTTTGGTGCAGATCACAGGAAGCTAAATTTAAAGAAAGAGTTTTCTTGCGAAAACTCCAGATTCTCTATATACAGGATCTCCTCGTTACATAACCACCAAACAAGAGCTCAAGAGAGTGACTGAGAAACTCGCTCATTTCTTTCTCTGCCTGCTATTATGAACCCTGTCTATGGTTTTAAAGACGAATGAATCCTGCACACACAAATAACACTTGCATATAATGGTGTCATTTTTGCTCTGAATAGTAAAGACAAGAAATGGTATAGAAATGTAAAACAGTTGAGAAAATAATCCTGCCACTGTTCTTTGTTAGTTTCGAAAGACCAAAAACATGGTTTAAAGGTTTCAGTCTTAAATGTCCATTGAATTAACAGTTATCCTTTTGTATTGTAAAACAAGAACTTAATTAACATGTAAATGTTTGCACAAAGGGAGTTGAGCTTCCTTGTATGAAGTCTTCTACAGTAACTCACAACTGATTCTGTGTATGTTTAAATGTACATTGTAATGTCCTTCCAATTCACTTTCTCAGTACTGATCCACTGTTTTCTCAGACAAGACCTGCATCCTAGACGTTACTATATGTTGGTTTATGTAAATAAAAAACAGGATTAATTTACATTCTGCAGGTCATTAATCAAAAACAAACCTAACACCGTTTAACTCATGAAGAAATTAAGCACTGAATATTTTTGCAATACAAGCTTTTAACACAGCTACACTTACTTTGAACACAGATACTTAACAAATAATTACATAATGAATGATAAATATTAATATGCATTAATGTGCAAAGAAAAGACCACAGTCTAGCTTGGCTATAGAAAACGATTGTGATTGACTAATCAAAACCAAGCATTTCAGAGCAGTGTTTAGGTATGTGTTACATGTAAAAAAAAATTCAATAATTAATTTGAGAAACATAAAACATCTTAAGGAAAATAGGTTTTTATTAAATATACAGAAGTAAAGAGAATGCTGTGTCTGGGAAACATGGTTGTATCGTTGAGATTGCAATGAAAACACCTAAAAGTGATTTATTGCACACAACAGGACTAATTTAAGATGGTCTTGCATTGACAGGAAGGTGTGATTGGAGGATTATGATACCCTTCTTGAAAAGTTTTTCAGAGGGAACAAACTCATGAGGTGTTACTTCAGACACCAATCTGATATGTCCTGCAGTCGTGTGTGTAAATATTTTTGGTCCCTTGAAATGACGTCAGTCTCTTCATATTGACCCCAGTCTTCTCAGGAATCAGGTAGTTTTCACCCCCACACTGTATATTTTGTACTACTGCACTGTACGTTTCACACTGTACAGTGTTTACGTAAGTCTATAGGACCGGAATTCAATGTAGACACATAAATGACAATACATGGTGCTCTGAGGACTGAATCAAAGGGAAATTTCTGTTTAGACTAGACTGTTCCAGATGGTCCGGAGAGGTACGAGATCAAACCAGACACTGAAAATCATTACCATGTGAAGGTTTTAAGAGGTAAAGTGGAGAGACAGCTTAAAAAGAAAACAGCCATTAACCACTCGCAGTGCTGAGAAATGGGGAATGAGCCATATCAGGGAGGGATACTTCTTCATAGGGGCTGGCAAGTAGATCTTTTCAGGTTGTTTCCAAATGATGATATATGCTGATGAAAATTCAAAGGAAAGAGTGAGGGAGAAAAATGGCAGTGATAGAATAAATGTGGCAAGGATCTTGTGTGTCTCAAAGCTTGTGTGAACAAGCCAATCCAGCTGCAGAAACAATGCCATAGCTGACCTGTATCTATCACTGGGGAATGTTGTTCATGGAAGAATGGTAATAAGTTACCCAGGCATCGACTCTCCCTGGCCTGCTTGCAGTGGCCTGCAGGAGAACATTGTGAAGCTCTTCCCTTTCTTTGGTTTGAAAGGTCAGAGGAGTCTATTAAATTCAGATGTATTGTAGCCTACATTTCACATTTAAGATTCCATGTGTTATGTAAAGGATGAGGAATTGTATGAAGGCTAATATATACAAAATGCTCTGTTCAATGTTAAAATGATATCAATCCTGGTCTACTGTGACTTTGAGCATTTGTGTACTTCTATAAGTTAACAAAATTACCTTTTACCAGAGATACAGATTTAGAATCAGGTCTTTCTCTCATAACAATATTGGACTCGCTTTCATTATCAATTGACTATTTAGGAAACAGGACGGTGGCTTCGACATGTCCTACCCAAGCTTCCTGTTTCAACAGGAAATGTATCAAGAATCAAGATATGTTAATTGAATGTTTTCCATTAAGAATCTTATGCTTAAAAGTAGTCTAGGTTCCTCAGTTTTTTCCATTCCCTTGTACCTCATTTTATATACGACTGATTTAGTATCATAGCTGACTCTGAAAATATTATGCCATGTGTTTCTGATGCTGAGTATTTTCAGGAAAGGCATTAATTCTATTAACCTTTGCCAGGGACTCCCAATCTCTCCCTCCCTCTTGTCTTTCAGGCACGCCATCCATGTCCTCTACACCTGCCAAGTCCATCATGGCTGCTGCCAGTGCCTGATGCTTCATAGTGGAGTGAGTAGTCATGGAGGCTGGGAAGGGTTTAGATTCAAGCTGTTCTCTTGGCACACTTGAATTGAGCTCCATGCCAATGAATATCACAGGGGCTTTGCCTCCTAAACAGGAATACCCCTTGAAAAAGCTGGGCCCCCAAACAACTCCATCTACTCCCCCTTTGCCAGACAAAGGGTTTATCCAATGTTTGCTTATATAAATGTAACAGCCCAGCATATGGTTTGTTAACATGTGACGTGAGTGGAGTTGTTATTTCATATGATAAAGAAATAGCTCCTTAAGAAACGAATTCCTGTGATGATGTGAGATTTAGCTTGCTGTATAATTTACTTGCAAAGTTTCAGCCTAAATGCTGACATATCAATATCAATATCAAATACAATAAGTACAGTAATACAGTGATATTATCCCCATAGTCTCATCATGAAACCGGGATAAAATGGGATGCTGGAAAATACATTCACTTATTTATGATCAACAGTGTTAAGCCAGAAAAGAGTTTGGCCTGAAATTATTTATCATGTTTTGCTTCATTAGATTTGTTTCATATATTTTTTCCATTCTGCTACAAGCAGTGCTTTTAGCTTCCTCAAAATGTTTGTGGTAATACTGCAGGGATTCCAAGAAAAGCTTCAGCGCCCAGCACAATGATTCATTTCAAAACTGCAACTGATTCCTGTCAGCCTTTTGATGTCAGTGGGGAAACGCAAGATGCTGCATGTCCGATGTCAAGCCTGCTGTTTCAAAAGAAGGCTCTCATTAACGCAGTTATGGTTTTGATAGACCCACTGCTCCTTTATGCTCCTACCCACATATACACGCACACTGAACCCATTAAAATGGATAGATTTAATAGATTTCAGGCTTTAAAAGATTACACTGATGTACTAGGGCAGCATGAGCATCAAATCTTCGCTGCTGAAATGTTGATAATCATCTGCTACTCATCTGATCCGGTTTTATGTAGGTTAATAATATAACTGTGGGTATAGGAATAAAATGCTGTGATTTCTATCTTCGTGGATGGAATGGTGACTGCATACTGTGGCATGAGCCAAACAGGAAGTGTGACTGTGCGTCTGTGCCACTGCGACCTCGGTGCCATCTGCTCACCCCCACCCTTCTCCAGGATGTCACGCAGGGGGATCGTCAGATATTAATGGTAAATTAGGTATTCTGAACCTGGGACAAGTACAGTCTGACCCTCTTTACACTGGGTGGGTTTGATTTTGAAAATGGGGCGGTAACACAACTCTCTCCTGTAAGGCCTGGCTCGCCTTGTTTATTTAAGTATCATGCATTGCAGAACGCCAAGTGACGAATAAGATCTATCGCACTTCAGCTTTAGTGATTATAGGTATCTTGCAGCGAACACGTACGTGACATTATGTTTCTGTGGATACCTTTTGATGTTTATTTCACGTCGCATTAGTTCACAACGCAGTTATTTGCCACATCCACACGCGTATCATCCTTCATTAAAAGCGCAATTACGCGCGCTTGAAATGCGATGCGATTTGCTTTCCATTTTGGGAACGTCTGTGCATGACGAACACGCGCTCTGTGCGCAATTTAGCTCCTTAACGCTGCGCTGAATTGCGAGGGGTAATTTTGCCCATGTGTTGCCCCCAGCCCGAGGGCAACGCTAGAGAAGTACCACCCAGTAGAGCCGGAGACGGGGTAAACTCACGCCTGTTGAACCCCTGTGCGTTAAGTGGCCATTCCCAGTCATGGAAAAGAGCGTAATTACCACAAATAGCTGCCAGAGCCCACTTGAAAGTGGAAAATGGCGAATAAGACTGATTAATGGAGAACCTGTTTGTTTAAGTGTCCCGTTTAATTAGGCAGTCAATTTATCATAGTTAGCAGCAGTAATTACTCCACTACTTCAATATGTGTAAGAACATGGGGAACATGGATGCTGTGACGGTGAGGATCAGGGCTTTTGAATGATGGCTGGACCGTGGAGAGAGGTTGTGGCTCAGACAGCCTCAGCTTCTCCACCATATCATCCTGATTCATCAAAACTGACTCATTCACTTACTGCAGTAACACATGTCTGACTGGGTCAACACTAACTATAAGTCATGCAACAGTTTTCTGTTATTCATTCAGGGTGTGGGCAAGTGTTTGTGTGGTGTGGTTAAAGGCAAGGTGACACAGCATTTTTGACAACACGCTTTTAACCATAAGGTTTTGTAAGGACATTTATGGGAGTTGTTGGCATAGGTTAGTGGCATGACCTAAATTGTCTGCAGAGTACCACACAGACAGAAAATCTTGGTTGTTAGTTTTTAACAACTTAACAGTGCATTTCACTGTAGCCATGCTACTGTAAAATATCCCTCTTCTGAATCATGTCCCTGCAAAAATATGTTTTAAGAATTGAGTTTGTGGACTAGTGACTGTACAGCCGAGCTACCATGCAAAGTTCCTCTTTTGAATCGTATCTCATGGTACACAGTCATAAAAGCATAAAAACTAAATTTCACTTCATTATAGACAAATATTTGCACTTCTGGTGGAGTCATCAGTCGACCTCATTAATTAACTGTTGAGCTACGGCAAGGTTTTATGACCTTCATTACAAGCACACCAGGTGAAACAGTGTCCTCAGATATACCCCGCAGCTGCAATCGTCAAATATTTTAGCAGGAAAACAAGTTTGACATTTGGGAAAATTCTGAGGTCTCTGTCATGGAGGCTAGAAGGCAAAAAAAATGGTACAAAATAGGGCCCAATGCCTTCTTGTTGTTTTTCTACAAATGCAGTTTAACTTTCATATGTGTTATATTTAAAAACTAAATGAAAGTCATAGTATTTAATTATTAATATTTAAATCTTCATGCCTTAATGTTAAAAGGGTTCATTTCAGAGTTTAAATGTTTTTTCTTGGGCGTCACGATTTTTAAGGAATGTTACTTCTTGTATGGAAAAACACAGATATGTTTATATGACTTTCCATCCTAGTTTAGTTTTATGTTACATAATAGTTTATATAAGATAACGAATAGTTTACATGGAATGCATGCTTTAAATGTTTTCATAAGAGTAAAGAGATGCCGAATTTCACCCCAATCATCGAAGATGATAGAATTAACCCATTAGACTCTAATCACAGGCAGTTCTTAACTGTTTCTCTTGCTGTGTCTGGTGATGTAGAGCAGGAGTCAGAGGAAACAGTTCGGAGCTTATGTGAACAGGCCTGTTTCCTGTGGCAGAATTATTCACAGTTCTCTGCGGTTCAAAGCTCTCCCCATCGGCTAGACATCACAACGCCTTGCCAGACACCACAACATGCTGTTTTTCAGCTATTTTCATTGCGTTTACCACAAAGTGTAATTTAGCTGCATTAATCCCTGCAGAAGAGTGTGATAGAGGGCACGGTGTGGGCAGGACATGCTGGTCTCCTTTTCTTTGGTTTTGGAGCTGCTGGACATGAGCATGTAAAGCCAGGCCCTTTTGACATGATGTACAGCACACTGAGACACTATAAGTTTGCTGAGGTCTGAAAAATCATGACAGATTGTGTGTTGATAGTTCTGGTATTTTAATGCGTCATTTATAATCTTACTGCTGATTTGCGTGTATTCATTAAAGTCATATGGGTTTCTGTTCTCATGATAAAATGCATAAAAAGCCAGACTGAATTGCATCTTCTTTCAAATGCTTTCCACTTGTTTCATCACACTTTGGGTGTTTGGCTTCACATACACCCTATAATTGAATAAAACTGGCTGCTTGATGTAAGAAGTTGTTTTGTCATGCAGGTGTGAATGCCTTCAGTACTTGGTAAATAAATAGCTTAATATAATAATAAACTCTCTCATTCTTTATGAGTGCCTGAAGGTTGATGAACTCTGGTCTGTGCTCCCAAACTGTGATTAATCACAATGGGGCCCCAACATCACAGGAGTAATTTATCAGTGTCCTGATCTAAAGATTGTACAGTTTAAACATTTGTAATATAGATCTTGCTCTGTGATGCAATTTGAGCTCAGATTTGCCTCTTTGGTTTTGCTGTTGTTGATTGTAAGAACTGTAAGATGGTTTACTTCATGTTATACAGAGAGGCAATGAACGTAGAGGGTAATCCTAGACAGCAGGACTGTGTTTTGCAGTCAAAGGTGTGGACAGATATGGGTGTAATATGATATGCATGCAGGTGGGTGCCTGTAAGACCTCTTCATGGATTTGGCAGCAATAGTTAAAGCTTGGTTATATGAGATGGTAAAGATTAACTGGGAGAAATTCCCTAGAAGTGCAGCATGCTGTTGATTTTGCTTTTGGTGAATGAAAAGGGTTTTTAGTAAAAGCATGGATGGCTGTTAGAGAATAGCTGATCTGCATTTAGAATAAAGATGTTTGTGGGATTCATTCATGATGTAACCGTGTTCGGTCTGCCTGCCTTCAAGTTCCTAGAATATGAAATCATAGAAATCTGGAAATCAAATAAGATAAGATGACATGAAACTTGCCCGTAATTACTGTACATTATATAAGTTCAGTATCTAGTAGCCAGTCTCTTGCTACACTCAGATGGTTGGTACACATGTAACAGTGAACTCTGACATTAAGAGAAGAATTACATAAATTAAACATATGGTCTGATGACAAATATATTTATAGCAGACGTTATAACAGACATGCAAAAGACTTTTTCAGGTTTACGGGGCAAAGGTCAGCTCCCTTCTACTATAGCTGGGGTGGATTACATGATTATGAGTTGTGAAAGTCTATTTATTAATTCTGCTGATTAATGGAAAGAATTATAGGGGTTTGTGAAACCAGTCCAGGGCTTGTTATAAGACCACATGGACAACACTTAATTATGCTGGAAAACTAAGATGACCACAAAAAGGTGTTTGTCCTACATCATGTAACCTAAATGACCCAATTTCCTTTATAATTTAAAAAAATCCAGAGGTCACACTCAAACAGTAAGTGATTTCTGGAAACACTGTTAAAAACTGTAATCAACAATAACCAAACAACCAATAAACAACCAATTTTGTGAATATTTGTTAGATGTGTATTTTGAATGTTTTGGAAAAAGTGCTTGCCATAAACCTGGCTGTGTAAATAGGAGAAAAAAAACAGTGAAAAAAGTGTACCAGACTGATCCAGACAACACCATAACACTCTTGTAGCCAATCAGCAATAGGGGGCATCTGCACTAGCTGTTAGTAGTTGCCTGTGTTGCATAGTGTATTTGTTATATTGAGGGTGGAGCAATAAAGAGAACTTTGTTTGTTTGAATGCCGATTTCAAATATCAACAGCGTTTTTTAGAAATCGCTTACTGCACCACTGTGTACTAGAGATTAATGTCCAGGAACAGCAGCTGAAGGTGGGAAGTTGCCCACTATGAATGCAATTGTATTGTTCTTATGTTTTTATGGCTTAGACTTTATGGGTCTCAATGTTACAATTTATAATAATTTAACTGCTAAATGTGGTGTCTGTTGGAATTTTTATTTTTTGGTCCCTCATTTTAGTTATATAGTTATATAATTTCTTGCAACGTTTAAAAAGAAATTTAGAGGCAATGTCAGCCTGTAGGTCTATAAAATTTAAACGTTATATCACTGTTCTGGGTTTCTTTGGTTTATTGAACTTGTTAGATGATTGACCCAGTTATTTGACTGGGTGAACTGATTGATTACAAACACAGGATTTGATATGCTGTAATCTGAAACAATGTCTCATCATAGCCTACCATAAAAATTGTGTTATACAAAAAACATCAAATAATAGTATTTCATCAATCACATTAAATGTGCATAAGAACTGTCATCGAAAAACAAACAAACATGTTTTTTGGAGTGGAAAACACCAAATAAGACTGTTGGAAATAAACATTACATTAAACAAATGTTTAGGCTTTAACATCATTGAAGTGATTAATGCACTGTCACATATAGTCAAGAAATCCATGATTATGACCAGTAAACACAATGCTTAAAACAATTTTCGATAATTTCATAACATCAAGATAATATGCATTACCAAAGACTATCAAAGCCATTGTAACACAAACAAAACAAGCTGTACAGAATTCTTGGAAACCGTTACTTTGTTAATTAATAGCTATCTGCCAAGTTTTAGTGCCTAAAAGGGATAGTTCGACCAAAAAATAAAAGATTCTCTTATACTTACCAGCATTCATACACTTGAAAGTAAATAGTGATCAAATTTTGATCCCCATTGACTTAAAAGTCATTCTACAAAATATCTTGTTAGTATTGTGTACTTGTAAGTATCAGTTGACCGATACAGAGACAACAATGGTCTATAAAAGCAAAGCTGTCGAATTCAGATGAGGGTTAAACATTTTTCAAATGAAAGCAGCCACAAAGGGCCTCATTACATTCATGAAATCATTTATGATTCATGTGATATGTCATAACTTCTGGACCTTTTTAACAATGTTTTCATGAGCAATTCAGTTAACAAAATGGTTTGGCAGACATCCAGATAAATTTTTAAAATGCATTGTCATAATATAAAATATGACAAAAGTAAGAAGCAGAAGCACTGTTGAAGAGTATCTTTCATATCTTGCTCTACAGGACAGTGACCTTAACCTTAGTACCTACAAGCCTGTACTTCAAGAACGTTTTCAAGTCTGAACATACTGTTTGGTCACCACAGTGTTTGTTTGCGCTCTAACCCTTTTGCCACATGACATTTTATGAGTTTCCATTTTGTGATATAAGGCTGGAGTTGAACTTTACAACTTATTGTTGCAGTAAGTTTTAAAAACTACCTCTGACTGGGATTTTATTCATAAACATGTGAAGGGACATTGTATAGTCAGGGGAAATTGAAGAGTGGGTATGTTGTGTGACGGGGATGGTAAACAAATGATGACCTCAGGATAAAGGCACTGAGAATAATAAGTCATCTCTGTTGTATTTAACAGGCATTAGAGTAAACAGCCTAATTTAATTTAATTTAATCAACAATTATTGGCCATGGACAGAAAAACACACAGTTGAACTGATAAACTCATGTTGGGGAACTTCTGGCTTTTGGTTGACAAACTTCAAGGACATTTTCTGTGAATAATTTTTGATGACTCCAGAAAGCACACATGATACAGTTGTTTTTTTATATACTGGATGGATGTTGCTCCATCTGCACACAATAGCTTTTTTTGTTGGGAATGTATCCACATGGAATTGTGTAAAAAAGGCATGGGTTCACACACAAGTAGGACAAAAGCTATTTTATTCAAGTGATGGGAAAAATATAGATCAGTGCGTTATTTACAGGATGACAGTAAATGTTTGTGAATGGGGTCCATTGTGGTGATAATTCATTCAATGGTATATGTAGCCAAGGTGAGATTGTGTTTCTGAAGGGGGAGAATAGAGGGCATGTCACTGCAGACAGATTCATGGTTCACTGCTGAGTCTCCTTTTGAGGTTTTGCAAAGGGGATCATGGGATATGGAGGAAGAGGTTTAAACATCATTAAGTTCTCAGTTCAAATCAGGCCAAACAACAATAACTGCAAATGAGTCCTTCTAAGCAAGTTCATTTGTGGTATTTGCCACAGCAGGAACCACCACAGATTGGAAACATGACCCCCACCCAATAATGGCTGATTCATAGATTACATTTGTACCTCTTGTGTGGTTACTTCCTTGGTATTTGCGTTGGAACTCGGGGTCTTCTGAGGAAAATGGTTTACTTCAGAGAGTTTCACAGGCGTAATTAAAACTTCCAAGAACTCAGCATATCCTGTGGCGGCCTGTGCAACAAGACACAGCAGTGATAGTGACAGAATTTATTGCGTGAAAAAAACATTAAGGTCATAAACAGTACCTTATGTTCTTTTGTAACAAAATATGGACACTATAAAACAGTGTAAAAGGTGTTTTTCTAACTTGTGTAAACATAAACATTTTTAAACAGTGCTTTTTGCTGTGTGTGCCTTTGCTACATGCTACGTGTAGAAAAAGCCACACTTTTGAAAAGTTAACTTGCTCGCACTGACGTTGTCATTTTTGTGACATTTACCGCACTAAGTCACACTAAGCTACTGGAAAAATATTTAGCAGTACTGTGCTTGCTTTGCAGAATATTTATTTTGCCATCTGCTATGACACCACCACATCATACCAGCCATCTGACAGTGAGAGTCACCTCAGGGTCACCACTGTTATACCTGGCACAACTGAACAAACATGAACAAACCACTCTGTTCTATGCTGGTTGTGCAACTAACTCTCCTGGTGCACCTCTTTTTTATTGAGCTGGTATTATTGTTATGGCATGCTCCATTGCAAGCTGAAAACACTAGTCTGCTGTAACGGCAAACTCCAGGGGGTTGTCAAACTGGTTGTTTAACAAGCAGGTCATGATCCAGAATGTTCTTAGAATGTTGGCTGATGTTCTCTAAAAGTTCACCCAAAGTTATTCAAAAGGTTTTAGCAGTAATCTTAGTAGAATTTTTTTTACATTTTTGATGTATGTAATACATAATGTTATTCTTAAGTAGTTAGTGGAATGTTTTAAAATGTCACAGAATTAAAAAATGTTTAAATAACGTTCTTATAACCAAGCAACATCTAAAAAAACTGGATGTTTTGAGCATTCTTTCAGAGTAACCTTTTTAACCTTTGTGTGACTTAATGGAAACATTCTTATAACCTAACATTGTTAGCTGGGGAGGTCCCCAAATAGCTTGGTTGTCCTTTGCTCTGTTTCAGTTTTACCACCATTTACTGTCTCTTAGCAACGCAGCGCTACAGCCACCAAACACTCGGGACGTTCTTAAAAAAATAATGATGTTAAGTGGCCTCAATTTATGTGGCTAGATTACATCTGTTGAATAACTGTCTGCGACACTCCCTGTGTAGACTGAAAAGTTCATAGTGACATGTTCAGCTATTCCATGCACATTTCTGCCCAGAAAATGATACAGTTTCAGTCTGTTTAGTGAATTTAGCTCAACCGGTAAAGTACCGTATGTGGCTAGCGACGCCAAGGTCATAGTTTCCCCTGGAACACATGAAATGTGTTCATCATGAAATGTATACATTGAATACACTGTACGTTGATGTAGAGAAAGCATTTGTGTAAACATAAAAAATTAATGTGATTACTGCAAAAAGCTTTAATACTGATTCAGTGGGGGAAAAAGGAAAACATCATGCATGCCACACCATAATCTTATTATATGAACCATGTGGCAGTGAAGGAGAGACACAATCTATATCATTGTGCCTAAGCTGTCCTTATAATACTAAACTTCTCTTTGAGTTCTTGCTGTTTGTGTGCTGATATGAGATGTTACAGGAGAGACTGGAGTGGAAACAAATATGTTCAAAACCTGAGAGGTCATCCAGGATAGCAGAGATTTTAGAAGTTTTTATTTTGGTTGGTAATGATGCATGAGACGAAACTGCTGTCAGCAAGGTCCTGTGATGCCCTTATCAAGTCACGGGGGCAATTGTTGTTCAACAGGCATAAATTAGTCAAGTTACAGTAGGTGGAGGAAATGGTTCAACAGTAGAGGAAGATTAACCCTTTACAGTATGTTTTAGGAGCGTAGAAATTATCTGTGTGTGTGTGTGTGTGTGTGTTATGGCTATGCTTTCTATCACTGCAAAACAGCTAACAAACTCTTCAATTCCCATGTAGTCGATATTTTATTCATTAAAACTTATCTTCGATCATCAAAATAACAATAAATAATATTAGATATATCCGATAGACATATAAACAACATTAAAAACTTGATTTTCACCACAGGGAGCTCTTTAAAATAACATCATGCTATTATATCTCTTTAAGAAGAATGGCTTTTTTAAAAAAATAATGACTTCCTAAATGTTCCACAAAGCATGTATTGAGCATGACGTAAACTCACCTCCAGAGACCCCTACACAGAAAGGACAAGCGATTGAACTCATGCTGTATAGCAGTAAATGGGGGATTTGTCGTTAATAATACAGGCCACGTGTAGCCGCAGTAAAAACTAAAGCCCTTAGTGGTTTTTCATCACTGTTTTCACACATCATACGTTCCAAACAAAATTTTCCATTGTGCCAAAATGTGCTGGCTTTCAGATGGACTTTGCTCCTGTCTGGTAGGAGAAGCAGAGAGAGTATAAGTTGGTATGCAAGATATTGTGGGGTTTAAAGCAGAAAACAGATGCCATGCTTCTCTCTCTTTTGTCACCCTTTCCTTCCTTTATTCTTTCTCTCACACGCACTCAGTTTCTCTCAGTGTGTCAGGACTGCTTGCAGCCTGCAGCTGTTCTCTCTTGTTTTGCTTTGGTATAATGAGGCAGTGGCGCTGTTGCAGGTTCTCATGATCTAATGGTTGGAGCGTTCAGACAGAGTTCACTCGCTCACTGCTGTTTGTGAGGGGAGACCGCAGACATTTCCTTTGAACGTCTGCTCTCATGTCCTTTGCTGCTTTTCCTCTATGAACTCTCGATGATAGTTGAGGGCCATGAGAATTTAAACAAGCCAGTCACTAAAAAGTGTATGACAGGCTCAAAAATGTTTATTACGGAGGCTAAGTAACCAATAACCCAGCTAACAATTTTAAGTTGTAAGAATGTTTCCCTAATGTTTCCATTGGGTAACAAAAACATTTAAAAAGTTATTTTGAAATTTATTAGAAATCAAAATGTCCAGTTTTTAGACATTGTATTAGATGTCTAAAAACTGAAATAGAACGTTTACAGAATGTTAGCCAACAGTCTGAGAATGTGCCCTGTGAACTGGGAATGAACTATCTTCAGTAACTAAATTACCAGTTCCAAATTTAGATGTTAGTTTACTATGATGATGTTAGTTTACTATGTTTACTATTATACAAATATTTCTTTGTATTTCTTTTTTGTTGACTGAGAATAATGCAGTGAGTACCCATATATTACATAGTTAACAGCTTACAGTTAGCAGTCAGTTAACCAACTTTTAAGGGACATCAAGAGATGATTTGGATAGTATTGAAGTGCTGAAATGAAACATTGGCACATTTTACATTTGTCTTTAAAAAAAGGCAAGCATTAAAGCATACTGTAGGTGTTTAGGTCAAAAGACCACGTGAACACACATTTAGTTAAGTGTGGTCAAACCATTACCGGTACACTAGTGTACAGTGCATGTATTTGGTCATCAATCAGCAAGAACAGCTGAAATATTCATTTTATTTGCAATTACCACAAAGCTTTTCCAAACAGATTTACTCTATGAAAAGGGAAACATGTTAACTGACAAAATGTATAACTTGAATGTACTGTAAGTCGCTTTGGATAAGTGTCTGCCAAATGCATACATGTAAATCACACTATAATGGTACGATATAAATCATAAGAGTAAAGGAAAAGCATCTAATAGTCTGTCATTAGTGATTTGCAGTATGCTGTGTGAATTGGACAGGTATGCTCCCATAATCTTGGTATGAACTCTTTCATACAGAGCTCAAGGAATGCTGTCAGATAAATCAAGAGGTCTGGAGCAGCTACTGGCAGTAGCAGATAAGATGGAGTGAGTAGAACCCAACCCATTGTCAAGACTGAGTTATATGCACTGCTCTTCCAATATGGAAGGTCTGACACTAAATAAATCATTTCCGGACTCAATAAACACACCCCAATAGAGCACATTGTTGAGCGTAATGACTCGAAGCATTACAGTGTTTGTAGGAGTAATCCACAGAAACGAGATGTTTGAAAAATATACTTTTAATAAACAAAGCTCAGGAACGCAGGAGCCTAGGAGCATTTAAAACACCAAAACAATGACTGACCAAAACCAGGGAGTATATATACACAAGAGGAAGGGAGTTAACTAAACAGGACACAGGTGGAACTAATTAGGAACCAAGGAAACTGAGGAGAGGCTAATTAACTAAACAAGAACTGATAATGACTAAAACAAAGAACACCAGAAACAAGGAAACACAGGTGACAATGATGTTCAGAACGGTTTTCTGTTCTCAGTGTGTTGTTTGTCCACTTGTGCCTATATGTGTTGATGGAAGGTTTATTTTTGTTACGAATACCAATACCAGACAGTAAAAATGCTTTAAAAACCTCCAATATCAACTTTATTTTAATTCCACGTTTCTGTGTTAATTTTGAGAGGTGCATAGTTAATCTAACTGAACAGTTCAATATCTTTGAGGTTTTATATCACATATTGTCTGCAGGTTTAACAAGATGGGCCTTTAACCTTTCTCACCCTTCTCTATAATAGAGGGTTGATTGACTTCAAAGTGACCTCATCCTGCTGTAAAAATATGATGTATTTCCTGTCAGACGTTGAGACACTGGAAACAAGTTCAGTCTGTATGTTTATGAGGCGGCATTCAAGGCGAATGGTTTTCAGATTTCACAGCCCTAGCTAACAATTTTAGGTTGTAAGAACGTTTCTATTAAGTAACAAAAATATTAAAAGTGCATTTTGAAAGTTCTAGGAACGTTCACAACGCCCAGTTTTTTATTTTTATCAAAACGCCCAGTTTTATTAATGCTTGGTTATAAGAATGTTATTCAAACCCTTTTAATTCTTTAAAAATACTTTTTTATTTGTTTATATGTTTACTGACAACCTAAAAATAACGTTTTTGATATATGATGTATGACGTTCTACTAACGTTACTGCACAAATGTTTTTTTAGTAACTTTGAGAGAACGTTTAAGCTCCTTCAAGACACTTCCCGTGTCTTTGGTTGCACATAAACCACCAAAGCTCTCCCTGACTGCATCTTCTACCCTCCCTCCTGTAAATGAAAAGCTTTTCTTGTCTGTCATGCAACAGTATGGATGTAGTCTAGACATTCTTTAGTTAGAACATGTGTCAAAGAAAGGTTTTGGCTACAGCAAGGCAGACATTGCAGAATGCAGCACAAATGGAAGAAACAAGACAAAAATCTCAGCCAGATGTTATAAAAAGTGTTCAGTGAGAGAGGTGATTATTAGGGTTAACAGCATGACTGTTTGAAGTCAGAGTCACTGCCTTCTATTAGCTTATGTAATAATCTCTGAAAGGGGCTTTAATAAAATGAACAGCTCTGACAGATTAGACATTATGGGTGGAAATACATAAAGCTGCTTAAGGTAAAGAGTGTTATCTCCATATGACTTTGCAAAGGAGTGAAGTCACACTCCCAGTTCTGGCCACTTTTTGTTGAGCCAATCACCTGAGCTGTAAATGTCATGTGACATCAGTCTGAGCCCTGACAATGCTCATTGGTTTAATTATTTTATAAAATAATTGCAATTTGTATATTTCGGGCAAAACAAAGCTATATTTGAAGAGCCAGCAATGCAGAAACCAGTTGCCTTAGCCTGCATAATGGTCTAGTTATGACACCTACCAGCAAGGGCTAAACCTTGACCACCTACCACTTACTGTCTTTTGAACTTCCAATATCGTTCTCTTACATCTTATTTTCCTAGGACTGTGGCTAATCTGCTGTATGTGAATCCCATCTATCCTTTCCACTGTAAACCTCAAAACACTAAGGTTTAGACTGTCCTCGCTACAGTCAGGAAACGTCTGTGCGAAGACCTTGGCGCTACAAGTACATCATTTTATCAGACTGGTCTATTTCTAACTACAAACTCTGCCCACATCATCAGATTCTGTGCCTCACACAGTGCCTATTTTTATGTATATTTTGACTGCTAGAATATACCCTTCCATCAGTGAGCGACTGTGTGAAGCTGCATGCTATTTTGTCCATGTGGTTCCAGGAATTTTTTTCTATGTCTACTTGCTCAGTTATGTGTTCAGCTGAGACCAGCTCAAGGTTTAGTGCACAGAACACATGGGAACATACTCCTGCGCTTTACAGAGGGCAAGAATGACACCAGATCTCCCAAGCGTGACATTGTAGCACGCAAGCCGAACTGCGCTTGATCAATGTAATGTCCCTCAGTGAAACAGCTGTAATATTTGCACTCAAAAGGATTTTAATTGCATTTCAAAGCCTGCATACTTCTTCATTTCAGAAAAACATGTTACTAGTCTATAAAATTGCAGGATGCTCTGGAAAACTTCTTTCCTATTTGCCAGTTGTGGCATTATGTGTATTACATATATATGTCATATTACATCGGGTGTGTATACTTTACATATACAATATATACATACCATGCAATATGATCTATAACCATACTACTTTTGTATTGTATTGTTCTATTGTTTTCTTATTTCTAAGTCACAACTGCCCCACTTTTAGTATAAAAGATGAAGATGGCTTTGGTATTTAGTAAAACTGAGATGATCCGTTGTTAGTTCAAATTTAAAATTCAGCTTTTAAATGTTACAATAACACAAGAAGCAAAATGGTATTGTGATGTAAAAGCAAGATTTTAAAACCCCCAAAAGGATGTAAAAAGCTAATTAGCTCTGACAGCCCCTCCCCCTCTGTCAAGTGGTGAGGAGTGTGAGCGAGGATTTGAGGGTGTGATGGGACAACAGAGCCACTCAATGACGGCTGATGAAAGGAGTGTGAATTATTCATATTATGGGACAAAGTGTGAAACGATCCATTCCATCCAGTATAATCTCAACACTCGCACCCACCTGCTTACATTCAATGCATCCAAACCAAACACGCAGGCTTGCTTGAACCTTCAGCTCCATGACAAAACATGCATACCAGCATGATTGCATGCATTTTCACTCTTTTTCTCTTTTTGCTTTCCACCATGTGATGTTCATTCTTTCGCAAGACAAAACAGAGGATTTGAAAAAGACTTTGAGTGGATATTCTGTGGCAGGGATGTGGTGGACTTACAGAGGCGCTTAAGACAGGGGCACACTTGAAGAAAAACAGCCGCGTGGTTATTAGATCCACGTGTACCAGGAGACCACGTCATAGCAGCTCATAAAAGGGTCAACAAGTTTAGAAACATGTAATGTAGATGTGCAGTCTGGACTTACTGTGACAGCATGGAGAATTGTTATGTAATTGAGGAATGTACAGAACTCACAAACAGTGTATCATGTGATACACAATCATGTGATTTGTACTAGCATGTGTTCTCTGCTGGTCGTTTACCCTAGTAAACCTTCTTATTAAAGTCTACTTTTGCAAAACTAATTTACCCTTTTGTGTTCATCACACACACAGCTTGCTTGCAAGGCAGAACTGATGGTACCTTACGATGAGTTCTTAAGGGACAGTAAACCTGAAATTCGGTCATTTACTCACTTGATTCTAAACCTGTATGACTTTTCTTCTCAGGAGCAATAAAACAGGCAGAATGTTAGTCATTCCCCAGCTAACAGGGAGCATTCTTAGAACGTTGGCTAAGATTTTTTAAGTGTTCTCAAAGTTATTAAAACATTCTCCCAGTAACATTAGTAGTGTTAAGTATATAGTGGAATGTTTTAAAAAAGTTACAGAAATAAAAATGTTTGAATAACATTTTTATATAACAATACAACTTAAAACAATGTTTTAAATGATTCTAGCACATTCAAAAACATTTTTTATGTTTTTGTTACTTAATGGACATGTTCTTACAACCTAAAATTGTTAGCTTGGTTGGTATGTTTACATTTTAAAGTTTTATTTAAAGTTTTATTTCCGTCAGACTAAAACAATAATGACTTGTATAAAAAATGTCATTCAAATGCTTCAGTCTGACAGAAATTGCAGCCTGACCCACTGTAGCTCGATTATAACTGCACATGTAAACGAACTGTCTGACCAAACCCGCAAAAGGGTAAATAAGTACATGGTCCTGCTGTTTTTATTTTTCTCTTCTACTTCTAAATTGTCATCAGCTGCATTCATCAGAGCCGTGTCGACAGGCTGTGCTCGTAATATGCGCCTGAACCCTGGGAACTGTTTTCACAGTTGGGGAGGTTGGGAGTGCAGCCCCAGTTTACAAGAGCTGGAAGAAGGCTTGGTCTCCTTCAAACTCTTTCATGGCCATCCTCACACCTTACCAGCTGTGTCTGACATCAGCCCACATTAATATCATCCCACCTTTGACCCAACAGATACACAATGAACAAGAGACATGTATTTAAGCATTACAGATATTTGTTTTCATCACAGAGAAAGTTGTATTTGTTGCTGGGACAATACCTTTAAATATTTTTACAAAGCCTGACTGTTTATTGACATTTGGCAGTTTAGTTGTCTTTCATTTATTATAGGGATGCTTTCTGGAATGTCTTTGATATTTGAATTTCATGTCTTTGTTACTACATCATGGCTAGACCTACAGAAAGGATTTGTACATCTTGTGTTCTGATTTTTCTGCTGTCAGAACAATTGGGAAAGTTATCTTTTTATAGTTTTAGCTATGCATCCTTTAACAAAAAACATTATTATGTATGATTTATTAATTATGAAATAATGTATCTTTTATTTATTATTTGCACCTGCATGTTAAATCCAATTTAACTTGGACATGGACCCTGACCAATTTTTTTCAGTCATGCATATGTTGCCCTCTGCTGGTCTGGAGTTGATACTACAACATTGATATAAATCACAAGCCATTATTGTATATTACTCTGATATACCCCACCAAATGTAACGTTTTGCAGCACAATGTATAATGTTTACAGATTCTCCATTTAAATACCCTTGATGCTAAAAAAGCAGAAATTAGACCAACCACAATGGAATATCACACATAAGTTTATTTGCTTCAGATTTTCTGGGCAGTATGTACAAAAAAAGCAATATTTACAATGATGATTGCACAGGAGAAGGTCACAAAAGCAGCAGCTGCTAAAAGGAAACATAACATTGTCTATAAATTCATACCCTGTCATCAGCATGGATTTTGTGCTGCATCTCTTTTTTCCCCAGTCTAATTTGACCTACATGCAGGAAAAGCACTTACAGTCATGTACATATCTACACTGTAAAATAAACAGTGCCAAAACCATGACTTACCACGAGGGGACACAAAAGCCCTGCGCAGAACAGACAAAATCAAACTAAAATCCCTATTTCCAGAGACACTACTTTCTCTATTTTTCCCAACTATTTTTTCCATATGCAGCCAGCCCCAATATATCTTAAGGGTTGTTATTATGGTGCTAGTTAAAATTCTTTTTAATTACGGCCATGCTGTCCAGCCTTTAGTCCAGTATGAAACAGAAAATATGAAAAATGTCTCAAACAATCACAATGCTTCATTATGCAACATCTCAGTATGTCTAAGCATGCCATCAGGATTGATCAGTTATGAGAACTAAAATAAACATGGATAAGTTACAGTACGAAAACAACACAAAACATCTTAATGGCATCAGGCAAGGGTCAGCATGAAGGCAGTTTCAGGGCAGCCAGTAAAGCCGATCCTTTATTATAGCCACAGTACATCAATGATTAAAAATGATGCTATTATTCAAAGCTTTCCTCTTACTGTGTTTTGACACTTACAATAAGGCAAACCATTCTGCCAAATTTAAGTTCTATTCATTGTTCTTTGCTTGAAAAAAAGCAAACATCACACTGAATGATTTTTGGCATTAATGATTGATTTAAAAATAGAGAAAAATTTAACATTTTCTTTAAATCAAGTCATAACTAGAGTATGTGTGACAGAGTCCCCTAGGCAAACACTTCCATACTTTGACCAGGGTCCAAAATTGTTGCCACACCTGCCAATGGCAGGTAAACTGAGAGAATTTTCATGCCAGAAATATTTCTTACCATAAAACTGTATTTTGTATTATGTTTATTACAAATATGCAATTTTGCTTCTGACGGCGGGATTAGCTGTCAAGTCATTTTTAGCTTGTTTATCACTCACAGCATATTTAATTCTTTGTCTCTCAGAAAAAAACTGCACCTGTCACAATAATCTGCTCTTTACCATTTACAATTTGATGCCTTATTGCCGAGAAAATCATTTATGTTGCCACATGGAAATCTAAACAAGGCTTTCACAGAGGAAAATGTTATTAGATTGGTTTGTATGTCTGACTGGGTCAAAGTACTTTCTTATATAAACCATGTATTATGTTGCAGTTCCTTAAAAAGCTACTGGCCAACTGTTAAGTAACATAGATAAGTTTTATTGATACCCTAAATTTTGTTTTACTTGGCGTTCAGCGCTATAATACGAGTATTAATTTTGGACCCTGAGTAGGCTATCATTAGCAACTTCTTGATCAAACCTTCTGTATGTTCCATCACAAAGCAAAGAATAGCTTTGACTTTAGAAAAGACACTGACAAGTGTCTGAATCGACAACAGGAAAGCATCTCCACCACAGACTTTATACAGTTAAGAAAGATTCCTTCACAAACAAAATAAGAACAGCCACCAGAAGCAACACTGAACTAAAGACTAAACTAATATCCTGCAGCATTTAACATAAGCTGCTTATGGCAAACAGAATATAAACAATCAACATGTCGAATTCTTCAATCAAAGCGGAGCAAAAATCACAACTATTCTAGATTTAGTTAGTCCTGCTCTGTGTTAGCTGGTCAGGAAACAGCAGAATTAGTATATTAACTCACTGTTTTTGTAACACAGACATGGCTGGATTTGTCACCTGTTTAAGGATTAAGGTAAAAGATCTGCAGTATCTAAGCCATCACAATGCAGAGGGCACTTATCACATTTATGACACTAATGAGATGTAATTGTAAATATGTTGACACATACTCATTCAAATGCCCTTTTCTCCATGCACAGGTGGAAATGACAGCTAGATACATTATTTAAGAGTAACTCTACCACATTTTGAGATTTCTCAAAACTGAGAAAATATTGCAATATGACAGAAATGTAAGGGTGCTGTGAACTACAATACATGTCAAAAAAATGAATCTCTCAATCATGTGATGGTACACTAGACTCCTTGTACTTATCATAGAACCATCACCCAAACAATTGAGAGCAATAAAACATCAATGTCTTGCATAAACCACAGAAATACAAATATTATGAAAGCACATACGTAACATGAAGGGAATACAGTTGACACAAATGAGACACTTTCCTGCACTAAAATGTCAATTGTTGATGTATTTTAGTCAAATATGATCCAATCCAGAGTGAAATTATGGACAGGTATGACATGAAAGATGTATTACACAGCTGACGTGAGCTATACTAAATGCAGAGTGACTTACTAATTGTCAGTTATTGACAAGCACTTTCAAACCTGAAATCTGGGTGACAGAACATCAATTTCAGCATATGAGAAATGGTTTGGTCTTTAAGTAAGAGCTAAGAAAGGCCTTAGGGGTGCAAAGGGGTAAAACGTCCTTCATGAAACAAATGTCACAAAATGTTATAATAGCACAGTGTTAGGACCTTATACAACCTGCTAGATTTGTCATTCACCAGCACAGTGAAGTGTCTGCAGACACGGCTACAGAAGAATAAAGTTCTCATTTGTTTACTGGATGTACTTACAAGGGTTTCAGGTGACAGCACAGAACGGACCACTGCTGAGGCTAAAGGAGAGCTAGAGCAAAAGCGTGGAGGTGAGATAAGTAACACAGGCAGTAAGAAGTCCCTTGTTGCCTGTAACCAACTCCTTCTTGATTTTTAGGCATGGTAAGATGATCGTGGTACTGGGCCATGTGCATGTCACTCCTGCCGCTGATTGGTGGTTCTAAATCATAAGCAGTAACAAACCCAAACTTGCCTTGTCTCTCAAAAGGGGTGTTTCTTATGGAAATGCTGTTTGAACAAAAATATCATGTGATGTTAATAATCAGGTCAGTGCAACAAAGACTATACATATATAAACATACAGTATATGTACAGTATAGTGTATACATGTACACACTCTATGTATATGTTACCATATATGACTTATGAAATATACAAAATATACTATGACTTGCAGACCTTGAGAAACATATTTACCTTATAGTCTCTTATTAAACCAGAGCTCAGAAATCATAAATGGATTTCCTGTATTTAAATAAAAAAAGTGGGTACTGTGTTTTCATTTAACCTTAAAAAAACTGCCTTAAACTAAAATCAATACATAATACTATGAGATCTTAAGTTGAGAAAGGACAAATAATGCACTGCAGTTTGGTCATGATATATCTAACCTGTTGATGGATGTCCACATGGCAATCAAGCAAGAGAGGCTAGCAATTCTGCACAAGACACACAGATGAGAACAGAATTACACATACTTGCCCAAAGAATATTGCATTTTTATTGGCAAAGTGCATGCATAACATTCATTTATGTCAATGCATGTTGGTAGACATTCCAAATATACATTTTTTATCAGTACATTATGTTTCCTGATAATCCAACTCATGATCTTGGTATCACTAATGTCAGCTCTACCAGTTGAACTATAGGAACAATAAAGATATACATCCCAATACTGCAAATAGTAGCCATAACTTTACCCAGAATATAGAGCAGTGTGTTTGTCTAACTCACTGATGAGGATTTGTGGTCACGTGGTCGCTCGAGCTTAATGCGGATGTCTGTACGATTCTGCTCCTGGGTTTTGCCCCCATCCACTTGTTGAATTCTGCCAGGGGCTATAAAAATCATATTAAGTCATGACATACCAAGATACAAAATTCCATATTCTATCATATGGGTTTTCCATCAAGGTCTTCAGCCCACAGGCCTACACATACGAGTGTAAGAACTTGTAGGTTGTCTCTTACCAGAAGAGCTCCCCCTGCTGGTTGTACTGGCGGTGCTCATGTTGTCCTCCAGCCACGTGCTGTATGTGAATGAATCACGTTTGTGAGGAGTGCCCGCAGATGACAAACTCTCCTAAATTTAAAAGAAAAAACAGCTTAATCTATACCAACACACCCTGACAGCAAACAGCAATTTATTCCATCCATTTTCTTCAGTAAAGTTAATGTTAGGATATGCCTGGCTAACAACGTTAGCTAACTCAGAACATTAGCTAACGTTCTCTAAAAGTTCTCTAATGTTAGTAAACATTTTAAAAATGTTGCAGAATTAAAACAATGTATGTATAACGTACTTATAACCGAGCAATAATGTTAATACAATGTCTAAAAACTGAGAAACATTCCTACAATCTAAAATTGTTAACTGGATAGACACTAGCAGCCCATCAACACATGAACAATAAATGCTGTTTTAATGTCCACTGACAACATAAATGATCATAATGTTACAAGCAGAGTTACTTGTTAAGCAATTGCATCATACGTAATAAAAGCAACTAATTACAATATTACAGGGTTTCTTAACATGGAATGTGTTCTGTTCTCACCATGCCAGTGTCGTAATCCTCTGTGGCCTCTGTTTCATTCTCCTCTACCACACTAGCAAAGCTGCTGGCGTTGGACGAAGAGCGAGAAAGGTCATGAGCCTCAGGGATAGAGGGAGCCCGGCAGTACATGCTGGAGCTACATACACATCCAAAAAACAAGCATTTAATACCTTCATCCATAACATGTGATGGCAAGAAAGGTGAAACTCTTGTAGCATTTGCCTGATCTCTTGCATTCTCCAAAAGACACAACCAGGCCCATTTGTGGATCACAATTACACAAATACAGTATAAAACAGTAAAACCAATGCCATTAGTATATAAACAGTATAAACTATATATATATATATATATATATATATATATATATATATATATATATATATACAGCCCAATTCAAAAAAAGTTGTGACACTGTGTAAAATGTAAATAAAAACAGAATGCCATAATTTGCAAATCTCATACCCATATTTTATTCAGACTAGAACATAGACAACATATCAAATGTTGAAAGTGAGACATTTTACTATTTTAAGCAAAATATTAGCTCATTTTGAATTTGATGGCAGCAAGACCTCTCAAAAAAGTTGGGACAGGGCAACAAAAGCCTGAAGTATATTTCTAACATTAGCAGAATTTTTTAACTTTATATTTCTATATCAAAAACATTATTAATTGTTAGTTTGAATAACATTCTTATAACCAAACTAACGTTAATACGTCTTTAAAAAACTGGATGTTTTGAACATTCCTAGAACTTTCAAAATAATGTTTTTAATATTTTTATTACTTAATGGAAACATTAGGGAAACGTTCTGAAATTGTTCGCTGGGTTACCTGTTCTTAGTGACCAAGACCTCAGGAGAACTCTGATTGGAGGAGTTTTCAGACTTGGGGTCCTGGGAGGCATGTCCACTGTCAGGTGTTTTCTGTGTGCTGGGGGAGCTGCTAAAAAAATACACTGACCATTAGAGGGCAGAAAAGCACTACCTTTAAACTTTGTCACACATGAGTTGACGGAGTCCAAGCTCAACTGCAGACTACTCAGAGTTAGCAAGAGAGATTAGATACAACCACACATACTAATACACAACACTAAACCAAAACACACGCAAGTTTAGAGCAACGTCACTCTAAGGGCCTAAAAAATGTTTTAGCACACTCGACAAAGGCCAGCTTTTGCTAAATCAGTCAACACTTACTGATTGGTTGAAAAATTCACAGACCACCAATCAGTTGTAACGTTGATGATTTTGCATGTGTGACCAAATTAATGTGCTATAGGCCATATTTTGCATTTTTTCAAAGATGCATTTCTATGGCCAGGTAAGGAGAGCGGCTAGTCTATGGATAAAAAGATGAAGTTCAATAATGGCATTTATACTTTGAAGGATCCAGGATGAGCCTCCCATTCCTGAGAGTGACGCTGGGTAGAGAGATACAGAGCACAGTCCTGTCCTCTGACAACAGAGCAGCAATTCTTCACCAAACACATAAACAAAAGGAGGGAGACAGTGTTCAGTGTAATATCAGGCGTTAAGTGCTGCCTATACTCTCAGTATTATCTTGTAATTCAATGCACACTTTCCAGGACTAAAAGGAGGTTTTACTGACTCTTGGCAGTAAAAGCAAAGTTTGGTTCCAACCCTAAACAAACCCACCTGAACCAGCTAATCAGGATTACTAGAAGGTTACAGGCAGGTGAGTTTTATTAGGGTTGGAGCTAAACTCTGCAGGACACTGGGCCTCCAGCAACAAAGTTCCCCATCCCTGCTTTAAGGCAATACTTCCACAACCTGTAAAACTGCACTTCTAACTCTCACTAAATACAGTTTCTGAGGGTTCAGGAACCTCTTACCTTTTCTCCTGCACCTCCTGGATGTTTTCAATCCCAATAGCACTGCTACGTCGAGAGCTGAAGGGTCCAGATTTTTTCCTAGTTGGGCTTTTCCCAGGAATAATCAAAGACTGCAGGAAGGAACAAGAAGTTGAGTGAGCCACAGATTCAAACCCAGAACATCCATCATTTTCCCATGTCTTTACTTTCATATCACAATGGTTCTTTGAGAATTGAGTGATGCATACTCAGTCAATACAGATGTGGAACATATGTCTTAGACCAACATGTGGTCTCAAAGGAATAATACATCCTATGTCATTGAGCTCTGTATTTCAGCACTTCTAACTGGTCTATTATCTTTAATGCATGTGATGTGCTCCAGTGTTTTTTGAGGACAATAGCCACTGTTTGGTAGCTCAACTGGCAGGGTGGCGGTGAAGTGCGCACTTGAAGGTTTTGGCCTGAACTGAAAGATGAAAGATTGGAGCAGGATCTCCTGAGCTTCACTGAGGGACACTTTGTTCTCTCTGAGCTTGAGCAGTGGGAATTTAGAGCTCCTGCTTTACAACTTGAAATGAAAGGCCTTCAAAAAGGCTTTTATCTAAAATGGCTTCAAAGGCTTTGGGGACGACTCTCTGTTGCCTTTTTCCTTTATGCTTCTAGGCTGTCAGCTCTCAGTGAGTGTACAATTATCAGACAAAAGGACGGAATACACTGACTGGTACATACTACACTAGACGAAAAGTGACAAAGGACATTTCTAATATAACGGAGGAAAGCAGTGAAGAAGGAACAGTATGGCAACATGCTGAATCGCATCTGTGATGCAATCTGCAACTTTAGACCATGAACACTTACACACAGATGTATGAAACAATGCTGCCGGGCTTTGATGAATCTATATGATCATGGGTAATCTACAAGCACAAACACTGTTAATATGGCTCTCTCATTGGACGATGCATATTTTAAATTAAAGGTAATGAATGAGGCTCTTGCTGTTTTAGTCTGGGAATCTTACAGTTAGATACAGTAAGTCATGCGGAGAGAATGAATTATGCAGATGAGAGAGGAATGAGAGTTATACATGAACCTCTTCTATTGTTCCTATTCCTATGGCACTGCCGCGACGTCCATATTTACTGGGGCTTTTGCCTGGGACAAGCAATGACTGCACAGAGCCCACGAGAGAGAGAGAGAGAGAGAGAGAGAGAGAGAGAGAGATTATGAGTTCATGCAACAGGTTATACAAACAAAGTAGCCTACAAACATCTGCTAGAGAGACTTGTCATCATAAAGCATGGACAGGAAGTCAAAAGCTGAACACAACTGAGTAGCCACATGAGGAGAGAAGCACCTGGCAGGTACCATAGCCTGTAAAGGACAAGAAAGCAGAGAGAAGGAGGGAGCACAGGCAGCACACTATTAGAGACAAAAGGACAGTGGACATAGCTCTAACACAGTTAAACAATTAGTCAGGGTAACATCACTGAAACAGGTTAGCCAAACATAGGGACATTAATAGGTTACATGGTGTTTAATAAACACTTCTGCAATATTTTGGCAACTGAGTGTATAAAATATGATATTAACTAAATGAACAGGCTTTATTCAGAGCCATCGCAAAAATTCTCTGGGCCAATTTTCTTTTAGTGGGGCCCCCTTTCCCCAGGGCCTAATGCATTTTAGACTTTATCCTTCAATGCGTAACCTGCATGAAGGTCAGAACGTTCATTTTTCTGGCAGGGCAAAAGATAGCACTATTAATAACAGAAACATTAGGCATGGCTCAGTATTTAGTGGGATTTCTCGAAGCTCACATGGGTTCTGCTCACAAGGGGCATTGCCATGACTTAGCATAGCTTTCAGTGTGTGATAATCCCCTGGGCAGGTAGCAGCTCCATAAGAGCTGCTATGCTTGAAAGAGCAAGGGTTTAGAAAGAGAAGATGGCTGGCTGGAGGTCATCTGCTTTCAAGCCAACCTTCCAACCATACTTACCTACAACACAGCCCTGACCTCACACCTGCATATTTAAACAGCAGCACAGCAGAATCCATTCAACACACACACTCATATATATTTCTCCCAGTGGGTTCCTGTGTGGTATTCAACTTAGGCTGATCCTGTGGGGAATTTGTTAAGGTCAAAACACACAAGCATCTTTATGCTAACACTGTCAGCAGGGCATCTTATCTCACTGAAACATCAGATGATATTCATTCCTGAGAGACACTGGAAGGAAAATAACCAAATAAGATCTCACATGACCCTTGTACACCATTTACAAGATTTCATTCCTCTCCTGAGCAAACATGCAACATATTGTCATCATATTATATCACACACCTCTCAGAGCACTCACAGGCCAAACTAACCATTTCAGCATTTAGGTTGTAAGAATGTTTCCATAACATTTCTATTAAGTAACAAAAACAATTAAAAACATTATTTTGAAAGTTTTAGGAACTTTAAAAATGACTTTGATTTTTAGACGTTGTATTAACGTTATTGCTTGGTTATAAGAACGTTATTTAAACATTAAAGTTCCCACATTGTGAGACCCTTTTTGTCCCTATAACGTAGGTCAAACTAACACACACTTCCTGTAATAAGACTAGGTATAAAGGAAGTCATGTCTTCTCTATGTAAACACCAGAGAGAGTTCTGCTTCTTGGGACACACTTTAAACACAAGAAATACTGATTACAAGCTATACTGAACATTAGCAGGGCATGAGAGCGCATTCAAAGCGAAAATTTCAAGAGATTTCCTGAGGTAAAATATAATTAGTGAAGAGGTCCATGGAATACAGATAAAGAATATAAGTGGCTGCAGAGATACAAAGACATACAACAAGCATGAAAGGAATGAGAAGGAACTTTGGGAACATTGTTGTGCAATATCTGTACAGTGTGAGATGTGTGTGTATAACCAGGACAGTGTGATAGTGTGTGTGTGTGTGTAAAATCAGGACAGGGTTTTAATTCAGAATGGGGGCAGTGAGACTGGAATTTTAAGACTAGCATATTTTGGCCCTTGGGAAAGCCAGCAGGGGGAGTTACTTACTATCCCAGGGATTTTGGGGGTCTCTGGTGAGTGGTGGTGGTTGTTGTGGGTAAAACTGCCGCTGTGACTATTGGAGACTGTGTGCTTCCTGATATTGAGGCCCATGGTGTCCAGAGACTGACTCCTGCTGCGGATCACACGCTAGAGCACAGGGAGAGATGGGGAGGAGATACAGTAAGCAACGGAAGGTTGGGGTGGGGCTACGGAGTGGGCAGAGAGGATCTGAGAAGAGATGCACTTGTTTTTGTAAATGTCTCTGATAGAAAGACCCGTAAATTATAGACCCGTAATCAGAAATAGCAAATCACAGGTGAGACAAGAACTGTTGTTTGATGCAGCTTAGTTTGTGAAAGAAAACAGCATACACACCTAAAAATAAAGGTTCTTAAAAAGATCTTAACAGCAATGCAATAGAAGAACCATTGCTGGTTATACAGCCAAAGTTTTTTCACAGTTTTTCTATGACATTGTGAAGCACCTTTTGATTCTGGTGTATGGCCAGAGGGAGAATGGATGAAATGAAGCTTGCGGTAAGATTAGCTAAGTGTAGAGTGTGATTCAGTGCTTGGCTCCATTTTGCTGAAGCTAGCAACCATTAGAGGGCAGAACAGCTTGAGAATGGGCTGTTTTCCAGACTCCTAATAAATATGGATTACATATATCACCACTAAAGTGCTGCCTGATTTCAAGGGAAAACTCCTGGAATGCCATGAGCATAGAGCAACTGAACTTTTTTGACTATAGACTACTGGTAATGACAACTTTGTGTATGAGTAGTCATGAAAGCAAATATAGGATATAGGATAATATAGGATAGAAATTAGATAATTCAAATGATTTATGAGAAATTAGGGTTAGGTTATGGATTTTTATGTCTGTATAAAAACAACCAATAGATAAGGATAATTAAACACCTTCAGATATGTTTCCTGCTCCTGAGCACATGCAAACAGTCTATGAATTATAGATGGCTTTGTGGTTATGGAAAATGTCAATTACAGGATTACAGGATACCTATATATAAACTAGACAAGTAAATATAATGCCAAATGGTAAAACTGAATATTGGGTGCAGGCAGGGTCCAAAACTGTCCTTTTGCCAGCCATACCAATGAAATGTGAATTGAGAAATAACATTTCTTCATTTTTATTGGTCATTGGTCAACACTATTTTGCATTATTTCCCTACCATAAAATTATTGTCCCTATCATAAAATAACAATATTTCCATATGTGCACTTACAGCTTTCTTTATCTTAATTCTTAAGATTAATTCTTAATTTGCAGTTTTGGAAAGTTTTAAAAGCAAACTACTTAGTAGAACACATTACGATAGATGTTCATTATAATTCTCATGAGTGCATCTGTTTGACAGTGTGCTAATGTGACTAATTAGTGTAAATTACAGTAATGAGTGATTAAATTTGGCACTGTAACATCAGATGGAAGATGGAGCCCCAAAGATGCTGATCTAGTATTCAGATCCCGAGAGAGTAAATGCTATCATGCTAAAAAAACAACACCAAGATCAAACAATACACTCTAATATCAAACACAACTAAGAGATATATGGGCTCCAACATTTATAAAGAGTAATCAGAAGAAATCACATCCACCTTTGCACAGTGAGAAACATTCATCCCAAAAGCCACAGAAAAGCTCTACAAACATCTACTGGTATAGGAGTGCCCTCAGAGAGACCCCAGAGTGCACAATGGTCCCCTGTGTCATCCTGTATTACCTTGAAAGACTCAAAGAAGCCCCCTCCACCTCCTCCTCCATTCTCCAGCTTGTCTTCCTCTCCTCCCAGACCCATCATGGCCTGACTGTTGATGTGTAGCTCCTCGTACAGTGTCTCCAGCAGGGCAGACCTGGTGCGCTCCTGAAAACCACAACTTTATGTTACTACTATAGTATTTTAATATAGACTGAGTGAAACTGAATGTTTGCTTGTGAATTTAGGTTGATATTATATAAATACATCTTTAATGTATGCACTAGGTAAACATTTATCCAATGCATTTTACAGTACACTCAAATCATATCAGTACATGTGTTTCCTCAGATTTGAACCAATGACCTTGGTGTTGCTAGTGCATTGCACTACCAGTTGAGCTGTATGATGTCACTCACCTCTAATTTGGCAAATTTCTCAGCTTTGTAGCAGGCATACTCAGCATTGATAAGCTTAGTAAGCAGGAATTCATGAAACTCTGGCCCCTGTGATGAAAATAACATATGGTTCAAATTAAATCACAGTTGAGTGTTTGTGTTCAATAAATATTTATGAAATAAAGCTTTTTCCCACAACAAAATTCAGTAATTTATCAGTTTATTTCCTGGTAATGACCCTGACCTAAACCTTGGAATTGTTAGTGCCATGTCCTTCCAGTCTGATGGATTAAAATTATGATGCATGGCAAAAACTTGAAACCTATTCTTCCAAATCTAGACGTTCCATTTCATCAGATGAGGTTCTTGCCTCAACTCACTTTCTTAAAAATGGCCGGGTTGGGGAGGGGTGGTCCAAAAAACGGGACATCATCTCGTGCTGTTACTGAAACCTGGATAAGGATGAACACGTATAATTTACTGACTCAAAAGGAAGTGTTACAAAACTGCTAGACCGCAGTAATATTGTGAAAATGTACCTTATACAGAACATTGTCAGAACAGGCATTCTCCACTTGAACCACAACATAGGCATGCAGGAAGTTGGAGGCAATCATGTCTGGCACAAACGGAGTGCTGTCCTCTTGAAACACGATGGCTACGATGTCATTTCCTATGTGTCTTTTCCTCTGTAGCTGTGATAACAAGGAATGTGTTAACGAGAAACTGTTTACATTCATATTTCTTTATTTAAAACCTGTGCTTGTGTAAAACATGCATTTTTAGCATGTACACAAACTCAGATCAACCAAACAGATGTTGGAGATTAATTCAAATTTATTTCTAAGACAAAAATATTAAATGGATTAGCGAGCTTTTCACACCAATCTTTAAAGAGTAATTAATGACAGAATGTTCCAGTCCTGGATGACACAATAAATTTGCTTACCTGAACAACATTTTAGCATGTGACTAATATTTTTAATATACAGCGACTGCTGTAAGGCACTTGCCTTATTGCTTATTGTAAATATCTGCCTGGAGTTACAACAACACCCCTTAGCCATAAATATATTCATAACATAGTATAGCTTCAAAAGACTTATAACTTAGGAATGAGCCAGTTCAGACTGGTTTGATGCACTAGTATTAATGGCAATGAGTGTTGCTGAATGCACCTCTAGCTGGCATGTGGTGATAAATTCCATTAATTTTTGAGGTTTACTTAATGTGTCAATGATTCCAAAACAAAAGCTCTGTGTGTGCGTTGTGTTGCAGCTGTTCTCATAGCATGTCTTAACAGATGGCTGGCAAGGGCAAACAGAGGTTTGAGAGTGTGACTTTGTTGCCTTCCCCTTGAACCCAGAAATCCGTTTAATAATATCCCTATATGATTTTAACCTCCAATTGCTGTAGAGCGTGTGCACATATAACCGTATGACAACAGGAAAGAAAGTGAGAGGGAGAGAAAGAGTGAGAGAGGCTCTATGTATGTGTTCTAAATGTAGAAGATTCCCCAAGGAGTGAGCTCTAAAAACACTCCTCCTCTGAGGGCGCAGAACTGCAAGTGAAGGTGCAGAATAAAGGTCACTTTGTGAGTCAACAATCACGCGTGGCTGCAGGAAACAACATCTGCTCCAGCAATAAAGACTAGACTCCAGTTTTCCTGTCAGTCCAGATGGTCTACTACCTATCTGGCTTATTTCTCATTTCATATCAGCAGTATCTATAGGAAGGATAATCACGAACATCTGATTACAATCTGTCATCTAATGCTTCCTAAAATGACATTTAAATGAGCACAGTTAAAGGTTAATTGTCAGTTGATTATGGGGCCTAGAACAGAGAAGCAACAGTTCATGATGTGAAGGGCCCGAACCACAGCACGGAGGGGCTACTGAATACCTGCTGCATGTCGCCCTCTGTGTAAGGCAGCTTAGTGGACACATGGAACATGATCTCCTTGTTGTGGAAGTTGTGATACACAGACTCTGAACCTGTCTGGCCATGCGTCACATCCAACCCACCCCGGAACCTAGCAAAAAAACATTCAAGGGTTTTGCATGTGACATCAAAGGGCATTGCTAATATTAAACTTAAGTTACAAGAATCTTACAGAATATCTTTATAAAAGTTACATAAGAACAGTTAGTTGAGGAAATATGACTCAAAGCTTCATTTTTTATTCATGAATACTGTTACAATATTCATCTAATGCATCTATATCTTGCAGTATCAGATTCCTTTAAACTGAGAGAGAGTAAGCAGTCCTGTTTATGCGTTTACCCTTTGAAGTCATAAAGCTCAATTTTCTGTCCCAGAAACTCTAGAAACTCCACAAATGCAGGGCTCTCCTCGTTATTCCCAAACAACTCCTCCTCTGAGGTCTACACAGATATAAACACAGGAAAGTGTTAAAGTGGTCTGAGACCACTTTAATTATAAAGATCAATTTTAAACCTGGACAAAAACCTGAACGTTTGGGGATTTTTGAAAATTGGATGTAAAATTACTACACTGCAGTTTTCCTAAAAAATAATTTTTTAATACTAACAATGTAATTTTCATTTGTATGAAAGGTCAGATTTCTTTGCTTCCATCGAAGCACACAAGATACTCTTTAAAATATTCTCATATCATGCTGGGATAACATGAATCATCAAACTTTGAAAAAATCTTTGTAGCATCTTGAGTAGATTTGTGTTATTTTCATTCGAGATTTTCATTATTTTCAACGAGAAAACTGTGTTACTTTGGGAAGTTTTCACACTAGTGGTCTTAAACTTTTGGACCACATAAACTTTTGGACCACCACAGAAAATGCTGCTAGAGTTCACACAAACATTTGCATTCAAATGCAACACAAAAGCCTTATTCATTTTCATTACTTGAATTATTGAACAAATAACATAGTAGTTCAGCCTTTCAACATCAGCTATCACAATAACAAGGACCCATAATGATGCTGCTTTTTGTTAGGGCAGAAAGCCGAATATTCAATAAACCTCAGATAAACCAACCCCCCACAAAAAACAAGGACATCTAGAGGACAAAAGCAAACTCTAAAATTAGCAAACCTAAATGGCCCATCATTATGACTCGATTATCCTGATGAAAATGCTAATTATCCCTCTGAATAAACATATTCTCCCATTTAGAGTCAAGAAGGATGAAGCGGAAGTATAGCTGAAGAGTTTCGAGGTATAAACCATAATGTTTGTTTCAACACATATGCATGTTCCATCAAAAGCTTTAGTGTAGTGGGCGAGCGTTCCTGCTGCCCACACTGGAAAGGTTGAGTGTGTAAACACACTGATCAGCGAGATGAAGGGGCTCTTCAGAGGCATCACGGGATCTCCTCTATCATGCTAATGTGCTAAGGGTGCTGCTGGCAGGCTTCCTCAGAGAACCTCTCAGGTTGCCTCTATCTACAGCCTTAAAGGTCAAGGAGCTGCCTTAATTCAATCAAACCTCTGCTCTGGTTCCTCAGAGAACAATAGCTTTATGATTTTAACACAAGGCAAACAGAGGCAGCACATTGATTGTTGCCATTGTTTAGGCTGAGAAACAATTAGAGGGTAAAGGAGAAAGATCTATTGTATGTTGTTTCCCAGCTAACAATTTTAAGTTGAAAGAACATTTCCCTAATGTTTCCATTAAGTAACAAAAATGATCAAATGTTATTTTTAATGTTCTAGGAATGTTCAGAACATCCAGATTTTCAGATGTTGTATTAACGTTATTGCTTGGTTATAAGAACATTTATTAATTCTTTAACATTTTTAAAATGTTCCACCAATAATGAATATGTTGGAATATTGTTTTTAGATTATAGGACGTTGGTCAATGACAAATAACATAGAAAAAACATACTACTTATGTTACTGAGAACATTTGTAATAATTTTGAGATCTTGAATTTTGTCAACAGAACTAGCTGTTCTGTTTTAGACAAATCAATGTGCCTGTGTGCCAAACACCCCCGTATAGGTGTTGTTGAGGCAAGATGACTTACAAGTGAGTCAGAGAACCAATTCATCCTTGTGCACCTGCTAAATGACAGACGCTCAGCGAAGAAGCCAGTGGAGTTAAAACTCCCAATGCGACTCACCTGTCCAAACTTCTGATAAATGACTCCGAACTTGAAGTTGTTGCTTATAACATGTTCATCAAAAGTGACAATGAGTCTAGAGGCCTGTGAGAAAGGCAGACAATACAAGCAGTCTGATAAATGTCTTTTAGGTACTGCACTGTCAAGACAACAGTACAAACCCTTGAGACAGGCAGAAAGACACATAGGCTTTCCCTTAAACTGGCCCTATTTTAGTGTCACATTTTAATTAACTAGAACAAATGATCCAGTATCATGCACTGATAAATTACAGGTTTAACTTTAATGCAGATGGGACACACAAAGACAGAACAATGATGAAATTCTGTGGTGTTGGTTTGCGTACCTTTGGGTAAAGCACAGGGAAAAAACGGTCCACATTCACCTCTTCACAGACAAGCTGAGAACAATGAAAAGAGAAAACACATATTGGTTCTTTCCTGATTCTCCTTTGAGCTAGCAAAAGTGATGCAACGCTACGATCGTCTGTCCAGGCAGGACAGAACAGGCTCACGGGGGAGTGATACAATCAATCATGCCACTCAGAGAGAATTGTGATAAATAGCAGGGTGTGAAAACTATAGCACTGACCCATCAGCACCCCACCCCACATGATTCACTCTCACCTTGGCCATCTGGACAACGTTGGGGAACTCGGTCAAACAAGATATAGGAATGACATCGTGATATGTTTTCATTTTAGTTCTGTAAAAACAGAAAGCCATTAGTAAACACAGGTGGAGACTGTAAAACAGCAATAAATAAATAAATAATTGTATTAGTATTTATTAGTTGTGTTTCAGTCTCCGTATCTCAGTATCTGTATTTTTATCTAAACATCAAAAACAAGACACACTAATAAAAAACATCAAAATTATTATTTAAAACATAAACATATCCTTAAACATGCTGCTGTTGTATTATGTTACATGTATATGTAAATATAAAAAAAACCTTGGGGTAGGAAAAATCGTATTATCTTAAGTCTTAATTCCTTACAGATTTTGCTTCTCATAAATGCATCTTGTTTTAAGAATGTTTTAATATCTTTACAATAGGTCAAAAAAGAAAAAAAATGGCTTCTTCATTCTACATTTTTTCTAGGTTTTATTCTTTACACTATCAAACACACATCACACAGGCAGGCACTGAAACTACACAACACAACCTACAACTGTAACACTAATCGACAGCTCCGAACTTCAGCAGTTCAGTGTCATTGTGGCATCATTAAATGTGTCAGATGGATTTGATAACAGGAACATCTTGCCGTCTTGCCTCCGCCCACACACATTGCCCTATATTGTCCATCTGGTGCCTAATGCAGAAATGAGGGTGCTGTGTACATTTAGCCTGTTTAATCCCAGAGAAAATGTGTTTTATTGCAGCTTCCAGGAAACCAGGGAATGGATATCACTGAGCTGTGTAATACCCACAATGAAAGTCAAAGCTTAAACCAAGCAATGGAATTGTACCAGATACTAAAGAAACAAAAGTAAATAAGACAGGGCAGCGGGGGAGCAATCTGAGAGAGGGAAAGTGAGATAAATGAAGAAAAATAGAGAAAAAAACAGAAGGTCACACCTTAGCATGAGGCGGAGATGCTCTTGGTCCCCAATAACATCATATTTCATGGAAAACACCAGGTGGCCCAAGGTACTGTCCACTGTATAGTAATTAAAATGCTCCTAATGAAAGACCAGAAGGTGAAACTGTGAGAGCTCATTCATTCTCGCACATACACACAGTTTTTTTCCAAACACCCCCCACACAGATCTAAGTGCTAACTGATCACTTTCTCATGCACATTAGTCTATTTCATAATGGATATTACATTTGAATACATTAAGGCCACATTAAAATGGAATGTCATGTATCTTCATTATGTTTGGTTGCTGAGGTGTCAGATTGGTCTGTGTAATTAGGTTACATTTGTTAGCAATCACATAACTGAAACTTATGCAAATGGATGTGTGCAACTAAACAGTCCTGGCACTTTTGTGTGCAAAATATCAGTGTAAAAACCCTGTGTCTCATTCACCAGTCATGCTTAATCCAGTTTAACCAGCCACACACTTACACTTTTTAGTGTAGACATGCCTCATTTCTATGTAAATTAGGATTATTATAGTTTGTGATTGACCGTTTGTGAAAAACAGGTGTAAATGGAAATTTGGTTAAAAAAAAACATTTATATACATTTTTTAGCAGTCATGGAGCAGTAAATTCATCAAATGAATGCGTATAACTACATTTACTGCACTGATATGAAGGGAAAATCTGTGGAATGGATTTAAATATGGCAGAATGGATTAAATATGCGACTCACATTTGTAGCTAAAAGCATAGTCAAATCACCAAAAATACTTAATTAACATGCAAAGGATGAATGGTATGATAATAATTTTTAAAATAATTATAATATTTGCAAATTCTGTGTAAAGCTTCAGTGCTTTACATGGAGTTCCACACCAGGCCTGCTTATATCCAGTTCCAGCTTTTTTGATCTATCAATGCTAAATATAAGTCTATCCTCACTTTGCCCAGAAAGTGCTTCCTGTAGATCTTGGCGGTGGTGTTGCACTCCAGTTTAAAGCGTGAGGTGGGAGACAGTAGCTGCTCCGGCTCAGTTCCATTACTCAGCTCGTGATTGGTCCCCTCAATCCAATAACCCCCAAACTGGGGCAGCAGAATCAGGGGAAATGGACTCTTTCTGGCGAGCACCTGACAGAACAAGCGAAGAAAAACAATTATGGTGCCATTGACTCGTGCAAGCATACAATAAACTCCACTTAGATACTGAGTGCAGAAACAATTTTGTCAGCCCTTTATTCTGAAGTGATTTACCTCATGGACGCTGGGGTAAGGGATGTAATCTTCCTCGGTCTGAAATAAGAAGACACTTTCCATTAAAACAAATTATTTTTTCATTGTGTGCCACATACCACCAAAAAGCCTTAAACCTGTAATTTTAAAAAAATTTTTACAACACTTTCATATCTCAGTTTTATATTCAGACACAACTATAAGTAAGCCATTTTTAGGCTGAGTTACCCTAAAAGAGTAAACATTCTGGCATTATTAAAACTTTGTTTGAATAATTGGACCAGCCCAGCACAGCAACATTGGCATTATTGTCTCTGCCAACACAATGGGTCTGAGGCAGGGCTATCTATTTTTGTTTACCAATGGTAAACAGGGAAGTGTTCAGAAAACAATCATTGAAATTCCGCTTGATGACAGAAATTACACACTTCACCTTAAAGGTATAACCTCCAACCTTCAACCTTATGAAAACCAATTAAATTTCACAAGGAATTAATTTGGTCACTCCATTCCCTTTTTTAGCTAGCAAAACTCCAATTACTTTTATAAACCCTAAAGCAATAGCAAAAACTTGTTCATAGGCTGGTTTATTTATGAGAACTAACTAATTAACCGGACAGCATGTGATCACTTTGATTCTTTACGGGCAGTTTAGCCTCAGGCCACAAAATACTGCTTAGCACCAGCTAATCTTTTTTGATTGCAGCTCCATTAGTGCAGAGAAAAGTGGGCTAGAGATGTCTTTGAAAACTAGCTGTACCAGCTTGACTGATAACCAGCTCTTCTATTTGAAGCCATCTGCCTGCAGATAAAAACAGCAGCCCGTGGCCCTCAAACAATACATGTTTTGTATTCGCGTATATGCGTGTGCGTACAGGGACAAAAGGGAAGTGGTGAGGTGAACATACTTTGAGGGGTGGAGGAAGAGTGCATCTCTGCTCGTCCATTCTGTTGCTCTGAAAGATGAAAAGAGAATCTGTCAGCCTGATAGCAGCCTATGGGTAAGAGCAAAAATACCAGCAAGAATCGCATTTCACTTTTACAACATGAAAATATTAAAACATTAAACAATGAATAAGAAACAGACAAAAGAATATTACAACTGTATGTGACAAGAAACTTGCACTTTAAATTCTGCAAATTTCTGGCATTACACATGAGGTTTAAATTCATTTAGGGTTCTTAATGGTTAACAATGATTCTGTGGTATTATTTTACATTTATAAAGTGTGTATTCTAAAATGAATTGACAATAAAAGAATGATTTCCAACAAATTACTATACATAAAGTAATAAACAACAAATTATTTACATAAGAGTATTTCTTAAAATATTACTGTGCTTGTACATGGAAAATGAAACAGCATAATGGGACATTCATAAAACTTTAATTCTGGCAACCCAACTTCACTGTGGCAAAGACAGCTCTCATGATGTCTGTATAAAATCAGAGCACAGTATATACTCTCAGATCAATCACAGACAATAAAGTTTTGATTCTCTTTAATCTTTTAAAAGTTTTATGAATATGCCAGACAGCGGGACACAAGATCAATGCAGCATTGCAAGCATGCAGGGAGAAGACATTTACATTTTAACAAGGCCTAAAGCTGACGAGGATCAAACTTGATTATCCACCTAATGTCCACTTCATATTTGATTTCTGAATAAGAAAGCCTCTCACTGGCAGAAGTATCATTAAGACAGTCGAAAGATTTATAGTAAGCCTACAAACTGAGCTTGCAGGGCTGAATATCCAAAAACTATGTTGAGCTAGTCTCATCAGATTCTGCTGATAGCTGTTACCGTACATTTGATATGCTACGGTGCAGTAGAGATTGTCTGATGTATCTGATGGCACATTCCAGCAGCGATCTTTAACAGTGCCCATAAACAAGTATCTTCTTTATAGCAGGACAACTGTGATATACATACCAGCGCGTTTGTCATTTAAAACATTTTGTACATCCAGCTGAGGTTCTCGTTTACAGAAGAAACAGACCTTTGGTCTGTAGACTGTTTCTTGGCTTATAATATCCTCCAGCTGAAACCCAATAGTAAAACAGATCCAATGTCAATGTCATGCTATTTTGCAATGCATCATGGGATATGCACTTAACATATCATAGTTTCCCTGTAGACATCTGTCCTAATTTAGAGATAACAATGGTAATATCAAATGACTACAATGACTTATCCCAATCAATATTTCATTTCTTTTTGTATACGCAACAGCAGGATATCCTGTACACTGGAGACAACGACTAATTTGTTCTTGTCATAGAGAAATCATTTGCTGTTGTATCGCACTTCTAGCAAGCACAGGACTATAACATATTATGGCCCTCACTTTTCACAAGGATAAACTTTAAGCAGAGCAAAAGACATACAAATGTATCTAGGTAGGCAGCTAGGTAGCATACATTTACATCAAAGAGATGTAAAGGAGCAGAAGAAAAACATAAGATAGGTAAAAGAAAACACATTACCTGCATTTTCTCAATCATTGCAAATAAATCAGTAGTCTGGAAGAGATGAGAGGAGATGAGATGAAATGAGATTGGTCAAAGTTGACCCCTAGATTACATTCTCATGATTTGAGATGGAAAATGAGAACACAGAAGACACACTGCAGTGCTGGGAATATCTAAGTGTAGCTGCATCTATTGAATATTTCCTTCAGATTTTGTCAGAAAAAGACTGCAATCTTACTTACAGCACACTGCATTTTAATAATGGTTAACTACAGAAGCAGCATCTAAAAGGCTCTGTTTACAAGCTTTCTGAAGCTCACACTGTACTGTTTTTGGATCTTCTCTCACTGCAGGGTTGACAGGACTCATTATTGGCTGTGGCCAATGTTCATTTTGGCCCTGTTGCCTGATGGCAGCATGTGAAATGTGGGTGATGGAGAAAAAGTTTTGAGAGACGTGACTCAATCAATGTCTGTCATACTTGAATAAATAGCTTTTAGTTGTCTGTCCTACTTAGCCACGATGTCAGTTACAATTGATTACAGTCATAATTGGTTATAATTATTATAATAGGCTGTTCAAGCAGTTTGCAATCATTGGTCTTGTACTCGCAACACAATTCATAATATCCCATACAAAACATTCATAAGTGTTACATTTAGCGTCTGCATCTGCATCTGCTTTAAATATCTCTGTAAGTCTATTTTTTTTAAAAGAGGAAATCTGTAATTATTCATTTTGACTGATGCCTACAAATACAGTAACATGCTTTCGTCTACTGATAGCTGAAGGCAGGATATGTTCCTAGAAAGCTGCTACATGGAGAACCTCCAACAGAACAGACAGTGGAGTTCTGTGCAGGATTTGGGACAGACCCAAAGACAATGTGAGAGAGAGAGTGGAAACAGTTATCTTCAATGTGTGGAGAATGAAGAGTGGATGAGTTTCTCACAGTCTTGAACAAACAGTCTGTTTACCGTACAGCATTGTTTGAGTACATTGTGTGAGTCCTCCACCATTGGCAAACAAATGCTATTGCTGCCTTGAAAACAAACTTCAGTGAAGTTTAACCATGTCTGGCAAAACACCATTGACACAAGGTTGCAGGGACTGGGAGGGCTGAAACTTAAATGAACTATGAGACAAAAGTCATTGAATAATACTATTAAACTATTAAATATTATCCCTTCATTGTTCACAGTTACCAGTGAAGCCAAAATGAAGCCAAAATGGTTCATTTTGTATCAACATGAACAGAATAATTTCCTAAACAAACAGAACACAGATGAACTCTCTGCTTCTACTGTCATATTGCAAATATAGTCATATTTATCATACACTAAATCATTATTACTGTAATGACAGTAATAAAAACATTACTGTAACAGAAAAAACATATAATCATATAAACATCTGTGGTCTGTATCTCACATAGCAGATGTGAAAAGACTGAATTTATTGCATAATATTATATTGATATCAGCTTTATTAGATTTATTATTAGATGTAATAAAATGGGGTCCAAGAGTCTGAGACCACCAGAGAAAATGTTTCCAATTTGGATTTTTATAACAAATTATATTATCAGCAGAACAATTGAGTGAAAACACATTTCAGAACATCTCAGTATTGCTTACAAAGTTTGGGCAGGACTATGATGTAAAATGTCAAAACTATGTTATCCCAGCATGATTTGAAAACGTTCCGAAAAGTATCTTGTGTGCTTTTTGGAAATCTGCAAGGAAAGCAAGGAAATCTGACCTTTTGTACAAAGCAGTTTACATGGTCAGTGCTGAAAATTTGCTTATTTGATTAGTGACCTTGAAACAGTACAGAATCTATATATATCTTATCAAAATCCTAAAACCTTAGATCTAAGATATTGAATCACATACATTTTAACAGTTTTTTAATGAGACTTTTGAACCTCACTGTATATTTTTAGGGGAAGCTACAAATCAAATCTATCATGTCCTCTTCACACTCATCACTAATTTTGTCCTTAACAAATAGTAACTTCTATTGTACATGTGTACCTGTAGTTTTTAAGTGTATGCTAAATCAAACACTAGTGTTAAAAATAGATACAACAGAATCTTTTACTGTTTCGAGTCAGACCTGAAGTACTTACTTTGTCAGGTCTTTTCCAGTGGGCAACCGAGACCTGCAGTGGACTGAGGTGTACATACCAACTTTTAGCCATGTTTGAAAGTAAATTCCAAAACCTCTGCTAAGAAGCGTTCTTCCTCAAAGTCAAAAAGAGTTTCACAGGGACCAGCAAAAAAATCCTCTTAAAAACGAGAGCAAACATCCAGCCCAGAGGGCTGCCGAAGGTTCCATATCAAGAAAGATAGAAAACTCCAGCTGGGCAGCACTGCTGAAGTATATTATACCGCAGTGTGTACACTAAGAGGTGTGTACATGTAACCTGAGGTCTGAATGACTGTGTAAGTGTTAAGATCTGTTAACATTAGGTGCTCTGGAACGTAGTCTTTTCCTCAATGTGAGATGTGCAGGGAGGCTGCATTCCTACAGAATTAACTCTTCCTTTCTTAGTTTTTATTTCTCGGCTTCTCGCCCATTTTGTTTCCTTTTCGCTGGCAGACGTTCAGGGCATAAGTGAGCTAACTGAGCCTGGATCTGCTCTCTTTCAGTCAGGCAAGCCTGTGCAGAGACTCGTTCCTTTCTTTCTGTTATATACACGCATATGCGGAACACACAGAGGGCACTTTAAAAACTGTTATGCTGATTTGATTTGCACACGTCACTTACGGGATCAGGGTCAGGCTCATAGTTTTTACAGACAGGGTTCAGAATTAACACTAACCAACTACCATGTAGAACAAAAAAAAATATATAAATTAACAGGTAAAGAGTTGAGTTTGTGTAAAGTGAAGTAACATCTAGGTGATCCTCAGCTAACAATTTTTGGTTGTAAGAATGTTTCCTTAACATTTCTTGAAGTGATAAAAAGTAAAAGTCCTAGGAACATTCAAAATGACCAGTTTTCAGATATTAATATTATAGGTATTAATGTTACTGTTTGGTTATCATTATTCAAACTTTTAAGTTCTGTAATACTTTAAAAGTTTTATTAACAACTATCATGTTTTTGATACATTTAAAAACCATTCTACTTACACTACTGCAAGAACATTTTTGATAACTTTGAGAGAATTTTCAGCAATGTTCTGAGAACAGTTTTAGGCCAAATAAGGTAATTCTAATTAAGGTGTCTGTCACCTATAAATTAAGTCAATACTGGCTTGCAGGAAAAGTAAGGTGGATGTGGCCTAATAAGAGGAAGTGAAGAAGAGACAGGAGAAGTGGTTTGTGATGCAAGACTGACTGCTTATTATGTCGGCTTAATAGGGCTGTCATTAGTTTGACTGACATCATTATTAGAGCAATACAGCTGGAATAAACCAGGCGTATCAGCTGTAACTGTAATAGCTGTAACTTTATGACTCTTTCTGAAGATTTATGCAGGACCTATACAGCCTGGCCACACATCATTAATTATTTCCTTTTTAAAACAAATTCAGGTTCAGGAACTGAAAAATGTAAGCTTTTTCTTCTTTAGATTGATTGATACCTGATGCTGTTATCACGTAACTTCCTTGTTTTCAATTCAATGCACTTTGCTTGATCCATTTACAATGTAACAACCTTGTTTGATCCTGCATCTACCTTATGTTATGATCAAAATTATTACTGAATTTGTTTTGGACCAACCTCAAAAATGATAAAGAGCAGTTGGTATGTGTCTTCAGGCAACATCTACAATAAATTATATGTCTTTGATAACTGAGTTGTGTAAAACGCTATGGCAGATTTCATCCAATCATGTGGCCACATTTGGTCAGGCCAATCAAGTAAAAGCTTAAGAGCATAAGCAATGTAGAAGCTCTGTCATACTGCTGATAACCTTATCATATTTTTATAACAGGTGGACAATAAAATGTAATCATAATTTTTTTTGTGTATTTCTTATACTGCTATACACTTGAATAAGTAATTATTGCCATGACTGAATTCTGCTTCAAAGAAGAATTGTAGGGAAACGTTGTAGGGAACGTTTTTCTAATGTTATCTAGAATTCATGCCAACCTGGCAGATAGAACTGGCAGTCTGTTGTAATAAAGCTTAAAGCCAGTGGAAATGAAGTGCCCCCCCCAGGGCTCAGCAGTAATGAGCAAATTTATTTAGCCCGACTAAAAAAAGACATTGTGACTGCATTTTCTAAGAAATGATAAAAGCACTCATATAATTATTTTGTGTGTTTTGGATGTATTCAGATAAGCATCATTCCAGTCCATTTTTCACTCAATAGAAAAAATGTCATGCTGTTCTCTTTCACAAAAAACACAAATTAAAAAAATAATTTGTGTCTGATCAATCTACTGTCAATCTTTTATGTCTGATAAGAATATGTCGGATCGATCTTCTAAAAGAAAATCAAAGTGGACTTTTCTAAAAACTGTTATTTAAGCATATGGAGAGAGAGACAGAGACAGAGAGAGAGAGAGAGACAGAGAGAGAACACTGATAGGCTCATTGGAGTGATGCACATGACCGTTTGAGTCATAATCTCTGCTGTGAAATCAGGCCAATCCTTAATTAATGATTCTCTTCATGTGATGCTCCGGTCAGTGTCTCTCTCTTGTGTATGTCTCTCTGTCCTTCTGTCTCTCTCTCTCCATCCTGTTCATGACCATCCTCAGCTCAGCACAAATGAAATCATATCTAACTTTAGAAGACCCTGCTATCAGACAAACAGAAGTCAGTGCATCAGCGTTCTTCTCTCTCCAGCATGGCTAACAGAGCAGATGCCTGCAGCCCTGTGTATGGATGTAGACTCTGACACACTCTGTTCTACAGTGAGACCAACAGTAGCTCAACATCCTCTAAACCTGTGACTGACAACCAAGGGTACAGTACACATACCACAGGGGGAATTAAATAGGTTCCAGGTGGTACCTGGAATGATCTGGATTTTTTTATTTGTTAAACAGAAATTAAAAACAGAAATTACAAAGTGAAAAATATCAGGGCTGTCAATACATAAAATAATAGGAGCCTCATTTTATTTGTAGTTGTCTTCCACAATCCTGGTTATTATTAATATAACATGTCCATGCATCTTTATCATTGATGCAGGCAGAGCCATATATTCCTTGTTTTACAGCTGATCCGACACGATCTGTAGGCAAGTACGCATACAAAGCTGTAGCTGTAGGCATACGAAGCTGTAGGCAAGCTGGCTGTTACTCTGTGTTACATTCATCATTTTTGTAATTTTGAAACAGAATCAAAATAGAAAGGTGAGACATTCCCTTAAGCAGTCCAACATTTGCAGCTCACAGTTGTGCATCTCAGCCCTGCAGTGTCTACGTCACAGGTAAAGTCTTCACTTTCACGTCACACTGGGTCAAAGTCACACAGCGTGTCAAACTGAAATCCTCTTGCACTTGGCTTTCTAAATGTAAATGACATTGACGTTCTCAAAGCTCAATCCAGCAGAGAACTGTTCTGCCAGAGCAAACACTGAACAAACGTTTCTTTTACAGATAAGGTGGATCTGTTTTAAACTATACTGCTAGTTTCTTATGGTCAGTCTATTAGTTATCCAAGTTAGATTGGTATGCTGGAGATCATGCATTATATATTTTTCATTCTTAGTTTTCTGTTCTATTTCTGTTTTGTAAATTCACTAACTCTAGCCCAACAGAACAATTAAATATGAGATCTCTTGAACCAATTCAAAACAATTTACTCATATGGGCCGGAAACAACATGAGGTCGAGTACATGACGGAAATTCTATTTTTTGGGTGAACTGCCCCTTTAAGAAGAAGTAGACTTGTATGAAATACAAGCATTCTGTCAAGCCTGCTGAGCTATAAAACAGCAAAAAATTCTGAGAATGTACTGTATGTTGTACAATGAAGGCTCCTTTCTCAATGTTGATTGCATCCTTCCTATTATTTTAAGATAAACTCCCTTCAAATTAACCAATGAATTCTCAAATGACAATTGTGTAGGTATCTGTTGGTTCCTCCAAAGATTCTTAATGACAAAATTCTGTTACGCAGCTTTGGAACAACACGCATTGTAAAAATATTACTCAAATAAACTGAGCTGATATCCTTGCTTGGGTTTTTAAAAATGAATGATGCACAAAATGCTTGAGCACAAAAGGCATCTCATTCATTTATCCATTGTTTTCTCTCCACCATCTCATAGATGTGAGATTAGCCTCCGTTATGTTGCAGATAAGCTACGCTGTAGAGTCATGGGCTCTGTTAAAGCTCTCTGACATCACCCAAACTTTATCCTCTTAATCTGCAGGCTCAGCTCACCGAGTTTAAATGCCCTGAAATCTCATAGACACACACCCTCAAACTGCTTCTTACAGACAATACGCAGGGGATCTTATTCCGCAGCTCTTTGCTTTGAGAACTTGACCCTCAGATCTAACTTTGTCATACAATTGCCAACATCTACAAACACTTCCAAACAAAACACAGCTCAACAATGAAACTAAAAACATCTGACTTAAATACGGTTTTAAAGAGTGCTTGTTTTATCTTTGTCAGGATCCTGTTTTGACTGTTAGATGATTAAGGGATAAACAGATATTAAAATGCACCAAACATGATCGACACAGTAGTTCAGTGCATATAAATGTAAATAAAATTATGAAAAATAAAAATTGTTTTCTTTTTTGACAGTGTAAGTTCAACCATGCTGCTGAACTCCACGCATGAGTCACACGTTTGGCTGCGTACATCATTAGCACAAGCACTGGAGCTTCAACACCTAAAGATGCATTTTAGAAGCTTATTACATGCTCTATGTCTGTGTAATGAAAGATGCGACGTGAACTGGTTTCTGTGATGCACCGCAGGAAATGCGTTTGGATGTGAATGCTGAAGCTGAAGCATGTAATTTCCGCAGTGGCGTTATCAACAAATGGTGTGGCTAAAATAATGATGATTTTTAAACTAGCTTTTTTTGGATGGATTACCAGACAGTCAGTTCTTAAAATTGCATCATGGCTTGAACTAATGTTACTGTGTTGGGTTGCTCAAACAAACAATGTTTTTAGATAGTGCCACAAATTCAATCAATCTACTGATTTACTTACAGTTTTGATTTTCAAAAGGAAAAAAAAAATTAACATTAAAAAATTACAAAGTTTAACTTTAACTGGCTGTGAATAGAAAATAGCCTTTGTGAATATGGTTTTCTTTTTTTTGAACAAACATTAGTTTGTCTTACTGAATGAGGGATGTGATGTAGAAACCAGCCTGACATTTGTTAATTAATAGCATCTGGCATTTAATTATATCAATCTCATTTAGTTGCATGGCATGTCAATCAAGCGTATTAATAACAAACAGAAAAGGTCCATAATCGTCCCTTTAAAGTTAACACTGGCCCCGTGAAAATCAGAATTAGATCTACACAGGCTCAAACTAATTAGGCAGATGGGTCAGGAGAGGTGAGACAGACACAGCAAGCAGAGGTCATTGGCTGGCAGGATGGGAGACTGCTCAGCATGCATGCAGGAGTTCAGCTGCAGGGGAGGGGGAGAAGGGGTCAGGCTCTGTGGTACCTTGAGGAACGGAGGGCCAGTGTGGGGCTGTGACGGCTGGAACAATGAAGGTTCTATTGTGTTAGAGATGCAGAGATGCTCTCCTCCATCCTGTCTCCTACAATGAGAGATATGGATCAGTCCAGGAGAAGACATACAAATCTGCCACATCAAAACACATTATACACAAGCGGTTGGTGGGTTGATTTAGCATGAGATACTAAAGGCAAATAACAAACTATAACTATCTATACATTCATGCATAGTTAGGAAAGCAAAATAAATACATTTATTACCTTTTTAAAGGGAGGAGAAATGTATTTTTATACACATGGATTATATCTTCAATGAAACTCTACTGTATTTTGGGACAAATTACATACCTTTGTAATATTGCTAGGAAATTACACTTCTGCTTTTATTTCTACATTTACAGTACAAAATTAATAACAATGTTAATAGTTTTGCAGGGCCTATCATGATAAAAAAACAAACCAGTTGAGGACGACTGTTCTACACATACAAAGGTCATGAGGTCACAGCACAGAAACCATCAGCATTGTGAATTGCCTGAGTAATAGTAGTAGTAATGACATTTGTGTCACCTCCACATGGCCATATGGACAGCACCTCTGATCTGGCTGTACCCTTTCATTAGCAGGTTTCTTTGCCTGCACAAAGCTCCACAGAGTTAAGAAGGTGATGCACAATATGCAGAAGATGATGTAATTGAATTTTTTTCAGACTTCTATTGTTTTGACATGAAGCCATTATTAGATTTCCCATTATACTTTAGCTGTGGAGGAACAGATTGTATTACATTGCAAGCTAAATACGGTTCAGGGCAATGCAAGTGAGCTAAAGAATAACCCTGAATGTTCCATAATAGGACAAAGAGGAGAACTTTTTCTTTGCTAGAAGTTTTCATTAAAATGACAGACTCTCATCTCTCTACAAAAAGACAAATATGCCGTTGCTGTGACACGTATCTTCTATGGTAAGTTATAATAACAACTGGAAATCTGTCACGTCTTGAGTACAAACTAAATGTAATTGTAGATGACTAACAACAATAAAAATAACAAAGTAACTTGTATTTCCTCAGGCAAAAAAGACTCAAACTTGTTTTTGATGTAAAGCAGAAGATCAGACAGTGTCGTTAAAGTGGAGAACATTTCAAATGTATTTCAAATGGTGATGTAAGAGACTTATGATGAATTTCTCACACAGTATGTTCAATAAGCAGTTCAGTATTTCTCCACATATCAACCGGTTGTTTTAAGAAATAAACCCAGACCGTAAGCTCCACGGCAGCACCAGTCCCATTGCTGTCTTTTTCTACCCTCTCCAACAGCATCATCAAAACCAGACAGCAACTTTAAAGGTAAATGAGATTTTTAAGACATGGCCATTTGGCTTTTACCATTTACCATCAATGCATTTCCTCAAACCATCATTTGAGGCCTGTTTTAAATGCCAAGCCCAGTACACACAGCTTTTATTAACCTCCAGTTTGCCTCGTAACCCACAAAGAGGAGTTTAAGGAATTTATGTGTTTAACCATAGCCAAAGGTTGCCTTGTGGCATAGTTTTCTGCTGTAGATTTGGATAATGGAAGTGATGTAATGTGGGAGTCCGCATTAGATCAGCTGTGTCAGAACACGGACCTCAAGTGAACCGCAACTCAGAGCCAAAACAAACTATAAAACAACAGCTCTCCAAATGGCCTGCATCATTAAGCTCGGCAGTAACATATTGTACCATTTTACCCATAAATACTAATATTCTTAATTAGACCATCCTTCATTAACTGAACATCCATTCAATAACATTTAATTAAAGAATGTTAGAAGGGCTTATGCCTTTTTAGTAATAAAATGGGATATGAAATTATGAATATTTTATTGATTTTAAGAAGGCTCTACACGGAACAATGAATTATTGTGATGCATCATATGATAAGTGATGGGTAAACAGACACGTTAAGATCCGGTTGGTTTACTACAGTAGAAAATGATTAGAAATTCCTGCATAATTCTCTTCCCACACAGACATGGAAATTCCCACAAGGCCGCTGAGGGAACGCTCCGCATTCACAACTGGAATCATTATTTCACTCCCTACAGCTGAACAGCCCCTAAAACCAATGAGCTCATAAATTCACATCACCCCAACAGAAACAAACTCCTCACTGAGGTATGCAAACACCACACAATGTTGCATAACATCATATGATTACTTATTTGTTGCCCAAACACAATGTGTGGGAAAAATGTTTCATAATCATCAATATTTAATCATCATTTATTTAACCATTATTATTATTTTAATGACGCAGAATAATATTAGAGGTATAACAGCACTTTAAAAATAATATAATGCGATGCAATTGGTTATTAATGTGATTATTATATAAAACAATAAAATGATGCAAGAGTTTTCCAGTTAGAAATATTGTATTGCCTCTCTCCAAAGCACGTTGGCCAGAATACTTACAGAAGGGTATCATTTAGATATTATCTTCTACTATTAAAGTTGAACACTTACCTCTTAATCACTAATTTGCTTTTAATGAAGGAGCATCTAACCAGCTATCTGATGAAGATTTAAAAGCTTTGCCCTGGCTGCAAAATCAAATTTCAAATGAAACCTCTCTCCTTCTCTATTCCCACTTCCTTTTCTCTCTGTTTGCAGAGCAAAGTTCCATTGAGAGTAAATCAGATCTTTAAAGGACTTCACAGCAGTCTGAGAAAGAGACGAATGGTGTTCCATGTAAAATCACGTAGCGCAGTCCCTCCTGATGCTCTGCTACTGTGTAACAATGTTTCGGTAGCAATTGACTCACTGAGAAATATGCCGTGTTTGTGTAATCGCAGGAGATGCAGAATGAAATGCAGAAAGAATCAACATGAAGGATGAACCCTGATGACTATAAACTATTATCCTGAATATCTCTACATGCGCTACGTGACATAAAAAGTACAAAGCACTAGACTCAAAGGTCAGTTCCAGCATCCCACTACAGCTTGAAGCACCACCTAAGAGACTAGTTATTATAAGAAGTTAATTGTAAATGATAAGCCATGAGCGATCTTGGTTAGTACTCACTATTGCTCCAGCAGAATGCAAATCTCCCAGAATCCCTTTATATTTGTTCATGAATCAGGCTGTTGGCTGTTTCCCTTCCAATCTGCTTATCTCTAAAAGCATATTCTACATGACCCTGCTTTTGTGCCTCACACCTGCCTGCTGCTCCGGTCGTCCCGCCAACCTGCTTATCCAGTGTGCCGAATGCCAGACATGCTGTCACACTTAATATTCCATTAAGCAGATACGGTGCAATTACTCACAGTACGCAAACAGATGTAGGATCTCCTTTCCGGGAGCCGGTGAGCTTCTCCCTGGTCAGTCACACACCTGCTAAAACATCTGATCCTTCTATCATACAGCCACCCTTCATTTCCTGTCTGTATCTCTGTCTCTCCAACACTGTATTGCTCTTCTTCTCTCTCTCTCTTCTTTCTTTTTGTGTCTCTCACCCTCCCATTTGTGCTCTCTTATGTACTCGCTCTCTCTCTCTCGATCGCCTGTCCCCTCCCCCGCTCACTCAAACACTGAGGGCTGTCCATCTGAGCTGTCTGATGGTACTATAATATTCATCGTGCTTTGACTTAATTAAACACACACCTCCCCATCCCAGACTGTTGCCCAGGCAACCAGTTCACTAACATTTTAAAATTATGTCCCATAATTTGATAATTTGTGTTTGATTTTGTTTTTGAAAAATTCTCCTTTGTATGTTCCTGTCATCCTCTCACAAGCTTCCTAATTTAGAGAAAAAAAAAAAGCCCTTAATGTAAAGAAAGTAGAGCAGATGAATGAGTGGGAAACCATGAAAGCAGCATGGTAATTATCCTACAAATACAATAGAATTAATACACATTGTCTTGAATACCATCCGACTTGTCACCCAGCAAGGGTGACGGCACACCAGGTCCACAGATGTGCTGAAGATTAAGAACAATTAAGATGTTCCTACTAACATGAATATTGGACCATTTGATCCACCCCCTCTGCAATTTAGTCAGTGTCGCTGTACCATGTGCAATTTAGCTAGCGTTAAACTACTGTATCAACTCCCTTCTGACACACTCACTTGCCCAGCTGCTTTTAATTGCAAACAAACCGTTACTTTCACCAAACATGGTGCTGAATTTAAGAAAGCTCAGGTAACCGCATAGACAGCATCTTATGGCCACAGACGTCTGCAAGCACAGCACATGTGTGCCGCATGCCAGCAAAATAGTGCTGCTCACAGCATAACACAGGATTAGGAGAAAATCTCTAACCACTCCTATGGACATGTATTGTTGTAATCAGTCAACATAATCTGCTGGCTTTGAAACACTCAAAACACATATGCATCTCTCATTCAGAGAATAAAAGGAACATATTAAACTTCAGGGACTGTTATTAAAGCTTATATAAGCAGCAAAATAAGATGTTGTAAACAGATAAATAGACAACGCAGCTTAAGTCAAAATCAGGGTTTGACATTAAAAAAAAATCAGCTTTGTGGCAGTCTTACAGTTACTGACAGAAAACATTTTTTGCTATTAAAAATGCAACTGAAGGAAAATTGCAATCTGACTCAGAGAGGTATTGAGATCAAAGAAACTGCAAAAATATTCTAATCTTACTGTATCATAACTCTTATTTTGATAACTTTGGGGTTTTATTTCATTTTTATAGGACTGCACAATGATACCATGCAATGAAAAACCTCGGTCAATGAACCTTCAGATGTTCTCTGTACTTCTGAGTTCCATTGGAAAATTTGAGAACTGAAAAGTGCGGCATGTAAAATGAGATTCCTTACCAAATTTCATTTATTGTCAGAGGGTTCATCTTTGGGACAGTCCATCTCTTAGATTTTGATGAAGTCCAGCGTGCTCTATGGAAGGGCATCTTGCATTATACAAGACCTCATCAAACTGCCCTGCGTATTTCAAATCTAAACGTACTCCGCTGGTTAAGAACGTTTTTTGTTATCTCAGTCAGTACACACCCAGTTTAGTGTTTTCTTTTAGACTAGCCAGAGGCTGTCATGCAGCATGTATCTGGAAAGGATCTGATTTCTTACACTCCACGATAACTTAAACCTGTTCTAATGGAGGCCGTTGAGCCTCGCAGGTGTTCGCCATCCCCATCTGTCCTCCGAGAGGTGGACCGCACTGCAAAAAAATGATCTTAAAACCGAGATCAGTTAGTAAGTCTAGACAACAGCCTCAGAGAAAAAGTTGTTTTTCTACCATAAAACAGATCCTGTCTCTTAGGTGCACAAAAGGACAAAACTACCAAGACAATATGACTCACACTACAGATATTTTTGGCACATGAAAATTACAAAATGGACCAAACCATCTCAAACCAACAGATTTAGTGTGTAGGTGAGCCTTAAGGTGCTTTTAAAGACGTTTTGAGAACACCAACATTACTCATACTGTACGTTGCGCAGTTTTGACTATGTAAAGGCTTATTAAAATTCTCTTTCCTAGAGTACCGGCCTGCATACTCTCAGAAACATTAATCTATTCAAATGGTAATCCAAAATGTCTTAGAATATATGAATAATAATGTGACAAGTCTAATGTAAGCACAGGGGAGAAAATCTTGAGGTATTTGCCGAATTCTCTCTCCATATTTCCCTATTTCATTCTACATACAGGCCTCAACAGTAAGGATGGCCTAAGGGCCAGTGTGAGACAATTTCAGGCTGATGGAATTGTCAATTACAATAAGCAACGAGATTAAATGGAGAACAAATTATGAATCTGCTTCTCATATTATTCTTTTGAAAACAAGACTTCCAAAACCTCACTTGTCTACTTTAGCAAAATGTCCCAAAACTGTGCTCAGACTTGCCAAGACACCTGTCTGTAAACGATTAAAGATTTCAGTATAATCTCAAATATTTCTTATCACATTTTTCCATAACCAAAACACTTGAGCAAAACACAGCTGAGAACTTCTGTTCTCAGGTGTCCTGAGCTATGAAAGAGCAACATTTGAGAAGTATTTTGGAAGTGCTGTGTCCTAAGTACATCTTGCATTGATCATCTACACGCTTTTGTGCCGTGCAAATGTAAACATTTGGTTTTCTGTGATAAAATTGAACATTGTTGAGTTTTAAATGGAAATTATGCTATTTTAAATATGTCACCAAGGTAACGTTATCTACCTGGCTGACAGTAACTGTGAGAATAAATTCATCTGTTATACTAAGCATATACTAATACTGATATACTAAGCATATCAGTAATGTAACACACACTATACAAATCTTTCCAAGCAAATGTGTTTATGGTTTTAGTGAACTGCCATTAAGTTACATAATATTTGCAAAACTGATTGTAAATAAAATATAAATAAATCATTTTTGTTTACATACAAACATAAATCATCTATGTTTAATAGCAACTATTGATTTTTTTCACACAAAAATATGCTCCAGAAAAATAACAATTTTAACAATTTAATGTAAAAATCTGACTGAACTTTCCAGTCTGGGATAAAAATCTTTTGATACCCCACACAAATATCAAATCATCACAGTGCCCACAACAATGTGCATCCACACTAAGAAAACTCATACAGCACAACTAGCACACCCCCTCTCTGTTTCTCCTAACTCCTCAGTTCCCTTATGCATTTGCAAAGAAAATATTAATAAGATTAGCGCAAGCCCCTTTAGACCATGTTTAAACTGAGTCGTGTTCAAAACATTTATGACAGAATCATAACCAATGATTTCCTTTGTGGGTGTTTAACTCCAAATAAATCCCCACACAGGCAACACATCTCACCTCTATACAATTTGTATGATCCAGCTGTTAGGTAAATCCAATGATGGGTTTTCATATTTAGTCACAACGTAATCATAGGATCACATCTCCCACTGTGATTTAGTAATATATAGCTGCTGTAGCATAGCTGGATGAAGTACATCACATGATGCACTGACATGTTTTCATGTTCCCTGGGGCAGAATGATGTAACTTTTGACGCAGAGAGGCCAATAAACGACCATATAGAAACACACAGGATTGAAACCATCAGCATAGAAACATCCTGTGGGAGGAGTTTGTTTATGCTGGACTCCACCCACCACACGAGCAGGTGCAGGCAGCCGATGCTCTTCATTATCTGTAAATATTGATTTTCCTTTAACAAAGCAGCTAGTACATATCAGTCTTTGTTGTTAATTTCCCCAAAGCACCATGGAGACATAAATCACACCCAGTCAAGATCAATATACTGTTGAACCCCGTTTTAAGCCCAATCCACTCGGGATGTATTTACACACACACATATATATATACACACATATACACACACACATGTATATACAGATATATTCATAATATCTACTATATTTTATATAATTTTTATTCTAATTCATTGTCTTATCGATTCAATTAACTGCTTCAGAATACTGCTTCAGAATACTTTACACATATTAAGCCAGGTGGACTAAACTATGCAAATAATGACTAAACGAAAGACCTGTTTTAACATTGAGCGGTTGATTAAAATATTGATTGCATATAAACTTCAGAACATACTTTTTGCGTGCATATGCGCATGTTAATCGATACTTTTGCAATATTGTATATAAAAACAATATGATAACCCATAAACCCAAACCATTATATACAGCTTTTAAATCCTCTACTAATCTCTCTTTCTCTCTGTTGGAAATGCCTAATGACCCAACCTATGATGACCCAGATGGATATCACCTGGCACCAGCTGCCCTGCAGCAACATCATCTGAGATTAACTCCTAATTCCTTCATTTTGACAACAAACAGCATTTTAAATACATTCTGCTGCTAATTCTGAGATTTAAACATGAAAATACTGCAAACATATCTTTTGATGCAAACTATCAGGAGTGAAATCTGGAGGATGGACCAGTGAAGAAAACTTGAAATCATAGACAGGTCAGTATAGCATTACTGCAACATGCTCCTGTAATATCAGAGATTGTAAAAATTATTTTAGTCATTTTGCTAACTTGTACTAGCTGCTACATTTAAGTCTCTGATCATTCTCTCTGACTACATCCCTCTCTTCAAAACAAAAGACATTTAAGCCAATGTCAGCAAACCCATAAAGGGCAAAAAGTGTTTTCTGATTGGCTATTACAGTGCAGGCCACTTTCTGTCACAGGGGCTGGTTTTCAGGACAGCTATTTCAGTGATATCTTACTGGTATGATAGTATCTCACCTGCAGCACCTTTAGGAAAAAATGATAGGGATGAAGGACTGATCAAAAAATTCATTGTTGGGTGAACTGTCGCTTTTTATTAAGTCATTTTTTTAAACTACAGGTTATTTAAAAAGCCATGACATTCACTGCAATATAATTACATTCAGCGTCTAGATTAATTTATTTCTCTTAGTGTCCCTAAACATGTACCAGAACACTGACTTCTCTCAGTGGGCACTGATAATGTTCTCCTCTAGTGGCTGTCCTACTGAGCCTGTAATGGGTGAAATGAGAGGACTGGCTGTGTTTCTGTCAGCCTGAGCCTCCACATTTAGTTTGAACTGAGCTTTGATGTGCGCCACATTAATCTGACGTGCATCTCATCACTCTGTGTCTCTGCCATCAGAACGCACCATAGAGCCTTTGGCCCTGAAGGTATTTGGATGAAAATCTGAAATGAGCAACTTCAGTATGAGGAGGGAAAGCATGCACATCACCGAATGTGTTGGCAGAGCATTTTAATCAGTATACAGGTACACTGGTAAATGTACTGTGATTATGCATGCAGTTATGATCATACATGACTTGAAACTATCACAGAGCTAAAGGAGGCTTAGTGTAAGCTGTCGTATGTTGAATTCAAGAAGCAATTCATTAAGAACACAAAAAGAGGGAGAACAACATATGGTTATGTATTTAAGGTTGTTTTCTTTTATATTATTAAATATGCATATTTAATAACCTTTGCTGATATTAATTTAGACTACATTAAATATTTGTACTTACATCAGTAAAGAGAAAAAATCATTCTCAACACTTTAAAAAACCTTTAGTAAAACCATTTACAATGTAGCTTTTTGCATAATGCGTCACCTTATCAAATGAAAGCGGCACAAAAGGTTTACAGAGGTAAATTATTGCCCATTTATAAATGTGGGAGGAGGTTGGAGAAACACTGTGGTTTTTCACTAATGCTCTCCATAAATTTCAGTGCTGTTCCTTTTTAAACAAAATAATTGTACAATAAAACATTGCAACTCCATTAATTCGTTGTCTCAAACGGCAACAATATTTCACGATCACATTTTTATGACCCGTGGGAGTGTGTGATTGTGCGTTTCTTGACTATTGTGTCTCTTCATCATCCGTACACTTCCACAGGCTTCAGATGACATCAGTAGCTCTCAAACACCTTAAAGGTTTCTTTTGAAGTTCACAACATTTCTTTTACAAACAAAATAAGTTTTACTTTGAAACTCCCCTGCAATAGAAAATCATCACCAAACTGAACAGTGTTTGTGAATTGTATATAACTGCGTGCTGTGGTTTATTAACATTCTGTAAAGAATATAGTATTAAATTAAATAAAGAATTAAGGTGTGTGTGTGTGTGTGTGCGTTTTAGCATGATTCAGCTGTATTGTGAAAAGCCTTTCACTGTCAAACCAATAATAGTCATTATGCATAGATTCTTATTATTCATAGCAGATGTAACATAAGCCTTCATATGGTTACAAGAGCATCTAGTTCCCTGATCGAAATATGCATTTGAAAAAGATAAGACATCATAATGGTGTATACTTCATAGAAAGGTTTTCCATGTGTCTAAGGACTTTGTAAAAGCACTTGGGATTTATTTTTGCAAATCTTGCCCTGCCGCAGAGGCTTCAGGTTGTTTTTAATATTGTGCGATTCCAATGGTTTGCATTCTGAAATGTGGTCTCATAAAATCAGGGACTGGCTTGTCACATTGATGCTATATTTAGTCAGACAGTTGCATGTATAAGACACACAGAGACAGTCTGGACTGATTAAGTATGACAGCTCTCTATCCTCCCTTCTCCTTGAAAGTCTCTCTCTCTCTCTCTCTCTCTCTCTCTCTCACACACACACACACTCACACACACACACACAGATATACAACAGTGTATGTATGCAAAAACCAAGAACACGCACCTTTATGTGTTTATTGTGCATGCATGCTATAAAAACTATGCTACACTTTTGCGCTCTAAAACTATGACCACCAGTGGCTTATAGAGTCTGCGTGAGTCACATCATCCAATCTCATGACAGAATGCAAAATGATATCTGTAAAGATCATATTGATTTTAGAACATTATGCTTCTCTTGTTATCTTTTTGTTATCTTTTTGGAGCTTAACAGCCCTCTTGTCACCTTTGTTGTGTGAGAAAGAGCAGCTTGCACATATAAATATTTCATTTTGTGAACATGGTCCAGGTAAGCAAGTTATTTGTTGGGATGAACTAACCCTAACAAAAAAATCTACACCATCACAAGAGGGCAGATGACCTCATGCAATCACAATAGGCTAAATAATACGCAGGGCCCATTTGACCCCACAAGCCACATTTCATTAGTGTTCCTGTAACTCAGTTGGTAGAGCATTGCATTAGCAGCGCAAAGGTTGTGGGTTCAATTTCCAAGGAACACACATACTGATAAAACAGTATATAACTTGGAAGAAGTTAAGTTCATTAATAATAAAAGTAAAAGCAATAAAAGCTACATGCAGCTGTAAATGTAATATCTCCTGTAACATCCTTTCCTTGCACTGTACAAAGCAGATTCTGAGCTTAAGTGCCTGTGAGTATATATGACCAGGTGTGCACCAGTGGGCATCTCTTTCAATCTTGTCAGACACAACCTGTTTATCAAAGTGGCTGTCTGGTACACCATGTGTCCTCTTAATAGCTCACTGTATCATTTTTGAAACAGTCCCCATATATCATTGTCTCATTCATGAACACCAGAAAACCTAGATGAAGCTCAGCTCGCCATTGTTCTCAGTGTAAAGTGAAATGGAAGAATCTAACAGAATAATTCCAGAGGATGGAAACCGTTGACCTAAAAGCTTATATATAAGGAAACAGTGTCTCAACTCATAGTGACACCTGCACGTAGTGATGAAAGCGGAATAAAATGAACAACCGTTGTCACACCTGGTGGTTCTGACATGGCATATTACTCCACTTTTTAGAGGTACTTTATCAAAGCCACTGATGTCTCTTTGATGTTACTGAAGTAAAAAAGGGCAACAGGAAAGACATGATTTCAAAACATCTCCTCAGAATGTCACAGCTGCCTTCTCATAGCCATGGGTCACTCTGAGATGAATGAAACCGTGTAGTTAAAGTCCACTGAGCTAATAGGAAAAATATAGAGTGCCTACCATTTCCGGTAAAGGATGAAAGGTGAGGCTTCCTCGACCTTCAATGGGTTTAGCTGACCTGAGACAGGGTTAGATATAGTTTAAAACCAGCAGCCTGTAATCTGAGTGCAGTGTTGTTTGCTAAGTGCTTCCGGATTTAGAGCTGGTGTGATACTGGGCTGTGATATTGATGTGAGGGTGAATAAAACATGGTACAGAATTACAAAACATTCAACCGGAGCTACAGAATTAATTTAGATGCTCAAGAGGGAGATTGGATGCTAACTGGGATGTAGAAAGCTTTGGGAACTAAAATACTTATATTAGCCATATATACGTAAATGCATATATTTGCTATCTTGAGATTTCTGATAAAACAAATATTACTTGTCAAAATGCATTTAGAATCTGATTTCAAAAACAATAAGCTCTGGTCCTGGATTCTGATACAGCATTCCAGCTGAACTAAAACATACAAAACTGCTGTCATATAAAAATCATTGGCCAAGCTACTGTAGATATCATTCACAACACAACACCCACAGAATAATGTTCTGTTATTGTTTTCATGTCACAAACTTTATCCAGTTCATCTCAGGGCTGATTGGTTTGTTTCAAGGCTTATAATTCTTTACTGAAGAATTATTTGAAATGCCTATAGACAAATAAAAAGATCACAGTCTACTACTGTATATTTGGAGATTATCCGTTACTACAATAGTCTGGTTCTGGCTGTTCTGACACCAACTGATACAAAAGTTTCAATACTGGCTCATTCCCTTGGCTGCTGCCTAATGCTACTCAAATATGCAGGTAATAACAGTTACCCACTGTAGACTGCTCAAAGGTACCAAAGAAACAGAAATGTGTGGATGTGTGAGAGAGAGTGAGAAAAGGAGATAAAGATACCTTATCAACAGATAAGTGTCTTGATTCACATTCAAGAGGTATCAGCATTCCCCTAAAGTAACAAATGCAGAATACTGAAGCATTCTGCCTGTACATGCACAAATCACTTTGTGATGCTAAAACAAGGTTTCTTCCTGAAGCAAACCAATCTGAGTCCATTCATCATGTTTATATACTGTATGCCATGTCCAGACACACAATCCACATACAGTATAATGACCACTAAACCAACAATCATTGGAAAAAGCTGCATTTCTGGAAAGAAATTACATTCTTTTTATATTCCGATCAGCCATCTTTGCAGGGCCCTACTAAATGCAAACTCACCAGAACTTCTTTGGCCTCCTGATTCGGAAGGGAGAGCAAGGCATTGTGGAATTTTTTTGCCAGGCTTAAAAAGGTCTGCTTTTTAAAAGTCTTCCTTACTGAAGGTCACGCTGGGCCAGATAAGAGGTCCACAGACTTTATGAGAGTATGGATCACAGAGTCATCAGATCCTTTTGTACCGTGACAAGCTAATAAGCATTCTTCTTTAAGTGTCTTCTTCCTCTCAGACTTATTCAAAAATTAAACTGGTGGTAGAGATTACAGAGGATATTGTATATATGAAGAACGGTCCAAAAAATTGAAAATCAGGGTTTCAAAATGTGATTTAAACCAGAAAGTTCTAGGATCAAAATAAAACTTATTTATAATTATTAATTATTAATAGGTAAACTGTTGTTAGTATTATTAGGTAAACATTAAAAATTATTTATGGAAAATACAAGAATTTAGGATTATGTAATATTTCTATGTCACTAATCAAATAAGCAAATTTGTTACATTTACCATAGCAACTTGTTTATACAAAAGGTCAGATGTTTCTTGCTTCTATAGAAACTTTTGAAGCCCATGTCAGCTTATGCATTCTGTTATTTCGCTTCAACGTTTGAAATCATTATGCAGATAATATAATTTGCAATCATAAAAGTGCATTAAATCAGATGTCTTTTGAACCCCTGAACACTGAACATTTACATATCTTTTAGCTCATCTGAATTTTTCTGCTATTATCACCACTATATTACCATTAAATTGAATAAGAACCAATCCTTTTACCCATTAAATTCCTATATTAACATTAGTTTGAAAAAGAATCAAACCTTTTTCTATTATATTCTTACATTAACATTAGATTGAATAAGAATCAAGGCTATTTTCTATCTCTCTCTGCTCTGCTAACTTCAGTCTATGTTCAGCTGATGACACAACATGTTTTGCATCCCGCAGCAGACTACACTGCAACTTGCGCAAGCTGCAAAATATATAATCTCTAGCATCAGACATAGCCAGCATATTAATCTCCTCATCATAAAGCCACTGATGTGTGCTGTTATACGCTGAAATCTTCATCAAAAGTCAGTCCCATTAATCTGAAGAAGCAGATCTGTCCTTAAACACGGTCCATGCACCAGGGTGGGTGCAGTGTGTCCCTTTTCCGCAGATGCAGGCTGTTTGCTGGAGAGGTTGAGACTGATGCCGAACAGTCCTGAGGTTATTACAGAGGTGCCGAACCCTCTGCTTCATCCCATGAGAAGGTTCATCAAGCCTGACCTTCAGGGCTGGAAGGGCTGCTGTCCATCTGCGTCTGGTGTCCTGAGCAGGCCTGTACACACTGCTTGCCAGCGCACACACACGCGTTCACTCACAGAAGTGAGAGTGTCACTTGTGTGCCTCAGACACTCTGTCCTGCCAACACTGCGGATCTGCCTGCTGTCACCGTGGCAACAATGTGTCCTTTGCGCTCCGGACATTTTCATCCCAAAACCGCTGCTTGAACTAAACACTCTGATGTGTGTCTGATTGCTCTCTGTGATCATCTGTGACATTCTCTGAGTGGTCAAACATACCCAGACTTGTCTTGACATTTAAGATACAGAGTTAAGACCAACAGTAACCAGAAGGGATGAGCAAGATTCAGGCAAAGCAGTTTGTTGAATAAAGATTATATGAGTTTGCCTTCAATAATCACAAAAACATTGTCAGCCCTAATTTAAAGCCGGACTGTGTCATTTCTGCACCACTAGTGGCACTAAATGGAATTGCACAAGAAAATGATGACAGCAGGCTTTCAAACAGATTTCCCACACTTAAACCCAGACATTTGCTATTGGTTGAACTAATGCTGACATTTTAGAAGCATAGCAATGTGAAAAGAGCCATACACTTTTGTGTTGCTTAAAGTTACATCTAAATATTAAGCTGGAATAGGAAAAAATACACAGCAGCTTTAATTAGTCACAAAACTGAAAATATGATATCAAACAGTATATGGTAAGAGCTGCTGCCACACTGAACTGCCTCAGAATTGTTCTTTTCCAAAGTCTCTTGCAGCAGAAGGAAAATTGCCTTTCCTCAGTGACTGATAGCCTGGAGCAAAGCTGCATAAAAGCTTGTGGGTTCTGGAATGGCAGTTTCAGACTGTGGCTAAATAAAATGAAAAAGACTGTACTTACCACAAACTTCTGGCTCTGGAAAATGTCTTGTCAACCCTGAAAGGACAAAGATAATTTCAGTTAGAGAGGATTTCTCTATACAGCGCAATCTGTGGTTTCACAGAACAGAGTCACAGTTGGTTGTTTTTGTTGTGGTGAAAGAAGTTTTTAGGAGTGATCTTAAATACAATTCAACATTATGAGTGAAAATAGTAGCTCTTCCATTTCCAATTAAAATCACCTGTGTGATCATAAAGTTTGTGGATGCCATTTTAGAATCACCCCTATTCACAGTTCTTATCAACTTTATTATCAACTTATTCAACTTTAAGCTCATGTAGCTCAACTGGTAACTGGTAGCACTGCTTTACCAGCGCAAAGGATGTAGGTTTGATTCTCACAAACACACATACTGATAGAAAATCTATATGTTAAATGCAATGTAAGTTGCTTTTAAAAAGTGTCCAAAACATACATGTAAGTTCTTCATTCTGCAGCTAAAATGATCTGATCCTGGTCAGATAATTATTATTATCAATTACCAAAGTATTATGTACCTGGTCATGTGAATTTAACATACCCTTACATAGAATGAAACAGGTTTGTCTGGACCACTGCTAAACATTTGTCAAAAGCATTTTATTACATGTTTTATTATAAGTAAATGCTGAAAAGTTACCTTAGATTCTTCACGCCTGTAGCAGACCACTTTCTAGTCAAAATAAAATATCTATGCTACAATATTGCAGTAGTTAAGGGAGAGAATTATTTAAATTAGCTGCAAAACAAGAACATTGTATCTCTCTCTGTAAACCTCTGCTACATAAAGCCCTTAAGCAGCATAACAGCACATTAAAATAGCATTGCTAAAACAGATGTTAACATTAAAAAAAAAAAAGTACTCTTGTACTCTGTGGAGTATTGTGTAGGGAAATGTTGACTCAGACATGATCTCGGCCACCAGATGGTGTTCTGATGCAACACTCTCTTGTCAACAGATAAACTAGAACTCAAACTTGTGCTTCTAACATGTGCGTCATCTGCAACGTGCAGGAGATTAAAAAAATGTTTTAGAAACGTGCTTCTACAACACATGGGACAAGTATTTAAACACCAAACTTAAGAAAAAAATTAACAGGTGTCATGTTCTGATGGTCCAAGCTGTGAGACTGTTACTTAAGAAAATGCAAAATAATATTTACAATATCTACCAGACAGTTCAGATGTTCTCTGTGTTTCCCCTTCTGCTGTATAGATATTCTCCTGTTTCCAGTATCCATTACTTTAGGTGCATTACCCCCCGTTCACCCAGACTGATAGTGCACTCTGCAGCCTGAGAGCAGGAATTCATCTTTCCAGGAACCTGCCTGTCCTGGATTAACTGCATACTGTCAGGATTCATGCTATACCACCTCACATCTGTGGTATTCCTGACCTACAGCCAGAAATAGAGGCAGGATTGTTTCCCTGAGACAGGAGGCAAAGAGACTGAAAACATCACTGCTGACTGTATGTGTGTGTGTGACATCTGTGGAACAGTGGATTTTAAATTCTCTATTCTGACATTCCTCATAACAGACAGAGGACAATCAATGTCACGGATGCTGAGTTTTCCTCTGACAGTGTTTTAAATAAGTCACAGCTGATGTTAAACGCTGGCACCTTGGTGGCAGTCAGACTCAAGTACACCGTCATGCGTTTCCACAAACAAAGACTAAAATAAACTACATTACCTGGTTATTTATAACAACCTCACATCAAGTCAATGCATGTTTGATGCTAACAGGAGCTGAAAGTGTGTTTGAGTCAGGAACATTAGAAAAGAGGCATTTCTTTTTAATGTTTTGAAGGCAATACACTCTCTGTCAGTGTGGAGATTGTCTTTGCTGATAATGTGCTGACATTATTAATAATTTATCACACATTTTAGCTTTATGTGTCAATGATGATGTGTCATGAATCTGTATTTGTTTACAATGCTGATATTGTCTAATGAATAATATAGGCAGACACAACACGCAGCTCTCAATACAGATTCATGGCCTAGAAACGGCAATAGTGACGCCAATAGTGTAACACATCTTACATTATATTCACAGCTTCACTCTTAGTCACAGCTTGTTTTGTCTTGCATTGTTTCTGTATTACAAAGAGAGGCCAGAGTTTCAAGTCTTTTTTAAGGTGCACTGTCTAACAAATAACCATCACTTGTTAAAAGGGTTTTGTTTGACAGCTTCATTGCTTAAACAAAAACACTGATAACACTGATAACAGTACAGTAGGAACTGTAATTACTCACACATGCCCTGAAAACACTCAGCCTAAGTGAACCACATCAGGTTGTGTAAATCTTTCCACTGAATGTAGGTGACCTGAAGTACAATAAAAACGTTGGCTCAGATCTCTTTTGCCTTTAGGCTCCAAGTCTTCTGTATGTCTCTTCAGCTCACACTTCATTCAAGGCAGTTTAGAAACAGCCTGTTAAGATTCTTTATTTTTTTGAGTGAACTGTACCTTTAAACTGTGTGTACGAGTTACGAGTTTTCCACCAGCCTCTGAGCTCAGCAATAAGTCTACATGGCCTTTTTATTGATTCTTTTTTATCATTATGAATGAACAGCGCACAGAACCCAAACAAATCAGATGCCTGTTTAGCAAGAGGAGATCGATTTCCTGTGTTAAGATTAGAAAACATGATTGCCATGAAAACCCTGTCATGCATGTCAGCCTTGACGTTTGTGCAGCAGGGATACGCTCGCAGTCTCTCTAGTTTAATTAACTTCACTTTATATCCACAAATAAACAGCAAAGGACCCAGTTATTCAGATATGTAAACAACGCATCACTCAAATGCACTTAAATGCACTCATTAAAGAGATGACATAAAGTTCTGAGGCCTGCAAGGAATTAATCAGCTTGTAATGATGCAGTGAGTGACAGATCTTTATATTTTTCATTGTATTATTGCAAATTTCTCCTGTATATTACACTCCTGTTCTATAACTTTTATCTTCTGTCTAAGGGTCATTTCCATGTAAACTGGAAAGGCATGTCTGGTTTAATATGATACCTGTCATCTATCGTGTTAATGGACTTTGTGTTGCATAGTCTCAGAGAAAGTATATATCGTTTTAGTAGACCGTCTAGACACATTACTTTCTCATAAACCACTGAGGTAGGTATGAGCCGTCACATGCCATGATATTTATGATGCACGTCCATATCTTCAAATGGTTCAAATGTGTTGTAGTTATCATCAGTTCATTCATGTTTATATTTATAAACTGATTACAATGTTTGTGTCACTACTAGTGACTACTTATATACATTTTGTTAGAACAATAAAATTTACAATAATACCATGTATTCCATATCAGTTCTATACATTTAATTTTTTATTTTATCTATTTTTTCTTTATATGTAAAGTTGCTTTAAAACAATGCGACATTTAAAAAGCGTAATATAAATAGATCTGAACTAAAAAAGGGGAATCATCTGCTATATTAAGGTGCACTGTGATTTATGATCTATTTAGGAACCATCAGCACTGTGTAAAATGATGAGAATCTATCAGAACTCCAGAACTGTGGGCTACTAACTCTTTGTGATAGTAGCCCACAGGAGAATCATAAACATAACATGTCTTCATCCTTAGACTCAGGTTCACTTTCTCTCCTGTTTCACAGAAACCTCATAAAGGAAAATTGAGTTTGGGTGTGGTGAATCTCTTAAGCTAAACCTTTACTGAGCCAAAATAACCTCAAGGGGTAACTGTTTACCTGTGTGCTCTGTAGTCTTAAGTAATTAGGCAGCTAATATTAACAGACATTATTAAATGCACACTAAGCCAAATATTTGCCTAATATATAAAACTGAATATATGAATGATCTTTTCAATGCTGCAATTCTTCTGCAAAATTGTAAATCAAATATCTGCACCTATGAAGTAATTAAAAATGTGACCCGTAGATTGACACCGAATACTAACTTTCTGTTTATCAGGCAGTTTTCTCGCTTATGATGTTGTCAGTAAAATGCCACGTTATGCACTGTTTTCAATGAATGTTACACAGGTTGTATTGGACTGCATTTAATTACATGCACGCCATGAACAACACAGATAATGTATAACCGTAATGAACACATTAGTCTCTAAAAGGGTTTCGAAAAGTCTTGAGTAAGCCTTTATGATTCATCGCTTGGATTTTGAGCATTATCTAGACGGTCCTACAGAGAGCCAGAGGCCCTATCTTTTGGTATCTTTAGAATTTATGTAATAATATATTGCTGCAATGAAAACCTCTATAAACTCACACAATATATTAAAAGAACAGGTTGTGATAGCTTGGGATTTATAACACTGCAATAAAAGTTTCTCAGTTACTGAAGTGTACAGTACAAGATACAGAGGAAACTGTAAATATTTGAAACCGGAGAGAATATTTAATTGCAGATAAGAAATAAAATGACTTCCTGAATTACAGACATTAAAGCTGACTTACTGTAACCTTAACACCCTGTCTACATCACACGCAACACGCCACAATGGCTTGAATTAGTCTACACTGGAAGCGTTAAAACTGAAATGTTCACTGACATGGACCAATCAGCTGCAAGCCCGATGAAGTCTCGATGTTTAGCAACAGTAAAATGGGTCAATAGCTATGTGCATCTAATTTTATTTCAAATGGAAATATATTGGTATAAAATGTGACTTATTATTATGATGTTTCTATTTGTACAACTGCATGCGCATATGATTAGAAACAAAAGACCAAAGATCAAAAACATCTTCAGAAGATCTTTAATGTAACAGTTAGAAGATTTTTTAATATATAACAAATAAAAAAGGCCTAAAATTCACACACACACACACACACGGTATTTGTAATTAAAATCAATTTAATTTCAGACGAACCAGTCAACCAAATAAAGTGGTTGGAGTAGCTCTTTAACATGTGACAATAAAAAAAGGCAGCACAAGCAACAGGGCCATGCTAACCAGCCAGTCCTTGAGCCCTTGGCCCCTGCTCACTTGAGTAAATCACTAAGCAGAACAGCTCTCATGGTCACTGATCAGCGGCCTTGTAAAGAGAACCACATGTATGATACTAACTTTACCTCTTTCAACTGGACCAGAACTCTATTGTGTCTAAATAGTGTATTATTCAGAGAAAGGAACAACCTGCCTTCACATGATGTTAATTAAATTAATTAGGTGGCCATTTTGTCAAAGTTAAAGATTAAAAATGTGAAGTGAATTATGCTGCAGCTAGGAGACCTAGTTTTGTCACTGTACTGTACACCGAATACAATATACTCTGAAACCCCAAAATATTGGGATGTAAGATTTATATTTTGAAGGAACATAAAGCAGATGACATTGCAGTACTTGCAGTACATGCAGACAAGGGATCTCAAAATACTACATATACAAACAGGAACTTAATTTTTTTAGGTGTACCACTGTCAGTCAAGATAAGAGACTTCAGATCTTTGCTGATTGGCTTATACAAACCCTCAGTTTAAATGGGCATGACACTTCTGATAAGAAATGTTCCTGTGATATCACCTCACAAAATAAAACACTCAACATATAGCATTCTCTTCTCACACCTGCTGTAAATGTCTGGGGAAACAGTATGTCAGGGTTGACAGGTATAAATAATGCCTCATACAATGTGTGAGAACTTATGAGGGAAGGTGTTACACCTGCTGTGTGGGGAACAAGACAGAGAGAACAGCCCTCCAGACACTGTCAATACACTATGTATCATAACTAAACTCCCATCAATTTTTCATAAGTCCCGAACACAGAGGTACAATGTTCAGGAAAACAAATGACAATATACATAAGTTATTCTTGTTTTGAGGGACAATCTTGTCTTAAATAATGCATGTTGTTCATTCTTTAAAAAACATAACAATCTGAACATTACAAAAGTTCAGTTTCATATATAAAGTGTGAACTGTTACTTAGAAAAGTGTGAATAAAAGCGCAGATATTGATTCCACTGCAAATACTGAATCGTAATATGCAGGCTAAACCTCAGACTGCACACTGTCAAAATACAATATCTGAAAGCAACCACTGACAGAGTAAAGTGTAAATGTACAGATTGATTGGATAGTGCACTAAATGTATTGCACTTTAATGCCACTGAGACACTGGCAACACATGCAGCACTACCAGCCACGAGTCTACAATGCAATGGCCAGATGAATGCATGCTGTTGCCTTGACACGTGCAATTTTGACTTTGTCACATTGCACACAAATCTGATTTGGTTTTCAAATCTGATTTTTAGAACTGACCGTACACACTGTTATTTTGCAAGAAATGTTATTATTTTGCTCAGACAATGTAGTCAATACACACTAGTGTTCCTACTGAAGTGTTTCTTCTATTTCTGTGATGTCCACATTTGCTATTATACAACAGCACAGGTGCAGAGACCCGCTGAAACCACACAACACCTGTCATGTGGCACTGAGGGCGGAATGCCTCAAATGTGTGACAGTCAGGGTCAGGTCACTCGCAAATTTGACCTAGCATCTCAGTATCATCTCTGGAATCGCTGAAATTGAAGCGTGTGATTGATGGGGAGTTATGCTGCTTTTGGGTCCTCGGTGTGAATTCAGGAAGTGTGTCTAACAGCTGCCCATCAGAATTAATCAACAGTGTTTGTCTCCAGAAATAAGACTGAAATTAATCTTCAACATGGCCACTGAATGTGAACGTGAGAGTGAATTTGAATCAGATGAAGGACAGAGGGGTTAGTGTTGGTTTAGCAACCTTCCTGAGAGAGCTGGACGAGTGGCCACAGACTCTTGAGATACACACGTCGCACGTTTTTTGTAATGCAAACGAAAACCTAGTGAAAAGGTTCAACAGCCTCTTTAAAATGCCACTCAGTGCTCTCAGCTAGGCAGAAAAGAAAACATGATTTTAAAAAAAATCATGGTAGCATGTACCTTTAATCTTTCCCAACTAACAGGGAACCTTCTCAGAACGTTGGCTAACGTTCTCTAAAAGTTCACCCAACATTATCAAAGATATTTTAGCAGTAAGGTTAGTAGAATTTTTTAACATTATATATATCAAAATACTATTCCTTTTTATACAAAAATAGTATTTAAAAAGTTTAAATAACGTTCCTATAACCAAGCAATAAGAAACTGGATGTTTTTAATATTTCTAGAACTTTCAGAATAACATCTTTAATGTTTTTGTTACCTGATGGAAACATTAGGGAAACTTTTGTTAGCTGAGTTGTCATTAAATAGCAAAACAAATGCAATTATTAAAATCAATAATGTGTTAAAAGAAAACAAAATATAAGCAGACAAAAGAGAAACTAAAAATGGGCATGAATTAAAAATAACTTTGTTGTTGAATTGCTGTATTTGTCTGTCACTTGTTCTGTCTTCGTGGCCCACCGCTCAACAAAAAACACTGAAACTGGGCATAAAGAATCTGCTGACCACCAAGAACCAGTGATCGGCACCACTGGGTGCAAAACAACGAGGAGCTTTTCCACATGGCTGTTTCTTAACAGGGGACACTCAGAGCTGGCCTTGTTTTTCAGCTGCCATTGAGGACAGTATTGTACACATGGGTCTTGTATGAGTCAGCAGCTCCCAACTCTTATGACTCAAATCAGGTGCCATGAGGATTTATTTCAGAAAGTGAGTGTGAGACAGAAAACGTAAGAGAGAGAGAGAAAGCATTTCATGATCTGGGACAAAGCCCGGCTCTGCTGTTTATTTCATTAGACTCCATTAAGAGTTCATGAGGCCAGTAAGATGGGCTAACAAAACAATGCCAGACTTAATTTAGAAAATGACTGAATCCATCTGAGGTCATCTGATGGAACCATCTACAACCAGATCCTCATCCAGACTCAAGCAAATGTCTGGAGACACCTGCATAATCAGATCCTTACTCTTCATGTACAAAACAGCCCAGCGAAAGCAAATAAAATCTTCTTTGTTTGTACAGGATGGGGAAGGTTTTGTGTTTAATGGTTAATGCATCAAACTTTGTCTTGTTTATACTTTTGTCTGACTTGATTCTCGCAAGAAGCCATCACCACTGAAACCTTAAACAGTAAGTTGCACCGAATGAATAAATTGTAAATGTCTTCATTGCCAAACACACAGAGGGTTTAACCCAAATGTAAGGATTTAGCCTGAAGCAGTGACCTCATCTTGAGGTCTGGCGGAAAAACAATTTACAGGGGAAAATTAAAAAACAATCAATACAGATCATTTCCTGCCATCATGCCATCAACAACATCACTAGAAAAAGTCTGACCAGTGAAACAAACTCTACAAGCTGCCCATTCAAATACTTCAGCTTTTTCATATAATTGCTATTTTCAGTCACAGAATTAGTCATTAAAGTGATGAAATAGCCAAATATGGAAGTATGGAAAATATGTAGTGATTACAAAAAAATGTATTAACATCAAAACCAAAAAGTAGTTACCCCTTTGACTAGAGCGCTTAACCAACCTCATGAGGTGCTAAGACAGTAGAACAAGCTGAAGAAGTCTCCATATATGCTGGACACTTACTTTCATGCTGTATTTCTTTCATTATTTGGCCCAATTTTAAGCACAAGCCTTTCCATCCAAACTGATTTACAATCAATAAAAACATAAATTCAGGTAAGTGTGTGCAAACTTTTGACTGGCAGGGTATCTACCCAATAACAGGGAACGTTCTCAGAACAATGGTTAACATTCTCTAAAAGTCCTTTCTAAGGTCTTTCAAAGTTTAATAATGTTACAATAACGTTATTAGAACATTATTAGAATGCTAATAAAACATTATATAATAGAATATAAAACACTATAATTATTATATATTATACATATTATAACATACATACGATTTTGTTGACTAATAGAAACATTAGGAAAACGTTCTTACAACCTAAAATTGTTAGCTTGGTATTTAAGGAGTCTTGATGGGAGAGTTTAAGTGTTCTTCAGCACTCCTGTGCTGGACACAGAAAGCAGCTCAGCTCAGCTGGACACAGAAAACACTCGTCCTTGAACTCAAATGTGTCAGCCTCACACCTGTTGAGCGAACAGACAGAAGAATCTCACCGGAGTCTGTCGGAATTCAATCCAACAGACATTTCTGTTCCGATTCCCATGTGAAGCCACAGATCATTTAAAAAAGGCTTAATCGAATCCTCCAGGCCTGACTGAGAGTGTAAACAGCTTGTGATTGTGTTAAACTCCCCGGCTGGTTCACAAACAGACACTTTCTGCCTGGATGTGTTTCTGTTTCAGTCAATTGCAGTGTTTAATTCAATTTAAACTCAATTACCCTCTCCACTATAATGTATTTAATAATCGGTTTCCCTTGCAGGAAAACTGTTCACCAGAGCTGTACTAATGCATTACATTGTGACACCATCAATCTTCTATACAATGAGAGATTGAATGAAGTCTGTATGGTTTAGCTTTTACGATGCATTAGCATTCAAAACGTGCTGTTATGATATCGCTCTAACCAAACCCTTTAACCACAGAGACGGCTAGGCATATAAATCACACTTCACAGCACATAATCACAAAGATCGTCGCTGAAAGTGATGGTGAAATGTTTTGGTAAACAGCTCTTACCCTCCATATGCTCCAAAAGTGAAACTCCTCTTTCTCTGCGGCATCGTGGCTAATGGACAGGAGCTCAGTGTAAGACAGAAGCAGAGAGGGAACTCTACAGAGACACAGTCAGCTGAGTCTGTCTCCCTGGACCGAATGTGTGTGTGTGTTTTCATATGTGTGTAACTGTACACATCTAGCACGCTGTCCTTTCTTTCCACTCCCCTGACTCTCTCTCACTCTCTCGCTCTCTCTCTCACATACACCCCCTTTGCAAATACGGGGGGAGCTTGTTCTGTCCACTTTCAGTGACCCTGGTAACCAGTGGGTCTCCACTTCTCATTCATATCCTTTAGTGTTATTGTAAACTGAGCAACATGGAGCAGCACCTAATGTACTCATAATGTCCTTTACAATGCTCTTTAAAAGCCTGTAAATGAGACGTTTAACGAACAGATGTCTGCTACGGGAATAACATTCACACCTGTAATTAAGACAGGACTGATAAAAACTTAACCCTCATGTACTGTTTGGGGTCTGGAAGAAAAAATACGTCCAAAACTCAAAAACCTATTTACGTAGCAGGTGGATGGACTATGACTCTAACCTTCTAAATTTTAATGTTCATCCATAAAATAGTTATTTGGTCAATCTCAACAGAACATGAAAATTAAAAACTAAATCCCATTTAGACACTGGAATAAAAAAAACGATTAAACTGCAACCATTAAGCAAACAAAAATGTCATTTAATTGCTTTAAGGGATCATGTCTCTCTTAAAAACAGCTGCTCAAACAAAAACGGTTGTCAACTGTTGACGCAGTGCTGCGTTCATTTTTCAAAGTCGTTTAAATGTTTACCTAATTCACATACCTACTCAGTCATGAGCATGTATAATAAATGAGTCTTGGGTACAGTCAAAGGTGAAGTGTATCTGTAGGTCAGTCATTAAGTGACTTGCACAAAAGGTCTTGTAGGACCAATGAAGTCCAGCCTCCCTGATAAGTGATTGCTAAAGGTCCAGAACACAGTGGTTCTGCCTCATGGTTAAGCTTCAGCTCTTATCTGGTTTAAAGCAGTTTAGCCTCTTCTTCAGCTTTAGCTGGTGCATGTTTTTCTCTTGTTATCAGTAATGGATGACACACAGGCTTCTAGAAGAACACGAGAACCGAGATCTTCTCATAGATAGTCATTCCTATCAACCTTATCGTCCCTGACGTGCTGCTTTCAGACCCAGACGGTCGGACACATCCAGCCAGGGGCTGAAACCATGCTGACAAGAGCTTTAAACAGCTGACTCACGGGTGAAATCCAGGGTTACGACAGCATGCCCAATAAAATGGCTACTTGGCATTTTTCCATTGATACAAATGATCCCTAAGGCAAAACTAAAGGCAACAACATCCAGGGTAAAAAATAAATGGCTTTTCAGACAAGTGAACTGTGACAATAATCAATCATGCTGTAAAACGTTTACTCTCTCTCTAACATTAATTTAAAGAGTAGGGTGGGCAATTTTGGGATGGCTAGCATAAGATCCTACCCTCTCGTCAGAGAGATCTCCAAAGCCATGCCTCCTCCAATAGTGCGTGAAGGTATGTGAATACAGAGTTTGACAGGCAAATAAGACATCCTATCATTGAATTTGGATCGAATGCAACAAATGCAACATTTTATGGCCCTGTGCCTTCCACAGAAGATATATAAATATATGAATATATTTATACAACTTTATGTAGTGGTTCCTATCAAAATGTGAAGAGGCTTTTCAAACAGCATAACCAAAAATGTTTCTGGAAAAGATCACATAACCTGAATTGCATTACTTTTTTTTATATCTTTTTCAATATTTCAAACCCTAACCCTTATGCAAAAATGGTTTATAGTCCAGAGTTAGGGTTCTGTATAAAGTCTGTATAAATTAATTACAATCTAGCCCTAATAGTGGTTCACACAATCATGTAAATTAGATTTAATGGTAATTTAGTTTGCAGTAGTTTTCAATATCCCATCCCTGATGACCATTTATATTTCAAGGCCATTATCAATGGATATAACCAAAGTCCTTGAAGTATTAAAATCTACCATGAGAGGGGTTTGGCTGTCTGACTGGCCAACCAATTAAATTGGATTTACATGCTAAAAAAGCCCTACCACAACCTGATGTATTATTGTGATATATTGTTAATCTGCCTGCGGAGTGGACAGGCTATTCTCATTGACTCTAAGGGCTGCTCAGTGGCAAGACATTTACTCTTCGGAAATAAACTGCCAGACAGACACTGATTAATCAAGAGCACTCTGTTTGTGTAGCTTTTATTTCTTCAGGTTCAGACCACCACTGTTCATCATTTCAAGGTTCTAGACGTATCCAGATGCTCCACAGAGAATGCTTGTTGTTTCAAGGACAAATGACAGCCATATCAGTCACATCTCAAACAAATAAAAATGACGGGTCCCATTCACAAGCCAATAAACCCTCATGTCCTTTACAACACCTGAGCAAATGGGATTTTCAAAAGTGAGGCCAAGCAAGTGATATCCCAGCTTACAATTTTAGGTTGTGAGAATGCTTCCTTTGAATTTGCATTAAGCGGAAAAAAAAATATTTCTAACATTCTGTAACGTTTTGAAAACATTTTACTAACTACTTTAGAATAACAGATAAAGAATAAAGAATCATTTGATATATATGATAAATAACATTTAAATAATTCTACTGTTGCTGCAAGAACGTAAAAACTTCTACAAATGCAAGATAGCTTTGAGAAAACGTTCAGAAAATGTTAGCCAATGTTCTGGGAATATATTATCTGGCATGGGATTTGAATGCTAATACAGTGAAAAATGAGTGTCAAAATTCACAGCGTGCAGTCAAAGCCAAATAGAGAGACTTTAAAAGTACATCTGCATCAAAGATTGCCTTCAGCTAAAATTAAAACAGAGTAGACAGTGGTTTAGTTGTTTATGAGTTGTTGAAACACTTGGGCTTGCTGGCCTGGATCCTTTCAGACGAGGGAGTTTAATTACACCATAACATTTACTCTGTCTAATGATAAACACCTTGCTTATGCCCACAGCATATGAAAGAGGTCTGACTAAGGAAAACATCTAAACATGCAAAGCTTGCTACAAATGAAATGGAAGGAGGGGAGGGGTTTAAAGGGTAATTATGCTAAAAATGTGAAGGAAATAATCCACAGTTTATTTTCATATGCATTTTCTTTTTTTATCAAACTGCAACATTACGTGCAAGAAATGTTAAAACAGACATTTCCTCTAATGCTTTATTAATAAAACCTAGGTTTTAAAGATAAAAAAATCAAACAAAAGTACTTTTCACAGGCAGTCACACGCCTGTGATGTTTAAAGAGGCTCGAGTGTGGCTGTCTGACTGGAAGGTGTTTAGAACGGTCCACATGAACCCATGTCCCAGGGAGGCAAGCAGTCATAGCCTCCTGCACACTGAGGTCTTTCACTGGAGCTCAGTACAGTACTGCAGTCTTAACTTCACAGCAGACATCTACAGAAAGAAGCAGTTGTTCAAGGATGGCTATGTTTACCTGGACACTTAAGTCTAAGTCTAGAATATATCAAATACATTTAAATGAAAATACCTATTAAGATAAATGAATGTATCCTCTTTTTCTCTCTAATGATGCCTCTGTTCTATGCTGGAAACAAAAGGCTGCTTCCCACTCTACAAACTGATACAGTCTACAGTCTGTAAATGACTACAAGAAAGCAGTAGGATTATATAACGTCAATATATAATGTTACACTTTCCAAAACAAATTCACTGCAGTGCATTAATAGAAGACCATCGCGTTCGCTTTCACAGCAGACACAAGATTTCTCTCTCGCAGGAAACTGGATTAATGGCCTGACTCAGTGACAGTTTATGAGCGTCTTTTGTGCCCATTGATCTCATGGTCCAGAGAGAAGATCTATTGTAACAATAACAGATGATCTGTGTAATGTCTTTTTTAGCCAGCTTGATTATACCTACAGATACAGGAAGAAGTACAAATAGAACACATTTTTCATACGCTTCATATATCGATATATCAAAGTGTATATACACATTGGAGGAAGTGTTGTTGAACAGCCTGTTCAAGGAAACACTGGCGCCTACTGGTAGACAATAATACTGCAACAGGAAGAGGCAGAGAGTCATTTTGAAACAGAAATCGAACACTCCATTGGGCTGTGTCTTTGTGCTCTACTGGCCCACACTGTATGCGACTGGCAGATGACTTTGTGAGCCCAGACTGTGGGGCTTTATTTATGTTCAGAAACAACCCACAGATGTTCATTTATTATTGAGCCGTGGAATAATCATCTTCACACACTTCAGTGCAGATCTAACAGCTAGCCGATTTACCAATCTAAGCTTGTATCTCTAAAATATCCCAGGTAACAAATTTAAGGTTGTAAAAACATTTCCCAAATGTTTGCATTTAACAAAAATGTTTAATATCATATTTTGAATGTTTTAGGAGTGTTCAAAACATCCAGATTGTTAGACGCTGTATTAAGATTATTGCTTGGTTATTCAGTGTTATTCAAACATTTTAAAACATTCCACTAATTATATAAGAATACTTGTTGATATGTATGATATATAAAGTTAAAAAAACATTCTAATAACATTACTGAAATACAGTTCAGAACCTTGGACAGCATTAGTCAAACCAAAATGCTGCATTATGCATGTATTTCACAAAGCACAAAATAAATGACACCAGAAAGCTACATGTCAAGCTATATACATCAAAAAGGTAAATTAACCTTGAAACTTTGTATCTGCATCAAGTTACACCAACAAAATTCCCCAAATGTTGTTATAACTTGCCCAGCAGAGTGAATAAACAATTTCTTACTGAACAACGTTGCTGATTTGTTTAGCATTTGTCAGCTCCCAGCATGCACTGCAGTATGAATAAATCATGCAGTTACAGTTATAGAATCATTTTCCTAAAATTGTTTTTGTCATCACTGTAAGTTATTTGTTGTTCTCATCCACTGTAACAGATTTTAGAAAACGAGTTTGTGTAAGATGGATACAGCAACTCCCTGCAGCTGTATATGTATGTCTTTATGATAACCTGCTGTTCCTGCATTTCCAAATTGACATTATCACATATTTAAATAGCAGGGTGATATCAGGGAAACCTCTAAAACAGCATCTTTCCTACTTAGTGAAGCAATTCATGTCCAGTATCTCATCAATATATCCAACATAAGGCCAAAGAGGAACTGTATGCATCCGAGCAGAGCTGAATTACTTTCTTATCTGTACGATGCAGCAATAGACCTTCCACACTTCCAGAGAAAGCCTATAAAACTCATCATATCGTTGCACATTCATTCAGAACACATTGTACAAACTCACACTTCCAGTGACTGCACAAATGCGCTATACTGTCGTATGAAGATAGAAGGCCTTCTAGATGGAGCTATGTGAACTTTAAGCCTTAGTTAAATTTCTTACTGTGTTTGCAAGTACAACAGGAAGTTTGAGCAGGAAATATTATATATATATAAAAGCTGCCATAACATTTTTGGATTAAAAATGAACAACAATAAGTTATTGAGTAAGTACCTGACATATCCATGTTCAACAATGTTCCTTAACTCACCCTGATTTGCAAAGGTTATAATAATCAATTTCCCGGGAAATGTCAGATTATCTTCATTTGACCTCAACGTATGTAAAGTAATTTGCGATTTAATGTTTCAAACAGAGATGGCAGTAGAGGGGTGAAAGTTACAGATTGCAGTTTTCAATAGCCATAAGCCAGGCAGGTGATATATGGATATAAATGGAGTCTGCTTTCCTAACCAACAGATGTTTTCCCCAAATGTTTTCCAGTGCATCTGACCTACTCTTCAGAAATGAGACTCAAGGCATTTCTGTGTCAGGATGAGAGTAGGGTGGGTAAACATGAAAGAGGATTCTAATCTAAAAAATTAAGAAAAATCTTATCAGACTCTAAAACACCATCTGCAAAACATCACAGCACAGCACATCTTTACTAACAAAAACATGAGCATAATATCCTCATGTATAAAACTCCAAGTAGTTTTCCTCATTGAGAAAACTATTCCTCTTATCTTTTTAACAGTCTGGAAGCGTATCCCAGCATGCTCTGTTTGTTTATTTGTATTCTCTGTGCTCCGCTTTGTGAAAGATCATTAAACTCCACTAGCTTTTGAAATGCGTATGAACTGAGCAAAGAAAGACAGGAAATAAATCTGCAGGGAGAAAGGGAGAGTCCATAGAAGGATCCACACATGGGGAAGGAGAAAGTGAGTATGCAGGGAGCAGGGAGGAGAAGACATCATGCTTGAATGTCCATCATTGCTGCCTGGCGGTGATGCCTGCCAGTAGGCTTTGGCTCTCGTCTAAGTGTCATCTTAATGAATTGCTCACCAAAAGCAGGATTTCCAACTCAGCAAGAAGACAGGTTTTAACTGGGGGCTATCTGTCAACTGCAGACAGTCTCTGTCCATCCTGTTTTCAGTCAGGACATCACTCTCTGAAGGCTATCCGCTTTTCCCAGCTTTACCTTCTCTCCCTAGGAACCTTTCCAAAATTACTTGACAAAATTACTCTCAGTAATCTGAAGGACTTAGTTCTTCTGTTGACACGTATCCGTGCCACCTGTTCATCTTATGATCTGTCCTGTCTGTGCTATTAGAGGACATCAGTATAATTCTGCTTCTTGTAGACCTTCATAAATATAATTGTGGCTAAATGTCAGGTTCTTTATCTTGCAGATATACTGGCCATTGTGTAAATGTAACTGGTCAATAAAGGCATTCTTTAGTCCAATAATTTTCTATAGTCACTACTAAACTGTATATTACATTTTCATTTTTGACAACTAGTCTCTTACACTGTGCTAGATCCTGTTTCTTATTGCACTTCACTGTCTTGTCACATAAATAATTCTCAAATCAATAATATCCAATTAATATCAATTAACTTGTTTGTTAAGTAGCCATGTAATAAATGAGACTTAAGTCGACCATTATACACAACCTTATAAACATCTAAACTGACACTTAATGTTCTGTGTGCTTTTGTGACAATTTTACAAATCAGTAAAGATTACATCACCACTGAACAAGTGGATCCTACAATCACTGCAGAAAATAGTGTGAGGTTTTCCCACAATCCTTTGCATATTTCAACAGGCATCCTGCAGCCAGCAAACACATTCAATTAATGAAGACTCTATTTTTAACCTTTAGTCAACAATGAAGACCAACCCACAGAGTGCTTTGCTGGCAGTAAGATGGGCCATTTAATTTCTTACAATGCCAGTCATCTACAGAACACAAGCTGTTTGTTTTCCAGCACGCAAAGTGAAACTACAGTAGAGCCAAACTAGATCTTGCACTTGAAGAGTCAAGTATCCATCCCTTTAGGCTGAAAATGCTAATGCCTCAACAACTTTTCCTTCAGTGGTTTAAATCCCCAGTTCTTTATCAAATACTTTCATTTCAACAGAGCTCATTTTAAAAAAAATCACAACACTGAGCAGTCACACCAAACAGCCTGAAAAACAATCACTCTTTAATCAGATACCTTAACTAAAACTAGACAGAGATTTGGAAACAATACCTGGAGCCTGAAATGCTGGAGTCTGTCCCAGACTATTGATATGAAAACGAAATATATTCAACATTAAATACTATCAAACTTGACAGTGGGTAATCACATCTGCTCTCTGAATGCTGCAGACAGAAATTACATGAATGCCAGCTTCATTTTTCAGCTCCTTTCCAGAGAAAAATTAAGCAAAAAAGGCATAGCTTACGCTAATGGCATTACAGTGGGAATCTGCAAAGAGCCAAGCTGCTAACTGAGATTGGCAGCACGTCACTGCTAGAATTCATGAATACAGATGAAGATGCTTGTAATCACACACTTCATAATCAAGAACGTAATAGACGTGCTCTATTAGATTGTGTTGGTATGCAAATCAAAACAGTCAATGACTTCGGTGGATTTTGTCAGAGTTTCTCATCAAACTTTTTACAGTAGCGCTAGTTCTCACAGAAGTAAAAATGTGCAAATAAAATTCATCACATTTCTCTGTGTAGAATAAGGGCACCTCACTATAATCATTTTTAATAGTGCTGAAAATACAATTTTTGTGAGCTAAGGGTGACTCTAAATAATATATCTTAGTAACAAGTATTTAATATCATCAAGGTCCCTATACCTTCAGATTCAAAGACACTCACTTGCATTAATCTAAATGACAGCATGGAGACAAGATCAGGCTGCTGTATTTCCCTCGAAGCTTAAATGACCTGCTGTGATATAAAGCTTCTATTACAAACACTTCCTCAAAATCAATTCTTCATCAACACACAGCAAGTTCATCTGTCACTCATCAGCCATTTCCTGTTCGCTCTAGAGGAAGCAGAGAAGTAGTGGTTAGTTTATATTTCAGCTTTAATTTATTGTTTGACCTCTTTACAGGCAAAGTAAAACTTTGTAAACTGTGATACTTAAAATGTTAAACATTAAAATGTTTTGTGATAAATTACTATTGGAAACAAGGGTGTGTGCACCCTAGACAATATGTAATTTCTAAATTTTCTATGGAATATTTCACCTCACATCAAATTAAAATTTTAGGATTTGCAAAAGCAGGATAACATTTATGACATAATTATTAGTTTTTTGTGGGTTGTCGTTTTCTTATTTTTTGGCCTTTATATCTTTATTATATAAGAAAGAGATGACAGGAAACCATATGGGGTGAACGAGAGGGGAACAGGAGTCAAGACACAGGAAGGCAACATGAGGTGGCACTCAAAGTCACCCAAATTGTCATACACTTCTGTTCAAAATACCAATTCATGATTAAAAGGGCATCAAATTGAGGATTTAAAATGGCTCAAAACTGGCAACAGTGCTTAATGCACATCAAGCAATACTAAGTCACAAAGTAATTATGAATATATTTTAAGCTCTTTTAAGCAGCTAAAACATTTAACTAATGGCATCTAAATTAGGTCTTTTATCAGGAATTGATTTATGGACCCCAGTACAGATGTTAAGCACCTAACAAGCTAGTCAAGTCATATGAACACAAAAAGCCCATTTATCAGAGAGAGAGAGAGAGAGAGAGAGAGAGAGAGAGAGAGAGAGAGCATTCTAGGAGAACACAATTAATCATTGTGATGCAGAGCTACTGTACAGAAATATGGCCTAAAAATATGGACAACCACGCTAAACAACAGCCCTGCCAGTCATCTGCACAACAAAGAGTGCGTCAGTTTTTCAAAGCAAAAGTGACCATGGCTCCAACCTCACTGTAGTAGAATTTATTCACCACATAATTACAAGAGGCAGCATGCTGAATTAACTCTGGGACCTCTTGAATAATAACAAAGAGCAGGTTAAGGCTGTGTGTGCACTGTTATTAAATTCAAAAGAGGCCCTTTCAGGTTCCAGCCTACCTCTTTAGGTTCCTCTAGAGAAATCCAGCAGCCAATTAGTTTCAGCCCTGAGGCAACTTGACGCATCTCAGCCAGGATCCAGGGTGACAGAAAGGCTCCTGCTTACAGTTCGAATCAGAGTCAGTGATGATGAAGAGCCGCCCCTCTGAGAAATCATACCTCACCTACAGCAGCACTTTCATCCGGCTGTCTCAACAGAACCCTTGAATCTGAGGAAAGTCTCGTCTCTGTAGATGAGCATGATGAGGTGAAGAGCACAGCAGATGGGCCTTTATCTGATGACACGCTGGAGTAGAACACAACACTGATGAATGGTCGAGGGAGATGCAACATCTCGTCTCGGGAAAATATGCCATTTTCAGATCCATGGGACAAAGAAAAAATGTGATTTAATGCTTATGATGACAAAAACATATTTTATGGAGTATGCATAAATGGATAAATTCTTTTCCATTTAAAAAAGTTTTGTTTTGCCAATTATAAAGTAAGCAACTTTGTTTTAATTTTCCAATAAAAATATATTTAAAGCCATTTTTTAGTGCATGTGTACAGATATAAGAGCAACTTGGCAATAATCCCTGAAAACAGCTTTGCCTTAAAGGGACGGTTAACAAAATATGAAAATTCTGTCTTATTCTTAATCTTGAAAATTCTTAATCTTATTTACTCACCCTCAGGTCATTCCAACCCAATGTTCTACCAGTGTTCATAAACAAAAACAAACACAGACTTGAAATATACAAAGGGAAATGCTGAAGATTCAACTAGAGTCCATCCAAATGTCTATTCATTTTATTTCTTTCAATATAAAGAGACAAGGACAGGCACAAACTTACAATGAGAAGATATACAGAGCATATTATCGGATAGATAGAAGGACATCAAAGTTGTTGAATGGAGTTCCAAAGTTAATAATAATCTTTCTAATAATTTAGTCTTTCATTCATGCATATTTCATGGGCAGAAAAAATTGCAACTTCAAACCACTGAGAATATCAGGAGCTTGTATGTGAGGCCGACCCCTGAATGACAATTCAGCTTTTGTTTAATTATACTGACATCATCACTGAAGATTTTAATTTATAATCTGTCCAATAAAGAACACCAAACCAAAGAGCTCAGTCCTTTCAAGACTACACAGCCAGACAGCACATCATGTGAGCTCTTCAGCACAGTGTCTAATTATTCTAACCTTAAAAAGAGACAAGTGATCGCAGCCTAACAGAGAATGGGTGCCAATAAGCTTTGGCCTTTACTAAAAGGTGTCCGATAACTTTGATAACTTTTAGCAACAAATCCATCTTTAAAAGGCCAGAGCAACATTTTCCTTCTCATCTCTGCTCAGCATATTAACTAAATCTTCTTTCCCATATCAGTGACAAGAAAGAAACCAGCAATGTGATCCTTTTCTATTAACCCCAGCATGAAAACAGCACAGTGTGGATGATGATGAACACAAATACTGTAAAATTGCTTTCCTACATTCAATTAACCCCACTGCCAACATGTCTTTAAAGTCTGTAATCTATACAGAACCCCCACTGCTGGTGAAAAACACAGAATGGACATGGTGATCATTTACTTTGTGGTTCAGCATGGAGTCCAGAGGCCAGCAAATCAGTGGACACAACACAATCTACCCCCCAATGTTATCGTGGGATGGGAGAAAGCAGGATCAGATTACAAAAGGCTAGGTGTTCTTATCATACAAGTATGATCACACTCAGGCTCAGAGGACAGTTTGTTCAGGCCAACTAATGCATATTAAACAAAAGGAGGCAGGAGCAAGCTGAAATCACCAGTTCCAATCTGATTGGCTGGCTGCTGAGTCTGTCTGAGTGTGCAGGTTTATCAGCATGCCAGGAAACAAAGTTTTGTTTATGAGGTATCAAGCTGCTGCAATGAGCAGGTTTGATCACTAGCTGGGTTTGTGAAAGTCTGTGTGATGGCATCAAATCTTTCAACTATATACAGGACGAATTCACTAAACAGCTGTGCCAGTTTTGTATGCAGTATTTCTAAGCAAAACCTGTGTCTTATTAACTTAGCTCAAGTTATCCAGATTAACCAAGCAACGATTTGCATTACATATCACTCAGATGGTGTCTTCTTGCCTAAGTGGCCAGATTTTGGCCAAAATAAGAAGTAAACTAGACCAGACTTTATGCTGATAGCTCTCTGAGACCAGGCCACATCCAGAGGCAAATAAACAAAGCTGGCCACACACAGTGCAGTAGATACTGCCAGACACTTAATTCGACCACATCTAAAATGCTCTTCTCAAGAATCAAAACAACAGCAGCTTCATAACCAAACAGGCATTACACAGATCAAGAAATAATGTCTAAATTACTTTTCATGTCTGAGTCACTGGAAAATACAGGATCACATGAGGGGAAACTTTAGGCTGTCTGCTGACAAGCCACGTTGTTTAAGATTGTGTTGCTGCAAGGGCTGGATCACATTCATGACTGAGCTTAGGTTAAGGGACATGTACTATTTCATCACAAATAGTAAGTGAAGATGCGTCATCCATTTTAATTTGTATGTAAAATTTGCCGTACAAAGAGCATGGACATTATAAATTGTGCATGACAATCTATTCTAGTTGTCCACATTTAGCTGGAGTCTATTGATTCAGTTTGACATTCTGCTAGCTATGAATATCTGAGCGAGAGGCATTATGCTGAATATGCCAGAGACGTATTTTAAAATGTTAAGCAAATATTATTTCTGTCATGAGGGCATTTGGAGACCAGTAGGATCAAATCTACACAGAACCTAAGTGAAATTGCTTTTAATCCCAGATTTTGTCACTGTGAAATACGTGAATGTAACATAACAAACTGATTAGGAAGACTCAGAAAGTTCCATAAATAAATACATGAATATCTTTGAACTGTCACTGATACTCCTATCGCTCAGGAAGGAAAAGGTGAAAAGTCCAGGAAATAAAGTATTCTGCACCCATCTGGTTTGACTGCCTTGAGCATAGGAGTAGTACACTTGACCTGAGTAGGAAAACAAGTGTAGCATCTGCAAAACCAGCCAACCCCAAGGCTACAGCTAGATGATCAGAGCAAGAGATCAGGACATTTGCCCTCAATCCACTGCCTCCAATCAAACTTCTTCTCCACACAAAAACTGTGTGTGTGTGTGTGTGTCTTGCACATCCAGCAACCACACAAAACAAGATCTCTCCTCAGCAAGGGATTGGGTACATTATTCTGCCAATAGTCTGCCTCTTCCAAGGTTTATTCCATCTACGGTTCTTTCCCTGCTACTATCACTAATGGATGGCTCATGCTCGTGGCCTGCACATAAACTCAATTGAACTAAATCAATACTGAAGGATATTTTACTATGCCAGCCATGTAGGTACACCATGCAACTAATGTACACAAACATAAACAAGTAACATTGTGCACAATGTATGCTACATTTTGATATTCATGGAAAAGGAATACAACCCAAGGACCCACTAATTTTCCCTCATTCCTACTGCTGACATGGTTTTGGGAATGGAAAACATATTTAAGTTTTCCCCCATGAAATACCACTGACTGTGAAAGCAAGAGGCTGCTCTGATGTGTATGTAGTCAACGAAGTGAGAAGAATGTAACAGTATCAAACAAAGCAACTCACTAAGGTCCAAACACTTATAACTCGCTCTCCATATAGTAACATATAGTTCAATGGGACCAGTGTGTTTTAACTTTTTAGTGTCTACGGTGTGATATGCAACATATAATAAACATACGTCCCCTTAAGGAACTATTTCTGCTTCAGACCCCTTTTCTATGATTTCCTTTAAAACGATGCGTTGCTTATTCTGGCGCTCGTAGGGTTGCACGGTTTTGAAATTGGCTGGAAAAAAATAGTTTTACCTAAAGTAATGAGACGTGCTCTGCATGCAAGTGTTGAACCTAATGAAGACATTCTTCATCTGTCAACGATGGACGCATGTGCAGGTTTTATTTCAATACAGTTTTAGTTAAAAACCACACCACTACATTCCGCCTTGCGTTTGTACATGCAATTGAAACGTTCAAAGTGACCGAATCGGGAACCGAATGAGCTCGCCGGTTTAATCGATTCATTGCATATAACGGACTCAAACAAGCGACTCTTTTGCCACCAAACTTGGCTTGGCTAGGAAGCGTGACAGCTAAAATGTTGCTAGGGAAAATGTTGCTCAGGTTGGGAAAAAGCAATCTCTCTTCAGAGAAGCACTAATCTATAACAATTACTAGGCACTGCATAATTTTAAGTCCAGAAGCCCCATTAGGCAGAACTCGTTTACGTGTTTTCCAACGAGTTGCGACCACCGTGTGTTTGCTCGCTGAAATTTGGGCTGTGTCTCAAAACCAAGTGAGCAGTCTACATAAACAGCTTTGGGGATCACGGGCGCGTGCACGCTTAGGCATAGGCACGTTCTAAATCAATTCAGCACTACGTGCTTGTGATGGCCATAACATTGTATAGGTAGGCAGCAGCTGACGATAAAGGAAAACTGAGGATCTTGCGCACTTTTCAGTGAACACCTGATAGTTACAAACACATTCTTCCAAAAGAGTAGAAGCTCAAGACTTACATCTGCACGGTTTGCAGCACTAGGCAGCTTAACTCGCAGGTTTAAAAACACACGCATGCGAATACTGTGACAGAGACAGAAAACTGAACTTTGAATGAATATTGAATGAATTACATTTTCTGCTTATCTTATACAGATAACTGATGATACGGATAACGTGTGTGTGCTGTATGCTTTTTCTGACAACTATTTGACCATGTCTTTTAACTGCAGAATAAAAGAAGGATAATCTAAGATGCACGGTCATCTTACCTTATTCTGTCTTCTTTAGGCGCAGTTCTCTTATGTTTCGCCGTGTGAAGTCCAGGGATGCACCGTCGTTACAATACCTACACTGTGCACTAAACTAGACGATCTCCAAGCAATTCACACTTCTATTTATGCTCCACTACTAACACTGTCGGGGAATACCAGTGCAGTGAAAAGGTTTACTGATGTACTAAACAACACGAAACTCAACCTCTCATAAAGCTGTACTCCTCCTTAGATCGACGCGAGGAGTCTGAGACGTCTATATGTGATAGCCCTGACCCACTGAGATATAGGGCTGCTGTCAGAGTATTATTTTCTTAAGATAAGAGCAATGAAAGCAGTGCTGGAGACTTAATCTTCAATTCAGTATTCGAATGTGTTACTAGTCTAGTTTTGTACTTCTGATTATAATTTTTTTTTATTCTTGATAATATTACTTAATTGTATTATTATTATTATTAAAAGTTGCTTGGTGTGTTAAAATCAGTTTATGGTTTTGTCAGCTAAAAGCAATGCCAGGTCCAGGTGAGACCGAGTGCATCCATTAGACTAACTTACAATCCGTTAGTAATTCAATTCCCAACAGTCCCCTGTCTGACTGAAGAGTATTTTGCATTCTGAAAGCCCAACATACTTCCATTTTCCAAAATCCTTTTTGCAATTTTCGTAAGAGCATTTTCCTATACAACATAAAGTAGACAAGTCAGAAATTCATTCAAAACAAATTATACTCACAAATGTTTTCATGTGCAAGTCTCTCAGTAAAAATGGGCTTTCAATGTACTATGGTTTTTTTTTTGGGGGCATTACAAAGCTTAAAAAATACTGCACATCAAAATGTGACATGCATTTGCACTACACAGGGATTTTGTTTCAGCATCTGTTTTGAAAGATTTTTTTGACTCTCAAATGTAATCTATTTTATTCACATGCATAGAATTGCATCCTGGATTGCCCTTTTCATTTTAAATCCTTCTGTATGTTGTTGCTACATTTCCAGACCAAAGCTTTAACCACATGACATCAGTACTCCCACCGAATGTTTTAAATGTCAAAGTTGGTTTCGGGGGTTGCATTTCTTGCAATTTTGAGGTGAGGTATAAGTTGGAGAAATGACCTACTAAACCCCAAAACAACTTTAACATTTTGTTGAAAGACTAAGGGGTACCAACAAAAACAAAGAACAGAGAGACAAAGAGTTTGGGTAAGATTTTAAACTATAAGAATTAGATATGCTGACTTTCCCAAGAAAATGGCATCCTCTTCCAACTGTCTTTGCGGTAGCTTACTGTACTGTCTGCCAATTACAACTTTCAAAAACAACAGCTGCTCCTATTATTGAATCACGTTTCAAGATTCTAAGTTTATTTTTTCACAGAAACTTTCTTTTTTCATAAATATAAAGGTCTGTTCTAATAACAAAATTCACGTTTGAGAAAAGTTGTTAAGGATTCAGTTTAAAAGACACATCAACTTACCCTTGAAAAATAACCGTAGTCTAACAGGCTAGTTTCCCAGTCACATCAAATGTAATAAAAGATTAAGTTACTGTATATTTTAAGGTAGGGTAGGCACATTCTGCGGGGCTAGCAGTAGAAAGCTAGCTTTGAAAGCATAAGATCCTGCCCTCCCTTCAGTGGACCCTCTTCCAAAGCCTCGCCTCCTCCAGAAGTGTGCTTTGGTATACAAAAACATAGTCTGACAGGGAAGTAGGACATCCTATTATTGCATTCAGACTGAATGCAATGATTGGATGAACAATTTATGGTCCTGTGCCTTCCACAGAAGATATATATTATATATAATACTATATCAACCAGTATAACAAAAAAAATGAATGTTTGGAAAAGATCGCCTACTCTGCCTATAAGAAAGATTTACTTTCTTTTTTGGATATCAGTATGTCACAGATAAAGTCTTCCTGCCATGCAGAATCTGAATCCACAGCCTTGAAATATGACTGCTGTTTTGGGACACCCAAAGCAGCTGTTTCGAACAGCTTACACCCCAGTTCTGTACCCTGTAGAAACATATCCTAGAAATTCTGATGCCGTCCATTTCTATGTAAGGCCAAAGAATAACTCTTTGGTTTGACTGACTTAGCTCTATAGTTTTGTATTATGGAAATAGGAGAAATACCTTGACTATAATGGAAAAGAAAGAGGGGAGAGTGAGTATCTAGCAGTCCATTAAGATCACCCAGTTCATCACTGGGGCTGAGTCTGATCTGAGAATCCATTATGTAAAGAGAACTCTTAGCATGACCTTGATTCAGCCCCAGGCTCAGTTGGGAGACAGGTTGGGCTTTGGGGACACAGGTGGTATACAGATTAATTCAAATTTTGCCAAAGGCTACCTGTGGTATATTAAATCAAAAACCAGAAGGTCACTGCTAATGCGGCTGTGAGTTATTAAATACTTATGTAATAGTAAAAACATAATTGCACAATGTCTCTCCAGAGAACATATTTATTTAAAATTGCATTTGGTCAAAATATTACCTTGAGATATGTGCTGTAATAATCATCAACCTTTATTCTAAAAGGGTAAGCCACATTTCTCTTGCTAATAAACAACAGCAATTGGAAATCCAATTGAATGTGAATTAAAACAGAGGCATCATTTGTCTCTGAAAGTATTGCTGTCTAACAACTACAACTGTTAGTTGTAGTTTTCAGCCTTAAGGCAGCAGTCTTTCTTTCTATATCTCTTATTATTTCCCATGGTACATCATCCAGAGCTATTGACTCTGATGTTCTTCAGATTGGTTTTGGTTGCTGACATGATATGTTCACTGTATCATACAAGATCACATGTATGATATGACAACACATACTATTGTATTCATACATAGCTATATATTGAATCCTTGTTTAAGCATAAGTATGATATAACCCCTTTAATATTTTAATCAAGAATGGTTCATGGATTTTTTTGCGCCAAGCAAGTTATGCATTTATGATTCCTAAAACAAATCATTACAGCAGATGTGTCATGCATCTATTTTTATTTTTATTTTTCTTGAGAGGGTCATCAGTGGCAAGTCTGACTCACTTAGCGCTATAGGCAAGACGAGACATGACCATAAAGAACAAACAGTAGTTCTTACATGAGTGTAGGATGTGTCAATCAAGTTGTACAGTTCTGGGTTGTTTGCAAGGAGGTGCGAGTTCAAATCCTAACCTATAATTTTTGCAATAAAAAACAAGCAAAATTGCATCTTAATTTGCAACTGAATTTTATTTTGACAGTTTGAAATTCTCCTGGCTCTAAAATCAAAGTGGGTCTGAATGTGCGTGACGCTTCTTCACTGAATCAATATAACAGCTGCGCTCCACCCTCGTGTTTACGCACAACCGCGAGCAGTTGGTATCGTACAATGAAAATCATTGATTCCTTCATGTGTTTATCTCCATGCTAATCCCTTCACATCAGCCCTGTCTGAGATTCTGAGTCCAGCACACACATCAAAGACAACCCCTCAGGAGTGCTTTTCAACTAACAACAGAGAATGACCCAACCTTCCACACACAGGCCCTCCCCCAGTTCCTACAGTCGACTTGTAGAGAGAAAGTTAATCACACATCTCATACCCTGAACCGTCTTCTACATAGTCATTATCTCAGTCTTAATGAAATTCAGAGCTTCCTTCTTCCACAGGAAAGTGGAGGAGTACCAATGCATAGTGTTAAAGCTATTTGTCGCATAGCAGGGACTGGAGAACATGATACAAATTACTCTCATAATAGTTCCCAACCAGAGGGATGGAAAGTCACCTTCTGTTTTTTATTTTTTTACCAGTACCATGTAATTATTGGGAAATAATAACAGGGCCAATAGTGTCAAGAGAGGGTTTGTTTTTCCCCAACAAGTGCAAATGTGCCAGGTGCCAAATCTGTCTTTATTTGGCTCCTGAGGCATGAATAAAGAACTAAGGATTTTATTTTTACTTATTGCAGGCTGTTCTTAACATTTCTACTCTTGACATCATTCATCTTTAACCCAGATCTCCTTGAGAGGAAGAGGCTGGCCTATTTTAATGTATATTTGATGGAAAAGGCACTTTCAGTATGAATTGTTGATGCTAGGAATAAATGTAGTGAGTTCATTTAAACCAGAATTGTATTTTGTTATCAACGAAATGTATATTTATCTATTATTGGTATATTCAGCATACGTTTTTTCTTCTTATTGCTGTTTTTGTTCCTCCTTTATCAATTGTCTTTTTGATGTTGCCTGGTGTTTTTGCCATCTGTATGGCTTAGTCATACATAGCTTAATATTTTCGGATGTGATTCACTGTTGCTCTGTTGTTGATCTGCGCTGTTTTAGATATTAAAGGACATTCGGAATTTTGCCCGCTGGCATGTTTTGGAGCTGTGTTGTTCAATGCGCTGTTGTTCAGTGATTTTTGTTATGGGGTAAATCGGGAATAAAGTCACCCAGTGAATGACACAAACAGCTGGAGAGACAATGATCACAAACACAAGCAAATGAGCACGAATTCCATCTGCTGGAATTCAGTTAAAGGAGAACACACTGTTCACTCTCCGAGTTATAAATATTAAAACCAGCATCAAATATTTAAATGCGCAACCGCATGCACAAATTTATCTCTTGAATCTGGCATGGCTTCACATTTAAAGAATATATGAACAAAAGGCATCAGGTCAAGGGGAAGCAAATACAAACCATCTCTGAAATAACCACAAGCTTGTCTTAAACTACAAATAAATCTCTCAGTGAAATCAACTGATTTATATATGCGTCTCAGATATTTCTCCTGAGATAAAGACCCAGAACCCTCCCATACTGTATGTCTCCACTGTTGTTTCAGAAGATATCTCAACAATGTCACAAACTGAGCTCAGATTTGCCTGCAATCAAGTCTGCAATCAAAAGTCAGTATTATTAAAGCTTTAGATTTAAAAATGTATCATTAAATTGATTCAAAACCAGATCAATATAATAAACAATAGTTTAATAGCTCCATATCCAATACTCTTTTGTATTTCAGCAGTTCTTTTATTTGTATCTATTTCTACATTTATATTACATTTATGCATTTGGCAGACACTTTTATCCAAATCAACATACAGTGCATTCAACATATACATTTTCTGGGAATCAAATCCACAACCTTTGCATTGCTAACACAGTGCTCTACCAGCTGAGCTACATGAACATACAAGTCAGCAATTCTCCAATTTTTAATTCTCCAATAACAGTAAGTAACAGAGCTCAATCTGGCACTGGATGACGGGAAATCTAAAGTGATTCTGGGAAGGATGTTTGCACTAACATCAGCTACTTGTTCAGACTATCCATCATTCACCATCCGTATGCCTATTATTTAAACCAAGCATATAACCTGTACACTAATTAATATTGTCTTGATGAAATATTTATACAAAGCAACATATAGTTTACCAATGAATACATATTTCATTGCTTAATAATTTATATAGCAGTTTGGTCTGATTTATATTTAGTGATGCAACCTAAAGATACTTTAGGCAATATGAGTTCTCATGCTATAACTTCCATCAGATTTAAAAACTGTATTAGACAGCCAAAAAGCAAAGGTTGCTTCATTGCCTCTCTTTGCTAGGAAGAAAATGAAAGAGATTTAGTAGACACATAATATGCAATTCAGACCCTATCTTCTCTCTTGTGTTATTGAAGTCTGAGTCATAGGACAGATAGATCCAGTGAGAGGAGCACAAGGGGTGAACAGATCAGACCCTCATTAAAAGTATGATGGAACTGTAGCCGTACATCCACCTAAGGAGGAACAAATTTAATTAGTGGACTGTGAGGAGAAGTCATAACTCTCTTACTGGATTCATTATATACACAACACATTGTGTGGCCTAGTTCTGCCTCAAGGCATTGTCTTTACTTAAAGTAATTTAGAGATATTTCTGTTTGTTCCTCTTTTATCTTTAACAGGATTGAGAAAATATTTTCAGGCGCTATGAGAATGTAATGTGTTGAGAGTTTGTCTATGACTCTCTGATTTGAGGTGAAAATGAGAGCCAAAAATGAGAACACGAGCGGGAGAGAGTAAAGCAATTAATAATCTCTTCAGGAAGCAGTCTCTGCATGACTGCACATGCAAACTAATGGATTTCTTCCTATTTCTTTTTTATTTTGAAAGATCAGTTCAGATTACACACTCTATGTCAGCATTCCAGCTGCAGCATCTGCATTTTTATGATGAATCCAGTGAAGTTTATTTTTTTACATTTGTATTTACAAATGTACAAATTTGTACATTACAAGGAATGAACAGCACTACATGGCTACAGACATATTATCTGTCTCTCATCCTCATGATACATAGACATTGATTTTTATAAATATAAGTGTAAATGTTGTCACGTATTTATTAATGCCACTAAAGAGCTACACGATCACAGAAATTGACAATAGATATCCCATCAACACATATAACCTCCCCCATTCCTGCTGACAGTATGCTGTAATCTGTTGCACGGTGACACAATCACCCCAGATGATGCTGTCATAATGACAGTTATTACAGTTCTGCCTCTGTCCATTACGTTAAGAGCATTTTGCTGGAAATTGACAGGCTGGTCACTAAACTGACAAAATGTATCCATGTTTTTCATCAAAATGAATCACTACAAATGGATGACCTCACTTGTTGCTGAGGTGCTTTCTTTTATTGTGATTTCTGTGCATTAACACAATTATATGCTGATGCATAGATTCACATCAGTATGTGTCATATAGGGCTGTCATGTTTGTACTATGTGTCAGCAGCTAGCTAGACCTATAGAAGAGAAAAATACTGCCATCTATTGGTATTTGGTAAAACTTTTTATTAAGTGTATGTAAAGGTATATATTTCCGCAAAGGATTATTCTGAATATAGAATTTGACACAACTGAACCGAAACTGACACAACTGTCCTCTATTTTATTTGAGTATATTTCATTTTATTTCCAACTATGAACTGAATATTTAAAAAATATAATAACTCTCACAGCAATGGCATTTCTTGGCACATTTTTTGGATTTCTAATGCAATTTCTGTGAGAAACTGAACAAAACTCATCTTTTAGGAAGTTGAAAGAAGTTAAAATACTAAGCATATCCATAAAGATTTACTTTAGCAAAACTGAACTTATTTACAGTTTTCCTCTAGATAAATGTCTCTCATACACAAAAATACATACTTTTATATATAAAATGTAAAGATCAATTAGTAGCAGGTTTCATTTATAATGCCTAGTAATAAATGGAATAAATAAACATTGTGATATGTGAACAATTATTGCACTTTTGAAAAAATGAACAATATACTAAATTCTCATCATTGTGCAAACATCATCAACAGTATGCACAAAATCAAACCCATTAAGTATTTTGAATAGACCTAAAAATATCAAATGTATATATTATAATATAACAATTATATTAGTTGAGTTAATTTACTGGAGACCAATATAAGATTGGTCCTGTCTGAATAGATTAAATCTCAAACAGTATTTGACGCACTAATATAATTTTCTTAGTTAGTTAATCTTGACATAATCCTTGGTAAAGTCACAGTTCAAGTATCAATTAATACATAATCTGACACTGTCTCCAATATGAGGTTCTGACCTCATTATGACATACCAGTATTCACAAGAGTCTCATGTGTTGACTGGACAACAGAAAAGATTTCTTAGACTTGCTAGTGCAAATCACTGATATCCTTAGCTGAATTGTGCGAATTAAATCAAGTGATATAGAAGTACACAAATATAATATTTCATAATTCAATTACGCATGAACATGCAGAAAAGAAAAGTAAGCCATTATTGTATTACACAACTATTCACCATTTCAGAATGATAAAAACAAGACATTAAAAACTGAACGTTAACGTGAGAAAAACAGGAGTGCTACTGTATGACTTCCTGTGCTACTGGATGTCTGCCCTGTATCTGATCTCTACTGTATCTGAACTGAGACAGTGGGTATAATCAGAATGGAATACTAAAATACTGCCTACATACTGCCTATTACACTGTACAGTATATACTGTATACTGCATACTACTGAAAAGTATGTGAAAGAGTATGAAGTATGCAACAAGAAATGTTTCATCACATGACCTTGCTACATTGCATGTTTACATGCAGGTGTCCAGTTATGATGAGTTTGTGGTGATTAATACAAATTTGCATACAAAATACACATTTTGGGAGTCCAGTGGAATATAATGAAGATGAAGAATAGTGAAGACGATGGCTTAATATTGTTTCTAGTTCATTAATTAATTTGGACATCAAGTTGAGTGTAATGCACTGGAATACAGCAGTATGGACTGGTTGAATACTGCACATTTTGGCCAATGTAGTAAGTTATATGAATAAACCTGTACACAGTAAACATTGCATAACCTACTGCATTCCTAGTTGGAGTAATGTGGTAGCATGCCATTGTGAACATACCCTCTGATCTATAGCCAAGGACAGTCACTTGGTTAGTCTATAGTATTAATGTATATTCGTCATGTAGGGCTCAGAGCTGGGAGTCTGCTCCCAGTGTGTTCAGATCATCTCGGGCATATTTATCAGCCCCGGAACGAAAGCTTGCAGAGATCTCATCAAATGTCCGGCCCTTGGTCTCAGGGACTTTGAAGTAGGTGAAGACAAAGAAGGTGAGGAGAAGGACCGTGAAGATGATGAAAACATAGGGGCCGGTCAGATTCTATAAATGGGAGAGTGAGAAGACCAAATGAAAATCACCAATGACCAAAAATGTAAAAAAAATGAAATGATATAATAACATGTATCCATACCTCAACATACTGGAAGCACATTCCCACCAAGAAGTTGGCAAACCAGTTGGAGAAACCAGCAACGGCGATGGCAGATGGTCGGGGCCCTTGACTAAAGAGTTCTGCCACAATAAACCATGGGATGGGGCCTGGTCCGATCTCGAAGAATGCCACAAAACTGAAGATGGCTGCAATGCTCACATATGACATCCACTGCATTTGATTCTGGGAATAAAGCGAGTGTTAAATGCAAATACATATATATATATATATATATATATATATATATATATATATATATATATATATATATACAGTGTACACTCAAAAGAATAATGAAAATGTTGTACATTTATTTAAGCAAATACATACGATCAACGCCATAGCAACAGTCATGAGAACAGAAGACACGGCCATTCCCATCAGCCCAACGAGATGCAATGATCTTCGGCCAGCACGCTCCACTATAAAGAGCTAAAATACAGGGGGACACAAGCATTCCATTTATCAATCATCAGACTAACCACAACACATTTAAAACAGAGTGTAAATCTAAATTTTATAGTAAGTGCCAAAGGGGAGGACAAATTTGCTTTAACTTACTGACACAACTGTGAACGCTGTGTTTACAATTCCAGCACCAATGGTGGCATAGACAGGCTCAGACACTCCTGCCTTCTCAAATATACCAGTAGAGTAATAAAACACCTGAAAAACATTGGTATATTTTTTAATGTTAATAAGCAATAGAGTTTTATGGATGGATGGATGGATGGATGGATAAACAGGAAAACTCACAGCATTGATTCCAGAGAACTGCTGGGAGAGCTGCAGCATGATGGCAATGAAGATGGGCTGTCGGTACAGCGAGGAGCGGAACAGCTCTGGGATAGTGACTTTCTTCTCCCTCATCATCTGCCTGCTCTCATCCCTCATCTCCTGCATGTCTGCACCCACATCTTCAGTTCCACGTAGCTTCTTCAGCACTAGAAATGTTTGTTAAAATGAGTTAGTCAGACTAAAAGTAAATAACCACAACATCTTGCTGGAAGATATATCAACGCCCTATGGGTTGAGTCTTAAAAATGTAGAATGCAGCATGTTCAGTTGTGAATATGTAACCAGAGAGCCTGCAAAAATTAAAGTCCCACCTTTTAGTTAAAAGATCCAATCATCTCTTTTATATACTTTGTTTACTGTAGAATAAGCATCTGTTTATAAAAATACCTGTCTACAGAAATATAGTTGTTTAACTGATTTGTGCAACAGAAGCTATGATATAGTACCATTGATGATATAGATGATATAGTACCATTGATTTGAGATATTATTGCAGACTTAAATGTCATGAAACATAATCTTGACAAAGATTTTTGTCTTTCCCCATTCCAACATACAGGATCTGAACTACATAGTGTTTACATAATGACCTTAGAGGCCCTTGGTGGAACTCACCACTCTTGGCTTTGGCCTCCTCATTCTGGTTGATGAGGAGGTAGCGTGGGCTCTCAGGGCAGAAGGGCAGCAGGGCACACTGTACTACGGCTGGGATAAAAGTGAAGCCCAGCAGAAAGGGCCACAATGAGGAGTTCCCCATGATTTGTTTAATGCCAAAGATCTACAGAACAACACAATTGTTTCAATGAAGCACACACAAAACAAAGGTTGATTCCATCAAAACACTGACAAAGCCCTAATGACTGTTAAAGATCTTAAAAAAGAGAAAAAAAAGAACAATACAGTATGAATTCACCTGTGCCATAAGGATGCCAATAACAATGCCAAGCTGATGAAGAGTTCCCAGTGCCCCACGTAAAGAAGTTGGGGCAATTTCTCCCACATACATTGGCACAAAGCCTGTGGACAGGCCAGAGTAAAGACCCACAATGAAGCGTCCGATTATGAGCATTTCCCAAGATTCAGCCAGTTTGGAGAAGCCCATTAAAGCAGCAGCTATGAAGGCCAAAACATTCACAATGAGCATGGAATTCCTCCTGTTAAAGACCAAAGAGAAGAGAGTGTTGTTTGCTTTTCATGCATGTGTTTGAAAACTTATGGATGGATACAGTAGTTAGGTACCTGCCAAAGCGGTTTACGAACAGCCCCACTGAGAAGGAGCCAAAGATGCCGCCTACAGAGAAGATGGCCACTGATATGGACCAGAGTGTCGTCAGTGTGCCTACCGGTATGTACTCTGAATATCTGTTGTACCACGTCTCATTGTAGAAGCTCTCAATGATCTACGAGGAAAAACAAAATACTATAACTCTGTTATAGTATATATATATAACAGAGTATATATATAGTATAACAGAGTTATACTATAACTCTGTTAATATAATACTATATTTTTTAAAATACCTCTGAGAAGGTATTTTAAAAAATCATTATGGAGCATTTTTAGTTTATATTCAAATACCAAGGATGTTAAAGGAAAAAAATAAAGGAAACTACAGATTAAGAATAAGTTTGACTTAATTTAATCATCAAACATTTTGCTTGTTATTGTGACTGAACACTTTCTGTTTTAATAAATAAAGGATGAGCATTCATAATTTTCAAAACTCAATAGAGATCTTCACATTTAAATTTATTTTGGCATTTGTTACATAGACAGCAGTACATTTACATGTACAGCAACACACACAGTAAAACACACATTAAAATAACCCCAAAGAGACATAAAATAATAAAAAATAATTCTTATATCTATTATTAATGCTTGCACTGACTAATACTAATAATTATGAAACTTTACCTCAGCCTTTCCCTAAAAAGTGCTCACCAACAGCTACAATCTTAAGATGCACAGCAATAATGTCCTCACTGTCTCCCTGACCTTTGACCTTCTTTATCTCATTACACCAGTTGAACTTAAGGGGCATGAGTTCAGCTCTCTATATAGAACCGTTCCCACGTGAAGCATGTATGTTCTGCTGAAGTGAGTTATTAGTCAGGTGCTCTGCCTCTGCGTACTGTAGTGAATTATCATTATTACAGTAAATGCAACTGCTCATGAAATTAAGGAATTTAGTCATTGTTTCTCTTTAAAAACACTTTTCTCTGGGGCAAAAATATACAACTACTGATTCTTGAGTACTGAAACAAAATATTATATGAATTTGAAATAAATCAAGAAAGACTGATGTATTAAAGATTAATCAGTTTTAATTTATGTTTAGATATTTCACTTAGCATTTTAGCACGAAATGCTTTTTTCACTAAATGGTTTCAAAACTAATTTTCTGCTGATTTTTGAACTGTCACTTAATATTTCCTTGGTGCTGCTATCAATTAAAACCTACTTGAAATGAGGGATTTAGAAGAATAGCCAAGCTATCTTTATAATCTGATATATTGTTGTGGAACAGACAATAAAAGCACAATAACAAGCTTTAAAGTAAAAACTATTAAACTATTAGTACATACAATACTACATAGGACTGTTTTTTGCATGCCCTTTTATGCAATGGAATCAGACTGCTCTTCTGAAGAGTTCCTACCAGTAAGTGCTTGTCTATAATTAGCACTTCACATGTGAATCAGCATGCTGCATCTTAACGGGCTATACTAGGAAAAGGATTTGTATCAATTAACAGCTAATCCTATATCAGCTGTATTACATAATACACATCAACATTACATTGAAAACAACACTATAGTGAAAAATATATCCAATATCTACCCTCTGTAAGACTAATGCTTCACCCCATTCTATGGTTTTGTTAAGGTCTTTATTTATCTAATTATTATCTAACATCTAATATTATTTAACATAAAGAAAATCACAAAGTTGTTTTGCTGAGAATTACATGTGAAATCTTCAAATAATCATTTTATCCTTTTTTATTTGTATTTATTAATACCCATATGCTGATATATAAGTGCTTATATGCTGTGTCTGTAGTACAGTATAGATTTAAGAGTATAGATTTTACCTTCTGTGGTGCATTGATGACTCCTGTGTTGTAGCCAAACTGCAGAGATCCAATTGTAGCAGTACCAACAGCCATCATCAGTTGTAATGTTAACTGCTGTGAAAGCAGATGAATAACATTTAAAATTAAACTATAGAGCAATATTTCCTTTTGCTATTTGATCAATATAATCAAACCATGAAGATACATCAATGTGACACTAATGGAACAATAAATGAATACGAAATGAATATATGAAGACTCACTGATAGACTTTCTACTTGATGGTTTTAGATCAAAACAAGAATGAGGAACTGATAAGACACAGTGGAGTTGAAAGATATGTACTGAAGTAATCAGTTCAAACTGATATGACCACTGCATGTCTAAGGCAATTACAATATCAAAAACGGCTTGCATTGTTGGAATTACTATGATACATTGTGGTAGGTTGAGCTACCTTGTAAACATTGGTTCACTTTATTTAGAAATGTAGACCCACCAGAAGATTATTGAAGTCACTAATGCTGGAACATGCTAACATGTAAGATGCTGAAAGAGGGGAAACCCGACTGCTTAAAGTTGCTAAATGTAATCCTATTAGATGCAGGAGCACCAGGACCCACACACACATAAAGGCTAAGGCTACTCCAGCCCCTCCTTCACTAAACGCCAATGCAGACTTTTATGTAACACTCTCAACAGGCCTTCAAAGACAATGCTGGTGAAGCTACTGTGAGTACCAGCACGTAGAGTCCGACTAACGGTATAAAATGTGCCCACTAACTCTGGCATGTGACTTTGTAATCCCAAGCATGTGCTCCTAAGCATTATTACTGTACACAAATATATTTATATTTAGAACCATGCTTGATCATGACCGGAGCAACACGTTTCTGTGTTTACTTAACGTCATATTTGCTGGTTTAAAGTCACAAATTCATGGATGTTACAATTAAATTATCTTATGATGTATAAACATATGCCATAACTGATTTATATGTAAAGACTAATTCACACGTTGTACGTTTTGCCCTAAGCAAAACTAAGACTTTACACAGAATTAGTTATTCTAGAGGCCTAAGACGGTTACATCATTCGTCTTTTGATAGTGCTTTAATCTGGGTATTCGCAAACATTTCTTTCCTTGCCAAACTGCAGAGGGGCTTGAAACACCAGACAGCAGGTGCTTTGGCAGGTTCACTCTGGGTCAACAGCGCCCCCTGGCAGCCATGATCTTAACTGCACTGACTAGTCCACACACTGTAAAGCGTTCACAATTAACCTTCAACCTTGTTAAATATTTTATAACACAGCTAAAACAGGTTAACACATACAATGAATTGCAGTTAGTCCTAAAGTAATGAATTAAGATGCATTTATTATGTTTCGTGGATAGATGTGGCCTCAAGGGCTATAAATCTTACAGAAATGAGACAGGTGGTTAAACAACCATTCCAGGATTAGATGTTTTATAAAACTTACCTGTTCAGAGTGGGGAAAATATAAACGTTTGACCATTTTTAGAAAACTACATGAATTACAGAGAGTAATACACATTTAAACAGCCATTCATGCTGTGAAAGACTCACTCAGACTGACTCAGAAGAGATTAGCATTTCCAATGAAATTATCATACAGAAAATTAAGGAACAAAGTAGATGACTAAGTTGACTAATAAAAAATTGTTTGTGAAAATCTAAAGTTTGCAGTAGGACTTTTAATACAATTCTTTCTCAAAGCGGTGGCCTTCTGGTTCCCTTTAAACACCATTATAATAAACAGATTCATGTTAGTAGAAAATTGCATGTGCATGTACCAAGTTAATTTATAAATGATTATTCTGACGTATGATTATACTTCTCGGATAAGTGTAACTGGCAGAGGATGGTGCTTGCAAGGAACACTCAGCGAAAAAATATATACCTTGAAGGCGTTTTAAAGTTGCATTGGATTAATGTGAATGCCAAATGTATAAAACAAGTGAAAAATGGACTATTTAGATTTGAAAACAGCGGTCTCTAAAAGAGTTGCGTCTATTCTTCCTTCGTGACCTGAACTAACCCGCAGCTGTCCAGTTTTCCTGTGCAGAGGAGAACAGCCTTTAAAGATATTATCTCATTCTCTTTCATCACTTGCACAAAATCACATTCATGTCAATGTGACAAAATGGGTTGATTTAATTATTACGCCTCTTTCTCTAAATCTTTGGGTGATCCGAGAGGTATCAGTAAAAGGTTTTATCACATATTTAAATCACATAAAGAAAGAAACCTTAAACTTTTTATTCGTGATTAGTTTGTTGCACAATTTCACTATCGAATAAAACTCAAAGATATAAATAATATTCCAGGATGTTTATCAGACAGTTTTGGTTTTGTTGACTATGTTGAAGTAAACGGTGACTTTTTCCTAACTTTTTTTGAAGAAACATGCTCTCGGAATTCCGACCAATGTTGGATGTGTTATGTGCTATTATGTATCTACAAAATATGTCATCATTTAAAGTAGCATATTTAAAATATTATAAACAGTAATAAAAAGGTGACATGAACATATCATTTAAATCATGCATACTGTTAAATTGTGATCTACCATTAGGAGAGTTAAGCACCGCAGCAAGACTGCATTACCTTTTTACTGGAGTCCATGGTGGCAGGTTAAAATGATTAAAAAATTAAAGAAAAGAAAAATGATACGTGTTTCCTGCTTTTGCTTCGTGTAAAACCGCGGCTGTAAATTCCACCTAACAAAAAAGCTTATTACAAAAAACAAAAAAAACACTGAAAAAAAACTGTTTAGTATCCACAATGAATCATTCCTCTGGTCATCTCGAAAAAAGTCGTCATCTCTTGTATTAGTTATTCTGTTACTGCCATTGAGCCTAAAGTACGCTCATAATACTGCCATAGACGGAGTAAACCGGTTAATATAAATTCTTTAAGTCGGGCCCTGATTGGCTGTTGCTTGGTTACGCCTGACGGTACAGACCGGGGTACACGGGCTTGTTTGGAAACGGGTGCAACCATTGGCTGCACGTATTCAATGGAGTGACGTTATATGTGTCGATTTAATCGCTGTAATCTGGACAATCCTGTGTGCGTGATTTATATTTGCACAAGAATAAAACACTGCCTCATGCTTACAAAATAATCATCAAAGTGTAAACAATCAGACTTTCATATGTCAAAGTATTGCACTAATAAAGTAGTCGAGCTGGATAGATTTAGAAGAAACAAATACTTCATAATGCATCAATAAGAAAAAGTAAGCTAAATAGTTTTACAATGCTTACAAAAGGATAGAAAACTGTGCTAATTATATGATCTGAAATTAGGTTATGTCACAAAGCCGTGGCTTTGGGATCAGACCGAAGAATGATGAATGTTTGAGACCTGATTTGATTCAGGTCTACTCCAATATCTGATGTCAACAAATAATGATCAATTGTTACTCAGGACAAGAGCTGCTGTTTATCATGTCAGAGATAAAAACTCTCCAATAAACTTAAAACTAGTATTATTAAAAACTTCATATCTAAGAAAAGTTTTGGTAATCTGGCAGTGCCTTGCTTTGTCATTGTTGTTTCATCTTTTACACCATATCCTCAGTCTTTGTTCATCACAGTAGGAAAGAGTCCGGCAAAATTGTATGAAAAAGCAAAAACGCGCTCTTTCATTGTCTTCTTATTGCGTAAGCCATTCAAAAAGAGAGCCCTGTTGACTTCGGTTCCTCAGGATTAAATAAATTTTCTTTGATAGGCATTGTAAACAATAACAGACAAACTCTGGATCAAAGGCTGGGTGGGTTTTGTGGGTGTCTGTGGGCTGGTATTGTTCAGCAAATCAAAGATAATGCCATGACTTATTTCCTGCCTTCTGTGTCATTTTCTTTGGTAAATTATAGGAATTTGGTGGAGATTATTTACAATTAGGAATAAATAACACATATCAGTAAATCTTAGATAACAGCGGAATGTTTTTTTATGTTGGTCTGTTAGATTCTATTATGACTAAACTAAGTTCCTTCATTTTAATTGTAATTACCTCAGAAAGGCATTGAACATCAATTATAAAGACCTTAAACATTAATGAATGTCTTTAGTCCATGCATGATAGAGCAGTTGAGTGGTTAGATCAACGGTGTACTGCCTGCAGTGCACTACACATTTATCTCTGTGCTATTTCTGAAGGGCAGACTTATCAATGGAAACCATTATTGTTTGCGTGACTGTGATTGCTGACACCTCTGACTTGACAGGATAAAATTAAAAGGTCATCTGTTTAAGCACAAGCAGTGTGCATGTATTATAATACAGAGAATAGTTACAATATGTGAAATATTACAAGCTTTTTTAAAACGTTTACAATTATTTTTAAAAACTATTACTTAATTTCTGTAAAATGCTGTGCATTTCCAAAATGGGAGTGCACATCAACCATAATAAAATTTGTGGGAATTAAGCCAAGCTTATCTCTTTCACAGCATTTACAGTATTGTTGATGGTTGCTGTGATGTTTTCCAGTAAAGGATGAGAATGTCTAATGACACAATACCGTAATCCTTTGGTCATGTGACCTCTGAGCTTTCAGAAGTTGACTGGGTCCACAGCTCTCTTTGACTCATCTTTACATGACTGGAAACTTGATCCTATCTAACCTTTCTGAGTTTTTAATTGCAATATTTTTAACACGTTCAACAATACTCATCACAACAAAACTGTCTCTCATCATTGTAATCTGATAGGTGTGATTTTAGAACAATTAAATAACCACTACACTACACTACACCACAGTCACTACAAACCTGTCACAGCAAAAGGCAACTTCAAACTGGTACAATGGATTTAAAGGATTATGAGTATATTTTTCATATCATAAGGTCTCAAGTGTGTATTTGAATGCAGATCTTTGAAACAATGAGTTAGACCACGTGCTGATTTGGGGTCAGTCAGTTTATAAAGTTTAAACACAGACAGTCAGGTTTGGCAGAGCCTGACCAACCTGATCAAGCCAGCATCTACATCACTTTCTCTTTTTGTCTTCATCTTGACCATTTCCATTATCCACCCTGCCAGTGTTATTTAGACTCAAGGCACTGAATGAAAGAACACCTTCTTGTAGAATAAATGGAACCTTTCACACTAACAATGGCAGAACATTAGGACACAGACTAATAGAGAGGCCTATTCCAACTAAAGGTGGGCTTTCCCCTAGAGTATTACTGTACCCTCTCTTTCATGAGGTCCAATTAGAGATTGGTCCTGTGTACCCATAGAAATTTGTGAAACAAATAATGAGCCCCTTACAAAGCATTCGCTTACAGGCCACAAAAGCACCAAATACCACTGTGCAATGGGCAGAAATCCACAACGTTGTATATCAGTGTTGGTGGCCTGGAACAGTGGCACAACTTTAGTGCCTCAATAGTAAGTCTAATAAAAGTGCTTTTCGCTGTGGACTTTGGACTGAAGGATTTGGATTAGGGTTACAAATATGAATCCCTTTGATTTTAGGATTACAGTAAACTGTCTGAAACATATAAGCAACATGTGTGACCATGTGCTAAATATATGTACTTTGTAACAATCAAAGATCACAGATTTTCCTACAGTTGTGAATACAGTGTTGCAAAAATACTAAGCAAGTCAAAATGTCAACAAAGTAACATGACAGTAAAATGTTTCCTCTGCTAATTTTTTATGTTAATGTTTGATGTTATTTGTTCCAAATAAAGACCGTAAATGAGAGATGTTTATGTTCATGTTTATATCTTCACATTTATGTCCACAGGTATATATATTTGAATCTGTTACTCTTTAAGTGTAGATAAAAGCCATCAGAATAATTCAATATTCTTTAATACCTAATCTGATGACCATGGTAGTTATTTCTAACTGGTACAGGTGGTCAGATATATACATTATATATATATTATAATATATATATTATATATTATATATATAATTATTATTAATAAACTTGTGAAATAAAAGATTTCTCTTCTGTTTTGTACTTCCAGGGTGGAGCTGTCTGAAGGAGGAAGTACGCAACACAGGAGGAATAACGTGTCCCCATCTATTGTTACAGAGCGTCTCTCCGGTCTAGTCACTGAGCTGCAGTCTCTTATTTAGAGGAATAATATTTTGTAAAAGAACCCTGCTGTGAGGAGTGAATGGAGAACAAAGCCACAAAAACTGGACACATAGATGCCCGGACCTCCCACGAGTCTGGGGAATAACTGGTGACTACAAGGCAGTGTTGTTTTTCCTCTTGGTAAGCACAAATAAAAAAATAATAAACTTTGTAATTTACATCATAATAGACTAAACAACTCTTCCTGTGACTAACTCAGTCAGAAAAGATTTACAGATATTTTTTTAGACATATAGGACCATGCAGATAAAGAGAAGGTGTACAATGCTGCCCTCTAGTGAACAGTTGTAGAATTTGTTTGTATGGTCATGTTTGTTGTTAGTTGTACATGTTTGACTGTTTGTATTTACAGTAATAAATGCCATTAAACATTAATATGGTATTAGTGTTTATTGCTGATTGTAAACTTTAAATGATTTGAATATGTACAGTTTTACACATACTGTAAATACAACATATTAAGACAATACAACAATAACATTAAGATTGGCCTCTCTGTATTAATTGCTGCCCTTCTTGTACCCCTAGTGGAAAAACACCTAGAATTGCTCCTGACTTGCTTTCAGAGAGGGCGGGTAGGAAAACAAACAATGACGATAAAAGGTAACAATATCAAATAGGTGTGGGTTGCTAGGCACACCTTGTATCTGAGCATGTTCGAAACAGGATGTGGCTGTGCATATGCTGATTACTTATTAGTAGCTGGCTAGAACAAGCAAAATAGTACTATTAACTACAAGCACGGACAGCTCATCTACGTTGAAACCATAATCATCATTGAAAGGACCTATCTACACACAATTTTCTCAGAGAACCCGGTCAAACTAGTTTGTGTTCTCTTAACTCGTACATCGAAAACAAAAGTATTCTACCGCAGCACCACTATACTAGCTGACACAATGTCAACGCAAGTAGTAAAGGTTTGGCAGCTTACTTAAATAGTAGTAAACTTGTAAAATGACTGGTAAAATGTATGTATAGTAGTGTTATGTAGACAGATAGTTTAGTATAGTGTTTTATTATAATTTTCTTTTTTATTTTAATTAGGAGTAACAACTAAGGTACTGATGAAAATGTCACACAATTAATATATTAACACATTCACTACTTTCTTTAATATTGTTACAGTTTTTGCTGGTGTTTTCAGTGGCATCCTTAAATGCACAATATGCAGGTAAGTTATCGAATATATATTATATATTTACAAAATAAATAAACTTATACATTAAGTTGATGTAGTTTATTAGTATTACAAAATACTCTTAAATAATTCTATACATGTTTCTTTTTTTTACACAGGGGATCACAGATTGATCATATACGTGACTTTTGCACCTGGACATAATTATTTGCCGACATACTCTTCCTATGGCATGTTAGACGATTACAGGGTATTTAGCTATGACAGCAATACTGATGTATTTTCACATCCATTTGGCAGACAGGAATCTCTTTCTACAGTGTGGAGAGATCTTAGGGATTGCACAAATTTTAAAACTGGTTATTTTAACCTGTTCTCAAGACATGCAAATTTAACACTGGGTTTGAAAGGTAGGTTTGGATGCTCTTTTTGATTCTCTAGCAGTCTAAAATATTCAATATTCAGTTTGAAAAATCATTGAAAAATCATGTGGGGAAAACAAGGGCACAGAAATGTATGCTGTGGATGGATTAATGAATTGTTAAAAGCTATACAGAAACAGAAGCAATATATCCATATATATCCAAATTGATTCATACATCAACAGTCAACAGTAGCATAAATAAAAATGTTTTCTACTTTTTAATTAATGACTGTACATTTATAGGTCCACTCATACAGTTAATGTATGGATGTCACCTGAGCCATAATGAAACGTCTAGAGGATTGTACCATATGTCAGTCAATGGAGAGTACAGTCTATCTATGGACATGGACAGCCCTCTATGGTACTCATATTTGCCACGAGATCTGGACATTAAGAACATTCTTAATGGGTTTGATCTCTGGAATCACAATAATCTTATATACATTCACCGGGATTGCATTCCTCGGCTCAAGAAGTTTTACATACATGGTAGAAAAACAGTTGAGCAAAAAGGCAAGTGTGTTTGTGTAGGTTCATGTGTATTGTGTGTTCAGGCATGTAACAAAGTTGCCTCCAGGTTGATAAACTGGTTTTTACATTCGTCTGTCAGATAACTTTGAGATCCGTCTGTCAGATAACTTTGATAACTAAGACTGCAGGTTTATGCATAAATTCATACTTATTCTTTATATATAGTGTGTATTTTTAATGTACTGTATAAATATAATAGCCTAGAAAATAATAATTATTTTTTTTTAAAAAAGGTTCTCTAAATCAGGACTTCTGTTGATATTCTCAATGTATTTTCACAACTTAACTTAATACTACTAGTGAGCAACTAGTGAGCAGTGACTTGTAAGCTTAACTATCTGCTATGTAGTTAGTTTCCAAAAATATCAATATTATTTAAATAAGGGGGAGTCTTGTTGTATATTTCGTTACTGTGAAATAAAACAACTCATTCCGTGAAGCAGATTATCCCTCCCACCTCTATTGTAGCTTACTGATTGGCTGTTTTGTCCGTTCACAGTTCGCCCTGAAGCTGTGATCAGGCGCCAGCGTACTGGTTTTCTTATTTGTGTGGTAACAGGGTTTTACCCTAAAGAAATCACTGTGGAGTGGTTTGTTGATGGAAAGCCAGCATTAGATAGCACATCAACAGGCCTCCTGCCAAATCATGACCAGACATACCAAGTTAAGGTGATAGCTGCGTTGTCTGAGACTATGCAAAACTACTCTTGTCAAATAGAGCACAGCAGTCTTAATAAGCCAATGATCCTAACGTGGGGTAAGAATATATACGTGTTTCTCTGATCAAACAGTATTTACAAAATATTATTTTATTTTGAATTAAGTAAAACAACTCATTATTGATTACCTATGACAAGCTGTAAGTTATATATATATGAATATATTCTTTCTGTTTCTGTCCTGCATAAACAGATGCTTCCTCGAGTATGACTGAAGAAAGATCTTCAAAACACATTGGTTTGATTGTGGCACTTATTGTGGTGTTTATTGTAATAATAATTATCTGTTTAACCATAAAATGTAAGTAAAAAAGTAACTATATTTGTAATATAACTGTATATTTTTTTTAAATGTTATATGTCATATATGTATATCATATGTTTTATAATATTTTACTAATATAGCTTATAATATTTTCTATATTTTATTCCAGTTAATCAATAATCAAACATTCTATCATTACCTAATTCAGATAGACTATGCATCTCTATTTTGGCTCAACAGTCATACAGGTGTGTTGGACACAGGATATATTATGAAGAGAGCAGATAAAAAACAGTCATACCCATTGTCTGCTTTTAAATAAATGAATGCTGCATAACTAAAACACTGTTGTCTCAATAATTATTAGATTTTGTGCAGGCCTCAGCAATGTGTGGATTTTATTCCTTAATACTGATGTGTGTAGGGGGCACAATCTACTACCTATGCCTATGGTAAAGGTTTAGTCAGTGGTTTTTCATATAATAGACTGATTTCTTTTATTCATCTTTGCACATTGCCTCTGATTTGTGTTTAAAAGCCAGATTTGCTCATTTGTAATATTTCTCATCTTGTCGATTATCTGGTAACATATTATCTGGTAACAGAGAGAAGTATCTGACATGCCAAGACCATATCATCATTCACCTGTAAGAACCTAACAGTAGGAGTATTGTTAAAATTCATGATCTGTACAGTTATCATAAAATGTTTTATTGAATTAAATTAGTTTTAATAAAGTGTAACTGAATTTTCCTCAGTAAAGCAAGCAGTTGCCATTGTGACATTATATTTTTCCTCTCTGGTGTCATATTAGACAAAATGGCACTGCTTACACATGGAACAGCTGTTCTTCTGTCTCTGAGTGGATAATGCAGCAAAGGGTGACCAATTCGTTTATTCCAATAACTGCAATGTCACTCCTCACAAGCATTAGACATCATGCATAAAAGAATTTAAATCATGTGATTTGAGATCATCTGGGATGAAAAAGACACCAAACACAAATGTCTCAACCAAAGACCACTCAGTCCACAGCTACAGAATTGATTCAGAATGCACAACGCTGCATTGGAAATGATATGAAATATTATGATATTATGATAACTGACCCCATTGGGAATATCATTTGCAGGGGAAATTACAATCAAATAGCTCTTAACAGGATTATAGAGTGAGCTGCAAAGCACATGGAGTACCATCTAATAATCTGATTAGACCTTAAGCTCCACTTCCAACCAGACCTGTTCACTACACTTCAAGCAGGGAAGGGGAAATAGTGTCTGAATCTATTTCCCTTCTATGGATTAAACTATTCAGTTATGAATACAACTGTCCAATTAATTCTCTAAAAAAAGTCTATTACAGTTGCTCTAAAAAATGGATATTTAATCCATACGTAAAAATGTATGAATGTTATTTAATTAGATAACAAAATATTATGCCAAGTAATTTATTTTAAAGACACGTTTTAAACAAACATATGATTTATGAGATTAACTATATCTGTCATTCTGCTAGGTGAACCTGCAAGAACTTGTAACTGTCTTCACATGTCCACCAAAATTACCTAGAAACTATTGGTTGAAATGGAGTGAGATGGAATAAAACATTTAGCATTAAATCAACTTATTTTTCATATAAAATATTTATATAAAATTAACTTTTTGATGTTACTGTATACTGCCAGAACAAATTGTGCAAAATAATGTAATATATAAACTATTTGCTCAGAAAAAGAATTTTTGTACAAACGGTTTTCTTTTATAGCATTTTGGAATTAAAACTGCTCAAAATCAAATCAGCTTTTAATCAAAATACAGTGATGCTGAAAATTGGACTTACCTGTCCACTGTTATCACTCAGTCCCCCAACCAGGCTGGTGGTCTCACCAGGTGGAAAAACGGGAGGTTTGGCCTTATCTGTGATACTCATGCTAGAGGGAGAAACAGTGAGAAACAAGCACTGAGAAAAGGGCAGCTGGCTGTTCCTCCTATACAAAGAATAGCTTACACAAGCCACAGCCCACACTGTCTCTTTCATCACATACATGAATTCACGCCCATTACATGCTTGCCATCATCTGATGCCTTATCCAGCTTGTGTAAATACCCATATCATCAGCTTTTGACCACTATTTAATATCGGACAGACTCACTCATTCTTCAGTCTCTGCTTATATTTTAGATATATGCACTCTATATAATAAGCCAAAATTCTAATTCTGATCATAGGTTACCATGACAATGAAATTCTTTGTATACTTTCCTGGTTTGATCTGATGCGAGGCAGAAATAAAACAGGTGGAGTCCACCAAATCTAGACAAAATTAAATAGTGGTATTATATAAATAAAACAATAGCAAAAAACTTCTAGAGGTCAAAAACAATAAACAAGTCCTGCTCATCAAAATAAAACCCCAGGGAAAATATTATCTTTTTGTCTCAGGCTGCAAATTTTATGAACAGATGGTCTCAACAACAGGTAGCTTATGCATACATTTATTATTTATTTATGATTTTTATGGACTCATTTATGTTTATGGTTGTTTAGATAAATATTTATTTATTATAAATTATTGGTTGCTTTCGTTTTTGTGGTCGTTTTAAATCTTTATATAAAAACCAGTTGTATTATTGTGTGGGTTGTTCTGAATAGTACCAGCAGAGGGTAGCAGTAAAACACTACTGTTAAAATGTCTCTTTACTGTCCTGTATTTATCTCTATTGCCCGTTTCAGGTATTTCAACAGGTAAAATATGAGTTGTAGATAGATTTAGGGTTGTAGCTACAGTGCATATTTGCATTAGATCGATATCAAAATATTATAATAAAAAAACTCAAGCCAAGGCCTCAGGGACACCCTGTACTTTAGCAGCAGAATGTTTGATCATTAATATTTTAAAGTGAAAGCCCTGAATAATGGATTGTGTTGATGGTAATTGTGCCTGATGTCATGTAAACATTGACTGGACCTCTGAACTTTTCTGGCCTTCACGGCAGGAACTGGAAGTGTTTCTAACCATTGCAAGCTAGACTGACAGTAAAACTGGCTGCAGTTTAACCGCGGAAAACCTGTAGTAAACATCAAATGATCTGAAGAGATGTTTGCAGTTGGCTCTTATTACAACATGTGGGCAATTGTCTCATGTCTTTGTGAACAAATAATTTTCAGTGTAAGTAGCTACAATGAATAATGAAAAGTTTTTCATAAAAGCGTGTTCATGCATTCACTTGTTTGAAATGAAAGATTTTTTTTAAAAAAAGTTCTGAGTCTGCAGCATGAGAAATGAGAAGTATGCTGTCTGTGGCATGTGTTTAATGGACAAGCAGCAGTCAGCCCCCCTTCAGAGGAGATGAGTGATTTACAGCACGGCACAGGAGAGGAGAGATAGATGGGAAAGGGGAGGTTCTCTCGTATATATGGGGGCAATTACAGTGATGCTGGGGCGTTTACGGCTGATAAGGAACAGCACTGAGTGGGGGTGAGCCTGTTTTTGTCCTGACAAAAACCATATAAAGAATGATGGATCCATGGTTACTAGCACCGTGCCAGTCATTTCTGGATGAATATTGAATAGGTTGTCAATAATTGGGTGTCTATGCGCATGATGTACAGAGGTGATGAACAGACCCAAGAGTTTCGCAATATTTTTTTAAACTAAAAGATGTTTTTTAAAGAATGTTCTTAGAGTAATTGCAGCAATGAAAAAGTGGAACAAGAGGATATTCAAAGTTACAAAACAGATTTTTTTGCATAACCTGACTCCCCCAGGTGTGAGTAAATGGTATGGTTGTACAAACTCATGATCAAGTCGCGATTAAATAAAACGTCATATTCTACATAGCTACTAAAAACCACAGGTCTGATGTACTGACAGCCTTGTACTTTCATTTCCATTTGTTCACATTTATATTCTTGGCAGATGATTTCTTATACGGATAGTTCTGATTCTAAATTCTGATTGGATAAGCCATGTCTGAAGGCCAGTGCCTATAAATGCACACCTGCACATTCTATATTAGTACAGTTAGAGTAAGGATTTGTGAAAGGATTGTTTATTTCACACCGTTTATTTGATGTCTTTTATCATATTGCTCCTGCAGTTTTATTAAAGCTGAATACGTTTAAAGTGATTTTTACCATAGCCAAAAAACACCTGTGTTAAAATCACTGTAACAAACTGCCTCTTGTGGCTTACTGCATTATAAAACTATATTTACCCTGGTTTAATAGGCTCCCGCTCTTTTAAAATGTAATGACACTGTAAAGGCCCATTACAGGGTAATGGTCCTATTGCACACACACACAAACACACACACAACAGAAGCATAAGGAACTTATTATCAGAGCAGAAAACAACACAATCAGGCCCTTCATTCTTCTCTCTGTCCTCTGACCTGTTTAATTACATCGACACTGCTTATACACCTGTGTGTCCCAGGCTATTACTAAGCCCATCACTTAACAGTCTGGAGTATCCAAGCATCCTGTTTCCCAAACAGTTTATGGCCTCTCTCTACAACTGAAAACCTATCGCTGATATTTGAGTCTCCCCTGAGCGAGACTGGCACCTCCAGAGCAATCATGTACTTTAGGTGTACAGCATTCAGGCATGATTGCTGTTTAACGGTCTTTGTTGAGGTGGGCTCGTAAATTCAGGGTCAGGCAACAGAGGCGTGCCGTGGACTTCCAGCCCCCCACTGGTTGTAATGAGACACAGAGATGGAAGATAGTGCATACACACCGACGGGACGTTACCACGCTGTTGTTATGGTACAGCTTACCTCTCAGCAGATGATCACTGCTGTGGCTGAGGCTCTTTATCACGGGCATGTGTTCTTTTTTCTGTTGTTTGGTGCTTTTTGCCGTTTAGTTCATTTGACACATTTTTGTCTGAATCGGGAATTAAATGAGCCCTTAAAGTCTGGAAAAAACTAAGAGAGTGAGAGAATGTTCTTTATATTTACAAAATCCTGATTGTCAATCCCAGAAAATTAAAATTTGTGAATCATTGACAAATTTGTAAAACTGATTGAATACTTGATATTATAAATTGTGTTATGTCTTGTGTTAGAACAATTCAGTTCAATCCTATTTTATATGCAACATCTCTGTGGATGCATCATGGACATTGACAGTCTCTATGTATAACAACCTTGTCAAAGGCTTTCTATAAGAGAGTGAAACAAGAGAGAAGCTCAAGGGGAAGGAGGAGCAAGGGGTGGATCACACACAATCTGAGGCAGCCTATTGGTGAAGTAAAGTCACGTGACTGCTTAAGGAATGCTAATTCATGCTGTATTTTTTTCCACCTCTGTGCTTGGGGTAGTCTGTGCCTGTTGGATAGAGGAGACCTCAGACATGGTGTAGGATATCAGGAAAGAAACAAGCAGTTGAAGTTGAGGAATGAGACGAGGCCTGTGCAGACGGTATGTACAAAGAGATTTATGAAGACATGCTCTTTCTCTTTTTTAAGATGTGCCTGTAAATGCCAGTGGATGAAGAAGCCCCACTTATATTTTTATGTGTCTTTTTAACCTTACCTTCCTTATGCTTGTGTGTGGATATTGAAGGCATGGTGTTATATCAGCAGTATGTGTGGTCTGAGTTGGTCTATATTTTAAATAGAGTTTATGAATGTGTGCACGTGTGTGCCCGTGCATGTCTGTCTCGGCACAACGAGAAGGTGTTTGCTCAAGAAAAATCCCCCACATGTTTTCACTGCTCTGCTTTTCAGCACAGTTACTAACATCTGAGCCTAGAGAGAGAGAGGGAGATACACACACAGATTGACAGACATTATCTAGGTGGGCTTGAGGAATTTAGGACCCTCCCTAGATGTGTCAACTGGTTCACATTAATCAGCGTAACTAAGAGAGACATAACACAAGAAATGTGACAGAGAGGGAATTGAGAAGTAGCTTAGCTGAACGAGAGTGATCTGTGTAGACATACTGCGCATCATTTGTGAGGTTTTTAGAGGATTATTGATGAGTTTGCTCAGCGCACGTGTACACAAGAGCCTTTTAGACCAAACGGAGACAATGCATTCCCGGACAGCGGTGTGTTGCACTGAGTGACAGCCAGAGAGCTAGCACTGATTCAATGCATTTAACCTGCCGGCTCTCAGATAACCAAATGACCATTTGCACTCTTTCTGTACACCGTTTCCTTGTTGATACTAGGTTTATGTAGATACAGTTGTTTTTCAGAGTAATTAGCTTTAGTTTTTTTTCGATATTGACATTTTTTCGCTAGCAGTGATACTTTTTCCTGCAGTGATACTGTAGACTGGTAAGCTATTTAAAAAAAAGAGTTAGTGTGATTTAGTGTGATTAATTCTAGATAAAATGTAAAAAAATGTAATTAATCATTTTCTTTGAAGAGAAAAGTCTAAAATTTTTCATACATTTCCATATATATATATATATATATATATATATATATATATATATATATCAATTTTAAATATCGATTGTCATTAATTAAATTAATCATGTCATATCATTCAATTACAAATTTTTATTGATTTAAGTTTATTAATTTTGTCTTTGAAGGCATTTATTTCAATTTAATATTTGGTGTTATGTGTCCATTCTTGAGCTATGATTCAAGCAAAGCCTGTTGGTCACAAACCGCCGATGGGCGGGTCACCTCTGTACGTTAATTAGAGTAAGACCCTTGTGTTTTACACTTGGCTTTCCTGTGTCATGGGCCTCACAATGAGCTTGAGTAGTTCACCCTCACCCTCAGGTCACTCTAATAATCAATCAAACATGGCTGCGTGGAGGGCCACAGCTCTGGTCCCTCTTAAAGCACCAGGAAATGAGGGCCTCATTGAAAGCAGTGCATGAGGATTGTGTGGATCCTAGTGTAGGCATTGATATATGTCAGTAAAGACAGAATGTAACTATTACACTCAAGGTTTTCCTTTTGTCGTTATTCAAGGTCTAATGTTTTTCCTGAGGAACAAAACCTTTCTTCTGTTTTTATGCATTCTACCTTTCAATGAGTAGACACTTGTTGAGTATGTGACCCATGGCACTGGCTCCACTGACTCTAGTCTATAATCTCTCCCTGGTCAAAAGAATGAATCTACATAAAACGACATCGATTAAATCAGCTGGGATGACCTTCGATCGGTCTTGCTTGTTTAAACCTTCAAATAAAGACAGCACATAGTCCAGCACAGTTCACAGAGCACTAAACACAATGGCGTTTATTTTTAACAGATAGAAGCTCATTTCAGGCCATTCATCATCCCCTGATGATGGTTCTTCTAAGGTTTCTTTGAGGGATGGTTCTGGGTTTGATCTTTAATGAGATATACAGGACTCAGGAATACGTGTTGTGCTGCAGCTAATGGTAAGATCCATCTCCAGTGATGAAAGCTGTGAGAAACGATAACAGATGAGCGAAGATGTTTCTCTGTCTGAGTCCTCCTGAAGAAGAGACACAGATCACAAGAATGAATGTGTTCACCTCAGCGCTCACCGACTTGTTCTTCCATCACAGCCGATGATGCGCTCTGCCGTGTGACTCAACCATTAATGTAAACGCAAAACAGACGACGTATCTGGGTTTTCTCTTTCATTTTTGACAGTTTCTGATTCTTATCTTAAGTTTAAATTCATACACAGTGCTTCATCTCTTTGCTGTTCTGAAGAATGACATGTTTTGTCCTCGGAGAAATAGTTTGGGAACTGGTGTATGCTTGTGAAGGTCTGGTTCAAAAGTCAGAAACCATCCGATGTCATTAATCAACCTGAAAGCTGTGTCAGCAGAACTGACCAATCATTTTCAGTTCTTAAGTTCAGAAGGTCAGTACTAAATCGAGCTGTATGAGCAACAACTGGCATTCGAAGGCACCCTGTAATTCTATTTGTGTTTTTACAAATATTTTAAATGGACTGGGCAGATTGGGGCTAGTTGTCACATGGGAAGTTGTCAAAAGAGTTAAAAGTTCAAATACATGAATGGTGTTTTGAATAATTTTTGAAAATCAAATCCTCCAAACCTGTTGTGTGAATTTGGTTTGAACATTGTGGTGGCTGTGTGAAGCTTACATATGTTTCCATTAGGCATTGTTTAAATATTGTTTAAAGAAATAAACTGCGTGACAACATGCCCCTATTAGACTGTTACTCTGTTTCCTGTATAGTATAGCTGGAAATGTTCAATAGCTGTTTTTGTGCACAGTTCTCTCTCTCTTCTGACAGAGTCAGCAGTATTTTCAGAGTAAACCAGACCAGCGTCTGAATGAGAATGTGTGAGAGCTGCTGACAGCCTGTAGTAACTGCTGGAGATTGTTATGAAGTGAGTGGAGACATCTCTCTCTTTCTTTCTGTCTCTGTCTCTCTCTCTCTTTCTCTCTATCTGTCTCTCCATCAACTTTTTCCTGAGCAGATGAAAGTGATTCTCTGCCTCTAAGCAGCATGTCCAGGTGTTCTCTGTCCTCTCTCTCCCTCTCTCTCTCTCCCCTCTTTCTCACTCACTCACTCAGCTCTCCTGTGCAGCAGCTGACAGCCACACAGCTGCTTGACATAAATCTTCTTTTTCTCTCCTTTTTTGAAGAGGGAAAAACTTAGGGCATTAATGATTTTGTCCCTCACCAGCAAAGGCAGTACCCAGGTAACAGAGAACATTGGCTAACATTCTCTAAAAGTTCTCTCAAAGTTATCAAAAACATACTTGCAGTAAGGTTAGTAGAACTTTTTTAAAGTTATATATCATAAATATCAAAAACGTTATTCTTAAGTTGTTAGTGAACCATTTTAAAACATTACAGAATTGTAAAAGTTTGAATTATGTTCTTTTAACCAAGCAACAATGTTAATACAATGTCTAAAAACTGGACATTTTGAACATCCCTAGAGCTTAACATTTAACATGAAAATAACATTTTAACCTAAAATTCTTACAAGCTAAAATTGTTAGTGGGTAACCTCTGAAGTTCAGCCTATATCCCAACCTGTTTAGTTTTAACTTCAAGCTGTGGGCTCATTTTCTGTCACTGTCTTAAAATAAACCTATAAGGAAACATAAACTTAGTACAGCTATAGAAATTGCATGTAACAACGGCCAGTTAAACTGTTTAAAAGAAGAAATTTCTCGTCAGGCTTAGCACAATTTTAGGTAAACAGAAACTCAGCGATGTTTAAAGGCATGTAAAGGCAAAATAAACAGGCATATTAAAATGCAATCATTACATATTTATTCATACTTCTCTGACTGGCAAACTTGAGTGACACACATAATGAGGCATTCATCAATCTGGGGAATTTTTCAAATTAAAATGGACATTTTGGCAGCATTGTTATCAGATCTGACGGTTTTAACACTCAATGACAAATGGGTTTTTTGAATGTCACAGATGTAGTTTATGCTGGACCAATTAGATTTACAGAGCTTACAACACATCAAAGCTGCATAAATGTGAGGGTTTTAAGAATATTATCAGTTCTTTGTCATTTCTTTTGTTACACTCTAGGCATTCCCTCTTAGAACTAAACAGCAGAAAGGTGGTTTAACTGTGTGGTCTTAAATTACATGTAAAATCTGTCATCTCTTACTCCTTGTTTGCTAGTGTCTCACAGCTCCATGTTTAAAGACTGTGGCTATGACAGGTGGCTGCGTTTCACAAAAACAAGGCTTGCTCAGGTGTTTAGCTGTGTATGCAGCCAGTCACCATTTGCTATGGGGGATGACACTGAATGGATTTTTCACACAGTTTGGATAAAACAACAATTGTGAGGAGTTTTTGTAGTTTGCACAAGCTGTAGTGTGTGTGATTTGTTTTGTTTGTTATTTTTGGAAACCTATTTGAAAACATAATTTGCAAATCCATGACCCGAGTGGCACAGAAATGATACAGTTTAGCTTTAAATTTTGCTCTTGAAAAACAAATTCAAAATAATTACTCAACTACATGCAGTTTCGTTTCCTCTGTAGGTAATAACTCTTAGGTGCTTTGTAAACGGAGTGGTCTCTAGGGCATGTGTGTATCTGATTCCTTCCCTATGGTAATGTAGCTTTATGGCTCTGGAAGTTTGCACAGCGTGAGCCACGTGTACTGCTGGCTGTGGTCTTTTTACACAGAGACAAAGGGGAAGAATACAGCCTGAATGGTCTCACTCTTTCGACAGGAAGACAGTAATTTATAGCCCCAGTGTGTGAGCAGCTTTGAGCTGGACTGGAGCTGTTGACAACCCAGCCAAAGTCCTGCATTTCCTTTAAAGGCAAAACTTCAGTTGATTTTATTATCAGCATTAATAATAATTCAGTTCAATTCAATTTTAGTTATATAGCGCTTTTACAATGTTGCATTGTTTCAAAGCAGCTGTACATACAATGAAAATAAAAACACAGAAAACCAGACAATTATGCAACACACAATACAGAATATATGGTATTATTGCAAATTTTATTGTTCATTATAAGATATATATTAGTAAAATATACAGGTATATTATATTATATTATATTATACAAGTAAAATATTGGGTATGTCATCACATAAAAAATTAGGAATTAAATGGGCTAAATTCAGCAATCATAACAAGCAACAAGCTTTCAGAGTTAAAGGTCCCATGGGGGCTGTTAAAATGTTTTAAAGCAGATTGTACAAATTGAGACATTCTAATATGAGTGAGATAAAATAGTACAAAGGTACCAATGGCTGTGGCAACTTCTGCCCTGAAGGCTTGGGTTATTGTTTCTAGGAGATATGCTGGTGATGAGTAAATTCTGGTTATTTCATGCTTGGACTGCACCTGATAATCAGAAGCGATGCTCATTCTGTTTGTGAGCATCGAGCTGAATCAAACAACAGTTAAATGCCTTTTTACCTCTCCTTTTAAAGTCTGCACAATTTATCTGCCTCCGCGAGCACCTAATTTATATGTTAATGGTCTGATCATAAACAACAGCTTTGCACAAAAGCGCACAATGGCAAATGAGTGTGAAATAAATTACACAACATGGTTGCTGTTCCTCTTTGATCAAGTAGCTCTATATTTAAACTGGACTATTTCAATATGCAAACACGCAGGTTGTCTGTGCATTTATTAGTTCACTATTCATTTACATGAAATGAGGCAGCCCAGGATTTTTTCCACCCAGTTGATATTTGCATGTGCAAAATTCTGCCTGCCCGAAAATCCAAAAATCCCCTCTGCTTGTTGAGCACAATATAACTCATGTCTTGTGTCACCGGTTATTCATACGACAGTACATCTAAAAACAAGTCATAGCAGCTGCCCAGCCAACAGGGAACATTGGCAACCATTCTCTAAAAGTTCTCTCAAAGTTATCGAATCAAAGTTCTAGTAGTACCGTTAGAAGAATGTATTTTATAAACACATTCTATTTAAGTTGTTAGTGGAACATTGTAAAAACATTACAGAATGAAAAAGGTAGAATAACGTTCTTACAACCAAGCAATAGCGTTAATTCAACATCTAAAAAAACTGAACACTGAACCGGAAACTGGATTTGAATATTTCTAGAACATTCAAAATAACATTTTTAACATTTTTGTTACTTAATGGAAATGTTAGGGAAATGTTCTTACAGCCTAAAATTGTTAGCTGGGCGACTCCCCACAACCTATTGGGTTCCTCACTCAGTGATACCAAGGCGACAGGAGGGTCATATTTCATGCCTTCTCAGTTCAACAATGATGTGCCCCTTGCAGACAAAGCTGGCAGTTTTATGGTGGATCTTAAGGAAATGAGGGTCACAAATCTCCCTCCGCCTGGTTGCCACATAGAGGGAATGTACTAACATGGGGAATGATGGATACCAGAGAAGAGAGAGTTCTGGCAGGATGGAACAATGGGTTGTCAAAGCAAGATGCATTTCTTACTCTGAACGACTGCAAACAACAATTTGCTGAGGTTCTGAGACAGCCTGTTGACAAGACTGGAGAACTAAACTGAAAGCTTGCCAGGTTAGTATTTGTAAACCTGTTACTAAATGTTCGTTTCTGCTGACTCAGGAAGACAAGCTGACTTATGACTAGTGGCTCTCTCCTTCCTTCCTTCCTTCCTCCTTCCATTTGTTGTCTCTCTCTCTCTCTTGTTCGCTCTCTTTCTCTTTTCCAGATCTTCTCACCTCTGATTTACAAGCTGTTCTGGTGTTCACTCAACAGGCACATTAAGCAATGAAACATGTTTTGTCAAGGTCTTTATCTGGAGTGAAATCTTTATGAGTTATGTGTGGTTTTTTGCTGCAATGCAATAGCTCACCGTAGAAGATGACAGCATGACAGCATGAAAGCAGTTGTTCTTGAGGAGGTAGATCTGCTAATCTGACAAACATCTGATGTATCCATTAAGGGCAGGAGCTCCTAATTACTTTATTGTTTATTCACACTTGGCCCAAAGTGTCAGAACTGACAGTAGGCATTCTGTGATGCAGCTAATATCCTGAAAGGGTGTTAGTTAACTATCAGTGTTGTGAGGATCAAACATGGATTTCAGGTCTAAATTTAGGAGTTTAAATGGCACATCGTAACATAATACAACAGCGAGTCAGTGTAATGTTCTTTTGTAATAATAACAAATCTTATCATCTTGGTTTACCAATTTCTAATGTTACACACAATAAAATAATACAAAGGGGTAGTTGGTGCCTAGATGCCCATTAGCTTTAATAAATATAACATTTTAAATTAAATTTTATATGAATGTATAGAGGTATATGTGTATGTTTTTTGTGCCTGTTCTGGTCATCATTTTTTTCATCAACTCTTAATCACCATTTTGTCTTCAAATGATTGTGCTTCATAAACTACAGCATGTCAGTACCCAGTGGTAGAAATAGTCTACAAAGTGTATGTTTTTAAATCATATAGAAAATCAAACTATATTTATATGGTAAATATAGTGTGATTTTCCAATATAAAATTTGTAGACTATTTCCACCACTGGGTATTGAAAAATTGCATTGCTTGGGAGGCATTTACCTGGAAAAAATGAAAATCCGTTACATTTTGAACTGGAACTCCATCTCCCCTTAAAATTTCCTCACTCTCTTGACTCATTGAGTCATCCACCCAATAGCCCTTGTCATACCTCATACCTTATGTCAACTACCCATATACACATGTGCCGTATTCAGAGCAATACTGAAGTAATTATTATTCCTTACAGTGACTGACAATTAATAAATTCTCTTCAGTCAGAGCTGTCAGTTCAAAACATGATGAATGAATGACAAGACACATAACTGGTTTTATAGCAGTTTCTCAACATCTTTTAACGGTCACGTTGCTGTGATCCTATCGGGCTGGTTTAACCTGGCTCTAACCTGTCCAGACAAGCACAGATTGAGTGCCTAATCCATCTGCTGTCATTTCACCCTGAGGCCGAACGCTGGTTTGTTTGATGTGGCTTCTTCATTGTCCCGATAACCAATTGCTTGATGCTTTGGCCTAACCTCTTGGCTTCTATGGCTCTTGGTCTCTCATACAGGTTGTATTGGCTTTGCTCAGCATGGACTTCTCATCTTAGCGCTTCTGTCTTCAATGAACGTAACATTTGAGAGAGCTTTGGGAACAGGATCTTCAGAGCGGATGGGCATATACTACTGTAGAGGTTTCTGATCAGACATACTCTATTGCAGGTTACAAAGAAAATAGAGTGGAGTTATGTGCAGTTTGTGTGTTAGCAGGTGAAATACAAGAGAAGATAGAGTAAGAGAACAACAAAGAGCTGGGCTTTTTCAAGGTGATGGAGAGAGGAGTGTATTAAGCTTTTTGTGCCCTTGAAAGATTCTGCATCTGATGGAAGGTCAAGTGGGTTCGAAACAAATTTCTCAAATGTATTTCAATGACTTCAATAGCTCTGATTGTGATAGAAAAGCTTTGGAGCTGGATGGGGTCTGTTTCTCCTTGCTTTTGTTGTGGATCCAAATGAACCCTTTCAACTCAGAAATGGTCTGCACAGTTTCTTCAGACATTTATGGCCTTTTGAAGGTGTAAAATCTATCCTTTTTTTAATTCATTTTGAGATTTTTTGTCTTTATTATAGGTAGAACAGTTTAAGAGAGGACAGGAAGTAATGAGGGGACTCGGACTCGAACTCAGGATGCTTGTACACAAACACCACCACATGACACGCATGTGCGCACATGCATTTGTGAAGGACCTCATACGTCATGTTTTGAACATGTTGCAGCAGGTGTATTGTGCTATAGAAGATGTACTCTCCCATTTGGCTCGCTGTGTATCTACTGTTGGTCTAGCTGTTCCTCTGTTGAGTTAGGGGGGCGGGGCCTGGCCTGTCCTGTCCACCAAGTGTCCTCCCACCCCTCAGGAAGAAAACCCCACCCCAAGGAAACCCCTGCAGCAGCCTTTGATGTCTGTTCGTTTAATGAAATTATTGGTTCCCAGTCATGTGTAAGGGAGGAGCTCTGTTCCATAGAGAGAGAGAGAGAGAGAGATTGTATTTTCCTTGGTGCAAGTTTGATTTTGTGACAAGTAGTATTGGAAGCTATCAGGCTACTGAGTAAGTACTGTGTATCCCCTTTTTTTATTCTTTTGATTTAGTTGTGAATGTGAAGTGTTACTGTGTGATTTTAGTGCATTGTGATTAGCAGTCAATCTGGTTTATGGTTCACATTGGCAGACTTATGCAGTTTTACCACCTTGTACAGTTTCTGAAGGATTTTGGTTTTCTTTTTCCATTAAGGTTTCTTTCTTTCATTTATATTGCACATATTTGGCGTGCTAACTGTCTTGTCACATGTTTGACTGACTCTAAATGGGCAAATCATCATCTCAAGTGTAGTGTTTTCAAACGCATTCTACAGACACAAAAGCAGCAGAAATCCAAGCATTAATCATGCTTTTCAGTATTACAGAATGATCTATAGAGTGTGTTGATACATCTGCTGTGGTCTTCCACAGATAGATCAAAGCCTGACACTGGCTCTGTTGCTGATGTCATGTCTGTGTTATGTTGTTTCAACTCCTCACTCTTCACATTTGTTCAGAGCTACTGGAGCTGAGGAACATGTGCACCATAAATGAACTGAGGCCTGCTATTCTGTGAGGTGTCACAATGAGGAATTAAAGGATTAGATCACCCAAATATGAAAGATCTCATCATCTATTCAGCCTCATGTTGTTATAAAATCACACGATGTTCATTTTTCCTATAGATTAAAACAAATGATCCGTGCAATTGTATGGCTTCAGGTGGTTTAGATTATATTACACAACCCAACCTTCAACATATGATACTTTCTGACTTATGGTGCATTTGTGTTCTTTTTAAAGCATTTAATGAATACATTTCTGGTTGTACAAAATATAATTGCATTGAAGAACACAAGATTTTCTTTGGAACGTTGTGTCATCAGTTAGCAAGTAGCCTCTTGTGGTTCCATTAAAAGAAACAAACCCAGCTAGTTATTTTAGATTGTAAGAATGTTTTTATAATGTTTCCATTACATAACAAAAATGTTAAAAACGTTATTTTGAAAGTCCAGTTATTTAGACGTTGTATTGATGTGATGCTTGGTTATAAGAATGTTATTCAAAATGTTTTTAATTTTGTAACTTTTTAAAATGTTCCACTAGCTACTTAAAAACAACATTTTTGTTATATGATACATAATGTTAAATAAACATTCTACTAACAATACTGCAAGAACATGTTGAGAGAACTGTTAGAGAACATGAGCTCATGTTCTGAGAACTTTCCTTGTTAGCTGGGAAGTCAGATCCTTCACTCTTTCTTTCCTGTGTGGTAGACAAGATATCTGCTGAGATCATAACCTTTAAGAAACAACTGGAGATGTTTTCTGTGGTCAGATAACTTATTGTGAAGCACAATCATAATCAAAGCCACTTCTTATTCTTTTAGTTAAACAACTCTATAAAGAAATAAAGAAAACTCTTGTTTTCTTTATTTTTCTCTATGTTCTGCTGTAGCTTCTGTTCTACTGTATATTACTCTTTAAATTATGCATTGTTATTATGAGTATAAATGTGATGTCCCTCAAGTTGTTTTGGATAAAAGCATCTGTTAAATGATACATGTACAATTTAAATGCTGGGAAAACATACTCACATGCAGTCAGTGTAGTAATTCCTTTCTAGAGGAACATGTTAAGGAAACTATTATCAGCGGTATAAATATTTGACTTGAGCCTATGTGACCCACTCATGTTCCTGCTCTTTGTGTCTCAGCTGGTGGAGATTGTGAAGATTGGACAGTAGCCGTGGATCAGACACAGGCAGGTGGAGTGCCCCATGGAGAAGGAGCAGGGCAGCTTGGCCTCTGGTGCCAATGTCACCATCTCCAGCACCACCTCAACCTCCACTGGCAGCAGCACCACATCCACCTCCAGCAGACAGCAGGTGGTCCCTCAGCTATCAATCTATGGAGGAATCACAGACAGACAGACAGTTCAGGTGGAGTACTGTTTTTTTGTCAGCTCCTTATGTTTCCAAAGCACACAGTGATGTCTACGTGACAGCCTTTAATTTATGTTAGAACAAAACAGTACTGTTAACTGAATCGAAATCGAAAATTGCTCTTCTAAAAGCCATTAGAAATTCCAGAGGGAACCCACAGTGAATTAGTCGTCGGGATTAGCCTGCAGATTTATGACATGACTAAACAGCAAAGTCTTTACAATGCAGCATAAATTTGCGATGCGCTAGTGCCATCTACAGGCCATGAGCAGCAAGTTCTGTAAGCAACCAACATACTTATTCGTCAACGCATATGTAACTGTATGAAGTGCCATATAATTTCTTTTATTCTTAGGCATTCTTAATTGCATTTTAATATTATTTACAGAATACATTTGACTTTGTTGTGTTTAGTGCTTATTTTATATGTAAAGCTGCTTCCAATCAATGCAACATTGTAAAATAAGAGTACTGAAAGCATAAACATAAAATAAAATTTTATTTAAAAATAAAATTAAAAAAATTAAATTAAATACACTTACTAATTTACTTACAATGTTTGCCTTGTTTTCAGCTAATATATTCTAAATTAGGTATTGTCATTTCATTCTTCTTTTAAGAATAAATCTGGTTAAATTTGGTAAGGTTTGTGCTTATAAAAAATTGTTAAAGAATGTAAAAACAGTTACAGATGGGACGGATGTGAATTCTGAAAACATTAGCAATGGATCAGTGTGACAAAACAAGACGGTACGTGTGTACCAGCTTTAAATTCCTCTAGACATTTGAATAATATGAAAACAAGTCATTCCCAGGAATACGACAGCAGTAAATAAAGTGCATTCTCAGATCAACAGCTGACAGTGCAGTGATTACCCTGAGCACAGTGTGGACAGATCATGTGTTTGTAATGAAGGCTGTGATGGACGACTGCGACCCACATGTCATATCATGACTCAGGCATGCAGTGCACTGCCCGTTTGTTTACACAGAGTCCTCTGCTGTCCTTTCTTCTGCATTATACATAATGTGCTGACTTTGTTTATGTGCAGACTGTTTTTTAATACCTTTACGCCTCTGTATTTGAAGAAACACACAAAACAAATAATCTGTTCTCTAGATGACCATGTACACTAGAGGATTATAAATATGTTCATGTAACAATCCCATAACATCCTCCCTCAGGTTATCCAGCAGGCCTTGAACAGGCAGCCCAGCGCAGCAGCAGCTCAGTACCTGCAGCAGATGTATGCAGCCCAGCAGCAGCACCTCATGCTTCAGACCGCAGCGCTGCAGCAACAGCACCTGAGTCTGGCTGCAGTACAGCAGGTGTGCATGCATGCAGTACAGATACATCATAGACATATACAGATATATACAGAGAGATCTAAGTGTATGATAAAACAAGTGATAATGCATTTATTTTTTACATTAATATATGCAAATGCTTACAAATGTATGATCATGCTTATAGGCATTGCATAATACATGATACATTATGGTATATTATAAGTTGTTCTCTGAGCTAACACATTAATCGTTGTTTTAAAGTTTATTGAGAGCTGAGACATGCTTTTTCCTGTACACCTTTGTGTATAAAGTAGTTCTTTATGTGCTTAGATAAAAGAAATAGTTAATTTACTGTCTCACAATCGCTCAACACACTAATCAAACACTGAAAAAAAGCATGCATGCATGAGCGCGGTACTGCAGGTAGTGCTTTAAAACCCCACAATGCCTAGTAAAGATAAGGAAAAAAAAGATCCTTATACTGCATGAAGACGCATTAAGGTCTGATGAAAACCACACAGGATTCTTCATTAATTGTAGTCGTGCAGCGAGTAACTCCAGCACAGACTCATTATTCTCCCGTGACATGTATTGATGTTTGACTTTTTTGCTGTTAAATGGCCAGAGGCAGGTTTTGCATCGTTAAACACAAATCCGCTCTTGGCAGACTCACATCCTGTGGATATATGAGGAAACCAAGGGGAGTGATTGACTTTTTGCATATATTTTGCCAGTATGAACATTCTACTGTGGTTATTTGTTCAGCTTTACTGAGACTGCAGCAAACATATACAGTGATCTACACAATTAATCTACACAAATCATGTATTTCTCTGATTTTAGAGACTGAAGATATTTATATACACATATTGAAAATACCTTTTTGGAGCACCATGGAGTTCAGTGTACTGTAATTGTAGCAGTTTGACAGACTTTTCAAAACGTGCTGTGGAAAAAAAAATCTGTTTTTGCCTCTCTCTCTCTCTCTCTTTCTTGGTGTTGAGTGCTTTTATTTTAAATTAATGAGTGTTGGGTTTGACTTGTGACCTCTCTCTCTGTCTTTCCCTCTTTTAACATCTCTCTCTCTCATTCACTCATTCCCCACAGGCTAGTATAGTGGCAGGAAGACAAAGCTGCAGTCAGAATGGCACTGCATCCCAGCAGACTGTGGCTTCCCAAACCACTGTAAGTATTATTAAACCTGACACTGATATCTCACTCAACAAGTCTCCAGTGCTAGAAAACTGACAGTGGGTATTACTTAAGAGCGACCACATCCTATGTTTTTGGTTAGTGAATGCAGAGGCTCCTGGCAGCCAGTGTTCTCATTGAGATTAAAAACAACATGATTTATTGTTTGGCGAGCTTTCCGGACAAATCAAAAGGATTGTTAGGTTGTTAAGATTAGGATTAAGTAATCATGGAATGTTACAGTGTGATTTGTTACTGTTTAAACAGATAAATCTGGCCACATCCCAAGCGGCAGCTCATTTGATCAGCCGAGCTCAGAGCTGTTCTGTTCCTGTCTGCATTGCTCAACAGGCCGTGCTGCTGGGAAACTCCTCCACACCCACACTCACAGCCAGCCAAGCACAGATGTACTTACGAGCTCAGATGGTAAGACCTCTTACACACATGCAGGCACACACACAATTTTATTTGTCTGTCTACATATAGACATACTGATTTAAAATGGAACTAATTCAAATTCTGACTAACTCAAACATCAAACAGTATTATTAACATAGAAATAAAACCCTTATTATATGAATAAATATGTAAATAGGATTTGTCATGTTAAGCTAAATTAGGGGACACATTTGTTTCCACAGTATAGCTGAATAAACCCATACACCTAGCTAACAGGGAATGTGAATGTTCTCAGAACTAGTTCTCATAAGTAGTGGAACGTTTTAAAAACCTTACAGAACTTTAAAAAATGTTTGAATAATGTTTTTATAACGCAGCAATAATGTTAATACAGCAGCTAAGAAACTGTACAGTTTGAATGTTCCTAGAACTTTTGAAATACAATTTTTAATGTTTGTGTTACTTAATGGAAACATTAGGGAAATGTTCTTACAACCTATAATTGTTGGGTACCCTCCACCCACATACACTTACAGCATACATACCTAACATACCTAAGCACATGATTCTCAGTTTTGTGTAGAGGTGAAGAGGTCCTATTTCAAATCTGATGGTTCTTTAATACCAGAAGTTATTGTGGTATGGGTTATGGGGAATTGCAACACTAGTAGATAATCTTCTCCAAGACTTCCTCATGAATAAATGGTATTTTTCTTGGGAAAAATAAATAATGGGCATATGACTTCATTCACAAGTACAATTCTGTCTGTATTTTGTATTCATATTTTCTCATGTCTTTCCTGATTTGACTTTGGATTTGAATGTGACACAGCTGGTATTTTAGAGACCTAATGATACTCAGAATGTTTGTGAAACTGGAATCAGCAGTTTTCTCTGATACAGTTTTTGGTTTTGGAACTGATTAGCAGTAAATAAACTTTGAAATGGAGGTCCATTAATATTTTCCCTTCAGTTGTGTATGTACTATAACAGCTGAAGGGTCTATAACAGCTGAAGGGTCTCTCTGATGTTGAGAAGGATCGCATACTGTAGTATTTGAAAAGGTGCTTGTGGTAATAGCTCTTATGTGGGTAATGAGTCAGGTAACGTGGCCATTTCTGGTGTGATTTTCAGGCACAACAGACTAATCTTGTGCAGGTAGCCAGGAGTCTAGGGCGAGCTGTTCCTTTGTCCCCCCAGCTTATCTTCACTCCAACTGCCTCAGTCACAACAGTCCAGCCAGAGACCTCAACATTGTCAATCAACACACCGGCCAGCAATGTACAGGTAACAATGACCTAACTATATTAATCCAGCTAACAATTTCATGTTGTAAGAACATTTCCCTAACATTTCCATTAGGTAACAAAAATGTTTAAAAAGTTATTTTGAATGTTCTAAGAACATTTAAAACATACAGTTTTTGACACTGTGTTAATGTTATTGCTTGGTTATAAGAACATATTCGAAGATTTTGAAAAATTCTGTCATTTTAAAAAGTTTCACTAATTTAAGAATAACGTTTTGATATGTATTATATAACATTAAAAACAGTTTAACCAACGTTAAAGCAAAAACGTTTTTGATTAATAGAGCTTTCAGAGAATGTTAAGAGCTACTGAGTAAATGTTATCCCAGCTAATTAATATTCATGAGCCAATTTAAAAAACAAATTATAATGTTATATCATTCCTACACCACTGGATTTATTATTAAACAACTGTAATGTTTCTTTACATAAATGTTCTATGATAATCTTCTATATTTTTTGTTCAGATTTGTTTAGAATTTATTGTGATTCTCTTTACTATAATTTCTTTAATCCATGTCCATTGTCTCTGCCCAGGTCCAGAACTTGGCCCTCCGCAGCCAGCAGGGGGCGCTGGCTTCCTCCCTTTCCCAGTCTCAGTTACAGAGCCTGAGTGTGAAACAGTCCCCGGGGGCATCAACACAGACAGTGGACCGGCTGAAGAGTCCTGGAGCTGAGCCAAACCCACAGGGTGCTGCAGCGAAGGCTAGTCGTGCAGAGTCGTCCCCCGAGGGGACAAACAATGACAAAACCAGTGAACTCAAAACAAGAGAACTTAACATGTGTCCTGGTGTGACCTCAATATCAGGCCATCCACTCATCAGCACAGGTAGGCCATCAGAACGTTGTCAGGGGAATGTTTCAAAAACATTACAGAATTAAAAAAAGTTTAAATAATGTTCTTATAACCAAGCAATAACGTTAATACAATGTTTAAAAAAATAAACATTTTGAATGTTCCTAGAATTTTTAACGTTTTTGTTAATGGAAATGGAAAACTCAATGGAAACCTAATGTAAACATTCTAACAACCTAAAATTGCTAGCTGGCATTAAGTCTCACTAAAGGGGATGTGAAAGTAGAAGAATGAGAGCTGAAGTGAGATGGGCATCTGGCCTTGAGCATTACTCAGAGGGTCGGGTTGCCGTGGCAGCAGTCTTGAGGAGCACACTGGGCGGCAGTGTTTCACGATGGCACACCTGCTCTGTGTGTATTTGTGGCTGCTGGGAGACTGTTCTCTCCAAAGCCAGGTCTGTCACTGACAGCGTATCTTTTAACACTGAAGCAGATGCACAGACTCATGAAGTTCGACCACACAATTTCACCCACAAGCTATTTGTAATGTGAGAGTGTCTAGATTAGCATCCAGCCCCTTGAGGCCTCCCCTTTAGGCAAAGTTATTATCCGCACTCATACAGACTAATTTGCATGAACATTACAATGGCAATGGTAATGTTAAGTGATAAGCAGTTACTTGGTTGTTATACCCCCACTGTGATGCAGCCCATATAGCTTTAGTGTGTCATTCTCTATTTTTGGGAGTCCCACAAACCACAGAATTTCAGAGGCTGACTCAGCCTCAACATTGCATTAAGGATAGAAATGAGTCGCCTTTCATATCCTTGTGTGTTCACTGTTGGATCACAGGGAAATCAAAACAGTAGTCTGTGTATTTATATAGTGTGGTTACTTCTGGCAAATACAAAAAGTAAAAATAGTTTTACATAACTGGATGTTTTGCTTCTACAGTACAAAACGCATGGAGAGGGGCCATTTACACACAACATATTCTTGTATTCCATTGTGCTGTTGTGCATCAGTCAGATGGATGTTGCATTATCTTTACCAGAGTCACATTTTTAAGAGATAAAGTCTCAAGTTAAAGCTGCAGTCTGTGACTTTTGCCTCTCTATCGCCATCTCTGTTTGAAACAAAATTGCAGGTTACATTATGTACTTTTGTTTATGTATGTTAAAGTCAAATGAAGCCAAACTGAAATTTCCCAGAAAATCGAACCGACAACTTGGAATATAAATCATTATCATACACTCGCCATTGTGAATCAGAGTAAGGTAAGGAGACTGTTTTGAATGCTGATCTGTTACATACCTGCTCCATAACTTATGTTCACTTACTCCATAACTTTTGTTCATTCTTAATAAAAAAGTAATAGATTGCACCTTTAAAAAAATTCATGTTCAATTCTGTTGCACTCTGTTTTGGAATGCAAGAACATTTCCTGTGTGAGTGGAACACTCTGTTATCTTTACCTTAAGTTCTCTTTATTCTTTTTCGTCCATTATTCTCATAACAAATCATCCATCACAGCATTAATAGTAGCACTCTGGACAAGCCAAACCGTCATTAGGTCAATCCAATACAAATGGGAACCACAAGCGGTCTAATGTGTTATTGTGGGTTGAGGGTGTCTGTGCATGTGGTAAGTTCCTGACCATTTCCTGTCAAGAAAACTTGACATAAAGGGTTCACGTACCAGTATATACACAGAAAACTGCTAAACATACAATCTGTGAAACCGCTGGAGCCCTGAGAAGCGTCAGTACTTACTGGCCACACCATCCATCAATACCTTTTCTTTACACACTTGATGCTTAACTGAGTTTTATAAAGCCACAAATAGCATCTACCCAGTTCCCTGAGCAATAGCTTCTAAAACAAGGTCTGTTATTATGTTAAATCGTGGTGAATGTGCTATAGTTAGAAAGTCTAGCAGAGACTAACACTTGGTGAATGTGAATGGTATGTGTATGGATGGCTTTGCCTCCCATTTCCCATGTTTTCTTCATAAGGAATTCATTAGAGCAGAAAAGCACATAGCCAGGAGCAGGAACCTCAGCAAAGTATTTGGACCAGGACTAAGAAGAATTCTAACCAGTAACAGACATTTCTTTGGAGTGACCACTGCAGATGTGAAGTTCTGGGCCTCTGAGGAGTATTTTCATCAAAATTGCATTTTTTGACCCAGAGGTTCTTTGACTGGTTACAGTAAACAATGAGACTGAGGTTAGGAGATTTTTTCCTTTAGAGACCAATCATGTCTGAACAGGAGTAGAGGAAACCCACCCCCTCGCTTTGAAACTAAAATCAATAGCCTCTCAGAGAAAACCATCTGTAGATTTAGATGAAAAAGCAACAACCTCATATTCCTGCAGGACAAAGGCAAAGGTATTATTTAAAGAGTACACTGTGAACAAAACCCCAAGATAGTTCGTTCCTCAGCTTTATTACTACATTTTGATATTATATATCCTTATTATATATAAGAAAGGTTTTCAGTGGCACTATACACTATTTCTATAGTGTCTGAAGCAGTATTGAAGCTGGGTAAATGCTATTTTTGATGCACTCTGTTCAAAGGCCAGAACGTCTTGCAGACATTTCTTGTCTGTCATGTGGGAATATATTAAACTGTGCTGAGAACATAAAGGGCAGCACTTAATTATTTATTAACATGGGTGGAACTTAAACCAGAATGTTGTCTTCAATGCGTGAAGGAAGGCCTGCATCTGCTGTTGCTGTTCTGTGAATGCTTTGAACTTGCAGGCTGTCAGGGGAGGGACTGAATATGGCACACTATCTAATATTGTGCTCATTTTGATGCTACAAAGCATGTGGATGGTTATGATGTGGAAGGCTATTTATAAACACTCCCACAAGCTCTAAGCAAATAATTACAGAGAATGACTGTTCGCATTTAGGAATTTGATTTCAAGAGCATTTGGTGTTTGATTGCTTAAGTCTTATTTCTTTCATTTCTTCTCGCTGATGGGACAACATGGCAACAGAATTCCATTTACAAATATAGTACTAATATTCAACAATCTTAAAACTCTTACTAAGCCTAACAGTCCTAAAACAAATTATTTGCCTTGTTGAAAAAATTGGAAAGCTGAGAACCACATGTAAAAATATTTTTTGTCATTCTTTCTGTGCCACTAGTGTATAGTGTGGCATAATGTTCCCAAACTGTTTTCCCAAATGCTTCTCCCATCTTACATACAGCATCTTACAAACAACTAGCCCCGCCCCAAAATCACACTATTGGTTGATCCAATGTTGCTGTGTTGGGCCGCCCAAACAAAGCCACAGTTTATACATTTTTTAGGAAATCGACCTACAAAAGTCTTAATTACAGTCTCTGCACGGATGCACGGACAAAGTATCAACATTCAAAAAATTGCAGCACCTTTAAGGTCATGTACAAATTAGACATTCCTTGAAGTTACTACAGCACAGACTGAGTATGTCTGAGCAAATAAAGGTTACTTGAAGCCACCTGATGTAGCCAGGCCATGTGACGCTTTACATGTGGATGAACAGAACTGTGCTTTACACATCTTACAGTTGACATTCCACATTATAAAGCCAAATGAACCCATTAACCTCAAGTCAACAATATGAACAAGCTGGAACAATGAAAACTTCACATGGAATCTCACAAGCATGAGATTCAGGATGTGGTGCTAAACTAACCAACATATGTTCACACTGAGGACCAAATACATCTGTAAACCAAATACATATGTAGGTAACAGTTAAGTTTAAAAAATATGGAAAAGATCATGGCACTAGTGCACACACCCTTGATTCTTGCATAGCTTTCATGAGGTGTAAAAATACATTTTTATTCTATGAAAACTGAAATCAGATATCAGAATGTCTGTCTTCACTGTAAATATACATATTATTAATATAAGTGTAATATTAGGTGAATTTACTATTAGTTCCTTATGTACAAAAGAAAATAATTCTGTTAAAAGATTAACCCTGGTTATGTATCATTCAATATATCAGATACTACATGCTATAGTGTAACTGATCTATCATACTGTGTGACATGCAATATTTCACATCAACCAACCATCATTTTGTAAATCTTTTTCTGTTCCTTCCAGCATATACCCAAATTCAGACCCATCAGCTGCTTCAGCAACACAAACAGCAGTTTGTGATACAGCAGCAGCCCCAGATAATGCAGAGGGGTCAAAGCCAGCTCTTAGAACATGCCTGCATTCAGCCCAGTCTCCAGCCCCACGGCCACACAGTGCAAGCTGTAACCATCCAGCCCGTCCTGCCAGGTCAAGCTCAGCAGTGCCCTGTCCCTGTGCTGCCCAAAGTGCCTATAACCTGCCAACACACCACCATCTTCCATTCCACATCTGCCAGTCACCAGGCTCTCTGCCACAACAAAGCAGCTCCTCTACAGCTTACCTCAGTAAACCTGCAGATCCAGCCAGCTCCAACACAAGTAAGATAAGTAAAAGTCTTTTGAAATCTTTAATATTAAGTTATGTAATGCTCTCCTGGTCTGACCTTCTCCTCCTCTCTCTGATATTAATTCCAGCTGGGAGTAGCCACACAGGATGGGTCTGATAAAGTTCCTCTTGAAGTTAGAGACCTCTGCCCTGTCCAGAACCATCAGCAACTGCTTTCCATACCATCACAAGTGTCAACCCAGATAGAGCAATGCCAGTCACTCACACAGTGTAAACAAAGCCAAGCGACAGAGAACACAGAAGGTATGCTTATTTTGTTACTAACAGGGAACATTCTCAGAACGTTCGCTAATATTCTCTGTTGATAGCATTCAATCAAAAACATTCTTGCAGTAACATTAGGAGAATGTTTTACTAATATATATCATATATATCAAAAACATTATTCTTAGGTTGTTAGCAAAGTGTTTTAAAAATGTTACAGAATTTAAAAATGTTTGAATAGTTCTTATAACCAACAAAAAAGTTAAAACAACTTATAAAAAACTTTCAAAATAACATTTGTAACGTTTTTGTTACTTAATAGAAACGCTAAGGAAACATTCTTACAACCTGCAATTGTTTGCCGAGTACATTGTTTCATCTCCACAACTCACAAATATTTAGTTTGTTGGTTCGAATAGGGTAAGGGTTTTTATTCAATCATCTTTGAAAGCATTTTCATGTTCTGGTTTACACATGTATAAATTAGGCCAATTAAACTCCCTCTGTATCTAAGCATGTGTGTTTATCTTAACAGTCAGATGCACACAATGTTAATGTAATCAGTAACTTAGATGAATGTATTTAGTGTACCAGAACCACAACAGTTGGTTAAAAATTAAACTTTCAGAGAATGTTAAATGTAATAAGATTGAAAAATAAATAAATGGAGTAAACATTAGGTCTGTGAGGTCTGTCTCTCAGAAACCTTGAAAACCTGCTATACAGAGGAGAAGGGCTATCATCTCCAAATCAGTTTTTTGATAGAAAGAACCAATCTCAGTCCTGCCAGAGTCTTTATTCATAATTTCTGTTGTATGTATTAGCCAAATATTACTGATCAGTCACAAAAAACTAGCAAAATTACCAAGAGGCTGGTGGGGTGCGTGTATTTACATATACATGCATGCATGCATGCATGCATACAAACATCTATAAAGAGTTATGTATATATTCAGCTTTTGTGAACAAATAATAGTTAGAAGGTTAGACAAACTTACAGTGTATAATGATGATGAATTCGTTTTTGATAGAAAGCACCAATCTCGGTCTTGCCAGACACAAAGTGGCCACTACGACAACACCATCTGTAGATTTGCCAGCCACAAAAAGACAAAAGCCAACAACGCGATCTCTCCCCTCAAGCAAAAGAGTAGATCTGTCACACCCCCATGGTCTATTGTCCGGTCCTAGCACTTGTTAGAATGTGACAGCTTCTCATATAATTAGGGTTGAGGGTCTGACTCTGGGAATAAAGGTGGCTGTCTCTGACTGACTGGCAGGTGTGGTGGAACCTCTCAGACAGTAAATTATGAATGATGATCAACTGTTCTTTTATGTACAAAAATGGCTCAAGGCATCAGAGGGCTGGAGTCATAAATCATGTCAGGTTTTAATTGTCTCATGTTGGCTCATAATCACGGTTCATTCATAAAACTTTTATTGTATCTTTTGTTTTAGATCAAACACAATTTTTCTACTGTATTTTTCATGTGTGGGTTTAAAAAGCAGATGCTTTAACTGGGTATTTCCTTGCTAACATAGAGCAAGGAACTGGGTCAAAGAATTGTGTAAGTTCATGTTCAATCAATTTCAGAAAAAGAGACAGTTCTCACATTAAGACTACAAAGCTGTCTGTGATCTATTCATTTTTAAATAGTTTGCAACAGATGAAATGTAATGGCTCCAGACATTTGCCTTGAATTTATCTTACAGTACTTAAGACTCCATTGTGTTTCAGCTCCCAGCTGCTGAGTGTGAAGTGGTTTACTATATCTCACGAGTGGCAGACTCACTATACATGCACCCATTTTTCCCCAGGACTCTCTTTGTCCTTTTTGAACCCAAGACCCTCTTATCGAAACATTTGAGCCTGATCTGACTGAGTAAGAGGATCTTGCAGCTAATGCAGTTGAGTTAAAAGGCTATACAGTTCAGTTGTTTCCTGTCTGCGTCTTGAGTATATATATGTTCATGAGATAATTTTTTTATCAGAAAATAAAATATTGAATATTATTAGGGCTTGATTTAGGTTTCTGATATCACACACAGAACAAACTGTACCTGAACGTGCAGGTCTTAATTGCATTCAGTTTTCTTTAACGTGCAATTCTGGGGTTTGGTACACTAATATTATATCATATATTATTATATATTATATAAAATATATTTAATACCTTACCTTCTCATTCAACTAATGCAGCAGGATTGTGACTGGGACCTGACGATATCATTAATGCGTACGTGCGTCTCTGTCATGGAGTCCCTCACAAATTGTAACCAATCTGGGAACGGCTCTGTTCTCAACACGGCCTCCCATTGGACAGAATTCCAAGCGTGCGGGACCAATCGCAGCAGCGCAATGTTTCCTATTCAGTTCCTCTATACAAAGAGGATTAGAGAGTGCGGTCCCCGCTGCTCACATTGAGGCGATCGGTTCAGACAAACACATCCACGCACACGCAACAAAAGTTTGGATCGGATCGATTCACTTGTTGTTCCGATTTGTATACAACAACGGTGGATTATGGAAGAGTACTCAGAAGTGCTGGGATGCTAAATTCACTTTGGTGCGTTCCCATTTCGGCGATTGAAAGTGTGAGTAAAGAGTGTGAGCGGAACAAAGGCGTGTGCTGTTGACAATCACCAGGACGCCTGTACGGTAGCGTTTGTTCCCTGCCAAATGTTCGGGATATAAAGTTATGAAGTTGTTCGGTACTTCCGAGACAAGAGTGATGCAAACTAACTCTTTCGGACGTTAAAGTGCTGTTTGCATGCACGAGTGTGTGTTTAGATAAGTTTCGAGGAAACGTGGATGTTATTTTTGCAATACAGGCGTAACATTTGGCAGTTTTTCAAAACGGGTTGCGCCAAAACAACCTGTGATTTTGACCGGGGCCTTTGCAGATACTTACGCATCACTTTTGCTTGTAATTTCTGTTGTATATATTAGCCAGATATTACCGATCAGTCACAAAAAGCTTGCGAAATTAGCAAGAGGCAGGTGAGCTGCGTGTATTTACACCTATAATATACATGCATACATCTATAAAGAGTAACGATGTATTCAAATTTACAAATAATATTTAGAAGGTTAGAAGAACTTACAATGTATAACAATGATGAATTGTTACAGTAAATCCCACCCCATCCATTAACCATAACACCAGTATAAGCTTTATGAAAACATGAACTGGTTGTTATAATGGTGACGGCTATTTTGGGGTGCTGATGGACGTTGTTGTACTCTTGTTCAGTAGGCAGAGTGAATGTGAAGGCAGGTGTGAGCTCACCTCCAGCCATGACCTCGGGCAGCGGGAACAATGCGCCCACTGTGACCGGCAGCACTCCGCAAAATGGCGAGAGTAAAGCGCCACCACAAGCCATAGTGAAACCCCAGATCCTCACGCATGTCATCGAGGGATTCGTGATTCAGGAGGCAGCTGAGCCTTTTCCCGTGAGTAACCTTGTCATCTGATCATTTGCGGTAGTGTCATTGTTTTTAACATTTACTGTGGTTATCGCCATTATTTAACGGTGGTATTTGTTGTGAGATTGTAGCAGCCACAGGTGAAGCCACGGATGGCTGATCTTGACCACTGCAGAATCAGAGCAGCTATAGCTTTTGTAACGCAAACTGATATTTGTTAGACGAAAGTAGATAACTGAAGTTGTTGTAATAAAAAAGTATTGAAATTGTGTGGATTTGCAACGGTTCTGCCAATGCAAACATACAACTTTCTAGTAAGGTTGATCCTAATAGTTGAAATGTTTAATAGATAGGGTACAGTAAGGATCATTATTGTAGGATCAATGGAATTGTATGGAAAGTCCTCACAATTTTAGTATAATGTGTGTAGTATGAATGGCTAACAAGGATTTGTACTTGTTTTATCACTTTGTATTCATTTTGGCAGTGCCATTGGATTAAAACGTCTGCTAAATATACAATTGTGGATACATATGGCACATTGCAAAAAAAAAAAAAACTTTTCACTTGTTGGTAACAATTAATGAAGTGTAATAATTTGTGTGGCAAGTTTTTTCAAGTGTCTGATTGGCATTGCAGTTAACTTGAGGTAATTTAAGGTAAACCCAATCCATTTTTAGTTCTTGCTTACTGAAAGAGGCACACTTCCCTCTAGTGGACAATCTACCTTGATTATTCACAGATTTGTGGACCTCAGATGTTTTAAAGCAGTGAGAAAACACAGATCCAATGTACTGGTACATTTGAAGACTCAAAGTATTTCCTAGTAGTGAATGAAGAACATGTTTCTAACACCTTATGCATCTATCCAGGTTGAACGTCCATCTTTGCTAATGGACAACTTAAAGAAACAGAAGCAGAATCAGACCTCTCACACTGCAGATACCGAGATGGAAGATCTTTCACAGCAAGGTGAGAATTGCTCTAGACACATACTAGAAAGGAATCAACTTGTTGGATCAATAATGCACAATGTTGTGTATCTAATTAGACATGTATATTTAATTGGTAATGCAAACTCCTTCATAGAGCTGAAGAACCAGGATGGGGAGCCAATGTTGTCATGTGAATTCTGTGGAATTGTAGACTTTGCAAATAACTTCAAGAGATCAAAGCGGTTTTGTTCAACAGTGTGTGCAAAAAGGTACAAATCCTAAGATTAAGATTTTGTATTGTTACACCATATTTATACTTACTTGAGTTAAAGCCATCAGTTGACTCAAACTGACTTCTTTCTCAGATACAATGTGGGATGCACGAAACGAATGGGACTTTTCCCAGGAAAAGCGACTTTGGAAAACCCAAAGAAACAGAGGGCCTCCAATAACAATCATCAGAACAGCAGCACAGATTTTAAAAAACGGGTAACACTTCATCTGTTTACCTCTTTAGCACTTTCATATTTACCATTGCAATGTCCAAATAGGTCAATGCATTTTTTTTCACACAGAATCCCAGTGCTCTAGCAGCCACTGGAACATCTATGCTGTCCCCACACCCCTCCCACCCAAGTCAAGGTGAGTCAAGCCAGTGTTCCGACACCTCCAGCTATGAAGAGCCCCTTTCACCATTATCTGCTGCAAGCTCTGCAGCCCAGAGGCTTCCAAACGAGGAAAGATCTGAGCTCCCTCTTCTCACGCAGCACTTTCTGGCCAGTGACCCCACCAAGTGGAACGTTGAGGATGTTTATGAATTCATCTGCTCTTTGCCAGGTAGTTCCTTGAGATATTTTATGGTATTTTTTTGACAAATCTTAGAGACCTTTAATGTTCAAAGCAATCTGTACAAGACTATGCCACATTTAAAGAATGTCACCCAAAAATGAAAATTCTGTTTACATTAACCTGTTCTTGTGTAATCATGTCTAATTGCAAACCCGCTTCACTGACTTTTTAAATATTAAATCTACTGATTGTGTTTGTCAGGTTGCCAGGAGATCGCTGAGGAGTTCCGCTCTCAGGAGATTGATGGCCAGGCCCTGCTGCTCCTGAAAGAAGATCATCTCATGAGCACCATGAACATCAAATTGGGGCCTGCACTAAAAATCTTTGCGCGCATTAATATGCTCAAGGACTCGTAGCGTTTTTCGCTGCTCCATGTAGCTCACACTTTGAAAAGGACAACCTAAACTTCTGCACTGGTTTCCTCATCCCATACCAGCTTTGGGTTTTGGGGATTGCTGCTTTTCAGACCATGATAAAACATGTATGTGAATACCTTTGGTCACAATTGAACCCCCAGAGATTTATGGTTTGATTGATAAGGGGACTCTGGTGTATTCAGCTGTGCCAGGCCCAGGGGGCAACAATTTGCTATGTCAGTTTGAGTTTAAATAACCCCACAGAAGACAAGCACAAGTACTTTACCATTTGTGCAAACAAATGCTCATGATTTATAGATGGGGAAATGTTCATTTTAAGGTAGCGTGGAAACAGGTTTACAGTTTCTTTGTTTTGAACTGGACTTTGTGATTATTTGTTGATAATGAAGCTAGAAACATCTTTCATCAGGTGACATATGGACTTTGTATCGTAGTTCAGTAACTCATTGTAACAGAAAATTGTGATTAATGGTTAGCCAAGAAGAATTTGACGTACAGTACCATTAGCCTTGCAGTGTGCCATCATGTGTAGGTAGATAACTGTTCAAGTTTCATCTGAAAAGACATTTCTGTTCACATACAATTACACCTTAGATTTTGTCCCTGAAAATGAAACATTTTTACCCTGTAATCCACAGGGATAATGGTAATGAAAACAACTATCCAAAATGTGCCTAATACTTCTCTAAATATCCAAAGATTTTATTTACTCCATTAAGTGGCAGATGAAACACCTGTTGGTTTCAGTTCAAAACTGGTTCCTAAAAGGCATTTGCTAGCATCTGCTCTAAGGATTACAGATACAGCCACTCCACATTTAATATTAAAAACCCATCTCTCTTCTGATCTGGTTTAAGTGTGATTGTTTCTTCTTTGTGTGCACACTCATCTTTGGAAATCTAGTGCCGCTTGTGTCTTTTTTTACATTCATCATTTGATCAAATTTCTGTATTTATTGAGAGCAAGTCTCCAGTTCTGTTTTTATATTTGAAAATAAAAACTTGGAAAAAACAATCAAACAGACTTTTTTGTGAAAGCACCTCAGACACATAAGAAAACAGATCAAGGTTTTCTGTTTTTTTCTAGCTTGAAGCAGTACCTGTTACATGTGCTTTAATGAAACAAAGGCACTGATATTAAAAATATGAGAACTGTTGAGTAAATAAAATAAATTCAGATAGGTATTACTTAAAGATCATTTCTGATCTTTCCTCTTACGGCTGCATACCAAAGTTCATATCTTTTACCTCTGGTACCCCAACATGAAGATTATTTTTCATTTTTGTTAAAAATGTATAAATAAAAGACACAAGACACAATCTAGACACAATTTCCTAAAATCTGCAACGCCTTCACTGACAACACTGTACAAAATACACACCATCACCGCCATTTGTATTTTAATGAATCTTTTTGTTTTTAATTTATTTACAAGCTTTAAAGTTGCTCTCAGTATGAAGAATAACAAGCACTTCAGGTTCAGCAACATCTCAGTGTTTTTGTACATGTTGTCATTTGTTCATGGACTTCCATTGATTTCTTGTTCTGTGACCCCAGCAGTCCCCTGAATGCACAGTACTGCAAGACTCTGCTGGATGAAGTTTCACATAGAGCAAGCTGAAGCATAGGAACAATTGTGTGGTTATTCAGATAATAACCCTAAACCTTGTACTGAACACTTCAGTACTGACATACTAAAACGCTAATCCTCCTTTGACAGTCAGCCTTGTCTATCTTTAACAAAAAAAAAAAACTGTCACTGCCCTTACTTGAACAGTTTCAAAATCATGGTTGTTTAATTATTTGTCACTGTCATTATATTATTAATAAAATTATTAACATTATTTCTATATCTGCCCATAACCACTTGTGACTGTCAGCATATGTTAAATACCCTTTTGTGTATGCCGTTCTTAAAAAAAAATAAATTAATGAGTCTGAACTTATGGTTTGTTTCATAGTTGCAGGTTTGTATTATTATTAAAGTCTTTCCTTAAAAAGTAACAAAAGAAAAAAATTAAAAAACGTAAATGCATCATTTCTATAAATAATACATTTTTTTAGTGCTCCAGAAACTGTAAGTCATCACATGATCGCTGTACGTCAGTGAACCGTACCATCTGAGATCGCCACCTGACTGATGCATAATGTGTTGCTTGTTATGTTACATTTTAATTTGATGCAGTTATTGTTTCAGCGACTATTGTCTCTTCAGCACTAGTTGGCAAATGTGTCCATTTCTGGCCTCGTCAATTGTCCTCTGACTCCTCTTCTGCCTCGCGCAGCCATGTGAAAAAGGCGGTGACTGACTTTAGGGCCACGCCCTTTCCCTGCTGTTCGGCGGGGTCTTTGCTGACCTCCCACTTATAAAATGCATCTTCAGAAATCACATCCTCATCGTACAAACAGTCAAAGAACATCCGAAGCAAATCTGCAACCAAAGCAAATACTGTTTTAATCTCTTGGTACACATTCAATTTCAAAATATATTAGCCTATATTAACTTTTATTTATCAATACATTTTTAGCTAACGCTTCACAAAGTTCTATTGGTTAACATTAGTTACTGCATTAGCTAACATGAACAACCAACATATTTTTACAAATTTATTAATCTTTGTTAATGTTAGTTAATACAATATCAATTGTTAATGTTAGATCATTGCGCATTAATGTTAACAATCAACTTGAAATTTTAAAAAATGAATTGGTAAATGTTAAAATTAACATTAACGAAGGTTAATAAATGCTGTATTCGTGTTGTTAATTGTTAGTTTACGTTAACCAAAGTAAAAACTAATGTTAACAAATGGAAAAGTTTTGTTTACAACAATACTAGTATTACTAGGAACCTATAATAATAATAATAATAATATAGTAGCTCTGGTGTAAGTTTATGTTGGAAATGTGAAAGGTTTTACTTACTAGCGGGCTGGTCCAGTTTTACTATCAATGCTTGAAGTGCATAAAGTGCTTGCAACTGCCTCTCTGTGTCTGAGTTAAGGTACTTGTGTAAAACAGGCAATCTCCTCTGGATTATGGAAGTGTCCACTTTGCAAGAGGAGCCCTCAGCTGTGCACAGGGTACAAAATGGAGCATTTGAATGTATTACCTTTCTAAACATTTTGAAACTACCATATAAACACATGATAATACACACCTGTTGAACAACAGTTTTCTTCATGTTGTGAAATTTTCATAATTTTTAAGTGAAGTATGACGTTTATTTTTCAGATTCATTGATTTCTGTTACTGTACATCAAAATACTGATTCACTTACTTTTCACTGCTGCTTTGCACACAGCAGTCATTAAAGCTCTAAGAAAAGGAGATGAACTCATTTCTGATTCATCTAAATTGGCCTGTAAAGAAAAAAATAATTTTTTTAACAGTTTCACATTCTTCAATGAAACAAATCTGAGGAGCCTGATGTGAATCTGTACCTCAACCCAGTCAAAGATTTGTTCATCGCCAGCCATGTCCTCAAGTAGTAGTTTTTCAAGTTGCTTGTTTAGTTCATCGGGTGAGAGTGTTCTCTTAGAGACAGCCTCAGTCGGGTTTGAGCCATCAGAAACAGTGAACTCCAGTTTCTGTTGGAGGGTAAAATTGTAAGTATAACGCAGTCAGTATGGAATCGCTGATTCAAAGCTCCCATTTGTTTTTATAAAGTTCTCAAAAAAATGACTAAAAAGCACCATGGTACTACTGTAGTGTTTTGTACATGTACCATGGTATTCCATCTTTATATAATCAAAGTATATGTATTGTAAGGGTATATACTTTAATAATGGATGTATGTGGGTGAATGTTATTTTGTCCTTATCATTCAAGGTTATGTCATGCTAGACTAAACAAAGGTGATGTTATGTAAATGAAGACTCACATGTTCTGTGATGAAGCTGTGCACATCCTCCGTTTCAGGTATAAAATCTGCCCAGCTCAACTCAGAATCCCTCCATAATGATCCCACTTTCCTATGGCTCTGCAGAACACACACACGGGTTTGATTTGCTTTATGGGGATATGTATTGGTTTTTATGTTGTACAAACTGTATATTCTATCCCTCTACCCCTAAACGTAACCATCATGTAAAAGCATCTGCTAGTTTAGTTTTTAAAACAGATAATTCTGTGTCATTTATAAGCTTGTTTCTTAATGGGAACCTAAAAATGTCTGGTTAAAATATACTGGTACATCTATACTTCTGTGGACATTTGGTCTCCATAAGTTAGTGAATACCGGTGTACATGTACACACACACGTACACACACACACACACACACTTTAATTTCCACCATCCTCATGTAAATTACACTAGCAAAAGTTTTCAATAGGACTACTAAAAACAAATCACCCAGCAATAACAAATAAAAATAAGCTTACCATTTGTTTGCATAGAAGGTGCAATATTTCAGAAAATAATATCCCAGCTCTTCCCACAGGGAGTAATGGTTTGCTAAATTCACTGCAAATACCAAAAATGAACAAATAATGAAATAAGGTACAACAGTAGTGTACATGCTATTACTAAAGCTAATCAGCTCAGTTTGAATCCAGCAGCAGTTAAATAACGCACCTAAATAATTCTCTCATAGAGATTCCCCCCTCTCGAAGCACAGGGGTAACCAGCTCCGCAAGGTACAGCCATATATGGGGAATATCAATGGCCATATCATCTGCTAATTCAAGAGTTTCAGAGAACCTGTGGGCAGTAAAACACGCAATAAATAAAACACCTCTCTCAAACATTATGACTGCAGCATATCACATGCAGCCTACGGCAGCATATTAGCTCCGTTCTAAAACATTGTGAGCTTTTAGAACAAAATGGTCAAACACACAGAGCATTTCTAGTACAGAGATGTCAGGCCCCTGTGTCAGCCCTGAAGGTGCTGCTCTCTCACCCTTTAAAGAACTGAGGTCTGGAGAGGATTCCAGCTTGCAATAGCTGGTAGAGCAGTTGACCCATGTGGTCTCGTGTGATCTGACTCCTCTCCAGGGTCGACTCCACGCCCACCCGCACAAACACGTACAGCATGGTGGGCTGCTCCAGTTCCTCCACACACTGCACTGCTTCCTACATCACATGCACACACATTTGTGTGTCATACATTCAACAACTAAGTACAGGGTTTCTAAGGCCTCTACGAGGCTACAATTGGTTTTTATCATGTCTAAAGCTCACTTTCGTTTGTTAGACTATTAGATGTGACTTTCGTTTCAGACAGTTTACAAACAAAAATAATTTTACAAACCTTGTAATCATTAATGTGCAAAAATTCATCAATGATGGATTTGGAGCGCCTCTCCATCTCCTCTTCTGTTAAAGCTGGCTTGTCTGGAGAAGGGCCTGAAAGTACTTCAGTGTTAACAGCTGCAATGACAGACAGCCTTTAGGTTATAATAACCACACTCTAGTTTCTGAATGACAAAAATAACACTTTAGGCCCTTTATTGTGTATGTTTATAGTGAGTGCTGATGTATCTGTGTGGCTCACCAGACTCTCTGGATTGGCTGTGTTCCAGTCGGCTCTTGTCTGCAGTGCCGGCCGGCAGCTTGGGTGTGTCTGAATCTCTGCGGGACAGCTCCTGGATGGACTCCTCAGGAGCCTCCTTATTGCTGCTACCCAATGAGAGGGACCCTGTCCGAGCAGGACCCGCACTCAAAGGCTTATCGTTTCGTTCCCGTCCTGAGCTTCCACGACTGGAACACATAAACATACATCCATGATTCTCTAAATGGAACATTAGAGAATGTAAACTGAAATGTATATCACAATATTTCTAATCATAACTATGTTTAGTATTTTGCACTCATGACCCACACTTATAATGTAGGATATAATAAAGCTAAAACATGTTTTTTAAACATGTTTCACTGGAAAATAAAATGTCTACATGGCTCTATGGTGTTGCATGTGTACATTACCTGCTGAGAACTCTCCTGGAGTCAAAGTCTGGGGATGACGAGGGTAAAGAGGAGGCTGGCGATGCTGAGGGCTGCAGGGCTGAATAACGATTTAAACTAGTGGCACTGGGGCGAGAGACATCTGAAAGGAAGAGCGAGAGAAAGAGGTGAAGGGTAAAGATGTAACATTATAACATACATAATGAAGTATAAAATACATGGGCAGAAAACCCCTGCATGACCTGCAGACCAGTCCATGTCTGACTGCATTGCTCTGCTTTACCTGACTCACTGGCTTTGGCTCCAGCCCCTCCACTGCTGCCCTTCATCCAGTTCAGCTGAGCTCTGGGTCCCAGCTGAATCTTCTCATCTATTGTTGACTAAAGAAAATGCACACAAAACCGGTTTTACTAAGATCTTGTTACACTCGCAAATGCATTTATTTAGACTGTAGCATTTAGATGCTACTATGCAGGCAAACAGAGCAACCATCGGGAGGGGCTGTTGAGTCACATATTCAATTTCCATATTTGTCAAACAGCTTCAGGTCAAGGTACTTTGAAGCAGCAAACTGCAAGTACACCATCCCTGACAAGCCTCAAGGTGTGGTTTGCAAAGAAAATATGATTCAGCCAATCAGCTTAATAAAAAGAGAACATTGGTCCATTCAAACAGGTCACAAACTGCAAAATGAAGAACCTTTTTTTGAAGTTATGAAAGTCACCTCATGCCCTGACCATAAAGCAATATAATCTTTTTATTTGTGAGAAGTGGACTTCACCTTGGAGATCTTGGGAATCTTAGTAGGGTCTATTGTCCTGCTGTTCTTAGTCATAGGCACAGTGCTCCAGGTCTCTTCTCTCTGCACCACTGCAACACCAAGACAGGAACATGAAGAGCTATGTTATCACACAGGAACAGAGTGTGGCTGCTTCAACACAGAGATACAGTGGAGGAGGAGGCCCAGAGGACTATGTAAGCTGTAAAGCGGATTAGCCTATAGGAGAATTCTCTTTCTGACCTGGTCTCCGCTTGTTGTCCTTGGACAGCAGTTGCTGGTGGACCTTCCTCTGTTCCTCCTGCTCTTCCAGCTTTGCCTCCTTATGGATCTGCTCGATGGTCTTGGGGCCCAGGTCAGCTCTTCGAGACACCCAATTGTGCTGTAACAAGAGAAGAATAAAATTAAGGTCTCTGTCCCTTCATCTAAACATCTTTTCAAAAACCTCAACCTGTCAAACCTGATTGCATAAAATGATTGCTCCTCCCCTAACTCAGGCCACTCCCCTAGCAGGTTCCCTTGTTGAGTTTTATGGAAAACAAACAGAAACACACAACTCACCAATCGCAGGTCGATGACATCCTGCAGCATGAACCGAATGCGTGATGAAGTCTTTCTCTCCTTAACTATCTTCTCCATCTGATTGAAGTACTGATCCATCCTTGGCTGAAAGTGAAACAACAACAGAACCCTCCTTGAGATAAACGAGCTTAAAAATAAGACCTGGATGCAAACCTCAGAAACTGATGTCTGCTTTTAATTAGACAGCTGAGCAGTTCTCAGCTGAACTCAAAAGTGTGCCGTGCCAGTGCCACGCATTAGCAGCTCGTATGGGACTAATGTTTCCAAGCAAACTTGTAATCTTTGAATTGAAGCCATGTTTTCTGTTGAGCTGTACAGACCAGCAGGGGTTTACTCAAACTGTCATCAGATGAATTTGGTGCAATTTTATAAAACAGCACACAGCAGGAGGTGTGGACCAGAGAGGAACTCATCAAAGAAGCCCCAAAAAAAAAAAAATCACACAGGGCTCGACTACGGAAGAGGGTGGTTAACACACATGGATTTCTGCACTACAGCACAGCTGTTTCTGTGGCTAATCAGTCAAGAAGACCTACTGCAAATTTGCATCGAAATAATGAACAGACTTTGGAAATGAACAGAACAGCATAGCTAGTCATCAACATATGTTGTTTTTAATACTGCAATGCTGGTGTTCCCACAATTAACCAGCTTAAACAGCAAGACTGGACCAACATGGACTAATATGCTGGCGTGGGCTGGTCATTGGAGCAGGGTTAAAGCATTTACACAGGCACTGCCACAGCAGGTTTAATAGGAGTAAAGAGACAGTACACCCAAAAATAAGGATTCTGTCATTTACTCACACTTATGTTATTTTAAACTTTTACAAGTTTATTCTTCTGTGGAACACAAAAAGCAGGATGTGACAGACTAAAAAGCCTCAGTCATACTTCACTTTCAATGGATTAAAAGAAAAGCAATGAAAGTGAATGGAGACCGAGACTGTTAGTCCCTCACATTCATACTTTTGTGTTACAATCTGAAACAACATGATAACAGGCTTGCAATTATTACATAAAAATCCCAATAATACTCTATGCCAATTATAGAAGACATGATGCAATCCTGCTAATCAGTGTTAACCCTTTAGAAACCCTGGTCAGATCCTGGACTGACCTTAGCTTTCTCAAAGTCCAGGTCCTTGCCAATAGTGGTGAGCAACCTGCAGAGGCATTCCAGCGACTCTTCATCATGGTTCTTCAGCAACTTGACCACACAGTCATGCATAATGGCCTCAGTCAGCATCCGCAGCTTGAATAGCTCACCAATGAACTTGATGTTGCCGATGGACCGTCTGCGAGCCTTGTCCTTCGCCTCCTCCAGCTCCTCCTGCAGCCTCTCCCGCTCACTAGCCTGAGAAAGAGAGAGCAAATGAGAGATATGTCAGAAATCATCCTCAGGGCTTAATGCAGCCAAATCATCAATTTTTGCTGGTCTTTGCATGACTGTAAATGGTGACAAAATTTCAGAAGCTGTTCACTTTTAACATTAAAACCTTTAGTGTTATATCTTTGATACATTTGGTCACATACTTGCAAATCTTTTAATATTGTGTTTCATATATCACATATCAATTTCTGATATTTATATCAGAAATTGTTTTTATAAAAATAAAAGCAAATCAAAAATGCTTTAAAGATTGTTTACAGATGGTCATTTATTTCCAAACAACCGATTTTTATGAAATCTGAACGTTCCATGGTATGTTATACAGAATTATATACAGCATTTAGGCAAAATTAATTGCCTATGAACACTTTATGAACAGTTTTAGCTTTAAAGACAGAAGCACTTACTGAGGTAGCTGCCTCTAGTTCCCTATGTTTCTTCTCAAAGGCATCATCATCCACCTTATCTTTCTCAAACTCCTTTTGACAGCGGTTCAGCAAAAGCTTCCGGAAATTCACAGTGCTATTGGGTTTATCCGTCATGGGCACTTTTAACTACAAACACAGCAAGAATAAATCACTGATAATGGCATGTGGAACCTCTAGGGGAAAATAACAGTACAGTATTTCAAGCTATGCACAAAGCAAAACACAGTTGATACATCTATTTAATATAGACAATATTCCAGGAAAACAGAGCAAAAATACTGATGACTCATGTTGCACTACACAGATTCTTGTCCAATCAGATGTTTTCTTGAATGAGTAAGTCACTCCCCTAATACCACCTGCAACTAAGCAGCGAATGAGGGCTCATGGCTGTGATGTAACCGTAAGTCTATTGGCTATTAAAAAAAACAAACATTTATATTCACAGCAGACATGTTTTAATGGACCATCTGACTCACCGTAGCCAGACAGCTGCACATGTTGCCATAGGCCACAGAGAAGCTGGGTTCATCAATGGCTTTCTCAAAGACCAGGTCTATGACACCTTTAAGCCGTTCTTCTGTGTCAATGGTAAGATCGGTCACCTGCTTCATCAGCTGGTTGAACATCTGTGGCGTCAGTTTGTTGAGGATACTGCGTACCTTTCGGAAAAGCTCCTGCATAAAGCATCAGCAAACATAATACCAAATGCTCTCCAGGCAACAATCAATCTCAAGCTCCGCTTTCTCCAAGTACTACAGGAAATGATGGTGTAATATAAACTATATAATCACATGAGGCCATCTGGAAATCACAGCATGCTTTCTCTGATTATCACAAAATAAACCAAATCAAACCTGTTGAGCAATAAGAAGGTACAGGAGGGGCCCACCTGAGTATTTTGGATCTCTGGATCTTCAGTGGTACTGTCCCGCTTCATGCCAGGCTTCCAGGCGTTCTCTGTTGTTCTCAGCTGCACCTCGTCGTTCACCGACACATTCATAATGATCTTGCGCCCACCAGGTGGTCGCCGCAGGCCAACATTTAGCAGCTGAGAGAACAAATATGATAATGTAATACTGAGCAGGCATAAGTGTTTATTTATAAAGACAAAGCTCAATGTTAAAATTTTCTATATTCATTGTATCCTATATTCATATTTCTTGAAAATAAAAGGGACCAACCGGTGCTCCTCTGCCCCCTGGGATCTGTCTGCCGAAATCTGCAAATGCTGGCGTGAAGTCTGGACCCCTGGAAATCACTCGTGGGTCTACTGGCCTCATGGGCAGTTTATTTTGGTTAATCTGTTCAAGCAGCCAGTTCAAAGGCAAACACATTAGTCCTCTTTTGAGGTACAATGTACTGCTTTGCGCAAGAGTGGTGATACATTTTACGAGGATTAAAAAGAGGACCATAATCAAGTTACAATATCCCTTTATTCCCTTAGTAGTTAATTTAATGGTGCGATGCAAATTAATTCAAGTACAAGAGAATTTCTTGTGGAATTTTCAATTAATTTATGACTTTAATCAACAGGCTTTAGAAATCCTGATATGTGTGTTCAGAAATGCTTCAGTGAGAACTCCAGTCTGTGCAGTAGTGGTTTACCTTATCTAAAACAACATCCGAAATGGGAGGAAGCCCCTCTGGTTTTTGCACACATGCAGGCATGAACTGGAAGCCCAATAGGAAGTCTCGGTCATACTGCCTCTTTCCATTCTTCTCTGCAGGCTCTGCAGAAGAACAGAAATCCTGTCAGTTTTACAATATAGACAGATATATAATCTGAGATAAGTACATATCTGGGATTCAAAATCTAGTACAAGCCAGGAAATAAGCTGGGTGCACACATCTTTGATCGCTAGTTTGACTGACAGCTGATTAATAATCATTGCAATCACGTTTTTTCTGATAACCTTCTGCCAGAGTCAAATTTTGAGGCAGCCCTCACAATTTAGACATTGTTTTTGTGTGCTAGTCACCTTTTCAATTCCGCGTGCGAATGCAGCTCACCATCACCAAACATGTCATGGACTGATAACATTAAACTCTAGACAAGTTTTCTTGAGTGCCCATTTTTAACTTGACTTGAATCTGTCATTATGACAACTGAGATTCCACAGTGTGGCATGGCTGGGATCATGTTCATACAGTCAGACAAGCAACTATCAGAAAAAAAGGTGGTTAAAAATCATACAGTGTGCACCCGGCTTAACTGAGAGTTTATGATTTTAGATTTGTATGAGTCAAAGCAAGATCTGGCACTGTTTCTAGGTCACTGATCTAATGAACAAATTAGTTCCATTAGCAATGTTAACTTTATACAACATGTGATATCCTTGCTTTCAATGAAGCGCACAGCTCTTTGGAACATTCCCAAAGCATGCTGAGCAAAAATGAATCATCAGGTTATGCACAAACTGATGGAGTGTTTGCAAGCTCGAGGTCATGACGTCATTAAAGCAGAAAATGGCCTCACGTGGCACTTCTTTGATCAGAGGCTCTTTAACTGCAGATGTGTGGATGCTGTCACTGCTCTCCGTTTCTGCAGAGTGTTCAGCCCCGTTTCTCAAAGGCTCTGCTTTCTGCTCTCCATTCTCCTCCAGCACTGCTCCTACTGATGGCCTCCTCTCCTCCTCCACAGGAGGGGGGCTGGGGCTTTCTGCAGCAGGCTCCATAGCAGGCTGATCCAGTTCCTCCTACCAGACACACAAACACACAGACTTTAGAAGCTACATTAGCAAAGACATCACAGAGAGGCATTTTTTATGCTAAACTAATTTATCTTAGTAGATATTTAAATCAAGTTTTAAAATTTTATTTTCACAGAATCCTGTTAACATCATCTGATTGGTCTAATCTGACAGATTTAAGAGACTTTCAAACTGCAAGGTCTACCATATATTCTCACAAGACAGTTTTTGAATGTTTCACTGTATTTAAGGGCATGTTTAAAACTCTCACAAGTATAGGCAAAGCTGTACAAACACACAAAGCCTACCTCAAACTAATTTGAATATACGCAACAGGGTTTGTCAAATCACATTGTCAAAAATTCCTAGGACACGCCAACATTACAAAGCCAAAGGTTTGAGTGGCATTCACAAGTCTGCCTGCAATGGAAAGTAAGAAAATGAGAGGAAACAAATTAAGTCTCATTTTACCTCTTTGTCTGGACTCTGGTCTTGACCTACAGGCATGTCCTCTTTTGGCTTCTTCCAGGTCTTTGGTGCGCTAGATGTAGCTTTAGTAAGCCAACAGAGTAAAAGCTTGTGTTATTTTACTAAGCATTGCAACAATCTTGTATTGCCAGACCTCTGACTGCAGTAAAAGGTCTGGTGTTTTTTGCAGCTTAAACGGTCTACCACTTAGACAGGAGGAACAGTCTGAGATCAATCAAATAGTTTGTTCTGTTTTTACGTGGTGTTTAGGGGTAGGGTTATCTGAGGTAACTTTCTGGTACAACAGCAAAAATGTGGAGCCTGAATGTAATACACAAATCCACTAAAGCAGATTAAAAATCAGATTAGCCAATTAGATGGTTAAAGAACAGACTGTGGGTGGTCTATGGGCGTGCCGTCTTAGCCTGAGACTAACATGACAATTGACAAATCAAGCTTTATATTCAGTGTTCACCTTGACTTGAGCTTTTTCTGGATGGCAAGAAGGGCTCGCCTTTCTTGTCCAGCAAGGCCTCTGTCTCCTTCCCTGCTTCTTTAAGCTCTGCCCCTGAAGAAGACCTTCTGACTGGGCCTGACCCTGCAGAAACCTGACTTGGGTGTGTGAGGCCTGGAGGTGGAGCAGTTGTGGTGAAGATAGCAGCAGTAGTTGTAATGGTTGGGCCAGGGAGGGATAGGGCAACAGGAGACCCTACACTGTCTTCAGCAGTAGGCAAGGGACTGTCAGCCGTGACCTCTGTAGTCTCCGCCTCCAGTGCTGGTGTGATGGGACCAGGCTCCATGCTGGAGGACTGGGGCACACTGGGAGTAGGCAGCAATGGAGACATTTCCCTGGGTTGGGATTCCAAGTCTTCACTCAAGGGAGCAGCATCAGAGTCCACCAACCCATTGATGGCTTTCTCAGGCTGGGTTGGGGATGTGGACAGGCTCTGAGGTGAGGGTTGCTCTGAGGAGGATTTCTCCAGCTCTGAGCTCTCTGGTTCTGGTGTGACAGCTTTAGCAGGGATAGGATCAGCTGATGGGCCTGAGGCTTCAGCTGAGTCCACTGCTGAGGCAGGCATGGAAGGAGCAGGGGCTGTAGCTACACTTAAGGCCGGTTCTGGGCCTGAGGGGGGAAGCTCAGTTTTCTGAGGTGGGGAGGACACTCGAACAGGGCTGCTGGGATCTCTTCTCTCCAAAGGAGCCTCTGGCTGGCGCAGTCCAGGAGATGTGGATTTTTGTGAGGGAAACTCTAGTTTTGGCTTGTCATCTAGAGCCATTAATTGTACAAGGAAATATGTCAGGTGATTTTAAGAAAAATGAATTATTGATATTATTGTAATTAATATAGTGAATATATACATATATACATTATATAGATAGATTGATAGACTTGCAACAATTTTGTTAGCTATTTAAAATTAAGACCACATAAAATTGTTTTAATATCACTTGCTGTGCTTCCTAAAGGCCAAACCACTGTCCCAGTTTCCATTTCATTCAGTTCTCTTCAGACCCAGCCCACCACTGGCTTATTATAATATGTAACCAACACCATAAATTATGTTTATATGCTCATTAAATCATAAAACACAAGCCACTTTCATATGTGTAGTAGATTGGCTAATAGCATGACCTTTGACATGACCTCAAAATGTAGCTTTAAGAGACTGAAGAACACTTATGACTTTATTAGGCCTGTGGGGAATAGGTGGTGATATAGATGAACATCCTGACCTGCTTTCAAGTCAACGGGTGCAGGAAGGAGCTGAGCGCTGTCCACGTTATACATGACATGCCCGTGATCCGCTACCTGGCTGTTCAGCTGCTGGGATTTGAGGTAGAAAATGTGAGGATAATGAGGGTGTGGACATAAAAACTAGCAACAGAGAGACACACAGCACACATATGCAGCACACAGACAGAGCAGGACAAACAGAAACAGAGAGGGGAGGTGGACGAGTGGGGAGACGGGGAGAATGAAAGGGGGTGGAGGAAACGTGGGGAAAGAGAGCAGAGTAGAGACGAACACTGTTAACGTTTACAGAGAGAGGAGACAGGAAGAGTCACAACATACTGAGTGTTCCAGCTACAGGGACAGTGTTTTCACCTGAAGGGCTTTCAAACTTAACGCCAGGGACCCCCAAACATAATTCTTTTGTGAGGCCCCCCACCTATAATAAAGGCAGCTATATAATTTTGTGCTGACAAACCCACTGTGTGTGAAAAATAGTAAATTGTCATTGTGGTCAATTTCAAAATTTCTGCAATGTTTTTTGGAAAATATTGACTTTATTTTTACTACTTAATATTAGAATATGAGAAACATTTTTTTAATTTAATACAAATTGTTCCAGAGCAGAAAATGGCCATTTCCTACCCAGTGAGCAAGCAGCAACAGTGCAAGGAAAAACTCCCTAAACATATGAACGAATGCGCACTGCAAAGGCGGAGAGATATGAAATATTCTATTTTCCGCAAAGCTATATGCACTTTTGTTTACTTATTGTTGAAAAACATTTTGTAATGCGTCCCAATTTGAAAGCCCATGTTTTATGTTACACTGGCACACTGAGGATGAGAGATACTGTACTGAGACTGTGCAGATGAGGAGTCACTGTAAAAGGAACACGGGGAACCAAGACGTCACAAACAATCGACACAGAAATACAGAGGTAACAGAATACACAAGACTGAAACATTAACAATTATTCTATGCTACATGCTTAAAAATAAACAGTTAAATCATTTGTAAAGTCTGTGCTTGGCTGTAAAAATTGAATTGTTCTGTAATTTAATAAAGTCAATGAACCACAGACATAATAAGTGGCTTTAGCTACGATGATAAACTTCTGATTATAAAAAAACAAAAACCACTGCCAATGAGTTTTATTGCCTCCTAAATCAATAAAAAGGCACTTTTATCTTTAAAGTTTTTTGCATTGTAAACATGCTACATTTAAAAATACTTTAGATTTTTGATTTCAGAAATCAAGTGGATAAACCTCTTCCTCTGGAATATTTGATTCTTAATGGTCAAGTATTTTTGTATAATGACAACCAAACTGTATAACTGAGACTAGCAAATCAGTTGCCTGGGACAGAGGTCAATTTACTTCATGTTCCCACATATTAAAATAATTTCAACTCAGATTAATATTTCATATCTATTCATTTATTTCTGAAGCAGTCTTGTCTAAAGTGGAATAATATTCATCTTAACATCAGGGTCCTGATCAGCCGAGGTTATCTTACAATAATGATCCAGCTGTAACAAGCTATACCAAAGCTATAACTAGCTATAACAAAAATATCTTCCATTATGAGTATTAGTTTGTCCCTTTGAATTAGGATAGACACAACAGATGCAAAGGAATAACTTGAGCTATGTAACAGGTGCAGGAATCAGAAAGAGGTCAATATTAAGATAAATTTGTATGTCTATACAGGGGTAATGTTGTTTGTTTTGATCTTGGAGTCTGGTCGTCTTACCTGTGGAGGTGTAGGAGTGGACGAGGGCCGCCCCACGGGTGGAGTTGGGTTCCGACTTCCACCCACCCCTGACAATATCTCGTCTGTGACATCCTTGCCGCCCTGGTTGGGGTCTCGGATGCGTATCTTTGAGGACAATAAAGAATTAACCAATAGAGATTCAGAATTACATTAACATAAAACTATAATTACATCATGTTTAGCAACCTTGCAACTTTAAATGAAAACACACACATCTCTTTAAATACAATTTTCCTAATGTAATTAAGAACATAGCAATAATGCTACTGAAAACCTGGATGATGCAGTTCATTTACACTTACTGTTTTCTTTTCCCTCTTAGCAGGTGGAGGTTGTTGTGGTGTAGGCACTATAATGGATGGAGATGGTGGATACATGGTCTGCCCAGGATAGTAGGGAGGTCCTGGTGTTTATACACCACACAAGAAAAGTTCCACATTAAAAGACCTCAAACATAAATGTTTCACACAAAACATATTCCAACGGAGTCCAAAGACAAATTTTTGCAATTCTCTTAAAACCAGCCAGTGTTAAAAGCCTACAATAAGTAGATGTTCTGTTAGCTAAAGAGATTTAGCAACTGGACAATTTCAACATAAAAATCAGAAAATTAAACTGATGGATCATTATCAGAATGTCTCATATTTAGTTTTTGTTCTGTAAATTTGGCCTAAAAGCATAAAATCAATAAAAAGGGCATCAACGCAGGCCATCCTGGGAATCTGAGAATGTCAACAGACTTCTGCGGGTGTTTGGAACATGGCAGACAGGAAGACTGTGGTCAACTCACCATAAGGTGCAGGGAAGTCCCCTGGACTGGGTCCAGGATAGAAGGTACTGGGTCCAGGGGGCTGGACTGGGTACTGTTGAGGCCCCACATAGGAAGGTGCACTGTGACGGTACTGTTGAAGCAAAACAACAACAAATTACCCAAGATTCTGCACTTCAGTCATGAAGAACACATCTATAGATTTGCTCTAGATGTTTAAACAAAATGAGTTACTGCCTGATGACAACCTCTAACCATGTTGGCATTTAAATAAACAAAACAACAAATGTCGTCTGGCACATTAAAAATAACCAGATGTAAACACATGGTCCAGATATAGTAAGGTGTAATGCGATTCTGCAGTATGTAACGCACTGTCTGACCTGTGGGATGTAGTACTGCGGTGTCTGTGGGGAATGGAAGGGCATTGGGGCCATGGTCATCATGATTGGCTGATTTGAGGGGTAGACTGCTGCTGTCGGGGTTTGAGAAGCAGGCCGGATGGGAGGGGTGTTGCCTGGAATAGTGGGCCGGGCCGTTTGCATCTGCGTCCTCTGGAAAAACTGTGACAAAGGCCAAGAGAGAGGAGAGATCAGTTACGTCTCTCACCATTGGAGATGTTGAGGAACAATGTTAAGTGTAACATTTCAGTCTAGCATGACATCTGTACTTCAAAGAAGTGCTAAAGACGTTGATGTACTTCTCCTTTACTCGGAAAGGAACTAAACACAAGTATTTATGCACAGGCATGCAAGAAATGAACACATATTTCTAAGCAACATGCAGTTACATTAATAACAGAAGTATTTAAATGGGCTATTTATAAACAAAACACTGTAGACTGCACAAATATTGTCTTTACTGACCTCATAAAAGTACTAAGCACTTGCGTATGAGCATCTGAAAAAAACCTTAGGATTCAACTGTTTTATAATAGATTGTGTATGTATAAATCACAGTAGGCTAAAGGAGTTCACATTCAATAGATCTTTCTTTTCAATCATGTACATGTTATGGACAGTTTATTTATAATGTTGTGAAGGAAACTTGCTATTATTAAATGCCTCAAATAGACCTGTCACAATAAATTTCAAAAAATTAAGTTGTCACTAGCATCTCACACTTGTGACTATGTATTACTACCTAACCACAACAATAAATCACTACATCTTATCCAAATAAACTGATATCAGTTGTTTTTTTTCCCTCACTGAACAACTTAATTAACTGTTACAGAAAAGTAGCTGTTTGGTCAAAAGTCATCAGGATTCAAAGAGACATGTTCACACTGTAGCTAAAAAGGTTGTCACTCCACTTCTTAGAGGACCTTGACACTTAATCACAGACTGTTCAAAGTGATTCTTTTAATACACAGAAAGTGAATGATCACCAGGGGCTGTCAGGTTCTGAAATGACAAGAAAATATAGCCCATAAATGTAGTAGCATCATAAATTTAGTCTATATGACTTGAGCACTATATTTCAAGACTTGTGAGGACACCACAACTTAAGTTATTCTCTGAAGCTTGACAGCCTTGGGTTACTTTCACTTTCACTGTATGGAAAACTACAGTGTCAACATTCAGCTAAACTTCTGTGTTCCACACAGCCTGGTTGGAAACAACATGAGGGTGTGTAAATGATGACAGAATGTTCTTTGTAAACAATTCTAGCTAAAGAATACTAAGATTATAAGATCTTAGAAACAATCTTTGGATCAGGCCACCTTAAAGTGAATTCCACTGATGACAATGACTGTAAGGTAAACTGAGATATTTAGATCTTTAAAGCAGGTGAAGGAACATGACTCAGTAAACAGTCTGGACAAGAACCCTCTGATGCTTACAGAGAAGTTGCTGGAATGAAACCACAAGCACACGGCAATTTGACACTCTGGGCGTGGCAAGCAGAGCAGAGCTCATTTCAGGACAGTCACCGTGTGCACCATTAACATGTTGCAGAGACATTAACTGTACTATCTGTAGATGCATAATTTCTCTAACTGGCACCAATGAGTGCAAACCAACAGTGAGAGCCAGCAGCTCTGTTCCAAAACCTAACGAGCTGCCTACACCGGCAGGCTTTTAAGGCATGCTCCAAACACAAAGGCTGTTCCAAAAGTAAGGCTGTTCCAAAATGTAGGCTGTTAAAAGCAGCTGCCTATGTAGGCAGTAGACTGCAAGATAGCCCACTAGGTTTTGGAACAGAGCTAGCATTACATGTTGACAAAGCATTTTCTCTTTACTGGGAAGGGTAAGCGATTATAAAGGCTATAATAAAAGGCTAATAAAAGGCTCCAATATTATATCGCAGTAATTATACAAAGAATAGCAAACTGTGAGCACTTGTGTACCTGCAGCAGAAATCTAGAGCACGACCCTTAACAGAGAAGATCAACAGTTTCCATTTACAGCAAAACCCCAAAGTTCTAGGTCAGCTTTAAAGATACCTTCCTTCCATTTGGTGGGACTACATAGATATCAAACCAAGCCATAATTCAAGAGATCTTTAACTACCCCTGAGTTGACCTGCTGCCACCAGGTAATAAAATCTGTTTATAGGTTTGAACATAAACATTTGCCTACTAAAAGCTTTGCCCACAATTTTAAAAGCCAAGCAAATTTAAGACAGCCATTAGTCATTTACAATATGACTAAAGTCTCCTATGGCTAAACTACTTGTAAAGAATATAGTTGTGTGGTGATCCCAAGCACCAAAATTGTGCGTGGTCATTTTACTTACAACAATGGTCCTCAGTCATAAAAAAAAAATTATTTAAAATTTGTTTTTAAAATAATTTTTACATGAATTGTCATATTGAATTAATAAATGCCAATTTAAATATAAATGGTTTTACAAATGATTAACATTCCTCTCCACATGCTTCATGAATAAGGCCAAATGAGTTGCTGACAATCTCAAAAGAGCCTAGAGATTCAGTTTACTATGTAGTTGTTACTGTGAAAGTAATGATGAACTGAGACACATTTGTTTATTAAAAAAGTGCTTAGTATTTTATTTCTTAAAGCTAAAATATCACAAAAGTCCCACAACTAAGAAACAAACACGAAAGAAGTATCAATGTCTGTGTATATGCAGTAATGTTTCCTGGAACGCTAAAACATTACCGAGAAGTGAAATCGCCAATTGACAACCAAGTCCAACAGGAAGTAATCAATATATACAGAAAGAAACAGGTCAACATGCAAAGCTAACAAAATAACAATACAACAAGCACTTTTAGACAAGCATTAAGAGATACAGGAGGGGGGGTTAAACTGAAATGGAGGATTTTGCTGTCTCTGGGACAGGTGGTGATGTTGAGAGAGAAAAAGTGACTTCATGCCATGCATTTTCCTCAAGACTGCAAATTACCTGAATGGGTCTGAATCCTCCCTTGAATATTGAAGCAGGAAAGAAAGAGAAGCTAATGCGATAACACACTAATTGGTATGGAGGGATAGAGAGACTAATACACACACAAACACACATACTTAAAGAGAGATCTGCAGTACAAGGCATGCACAGAGCTTTTCACCAGAGAAAGCAATTTATAAAACAACAAGGCACTATGTTCTTTTGAGGGAACCAAGTGACATCATTCCTTAAGTGGCAACACCAGAAACGATGTGCCAAAATCCACTAACCCCTGCAGGCACTCAGTATGAACAGATAACATGAATTGGAACATAATTAGTCTGGAATCCTGTAAACAACCAATGGTCTACGATATATAAATGCTATCCATTACTTTCTTTGCTTACAAATGAAAAAATCAGTGATTAAGCAAGTACATGACAGATCAGTCAAAGTGTTCAACACAATCTCTGTATCTTACCTAGATTCGCAATGGTAAGTTTATAATAATGATTTAATTTGAAAGGTCGGGGTCAAATTTGTGGGAAATGTCTGTCTGTAACAGATCATCCAGCTCCAATATCACATATCCAGGTACCGTAGATGGTGCAGCACTCTTACAGTAGTTCAGAATTTAAACTCGCACCTCATTTTAAGAAAATAACTCCACAAATACATAATTTCAAACACAGGCGGCAGTAGTGAGGTAACAAAAAGTAACAAATTGCAGCTTTAAAGAGACAGGAGCTCAAAGCTAACTGTAGGTGGGATGAATCAGGATGATTTAAAGAATGAAATACGCAGAGCCAGTTGAAAACAGTTGATTTTCAGGGCCAATGGTAGAACTGCACTGGCTCTTTTAATAAGAAAGTCTAGTTGGGATAATTAATGCACATAGTACTACATTGTCTTTGATCCTTGAGAGCAGGGTTTCCAAATCTGGGTTTCTGATCCTTTTTTGTGAGCTTGTGATAGAAATGCCAATAATAAAAAATTTAGCTGAAGTGAACAAATGAATTAGCAACAAATAGCAATATAAATATTTGAACATAATCAAGTAAACATACCTAGATGCTGTGTAATTCATTATTTTTTCTGAAAGATTCAAATATTAAAAATCTTAAGAGGTAAATAATGTAGGTCACAAGGATTGAGTTGAGAAATTGCAAATCCATGTTTTAAAGAACAAAGCAAAGGCAGGGATCAGCTGTACGAATGGTTTAGGGCTAATGTGAGAGAATTGAATATTGTTTGTGCTGGGGCCAGTAAAAATATTGGCAAGTACAAATTCTTCTTGTTAAGGCCTGGAAAGGTTTAACGTATCCCTTTAAAAGATATAGATGCAAAGAACATTTAGCCTCAACTCTGGCCCTAACATTCAGACAGATTCATTACTGTGAGATCAACTTTCATTCAAACAGGTCTATATATCAAACAAAGGTTTCAGCAACTACCTGCAGTGTCTGGACTCAATAAAAACCGAAGCTACAGCCTGGGCTTTTTGAGTCACTCTTTCCCAGGATTGTTCAAAGCAAAACAAATCACACAAACAATTCTGAACTTTGCATGCGTTAACTGAACAGTTTGTTCCCAGACATCTAATGGAATGTGTTTGTGTGTGTCGTAACCAATCCAAGAGCTAGACAAGCCTGATCTCTGACTGCAGAAGATCAGCTAGACAAGCTTACAATGGACTTCAGGAGAGAGTATACAAGCTCGAATTACTATTTCAGAACATAAAGATAAAAATAATGATGCAATCATCTGCAGTACTGCCTGAGCGCAGAGCGGTAAACACCCTCTAATGCACTGGGTCAGTAAAGCATCTCTCTGAACGATCCCAGTGAACCTGAACGCTTCAACATTAGGGCCTGTTTCACACTCCATGCTTATGTAGAACGCAAGCAAAGTGGCAGCGTAACTACAATGTTCTAACAGCGTTACTGCTGCATAACATAGAGTTGTGCCTCTATATAAAAAAAAAAGTGATTTCTGGGTTACTATTTTGAGGATTTCCTTTAGTTATGGCCATAAATTGTAAAACTGTTAAAGGTTGTGGGCAATTAAAAATTATTACAGAATTAATCATAATAGAATATAATTTACATGAAACCATTTCAACATTTATATGGTAATGAATCAACATGAAATAGAAACCTCAACGAGTGGCTGTAAACCCCTTTAATTGCCTGGATTCCGACAGACTTACTAAACAGACAGGCAATACTGTAACCTGTTTCACGAGTGCTGAAATGAACACGCAGCTCATTGGAGGCAAATGCAGGATGTGACAAAGGCCTCAGGATAAGTGAGTTATATTAGTCAGAGAAAACACGCTAGGGCAAATGATGTGTGAGAACAAAGCAAACCATACATTTGCATACATTACCTGGTGATGGGTAGGACGAGGCCCAGGGGCAAACTGAGTCACGGCAAAGAGAGGCATGGCGGAGCGAGACACATTGAGGGAGAGAGAGAGAAGCAGAAGGTAAGAATGAGCACCCAAAAACACATAAAACCACAAGCTGTGCATGGCAGCATTGCAGGCAATAAGGAGCACTTCCCTGAGAGGAAGTAATGACGCAAGACATGTTCTGTACGGTACACACACAGCACTGCCAAATCACCACAAACCACATCATAAACATCATATGCATATTGCAAAGGAGTAAGAAAGCATTTCTAACCGTACCGTGCTACAGTAAAGCTAAAGAAAAGTAATAGATAACTGAAAAACTGAAAAGGTAAACAATTACTTTGTGTAAAATGTGATATGGGCAAAATTGTTATTTTTTGGTTATTTTAGACAAGGTACCAGAATATATCAAGTTATTTCTGCTGAAAAGTTGGTGATGAGAAGTCTTGTACTACATGATGAAATGTATATATTCTGGAACTTGGATGGACACAAAGTGAGGTTATTTAAAACAAGTGAATTATGTAAAAATGACAAAACAGCTTCAAATTGTGTAAACACTGAAGAATAGGCAACCCAAAAGTGAACATCACGTCATCATTTACTCACCCTCATCAAAATCTGACCCCTATTGACCTCCATTTTAAAGATGAAAGAAAGTGATATGGCCACACCATTTAGGGGAGTAAATTATGACAGAATTTCAATGTCTGAAGCTGTTGTACTAGTCATTGCTAATATACAAACACACCTGTGACAGCACAGTAGAATTTTATGTTAATGCGTCAAATTGCGACGTTGTTCGGCAACTGTAAACAAGCTCTAGTTTCGCCGCGTCTACGCCAGATGCGTGCAGCATGACGTGTCAGAAATCAACACTGCCATTACAATCAATGCATCTGTGTAAAACTGCCCATCTGTGACATGGTTTGCAGAGTAGGCTGTAGTTTTCTGCTTTGTATCAGTTTTATTTTTTTAAATCGTACTACAAATATACCTCTGTATAAACAATATAATTCTACCATTTGACACATTTCTACCCATACACACAATCATGTAATTACAGGCACTTACCGGGCGGCTCTGAGGCTGTGGGTTCATTGGCTGGGTTGGTGGAGAGTAGACCAGAGGGGTCGTGCCGGCATTCTGTCCGGGTGTGTACGGAGACTGTGGAGTCACAGGGAAAACCCACCGGCAGAAAAGAAGGAAGAGCAGTTAGGAAAGGGTGTGAGTTTATCCTCCCTGTAAAAATCTGTGTGTGCTGCTTGAGTGTGGGTGACAGAGTGAGTGCGTCCACTCCCTGCCGCTGAAAACACTGCGGTCTGCTGACACTGACAAATCTGCCATCTCCTCAATGCTGCCTTCAAGGCAGAGAGAGGGAGAGAGAAACAGAGGCGTAGTCCTGGGCAGACGTGAGTGGGCGCAGACGGACTGTCTGTGTGTGACTGGGTTGTGCTATACAGAACTACAGAACTGAGCAGACTTTATTGGTCAATACCAATAATTTGTTATTGTCTATTGCCAATATGAATAAATTGATGATACTGACATAATATAAGTTAACAACAGCAAATGAGATGCAAGCAAGATTTTTCAAAAGATATAAACAATTCTTTTAAACAATTTTTACTCAAAATATATGTTTTTAAAAATATAAAAACTTAGAAACTTGTGCCTGATCCTGCTCTCATCCATTTTGGCATGCACACAATCTTCTACTGCAGCAATTATACATAAATGAATCAACAAACCCTCTGCTATTCATTTTTTGTCATTTTCAATTATCCATTGATTGTGTAAGGACAGCATGTAATGATAGCTTTTCTCTTTCAATGGTGTTATCACACGCCACAACAAATCCACAGGAGGCGTCAGTGATTGTTTGACTACTGTACAACAAACCAGCACCTCCCATGTAGAGAAAACCTAACAGCATCCAGGCTGCTATTGACACTGGATAATCGGCAAAAGCAATAAACTGGTTGACCTCTAATCACAGTTACTAACCCAAATCTCTATTCACACCTGACACCCATGGACCCCACCAGCTCTGTTACTCCCACTGCATTAACATGTGTGTTTTGGTAGAGGAGGGGGTAGATGGGTAATTAAGGGTTAGTCTCTGGAGCACGCTCAGTACAAATGCTATTAATAGCTGCTCTCGCTGGCAGGTTGCGTGTGCTGCCAGTGCGGTGCAGGCATGGAGTGGGAATGCGAGTGCTGGTCTCAGACAGATAACAAGCTTGGGAACAGCTGAGTCACCCTGACGGCGTGTGTGTGTGTTTGTGTTTGCGTGACCGGGCATGCGTTTGGCGGACTGTACACACCCACACACACTGGTAATGAGCATAGTTACACCATGGCACACTGGTTTAAACTTCCCCGCAGGCTCATTATGATCCAGATATGCATGGATCTCCACCAAATATGAGCAATACAAAACACACAGAGCCAATACGTATCACAGCAGATCACTCTCAGCAGAGAGAGGAGTCTGATAAACTGGTAAGACTTTGTCAACCTTACTGTGATGACTAATTAGAGCTGACTGAGACTCCTAGAACCCGCACCGCTTTCGTTTTGACAAGCAGCACAGCAGGTTCCCAGAGATTATGCAAACTTACAAGCCTATCAGCTCACGTGTCAAACAGATTTTCACTGGTTGAAAAAAGACTGAATCCCTCTTAAGGAAACACATTAGGCTTTACCCACTGCTCATATTTTAATATGATTTGCCAAAGAAATCAATGACTTTTTTTGTTACATAGGACATAATACATTATCTGAAATATCTTCTGGCTGACCTCTAAAAACCCTTTATCTGCATGCAACAAGAGGACAGCCACTGTGATATCAGTGAGAAACTACACATTAAAGGTAGGGTAGGCAATTTCAGAGAGGCTAGCAATAGTAAGCTAGCTTTAAAAACACCCTCAAGATCACACCCTCAATTTAGAGCACTCTCCAAAGCCACGCCTCCTCCAAAACATATGAACATATACATAGCATGAAAGTATGAAAGGCAATAGGACAACCTATCATTGCATTGAATGCAATGATTGGATGAACATTTTATAGTCCTGTTCTTTCCACAAAAGATATATTTACATAAATATTTTTAAATCACTTTACTTAGTGATTGTTTTAAGGGTCTGAAGAGACTTTCAATCAGCATAACAAAAAATGTTTCTGGAAAAAAATCACCTACCCTACCTTTAATGTGCTGATCACCTATGGCAGGGATTAGGACTTTGGCAGTAAGTAAATAAAAACTTAACTAGTATATTTATAAAGTATATATTCAGCATACAATTACACATAAACATACACACATTAACACACAGACAGAAAAACTCAGACAGTTGCATGCAAGCACACTCACCCCTCCTCCTGCCTCCCAGACTTTAGGGGGACCATACAGATGTGCAGTGGACACTGTTGAAACTGATACCTGAGAGAGTCCAGGGGAGGAGGCATGACCTGGTGGTGTGGCCGCTAGGTTAGGGTGTCCCTTGTTGATTTCATGTGCTGTGTATGGAGGACCAGGGGTTCTCTGTACCAGAGAAAACAGAGCAAACTGTAAATACTGGCAAATCAGTCAAATTAAATAAAAAGGAGATATATTCAGTCATGTTATCTAGACATTCTATCACAGAAAGTCTACCAGCCCTAATCCACACTTACAGCATGCTTTGCTTATATACAGATAGAAAATCAGCCACAGCATGAAATGCTCCAGTGAAAACCAATTAAAGCAGCACTGGTTATGGTTAGATTTTGAAGCTTATACAGCCATATATGTGCACAGCATCCTAGTCTGTTCTCCATGGATTTTGAAATTCGCTGTTGTAATTATAAATTGCAAAGGCGGGCCAGGAACTGATAATGAGATTAACTTGGTGGTTGCACCAGGAGACTGCAGCCTGTACAACTCCATAACTCATTAAAAAAAAAACAAGAAACCTGCAGTCCTGTCTTCTTTTCTGCAGATCAAAGGCACGAGGGCTTCAAACAGGGAATGGATGATTCCACCTGGAGTGAGGGCTATTCCACAACCATCTGCATGCCAGACCTGCTTTTCTTAAAGAAGCTAACACTGAAACAAACATCTCTAGCTTGGTTGTATACCACATGTACTCAATGACAGCTAAACTGTACACTGGTGATTTCAATAATTCAGTATTTTTCTGCCCTTCTGCTCTTATTCAACAAAAATCTGCACTTTCCCAGGCAGCATCAGCAGGTGGAGACTGACCCACTTATCTGCAGGGATTAGGCAGCTTATCCTGCAACCTGGGCTTTTCCAGGGTGGGGTGCTGTGCTTGAGATCGCAGATGTAGCCCAATGGCTCCCAAAAGGTGGGGGGGATCTATGACCCAACACAGGAAGCAGGAAAAGGAGAGAGAGGACAAGCACCCCACCCCTGCATTTCCCTCACAACTGTCCAAACATCACCAGCCTTGTTCTCTCAACCTCACATCACTACAGCCTCTCTCACCGGGCTGTTCATCATTCATCTGTAAATCAGAATATCTGAACGGGTTCTTTTAAATGTAACCATGATTATTCAGCACACAAAACATCTCAAAGGATCTCAACAACTGAAACTGTGTCTCTCGAGCCTGGAAGGACGTGTTCTTGTAGCTCAACTTGTAGAGTACTGTGTTAGTGGCGCAAATGGTTGTGGGTTCGATTCACAGAGAAAACATGTTCTATCATATGAATAGATTAAATGCACTGTAAGTCACTTTGGACAAAAACGTCTGCCAAATAAATGTATTACATGTTAATGTAAATGTAGGACATTAGCACACAATTCTTATAAATTACCTCACACTAGAGGTTTTGGTGCAGATCTGACACTATCTGACTTCAGTTTAGTTTGCTTGGTTGATGTGAAAATGTTTTCTAAATTTGTACGCATGACACAAATCATCTAAGCTGACTGATGACAAGTTCACGTCCATGTATGACTGTCCAAGAGAAAGGGGAGTGTTTAACTCACACTGTAGACAGCAGTGACGGGCTGTGTGGGGAAGATTCGCTCCTCCAGCGGAGGCACTCTTGGAATCCTAGGGGGGATATTAAGGAAAACTCTGGGGCAGAACGTACTTAAGGCCAAACACATCAACAAGGTGGGAAAACACAATGCATAAGGGAATCATTTAAGCACAGTGACATCAGAATGTTACAAAGGTGACAGAATCAGGGATCATATATACATGCAAATTACACATTTTCTACTTTTGCGTTTTACTAACCAGCTTCGAAAAATAAAACTGTCATTGTTTACTCATTCTCAAGGTATGTTAAGCTTGTAAAACTTTATGTAAAGATGACAAAGAAAATTACATCCTCTGTCTCTTTTCACTTTCACAGTAAAAACAGCAATCGCAACATTCTTGAATACTTTTTCATTTATGGAAGAACCTCCTTCACACAGGCTTGAAATGACATGAGGGTGAGTAAATGATGAAAGAATTTTTATTGTCAGACGACACCTCAACCAACCATCTTAGTTTGATCCTGTATGTGTTTTTAAACAGTAGGAAACATTGTCAAGGAACTCTCAGGGCTTCAGCTGTGTAAAAAATGTAAACCTTTTCCCACTCCTACTCATTTTCTAGTGTTTCCCTCTTCCTCTATGAGCTAGCGTTGGGTTAGAGGCAGTCTGGCACACAGAGCACTCCAGTGGGGTTATCCAAACGACTGTGTGGTGTGAACTGGAATTCACATTGTTGTCAAGACATGCCTGCTCCCATCAGCATGAGCAGAACAACTTCCAAGACTAAGAACATATTACAAAAGTTATCTAACCAAACTCAAATTTCTCTCAAAAAACATAAATTAACTGTATATAAGCTTAGTAGTTGTGTTTTTCTTGCTTTTACATTTTCATTGGCCTCAACACAAATATAGTTTATTTAAAATCATTATTTAGTTGGCATGCTTACATCAGCGGGATCTGCAAAACATTTCAGAAACCAAATATTTACATCTGCAGATTATTTAAACACAAGACTGAAGCAATTCGCAAATTACAGTCTTGTAAACTAGGCCAAACTCTCTAACTGGCCCTGGGCCATCCTTATTGTTGAGAACTGGTATATAGAAACCAGACCTGATGTTGCTAAACATCTTGCTGAAGTCTCTATTTAATGATGAAGCCATACTGTGTGATTCTTTCAAGAAACAGATTACAAACATTGTAGGGTTCTCACACAAGTAAAAATCATAATCTGTGTTGTAAAATAAGTGGAAGGGTGCAGCAAAATGGTCATATACATGTCAGTGAATGTGTATTAGCATGCTGTGGGAGTGCAGGATGAAGATGGAGATGTGTCTTCCATCTCCAGCCCAGCAGCTGAGCAGTGCCGCCTCAGTTATGCTGTACAACCAGGCTATTGTTGAAAGGGAGGGGAACCTTCCTCCTCTGCACCACAGGCACACAGAGTTCAAACAGCGAGAATGTTGAGTTTACTGTAACTGGGGTAATACAACAGCTGTTAGTTACCCATTTAAACTTTCCCTTGGCAGGGTGCCATCAAGCTTTCACAATAATCTGGTGCTCCTAAACTACGTCATTCTTTTACAATCACTGTTCAAACTGGTTTGTAGGTTGCACATTATTTTTAGTGCTACGGTTTTCGTGAGTGTTTAAGCCACACGTCTGTAATGACACAGCAGAGTGAAAACATCCACTAACCTTCTTCTCTCTGTTCCACTTACGAACATTCAAAACAATCCTTAATTGCTTTTGATACTCCAGAGCTCTATGGAGCAATAGCCTGTTAATCAGTAGCTGAATTCTTATTACAACACGTCAGAGTTTATATTTGCATTCAGCAGATCATTCTCAGCTAGCATTAGTAAATATTTGTAACTAGAAAAGAAGTTAGACTGAACTGCACTGGATGTGCTATGAGACCACAGTGAAAGTATATAACGTAAAACCTTTTGGAACACTCATGTATTCCCAAAGAAACAACACAATCTAAATCGTTATATGACTTTAATGTTATAAACACTGTGTATAACATTATTTATATAACTGGTTCATGCAAAATGAGCTGTAGAACTGAAACAGAAAGCACTGTATGCTAATGTAAATGTTTTAGGGGAATCCCCCACCCTTAACCAAAATAAAACAGCTTAAAACTATGACTGTATGTATTTATATTATTCTGTACTGTTAGCTTTAATATTTTCATTGTAAATCGTCCATCTCTTTGATCTCTGCGTTTAACCCCACACCCCAGGAAAACAGCAGCTTGATTGTTCAACAGCTTCCCTGTACTGACATACAAGCCCCGCTGCTGTTTCACTGCAGTAAAGCCGGTGGCTCAGAGAACATGAAGAGTCATGTGTGGAAGACTGTTGCTTACAACTAAGGGGTGTTATGCGTTACCATAATAAACCTTTATAAAGATATTAAAAAAACCACTGCGTACGCAAGCAGACAGTTTGATTAATGGAAACCTTATTGTTTGTTTCATGCTTCCGTGCTGTAACAGACAGACATAAGCAGCATGTGTATCGCATGACTGCTGACATTCATGTAGCTCACGGAAACCTTCAGCTAGATCGGAAACACATCTGACATTCAAATGAAGACACTTCTGCTATTTTAATCGCCAATCAACCTTTAAAAAACGACCGATCTGAATTGTTTTGTCTTGTTTTTATACAGAGAGCAAGCATATTTAAAGACCTCGAAGCAGAGACGTAACAAGAAGCTAAATGCTTTAGCAGCACCACATTGGCCCGGCTTGATCAAGCCAAGCCGCCCGGTAAACACCGGCTTTTTGACAGCTACTTGAAACACTTAGTACTATGCGATCAGAACCTTCATGAAAATGAAAACCAAACTTAAGCCTAGCGACAAACAAATCAAACATATCTTTAACTAAAGACAAGCATATACATTCTCGTTGTGCTGACACTTAGCCGGCATAGTAAAACACTCGGTTTCATAACCCAGTGACCTGCCAACTCAGACAGCAGTTTCGGGCAGCATATTTGCCTCAAATCGAGGCACTTATGTTTAAAAATGCCGTCTAGGTAGGCAGCTCGCTTGATTTTAAAACACAGCCACAGATACAGATCTGCAATGACACAAGATGCTTTCAGAAAAGGATACGGTGTCTGTGGTACCGGCGGAGGCTGCTGAGCGACCGGCGGCCCCGGCGGTAGCGGTACTGGTGTCAGGGGGGCCCGCAGCTGGCTCGAGGGTGACGGACCGGTTCCAGGTCCAGCGGCGGCGGCTGGTTTCGGCACCGCTTTCGGCGGCAAACTCATCGCAAATAAAAAAAAGACGCGCGAATCTCTATGTATGTACAATAATAAATAAGCTAGCGACTATTCGGCGTACGTAAAAAAATATTGCTGGCGAGTTACGTGAAGACCGGGCCTTGTAGGAGCAGGTTGCCGGTGTCTGAGCGAATAGAAAAGCTTAGGCTAACAGGCTAGCTAGCTTATTGATAGAATAGCAGGCTAAAGTTAGCCAGCTAGCGCTTATTGTGGTTTATCTTCATTGCTAAAGGTTGGGGGGTTGTTCCCCCTCCCCGGTCGGGGTTTCCGAGGATCTAATCCGCCTCTTCTTGCCAGGGCGATCTTGACAGGTGTGCCCTTTGGAAAATGAATAACACTTTGTTTACAACTGCTTTTTGATGAGAGTATCTTCACGGAGTATGATGATTCCGTTCAACATGGCGCTGTGGCCACCTCCAGCAGTCCTACAGGACCGATCGTTCGTTTAACCTCGGGTATTTCCGTGAAACTTCGGTTCGTGGAATTTTTAATGAGCGTATACGGAAGCACGAATGCGGTGTACGTTTCTCATAACCTACTTGGATGTCAGCCAAGAAGATAATTACAATGAAAAACATTTTAGCAGAAACTTTACAGTTTAAACCTGTTTTAAGTGTCGTCTCTTCATACCTGACAGCTACTTAAAATATGCAAACGTCTCCTCGCTTATGAATCGGCTTGAAACCGGTTTGTGATGTTACATTGACATCTTGCGTCCATAGCTAAACTCGCAGTTCAGTGCACTGAGAAACTTTTGATATTAATGGTTAAACTAACTATTAACTATTTTCGATCTAAGCGAGTTTTGTAAAGGCTTGACAAATCGAATGAAATAATTTAATGAAACCTATTAACATTATTGGGTAGAGCAGTTTATTGGTTGGATACCTATTTAGACAACCATACTTAAAGAAACCCTAGTGAGTTTATTGTTTTTAATTGTTTTATTTTGTGTGAATTATTTAATGTATTGTCTTTTTATCTAGTCTCTGAGTCTGTAATGAAGCTTAATGATTATGATGAATAGCTGAAGATTATAAAAACAGTTATAAAACAGCACTCATATTTACGTCCTCAAAGGGTATTGTCAGGTAGCCTAAAATATGTGGTCCATGTCCTAACATTTTACTTTATTCAATTGAAAAAATAATTAAAACCTACCTACATTAGGTTACACCAAGAAAAGTAATTTTTAAGAGTTAGCTCAGGTAGAAATAGATGCTGATGGTAACAAATTCATGGTACCACTTTTTAGAGTAGGGTAAGTAAAAAAAATACTCTTGTAATGTTGTACTGTATATCCTGTTCTCCTATTATATGTATATATAATGTATAACATGTACCTGTTCCTCAGTGTAGTGTCACTTATTTTGACTACATTCCATAGTAAAACCTGTATGAGTCTTTCATTTTTTAAATAAAACATTATAAAACAGTAGCATCTTGTTTTATGATGAAAACATACTGAAAACATACTGGTAATAAAGGGATACACATTTGAGAGTATGTAAATTTATTTTTTAAATAAAGGATATATGTATTTTATTTACACTCAATACAAAGCACAAGGGGAAAATGACATTTGCTTGCAATAAATTCCAAGTTAAATGTTTAAAAGCAAGATATTAGTGTTAGAGTTATGATATAATTTAAACTGCTTAATATAGCAAGCTAAACTCTAGAAGACAGCTAAAAGAAAGGCACACTCTTTACCTTTAAGACATGTCAGTTTCTCTGTGAAGAAATACATATTAATGAAGTCATGTCAGCTTTTTTAATAATCTGATATTATTAGAATATCAGATATTACTCTGATATTCTCTTTGATATTACTCTGATAAATATTACTCTTGCTGGATATAACTCTGATTAAATAGAAAAATATTATATGCCAAGATAAATTTATAAAAAAAAACGTAAATGAAAAGGTTTAAAATAGTCAAAAGACCATTAAGAAAAATGTAACCTACATATACTGTACTTGATAATCTGTTAATTTTATCTTGAGGTAAATGTTAAAATATATTTAGCTGTCTGCAAGTATAAGTTAAAGTTTCTCTTAGTTTGACACTTTCAAATAGAGCAGCATTTTTCTCAAGTTTAATCGGGTGACTCTCAAAACATGAATGGGTGATGGATTTTTTAACCAGTAAAAATGGGTTTTCGAGGTATTCTTGCAACTTTATAAGTGTTTAACCCTGGGACATCAAAACCTGGAGAGAGACCCTTCTTGTTGAAGATGTAAAAGTTAAAGAGCTGCCCATCCTGGGCCTCGAGAGACACAGAGGCAGCATTAACTTTCAGGTGACATGGGTACTCCTTCTCGAACACAACCCTGAACACCCTATCCTCCAAATAACTGAGCTTCAAAGTCTTGTACTTCATTGGTACCATACTGTCTACCTGTGGTCCGAACTGCTCCATAGACAGCACTCCATCTATTCCTGCTTTAATCTCATAGAACGTTATGTTGCTGTAGGTAAAATAGCCCAAGTAGGGAACAGGGTCCGGAGGAGGGATGAGAACACGACGTGCATCTCTAAAGGCACTTTCCATGGCTGGGATTAGATAACTGTGGACCTTGGCAACAAGGTCCTCATCCCCAGGTTTGCTCCCAGCCATTAGGATGACCAAGCCCAACTTCAGGCGTGGAACTAGGGAGATGGTGGCTGAATAACCATCCAAATCTCCATCTTTGCGGATGATGTTGTACCCCAGCTGTTCATTCACCTCCCAAGGTGTTCCTGTTTGGTTTGCAAAGTAACTGCGTTCACAGCGAAATAGTGGAGTCAACATGGTTTTGAGAGTGTCAGGCCGTAGAACCTGGCGGTACGCACCCAGCAGCATCATCACCAGTTTGGCCATATCAGCAGGTGTGGAATACATTTGCCCTGATGGTCTATACCAGCCAAGATCATAGAGGGGGGCAGGCAGCCCGCTTGAATACACACCAATTGCCATCTGGCTCTCAATCTCAGGGGTGATTTCAAAGGCGGTGTCCTCCATTCCCAGTGGTTGCAGGATATTTTCAGACACCCAGCTCTGATAATCCATTCCTGCCACCTTCTCTGCCATCACATGGGCCAGCAAGGAGAAGGCCAAGTTACTGTAGTGGCATCTGAATACAGTAGATGACTAGAATTACTTCCTCCAGGCAGAATCCACAAGTGCGTGAATTGAATCTACTTGAATCAATTATTTACAACTGCTGTCATTCATTAAACATCCTCTCAATTCAAATTTGAAGAAGGTAAAATATTATCATTCAGCTTACTTTGTTCCAGGGTCAGCCACAAGAACATCATCTTGTAATAAACTGACAGCCGCCTGAGTGGAACCTTTCCACAGTAATGTAGTCGACCTGAGACGCCTCGGCAAACCTGTAATCAGTTTTGAATCCAAAAAATACTATATAACACTATAAGTGTACTTAATGTGTACATCACTTACGCATTCATTATTAATATTTTGCTCCACATTTTTGAATAATACTAAACTCATAACTTCTTTTAGATAACACAAAGGTAGTTATGGACTTATGTGACTAAAGAAAATACCAAATAAGTAAAACCATTCTCTAAAGGGGGAATATGCCTTTGGAGATTTCCTGTTTAACCTAGTAGAAGTTGGAGCAAGAGTGTATTTTTGGCTGCTATTATGGGTGTTAAATTGGTCAGCAGCACTATTTCTAGGACCTTACATAAACATCACCATCAGAGTAAGCTGACTCTAGTTTTCTAGGGCCATTCCTGGTGGTGTAATCCTAGGCCAGATCTACGGCAACCCCACACAGTCATTTCAGGTAACTAAGCTGATTAAGATGACCATAGAAACTCTGTGTTTAAAAACAGTTTATCTAATTACGGGTCTCACCTCACACTATGGCCTTAACCATCATATAGACATTGAGGTAATATTCAGAAAGTTATTCACATCTAATACTGATCTAAAGGAAAATCAGATTAAGGTCAGGTAGAGGTGATGTGGCTCTCACCTGACAGTTGACTGGCCATCCTTCTCAGAGTGACTGAGGAGGTGTGGACTTTAGAGTCTTTACCATCAGAGATGGATTTGAGGTCATGATCCCTTCTCTTCCCTGAGGGGTTCTTTATGGTGAAGTTCTTCACATACTTTTCCAGGGGGTCATCCAGGGAATCCACCTTTCCATTCTCCCAAAGTTTGTACAGCATCAGGGTGGGGAAGATTTTGGAAAGGCTTGCAATTCTGTGGTGGTATAACCAGATCCATTAAAAAAACAAATGACACAAAACATCATGTTAAATCATGTTTAGTTATATAATATAAATCATAAAATCATTCATGGTAACGATAAAATCATCAGTGTAAAGACACTTTAACATACCTGTAAACTGTGTACTCATTTGGTGGAGGAGACGTGGGCTCACTTCCATTCCTATTGCCAAAGTTACCATTCCACAATACAGAATCATTGAATATTACAATGGCAGATATGGCTGGCAGTCTGGTGACATCAATGCTGGTCCTCAAAAGCACATCCACCTGGAGTATAACATATTTTTATTAGTTATCATCAGACACTCTTATCAAGTATCATTACCCCTTCATCAGATTTTTATTCCAATCAGGCAAAAATAATAAATAAATGAATATATCTTATTTTAATCAGGTAAGAATTGATTTTCATAATTTTCAATGTAATATTTAGGACATCTAAATATACTGTAGACCGCAGTCCTCTTGGATTTCCTAATCGTGGTGTGATGTCACAGGTCTGACCTTTTCTAAAGCCTCCATGAGGACAGGTATCGGGTGCTCCAATGGCACTGGTTCAGGAAACCGTGGACACATCTTCTCCTCTTTAACCTCTTTAGAAACTGTTTTATCCACTGAGGTAAATATATTACATGTAGGTGAAATACATGCAAACATATGTGGCCTACCACACATACAAAATACATATGTATCATATATGAGCTTTTATATAGTGCAGCGTAAATTTGACACCGAATATAACAATCTAAAATGAAGTTATTTTCCCCTCCCCCAACTGATAATCAGGCTTTAAAGCACACAGTAATCTACAAGCCACTATGTCAAGCTTTGGGTAATCCATAGCCTACGCCTGTGAACGATTAATTAAGAGTAAGGAGATCGCAAAGCCAAATGAAAGGATGTTCCCCGCATTTTAAGTGCTGTCCAAGCACTTTTACCCATTAAGTAAAAACCTACATTTCTATTTATAGGAGTGCATGCTATCATGTAATTTAGCAAAGCATTAGCCATCCATTTATTGATGTTGTACATTTTTAATGTAGTCATTTTACCTGGTTTTGCCTTAGGAAGCCTGTACTGCCAAATGAAACAGGCCGTCATAACAAGGGATAGAAGCAGAAAGAAGACCATCCCTAACTTTGTCCACTTCACTTTCATTTCTGCAGTCTGTTGTTGTCCGCAGGTCAGGCAGGCTTGAATAGAGGGGACAGACGTTCAGATATCTCTGCAACTCCATAATCACAGTCACAGTCATGTTTATTGCCAGCCAAATATAACAAACACTTCAATAATAATGCATCATATTCTATAGATAATTCTAATATTTCGTATGAGAATACAACAGCAGTGTGTTTGTTTTTGATGAAAATAGAGTTTTACTGTAGGATATAATATTCTTAGCATGATAAATAATAGGATGTCTTACCACAATACTCCTTTCAGAGATGCAAAATCAGAGCCCCATTAGATCCTACAACATCATATGAGACAGCTATGCCTTTTTACACAGACACTTGTTTTAAAAGTGGAATTCCACCGAAGCTTATAGCATAGAGATATAACCAGCGCTTACGCCAAAGCTGAACCATGCTTTAATCTTAACAATAACCTTTTCACTAACTTCTCACCATCCCTCAGCCAACTGCTGGCCTGCACGTCATAATCTGAAGATCTCCTCCCACAGAGAGAATCCTCACTGCTGATCTTTACACATGCATCTCTCTGGTCACTTCTGCCCTTCATTGCTCACGAGTGAGCGGATTGTTTAATAAGTTTTTCAGAAGCCGCCTTTTATAACTGAAAACCATTTTTTTCATACAGTGTAAACATGGCTTTTTTTGACAATGCAGCATTTAACTTAACTTTTCTTACTTTTGTTTTGTTTAGATTAAATTAAATTATAAAGTCTTAATATTATGGTTTTGATCATATTTTACGTTGAAAAAAATTGAACTCAAATAAACAGTGACATGGGGTCATCTGTCATTATAATGTGCACGTCTCAGATTGTTTTGCACATCTCAGATTTGTCTTCTGCAGTTATCACAAGAGGGCAGCAAATTCCACAGTATGTTGGGTTTTTTTACATCGTCCTCCATTCTCCATTAGAGGTCAGAACGCAAATCGCAAAAGGCGAGCGTGATTCCCACTGTAAAGAAATATCAGCAGATAAAGAAATGAAAAGCTTTGCATATACCGCTGCAAAATGGCCGCCATGTTGATATACACTTTTGGATGCCTATTGTTTTGTTTACATGCCTGGGAACCCGTTCAATAATGAATCGGGTATGAAATGGATATCATTCACCCAAAAGCAAACTATTGACGGGTAACCATTTGCTTGACTGAACTACTTATTTCATCTTGTTTTTCAAGTTTTGAAGCGCTCCAAAGAGATCTATGCCCTCGGGATCCATGTCTATATTGATAGCGAGATCAATACCATCAGCCTGTCTTTACAAGCTGTGCCTGCTTAATTCTGCTTTTTATATGGCCACACTTTCACATATCTGGTAACATAAACATATGTCAAACTGTTTATTGTAACTGAGCAAATCAATTGTGTGTCAAATTGAATAAATGTATATTTCCTTCTTTGGAGTAATTGGGGATGGTGGATGAGTTTTTGAGATTCTGTTTGGTGTTTCAGCGTTTATCATTTAATAAGGTACTGAATGTATGTTTTCAGTTTTATTTACTGTGTTTTGCAGTCGTTTTTATATTCCCACAGCTCTGGGTGCTATCAACAGATGCTGTTTTCAAAGCTTAACTCACGGAGGACCATGTGTATGCATCCGATGTTTGTGTATTTATTCATCATTTTATTCTTGGGCTCTTCACCTTTATTCAAAGTACATGAATGCAGACAATAAGGCATGGGTGTGTAAAAATGGGTAAAAAACTGATTGCGGATATAGCTCAAGTTAGACTCAAACCCCGGCATCAACAACACTTAAATGTTTAAGCCCACTGCACCACAGACACATGTTAAATTACTCATGAAAAATTAGCCACTGAAATAGTACTTCATTAGCTTTGGCTGACATTACCAGAAAACTTGGACATGCTAGGTCAGGGACCTAGCAAAAGCAAACTTGGGTCACCTCTGTAAGCATGGTCAATTTTCCCAATTTAGAGCAGCAGGATTAAAAAGCCAGACCCGTATCACTGTGTTTTACCATCAAAAGCTGCCGAAATGGCAGGACAGGTGTCACGTTTGTTTATATACTCACAAAAGGGAATATTTTGATGATCTGTGCTCTCACAGGAGAGTTTAGAACAACAGCACTGACCCTCTTTGAGGGTCATTGACCCTTTTTGAGCTTGTTTGATTTGGTATACTGGAAAGTTTCAGGCTTCATGGTCACTCATAAAAACTATGATTTGGACAGACATTTTTAAAACGTTTTCAGTCACAGACCTTTGTAATACACATGCTTTTAGTTAAAAGCAGAGACAAGAATTCCTTGTGGGAATGATACTGAGTAAACAGTCTCCATCTTTGTCATGCTTTCAAAGAGCACTGGAGACTGACCGACACATGGTCTTGTTTTCAGCACAGTAATTACTCACACAGGTGAGTGGAGGTTAAAAATGGGTTTGATGGATTTACATAGGCAACACTGTACTGTATGTCCCATAATGAATTTGATTCTATTGATACAGTAAGCCTTATTATTCAGTTTGGGTCTTTATTTGGTGGAGTCATTTGTCTCACCTATCTAGAGCCGACCCTTTTGTAAAATTATAGCTAGATGCCTAGATAGTCATTAAAATGGTGTATCAGTTTGATATATGTCCCATAATGCCTTTCATTCTATTGACAGACAGTCATATGTTTTTGGGTGGGTTTTAACTGGGCGGGATGCTTACCCACCTGCCTGGATTTTAACCTCCTTAAAGTTCTGACTGAATACTCAGAAAACACAAACAGAATAAAATACTAATGGCATGCTTCCAACTGACCAAAAGCAAAAAAATAATTAATTCAGTGAATAATTAATTCGAATGATTAATCATGGAGAAGCATTTTAGTCATCACTCAGGACAAAAATAAGCTTTTTCTGACGAACTGTTATGACTGTATATGTAATTATAAAAAAAGATACAGTATTAGGTGGCTGCACTCTTGTGTCTTTTTGTTTTGTTATTAAAAACACAGTTACACTTTCTCAGTGCAGAATAATCAATTTTCTCTCATTGGTTTAACAACATTACACACTTATATTAATACATACACATATGAATTCAAAGAATAGTCAGTGATATGAGCCAGGGTAGAAACCAGTTTTATGGTTCAATTCATGACCCACAAGTCAAGACAGATTAGACCTGATTGGGTTGTTGGTGCCATATGTGACCTACAATCTGTGCTCTGCTAGCATTAATAGACAGTAGGGTCGCCAATCTCCCTGGGCAAAGGTTTCCATGGAAACGACCCCTGGATCCTGTAGTCTGCCGTTTTGCTGTCCTCACTCATCTTGAGGCTGAATTATCCTAGATTCCTTTATGTCAGTTCCATATTCTTCTGCTCTATTTCCTCGCTCACTCACAATCTCTCTCTCTCCCTTACTTTCTGTCTCACTCACTCTTTATACACAGTTTTCCTTTGGCTTATCCCCCTAAGAGCTCTGTTGTATGCAGTTAAAAGAAATCGGTATATTCATGCTCTATTTTTGTCAATGAGTCATTATGATTTTTCTCTTCAGTAGTATGTTAGGTTCTCAAAATTTGCATAAAAACATACAGCCTTATATTTAAAAAATGACCTCTGTTTTAATTTTTTGTTTGCAAAGATGTTTTTAACAGACACTCTTACAATTACATATTCTTACAAACACTACTAACATATATGTCTATTGACAATATTTTTGTTGTGGATAGAAGCACTATTAGCACACATAGTTACATTTAAATATGTGCCTTTTCAATATGTAGAAAAGTTCGTAATTCTCAAGCTTAGTATTTCTTGTATAAACAATGCTTTACCAAAGGGGAAAATATTATGTTGTCTCATTTTTCTCTTCAAGTAACCGTGTTTAAACCATGTGTAGATATATATTTACTGGAAAACAAAAATACTAAGCAGGAAAATAACTTTTGCCAGTGCAAGAGCTGACATTTAATTGTAACGTTAAAGGTAAGGCTACTGGAAAACGAGGCATATATTGAAATAAATACACTAGTGTGTATATATCAGAGCTGGGGTACTGTACAGAGGTTCACACATCAGAGTCAAAGATCACATGCAGTGGTGTTGAGAACCAGACCATTTGTCCAATTCACACCAGCCACTTGTGTGCTTTGTCAGTTTTGTTATCTTCAGAATGATCAAACTGCAAGTGACTCAGAGGGCATTAGAGAACGAGATGATAGATGATCACATGCATCACCAGCTATCCCATATCACCCCCCCCACACACCCACCTCTCACTCACTTACACTCCTACCCACATCTGCAGTTTTCTGCCCAAACACCAGGGGGCACTGTTGGTATAGCATGACTTAATTGAGTCATGGATCACACAAGTGAATTAATTCTGTGCAAAGTACCTGTGTATCCAGCTAAGGAATGCCATTCATTAGAAATTTTTGTAATGAATAATCATTACTTTGATTGGAATGCCTTTACTGCATCGTTTGTTCCAAATAATATTAAATGTTTGTTATTATAGATGTTGTCCTACCCAGTGCTTTAGTATTTTTTATAAATGAAAAAAAAAACATAAAATGCATAAAATGTTCTTCATAGCATAAAATGTTCTTCATAGATGAAGCTTGTTCTTCAGGCATCATCTGCACATGGCACATTTTGATGTTAAATGAACTAAATTAAATTCAAATACAAATACAGTTTTTCTCAGCCAGATTTTGTACTGTTCGAAGAGTTTTGTTTGTTGGGTCAAAATTATTATTTATTATTTTTATTATTATTAGTGTGTTGAGGATCCCTTTTGTCATACACACATTCCCGCCCCCTCGTCTGCGTTTTATTGGTTTCGTCCAAACTTGCTATAGTTCTTCCAGTCCGATGAGGTTTATTCGAGCGCATGTGATGATGGTCTAGTCACAGATGGCCTACCGGACAAGTTTTCAATGAACATTCTGGGTCTTTACAAGCAAATGCCCAAATTTACGGCAATCATGGATATAATTCGTTTGTTATGGATAATAAGGATTGTGTGGGCTGTTGAAGGTAGGAGCATGTGTCTCTGTCAAACGCGTGTGCTTTGAAATGTTTTGTTACTTTTTGTGTTAGACGACATTGATCTAATTAAGATGGCCTATATTTTGATTATTCGGCTGTGATATTATTGTTACACACTTACGGTAACCACAGCAAGTTAAAGGCGCGTTTTCATTAAAGTGCAGGAAAGCAGGTGCAATGCAACTGTCTCTTGGATGTGAATGAGTGAAATACTTTTCATTGAATCAACTGTTTTCTTTCCTTACTTACTTTTAAATGTATAGTGTCACGAGTAGTGAACTTCATACACAGACAACATTACAGGCGACATCCTACGTTTAGGAAAGGTGTCCACTGTTTAAGACAGACGTATCCTAACAATAAATAACTCAATATATGAAGTGCAAGGGATGGCTTTTAAGCGCATGTTTCGTTTCGTCTGTTACTTTATATCGACTCATTCGTGCAATCCTGTGACCAAACGTCTTTGCATTGAACAATAAAAATCTATTCGTCTGCCATTATCCAGCCTATTTCTGCTTTCATTTATAATGGAGCGTCTCAGCCGCGCCTCCAGCGCATGGGCTATTGTCCCCAATTTTTTGTCTGGGGATCTTCATCAGCATCTCATCACCTGAGAGCATCGGTATAGCCTCCATTACAAAAACTGCTCTCTCACCCCCTTAAACACCCTGAGATAAAGAATGCTGTGTTTAACATGTTAAGGAGCAATGTAGGGGTAAAGCCACATGTGCAGATAACCTGTTGGAAAGTATGGGGAAATAATAAAGGAAGTCATTTACTTTCTCTGAGTAATCAAATGGTTTGGACATTCAAGCGATGTTCTTCCAAATTACAGGTTCTCCTGTCCATTAGAGGTTCTTTGGAAAAAAATGAATTAATTATACATTTGCTTTGCAATTTATTGGATGTGATTGTCAATTTGTCATAATAATCTTCATCTTGATTGGAAGAGGTATTCATACTTTATTATTTTAATGGTTCCTCCATATCTATTACCTGTTGTGTGTAAAAATCTCTGTGGAGCACCATATGGGACTGTTACTCTGTCTTGTATTCTACTTTCTGATGATAAACCATCTGTTTGTAATGAAATGGTATAATTAATGCCTACATCAACCTCCAAGCTTAGCAACAGCCTGAAGACAGATCATCCAATCATTCAACACATATCATTCAAACACATCCTTCTTGTTTGTTTGGATTGTCTAATGTGTGTCCAGAATGAAGGCTCATACATCACACTTCAGAGCAGATCCAGATCTCGGGAGCAAAATAATGATTCAGCGTCTTAAGCTGCAGCTAAGGACTTGAATATTTCCTCAAGTTAGTAAAAATGTCTGTCTGAATTATACGCCACTTTGACTAATCTAATGAATCTGGCCTGTTTCAGTTGTGTTCGCTGGCTTGTTTATTTGCCCATGGGCAGTGAGTAAATAATTCGCTGTTATTTGTGAAAAAATCAGAGAGGCTTTAACAAATATTGGGCTGCCACTTAAGCTCCTGTCCCTTTTTTTGTTCTGTCAATCATGTCTGAAGCTATAATGGCAGGACTATGCTAGAAAAGCTAATCCCCTAAGCTTATAGAGAAAATGGTATGCTTGTATTATAGGGTTGCATTAGTGGTGTGTCGTTTATGTTATGTTAGAAAACACATTATTTGTAATTTTCACAGAATGTGCTGGTGAATGTGCTTTTTTTTACTTTGTGCATTACCGCAGGACATGAGTGAAGTTTATATTTATCATATGTATCTTTTTTTAGATGTGTCTCACGGTCTTAAACAGATATCAGTTATGGATTGGGGAGTTTTGTTTTTTTTTTTTTTCCCAAGTAAACTGACATTGTGATCACCATGCATTTTTGTTGTATTGCAAAAAAGTAGATTTGACATTTAATACATGAACCACATTCATGAGGGTGAGCAGATTGATTTTCAGTTTAAAGCTAATGATCTATGGAAGGTATAATCCTGTTGGACTGCCTAAATTTAGAATGATTGATTTCTGCCACAGTGTTTTGGACAGATGCTTTTTACGTACAATGAACTGCAAAGATGCATCTTTTTTGGCAGATGCATTTTATGCACTAAAGTTGCATTCAGAATCTGCAAGCACATGTTCCCACTGTTCTTAAATGGGCATAACATTTTTGACTGTAGCATATGTGTGTAAACAGACCTGGTTGGTTTTTTTTAGCAGATTTTATTGTGTGATGAATTCCCACAAAAAAAAACATTGTTTTTGTTTCTTTTGTCTTTTGTTTCTGTAAAAGAATGGCATTAATGTATGGCCTGTCTCAGAAGGCACCTGGGTGGCATTCGTTGGGTCATGTGACTCCTGTGTGGATCCATGTGACATGTGTCATGCAGGCCTCAGCGACTGCCGTACACCGCGTTCCTCTTTATTAGGAGCAAGACCTGCCTCTGGCTCCTCTGACATATTTTCAAGCTTTACATAAGCAGGGCAAACCTGACCAATTTTAGTCAGGCTAGACACCATCGGCTCTGAATGTCCTGTCAGCTTTGCGGAGCGACTGACAGAGCAAACTGTCTCTTAAACTAAATTTGAGACGAATCAATGAATTCATGGGCAACATGAAACAGAGTTTTTCCATATGGTCTCATGAAATGATGAGATTTGTCCACAGGCCGCTAAGGGTCAAAATGGTAAAATTATCAGATATCCGAGAGGGACTTGCCATCTGCTGGACAATTTAATTACCCATCTGTCTCGCATTCTTGAGTGATCATTTGGAATAATATGAGGTGAAATAGATTGTCCTCTTAATGTTGATTATTAGCCAGTTTGACTGTCTGCTGGACTCCATTGTATTGATTTAAATTCATGTTGCACAGCCGAGGGTACAAAACAAACTCTGATGTGTAAACAATCCGAATCTCATCTACCAAATGTCAAAGTGTCAGCTGTTATCAGGGGAGCTATATTTCTCTAACTTCCACATATACGTGGGCCGATATGGTTCATGTTTGAAGTGTATAACACACACTGGGCACGGTGTTCACTGAAACCACCTATTCATTTTGTGCAAAAGATTTTTTCATTTTATTCCATTTATTTATTCTGACATTGCTTACCTGCTGAACTAAAGTTATTCGTAAATACAGTGGATACAGCTGTAAAATCTATTTATTTTATTCAGTTTTGTACAGTTACCATTATGGATATATTTAAAAAATGCTGGTTGCACACCTGTGGGGTAACATCAAATCACATAACAAGAATAATGGATGACATTTAATGCTTTGGTGATTTTTGTGGATTTCACAGCCTCGGCTAACACTGATGAATAGATTCCAGTGGACATTGTTGTGTGCTTGTTTAAGTTTGTGCTCTTGGCATTTCACACTTTTTTATCAGGCATTTTTGTGTCTGTATGCCACCCAAGTTGGAAAGACTATCAGACAGCTACCACTGTGAAGTTAATGTTTTCATGGCAATCAGTGCACAAAATAAAATGTGCAGTTTGATGCTTTGCATCAGCCAAACCAAGAACTTTTTCACAGTCGTGAAATTAACCAATAAATAGAACTTTTACACAGCTGAGCCAGACCCACACTTAATAGCAACCACTTAATGCGTAATGAGAAATCACCTCAAAAGTGACCGAAGTCTAGGTAATTTAAACCCAAATACATTTAGTTTTGTTTTTAGGTTTGTTTTAATGGCATTATAATGGCATTAATAGCAGTATAAATGAAATGAGTGTTCTCTGTGTCTGTAAGGGTTAACATCCATGCCACAGTCTCTCTTCACAGTTGTTTAATTGGCTGAGTGAAAATTATATTTTCTTTTTGAAGAAAGTTGGATATAAATTGTAGTCATTGACCCAGCTTTACATTCCAAGGAGAACATAGTGAAAAGACAAGAAAGATCCCTGAGCTAAAGAATCTATTCAAAGTGATTAAAAATCAGATAAAAAGTTAATTTACTCGCGTAGCCTGAAGCTGCTAATTTACTCTGGTGTCCACCGAGGCACAGATATGATTTGCAAATGGATTGTTGTTGAGTGATAATCAGTCCTCAGTCAAAACCTTCTCATCTGGAACCCTATGTAATCATTTTGAACTGTGCTCCGATATATTTGTTACTTGATTTGCGGAGTAATATTATAGACATTCATCTACCAATTCACTCCATAATCTTTTCAAATGATGAATAGAATTGGCCCGAGGATGTGACTTGGGTTCCACAGTTCATTTTGATCTTCATAATCTTTTATAACTTCATTACATGTTTCCCCATTACATATAGTGTTCATTTTTCAGTCATGGAATGTCTCGAAGCAAAAAAGAAATGATTATGAAAGAGCATTTCAAATATTATATTGGTTGAAAGGAACATATTGCATAATCATAATGTCCAAGTAGCGGAAGTCAATACGCAGCGGTTTTGCCGTGAGAGCAGAAGTGCTTTTCCCCCTGAGAGCTGACATAAAATATTGAACTTCAAAAAGCTCATGACCTACTTCTCCACTATCCTCCAATTCAAAACCATGATTATCTGAAAACACGGGGGTGCGTGTTTGGTTTAACATCCTCCAATTACACGCTGTCTATATTGTAAATTAGTCTCTAATGGGTAATTTCGCTGACATTTCCTCAAGAGAAAATGTATAGACTTCTTGGGATTCATCTTATAACATTAAACTCATAAATTAGTGGAGTATTTTGGAGTATAATATTTTGAAGTTTCATATTTCATATTTTTTTAGTATTTCATATTAGTTATTTATACATGTTGAACTGTCTCAGCTTGGGTACAATTCTGTGCGACTTCTTTTAAAGGAATGATTACATTCTGTCATTGTTTATTCACCCTCATGTCATACTTGTATGACTTGCTTTCTTCTGTGGAACATAAAAATGAGCACTGAGGCTTTCAAAGTCCGAAATGCCACAAAAGTACTTTTGTTGTCATTATAAAGCTTGACAACTCCTGTCCCATTTTACTTTCATTCTATAGAAAGTGGCCAGGGTGTTCTTAAAAAAACCTTTTGTGTTCTATGGACGAAAGCAAACCACACAGGTTTGAGTGAGTAAATGGTGACAGAATGTTTATTTTTGGATGAACTATTACTTATTGATTGTCTGAGATGAGTATGTGAGAGATCAGAGTATGGCTTTTCTGCTTCTGGCTGCTTTTTCGGCTCCTGGCCCACATCGCCATGGTGATGAGAGCTGCACCGTAAATTGGGAAAGCAGGCGATTAGCGTTGGGTCTGTAAACTGTGAGCGGGCTGCTCCACTGACCCACTGCTCATTCAGTGCCATCACATTTGGCTTCTGTCTGCAAATGCTAGACAGTCAGATAACAACTGAGATATACAGAGGTTTACGAGCAGAACATCCCATAATATCTGCTAGAAATCCTTCGAGCATATTGAGAAACATCTCTCCCTGGACTGAAATGACTGCTGTACTGCCACTGTACCACAGGCATGTTTTGTTGATAGCTTAGCAGGTCATTGGAGGCTGATTGTGTATCCCACAATAGATCCAGGAGAATGATGCTTGTCAGTACAGTTTTAAGTTTGAAGTTGCAGGAAGGACTTACAAAGTATTTGTCGACTGGCGGTGTTAAATTGTCTAAACATAACCCAGCCATTAATTTAGAAATAGATTGCCTTATTTTTCCATTTTGGCTGAAGAAACAATGCATTGGAATATGTAATCTAACAGCAGTACTAAACATAAACAATGTTCATGCACAGTCTAACTGTTAATCTATCTTCATGGTACTTCTGTAAAGCAGTCGTGTTTATATTGAATTATCATTCCTGTGAACATTTATTTAGTGCAATCACAAAACCGTCTCCTCCTGTATGTATTATTGTTAGACGTGCCGTCAGTTGTAGACTGGTGCCATTGTTCTTTGAAGATGTGTTCTGAATTTGCACACCCAGTCTGACACACTGCAGCAGTCCCTGTGGTCTAGTGAATGTTTTAGCATCCCACCCACAGGTTGAGTGACAGATCTGGAGCAGAAAGGATCAATGCACCCTGTCCCCACTTTGGATCCAGAATTCAGAGCATGTTCTCACACTAATTCACACAGTCACATTGTGTCATAGCTGCTTATTGTAGGACTGGAAGGTATTGATCAGTGTAGAATATTGATTACTTTGGTTTATTACTTTGGATTATTGATTACTTATTGATTGTTTTGGTTGCATAATCATGTTTGCAGTTTGAAATGTGGTGGGATTCAGAAGTCTGAGACCGGTAGGCCAAATGCTTCTTTTTGCATTTTTCCACTGGTATTATCAGCATAAGAATTTAAAGGCAGGGTAGGCAATCTTTTCCAGAACGCTTTTAGTTTCACTAAGATCACTAAGAAAAGTGATCTAAATGTATTTCTATAAATATATAACCTCTGTGGAAGACCACAGGACTATAAAATGACTGTCCAATCATTGTAATCGGTCCAAAGGCTTACCTGTCAAACTATGTATTTGCATACCTCCACACACCCTGCTCGTGCAGATAATCTTCCATCATCAGCGCATTCCATTGGCTGTTCACATTCAATTGTTTTGGGGAGGTGTGGCTTTGGATGGCACTCTGAAGGGAGGGATCTTGTTTTCAAAACTTGCTAGCCTCTCCAAAATTGTCTACCCTACCTTTAAGTAAAATTAATAATTGACAAACTTTAACTTTTAAAGTTTTTTTTTTTACTATTTGTTTTTTTTTTTTTGCTTTAATTTTAGCTGACATGGACTTCACAGGTTTGTGTGAAACCTGACGATCCCTGTTATTCCAACTTGATATGTGAACATTTCAAAGAGCATCTTGTGTGCTTCAGTGGACGCAAGCAAATCTGACCTTTTGTTCAAAGATGTTTGCACGGTTAGTCACAAATTTGTTCTGTGACCTAGAAAAATCTATGCAGAATATTTATATATATAATATGCAGAATCTTTAATATTTCTTTTCATTTTATGCTGTAATGTTTCTTAGTTTAAAATCTTTCAGAACATTTCTGTTTATTTACTGGTTTAAATTGGATTTGGAATTTCACTTGGGCCCCACTAAATGCTAGTAACATAAGCAGAATATATTTAAATCTGTAGATTCTAAACTGTGTCTCAATCAGGTCTTTTCATATGGTCTCATAGTACTATACAGAGATGCACAGGAGCCGTGCAGCTGTTAAACACAGTAATGGCTCTGAGATCCACACGGACATCATTAACACTCAGAGATCTTCCTCTCAGCTTCTGTTAGGCAAAGTGTTGCTTACAGATTTGTTACCAATAATGTTTACCATTTTTCACAGCTCAAAATTTCACTGTTGATATTTTGGCTCACTAATAAATCCAAGAGGGAGCGGAGAGAATCCTGTGTTTATCCTGTCAATGCATTCCACAGACAAATTCAGCATTACTTAATCCTCCAGGCTTGCTATGATGCTGTGCCATCATCTCTGAATATTTGAAGCTTTATGTATCCTATCTGAATGTCCTACAAGAACATGCAGCAAAGCAGTAGTCTGAGCCTCATTTTAAGGAAAAAGTTAGTTAACGATGTATGGATAACATCAGCTTCTCAGTACAGGATAACTGGGATGGGAGAATCTCTGGTTTGTGTGAGCATGATGGAGTCTTTTTGGATGTGCAGTGCGTGTTTGCATTCAGTGAGTTGGCTCAGCTCAGCATGTGCAGTGCAAACAGAGAGATGAAATGAATAAATAAAAAAATGTGGGACTGAATTTGTGCCTTGGCACGCTGACCTAAAATCCAGCGAAGACTCGCCTGTTTCCCGTGGGATTAATCCAGTGTGGCATACAGTGTGTAGCGCAGCCTGTAAGGATTATATGTTCTGGACTTGGTCCCCCGTTGGCCTACTTTTCATTAAAATATAGAGAGAGGGAGAGAGATTGCATGAATGCCTGGACAGATGGAGTGGGGGTTTGATTAAACAGTGCAGCGAGTACAGAGATACAGAGCTGCAACTTTCTATTTCAATACAGTTTTTTGTCTGCCTTTCTTTATAGCATTGAATGGGTATTTCTGCTTGAATACGAGACAATTTTAATAACTGCGTTTTTGTGCTTTTTGTTTTGCCTATGAGCTTATAGGAGGTAAGAGGATTGCTTTATTCTTTGCCCAGCCTCATCATATTCTCACATTCAGAATTTTAAACACGCAGCAATAGCACTGCTCCTGAGAGAAATATCTTCGGCTGCCCCTCAGCTACAGAAGCTGCTGAAATATAAATGAGACGCTTAATGGCTGAGGCTGTATTGAGCCAGTGTTTACAGGGATCCCGGGATTGTGTGTCACGGGGCTTCTGGCTTCGATCTCAGGAAGTCCTCTTGCCACTCGCCAAAGTCCTGATTTATAAATGCCACGGGGAGCCTGTGTGCTGCATGGGTGTGTTTATGTTGCCTTTACTGAGGCCTGTATGTGATCACTGATCATGCCTAAAGACATTAGAAATGCTCCGTCAGTTATTTTGTATCTATAATGATAAGCAGCCATACAGTGTATAAAACCCCTGGACAGGTAGTTGTAATCTAAGATGTTTTTTCCAAATATTTGGGCAAAAATTCACCAAGTTACCTGTCCCTTTTCGTATATCCCAGCCACTCAATTCCTGTTTCAACAGGAAATACGTCAGTGGAAAAAGACGTGTTTAAGAAATTAAGGCATTTTCTGTGAATTCTTCAAGCACTATTGGTTCTACTCAAATGTTTTAGTGGAGTTTAAGCGTGGTTGTTGTGCTTTGTTATTGTGTAATCTTATTCATTTATTCCCCCAGGATTTACTGCCAACATTTGTAATAGTTGCAGCCTCTTTCATTGCACAGTTTAAAAGCAGCACCACAAATCTTTTGCACTCAAACACCCTCCGAAGACTTGAGTTAGACTCCCATTTTTCCTCATTCCGGCGTTGTGCAGCAACCAGTTGTACCTGCCTAAATAATTGAAAATGTCAGACCAGAGGCGCATTTCAACGATTTTGTCCTACTTGCCATAACGAATAGAAAAGCACCCTCTGTCATCTGGCCCAATTACAGAGGAGATGTGAAGGCAAGCAGATGTTAGAACATGACGTGATCTATCATCCGTGATGGATAACACCTTCAATCTCGTAATGGTCATTTGTAAAATTTGATTAACAATAAGAGTCCAAAATAGAGAGCTATTACCTCTCTCAAATGGGCAACTGTTATTATGCATTGCACAGTGTGAGTCATCCTTCATTTAACATTCAGAAAAGCTATCCATTATGCATCATAATTACTGTTAAGAGATTTAAAGAACAATGTCCTCAAGAATGCTTGAACGTGCTGTCAAAGGCTCTTAGATGCAGCATTAAGTTAGTGAGAAATATCATACTTACTGATTTTTTGACATGCATTTCTTTATAGATGTGTTGATGGACTCCACCACAGCAACAGCGGAGCTGGGCTGGACCATATATCCATCATTGGGGGTGAGACTCGTTAAAACCACTATTTAGTTGATCAGACCTCGCTTAAACTGAATAATTCAGTGCACAAATTCAGTATGACTCATATGCTGCCTTGTCAAAAATAGAAGTTAAATGAAGTCCAAATTAGAGTCTTAATGCAAATCATGCTGTTTTATTCACTTATAAATGGTTTTACCTTAGATGCCATAATGTGCCTTTAATGACATGAAACCAGAATGAATGTTTCATAAATATGCAAATAGCACAAAAATCATGCTGTTACTATTATCTAAAGATATTTAGTGTTGCTATAAATGGATTATGTCTTCTGCTACTGTTAGATTTTCTTGCTTGTTTATGCTTGAATAATACACTCATATTCAAGAAACATTCTTTGAAGTTTATTCTTTTAGCATTTTATTGAGGGGAATTTACTCATACCTCAGTACTTACAAATTACACTCTTTTTCAACTCTTTTCTAAAAAAAAGTGTAGCTTTTTCAATAACAAACTACTTCATTAATTGATTAATACTTTATATTATAATTGTACTTTATACTCCAAATTAAATTTTATATAGCCCAATAGTTATATATTTAATAAGATATCCCCTTTAATATCTTCAATATAGCTAGCTACTTTTAGTGAGTAGCTTGCAGCTAGCTACTTTATTAAATGAGTGTTTTGACTGTAGTTTAATTACAACTTATTATGAGTAGCTTATAGTTTGCCCTTCACAGCAGACATAGTTTATTCATATATATTATTTGGGCTTTGATTGTAGTGGGAAGAAGTGAGTGGCTACGATGAAAACATGAACACCATCCGCACCTACCAGGTGTGCAACGTCTTTGACGCCAGCCAGAACAACTGGGTGCGCACCAAATACATCCGGAGGCGAGGAGCCCAGCGGATCCATGTGGAGATGAAGTTCTCTGTGCGAGACTGTAGCAGCATCCCTAATGTCCCTGGTTCCTGCAAAGAGACCTTTAATCTGTACTACTTTGAGTCTGACTCTGACGTAGCCACCAAAGTGTACCCTGCCTGGATGGAGAACCCTTGGATCAAGGTGGACACCATTGCGGCAGATGAGAGCTTCTCACAGGTGGACCTGGGTGGGCGGGTCATGAAGATCAACACAGAAGTACGAAGCTTCGGGCCAGTGTCCCGTAATGGCTTCTACTTGGCCTTTCAGGATTATGGAGGATGCATGTCACTCATTGCTGTAAAGGTTTTCTATCGTAAGTGCCCCCGAATTATTCGCAATGGGGCCATCTTTCAGGAGACCTTATCAGGGGCAGAGAGCACCTCTTTGGTGTCAGCCAGGGGCACTTGTATACCAAATGGGGAGGAAGTAGATGTTCCCATTAAATTGTACTGCAACGGAGATGGGGAGTGGTTGGTACCCATCGGACGCTGTGTGTGCAAGGCAGGGTATGAGTCTGTAGATAATGGAACAGCGTGTAAAGGTGAGTTATTTATTTACTATTTGATGTGCTTTTTAAGTCTGCCAGTCTTATTTATGTCTGCTCTGGGCAAGTTTCATAAACATAGCCACTAAGTTAAGGCTGCATGTGTCTTAAAACTAGTCTGACCAACTAGCAATTAGATATGGCTAATCAGACTTTTCAGTATCAAATTAGACCAAACAATCATTTTACAAAACTGACCCCAGAATGATCTTCAAAAGGTATTTTGTAGTGCAATTAGTGTGACCTTGGAAAACAACCCTCTGCTGTCAGAAAAGTGAACAGCTATTGATGGAATAATCAATAAATTGACAAATTGACTTGGTCACACTCATTAGCATATAATGCATTTCTCCTTATTGGAACTAAAAGGAATTGTGTATTTGAATTAAACATTGTCAGTAAGGCATGATACATGCAGATATGTATAATGAACAGTCATTGAGTATTTATTTATTGACATAAAAGGAAGACATAATGTGCTCCCCTGATGTACTCACACACACACATCACATCACAGATTTGTACAGTACTAATAAAAGCCCCCCGCAGGTCCAAAAACGGCCACTCCATCTTATGAAAGCCAGTTGAAAGACATCAGGGCATTGTGTTTTCCTCTCTGCCCATCCATGTGCAGCAGCTACAATCAGCGTTATTTTAAACTACAAGCATACACAAGCACCGACCCTTAAAACTGTTATTATAACATGAGATTATGCAGTTATTCTTGCATTAGTTGCCAGGGAAGTAACCCTCTGTGTGTGAGAACAAGAGAACAGTAATGACTAGAAATCCCCCAGTCAGATGGGTTGGAATGAATAGAGGGATTTGGGTGGAGAAAGGTGCCCTCGCTCAGCACTCAGCAGATATGATTACATTCAAGGAGAGCAAGGCAGTGACGAGGGAATGATTTTGGCAGAGTTCTCTTGGGTACTGTTGACAGAATCTAAATTACTAATATCCCCCCATCTGGAGCAGCTGATAGATGGAAATCGGCAATATCCTGGGCGAGCACAAGGCAGGCCGTCTCTTTTATTTCCCCTGGTGCTAATCCTCCTCTCTGCCACCGCTTTAATGACACTCCTAATTGACTAATTTGGAGTGTGCAGGGGGAGCCGGGAGCTGGGTGGACGCTTAGACGCTGCTCTCCCCGGCGAGTCCATTCAAAAATCAAGCACATCTAATGAATCCCCCTGTGGTTGTTAAGCAAGGACTGCATGTAGACAAATGGATTTATGAGTTCCATTTTCTGTCTCTAAAGGAAATATGCAGTAGCAATACTCATTAAGGTGGAGTAGGAACATAATGGTATAATTGATAGCAAGCATTACACATAATTCCGTTGTACTGTTATTCGAAAACATCTGTGAAATGGTTATGTATACTGTAGCACTACATGCTTAGGGCAGTGAGTTTATCCCAGTGGCCAACGGTTTAATGGAGCAAGATTTTACACCAATTAAATTTCAGAGTGGGTGGGGCTACCCAACGCAATGCTGTAGAAATAGAAGTGTTCGGTCATGACAATGATTTGTGGACTAATTTGGCACGCTGTAGGTTCTCCCTGGAATTTCAAATAGGTTTTGATTAATAAGTATGGCCTGTGGTTAAGGTTGCTTAAAACTTTAACAATATAAATTACACACAGTCATACCTTAAACTTGAATTGTGAGCCTGAAAATTTGTTAACAAGTTCCTACATAACTACACAACAGTTGGCTGATGAATTCCACGTTATTAAGCTCTTAACAGTTCATGTGTTTGAGGAATTGTGGGTAATCAACCAGAAGGAACTCATGTTTTTAAAATCCAAAACTGTTATTCTAACAAGAAATTCCTGAGGGGACCCAAGGCTCAAAAATGCGACTTCTCCCCCAGGGGATGAAAGACCAAGTATAGGAACATCTTGACCACACGTTTTGGGAAGTAGCACTTACTGTAGATGCTTGTGCCCGGAAAATCTCTCAAGTTAAGAACTGACACTCACCCACACCTCAAGTAATTAAAGTGGTAGCATTAATTCAGTTAATCCTGTCAGCCTCTCTGTTCTTCTGTAGATATGCGCTTCAGCTCTCTTTCTGACATTCAAATGTGCTCTAGTCCATGATGGATATTATTGACTGGCCTGTAAGTAATTACATAGTCCTCATGGTACAGTCTCTAGTTGTCTTAACGTGTAATGATTATAAATAGTGAAATTCGATCGGGCACAGTTGCCTGCTGGTGAATTACTGTACAAAGCTGGATCATGGCCAGTCCCTCAGGCCAAGCCTGCTTACAGTATGTCTCCAAACAAGATGAATGTTGGCTGATTTTGCTTATATTGTGTTATAGCCTAAAATCAATAATTCCTTTACGGAAAGCAGCAACGGGCATTTGTTACAGTATGTTGACCTCTCAATTAGAGGTAATGGTTTTGTAATCTTGTTATTTTGTGTTTTGTATAAGGTATTTTATTACCCAGTGAGAACCTTAGGTCTGAAACTCACTTTTGCTTTGTTGAGGTGTCAACAAAGCTCTGTTTTGTGAACGGTGTGTTTTTATTATGTAAATGTTGTGTACCTGGTCTATAATATTACATGTTCTGTCCTACAGAGGATCCACCTTCAATATTGTATTTTTCTTCTGATATCTCAAGGTTACTGTTGAGGGATTTTTGTTTTGTTTCACGTATTTATTAGCTAGATAATGTGTTTTATAGGTTGAAATATGGGCACTATGTGTCATAATGGGGCAGTCCTTTGTATATTCACATGGGCTTTCTAGTGTTGGAGTCTATCTATATCTAGAGTAGATCACCTACGGTAGGCAGCTTTAGTGTCATCACCTAGGAAATGGTTACAGAATATCAGGCATATGGCTTATTCACCCCAGCATAGGGAGTTTAATGTGTCTCTGAATGTAATCGCGTACAGTGGGAGATTGCATTGTAGATGTGTGGTCTGGAAGGTTCCAGGATTGGCTGTGTGATTCAGTGTGGCAGTAAAGAAGAGCTCTGGAGTCTGTCTACAGGTCTGAGGGAGGTACAGCTCTTTAATTCAATCTCTGCAGCACACTGCTGCAGGGTGCTTATCTGCCACCTTATTTGTTCCTGTGACACAGTATGTATTTCAATTGGTTTTGCCCCGGCGATGGATGGAAAGAGACTGCAGCCCAACAATCCAGGAACTAAATCAGTTTGTACATGCGGGAGGAAAAAACATAAATAAGAGTGCGAGTTGGCGTGGGGGGAGGGTTGCAGGGGTAGTTTTTACCCTTTTCCCCCGTTGAATATTTGTTTCTGTGGAAAGTCCATTTCTGTGGAGGCGGTAAGTCATGGCTGCAAAACAGCTATTTCCACTAATATTGCCTAAGAAAGAAACGTAGAGGTTTGGGGATGGTTTTCACGCTATGTGGGGTACGTTTTTTGATGGAGCTTGCCTTTAAACCGTTTATTATATTTTAAGCAAAGTTAACAAAAACAATTCATGAAACTGCATCAAGAACATGTTAAATAAATTACAGTTAGATTATGAATACATTGTTAGATATTGTAAATGTATATTATTTCCATACATTATTGATGTCATTATTTTACACTTCCTGGATGCCAGTGCAAAAGCTGAAACCATTTAAAGACATCATACTTCTAAAGAAGGTTAAGTGGTCAGGCATGGCCAGGCCTCCAGTCCAAAGCGGTTGTATTTTCGGTCATATAACGGATTAGGGAGGATTTGTTTGGATTGTTCTCTCATTCCAAATCTGGCAAAACATTTTATTAGCATGCTGGAAAGTATTTCCTCACTACCTCTTCTCTTTAGCTGTATCTACAAAAGAGAATGCCGATCATGATAATACTGTAGAATGGTTAACAAGTCTATTGTTTGATGTCACATCTGTCCTTTTGGAGAGAGACAATGGCATGCAGCTGCTAAGGTGATGTCCTCCACAAGCTGCATAGCAGAATGATTGAGTCTCACTAGGGACCGTAGGCTTTGGCTGGGTTGTTAAACATGTGATGATGATAGTTATTGATTGTATTACCAGGCCAGACTCGCATCAGATCTTTGATCTTTCTCCTTGCTGTGAAACACTTTCATAAATCAAAAACTCACCCTGATCGGATCTGATTCACTATTTCATGATTGTGATCTTAAAAAGGACTGAATTTCAAAGTTTGACGTGTGCATTTGATCTATTTCAAATGAATACATAGAATGTTATATTCAAGCTTGAAGTGTTGTCAAGATACTCTTCAATATTACCTTAGTAGTGTACAGTCCACAGCTTTATTTTAATTCACTATGGCTTGTCATAAAGGCTTTTAAGCCAGAAGTAATCTGCATGGACTGGAGTGCGCATTGAAGCAAACTGTTTTCGAGGTGACCTTTGTGTCTAAAGATGTTAAGCTTGCGATAAGGGCAACTCTGAATTTTTAGCTCTCTGACTTGTTGCTTTTTGCATTACAATCAAAACGTTGACAGGGACATTTCAGGCCATACCAGTTCCCCATAAAAAAGAGCTAAACGTATCAGTGCAGATACAACCTGATCTTGGTTTTATGAGTTAGCAATTTTGTATAAATTCAAATGGTGTGATCCATACTAAAACATACAAATTTTAGAAAAATAACATCAGTGGAAGTCCACACCTAACCCCACTCCTAATCATTACTATAGGAAAACATAAAAATGGGATTGTACAGATTCATGCCCATGAAATTGCTAAAAGGTAAAATAGTTATGTAGTGAGACTGTGTTGGCAGATACTGTAAGTAAATGTATGGCTACGATTTGTCAATTCAATATCTGCAGTTTGCTCCCACAGATCACTTACTTGTCTCTTTAGGACACATGAAACCTGTAGTGTGATAAAGGATGAGGCTCCAGTAGAGCACAGGGTTAATCAATGCTGAGAGCTGGACGTCCACACCAGAGCTGCCTGGCTCTCGTCTCTTTGATGGGAAGCAGGTGTCCTGTTGTCATTGACGAGTAGCTCATTGATCAAAAGCCCTTCAGGAGTCCAGCGCTCATCCATCACACTCCAACGGCCAAGCAGTATCACGGAAACGAGGACTGTCAGAGCTTCTGTACTCACAAATCACAGTGAAAAAGGTCTACACTGGCCAGGCCAAAAAAACAACAACTATAAGGGCTTTTTTGTTCCCTATTGTGTTTGCCCATACACTGAAGTTCTAATGTTTCTTTTGACACAGTATGCTCCTTGTATACATTTTAAGAATGATGATTATTCATATGGGTAAGATTAGGTGGCGCAGCAGTAATTTAGAAAAGCCAAAGGCCTCCAGTGTGCCAAACAGCAGCTAATTGACCTACATGGGGACATAAATGGTCCATAAAATAGGCTGCCCATCATCAACTGTGCTCACACCTGCTTAAATGAGTGACAAAAGGCCCGTGCAGGGGGCAGAAATAAATAGGGCATGTGAGGTCTCTGTTGTGCAGCTGTGAAACGGGGCTGAATCCCAATTTCAACCAACAGACAACTGATTGAAGGAGATGATATTGAAATGGGATTTACTGTATAGTGTTTCATCCATCTTCTTAACCAGCAACATTAAAATGATGTGTATTTTAGGGGCTGTTTAAAATCTAACATCGGCTTCTTTAACCTATTAGTGAAGTGACTGCACTGAAGTCATTAACTTTACAGAAATGAGTTTATGTAATTTACGCAGTATGCGGGTGTTGACATTTAAGGATGATTATTGGGGGGAAATGTAGAGAACATGACAAGAAAATTATACTGTCTGTTTTACCCATGGCTAGTCAGAAAAGTGTATGATAATTGAACTTTTTCATTTTATGAACTACCATAAATTTGCCTCGCACAATAGGATAATAGTTACAGCAGTCTTTGAAGACAGACAGAAATAAACCATCAAAGATGTAAGAATTTAATTTTCATTCAGATTTTTTTTTAAGATAAATGTTTTTAAAGGCCAATGCCCCATGAAACTAGAAGATACTAACATTAAAAAAATAGAATTATTATTTGTAAAGACAACTAAATAGAAAGCTTATAAATTCATTTCTGTGAAGCTGTTAAAATACAATCTGTATTCACATAAATCTTGGAAGTTTTCCAGAAGCTCAACTGGTAGAGAGAGCATGGTGCTACAGTTGGGGTTGATGGGTTTGATTCTTAGTGACTGCACATGCTGACAAAAAGGTGTAGTTTGAATGTACTAAGTCGCTTTTGATAAAGAGTCTTTCAAATGCATAAATGTAAATGTATATTTATTATGCAGTGTGAAATGCAAATGATTGATTTCATGCAGTTAGGTTAGTCCGTGGCTAACTGAAGTCATCTGGTATTCTTGTAGCATGCAGTATGCCAGATACTGGAGCAACAATGCTTTTAATGAAGCCATAGCAGGACAAAAAGATTTTATTTTTTTGCAACCATGGATCTGAAGCTCTGAAAATAGCCCCGTCATGAAATAGTTACAAGGCAAATCTGGCCTCCTCTCTTCTGGTGTCCTTCAGGGATGTTATCTGTTCTATCTGGATGAGCAAGGACTGCTTCTTCTATTAAAAAAAATACACCAAAAATATTTTCACATGCTAAATTTCTTTAATCACTCCTAACTTCTGTAGTATGCATTAACCACCCATTATTTAATCTTTTTAGAGGTTATATCCATTTAATTCACAGTATATAGTTTACTGCTAAACTAATACTAGAAAACACAATATGCTGTGTTTGTATGCTGTATTAAAATACATATGATATTATACTGAAATACTGATATTCTTTTTCCATCTAAAAAAACATCAACTTACTAACAGTATCTTGATGTTGCTTTTAAACATTTTATCAATTTCTATTATCTGGTTAGAGTTTTGAGGCTGACCGCAAGGGGAAGCCGAGTCTTTGATTAATGTGTCTATCTTGCCTATTTCTGCCTCTTTTTGTGCAAAGGACAAGATTAGCATTATTGACTAGTGGCAAACAATTAAGAGGTTTAGTAGACAGCCACTCTGAATTGATTTATTACTCTGGAAAGTTGTTTAGATAAAGCTATTTTGAGATGACCATATTTATCTTGGTCATTTTTGGATATATACCAGGGATGGGCATAAACGTTACGGAAATATCAAAATTAAAAGTTGTTTAAAGGTTTATGTTCTATGCTTGGAAATAAGTTATAAGGCAAAAATCTGATCGGTTTAGGCCAATTTAATTTAATTTTATGTAATTTTATTTATTAAATGTAATTTTAGTTATACAACAGTTAGTTCTGGGCATCTTTTTTACTTAAGCAGTGTGCTGATAATAAAAACTAAGAGTGCTGTATAAAAACTATAACAGCACTGCAGAATTTCACTGTCTGTATCTTTCTGTATGTCCTGAGTGCTACAGAGTAGTGTGATTTATTTTTTTTGTCTGCAGCAAGAACAGGTACTTTGAATGCCAGGATCATTTAGAGCCAAGTTTCTCTCACAGCGAGCAAGAATGTTTTATGTATGTTTGTGCTTAAATGCCTACTATTACCATTTAATTTTCATAAACCTATATTTGCATTCATACTGATCTACCATGCTAACTATGCTTGGTGTCTGGCTGAAAGGAAAATAAGTTGTATTACTCATATAGGTGCAAAACCAGGGTTATTTGTCAACAGATAATCACAAGAAGGTTCCAGTCCATACAGAAGATCAGAGCTTAAAATGCCTCACTCATCACCACTACTGTCTGTTACTGAGAGATCTACTTCATTGTTCGTCAGAGCTCTGCGTCTTCGGCTGGCTTTCTCCCCAGCAGCGCTGCTGAGTGACATATTCAGATACGCCTGACAACCTCACAAAAGCAACACAGAACATCATAGATGCATGATGTTGACACCACACAGTCGGCTCGGGCCTGAGTGTCATAACGTCACACATAAGAACTTGTTCCATGAACATGGGGGTCTTTGTTTTAGGTAGAGGTTAGCAGATGGGGCTGACACCATTAATATTTACAGCTCCAAATGAAATGAATACATTTCCAATGTCAGTCACGGCACAATGGAGGCAGACAGCAGAAAAATGCTCCCTGCAGAGCAGAGACCGAGGCGTGCGCAAGTACTCAAATATTAACAGCAAATACTCAGGATGAATAAAACAAAACTACTCTCCAGTGGGGAAAAGCTTATTCTGTGTGCAGGTAAACTGGACGTTGTAGCTCTTTCATCCTTTTTCCTTGCTGCTTGCATGCAGTGAGCCATGAACGTGAAAATATGTTTTAGCATTTGGCAGTACAGGAGATACGCATATGGTAGGAGTGTGACTAAATATCAACATTTAGGGAGGTAACAAACCTTGGGGGCCAGCCAGAAAGGGTTTTGCTCTCTCCTCTCCCTATAACATTTATCTATGATGTGGAAAAGGCTGATGTGCACGAAACTGTGTAATTTGGATCAACAAATAAATCTCACAAAAGAAAATCAATCCTCTCGACCTCTACTGAGCTTCTAATACCACAGTCACGAAGGAGCAATTGAAGTCTTATTTTTGTACTGTGCATATCAGGTGCTGGTAGGGAGGGCACTGTCATGCTGCCTATTAGTAGCACATACTAAAACATGCTTTATTTAAAATAGTATGCTTCTTTTTTGGGTTCTTTACAAAAATGAGCCCATAACATACATTTGCTGTCTTATTTGCAAATGTCTCCCTCATAAAACTGAATATGGCCCCTTCTAAATTATCTCCAGCAGAGAGTAGTGGGTGTTTAATGTTGTGGCACGGCCACATTTTCCATAGACACAATAAAAAGGATCAGGTTTTTGTTATTTAAATGAGTCTGTCAGTATTTTGAGGAGATGTTTTCTTTTAGCTGGACTGCACACCCTAAACGTCCTTCAGTGCAGTCTGGCTACAGCTCGTAATTATTCAGATTCCAGGCGCTGGCGACAATACAGGCATGAAACATTCTGTTAATGACTTTACTCTCCAGAGCTTCCTTTATTCTGCTGGTTTATGCTCAGATCTCTCAAGCATGTGTCTTGGCATATCGCCTCACTTAGATTACTCTGCTAGCTCGGACACTGCTCGCCCATGCTGGCTATCCGAACTTGAAGGGGCAGGATTCCTGCCTTAGTGCTTCCCAGGCTCCGTCCTGTCCTGCTGGGTAATCCTGGCTGTCTCGTAAGAATTCAAGATTAATCTGAGTCTTCTGTTGCACTCAACCATGGTGATGAAAACCTGGGTGCATTCCCGCACACATTGGTTGGAATTAATGAACTTGTCGGATGATGAAAACAAAATATTGGCGAGTACTAGAACACAGTACAGCTGTTGGCATTTTCTATAAGAATGTACAGTACAGGGAGACTTCAATGTTTTAAGAGTATTATATGAACCTCTAGGCTACATTGGACAGCTAGTCCCTTTTAAAGGGACAGTTCACCCCAAAAAAGAAAATTGTATCATATTAACAATAGTATCATGAATGTTGCTTTTTTTGAAGCTCAAATAATGCTAACAAGACAAAGGACCTTTTTTTAAAGAAACAGAGCAGCAGAACACATTTCTGTGTAAGCTGTATGTGAAACCCTGTTTGTGCAAATTGTTGAATTCAGTTCAATGGGATGATTTACATAGAAATATTTTTTGAATAATCTACACTGATTCTGCTTGGTTCTGTGTTGGGGTATTTTAACTGAAAGACCCGACATCCATTTTTTTAACCACCCTAGTAGATGGTACAGTTTCCTTCATTTATTTTTCTATGAGTGGTCCGCCTCCATACCTCCATAATGCCTCTGTTTTTTTGTAACTTGCTAAAGCTGTTGCCTTTTAGGTTATTTTAAAGTCACACACTGTTGCAGTATGGCGCATGATGGTCAAGTGAGTTTCCAGACCAAACATGGCACATTATATTCATTGTATATAACTTCTCATGTAAATTATCTCAGCATTAAGAGGCACTTAAAGGCATAAATGGAGGGCAACTGTGTGGATTACTTGTACATTCTTGAGATGACTCTCCATAGTTGTTGGTTTACTGACAGCTCTGCTCTGGGTAGCTGCTGCAGTCTTGCTCTTAGACTGTCACTGTAAGAATATTTCAGCTCTCTATAGTGTGTCAGTATTGTTGACACAGAAAGAACATCTCCAAGATGCCTGGAACAACCTACTTGGAAACTACAGTACTGTAAAACATTTTAGGCACTTTCAGACTCTTTCAATTAAAATAATGCCATTAATGGATTTTATTTATCAATTAACCTCTTCTAACCTTATTTACCAATTAACCTTATAATACTTTTGCACGATACTGTATGTGTAACTCTTGGATTGATTCAGTTTGAATTTTACATTAAATAAATGCAGAGGTCCCAAGTGCTGCTTCTAGACCTGCCAGTGTCTCTGCTGAGTTTAGCTCCAGCCCTAATCAAACACACCTGAAGCCGCTAATCAATGTCTTCAGGATTACTTGAAAATTGCGGCAGATGTGTTTGATTGGTTAGACTTTACCAAGGAAACTCCTTTGAAGTGTTATAAAGCATAGTTGTTCAAGGAAAAAAGACATTACCATAGCAACTCCTTAAATTCTTTGTTCACCTTGATATGGAGTTGACAGGCAGTACAGCACATGAGTTTAGTCCTTCACCCCTATTAAATAAGTAAACTCCCCTGTGTGAATCCTGAGATAAGTTCAGCAGGTTAACATGGCGATTCTAATGGATATTAATGCCTGTCTCACCTCCTGCATTGCCAAAGAGAGTTGCAGACACATCTGTGGCTTCAAATTGGCCAAGGAAACTGCTGGAGAGGGTTTGCGTAGGGCTTACAAAAGATTTCATCCATATCTTACTGCACAAAATAATGTGTGTCAATAAAAACAAGCCTGTGGTGTGTGTCCCTGCGTTGTCTGGGGAAGAATGGACCTGTTTTCTCTCCTGCAGATTTAATTTCCTCACTGTCAACCGCTGTGATCTCAGACTTAGTTTTTTTGAGCTGAGCAGCTTGTTTATGAAGTGACAAAGTGTGTGCAGATGGAGTCATATTGCGTTATCCTATTGATTTATGAAGCTGCAAAAAAGAGGAAAAGAATGCGCTTTTTTACCATAAAGCTTTTTATTGAGTTATAGAATAAACCTTTATCTTCACCAATAAAAATAAATGTCATCTACCATTGGTCAGACAAATGGGAAGTCCCGCCCCTGAAACCACAGTATAGTTGAGCTATTGGTTGAGCTATGTTGAGTTGGTCGGGATGCTCAGACACCACAGTGCCGCAATGTTTATACATTTCAGGGGTATCGGCCTACGATTGGCCACTTAAAATTGTCCCATATTAAGCTGGGACAGGATAAAGAATTATAACACTTTTCAGTTGAACTGCATTTGATAGAGACAGGAAGTGTTTTTAGCAAAGGCTAAAATAATACACATAGGCAATAAAGTGTTTACTGTGATTTCCCTGTTGTAAATTTTCCCTCATAAAAGAGCACAGCTGTTCACAGGAATGAAGATAAATAGACATTTGTAAGATAATAAAAATCCACAATGCCAAAAAGATCTTTAGTCAGTTTCTCCCAGAATTCCATTAACACCTACTTAAATACTCCAGTCATGTACAGTACATGGCATACATCTAATACATCGCCAGGATATTGTGCTGCTGTCGTTTCCCTATTGTCGAGCCCTGTGGTACCACAGATTTAATTTCACTCCTGTACACTGTCACTCACACCCACTCTGCCTCATTGAACTGTAACCAACACCACATTCAGTGCCTTCACTCGTCTAACTCACAGTGATGTGTGAGCGTGGAGCCTTATATTCCTTCTGGCAGAAAGTAAATGTTCTGTCATCAATCAGAGATGGAGAGACCCAGCCAAGAGTAATGTTTTACTGTCAAAGCCATTTGGGATATTAGGCTAATAGAATGAGTTTTATTGTACTTCCTTGCACACACTATGTTCTTAGTGAGTGTTGATGGCTTTTCACCTGCAGAAGATATGTGACACATATTTCATTTGCCCTCAGTGTTTGATTTATTTCAGTCACTATTTCTGTGTGGTACAAATGAGCTGTATTATGAGCAGCAGGTTTATTTTGGCTGGGGGGGAGACATGGCAGCTGTTGATAAATGTGCTGTAAGCATGTAGAAGTTGCTGTTTTTCAGTCTGTGTCAGAGAAATTAAGCAAAATGCCTTGGTGTGCAACACTGACAGAATCTGACATTACATGTCATTTATGCAATCTTGTAGCAAACTTGTAGTTTGTTCTAAAGTCCAGGAAGAGCCTGTTTACTCTGCACAATGCATAATCTTGATAATGCCCCCCCAGCAGCTACAACAGCAAGTACTTTTTTGGAACTTAAATAGGGAAAGACTGAAATATTTATTAAAAACTGTTTACTTGAGTTTAATCATTAATTAATCATTAAAAGATCACAATCTTGATTTGAACCCCCATGTGACTGTAATTCGAACCCCCATGTGACTGTAATTCGAACCCCCATGCGACTGTAATTCTAACTGTCTTAGATTCAGCCAATGATAACATGTTCGACTTTATGTGGCGCTGCATAAAATCATTTAAAGTACAGTGAGAATAATGTCATCAGGTACTGCAAAACAAAATCTCTATGATCTCTAAAAAGAAAATTGAAAAATTGACTTGTTTTATGCAGCTCATGCAGCAAACTTCTTAAAAAAAAGTGTTTTTTAGTTAAACCTGATGCCTCTTCTAATAAGGCATTTAATGCATCAGTTAAAGAATCTGTCACATGTACAACTAGTCCGGCATAACATCCAGTTCAGACATGATTTGAACAAAGCTTTCAAAAAGCAATTAAATCCTTCATTTACAAATGAATTAGTTCTGAATAGCCCTAGCACATTTGCATTTTGTTGTTGGTAAGACTAGGCAGCAGGGGAAAGCTTCGCTGTGGTTTAACAAGGCCTTTGTTAGTGTATTCCACAGATATATCTGAGTGCTGTTCTGCTCTTTGTGTGCCAAACAAAAGATTATCAGCGCGAGACCAATCTTCAAAACTGCACTGGAGGCCCATTAGAATGCGTTATGTTGGCTTTAACTTGCTGCTGTTTTCTTTTCAATCCAAGCAGGAACATAAAGACGGCTATTTTATAAGAATATGTGTTCATGGGTAAACATTAATGTGTGAGTGTATGAGTTATATATATGGGTGACGCACCCTCACAGAAACAGAATTTATTTATTTATACATTGTTTATTCTGCTTCACTATTGCTTATTCTGTCTTTTACGTTTCCGTTTATGCATTTGGCAGACACTGTTATCCAAAGCGACTTACAGTGCATTCAAGCTATACATTTGGTCAGGATGTGTGTTCCCTGGGAATCGAACCCACAACCTTTTGTGCTGCTAATGCAATGCTGTACCAGTTCAGCTACACAGGAAGACATTCACTTTAGTCTCTCTCTACCTTTCTATTTGTAGCATGTCCTTCTGGGTTCTTCAAAGCATCTCAAGGCGACCAGCAGTGTCTCCAGTGTCCAATCAACAGCCGCACCACCAACGAGGGGGCCACCAACTGCGTCTGCCGCAGTGGGTACTACCGAACAGACTCTGACCCTCTTCAGATGCCCTGCACCAGTACGCCATTCATTGCCTATTTTATGCAATTACAGTGTTTTTAACTCTCCTCTCTGAATATCAAAACAACAGTCTTACTTTGATGTGGCCACATAAACATCTAACCAATTTTGGTCGTCTTCAAAGCTCGCAGAAACAAAGTACTTTAGCTATTGTATGTTTTTTAGCATGCAGTGAGGTGCTGCCTTGTTATGAAGTTCCCTCTTTGGTATTACATTTTCGTACGTGGTTGCCCTTTTTAGGGGCTTCCGTTAAGTGCACAGAAAGAAAATGAGTGCGTAACTTGCAGAACAGCGAGAAAAGGCCCCGTTGAGATTTGCATAATGCTCTGTTCTGTTAGGGAGGGTGGGCATGTGTTGAATGGTAGAGTAGTGCTCTACATTGTCAGCAATACGAGCTGCTGCACTGCGTCCAGATTAGAGGGAGGAAAAATACTTCCCTTTCACTCTTGTTTTACATTACAATGAAGCACTTCTCTTCATCCCTTGTCGTTACCCATTATGAAATTATTACTTTAATGTGGCTTGTTAGAAAGCGGAGATGACTTTGATCCAGCCTCTTTTTAAGAGAACAGTGATAATAGGCTAATGAATAAGTGAAAATCAGATCATAAAGAAGCTGGATGCTTAGAATGTGCTTAAGTCAGCAGCCGAGCAAACTGCAGAGGGTAAGATGCATGGAAAGGGACATGGAAGGTTGGTTTATATTATTATTTTATATTGCATAAATTAAATTACATTGGTGCATAGGTGTTACTATAGACCCCATTTAAGAGGACATCAGTCTCCAGTTTTTTTTTTTATCTCAGCTGCTTTAAAATAAAATCTTTTTTTTTTTAAAGCAGCTGAGTTTGCTGAAGACAGCAGAGTTACTTAAGGTTATCTGAGGTTATTTTACTCAGAAGCAATCGCTTGCCAGTCATTAAAAGATTTAAAGTTTCTTACATTAAGTATTACCCCTCCCTCAGTGGGGACGCTGTCACAGGCAACATAGGGTGAAAGTGTTTAGCTCAGATCGCTGTAGTGCACGCAGCTGTCACAGATCTCGCACCCGAGCGCTTGTTGTTCCAGTGAAGTCACAAAATGAAATGCAATGTTGATGATCTGCTGACAAAGATGCAATTATGATGGATTTTAAAAATTGAAGAAGATTCAAACCTTCCCAACTTAAAAGTAAGAAATATTCCTCTAAACCACAAGATCTCATGTTCACAGGACTTACCCTCTGTAACACTATGACATAACATTACTTAAAGCTACTTTGGATAATTCTTACGGGCCTGTGTGTTATCAGCTCATGCTTTGATAAGTCATAAATTCCTGAATGAACATGGTTTGGCTTTCTACAGCGGTGCCCTCTGCACCCCAGAGGGTGATCTCCAGTGTGAACGAGACCTCCTTGCGCCTGGAATGGGATCCTCCCAAGGAGAGTGGTGGCCGGGAAGACGTGGTCTACAACATCATCTGCAAAAGTTGTGGGTCTGGTCGAGGGGCCTGTACCCGCTGTGGCGACAACGTGCAATTTGTACCCCGGCAGCTGGGCCTGACTGAGCCCCGAGTTCACATCAGCGACCTGCTGGCCCACACGCAGTACACTTTTGAGATCCAGGCTGTAAATGGAGTTTCGGACCAGAGCCCCTTTTCGCCTCAGTTTACCTCTGTGAACATCACTACAAACCAGGCTGGTAAGATAACAGCAATCCCAGTAGATGATATTCATAGTCAAATGTTGAACCTTAGTCCATAGTCAAACTTGACCTTGATTTTTAAGGAGTCTTTATGTAACTAGGCAACTTGGAATTTCTGAAATTTGCAGTGTAACCTGATGCTTGTGGCAACATCAGTAGCAGAGGTTGTACTTTGCAACCTCTCTCTGAGTGGCAATTTTGCTAATTAGCAGTATTTCAGTGCAAAAAAAAAATTTGGACTGTTATGATTCACCTTATTCAGAAAAGCGCTATTTGCCAGTTGCAATAAATGTTTGCACTTTAAACGTTTAGCAGGTGGTTAAAAGAACTCAATTTAAAATGTGTGTTCATCTTCTGTTAATAAAAGCAGCAGTACTTTAGCAATAACAGACTGTCAGCATTTGAAAGCTATTGCTGATCTGTAGTCAGATGCATCCTCCACCTTTTTTGCGTTTTTGCACCATTACCTAATTTACATAATTACTTTAATGAGTTGGACACTAAATCAACACAAACGGCATGTGTAAATAAACTGAGCCATCACTGAGTGATTTTGTGAGTTTTTGCCCAGCAGTTTTTCCAAAAAAAAATGCTATGGGTCTTTTCAATTTTTATAGTATTTCATCAGAAAACTGATGTGTTGCCATCTTTTGAGGTTCACCTGATCAAGTTTCCCACTTTCCCTTGTTTTTATCCTAGAACTGAAAGCTAGTCCACAGCGTTCATCATATTGCGCTGTACAGGGATTTTAATGTCAGTAAAATAGACTGGGTTCAAAAGGAGCATAATAGTGTTTAATAGAGCATTTTAATGAGAGCTGTGCCCCTGGCTGTGCTGCAGTGAACTCGCTGGCCCTATCACTGCAGGCTGGGGCTCCACCGGTGAGCCTGTCAGTCCACATTACCGCCTCACTGCTGCCATTATAAGACAAAACTCCACCTCTCACACACACACACACACACACACACACACACACACAAGAGAGAGGGACAATGCCAGAACCTGCTGCTCAGCCAGAGCCCAGACATGAGCTCGGGAGCCAGTGGGTTTACACGGCCCTCAGGAACTATAAACGTCCTCTCATGCTCAAGAATTTATTAATAATGTTGGTCTTAGAAACTTGCGGTATGATGGTTTAAATGGAATATGTGACATGCATACATTAAGTTGAGAATGCTCCTAAAAGTAAACAGAAAGCGAAATTGGTATGAGAATATTGCTTTGTGAAATTTTTGTTGGCTGCAGTAAAATATTTAGAGTATCTCTTTAAAATAAATAACATAAGAACCTCTCAGAAATACCTAGTTTGGAAACATTAGGACTGGAGGAGTCTGTAGGCAAACTGCCTACAAATTGATTTTTTAACAGTTTTTAATACAGTGTTTTAAGCTGTGGTTATCTAGGATGTTACTTTGTCATTTGCCAGAGTGGAAATTTTTCTAGTGAAAAGAATGATTCTGAGATCCTTTTCAGATGGAAACACTCATAATCGCTTTCTCTTATTTTCCTCCAGAATACCACAAGCACATAAGAATTTATATTTCTGACAGAGAGAGTACTACTTGTGTTTCTCATAAATTGCAGTCAACGAGAGCAGCCAATGATGAGGTAGCACTTCATCTTTGGGAAACCGATCACCTCAAATCAGAAGAAAATATTTTCATATAATGGCTCTTTTGGTTTGTTGAACTGCATACCTGTGGTGGATTCCTTCTAGAAGATTCTTTTAAGTGTTTTCCATACATTCATTATAAAACAAGGAATCAGGTGTTCTTGGAATTAACAAGATTCTAGGTTATGGTTATTGTAATTGTCAAACTTTTATTGTATATATAATTTTCCTGATCTTGCATTACTGTTTTTAATTAAAACCAATGAATTAGTAATAGTGAATTAATAGTTTCCTCATGGATGCCCCACTTATAAGAATATCAAGGCATGTATTTAAACCTTAGTGCAAATAAGACTTCAGCTTCTCACTAATTATGACCAGAACCAGATGGCGTCTGGAATGGTTGTGTTCTGCACTGTTTTTTGGAGGAAAATCTGCAGAATGGATTTAAATGAGTGCTACAGTCTTATTGGCATCTGCAAGCATGATCAAATTAACCAGAATATTTAATAAGCACACAAAGGGCGGGAGGGATGTGTAAAACTTTGTGAATGATGGCTGCTCCAATTCTGTGGAAATCTGCAGAGCTTTTTGTGAAGTCTGTCCTGCACAGATCTCTTGTGGGCCTGGTAATGACCCAGAATGCAACACTGTCAGTACAGCTCAACATTTTAATTTGCAATTAATGGGGGTTAAAATGTTACATGTGTCTGATAAATTGAATTTTGTAATTGTTTGAAATGGTTCATCCTCTTTTTGAAGTCTCAGTTTAATCACATATGTCGTTCCTAATCTTGTTTGGATGAACCACTCCAGCATACACATCTGCACACTCGGCTCTTAACAATCCCATCTTCCTCACACACGTTGTCCAGTTCACTGCGGTTAATCAAAACATAGGGCTTGTTGAGAATAACACACGGAAAACAAAGTTCAAGATTGAGGTTTACAGTGAAACTGACAGGAGAAGATGTATTTTACACAACCTATTCCTGATCTCTGATCAGCAGTTGCTATAAACGAATGCATAGAGGAACAGCCTGAGGCGGTAAACTCAAGCAATACACTTTCAATTTTACGCCAACTATAAATATAATTTATTAAACTTTCATAGATCAGTGATTATAAAACAGAACTGGCATGTTAAAAAGTACTGTTGTCTTCTTTTGATGAATTCATTTTAAAAGTATTAAACCAGTCATAAAACACCAAGATATTGTTTTACCTATTATATTTTATCACACATTTCTGGTAAATCAGAATTTGGCACAAAAACAAAATCGCTTTCTTCCCTAAAAAGAAAAGCATGTTTGACAGTAGCAAACCTCATGTCTTCTGCTGCCCACTACTGCTGCGGTTGAACTGCATTCAAGGTGCTGACCGGCTTTAAGGCAGCATCATTTGTTTGATCTCTAAACTGCGAGTCACCACCAACCATAGTGTTTGTCTGCTTTCACGCTTGTCTATTTGCTTCTTTGAGCTAGTAAATGATAATGAAGTGTTACATGGTTTTTCAGAGCAGCCCGGAGCTGTGGATGATATAATGGCTCCTCTATACCCAAAATTACACTTGTGCCAGAAGACAGTGAGTTCTGTGTGAAAGCCAGCTAGTTTGTAAGCCCTAGCTGCAGAAACACACTAATATCTGTCACTTTAAAGTGGTTGTGGAATCTTTTGTGCATCGTGCTAATGATTCTACTGTGAATTATGGGAATTGTGTATGTTGTTGCTGTGCTTTCCAGATGTCATTGCAAAATTACTGAATTCTCTTTCTTCACTATCTAAACTTAATCTGGATTGAGAACCGCCCTAGATGCTTACGGTCTTACAAACACAAATCTTTTATTATTACAGTTCTTGTTATGAGCTCATGATAAAATTCTCAAATGAACTGCTACAGTTTGTGTATACACAGCTGTGTTTATTCCTCTTATTATCTTCTCCACAGCTCCATCTGTGGTGTCCATCATGCATCAAGTCAGTCGGACTGTGGATAGCATCACATTGTCCTGGTCCCAACCAGACCAGCCCAATGGAGTCATTTTGGACTATGAACTGCAGTATTATGAGAAGGTAAATAAATTGCGAGGAAACAAAACATACAGATTAAAATTAGGCTCTTTCCTCAAAAAATTAAAAATGTTCAATGAACTGAATTAAATAGATGTTTAAAAAGCTCAAATCAACATGCAATGTGCCTGTGTTAGTCTGGATCTTGATTTCTGTACATACAGTTATTGCCATCCAAATTAATTTTATAGTCCCACTGCAAATGGATTAGCAAACTTCAATTGTACCCATTTAAATTAATTGCATGCATTGAAATTAAGTTGCGCTAAAATGTTCAAGAACCGTGTTGCTTTAGCTGATTCCAATGAACTAAATTCCATTTTTTCATTTTTTCAAAGCTCATTTGTTCAGCTTTTTCTAATACGTGGGCCATTTTATTATTTAGTAACGATTTTCTTTACGGATTTATTGTGTGACGATATTATTTATTGTGTGACGGATTTATTTCAGAATACGGCCGAGTCAAACTCCTCTGTACTGCGAAGTCAGACTAACACAGCTGTGATCCGGGGCCTGAAGCAAGGAACCATCTATGTGTTCCAGGTGCGGGCTCGCACTGTGGCAGGCTTTGGACGCTTCAGTGGAAAGATGTACTTCCAAACAATGACTGAAGGTATTGGACTTTAAGACTTTTGACACCCTGGTCTGCCCCCTTAAATAACCTAATGCATTCAGTATGATTCAACTGATGCATGCCTCAAGAAATTTTCAACAGTTGTTTTGATCAGTTGCCACTGTTTGGCATGTACTCTCTTTCTGTCTCAAAATGGCATTAACTAGAAATCTGTGTGCCAAGGGCAAAGCCAGAAACATGCATCAGTGGCCAAGTCATCGCAGCATGCTCCTCATTTCCAATACAACTCAATTTAGCCACATTTATTTGTGTCCAAAATGGAAAAGATGGATTCGACAGCAGGGGGCACTTCGCTTTATGGTGACACAGATTTGTGTTTATTGGGCAGTAATATAAATGAATCTGTGGAATGTCTGACAACACTCATAAATTAAATGTTGTATGGCTCTGGGAAATGTCACACGTATAAACTACATATGGAATAATTGACAGCTGAAGTACTGAAAATTTTATGCTTACTTTCTGCACTTTCAATGCAGTATAGAATATTAACACCTTTAGAACATGGGTCATCCAATCAGAATCGAGTATTCCACAATTCTGTGTTACAAAATAGTGTAGTAAAACAAATTGTGTCAATTGTGACAGTTTACTCAGTGTGTTGTGTTTGTGACGTCTTGTGAAACTCATTTTGAAATGATTCTGTGTCTAACGTGACTGTGTGTGAAGAGGAATATAACTCCAGCCTGCAGGAAAAACTGCCCCTCATTATTGGCTCGGCTGTTGCTGGCGTTGTTTTTCTCATCGCTGTGGTTGTGCTCGTTATCGTCTGTAATCGGTAAGTCTGTTGGTAGTCACAATCTGAAATAAACCAAATAAAAATTGAGTGAAACAACAGATATTTTGTTTCCTCCTTTTGTAAAGTGAGACAATGCTTAAAGAAATCCTGAGTGTAGCGCTTTTACTTCTGAACTTTCTCTTGTTTTTGTGTGGGTGACTCATCAGCAGGGGCAGTGACAGGACTGATTCAGAATACACAGACAAACTTCAGCATTACACTAGCGGCCACAGTGAGTAACCATTCAGATACTGACTTAACCTCTTTTCTGCCACCCATAATAAACACATCAATACAATAGATCACCCTAACCCCCTAACTGATTTAATTTGTGTTTATAATATTTCCTTGGCTCTTATTAAACAAGACACTCAGGTTATTAAATGAGAAAAGCAGACTGCTGCTCAGCACATGTAAACATATATTTAAAACTACAGCACAACACGGAACACATCAGTCACAATTTAAAGATGTTTACTGCGTACAGATGCTGCGCTTTGAACTACATTATAATGGAAAGGGTCCATATGGTGATGGTAAAATATGCACTTAAGATAGTTTCCCCAGCATCTACAAACACACAGAAACCATGATTTATTTCTGTTTTATGTTCTCTCCCAGAAGGTAAATCACTTACCTGATACATGCACTGAATACTCCCGCTTCATTATTCGGTTTGCTTGCTGTGAACAAGCTGAAACATGAATCAAGTCATGTTGATTTGATACGTGTTATTCCAAAATTTCCAAAAAAGAAAACCTATTCCCAAATACTTTCACTGTTTCATAAAATAACCTGTCTTAGATTATAAATTTTGTATATTTATTTTATATATATATATAAGACAGGTTATTATACAAAACAAAGTGCAATAAATCTGAAACTTACTGTAAGGATTTAGGTAAGATTGCTTTGTATTGATTATCATGTTATCAATATTCACTTATTTTGAAAGTCGAAAAGCTATTTAAAAAAACTGGGAGATAAATTGTGGGGTGTTACCTCAGCCTGAAAGACTCATTGACATGCAGTTGCTACAATATAGTGCAATTGTTTTGTTGCATGAACTGCAGCCCTTGTTTCTCTTTCCAAGTGTCTCCAGGAATGAAGATCTACATTGATCCTTTCACATATGAGGATCCCAATGAAGCAGTGCGTGAATTTGCTAAAGAAATAGACGTATCCTGTGTGAAGATCGAGCAAGTGATCGGTGCAGGTGAACAACCCTGCTCACATCAAATAGAAATGTTTTAATGTTACCTGAATAACATCTTAAATTTAATCACAGCTATAGTCGACTGGATGGTTTTATTCTTTTCTTTTGTCTGTTAGGTGAGTTTGGAGAGGTGTGTAGTGGGAGTCTCAGGCTTCCTGGGAAGAGGGAGATTCTGGTAGCCATTAAAACTCTAAAATCTGGCTACACTGAGAAACAACGGCGGGATTTCTTGAGTGAAGCCAGCATCATGGGGCAGTTTGACCATCCCAACATCATCCACCTGGAGGGAGTGGTGACCAAGAGCACCCCAGTGATGATCATCACAGAATTCATGGAGAACGGATCGCTGGACTCGTTCCTCCGAGTATGTTTCACTGGCTCTGCTTAAAATTAAAAATGAAAATCAAGAAAAACAAGATCTTCTGCAGTTTTGCTCCATGGCAAATTTAGTCTTTAATGATATTTAATAAGTATTTTTACTGCAAGCAAATCAAAATACATGTTAAAGGTTGTGTAGGCAATTTCAGAGAGGCTAGCAATAGCTTTGAAAACATAAGATCCCACCCTCCATTCAGATCAATCTGTAAAGCCAAAATATATCTATATCAATATATTTAGACAACTGTAAGTAGTGATTTCTATCAGGATGTGAAGAAACGTTCAACCAGTGTAACAAAAAATGATTTGGGGAAAAAAATTGCCTACCCTGCCTTTAAGCATGTTTTTTCATTTAAATGCTGAATTGGTTTGTAATTCTATACATCTGACACCCAGAACAAAAATGAAGGACATGGATATTTTTGCTTATACTGTCTCTCAAAACCCAACTGAACTTTTGATGTAACAGTGTGTGACTGCACTGTCTTCATGCTGCTTTTAGTTGAGCCAGGGTCCCATTGGGTCGGGCACAGATGTGTCTATCTGGAGTCACAGCTGAACAAAGCTGCCTGAAAGCCCAGATGCTTTGCCACAGGACTGACACAAGCTGCTGGAACAAAGATGTTTCTCATGCTAAAAAGACTCATTTTACAATGTTATAAATGTTTTAATTTAGAGAGAACTATACATGCCTCTGTGCCTATGTCGCAATATCAGATTTTCACTACACAATTATTGTGGCCAAAAGAATTTTACAATAACGATATTATCGCAATATTTACCAGAATTTCTAAAAGTAACTTAATGCTGTTGGTCAAAGTTATTTTTCATTTTGTTTGTTTTTGTTTTTGACCAATGAATCACATCTAAAATGTGACTATAGGGAGGCAGAGAGAGTGGATATTGTGGCTCTTAAAGCAAAATGTTAAATGGGTATAATAGCACCACCTTCTGTGTTGGAGTAGGTGACCGGATACTGGTGATGAATTATTTACGATATTATCACGTGTGGTATTAACAGAATATCAATAATTATGGTTATTAATGTCACAGTCTTTGATAATATGATATTTATATGTTCATACTTTAATATATTTGCTTTGTATTTTGTTTCCCTATTTAGCAAAATGATGGCCAGTTCACTGTAATTCAGTTGGTGGGCATGTTGCGTGGTATTGCAGCTGGCATGAAGTATCTCTGTGACATGAATTATGTACATCGCGATCTGGCTGCTCGCAACATCCTTGTTAACAGCAATCTAGTCTGCAAAGTATCCGACTTTGGGCTCTCCCGCTTCCTGGAAGACGACACGTCAGATCCTACGTACACAAGCGCTTTGGTGAGCATGTTTAATGCATACTTCATATGGCCCAATGCCATGTGGCCACAAAGTGTGTGCTTCCTTTATAACTTCATCTTGATGTGTTGTGTTCAGCCCCTGTGCTAACTAAATTTAGTGTCCGCCCAGGGAGGGAAAATTCCAATACGGTGGACTGCTCCCGAAGCCATCCAGTACAGAAAGTTCACCTCCTCCAGTGATGTGTGGAGCTATGGGATCGTCATGTGGGAGGTCATGTCCTATGGAGAGAGGCCGTACTGGGACATGAGCAATCAAGATGTATGGAATCATCATTTGAATGATCACATGACCAGACTAAATGTAATCAATACTGAAAATCTGTAAGAATGTTAAAGCTGCAATTCGTAATGTTTGCATATCGGGGTAACCGTTTTGAACACTCATCAGTTATGTATTTGCTCAACTCATTTTTGTTTATTTTTAACCAAAAGGTTTCAGATTGCAGCTCTAAAATCAGACATGCTCCTACAGCGCTTGACTAGGATGTCCTCTAGTGGACAAATGATGTCATGACACACTTCTAGTGTGAACAACTAGTTTAGTGTGGCTTCATTTACATCATGCATTTGGCAAACGCTTTTATCCGAAGTAGTTTACAGTGCCATCACGATATACAGTTAATCAGTAGTGATGTTAATTAGTGATGTTAAGGGTAGTATATTTAACTGGTAATGTCGCTGCTCTTCAGGTTATAAATGCCATTGATCAGGACTATAGGTTACCTTCTCCTATGGACTGTCCTAATGCACTGCACCAGCTCATGCTTGACTGCTGGCAGAAGGACCGAAGCAACCGGCCCAAATTCAGTCAGATCGTCAACACTCTGGATAAGATGATCCGTAATCCTGGAAGCCTGAAGGCCACCAGCCCTCCATCTACAGGGTAAGATCTTCTGTTCTGGAAACACTGGGATATTTCAGAACGTAAGGCATTCAGATTGGAAGACATACAAAATATAAAAAAAACAAAAAGACATAACTAAAAAACAAATAAATGTGGCATGTGGTCTATGGGCAAAGTACGGTTAGCTCCCCACAGCTTCCAAATCTTCATGATGGCTTGACTTTTAAACAACGTATATATAACTATATATGCGGGTGCGTGTGTAGACACATTGTATACACAATGTATACAGTATACATATATAGTACTGTATATAATGTATATATAATACTAGTCTATACGTTTGTGTGTATATTGTGTTATTCTGTGTTGTGTATATGTATATATATATATATGTCTCATTGTAATAGTGATGTTGTTTCTGTGGGTGCCTTACAGCATTCATCTACCTCTGCTGGACCGCAGCACACCAGACTTCTCCAGCTTCAGCACAGTGGACGAGTGGCTGGATGCCATCAAAATGGGCCAGTACAAGGAGAACTTTGCCAACGAAGACCTCACCACCTTTGAAGCCGTGTCTCAAATGACCATGGAGTATGTTTTCACTGTCTTCTGTGCAGCTCACTGTATTCCTAATGCTCATTTTCATTACTAAATTACAGGACCAGATGCTCCAGGCACCAGAACCCTGTTACTGTAAATCAGATAGTCTTGTCTGCTTGCAGTGACATTATGGAGTTGATTGTCTGTTGTCCTCTGTCTGTCCTCACAGTGATATCCTGAGGGTGGGAGTGACATTAGCTGGCCACCAGAAGAAGATTCTCAACAGCATTCAGATGATGCGGGCACAAATGAACCAGATCCAGTCTGTGGAGGTTTGATCTTTGGAGTGGAGGTTGGGACCAGTCTGTGCACACAGGACCCTCAGACTGGTTCTCCTCAGAAAGATAACCCACCTCAGCAAGCCCTGTGTTCAGAGCTCAGCTGCAGTCTCTTTCTCTGGAGAAGATAATGAACAGCTGTCCAAAAGGGAAAGAAACACCCCCACAAGACCTTGCACACCATGGTCTCAGTAAAACACCAGCACACTGTAGGCAAGCTGAAGTCTTTCCAACGGCCAGTTATTTCTCAGCATTGAACAGCTACTCGTAAATGTCATTCTGGCTGCATTTACATGCAGGTTTATATTTCAGCATTATCTGTGACTTTGCAGTATTTCAATTTAAACATGGCCAATAACGTCTCAGAGTACAAAATTATTGGTAAATATAAAATGCTCAAATGTTAGTATTATATATTTTTTACTTGCTATTTAAGGAAAAAGAATTACATTTATGGAGGTACCCTGGCTTAAAAACAGCCTATATAAATTCATGTAAAACCTTTTGCTGTTAAAGGCATAATAGTCAGCTTGTTATAAATAGCTCATTGGTTAGCCCATGCTGTTTTATTGATTACTTGCAAGTGACCTGCTGTGTACTTCTATTGTCAAAATAGAGTTCATTACAAAACATTTACTAAGTGCACTCATATTATTACATGCTGAGTGTTAAAAGAACGTAGTATATAGAAGAATACTGTGCGTTGTAATTCCCATGTAAGTACATCATGCAATCACTTTAATCAGAATATCAATATTTTTGGTATTTTAGTAATAAGCATAAACAGAATAAGAGGGATGGAGCAGTTGTTTATGTTTATGCATGTAAATGTTGCCACTATCACATATTGCAATTTCTTTTTTTAATGTTTTCATTTTATTTAATTTTGTGGGCAAATTTGGCTTCATAATTTGATAGGCTACCCTTTGAAAAGAAAAACTAGTGACTCCCTGAAATAATATTTAGAGCATATTGCCCCCCCTTATTTCTTCTGATACAGGTTTCCATCTCAACCATATTCATAACCTGAATGCAGATGATTTATTAACAGGATGAAAACAGAAATGTATCTGTGTGCATTTGAAATGGGCTGTGGACTCTAATAGCAAAGAGGAAAGAAAGAACAATTATGCATGTGTGATACTCATGTATGATAAGGAATGATCCGTGTAATGGATCTTGAGCTGGCCGTACCTGCCAATATGAGGACTATTAAAGAAATTCAACTTTGTGAATATTAGATAAAGTGACCAATACTGGTTCAGTATGTTTTTGTGTAAAACATTGTGATGAATATTTTTTATTTTCCTCATGAGTTTTATTTATTTGTTTTTGTACTTTTTAACATAGTGTAGTTTCCAGTTAATCATATAATCATGTTGTACTACATATGTTCTTTCATGCACACATATCAGAGGTCATATTCTGATTTCCTCACAGAGCCTGTCAACAGAATTTAATACAGGGCCTGATGTTTTGTACTGTCCAAACAATAGTATGTGTACCTTAGCAACAAGGTAAATATTACAGTTAATTTACTTCATCTAATTTTTGGAGCTTGTTCCCAGTTATTCTGTTTGGGAAGTTTCTTATACATATAGCAGCTTTGAAACTAAAGGGTGACTTAAAACGAATGATCTTTGGCAGGCCTGAAAACAAGTTATAGGACATCTTATATAAACAGCTGTTTATCCATAACTTTTACCTCTCTGTCGCCATCTCTGTTTGAAACATAAAATTGTTGAAAACTTGAAAACTTTTCATTATGGTAAAGTCAAAAGAAACCAAACTAACATATGAGTCCAACAGCTCAGATTATAAATCAGTATGTTAAGCTTATCGTTGCAATCAAATTATAAATCATTATAAGCTTACCGTTGCTTACAATATTGTAAGCTTACAATCGCAAATCATTGCAAATTTTAACAAAAAAGTTACAGATTGCAGCTTTTAGGACATGTTTATAAAAAGGAATTAAGCATTTTAAGACCAAGATTTTCCCTTATCTATATAGCTAATTTTATCCGATTTTTTTTGATAAAGTTAATTTTGACAGTATGAGCTTATAAATACGTGAAATACGTTAAAAAGACCTCATTGATCATGCTTCTGGGAATTTTTACAAATGGTTGTGTTTTTTTAATCCTTGATACATTTTAACACAACATATTCAACATTAATGTAAAATACTTCACAAGACACCTTTGCTTGTTTGTTGTTTTCAGTATATACAGTGTTGGTTAATAAGCAGTTACAGTTCTAGTTAATTGCTCTCTCTGGAGCGCAGCACATTTGTAACCCAAAATAGATGTTGAGTTGACACTTTAAACACTGTGATGTCGTCTCTCTCAAAGTGAAAGTGTTTCCTTTTAACTTGTTCACTGGTCTTCCACATCTAAACACTCCAAATGTATAGAGAAGCTCCACATGTTCTTAACAGGTTGAATTCTCATGTCAATACTATAGGTATTTATTTTTGTTCTTGAATCTGTCTCTCCGCACTAACACCTCACTAGCTACTGACATTTTACAGATCTTTGCTTCTCCTGTCTTGTCACATTGAGTTTTAAGTAAAACAGGCTGCTGTGTTTTAACTTCTTAAGGCTTTGCTGTGTGAACCCATAACTGACAATTACTGTGCCACTATACTGACATAAAGATCTGTCTCTTTATTCCAGGTTTATATTTTGAACTGTGCATCATTTAGAGTGCTGGGCAGCTATTTGTATGTAAAACATAAAAATGGAACATATAATAATTTGTCAGCAGCATTATTTCTTATTCTGCTTTTAACTGGACCTTGTAATTGGACTTGAAATTGTATTGTAATGGCCCTGCATCATACAGTACCAGATATGTACTTCATAAAGGGAAATAACAAAAATTGACACAAAGCTATTTTAATTTTTGAGTGGTTTACATATTAAGTATATGTCGTTACCGAAAGGCATAGAGATTGGTATGGAAAGGTTTGTATGAAAAGAATGAATACGTTTTTATATATATATATATAAAAACTTGTTGTATGTCTTATATCTTTTTGTTATATATATTTTTAATTTTACTCTGTCAGGCAATTCTTTCTTTTCCAGCCCTATAGTCAATAAAAATATCTTTTTTGTGCTATGGATATATGGCTGAGAATTGGGCCATGAACACGCATACGATGATATGCACACACTTTCATTAGTGTAAACCCATCATGTACACACACACACCATGCTGTCTGCCATGAACACTGTGAGTGAAGCAGGAGTCTCTGGATTTTGTATAAATATACATTTACTGTAACCCTGTGAATGATGTTACAGTTAAATAATTTGTAGTATTGCTATTAGTTTATTTTCTATGAAAGAAAAGTTGTGGCCCACCATGTTTTTCTTCAATAAAATATGGAGCAAGAGGCATTGTCATCAAGTTCTGAGTGTGTTCTTTTCATTGTTGTTTTTTCCAAAGAACAATAAATCTTTAATTTGTGTTATGGACGTTTTCTATTGCTCCACACCACCAGGGGGAGCTGTAGCCTGCAGAATGTGACCTAGGTCTGTTGACATCCTCTTGGTATGTTTATTTAATTGTAGGCAGTGCAAAAAAGTTTCAAAATGTAAAATGGTTTAATATATAACATGACGTATAATAAATCATTGTTACAAGTATAACTGATTGATTTCTTGCCATCTGTTGCCAAAGATCAGAAGATCAGATCAGTTTGTTTTGGCAGATGCAGAGTCTGAAGTACCAACATTATATTCTGGAAGGAATATGCTGTTATAAATATATTAATGTGCTGTTTAAATGTCCTAAACGTAATGTTACTGTCCTCCTATCTTTTCCAACCTTTCCTGTGTCTTTCAGTGTCCTGCCTCTCATTTATAAAGTGCTGATCCATTGTGTTGGTGTGTGAGCTCATTCCTCAAAAGCTGAATTACGACCATCTGCTTTATCAATGTGTTTTCATCAACAACTGTGTGTCAGTGATCACCCTTTATCAAAAACTGCTCAATTCATTTCTTGTAACAAATCAGTGATGTGTACTGAGAGGGCCTGTCAAGTACTCTATGGTATAGCCTTCTCATTGGGAATCAGTCCCAATTATTCCCCAAGGACCCCATAAATTTTGGAACAGCCCTGCCAATATCTGTGGCTTAACTGTGGCTTTGTGGCACTATCAAAACATTGCTGTAATATTTAAGCATCTCAATTTTGCTGGATTGCTGACCAGCACTAGCGGCTGTGACAAATAGGGGTCAAGTAAAGACACATGAACAGCTAATCCCTGAAATACGATAGAAGTCTGTCAGGCCCATCTGATAACTATAGTATTAGCTTCTTGGCAGCTGTGGACAGTAGTGTGCATGTTTAATCCAAGTTTAAATTGGCTACCACAATGCTGAAAGTACAATGAAAACTGTACTCTGTACCAAATAAGCAAACATACACTGGAAAAATTGTATTTCACGTATATATTATTGCATACTTATATCCACATACATGGACTTTAACAGCTGTTGTAAAAGTGAGAGCTTTATCGATGTGGCCCAGTTCTGTTGATCTCTTTTAGTTAGGACTTTGATGCTGTGCATTTGTGTGTGTGTGTGTCCTACTTTTCGAGACGTTCATATTTTGTGACTATCTGTGCTTTTTTTTTGACCTCTTTTCTTTCTCTTTTTTTAAGCTTTCTCAACACTTCAAAGGTTCCAGTGAGGTGACAGTATCTTGCTTATGGGTACATTGACGAGGATCGTCGTCAGTGAGGACCCACAATGCACCTGGATAAAAGTGTGCCACAATGTCCTCAGCCTCTGTTGACAGGTGCTCTTTTGAGGACACTGGCACATTGTATTCCCATAAACACACCTACCACCATGCACAAAACACACACACATATGGCAAGATTAACTCATGTTTTTTTTCTCTTTAAACACCCTGGTGGGAGAATTCAGTATGAATCATTTTCTCTGCCAAACCTTTCCATGACCTGTCCTTGACAATTAATATCAGTAAAACAAATCAAACCAATTCACCCTGACAATGGTATTGTTATTACGTTTCCTTGCATACCTGCAAAGTTCTTCGATCACAATGCACATTATTGATTGTTTTGTTAGTGTCCCTCCCTGTTGCGTACCATCCACAAGCCCACTGTGTCAAACAGCAAGTGACTTGTGGTATTTATCATTTATTCATGTGCCAGACCTTAACTGTGCATGGAAAATCTGTGTGGCTTTCTGACACTGTTAGATCTCCCACTAAGAAGATATCCTGGACTTACCATCTTTAATGAACACGACATTTAAAACCAGCTTGTGTCTTATACAGATACACCAGAAAACTTTTTAGACAAGTTAATATGCTTTAAAAAGAAAATGGTCATAAATGGCATGGAAAGACTAGTCTTATTGCAGTCTACCAAAAAGGTCAAGGTTATGATATAAACTATGGGAGTATTGTGTAATGCCATTGGTCTGTGCTGTGCCATGCCATTCTCCGGCAATTGTGATGTCAGAAGGGAAGCTGTCTGTGCTCACAGCATGTGTTCTGTTTGCTTGGAGATTTACAGGCGCACGGGAGTAAACATGAATTCAAACCAGAGAAGGACGAAAATAAACAGCAACAGCTGGAAAACCTATGAGTAATGACCACCTTTATGAGCTCATTAGAGAAAGGTACTGTCAAAATCTTTTGTATTATAACAATTCACGTACAATTTTAACAGCCATTACATTCAGGGTATAAACAACTGTGATTGTCGCTTGTTGAAGTGTGATATTGTTGAGATGGTTGGAAGGCAGGGGGTTCTGCATGCAATTTCTGATTTGTCACATGCTTTGGATAGAAATGATCTTATTCATTAAGGTTTACAGCTTATTGATTCATGCTCGCCATCTCACACTTCCAGGGCAGTCATCTGTAAGCACACAGCCGCATGTTAATCATCACATGCATCACCATGGCAATGGAGCCAGAATATGAATTCGGACGTTACGGTGACTGAATCGCCACACATCAGAAAAAAAGCATGAATGTAATTATATGTGATAGTCGTCATTAGTGTTTTCGAGCACAGCGCAAGACTAACAACCACAGCCTTGGGTCAGATGTGTACTTCAGCTGGCACTCAATCAAGACAAAAAGCATATGGACCACGATAAAGATCTTTACAATGTTTACATAAAAGAAGCAAAATCTCCATTTCCCACCGTCACAGATCGTGGGTTAAGCCAACTGAGTTGTCACACCCCCTTCTCTTCCCTTCCCTCTCTATGCCCCCAGCGATTCCCAGTCTCTGGTTCACTCGTCTCTGTTTACTTCTCTGTTAATCTCTCTCTCTCTCTCCCTTCCCCACATACTCTTGATTGCTGTATCTCCTCCCCTTTCATGCTCATAGCCAGCAGGCTGCCACACGACCCACACTGCCTGCTACATGATCTCCTGGAAAACAGAGCTTTGTGTCTTTGTAGCCGCTTGCCGCTGTTCGAGCCTTTTTAGATAGCAATCTAGGAGACATAGAAAGATGCCCTCTCAACAACCTTGATCTCCAGATGCTTCCTGGTCCTCTTTCCCAGTATCTCGCCCCCTGACCCTTTACCCCATAACCCCTCCTTTACCCTTTTCCAAACCTTCCCTAATCTCCCCTTCATTTCTCACCCTCTTGACAATGTTCTCATGTGTCTACTGGCTTCAGCCTTTCCTTGCCTTGTTGTCCTCTACCTTGTTAACTTGGGGGTACAACTGCCCACCCCGCTGCTTGTGTCCAGACCATCATACCGTGGACTGCACAGGTCAAGGACTTACCCGTCTTCCAAATCCCATTCCTTTGGACGTACGGAGACTCCTCCTGTCTAATAATTGGATTCCCTGGATCCCCTCTGATTTCCTGGTTTTATACAGTGATCTGGTCTACCTGGATCTAAGGAATAACTCTCTCACAAGGCTGGAGCCTGGGACTCTGACCCCATCATCCAGATTGGTCTATCTGGATCTGGGGAGTAACAATTTGACTGAGATCCCTACTGGGACTTTTGGGGAGTCCCGAAGCCTGATTAAGCTGCGGCTGGGTAACAACCCGTTTTTGAACATGGTCAGCAAAGATGCCTTTTCGGGCCTCACCTCCCTACGAGAGCTGGAGCTGGAGAGAAATGCCCTCTCTGGACTGGATGTTGGGGTGTTGAGCCAGTTGCCTTCCTTGCGGGTAATACGCCTGGAGGGGAACCCCTGGGTGTGCAATTGTAATTTTGCCAAACTCTTTCTGTGGCTGTTAGAGAATCGTCACAAGCTCCCAACTGGTAAGCTACTTAAAGCCTTGTTTTCCACACTCACATGTGGTTTTATGCATCTGTGTGAAATAATGTCTTACTGTTTTCAAAAATCCAGTACTACAGTCCTTTGAATGATTATGTCAGCTGTAAAGCCAGATACATTTATTTGTGAACAACTTGCTATACCAATTACTAATTGTTTTGTAGTATACCTGTGGAACTCACATCCTAACACATTCTCATCCTCAAAGGGTCACAATAACATGAAAGATATTGATGCATAAGATCCACATTCTAAGTATTAATGTTGGAGATAAAGATGCTTATAATTAAGACTGAACTATTTTGACTTACATTACCAGAATAGGCAGATAACAATTTGAGTGTGTTTAATCTCTTAATCAAAAGCTTTCTTTAACACTTGTGATATTACATACCTGCAGTGCATCTTAGACCGAGATGAATAATGCATAAGATTGTTTTCAAACCAAGACAAAGAGGCAGACACTGTAGGTGATCATGATAGAATATGCTAAATATCTTTCATGTGCATTATTCATGAAACATATGGCACACAACAAATGCTTCCTAATTTTGTCTTGCATCTCACGTCTTCATGTTGTCCTCTTTGGCCATCAGTTTGAGTGGTAACTAAAGGATGAAATGTGAGGGAACTGTACCCACTTGGATACAGTGTCTCTTGGTCATTAGGTCACTTACCACTAGTAAGGTTGAGGTCAATGTGAGCTCCACAGCTAAGTCAAATGTGATCCTCACTGCTTCACTGAAGTACAGGTCACTTTTCTTTCCTGTCATCCATTTTTCAAACTAGCAGAACATTAAGTTGTCAAGATGTCAGTGTAAAAAATTTAGTTTGGGTTTAGGTTGTACATGTAGATACACCAAATCCAAATTCCTGGAGAATTGGATTTCCCAATTGGGAAACCCAAGAAAAAGCAAGAAAATATGAAACCAATTACAACATTTCATTTAATTTCTTTGTACAACACCTAAAGCTATTGGAGATAAATTATTAAATGCTCCATAAATATGTTTGCTGAGAATGTACTGTAAACAAACAATTGACTAAATTGACAGATTGTAGGTGTAAAGGTGTAAAGAGTCCTGATAAGATTTAACTTGCGATAAAGGGAAAGGTTAACTCTATGGCTAAGGATTTGATGCAAGCGGCTGCAATTATTGGCTAAATTACATTTTCACACTTTTTCTTCTAAACCACCTCATCATAAATACATTTTCAGAGTAATAAATAAAACAGTACTTGTTAATTTAACATGAATTTGCAAATTTGCCTTAATGTTTACTGTTTCTAATGTTTACTGTAACTGTTAAACAATTACCTTCCAACCATTGAAAAAGTCTGTAGTCTGTAAACCTTGCACAGTCTCTTATGAACATGACTTCCACCCTGTGTAATTAGTGAAGTTCATTAACATTCGTGAAATGGTGCAAAGCACATAATCTAGCAATTAGTTTTGAGTTTGCTAACATCTGAAAGGTATAAACATGGCAGATGGATAACAGGTAGAGTTTATAGTAATTTACTGTTGCTATCTGTATGCCAGGTTTAAATACTGAATACATGAGATTTAGGGGAAGCTGTATTTGTTACGGATGAATATTTTTAGCCTTCCTTTGAAGCTTCAGTACTCAAGCTTAACTGGAGACTAGCTAAGACATTAATCTAGATTTACTGTACAGCAAAGTAAACTGGTTTACTTTGAACTTGCACTCCACGTGTTTCCTAAATGTTTTGTTTATGTGTGTGTGTGAGAGAGATATTTAAATTTATTAAAGAATCAGAGTAGTACAATTTATTTAAAATGTGTCAAGATGGCTCAGGCAGTCCAGATATAGTATATCGCTTTAGAAATGCCTAAATTTACCAATAGCTTTTAATAGTAAATCTAATAAGTAAATGTCTAATATGTAAAATATTTTGTAACAAAGTCCTTCATAATGTAGTCTTTAATTTAAATGCTCCAAGGGCCACTAATTTAAGCTCTTTGCACTGTTGTCATCCTTGAACTTGGGTATGGATGAACACATCACATGCATTATTCAATCCAACACCGAATCTAATACTGAGGACAGCACACTTCTGGCACACTTTCAGTTGCCTACAATGTAACCAGATATTTACTTCATCAAAGGCCAAGATTTTCACCTATAGTGTTGAGTTTGTAAGCAAAGTATGACATATATGTGACAGGAATGCATGTAACCCTGAGAGGTTAATAAACTGAGCCGGAGAGATCATGTTACATATTACTACACTAACAAACCATGTATTTAACTTAATTGTGCACAGGACAATGCATGTAATCTCTACTGACAAGCTGTAATGCATGCAATTTGTACTGACAAGCTGTAATGCATGTAATCTGTACTGACAAACTATAATGCATGCAATTTGTATTGACAAGCTGTAATGCATGTAATCTGTACTGACAAACTGTTACACATTCAATTGGTAATTGTACTGACAAACTGTAATGCATGCAAACTATACTGACAAACTGTAATGCATGCGAACTGTACTGACAAACTGTAGGGTTAGGGTTAGTCTGCACTGATAATGCAATTATTGCTTAAATTTTTTTTTTTCAGACTCATATAGCAGCTACTGGATTTTATATATATCAAATAAATGTGAAATTTTACAGTACCAGGTAACCTAAAAATAAAGTATGATAAAATCCATGTTGACTGGTCAAATTTGAGTCAAAAATCTTATTTGATACCATAAAATTATGTTGATGTAGTTACACTGATTCACAGAAATAGATCCATACGATAAGAAATAGTAAGAACAGCTCTGTGGACTGTTCATGTTGCACATAAGCGGTCGTAATAGGAAAGATTATGCTAGGCAGCTGATGTTTGAGTTATCCAAACGGGTATAAGCATGTGTGTGCGTGTTGGCGATTTGTGTTTTTTCTCTGGGGAGCTTCAGTGTAAACCACTGGTGCTTTGGCATTATAAAAAATTGGATGAGCTTTCAGAGCTAGACAAATGTCCATGTGACGAACCTAACTAATGAGACTGAGGTCACTGAATCCCCTGTATGTAAAACACCCCTTCTGGTTGGTGTGACTAACCCCATACTAACTGCCACTCACGTTTGATGATGATGTCAACTGACTTCTGCCAATGACAGGAGCGAACAGAGTGGCATTGTATTATGACATGAAGAGTTAAAAAATACATAGATGGAAATGCCTTCATCTAGATATTTTATAGTTATTACTCCATCAGATACGTTTTATAAAATTCTACAGATGTATTTTGCCTTTATCCTTCATGATTTTTATTCTCCAAAACAGCTACTCAGATTTGCAAGGGTGTAGATGCAATCACTGGGGAAATGGAGCTCTGCTCTTCCCTGTTTGTTTTTGAGTGTGGCTGAGTGACGTAAGTGATATTCCGCTTTTAATCCGTCATCTGGTGTCTGCTTATCACACAGCTGAAAGGAGATTAAAAGCTCCCTCTGTGAAAATCAAAATACAAACCAAAGAGGAAAATTTAACAAACAAATGTTTCCCAAGTGAGAAAAAACAAAATTGGAACGCATCCCATATCACATCTTATCATGCAGTTATGTAACGTGAGTGTCTGAGTCATAGCAGTAAGCACACTGATATTGCTACATACAGAAATGTTATCATGGTAATAGTGTTTCTATACTGTAGTGTGTTTACCATAACATACAGTGATCATATATTCAGCCTATTTTTGTAACATTTTATGACTTTATGTAGAAATATGTGCATCATATGCAATATAATATGCATTATTTGTGAGTAGTCCTTTTTTTAAATATCCACACTTTCCATAAAAAGGGTTAGAAAAAGGGTCCAAAACCCCTATTTGTCTGTCTTTGCAATAAAAAATTGTCATTATTATAGGTTAATGAAATTTTTGGTATTCATGTTCAGACAATTATATTTCTCCTCATGGGAGCTGTCTTTTGTGACTGGGATTTTATTGGAGTTTATATTTTCTTATTAGACGTGTAAAATCTCATAAGCCCTTTGTGTGTTAGTTCAAATCAAGCAGAAACAACATGTATTTGGTCCCTTTCCAAGTGTAGTTTGTCCAACAGAGAAGCACTTAAAATGTTAGGACATTGAATATTACAAAACATTGTTAAAAACTGTAGTGGAATAGCCTTGAGTCTTTTGTATTACATTAATGAAGTTGTTCAGTTGCGCATTTATTATTCTTTGAAGCGATGCATTATGTGGATTCAAGTGTGTATGTCTACAGGTGTAGGTGACCAGCAAATATCAGGTAAGTCATGGGATTTACATATGAAAAGAACAAACAAAACCCAAAGACAATAAAGGACAAACTGCAGAAATAAGCAGAATAAGTTCTGGAAAGCTAATCTGGAAATCTGGAATCTGGAAAAGACAATAAAATAAAGCAAAAACCAGCTAAAAAAGAATGAGAATGCTTTGTTCACACTCAGTTAAAAATGATTGTGGATGGTATTGTACAAATTAGGACGCCTGTGACAGTAGTGACCTGACATGTGAGCTGCTTTGGAAACTCATACTAAGTCAGCTCTAGTAACTGTATCCTGGTCATCAGGGACAAAACTGAATGCTCCATGTATTGTTCACCAATATATTTCAATCACTGTGACTTTATTTCAATCATGACTAAGCATTTCTAGGGATTTTTCATATTTATTTCATATAATGAGAAATCATAATTTTCTTTAAAAACAAGTCTAAAATTATATTAAATTAAGATATATGTATATTCTGGTACAAGCAGTTTTGACTAACTTTGTGTGTTTTTACTGAAAACACGTATTAAAACATAATCATCAATCCAAAACATAAAGTAGCACATTTTCTTTCCAAAGACTGTTTTTAATAATAAGTTTTACCATCTTCATCTTCCTCTTTCCAGGTTTAGATGGTATGGAATGCTCTCTTCCAGTGGATGGGCGGCAGGTGTCGCTGAGTGCACTTTCCGAGGACAGTTTCCGGGAATGCAGAGGAATGCTGACTCTCACTGATTATCTTATAGTGATATTTTCTGGAATTTGTATTTCAGTGGCGGCCATTATTGCCAGTTTCTTTCTGGCTTCCACTATTCACTGCTTCCAGCGGCTCAAAGCCAAAAGGACAGATGAAGAGGAGGGAGAGGAGTGAGGAAGTTTGCTGGACAGAATGGAACTCAAAATGGAATTCAAATGGAATGAAACTCACCCCCCAGAGACTACCCATAATGCACCACACAGTGGGAGCCAGGGGATTGGATAAAAAGGTAACCCACCTTATTTCCATGATAAAGAACCCTGAATTAGGCCCCTGTGATTAAGGTGAAGCTGCTAGAGCAGTCTTGCATCTCACCATTCAAAACCTTTATCTGTGATGCTACAGACATGCATCATGTTTTTAATACTTGAAAACCAATGGTTGAGTTTAGCCTTAAGACTAAAACTGTTCTGGAAAAACCACTCTCATTCCCCTGCATTCTGGATAGTAGTCAGTGATCAGCATTATATTTTGACATCAGATAGCTGTGTTAACATAACAATAGTGTTTTTATGGAAAGTGCAAGTGAATTAGTATTTTCTACATGAGTTATTTTTCATATTGTGTAAATGAATCTTGCTCAGCTGTAGTGAGGTTTAGCCACTTGCACTTTAAAGTACAGATGACGTATCGCACACAATCCCAGTGAGCCACACTGTAGGCAATTTTTCATAAATCATGATGGCACTTCTCACCAAAGAATTAACAGAAAATGAGCACATATTGTGACTTAAATGTTTTGAAGAGAAGGGTTTAAAACTTCACACAGTAAGATCTTTGAATTGAATATGTCAAGAAACCATATGTTGGTGGTAATAGACTACAGTCAATGAGAAATCACTAAAAACTGCATAAATGTTATATTATGCAACCTATTAATACTGGACAACTGTAGCTGTAGCTGGTCACAATTTTATATATATATATATATATATATATATTAGTGTTAAATCTAATTAAAATGGAACTATTTTTCCTTCATGTCAGTTTTGTTTCTTTTAACTTTTACTTATTATACTTTTACATGTATAATTACCATTATACTTTACATGTATAATGAAATGAATATTGACGCCAAAATAAACATTATCAATTATGCTGCGTTGCTCTTTATTTAGCTACTGTATAGATCTATACTGTATATTGTACCTGAATTACTCATGTTATTCTTTATAAAAAAAGTAATGGTTGTAAACTCAAGACAGCACTAGCCAAATGTAAGTGTGTGTCTGCAGTTTACTGTAAGTGCCAGTGGCCTTTGCATTAAAAAACTAGCCATATTCTGTTGTTTATGTGTAAGATCCTGCAGGTATAGTTGTGAAATGAAGGAAGCCACGTGCCCCCTGATGACACGCTGTATCATTCCTCTTTGTCCTTTGATCCAAAAAGCCCTGAATACTCTCAGAGTGAGACAAAAAAACGGAGTAAATGCAGCAGTTTTATATAATCTCATTTTGCCTGTACTGCACATAAAAAAATTGTTTTTTAGGTTGACGATGAGGGAGGCTTTTTGTCTTGATGTAACCTTCAAAAATCCAAATCTATCTAAATCTGTCTAAATCTCTTTATTGTTTGAGAATAAAATACTATTATTTTAAGTAGTGAAATATAAACAAAGACAGACATGGTTCTACACAATGTTCATATTTTAATATTCTATAGCTTAATAAACAGTTCAGAATCAATACATTTTTCTCTCGGAGGGGAGTATGGGAGATACTCATGTGACAGTCTGGGTTGTGACATTTGAGTTTTACTCCGGGTCATAAATTGAACAGATTACATAGTACATCTTCTGAGCATGGGAAGGAAAATAAGGCACAGAAAGCTATAGATGAGTCTATAGATGACACTGTGCAGTTATCCCTCAGGTGAAGATGAGAGAGGATGGAAAGCATGACGGCTATTTGTGCTCACTTTACCCTCTCATTTTCAAAGGAGAAAAGCCATGAGACAGAAGCAAGAATTTGTCAGAACTAGACTAGCACTCTCCAACATCCAGTGACTTCTTGCTGTTGCTATGGTTACGTGTCTGTGGGCCAGTTGTGTTAAATCCAGACACAGATATGGAGAAAGAGTTTTACATATTTGCCTAATCATGTCTCCACCTGTCTCTTGCCATTTGTCAGTGTCTTTTAACCACCTTTCCTGAGTCCTCTCCACAATATTGACTTGACTTACAGCATGTCCAGCTTCTGCTGATGAACTAATGCTGTGACATTACTGTTTATTTATATTTACATTTTATGTATTTATTCAAGACAACATTACATGCATTTAATAATTTTTTATCAGTTTGTGTGTTCGCTAGGATTTAAACCCGTGACCTTTATGTTCCTACTGTATAACATCACAATCTACCAACTGATCTACAGAGACAGGTTTATTTACACCATTTCTTTCCTTTCCTTCCAACAGTTTGAAACATTCCAGTTTGTAGTAGATACGGTATTATATTTGCTATTAAATATCAATGAATATCATCAAGATTTTTACATTTTGGAGAGCACATTAATTCAAGCTTTTTCTGTCATGCAATCACATCAAAGCAACCACTCAAGAAAAACAATAAGTTCATAGAAACCACATAACTACTATAATGCACAAAGTGTGAATCCTGCCAATAATTCTTTTGTATAACTATTAACAATTTAGCATAGGATTTAAGATTATTTACGGTTTAGTGTGCAAGCGAACAAGTTCTAAAAAATGAACATGAGAGACTTGCTACCTGAGCATCCAGTCTGAGGGGGCAGAATCCAGACAGTTGGGTAAACATAACTTTCCTCAGTTAAAACCAACCCCAAAAAATGAGGCTGTCTGTGTCAATATAATAAAATGCATAATGGGACATAGTGTTGCCTATGTAAACGCATCAAACCCTCAAGACCGCCTACTTGAATGACTGTCCAAATTCAGCCAATTTCACATTGTTCACTCACCAGACAATGATGAACTACAACCTCAGAAGGAAACTAAAATCCTTAAGAATTAAAGCAGCAAGTTTCTGCATCCTGATCCTCTCCACTGTTTCGGAAACTGCTACTGGTTAATTTACAATGATTACAGTGGAGAAAACTGTCCAATTAGGTGTTAGAGAACATATACAGAGCATATTAATTTGTCCGAGTATTTAAAATTGACCACAAGTATTTTAAAATATTTTGGAGTATTTGATAGGTTATACTTTTGTGAGTTTGTATATTTATGAACACCTTTGGTGGACTACAATAATAAACATCTATTTATAAAACACATTTTATTTGTCTCCTGAAAATGTCCACAGGAGTATGTTGTCAATTAAGTTGTTTTTCTGAAATGTCATAAACATTCACCAGAGTGAGAAAAAAAGAACAAGCACTAACCTCCCCCCCAAACACACAAGCACTCCTCACAGTCCAGATGTGGAGTTTTAAAGGGATATGAGCTGAACAGATGGCTCTCTATGCCATTGTAGGCAGGCTGGGATTATGTAGTTGCACACGACCAGCCAGGGGGTGCAAAGCTCAACATGTGCCAGGATTATTGTTATTCTATGTGCTCGGCAAAGGAATGGTTTATTTCATTTCAATATATATTGCAAACAGTCTTCATGTCTGCTTGCCCCTGAACCCCAATGGAGGATGAGACATCAACCTCTGTTGCCTCTGGAAGGCCTGGAGATTACACTGGATATATGGGGTCTGGTTGGATTACTCCACTTTGTCAGCATTTTGTCAGATTTGATAAATTTGTGATCATGGTTGTTTAGTAATTAGACATGCATGAATTACAACATACAAATGAGCTAGTTTGTAAAGGAAAACAAAGGTCAGTGCAAATGGTGGTACTCTGGGATGTCAGCCAACTTTATGTATTTACGTACCTTCAGCTAAACGTATCAGTTCAGCTAAACGTTTCACCCTCTCACACTGAAATACATTTTATAAGATTAAAATGCAATCTAGTGCTAGTGTAATAGTATAAGGTCAAATTATGACTCTGTACATTAATAATGATTATTTCCGTGGCTTTGAAATTCTAAGCATTATATCAGAAATATTAGTTTGTTTGACTAATTTTGCAGAACGTCAGAGACAAACACTAAATTTGTACATTTTACATGCAACTCTGCCACCAGATGTGCAAAACGGGAAGTGCACCGCCATACACTGATGTAGCTACACAATATAGCATATCGATCTGATATCGTATTCTATATCGCGATGTCCTCAATAATATTTGAGGAAAGTCTAAACATACATTATTATTGATATCAGCCCGACAATAGTTGATATTATTAGGTCCACCTCCAAACGCCAGGAGTCACGTGACGACCTTTTCGCTGGATGACGTTTGATTGCTTTGTTTTCGCACGTGACCGGAAGTGCGCTGTTGGAGTGTCGCTCGTTTCAGGAAGTGTTGCATAGTTTCAACTTGACATGATGGAAGTTGAGAGCTGAAGAAGACTTATAAGAAATGGCTGATTACAGATCCGAGCGCATTTTGTAAGAGCATCAGATCGGATAAATGCAGAGTTAAACCACTAATTGTGACTTCGCCCACTTCGTGTTTTCAAGTTAGCAGCCAGTGCTAAAGGACGATCGCACAGGCTAGCGTGACATATAAGATTTATCCGTGTGTCATTGCCTTTGAGTTGTGCTGTTTTCTCGCCACACTTTGTTTCGATTAGTCTGTGTCTGGCGATTGTCAGCTACGGTGTATTATATAAGGATCATTAACCACGAGGAGTATTTCTAATTTAGCATTGGTCAACAAGGACACCCTGCCTTCTGAGAACAGACTTTGTATTGGTTGCACTGGAGAAAGTCAAGCCTTTACTTTATTCGGATTGAAATGCTCCTAGACAGCGGCTGATCTAGGAACAGAGCACCGGAGCTATCATGGTAAGTTGACCACAGTTGTGGAGCTATTACCTCATATATATATTTATGATCCTCACGTTTCATACACAGTTAAGATGTATTGCATTACTACTATTAGCATTATTAACTATTAAGTAGGGACGTTATGTTGTTTTTACCAATCTGAAAGCAGGTTTAATAAAAGTTGGTTCCTACCGAAAGTATTTAGATCAGCGCAAGAAATTAGCTGTCATTCAGTTCGTGTCGTTGAATCATGACGGACAGTAGATCTGATCCTTTTGATACTCTTTCAATGTAAAGACAGTTCACCATTTCTACAACTTGGCATAACTAGAAAGATGTAAATTAAGATGTCCTGTTTGTGTTGCTTTGATTCTTTCAGATTTCAGATGACTGGAATAAACACTAACTGTTAAGGCTCTGTTTAGTGCCTTCAAAGAAATTCTTTGACCAGCCTAGTGCACTCCTCCCCTCCTATAATGTTGGAGGGACTTGTTGCCTGGGTGCTCAACACATATCTGGGCAAATATGTCAGCAACCTTAACACTGACCAGCTTTCAGTTGCTCTGCTTAAAGGTATTTGAATGTATTTGTAATGGTGTGTAACATGGTTCTGTTGTGTCTGTGATAATCAGAGTTTACAGATCTGTTTGTTAATTTTTGTAATAATCCAGGAGCAGTAGAGTTGGAGAACCTGCCACTACGAAAAGATGCGCTCAGAGGATTTGACCTGCCTTTTGAAGTCAAAGCAGGTTTGTGTTAGTCCAGCATTTTTGCATATTCGGCTTTACTGTAATCAAAGATGCACTTGTCATTTGTTTCCCTGGCTAATATGACATGAGTATATTGTTCCTCTATATATTATGTATATATTATGACATAATATTGTTCCTCATACTTAATTTATTCTGCATTCTAAAGTGTATGATAATAGAGAGGCCAAGATCAAGTAAAGTTCGTTATGTGATTTGAAAATGAATCACCCTGTGGACAAAATAGCTTTATTTATGAGCCCTGAAGATATAGAGTAGGATTATGTATAATAGGCTTAATTTCAGTTTTGTAACCTAAGGTTAGGCATTTGAATCTCTGTTCTAAACCGTGTAGTTGAGGGAACTCCATCAAAGCACAAGTACATCCAAACAGGAATATCTGGATATTCTTGTGCAGTAATGTGACAGTACTTAGAACATGCATATGTAGGACTACTTCTGTCTTTAGAAGTCTATATACTGTTAACTCTACTGTGTGTCTGCGGTTACTTTTTGTAATCAGCTGTGGTATCACATTCTCAGATACGATTATGTTGCTCAGTGCTATTAATAGATGTTTAGAGCTTAAACAACAATGATAAACATGTTTATTACAGGTGTCATTGGGAAGATCACCCTTCAGATTCCTTTTTACCGGCCACACAGTGACCCATGGGTCATCTGCATGTCCCAGCTGAACCTGATAATTGGCCCTGCCTCATCACAGGAATATGATGAGGTGCAGGAAAGGAAAGCTGAGAGAACGCAGAAGAAACAGTTGCTCAAGGCTCTGGAGGACAAGTGGAAGGTATGGAGAAAGGCTTTTGAAAACAGCAGAACCACCTGTGGTTAAAAATCAAAGGTCTTTAAGAACATTTTGGAAAATTGCCCACTTGTAAATGTAAATTAATTTTGGTATGTCATTACATATACATGTATATATGGCTCTGAGTGATTTGTATGTGTGTTTCTACTTTGTATCTTAAATAAAGGTCTTTAATTGCATGTGATTTTAAAAAGTCCATTTAGTTCATCTTTTACTGTTATTTTCGTTTTAATGTTTAATTAAAATGTAATGTTTAATTGTTGCTTCATCTTTCTAGTACTTAGAGCTTCATTTTATGTATGAAAGGCACTATGCATATTATATTTATAATAAATAATAATACGTTTTATAAATATAATTATTTTTATATTTTTCACCAGAGTGATTGTGAGCAGAAGGGAGAATCATACTGGTACTCTGTCACTGCCTCTGTTGTCACAAGAATCGTAGAAAATATTGAGGTAATTTTCACTATTTCCATATTTGGCTTTTTCACTATTGTTTGTACTTTTCTAGTATTGTATTTTAATTTCAGAAATTAATATTCACACTGCTCTTTGTATGTTAATAGCTAAAGATTCAAGGTGTCCATTTACGGTTTGAAGATGATTTCTCAGACCCTAAGAAACCTTATGCCTTTGGTGTTTGTATCGAGAATGTATCTGCACAAAACTGCTCCAAAGAACCAGTAAGTTATCCACCGTAGTTATGGTTATCTTTGGGAAATTCAATATTTAACAATATTAAATCTCCTCACGCACAGGCTCAGAAGCTTTTTCGGCAGAAGGAGCTGCAAATCAATGAATTTAGTGTGTACTGGGACACAGAGTGCAGTATGTATGGAGATCTTCCTTCAGCAGAAATACAGGTACATGTTTGAAAATGTCAGGACACTCATAAGAACGGTGCCTAGACTTTGGTTTCTATTGAAGTGTTCCTGTAAACACTCTGTTATAGGAGCTGATGAGTAAATGTATGCAGAGTCGAGAGCATCAGTATATATTTGAGCCAGTGCGTGCCTCTGTTCTGCTGAGAAGGAATGCCTCTAAAGAGCCCTTAAGATCTCGTCACACGCCACGCATTGAGGGCCAAGTGCAACTGGAGCCCCTCTCCCTTCGCTTGTCACAGGTAATGTGAATAAGAACTCAATCAAAAACAGTGAATCCAATCACAGATCATTGATTATGTACAAATGTTTGTGGTTATGTGAGTGGCATGGAATTCTAAGTAGCGAATCAAGTCTTAGCTAGATGAAGTGGTGTGCGTATGTTTATAGAAAATAATGGTTTATATTGTAAGGATGCTCTCTTATCTGCCAGATGCATCCAAAGTCTAAAGTCTTTCCTCGTGGTTTATTTCATTTAGATGAATGCGGATCTTTTTCTTTTATCAAAATCTTAAATATATAAATGAATTTAACACTGTTAAAATTCCACTGATTACAGGTTCAGTATCAGCAGATCATGACATTCCTTAAAGAGCTGGACCGCAGAGAAAAGGAAATGCTTTTCCGCAAGTGGAGACCTAAGCTTCCTGTCTCTGGAAAGTATGAGACTTTTCTTCTGCAACTCTATTACCAAGGCTAAAATATGTCGGCAATAAATCCTCTAAATAGGTCCTGCTGATTAATCTGAAAATCTTTTGTTTCGCAACAGCATTGTTTAATGGCTTAATGTCTCTTTCTGTGCTGAAGCTGTCGGCAGTGGTGGATGTTTGCCATTAATGCCAACCTGAATGAGATCAGAGAGCAACGCAGACGGGGGAGTTGGGACTTTGCTTTGCACAGGGCGCATGATGCCAAACTCTACACTAACTTATATGTCCAGAGGCTTAGGGGACTTACTTTAAGTTCACAGGAGGAGGTAAGAATTATGGACTTACAGGATTGAAGTGTATTCCTAGGTACTAAAAAACCAAAGCTAAATGAGCAGCTCGCCTGAGTGATTGTGGGGTTAAAAATATTCCAGAAATCTTGCTGATTCCATGTCTGTCACATGAATAGGATGAGGTGGAGAGGATCGAAGATGAGCAGACACTGGAGGAGCTGCAGATTCTCAGGGAAACGGTTTATGTGTCCTTCCGCAAGCAAGAAGAAATTGCAGAGGTGAAACAAGCTTTGGTGACTTACATTCGTCCCCCACTAGTATTATGTTAGAAGACCTCTTTGTCTTTAACAGTTAAATTCCAACAAGACCAATTAATCATGTAATTTAGTTATCCTTGATATCTATTTAGAGTGTTCGAGAGACAATAAATGAGACCCCAGCCTCCACTCCCTCAGGATCCATCCCCAAAAGTGGAAGTTCTGGGATGATCCAGTACCTGCAGTCCTGGTTCCCAGGCTGGGGTGGCTGGTATGGGGCTTCTGAAAGAGGGCCAGATGGACAGCCAGTTTCAGATGACCTTTTACCAGGAACTGCACAATGGGATATTCTAGGTGAGTTTTTTTATTTATGGCTATCTGAAAATTGGTTTATGTTAATGATTTAACTTTGCTCTATTTAAAAATGTTATTTTTGCCTGAGAAGCCAAATTTTATTCTTGATTAATCTAATAGCATGTAATGCAGAACACTTCTATATAATATATATATATATATTAGTACGTATGTGTATATATATTTGTATATGTATATAACGTATAACACCCCTGTTCTCCAAACAGCTGAGACAGATGATCTGTTTGACCCTTTGGAGGATTCCCAAACACTTAATACCTTCACAAGAAGGGACCATCTCTTTGCACGGCTGGACTTTGTCCTTGAAAAAGCGGCTGTCACTTTGTACCATCAAGACAAATTGAAACCTCTTTTGAGTGAGAGTGGAGTTATTCAGCTAGAGTTTTCAGGTGCAACATGCCTCTATATTGCAATATGAAGTTACTGTATATTGTTAAGATTTATAGTTAATGCTTTGTTTTGCAGGTGTTAAGATTGGGATTGAGTCTCTACCTCGCTCTGAGTCCTCTTTACTCACTGTAAAGCTTGGTGGGCTGTTTCTCCGTGACCTCACTACCCAGGGTTCCATCTTTCCTGTGCTTGTTTCACCAAAAACGGTTAGATTGTGACATTTAAAGTTACTTAGTGTTTTGTGTATCAAAAACATCTGTGATATTATATTGCATTTCTTGTTGCTTTCTTCATTTTAGGACAAGGTTGTTGTTGCTATCAGTCAACCTTTTGGTCAGACTAATAGCACAGAAATTAGCAGTTTGGGTGAGTAATCTCTGAAAACATATCTATAAAACACCTATGTATTTTTAAATATCTCTAAAGGCTAAAAGACAGTAAGAACATTTTTGTACTCTTTTAAGCCTCTGATCTGGAGCCCTCAGCACCTCCTGTCTTTGAGATGATTTACGAACGCAATCCAATAAGGAGCAAATTTGAGAGGAGACTAGAAGTCAATACCAGCCCTCTCAATATCATATATAACCCTCAGGCTATCAAGAAAGTGGCTGAGTTTTTCTACAAAGGAAGAGTCCACACCTCAGGTGTGTATTGAGGATAATCATTGATAAGTTTGTTTGAATTGCTTTTGTGATATATATGAGTGTATAATGTGACCTTTTCCAGGGTTTGGATATCAGTCTGAGTTAGAGCTGAGGGTGGCGGAAGCTGCTAGGAGGCAATACAACAAGTTGAAGATGCAAACCAAGGCAGAAATCAGACAAACTATTGATCAGCTGCTAGTTGGAGAGTTCATTGTAAGAGAGATCTTATTTAAATATGTTGAGTTACAGTCTCGATTAGATGTACAGCTGTAACTCTGCTGTGCTTTTTCTTTTACAGGAGAACAGTAAGCACTGGACTATGAAATTGGATATATGCGCTCCTCAAGTCATCTTTCCAGATGATTTTCAGTCTGAAGACCCCATGCTAGTGGTGGTGGACCTTGGACGTATACTTCTCACTAATTCCCAAGGTAACTGGTTCTGGTCAAGTCAAATTGTCTTCGGTTGTCCTTTCATGCATTTTCTAAATTTATCTCAGATGGCCACTGGTGACAATTTTATTTTTTCACCCACAGAAGATTATGAAACAAATCCTAAGACCTCTCAGACAGAAGGAGAGAGTGATGAAGAGTACCAGACACCATTAGCAACACCTCCTGGGTCTCCACCACCAGAGAAAGAGGTTGATGTCAAAGGTCAAGAGAGGCCCTGTGAGATCACCAGCCTTAAATCAGCAGAAGGTGCCCAGATTGTCAGCAGGAACTTGTATGAGAAGTACTCATTATCTTTTAATGACCTTCAGATCATGGTTGGTCACTACAAAGACAACTGGAAGCATCTACAGGAAAGTGAAGTGGGCCCCACTCATGTGGTTGAAAAATTCAATGTGCTACTACAGTTAGAGCAAAGGCTGCGGTACACATCAGACCCTCAGTTTCCAGGGGCTATTCTCTCAGGAACTCTACCAGACCTTAAAGTGCACATCAATCTGGAGAAGATGACAGCCCTCAGAAGCTGCCTGGCTAGACTTAGTAGTTCAGGGGCAGATGGAGTTAAAGGTGACAAGAAAGGAGAGAATCTTAGATCACCCGATCCTCTGACACTTCGTCATGAGAAGATCTTTCAAAGGGAAGATAGTGATTGGAAGCTCCAGGGTTCTGATAAAGGTCTTACCAAGAGTGTGATGACACTTGAACAACATACTCGAGAGGTACTTGTGGAATCAAGACTTCTTCTTGTAGAGTTTAATATCAATTACATGCAGCTTGGCATTGAGAGCGGTGGACGGTATATTTCTGTTCTGAAAGTGTTTGGAACAAAGGCACATTTTGTAAAGCGGCCTTATGATGCAATGGTTTCCCTCACAGTTCATGGCCTGTATCTTGTGGACACACTGCAGACATATGGATCTGACTTTGATCTTCTTGTTGCATCCCATAAACATTTAAGTTTTGATGTACCAACTGGAAGTCTACGAGAGAGCCAGCCCACATCACCTGTCTCATCAGATGGTAAATCCCCAGAACTGCCAGGTTTACAAAGAAACTCCTCAGACATTGCTTTTGATAAAGTGTCTCCGCAGGGCTCTCCTTTGAGAGACCACGAGGCTCTCATTAAGTTGGAATACCAGTTTGTTAGCTCAGACTGCCCCTCAATGAACTTGGAAAGCTCCCTTCAGGTCACCTCCATGCAAGTCAATAACCTGGATATTATTCTCAACCCTGAAACCATAGTAGAGCTACTGAAATTTCTCCAGCAGTCTTTTCCCAAAGAAGACAACTCTCCAACACAACAGCTAGCACCACTGCCCAATGGAGAAGACCATGAGGAGGGCTATCAGTCCACTTATGACCAGAATAAAGAGTTAACTGTTGAAATCCACAGGTTAAACTTGTTGCTTTTGCGAACTGTGGTAACTGGTACTGTTTTGGGAGGTGAGAAGAAGGGCATGAAAATTGCTACTGCCAGTATAAATGGTACAAAAGTCAATGTTTCTATGGGAAGTCGATTGGAGGTCAATGGCTCTCTAGGATGCATTCAGCTTGTAGACTTGACTCAGGAAGGTGGTAGAAGTCAGTTTGTGGTCAGTATTGGGTGTTTGGAAGACAACGTCTCCACAGAAGGTGTGGCATTCTTTCCCATTGCTGGCATGGCTCCCTCTGAAGCTTTGAGTTTCCACTTTTTTGAAAAGTCTCAGGGAGAATGCTTCCTTCAACTTCAAATGGCATCTTTACACTATAACCACTCAGCAAAGTTTCTAAAAGAACTCAGTTTATCAGCAAATGAAGTAGAAGACAATTTCCGTTCTATGTTAAAGACTGCAGCTACAAAGGTATCTACCGTATTGGCCACAAAAACAGCAGAGTACAGTGGTATGGTGTCTCTGTTCGACACCCCATACAGAAGATCCCGAAGACAGAGTCAGTCTTACTGGGCACTTGACCCTTTTGAAGATGAGGATTGTCCTGTCTCTGAAAAAGAACCAGGCTTGGATTCTTTTCTAGTCAAACTGACTCTAGATGTCAGTATAGAATCCCCTGTTGTTTCTATTCCTAGAAAACCTGGTCACCCTGAGCTCCTTGTTGGACACTTGGGAAGCATAAGAATTCAAAACTTCATTACAGGGCAAGACTCAGAGGGGGAGAAACTACAAGTTGAAGTAAAGGATATAAGACTATATTCAGTCAACACCAGTAACCTGGTTTTAAGAAAAGCAGCACGACTTAATAGCAACTCGACTTCTGGACCCTCACCTTCTCATAGCAGCACCATTAATCTGAATGAGCCACAATTTACACGCCATGACTTTTTTGAATACTTGAGCCTAGGAAAAGGTCAGTTTTAAGTTTCAGAAGTTGTTAATAATATTTGGGGAATTCCAAAAAGCATTTTTTTGAATTGCAAATACATACAAAGCATGCTTTCTTTGAACATTTGTATTTTCCTCCTTTTAGCATTTCACATTCTAAAAGATGCCACAATCCAGCTGACTGTTGAGAAAGTTCCCATTGATGAAAACTCACACTTTAGCTTTTTGTCATGTGAGGAACCTTATCAGAGCACTGGGCTATTGAAAGTGGAAGGCAGATTTGTTAATGCTGTCCAGGTAAAGCAGTACAAAATTTTAGGCATAACGTAACTGTTAGACATAACAATTTTGTTTTATTTCTATATTCTAGACTCTAAATTTTGTTCTGTTTTCTCTTAGGTGTGTCTGTGCAAGCCTGTGTATGAACAGGTTCTTCAGACCCTTGACAATCTTTCCTTTATTGAAGATCAGCGAGTAACACCAAGTCAGCCACCCACACCACCACCTCCCACACCCTCCTCCACTAAACCACACCGCTTCCCTGATCTACAGGGCGGGCTGTTTGCCCGGGACCCTCCTCATAGTGGCCTGTCTTATTCTTCATTATCATCTTCGCTTTCAGCATCACTTCCACTGCAGAATGACAGCCCCCCCCTCCAGCCTCCCTCCTTTACCCAAGTGAGGGCCATCTTTAAAGTCTCTGAGCTGCAAGTGCAGCTGAGTGGAGACCTCTGTCAGGGCTCCCAAGGCCTGGTAACCCTGCGTTTCCAAGACCTGGAGGGAGACTTTACCAAAGATCATCCTCATTCAATGTCTATTCAGCTAGCACTTCACTCCCTGTTAATGGAAGACTTACTAGAGCCAAACCCAGAATCAAAGTACAAACATCTTATGGTGTCCAGAGGTGCTCCAAAACCCTCAACCTTTAGCCCTAAGGAATACCTGTCACAGTCTTGCCCAACAACGTCCAGTGTTCAATACCCAGAAATGCCACGTTCTCTTCCAGCACAATTTGAAGAGGCACAGAATGTCTTCCAGTTCTATCAGAGGCACCCTAGCACACCATCTGCATCCAGTCGAAAGGCCAAGAAGGATGCAGAGTGCCCCAGCACCCCTCCCCCATCCCCTTCCAGGCAAACTCCATCTCCGCACCCGCAGCCGAACTTTGATGACTCTTTGGTACATATCAACATGCTCATGGTGGATAGGCGGCACCCTGAGTTTAAGACACGGTATGGCAGTATCGGTCGTAGCGTGGATGTGGACTTCAACTGCCTTGATATTCTCATCACACTGCAAACCTGGGTTATGATTCTGGACTTCTTTGGGATTGGTTCTACTGCTAATAACCATGCTGTGAAAGTGCCTACTACCACGCCTCAGCCTACACCCGAACATTCACTTCAAAACAGTACTCTCAGTGATCTGGGAGATTTATATCCAGAGATTGAGGAAAGGGTTAATACTAAGATTGATTTAAAGGTACATTATAAAAAAATCAAGGAATGAAGTTGTATTAAGTTTTCTTGCAGTCAAAATATGTGCATTATTGACAGTATAAACCTGTTTTAAATTACTTGCATACCTTTCTCCACACAGGTTCATTCATTATCATTGGTGCTACGGAAGAAGACAAATGAGCTTGCTAAAGCTAACGTCTCTAAATTACTAACACATATGGAAATGATTGGTGTGTATGGGTCGAAATTATTTAAAAATGCTTAACTGAATAACGTGATGCTGTACCTGTTAAATTTAATTTGTAACAAATTTGTAACAAAACTTTCAGATGGAGATCTGGCATTGCAAGGAAGTCTGGGAAGTTTGTCATTGAGTGATTTGACACCCCATGGGGATCTGTACAGGGAGCGTTTCACAACACATGGTGGAGAGGCCCTGGTTTACAACATACACAAGTATCTTCTCTTTATTACTTCCTTTCCTACTTTAATATCAGTTTATAAGTGACATTCAGCCGGCTGTGTCCCTTGCAGAGAAGGTCATCCCATTATGCACTGCAGTGAGCTCAGTGAACAGCTCCATTTAAGATGTCAGTTATATAATGTCAGGTATTATCCTCGAAGGGCAAAGACCCCTGTTGTATCCATTAGTGTTCTTTTTCCACCTTGGAAGTCTATGGCAGCCTATAGAATGGAATGGTAAAAAGTTTTGAAATTCTGCACACAGGTAGAGGATGATCTGAAATCTTCCCATATCAAATTTGGAGTCTGTACCTCAAACCCTGTAGCGCCACCAACAGTTCAGAGTTTCACTTACGTTAATGCTCATAGCTTTATACTCACATGCACTAGAAACAAAATTCATTCTGAGTTATTACAATTCAAATGCATCTTATGATGTCATTTTCTGTCATGAAAATTTTCTGCTATTTGAATTTTCAGAAAAGCCTACTTTAATAAAATCCTCCTACAGCGTTTGTCTGATTTACATGAAATTTGTTATGTAGCATCTAGAGTCACCCACAGGAAAATCTGTGTTGATAGCCCTTACCATTCTTGTATACCACATCTATTGTATACACACATTTTGTGGCGAACATGCAAAAATGGATATTAGGCTTTATCATCACAAAACTTTTGAACTCTACATGTGAACACAAGCATCTGAGGGCCTTGGTATGTAGATTTATCTAGATACACCCATGACAAAAAGTTACGTAAGTCATGTTAATTGCTGAAATGATTCCCTTATACCATGTCAAAGAATTTGACAGCAAGTATATAAAATGGACTTGAGGTTGTATCTTTACAAAATTTTGCGTATTGACTTTATAGGTGTTACTGTCACAATATCTTGACAGCCTTAAAAAAAATTGGTGATAGTGTCGTCTGTTGGTCAAAAGTTAAAAATTATTTTATTGTCTTGTAATGGGTTTGCTTTTTCTGTTTTTCCTTATCTCATTATCAGATACTTACTTTACTGCTGTAATTTCTTGTAGCTATGTTTAATATTCTTAATTCTCAATCATATTTCATATATTATTTAACCAAAATATAAATTGTTCTGTATGTATTTTTATGCTTATTAGAATACTGCACGTCAGGTACCACCAATTTGATGTTGGCTAGTTTGCCCATATTTTAGTTTTGACATTCTGATTCTTATCCCCAGGTTTGGAGAACCGGACCCTTGCCTCCAGAGAGAATATGACATAAAGGTGTCTCTTCAGATGGCCTCAGTACAGTATGTCCATACCCAACGTTTCCAGGCTGAGGTTGTGGCCTTCATCCAGCACTTCACTCAGCTACAGGATGTCCTTGGCAGGCAGAGAGCCGCTGTTGAGGGTCAGGCAGTAAGTGGGCCATTTTAACAGCGTTTGTTTAACGTTAACCTTTGGACAAAAAAGTTTATTTGTGATAACATCCCTAAATATTTATTTGACCCATCCTTGTGTGCGACTTGTGTACAAGTCGGCATAAATGATTCATGTATCCCAGGAAAAACATAACAGCTTGGGTGATAAGCTGGCTGCTCTCAAATCCTTCCCTGCGGAGACAAAATAGATTTACACAGAAGTTGTCAACTCCCATTTCTTTCAGACTGGAGACACTGGTGATAAGGGTGGACACTGAGCTGTTTGTTCCGGTTCTAATTCCACTCTCATGTGTCACAGTTTAGAGATCAGTCCAGAGATCAGCAGTTACTCATTAAGAAACTTACCTTCTTATGTCTTGTATCCGATGTACTTATCATTGGCAAACATACTAATAATCTGTTTCAGATGTTTGTGTTGATTTTATAAAGCATACAGTTAGAAATTCATAAATTTATTTCCTAGTGGCTAGAACTTAAGGTGCACTGAAAATTGTTTTCCACTTATGGTTACTATACTATTTTTTAATTAGTGCGACAAGCTGTCACATTTTGACGATGTTAAACAGCTTCTTTTGGTGCTTCTGTTCATGCTTATGTTTTGCCACTGAACCACAGAATGCAGTTTGAAAGCAACCATATACAGGATGATAACATTTAGACTCAAACTCAGGCAAACATAGCAAGTTAATTCATTCAAAATGTTGCTCTGGTGGTGTTACAATTTGTCTAAACTTCATAAACAGAAAATATAAAAGGCTGTATGTTATACAGTGCATTGAAGGGTGATCTATATTAATGCGTTGATCTTTTTGTGAATCTCTCTTTGTGTAATGTGCCACTTATTTTATAAAGTTTTGACATTGTAATGACCTTTATAGGGGATTGTTCTAATTCACTTTCTGCTTCACAGGTGCGCGAGCGCCCACAGCGAGCTGTGCGTGTGCTGCTGGACATTGAGGCAGGTGCTCCTGTCCTCTTGATCCCAGAAAGCTCCCGTTCCAGACGCCTCATAGTGGCCAACCTGGGGCAGCTCAAAGTGCGTAATCATTTCCTGCCTGCTGGCTCCCACGGCACCTTCTCTCTCAGAGATAAGGTAGAGAAACTTACCATGGCACATACCTTTTTCCCCTCTCTGGTGAGTCCTACCACCCCTGTATACAAACTTCATAGTCGTTCTGCACCTGTTGGATGCGTTTAAAGAGATGTTGCTATTTGTTTACATGCAGTTTAACATCTGTGGTTTCCTGCAGTTTGTGTGAATATCAAACCTACATTAACATTTTCAACTTAATAAATTACTATGTTGTTTGTTGTTGAAGAATTTGATTTTGCATGCTAATTCATACAAGGATCCCTCTCATTATAAGGTATCAAGGAATACTAAACTGAAGTGTGTTTCTTGTTTGGCACTGGACTATGCTGGTTTCTGTTCTGTCTTAACTTTATTCATGATATTCATATACACTGGTTGTCTGACCAAGAAATCAGTTCCATTTTAGCGTAGCTTCCAGAAAAATACAGTCAAATTTAAAGGAATAGTTTGCCCCAAAAAGAAAATTCTGTCATTGTTTACACACTTCTCGTCATTTCAACCCATATGATGTTATGGTTTCAGTTAAAGATGAGAAAAAGAGTTTTTAAAGAAGTGTCATGTTTGTGTTTTTATGCCTTTTTTGGAGCTTTTAAATTTACCACATTTTAAATTTATTTGAATATTATTTTTAAAAAATATACTCCATGGAAGTACCATCAGAAATATCATTTCATGGGTTTAAATGATATGAGGGTCAGTAAATTTATTTTTTTTATATTTGGGTGAAGTAATTGTGCCATGCATGTCTTAAGATTTGTGTTGGTTTAAATACTAGTTAACCGGTATGCAGTGGAATTGATGTCATGCATGACAGATCTGATCTCAGATCAGTGTTTTATCTGCAGTGAACACTGAGCTAGTGCTGTTTTTCTGACCTTAGAGTATCTATGCAATATAGATACTCTAAGGTCTCAAGGTTGTTGCCTCTCTTTCTTATTTCAAAATCCAAAACAATTCTGTAAATTCTGTACTGATTCAATACTTATTGTGTCAGATTCATTTATTAGTAACTATTTGATTAGTTTGACTATTTGAGCTTTAATTAGTTATATATTAACACTGTGAACTTTCCTAAAGGATCGTGTGAAGGATGCCAGTTTTGCCTCTGAAAAAACATCTGACAAAAGCAAAGCTTCAAACTTCAGCACAACCTCAGGATTTATTCTGGGCAGACCTCCACCCAGCCTTGGATGCATCCCTGAAGCTGATGTACCACCAAGTCCAGGTCAGTACCCATAACCTGTGATACACTGATTACACTGAATCATTGATTAGTTCATTAAAGGATTGTTTGACCGTAAAGCCAAATCATTTGTTTTCTTAGTACACTAAATGGCTCTGGTAACTGGTGGACCTTTGTTTTGCAGAAGACCATGTGTGTTTGCTGGACTGTATAGCTCTCGACCTGCAGGAGATGGACATATTCGCAGCAGAGCGCTTGCCCTGTGAGCCGTGTGACAGTGTGGATACAGACTTGGTCTTCCTGTCCTACTTGGTGCGCAGGAGTGGATCAAGTCTGCTAAAGGAGCGCTGCCATTTAAAGCTGAAAGTTGAGCGTAACCTTGACAAGTCAGTCACATGTCATCTCTTGATATAATCCAAGCTAACCTTGAGAATATAAGAAAACATGAAAGTCATAATTTAATTCATGTTTGTTTTGATCTACATCCTGTCTCAGGGAATTAAGCCATGCTGTCCCAGACATGACGATCCATGGCAGCCTGTCTTCTGTCCACTGCTCTCTGGATCTGGAGAGGTATCAGTTGATCCGAGGCCTCCTGGAGCACAATCTGGGAGAACCTGTGGAGGAGTTTCTCAGGCCTTACAATCTCCAGGACCCAAGTACCTATGTAAGCATACAACTGCAGCTTTGCTGATATACTGTATGTATTGGGCACAATTATATTTATGTTATGCTATATATGCAACATAATATAGATTATGGAGAAAGGTCTCCTTAGTGGCTAATTCATTTATTAAACCAATAGTGTCATTCAAAGGTAAAAAAGTATAAAATATCAACTATAAGCATAACAAGATGTTTTAAATGTGGTCTCCGTGTGTGGTCTCACTACAGACTGTGTTAAGTGGTGATGTGTACACAAACCTTTCTTTTCTGGTGGACATGAAGGATGTCAGTTTGGAATTACTGGACAACCCCAAATCCATAGGTCAAAACCGCTCCTTGGCCAGGTACTTTCAAATGTTTTATTTCTTTTAAAGGTGCAGCCTGTAACATTTTTTGGTTGAAAGTGAGCAAAAAATAATTATTGAGCAAGTACGTGACAGATCAGTGTTCAAAATTCCTTAGTCTCCTTACCTCGATTCATTTGCGCTGTCGGGTCCGATTTCATGTGAAATGTCAGTTTGACTTATTTTGTTTGCCTGATTGTCACGCCTGTAAACAGAATAAAGACCCAACTACTATATTGTGTGGGTGCTGAGGATGGTGGAGCATTTGTAGCTTTGTTTAGAGATGTAGCAGTTGCTTAGAATGTAAACGCATCATCCATGTTAAGAAAATAACTAGTTATAAATACAGTAAATAACAAGTAGCTTGCGGTTTTGTTTAAACACAGATGGCAATAATGAGGCAAAAGTTACGGATTGCAGCTTTAACATAAAGGTTTTCTTAAAAACTTGTGATTAAAAAAAAAGGGTAATTAATGCATTTATTTTCTTGTTCTGTGTTGCCTCATAGGTTTGATTTTATGAAATCAAAGCTGCTGTTTGAGAGCTTCTCTAATAGTTCCAAGTCTGTAAACCTAGTTTCGCATTCACTGCTGGCTCACGACACTCGATTTACTGGGTGCAGTGGCACAGAGGGGAAGCACAATGTCTTTGACTGCATTCTGCAGCCATCCAGAACAGGCACCAACCGAGCCTCTTTACAGCTGGAGCTACATTATAGGTATGAACCCTCCAATGAAAGAATTTTTAAATGTGTGATTGTTCTGTTCATATTCTTCATATTCTCTCTGCCTTACAGATCTACACGGGACTCCTCGTGCTTCACTGTAGTTTTAAACAACCTCAGAGTCTTCCTCATCTTTGATTGGCTGCAGCTGGTGAGGGACTTCCTGCACATGCCTGTGGAGAAAGGGGAAACGCCCACGCACCAGCGCTGGCCCAGTGGCAGCAGCGACCTAGGCACCGGGGCTGTCATGCCCAAAACAGTCAAAAGCGGTGTTGTCACTAAACGGTCGACTGTGCCGGTCATTCAAGACAAACACCTGGAGGTTAAGATCAATGTGACAGGTAAGGAATTATTAAAACTGTGTTGTTTTTTAATACACAAGCTGAATTGGAAGGATTGATTTCTGTTGTCTTTTGATCTCCAGGGACAGAGTTTGTGGTCGTTGAAGATTCCTCATGTTTGGACACTAATGCTATCATTCTGAAAGGAACCACTGTACTCACATATAAACCTCGGCTTTTGGACAGACCTTTTTCTGGAAGCTTATCTGGAATAGAGGTAATACACTGGGCACCAGTGATTCTGTAATATCTGTAGCTATGTTTCCATGATCTATCAAAAGTTGCAATTTAACTTAAATTGGAATATCACATAAATTTGTTTCCTTCATATTTTTTGCATATATCTTCTTATTGGATTGGTTCTTATCTTATGTGTCTCAAATACAGTCACTTATTTGTCGTATTTGTCAAATACGACAAATACGTGACTGCATATGTTTTTTATGAACATTTTTAGAATGTTTTCACATCTTGGCGTTTTGCACAGCTTTTAATGTGATTTCCCAAAATGCAAATAGGTATATGGACACATGACTTCTGACAGATAGGAATGCAGATGAGATAAATATACTATAAGTCACCTTGGATGGAAGCATCAGTCAATTGCATTTACACGTACCTTTTGTTCTTTAATTAGGTGTTCTCTTGTCGGCTGGGTAGCGAACAGGAAACAGCTTTGTCCATCATTGATCCTGTCAATGTGCAAATGGACCTCTGTGGCAGCCCAACATACCAGAGCAGCTCAGGACTCCTTGATGCCTTCAACATGGAGGATTTTCCACCTCTGCTGGAGGTCAGTACTCAATAGAATTGAAGCACAGGTCAGGTTAAAGAATCTGTTTTAAAGGTATATGCCCATATACATTTATCTGTGTCTGTTAAACGTGTTGTCGGTGCATGGTTCAAGAGGTTTTTTTCCCTTAGATCCAGTTTCCGGCTCTGGACATTCGTCTCTCCTACAATGATGTGCAGCTGTTCCTGGCAATCGCTAAGTCCATCCCGACCACAGCATCCACTGGTCCTTCAGACACTGCCACAGAAGCTGAGACTGCAGCCTCCACTGCCAGCACTAACAAACCAAAGGACAGTTTCAGACACAAGACAGAGGCTTTGCTGGGTTTGTTAAATAATAAACAATAAGATATTGTCTGTTTAAATATTTTAAACTTGGTCCCTCATTTATTCCTTTAACCAAATAGCACAAGTTAGTAGGTAACACCTTTGCTAAAGTTTGTTAAAATATGTGATTTTAGAAGGTCAGCTGAAGCGATTACAGGACCTTGGGTTTAGAAGGGAAGACTGCAGACGGGCCCTTATCCATTGCAAAGGTACAGCAATGGGTTTGCCAAAAGATACCACAAAAGACACACGTGAATTTAATAATGGTCTGTTCCATGATCCATGGCTTTATCTGTGATGTATTACAGGTCAGCTGGACCAAGCCGCCACATGGCTGTGGGAGAACGCAGAGAGCATGTCTGGCCGAAGCAGAGCTAACTCTGACCCAAGCAGCCACTCGGCTCCTCCCCTCTCTGGTGTGGAGGTGAAAGCAGAGAGAGTGTGTATCTGCTTCATTGATGACTGTCTAGACTGTGATGTCCCTCTGGCAGAGCTCACCTTCTCACGTGAGAAATTAAAATGATGCTCGTACACATACTGTAGCTTGTAAAACCTCTGTAGGGGTTCTGTAATGGCTTTTCCCATCTTCTGCAGGTCTTTGTGTTCTCCAGAGGATTGGATCTACGCAGGAAGGCAAGGCTAGTTTCACTCTCTCTGGAGATTATTACAACAGAGAACTTTCAGGTGAGGTCACAGCAGGTGCATAACTGCAAGTGGCCACTAATTGGTCCAGGTCCACTAGTTGGCATTCTTGCCCAATCAACCATAGTGCAAAATTTTGTATAAACAAAGATCACTGAGGATGAGGGTTTTTATATTATATGTTTATTGTTTTTCGACAGCAAGTCAAATTAATATTGAAACTATATTTAAGAACATTTTTAACTGTAGTTAACACAATGCAAGACAGGTTTACATACTTAAAAGGAACAATTATTTTTTGTTTTTATTCATATTATATGGGATAGGACATTTTCTTTCTTCAGAATCAGATTTTAAAACCCCTGAAAAGAAGCCTTTTTTTAAAGCCTTTTTTTGTTGGAGGCCAGTATGTTCATCAAATTCCATCCACAACCCTGGATCTCAGAACTGTACACTGCACTACTGTCATTTTCAAGTATTGTAGTGAACTTAGTGCAAATCAATGCCTGTCTATGTACATAAGTAAACACACACATACACACACTTGCGCCTGCTTGTCTACAGGCTGGGAGCCATTCATCGAACCCTGGCCCTGTTTCCTGAATTGGCAGAGGCAGGAGGCAGGCCGGCTCCATCCTCCTCGCCTCAAGATCGGAATTCGAGCCAAGCAGAGGCTGGATGTCAACATCACCTCTGTCTTACTGGGTACCTAGTCTGGGTCAAGCACACTCACAGCCTCCAAGCTTTTCTCTAGATGTTTGCTTCCATATTTCTGAGTGGTGTGTTCATTCTGACACCCTGCTGTGGGCCTGTCTTTCTGACACACAGAGCAGTACAGCACCACCAAGACTTCGTGGTTAGCAGATTACTGCAAGGAAGATGAGGAGCCGCCACAGTCCTCCACTGCTCTGTCCTGGATGGGATCGTCTGTGGACCCCCCCTCCTTTGGCCAGAGTGAGTAGCAACTGTCTGCTTAGCCTGGACTGTATGCCAGCTCTTAACAAATTAACTTCACAGTATGTTACATACTCTACTGCACCAGAAGTTAAAATATTAAATGCCTTATTTTTAAAAAAATCTACATTTGTAAATGTCCTTGTAATGTAATTTTACATTTAAATACAGAGTAATGTTAATTAACAGCGTGTGCTTACTATAGGGTTACAGTTAGAATTATAGTTTGGTTTGGTTTAGGGTTAGTTGCATGTAATTTTGCATAACATTATTGTTATTAGTATAGTAAGTAAATGTAACGTGTAAGAAAGACACTGTAAAATAAAGTGTTACCTAGAATGTAAAAGGAAAAATAGAAGTAATAGTACAAGTAGCAGTAGTAATATTTTAACTAAAGTAAGGGGTGACGTGTGTAATTTCTATGCGACTAGTAACATCAAATGCGATTGCAAAACTGAGAACAAGACTATTACCAAACGGGTTTTCCAAACATTCCCTTGTTTACCATTGGCCAATCAAAAACAAACTCACCCCAAACTCATGCTATTGGTAAACCAGTGTATCCAGCTAGTCAGGGTTCTCAAACAAACAGATGATTACAAAAGTATTTTGGGGGAATCATCCTATTAACTTAACAGTTGTCTCTGCATGTTAAACTGGAATAGAAGTTTTCATAATACTGAAAAATTACACACATCACCTTTAAAACAAGACACAAAGTTTATTGTTTCTACACATCAGAGGTGGGAATTTCAGCAACCATGGTCAATAGAAGTTTTAACACCATGGTGATTTAATGACTACCCATTGGTTAAAATGCACATCAACGGTGGTTTTCAAAGTCAGCTCTTTCTAAGATCACAGATAATGTGTGTTTCATTCAGCCCTTGTCTTTGACCGTATACGTCTTCACTCCTCTCCCTATGTCTCCTAGCATGTGTCTTTCTCTTCTCTTACCCCTAACCCTTTCTCTCTGCTGTCAGGTCTTCCTCTTGCCTACCTTAGAACTAGAAGCTCTACCAGCTTGACTTGTCTTGAGCAGCAGATTCATGCCCGAGGTACAGTTCTTAGACGGGTAGCTGGACATTAGTGAAGTCAGATCAGTGAAATCATTGTGTTTGGTGTGGTAGAGCATAGGATAGTTCTCTCCTCATTTTCTGGGCTTTTGTAGGGATAGTCACCCAAAAATGAAAATTCTGTCATTTACTCACTCTCATTTTAAACATGTATGATTTTTTTTTTGTTCTGTGAAACAACTAACCTCAAATCCCAACCTCTCATTTAACCCTGGCCCCTAACCTTATAACTGAAGCATCTTTGTGTTCAGGAGATTTGTTTATGAGGCCAATCTTTTCATTTCATTTCCTTTTTTATAATAAGTCGTTTTCAGGTAATTGTGTCGTGTCATTTATTACTGAAAATTTAAACCTTTCTGTTTGTGGAATTTTCATGAACATAAAAATGAATCCAGTTTAGGGAGAAAACGTTACATTTGCTTTTCATTTTGTTTGTCCGTCATACTCATGTTTGTTTCTTATTTCTCAGCCTTGTAGTTCATTTTGTTATGTCATGTTTCAGCGGATGTGAAGCTCTCAAAAGGAGGCAACCGTTTATTCCTTATGCCCTACGGAACCATACTGGCTGCACTATGTTGTTTGCCACTCTCACTACCACGCCAACCAGGTCAGAGGAGTTCCTATATTGCTCTCTCTATTCCTATACCTAATTTTCCAATACTCAATGTCTCAGCTATGATTTGTACTTTGTGACAATATGTGCTGGCCTTGATATGTCCACAGAGTGGCACTGTCTCACAGCAGCAGTGCAGACTCCATATCTGATGTGCATGGACCTGGGACAGATGACACCCACAATGTCAGCCAGTGGAGAGAGGTGCTACCTGGGGAGGAGATCCCCTTTGAGTTTGAGGCCCACGAGAAACTGAGACACAGGTAGAAGAGTTTTTTTAAATCTGGGAAATCAACCTACAATTGGTTGTTTCTAGGGAAGCACAAATGCACAAAATGTGTTTGTAATCATCCCTATTGCAGTGTCTTGTAGTTTACTGTTTCCCGGCACTATCTCTTCATGCAGAATTCTTAATAAAGGCACATTCCAAATTCCAGCAACGACAATTCTAAAACTTCAGGAATCATTTCTCATAAGAAACTCTTGAGTCATCAATATCATATCTCATATTAGGAATTCAAGAGTCACAAAAAGCTTTTGACATCTAGTCAATGTAATACATTCCTCATTAAACATCTGTTTGATCACAAACAAATAAAACAGCTTTAAGCTGGTCTTAATTAATTACCCTGTACATAAGACTAGGTGTGAAATAATGCTATAAAGCCATTAAATTGTTTGTGTTTGCTTTGTGTTTGACAGCAGTACTTTAATGCCATTAGAATTCAGTAGACAATTTGTATCCACATTGACTAATAGGACAATAGCTGCAGGGACCCTTCCTCTTTAGTGCCATGCTTAGGGGCATAATTATGATAAAACTGGATCAGAACCATGGCAGCTTTCCAACTCTGGGACTGTTCATAGCCTGGAGGTTTTGGATTTTTGCTGGCAAAATAAGCATTACAGATTTGATCCCAGACTGGGGGACGCAGAAGCAGAAAAGCTATATAGATCACAATCCTGTTCTATCAGCATTACCCCTGAGCAAGGCTTGTGGCAAATGACTGTTAAATTACAGACGAACAGGTTTTTGGGGTTATCTTTACCTTAAGCTTTTTAAAATCAACATGAAATGGGATTTGCAACTCCCTTTACTTTCGTAACGTGATCCATTGCAGATTGAAGCACTACATTAAATTAAGTATTATAGCGTACCTGTTGAAGTTAGCAGTGCAGTTAATAATTCTTTTAATGCAAAGTAAAAATCAAACCTGACTCATTGGTGCATATTATTCTGCATATTACGATTCGTTGGTGCATATTATTCTGAATTAAAATAATCCATTCTTTTATTAAAAGTTACAAATGTTGTAACTTTCTCCACATCTAAAACAACTATCCTTTTTCGCTGATGTCATCTAGGCTATGCAAGGCTATTGGATAATGTTAACCAATAGTCAATCTGCCTCTTTGCTAATGATGTGCTCTGACCATAGACACACCCATGATCTGAAACTGCACCAGCTGCTGGTGCGAGTAGTGGGCTGGGAGCAGGTGAAGCCTGTGTCAGTCGATAAGGTTGGAGTGTTTTTCCGCTACGCTGCCCCTGATCGAAACAACCCCTCAAGCACTGTGAGTTTTAAAGGGTCACAATTGTGTGAAATTTGTGAAATTTTATGCGGAGAATAACCTTAAGACACATTATTTGGTAATTCATTATCTTTAGACACTTTCATTGGTAGTTAATCACTTTTTTATCTTCTCTATAAGGTCTCTAAAAGTTTTTTTTGCCTCAGTATTTTATAATTGTAAAATACAGTTTCAGTTAATAGCTAATAAAAAATGAAAGAATTCAAAACCACAATAAATTGTTTTTCTAGGTTGGCAGTCCTATCAGCAGAACCAACATCATACACCCTCATGTATACGTAAGTGGTTGTTTTTTCTTATATGCCTTATTGGACTTTAAATTATTCTGTTGTGTTTAGTACCCAGTCTGTCATCTCTGTGTTCAGTTCTCAGCTTTGCCGCCTGTCAGAGTGGTTTTCTCCATTACCATGGAGGGCAGCGCACGGAAAGTCATTACGGTGCAGTCTGCGCTCACAGTGAAGAATCGCCTTGAGGTTCCCATGGAAGTGCGGTTAGACAGTCCCTCTGCACCAGATAGTAAGCAATCACATACAAACCAGCACACCTCATTTTCTATAACTTCTGTTACTTATAGTCACTTGTATTTATGAACTATTATTCTTGTTTCCATTGTTTACCTCCTATAGAACCTGTTGTCCTACCACCCATCCTGCCTGGAGAAGCTTTGGCTATCCCTCTCCATCTGACCTCTTGGAGGATCCAAGCAAGACCTAAAGGCCTGGGATTGTTCTTCTGTAAAGTGCCCATCCATTGGACTTCTGTGGAGCGACCTGGTGAGGTCAGCAGTGGCAAGAGGGAGTGCCAGTCAGCAGACTTTGATGACGAACTCAAACGCAGTTTCAGGTAAAACAAAAAAAATAAGGTTGAGTGGAGAGAGAAAGGGTCACTGAGTCATTGAGTCTTTTTTGTTTTTTTGCTTATAGGTTTTGTGTTGTCATTAAGAAAGAGAATTACCCCGAACAACAGCCTGCCAAAACTGTGGCAGGAAGTACAAATCAGATCTACCGCCAGCCAGGTCACACCATCTATCTGCTGCCCACCCTGGTGCTGGCCAACCTTCTGCCCTGTGACCTTAACTACTACATCAAGGGGACCTCCATCAAGGGAACCATGAAACCAGGCAAAGAGGCAGTGCTACATGCAGCAGACACATCACAAAACATAGAATTAGGTGAACTAGAGTACATACACATTTTACACTTATATTTGACTTTAAATTAATGTCTCAGAGAGTGTCATGGGTACATTATGGGCTGTTTCTTCATAGGTGTGCTTCTGGAAAACTTTCCCGTGTGTAAGGAGCTACTAATTCCTCCTGGTACGCAGAACTATGTGGTGCGTATGCGGCTGTACGATGTGAACAAACGACTTCTCTGTCTCACCATTCGGATAATCCTTAGAGCCCAAGGAGCACTAAAAATCCTCATATCTGCTTCCTACTGGCTTGTCAACAAGACTGGTATGCTTTATATGTCATTACAGTGACCATAGATTGATGAACTAGAAAGATCTTAATAGAACATGCAATAGTACTATACTAGAACTAGTCATGTTTATGTTACCTGCAGGGCTGCCTTTGATCTTCCGTCAGGATAACGGGAAAACAGATGCTGCTGGGCAGTTTGAGGAGCATGAGTTAGCCAGGAGTCTCAGCCCTCTACTGTTTTGCTACACAGACAAAGAGCAGCCCAACATGTGAGTGGAGGGGAATGCAAAATCAAAGAACATCGCTGTGTTCCCAGCATCCCCACCCATCAAATGCTTATGAACATCTCATTTAATTAGCCTACATAAATACCACCCCTAGAGTCATTCATTAGTGAACTAACACAGCAGTAGTGTATCAACAGGATTATCCCTTATTCATTAGATATCTCAAAAGCATTGTGCTCTATGAATCAGGTGCACCATGCGGATTGGCAGAGGGATCCATCCAGATGGTGTTCCAGGATGGTGTCAGGGTTTCTCTCTGGATGGAGGCAGTGGAGTGAGAGCAGTAAAAGTCATCCAGCATGGTAACAGACCTGGACTCATTTATAATATAGGTAATAAGGGAGCGCCTCGCATTTTCAGCACCACATTTTTTTGCGTTGTGGTCTTTGCAAACAGGTCATTATAAAATGTAATCTGATTATAGGAATAAATGTGAGAAAAGGCAAGGGGCGTTACCGTGACACCCACATCGTGACCTTCGCCCCACGGTATCTACTTGATAACCGATCATCTCACAAGTTAGCCTTCTCTCAGAGGGAATTTGCCAGAGGAAAGGTAAGAATTCATATCTTCAGTTTACTTAACTGCAACCTTTAAATACACAGAGCAGAAACATTGACAAATGTTTTGTTGGTCTGTCTTTGCAGCCAGTTTAAGAAAACATGTTAACCTTTTGCTTTGTTGTTGTAGGGCACTGCAAATCCAGAGGGCTACATCTCAACACTGCCAGGCTCCAGTGTGGTGTTCCACTGGCCCAGAAATGACTACGATCAGCTTCTCTGTGTCCGTCTCATGGACGTGCCTGACTGCACCTGGTCTGGAGGTTTTGAGGTCAACAAGCCTAAATCATTCCACATCAACATGAGGTACCCAGTGCTACCAAATGCACAGATCTATGGAGATGGCTGAACATGATAGAAAAACTAGAAGAGAAGTTAATCAATTTTATAGACACATTTTTGATGTGGTCCACAGGGACACATTAGGGAAATGCTTCTTCTTGCGAGCTGAGATTGCTTTGAAAGGGGCAACACATCAGATCTCATTCAGTGACACTGACCAGCTGCCCCCACCCTTCCGCATAGATAACCTCACTGAGGTAAGTCAGAGGGTACACAGTTTTAAATGTTGTATAGATGTTTGATGGTCTAGAACATTTTAAAGTAGAACATAACCCTGTTTATTTGTTTTCTTAGTCGAGTTTGTTTTAAATAGCATTGAATACTTAAGTACCTATGCAGAGTACCTAAACTTTTAACCTATTTGTTGGTTTTATGCTTTTAATCTGCTTTTAAAAATTGCTTGTTAAAGTTGAGTGAATTGGAATAGAATGCTAATCACAAGTGTAAACTAATTTGTACACAGCTATACTGTGGAACTGCTTACATTCATGCAATATTTGCAACATTTAAGTATAAGCCAAGCAAAATTTACATAGAAAGTCTGTCTGTGATCGGAATTGGGATGTCTGCATGTGCACATGATCTCTGTCACCTTCCTCCAACCCCTAAGCCAGTTTTTCTGTCATATCTGAGGTTTTAAATGTACCGAGCGAGACACCTTTGTAGCTATTATAAAATGTGGATATAAAGCTTTGCATTGCACAAAATGGCTCTATAACTGCCTCTGGCATGATTTTAAGCAGTCGATTCATCCATCAGGAGCTGAATTCACACCTGTCAGCTCTGCAAGCAGGTGGTTTCTGTTTCAGTTATGCCCTTTTTGATCTTTTTGATCCATTAATAATTATTTTGGGCATACTTTCAGCTGTTCCTTTGGTGTAGGTGTCGTTATGAAATAATAAAATGTCTTTTGATGCTCTGCTCGGGCACATTCTCAGTGATGTATCCTGAGGAGGTTTCAGGTCATTCAACATCAAACACCTTTGTCCTAGCTACCCAGCTGAGGTTGATCAAACCAGCCATAGCAGCAATATCACACAAATCTCTCTTGATCCAGAATCATCTGGAGGCTTTTTCCACAGCTGTTGTGCTGCTGTGGATTACTCTCCCACCAGATAGTGGGGGTGCCCTATAAAACATCCTAGCTGTTTTGCAGTCACTAGGTATACCATCATACCCTTTCCCTCTTCTACTCATATGCCACCTCCACATGCATTCCTCAAAGCATGGCTTCAGAGAATGTTTTTTACATTAACATCTAAATGGTAAAAAGTGGTCTTGCCAACGTAATGGGTGAACTTCTTTAGTTGGTATCTTTGAGGGTTTAGACCTTTGATAGCTCATAATGGCCATGTAGATGGTCAACCATTGTGATGGGCATCATATATTAATAAAATGTTAATATGATTGTTAATATATTTTAATATATATTATCATTGTTTGCTGTGATTTTGTCAGTTATAAACCAGAAATGGGTCCAAACAGGTGAAAGAATTGTAAATCAGTTTATGTGATCAAAATGATCTTACTGTAGGCCTTGAAGATTTTCTCAAACTGTTTGGTGAGAGTTGTGTCCTCTTACTTCAGGTGCCGATCCAGTTCTGGCAACATGGCGTGGCTGATATCAAGCTACACACTGAAGTAAAACCTGGAGCATCGCTGGACTACGCCTGCGATGAACCCATTCTTCCCCCCTACATCACTCTCACTGTGAAGGGAGCTGGATCTTCAGAGGTTACAGCTGAAATGAACTCCTTTAGAGAATACAACAAACTCTACTACGAGAACTTTATCTACATTTCTGCATCCTACACATTCTCAGAGTGAGTTCTCCACCAGCCCTCTCCAGACGTTTAACAGACATTGAAGGGGTGAATCTCCATTCAGTGTGGTAGACCATTTTTAGTTTTCTAAAAACATTTCACTGGCCCTCGCATTCAAATATTTCCTGTTCAAGCTGATGTGTTTGTAAATATTAGTAAAGAAACACTCAAGGGTGGCGTTTTGATGTACTAACAGAGATGCAGAAAAGAGGCCGGTGGGGAAGAACCGGGTGGTCAGCTGTGCTGAACTGGTGCTGGATGTAGAGACCAAATCACAGAGGGTCATCCTGAAGAAGAAGGTCTGCTTATGATCTTCCTCATGTTCTGCCAGTTTCCATTTTTCTAATTAAGCATTGTACTGTGTATAATAACATCTCATAGAGTCCAGTCAGGTTCCATTTATCTGTTTATATGTTCAGGAGCCTGGTAAGCGCTCCCAGCTGTGGCGGATGACGGGAACAGGAATGCTGTGTCACGAAGGCTCCTCTCCTCCTCAGAGTAAACCTTCTCAGCCTCGACCCCTCAATTCATCTTTAGTGCTTGACATCGCTGGGCTGGCTGCAGTAACAGACAACAGGTTATCTGAACCATAAGACAACAAAGGACACCTTGTGTTCTGTGTCTCCATAAAGAACAAACATTGTTATGGTGTATGAGTGTCATTTCTCACCCATCCTGTGTGTTTTATTTTTAGCTATGAGCCTCTGATGTTAAGGCGGCCAGACAACCGCCGAAGCACCACCCAGACATGGCACTTTAGCTCTGGCATGTTGACCTGTGGTTTACCCAGACTAGTTGTTCAGGTCTGTCCCTCATTAGATTTTTCTATAAGTAAATTCAGATCTGCTGAATCTGTGTAGTTTTAACTTGTGTGTGTTGTAGGTGAGGGGTGGAGTATCAGGACTGTATGATGGTGCTGAGGTGGTGCTGGGTCCAGACTCATGTGTTTCAGAGCCAACACCAGAGCAACAGTTTATCAACCAGAAAATGAGACCTGGCTCAGGCGTACTGTCTGTACAGGTCATGCCTGATGGGCCCACACGAGTATTACAGGTAAGACACCCACCTTCCCTCCTCTTTGTTATTGAAGGACACACTTGGTTGGAATGGTATGCATCTGTTATTGAAAAAACAAATTCCTATCTTTCTTTCACACTTTCTAATATAATGCATACCTCACTTCAGATCAGTGATTTTAACCAACGGCGCATGAATAGACCTTCTTCCAGCCTTGAGGAAAACCAGAATAAAGAGAGTGCTGAAAATAAAGTGCCTGATGAGGAGCTTGAGGTAAAAAATGGGTTTGTTCATACACTAGATTTCCTAATTTAGCACAAAATGAATGGTTGTGATTCAGTTGTGTTGATGATAGATAGTGTAATTAGATTACTTGTTCGGAGAAGATGACGTCTTAATTCTTGCGGTTGGTGTAGGTGTTGGTGAACCTTGAAGAGGGAGTTGGCCTGTCACTTGTAAATAAACTCCCAGAAGAGCTGTTGTTTGCCACCCTGTCTGGCATTGATGTGCACTTTACCCGCACTGCTGCCAGCGAGGTGTTAGAACTTACAGTGAGAGACATTCAGGTAAAGAGATGGAACATAACAGCAAAACACACAATTCATCAAATGTTTGCGAATTACTAATGGATGGTAAACAAATCAGCAACGGCTTTGATCATCAGCAGAAACGGGTGACCCTGTACACTCAGAAATCATCGTGACCCATCCTAATTTCTGACAGTTGTGTCTTTGCTTTGTCATCTATCCTAGGTGGATAACCAGCTCCTGGGCACCACCCACCCTGTTATGCTGTGTGTGACCCCAAACTCCACTGAAAGTGGTGCAGTGGACTCTGGCTCTGCTCTGCAGGTCAACGCGGTTAAAATTCCAAGCAGCCTTATGCTTACAGACCTTTTCAAGGTAAAGCCATCCATTGACCTTACAGATTCAGACATGGTCTTCAGACCTAATGTCATGTGACACACTCTGTTTAACCTTATGGGTTTGATTAAAAGATTTCCTCTCTGTCCTATAGCACCTGATGGTCACAGCACGCCGCTACACGGTCATCATTGAGGAGAAGCTTTTGCTGAAGCTGCTCACATTCTTTGGCTATGGGCAGACAGAGGGTGTGTTGCTGGTGTCCCTCTTCTGTGCATTATGGAAAATGTTGTTCATTGTGCACTGACATGTGGGTGATTTTTGTGTTCCAGAGGTTGAAAAGCTGGATGAAAACCTCTACGAGAAAGCCAGTGAAGACACAGGAACCCCTAAACGCTATTATTTTGAGAACTTGAAGATCAGTCTCCCTCAGGTCAAGCTGAGTGTTTTCACATCTCATAAGTTGCCTCCTGACCTCAAGGTACAAAAACCATGCTGTTATTGCTTTATTAATTGCAGTTATAGTTTTATAATGGTAAAAAATATTGAACTGAAATCTTGAAGTCTTTGTAAGTTAACTGTCTTTATTTTATAATATGGTGGTCTGAATGTCATTTGTGTTCTGTACAGGCCTTAAAGGGAACCCTGGGGTTTCCACTGATTCGGTTTGAAGATGCAATCATTAACATGTACCCCTACACACAAGTCCACCCCTATGAGACGCAGGAGATGATCATCAATGACATCCTTAAGCACTTCAAAGAGGTAAGAAACAATCACAGGTGACAACAGAAAGCAATAGGAGTGAAAACATTAAAAACAACTCCCATTCAGTCTTTGACTCTTCTGTTTTTGCCACCACTGTGTGATTTCACCAGCTCAGACTCTAGTTAAGCTGTCTGATTTTTTACATCTTCTGTCTATGTGCTAATAGGAGCTGATCAGTCAGGCAGCTCAGATTCTGGGCTCAGTGGATTTTCTGGGCAACCCCATGGGCCTACTGAATGATGTCACAGAGGGTATGAATGAACTCATCAAGTATGGCAACGTTGGAGGACTTATTCGCAGCGTCACACATGGCGTTTCCAACTCTGCTGCCAAGGTAACAAAGTTCACATGGTCACTGTTGCCATGATCTATCTCAAAATGCATGATTCTCTATTACTGTAGTATTACCCTGGCATGTTTTACCAATTATTCACAAATGTGATATATGATAAAGTCCATCTGCTCATCTACAAAGTACCTCAGCAGTTACAAAAAGAAAGGAATTTATTTAGTGCAAGGCCAAGTCATAATTAGAAAACAAGAGAACAAACTGTCCTTGTTGACAAGGTCTGTTTATAAGTAAATTAGGAGCTGAAGTTGTTTATTGCACAGTCTTTTTTTAACACATTTTTGAAGAACCGTCCAAACGGTTTGTGTGAACAGAGCACTAGAACAAGCCACATGTTGTCATTAGATGATTTCCAGGAAAAGAATGGGAACAGCATTAAAAGGTCAGATGCACGTGACGTTCAACAGCAGAGCAATCTGATGTGATTTTCGTTCCAACATGCATTGAAGGTCCAGGGTGTTGATTAGTTTTGGTTCTGTGTAAACAAGCAGGTTTCTGTGCATTTGCGTTCAAGTCAACAGAGAAGTTGAAATTCATCCCGGGAAAGTTCTCATGGTTTTAAGACATTTGTGTGGATCTTAAAGTTGAGCTTGAGCAGATGGGCTCATGATTGATGAGCTTAAAAAGCTCATTTGCTCATGGCGCTGGTGTGTGCGCGCATGTGTGGCTGCAGATGGCATTTTACCACATCAGCAATGCTTGTGTGTGGTCAGACCTGAGCCCCTGCAGACAGCTCTCAGCATGCCTGTCGCTCCACAGCCCTTCACTGCCGGATAGCTCTTCGTGTGCTTTTCCTTCTGCACTCTCATTTACTTTCTTTGCACATTTGCCGTGCTCATGCCAGAAGCACTCATGCCGTGGGACCCGTAATCAGTGAGCTTTTCTATTTGCACTTGACGTTTCTCACTTTTCCTACAGTCTTTGCTGTTGAACTCTCACCGCCTCACACAGAGCTTTGTCTTCATCTGAAATGAGCGGAGTTAGTTTATGCAGCAATCTCTCTATGTTCAGTTATTATTATACAGGATACATTGAGGTGAAGTTTGGAAATGGAATTCGAATGGCAACAAAGTCAGTTTCGACTGTAGTGTCTCTTCGGTTCTTTGCAAATTACCAAGTAAACTGCTGAATACATTTTTAGGTTTGCTGAAAAAACAGAAATCCCCTCCCTGTTGGTTGCTTCTGTTGCCACTAACTAAATTTTTTGGGCATTAACAAATTATTACTCCTCCTGGAGAGTTTCCAGCAACTTGAATAAATATGTTTTGCCAGAATCATCCACCAACTGTATAAGGCTGCTTGTCTCGCTGCTTGGGGGGATGTGATTAAAGCATAAAAAAGGCATTTAGAAGCTTTTGGTTTGACTGGGTGCCTGGAAATTATGCTGTTTATCATATCTGATTGTAATTATTTAATTTTAATTATTGTCAATGCCCACCCAAAATTTGATTTGGAACTTGTGCAGACCTTTGAAATTTGTTGTTGTTGTTAGTTGTACTTTTATGGGGGTCTAGAAGGTATTTTAGCTAAGAACACACCTCCACAGTTCTGTTTTTTTTAATAACGTCTATATATTAAACCCACATTTAAAATGGAACGCAGCAAAGCCCAAATTATTTAAATCAAGCACCCCAGTGTTGAATTAAATTTGCCATCAATGAATATTCTGATCTTTGAGCAGGTTTTGTCTAATCTATTAAAACATGCCTTCCACTGCCTTATACTACGATATATCACTTATTGCTGATTGCTTCAAGGCAACCTCTGACCCTTGCTGCACTTGAGGGTTGTTCTCTTAAGAACAGGATTTCACCAGCTTTAACAGTTTTCCCCATAGCCATCAGAGCACAATCACACACTTTATGACAACCAAACCATAAGTCTATTCCTCAACATCTCTTTCTGTCTTTCTCACACATAGACATGCAAACAGTTCTCACACACCTCTAGGGGCCCTGCTTTCAGATAGGACAGGCTAATGGTGTGCAGGGGGAGGTGTGGGGGGCTATAAACTTGAAAGTGTTCTGTTCCGCCTCTCTCTCCCCTAGACTCATATCTGGTAAATGTATTGGTATAATTTCACAGCCAAGCTTTTTTTTAAAGAGAGGAAGGAAAGAGATAGAGAGACAGAGACAGAGAGAGAGAGAGAAGGAGGAGCAGCAAAGAATCCGAGCTGGCCTTCAGTTGAACTCACCAGGGACTTCGCTTGGAGGGGTCATCCCAAGTTCATGCCTGGCTCTTGCTTGAGTTCTGCAGAATGTGCCTGTGTTTATACAGTACTCAGGCTGCAGTAGGGAGCTTGCTGAGCCTGTAACACAAACTCACATCCAGGAGGCACCTGCAGGGGACCTGAGGGGGGCCACTCTAACAAAGTCAGGTCAACTGTGCCAAGAAGGGCAGGGGGTTGCCACCCCATTAGACAAATTACAGCCTGATATATTTGACAGTTGGATGAGACGGTGTGTAAAATCAGTTATCTGTAAAATCGATATGTGTCCACATAGTTCAGAGAGTGGAAAGGTTTAAGAACTGTGGCAGTTGCCCGGAACGTGATACCTTGTAAAGAGCACAACATTGCTATAGGCAATTTCCATGCAATCTATAGTACAAACATTTAAAAAGCTTCATTCAAATTTTTGCTCAAAATGAGACCAGTCATTCCACACAGAGAACCAGAACCACAGTAAGTCATTGATGTGTGCCAAATTAGACAGTTAATTCCTTAGGGTCACTGCAGGGAGTCCGCTGTTTGGGGTCTCTGTGGGGTGGCTTTTCACTAACTAAAGGGGCCAGTTGGTGTCACAGCCACAGACCCAATTTAATTACTGATGATTAAAGAGAATTTAAAGTATTGTTTTAATAGTATTATTATAATAATTCATTTGATTAGATTATTTTCACTTCTTTGTTTTTCCTTATTGTCTATTGTAAAGCAGGTTATTGTTGTAGTCATAAGTCTGTTTGCCTGTGCAGTTTGCCGGGACCTTATCTGATGGACTGGGCAAGACAATGGACAACCGGCATCAGACTGAACGAGAGTACATTCGCTATCACGGAGCCACCAGCGGAGAGCACCTTGTGGCGGGAATACATGGTCTTGCTCATGGTATACCACAAAATTTGAATTTCATATTCCTTATTATTCCTTATTATTCAGTATTACCCTTGTAACATGTGGTAGTGCATGTTCTCCCTGGGAACACCTGACTGATAAAATGTAAAACATGAATGGGTCTCTTTGGATAAAAATGTGTGCCAAATGTTTAAATGTGAAACTCAGGCACGATTATAGTAACAATTGTGACCTATACTGAATTTGTTGAAGTGAAGTAATGTTTATTGTTTTACTCAAACTTGGTATTGTCCTATGTTGTTAAGGCATCATTGGTGGTCTGACCAGTGTCATCACATCCACGGTGGAGGGCGTGAAGACTGAAGGTGGTGTTAGTGGATTTTTCTCTGGCCTGGGGAAGGGATTGGTTGGCACAGTGACAAAACCTGTGGCAGGAGCTCTGGATTTTGCCTCAGAAACAGCACAAACTGTCCGCGACATGGCTAGCGTGAACAACAGGTATTTCCTGCTCAGCTATATATTCTATACTATACAAGTATATATTTTCAATTACATAGTTTTTTTTTGGACTGATGAACAGTGTTTCCAGTGTGCCAAGGGTTTGGAGGAAATTTAGAGGGAGTGTTTCGGCCAAAGCCTTGTGCATGGCTTACTCCTAATCTTAATTGTCTCCCAGCATTCATCACACCCTTGTGGTTCAATGTTTATACCACTTACAACTTCGCAGAGCCCTCATGACCTCTTTGTAACTGTGCCCATAAATCCCACCTGCCTTTTGATGAGTTTAACTTGTGGCTAGCAGAGCTCTACACTAATGAACACCTGCTAATGATCCAAAGCACCATCCAGAACTGGGCTGTAGAACTTGCCCACTGTTTTAAGACCAGCCTTTGGGGTCTCACCTCCACTTCATCCTCTAAAGTGCTAGCAGCACTACCTGAGGTTTTATGAGAGGGGCCCAAAAGCAGGTCATGTTACACAGGCTGTCTGGTATGTAAAGCCATTTGTTCTTTATTTGCCTATGTATATGTGCGGCACGCAGTGTTTGTGGTTTTACTGCTCCAACTGGAGAAGGAATGAGTTTCCTGTCCTCTCACCATTCCCAGTGAATGAAGAGAGGAGGTTTGTGTATGTGTGTGGAGAAGGGACCTGCTGGTGAACTGTGCAGCGAAGAGCTGGGGGAGTTTGAGAGAGAGGCATTCGGAGCGTGCCTGCCACATTGCGGCCAAGAGTTCAGCCAGAGTTCACACCGAAAATGTGCAGGATTCATGGTTCACAGCGGACACTGTCTGACCCAAGTATTACACGCTCTCAAAAACACACTCGCAGGTAGTGCCGCTGCCGCAAATCATCACACACTTCTTCTCAAAGGATCAATTCAACATTTCTACCTATCAACAGCTGGCCATGGTGACTCCCAGTTGAGCTTTTTTCCTTTTACTTCTAAAACATGGATTAAGTTTTCCCACATTTTACAGGCTTTGTGCAAACCAGGTCATTAATGGTACTGTAGATTTATGGCGTGATCTTCGCTTCTTGACGGTCAGGAGTACGACTCATGTGCCCTGTCAGATCGCAGAAAGGAAATAAACAAGTAAATGAGAAGCAGACTGTTGCGAGCTCAAGAATAGTGCAAGTGTCCACACAATCTTTTTGCTCTCCTGCCCTGCTAGTGAACTCACCCTCCCACTTCAATTCCCCGGACCCCAGCACCCCCAACACACACACACACACACACATACACCATTCCCAAATGCACTATGCAATCCAGGCAGCCTTCCAGAGGCAGCTCAATTACAATCCCAAAACAAAGGCAAAGAAGTGCTGGAGGTTGGCGGAGGCAGCATAAGGGGCTCAGACTTGACTGAATAAGCGTACCTTTAGCTGTCAGTTTTGTTTGAAAAGCATGCATTTTCTATTACCCTGGGCTTTTGAAGAAATTCCCTCGTGCGGTTTGCCTCTTGACTTGCATTTGATTGTCAGCTTTGGGAAAGGCATCAAGGAGAACTTGTATGTCGGCACTAAATTTTGGTAAACCTCAAATTCCTTCACAGTAAAAGATCACAAAACTTGCCTGTTGCACTTTTGGTGGCATCTCATCAAGACAACAGCATTGTATACAGCTGTGGTTTGGTGTTTCCCCGTGGTTATAAATAAGGGGTTTGTTCATTTTCATATAATGTTACTGTACCTGCAGTCCTTCTTTGGTAATCAGTATAATAAAAATACAAATAGATTACATTGACCCAGATAAGACCAGCTGACCCAGAATTGACCTAGAGCCAAAGATAAGAAAAATAAACAAATATTAGTCAGCCAAGCATGATACATGCCAGATGAGCAAGCTAGATGTCTCCCACTAGCCACTGTGACAGTTTTGCTTTTAGACCAGAGGGATGATGGACTAATTTGTTTATGCTCCAGCAGACATGTTTTTGTGACTGCGTCTGTGAAGAACCAAGTTAAACACCTACATACAGCAGCCTTCAACATCACGTACACCCTCAGCCCCATTTGCTCATGATCATTCTCGGAACGGAACAAGAAGAGCTGTTTGTTTGCACCCATTGACGGCTGACTGGCTGGGCTCCAAGCCCTGTGCCTGACCTAAAGTTGAACTCTATTGTTCCAAACCCACAATCGGGTGCGGGGCATTGTGCTTGATCGCATCCAGAGCAATGGGTGAGGCTGGGGAGAGAGAGAGAGAGAGAGAGAGAGAGAGAGAGAGAGAGAGGTTAAGAGTCTCCCTGGGTCTGTTACAGTCTTGTCATGCACAGGGCCAGATCTCATGACTTACGGTTATGATTATGAACCATGGCTTGCTGTCAAAAAGAGAGCCAAGTCAATGTGGAAGTTCTGGCTTGTCTTAGACGAAAAAAACTCCAGAATTTCATAATAAATTGATTTAGTTGCAATTTGTGATAATAGCTTAATTCAGACTAATGCTATAATTTAGCTTGTTAACCAGGTTGTTTGTCTTGGCATAACATCATATGAAGTCAAGAAGCAAGTTCATTAAGTAGTTTGGTTTTTATTTTTATATTTTATTGGTTTTACTGTGAAATGCAACTTGCAAAAGTGGTTGCAAAATCCATTAATGAAATAAACAAAATAATATAAATCAGACCCACTTCAGAGATTTATCCATCCCTGGTTATCTTCTCTCCCCAATGCCTTGCGTTTCGAGTTCAGTTCTTGATGAACAGCGGCAGCTGCATTCATCCAGGCTTCAGTTTAAACAGAACAGAGAAATGCAGTACATAGCCGTCTTTGTGAATCAACTGGAAACCATCAGCTCTAATCAAATGCCTGCTGGACCAGATTCAAGCCAGATGTTGGAATTCCACTTGGCCCACCAGTGGTAGCCGAAAAGAAGGGTTGTTTGCAGGAGAAGCAAGATTGAAGCTTTGCATTGGCACTGCAGACTGCTGGCTAGTCCCTTTAAATTTTGGCCTGGACCACCAGAATACTGGAGCTATCCTGCCCTTGTCAGCTGAATCTGCGCACCTAAAGCCAACACTGTGCTTGAAGGTGAAACAGAGTTGAACCACATGATATGGTGGCAGGATATCACCTTAACAGGCATAGCAGGAGTCTGAGTATGTGGGTTATTTGGATTGTGGCACAACAGGTGTTATTTCAAGAGACTCTCTTTTACTCTTTAACGGGAATTGGGGAAAAAGAGAAAAAAGTTCCCGTCTTTCCAGTAAAAAAGGTGTTTTATTCCAACTTGGATTCCTCAATGTTTAACCCTCTTAAGTCTGTTGGTTTTGTAAGTAATAATCCTTGTGTGTTTTGTATGTGTGTTTCAGGCTGAGCGTGCAGCGAGTGAGGAAGCCGCGCTGCTGTAAGGGCCCTCAGGGGCTGCTGCCCCGATTCTCCGCCCTACAGGCAGATGGACAAGAACAGCTCTTTCAGTTAACAGACAATATCCACTCTGAATAGTAAGTATAATGCCTGATGGTAAAGTCAAGATAAGTTATTCTGTAAATGTTGGTATATTACAAAGCAATGTGCTGTTCTTTTCCTTCCTTGTTTTTTTTCGAGAAAGAACAGAAAACCTGACAAACATAAATTTTCCAGATGGTTTATCTAGTTCAAGTATACCGAACTGTAGGGATATTATTTTTAGACTGTTGTCCACTTTGATGTGAAGCCCCAGGACCTGCTTCTCTGTTCAAAGAAAGAACGACAAGACATTTATCATCTAAGAGGCTAATCCATCCACATCAGCAGACCCCCTGCTGGCCCACCTGACCTCTCTCCTCAGAGGTGCCACATTGGCCATTACTCTCCTCAGCTGCAGCCTGCACACAGCAGTCTTGTGGCCTCTGACACTCTGCTGTGTGTCTTAGTGCTGTTTGTTTTATTTGACATGCTTAGCTTCTACTCTTCCATGCAATACATCGAATAACATATCTGACTTAATCCTGCTTCATTCTTTAAGAGGGCACTTTGGTATCATAACCTCAGGTCTGTACATGGAAACCATGAATAAATTTAAAGTGAATTTACTCAACTTTTCCAGGATGCAGTACTGTGTCTGCTTTTTGTAAAGAGACGCTGCAGTGTTCATATAATGAAATTAACACTGGAAGAAACTCATAATTACTATGCCTGTTTCTTTCCCCTGTAGCTTTATTGCGGTGGAGCCCATAGACACGTACTGTGTGCTGATCTCCTCTAAAGTGGTCTACTTCCTCAAGCCTGGAGAGTGTGTGGATCGTGATGCAATTTTTCTGGAGGTCAAATACGATGATCTCTATCATTGTCTGGTGTCCAAAGATCATGGAAAAGTGTATGTCCAGCTTACCAAGAAAGCTGAAAACACAAGTAGTGGAGTGGCCATACCAGGTCCATCACACCAGAAGCCTATGGTAAGAGACACTGTCCTGAGTTCACGTGAACCATAAAACAAATACAGTTCAAAACACTGCCTGAAACTGTTAATAAATTATTTTCTGCCCATTTTCAAAAAACAGTCATTGAAGGGGGTTCTTGATCATGTTGATAGTCAATCTCAGGAGATCAATAAAAAAAATGAATTTTAATGATTTATTTTGCTGACAGAAAAATAAATAACTGACAGTTAACTGACAGAAATCTAAATTAGGCTGTAATGAAGAGTAGCATATTCAAGGAACGTACCATATAAATACATGAGACAAGCTCTCATTAGCATCCGCAGGCTTTTTGCAATTAAATATCTGGCACAGCAGATTCATGACCCTGCTGCTAATGTCTGTTTGTTGCTTCTCCATAGGTTCATGTGAAGAGCGAGAGCCTTGCCATTAAGATTTCACAAGAAATCAATTACGCCAAGAGCCTGTACTATGAACAGCAGCTCATGCTGCCTCCCAGTGAGAATGAGGATAGTCTATTATTGGACTCTTAACCAGACTGACCCACAGGGTGGTAGGTGTTTCTCGCTCATTTTTCAACGGCTATTTCCTTTTTTCTGTAGAAGGACAGTAATAAATCAGCAAAGTGTGATCGCCCACTTAAGCCAGTCTACGGGACATGCTCTCAGCATGTGGTTTGCTCACTGATGCAAATAGTCTCGAGGGACTGCTGTAAACCTTGGCAAGCACAGATTTAACTTGAATATGCAAGTATTTTATCAAGTTCCCTGTAAACCTTTGGAAAATATATTTTTTGTTTGTTTGTTTTACAGCTGTTAATAGAATAACTGGTGTTTGCCGCTAGATGTACACAGCTTGTCTGACACTGTATATGTTTGTATAGATTCTCTTTGTACATATATAGGTGCACAGCAATAGCCCATAATCTGCCATGTATATAAAATGTTGACATTTATTATATAGGGTGAAATTAATTTTGGATTGCTGTACAATGCTGCCTTTAAAGAAAGTTTTTCTTTGAATATGATAATACCATGTGATTAGAGATTTTGAATGAATTATGAATAATTATGCACTGGTATGTAGGGAAATGCAGCTGGTCTCACCACTCATGAACCAATATTAACACAGAAACACACATGCACACCCTACACAGAAACACAGACACAGCATACAGAAACACAACACCCCTTTCCACCTCTCCACCTTTAAACCCAATGTTTTTTCTCTCAATTTATCTTTTCTGTATGCTGAGTAATGAAGGTGATGAAATTTTAAAATATGTACGAAAACGTGGCTTCATATCTCGTTGCCCCATTGTACAGTTTGTACAATGGTTTAAAACATTCAGGCTTTACGGAGGAAACAGATTTAACATGTATTGCAACAAATAAAATGGTGTTGTTGTTTTGCAGTGTATAAGATCATGATTCTCTGCTTTTTATGTATGCACTTATTTATGTGTCATACAGATATTATATTCTGTCCTGTTTCTCCTACATCACAAAAAGTCAACATCTCCAAATTTGCAAACTGTTTGGCGTATTTTAGTTTACACACCATGTAAATAAAGATTTATTTACGCACTTACATTATCAAGCTAATTATTGTTGCCTCCTGCATCTTTGTTACTAATGACCAAAGATCAGATACTAATTTTTTCTTTCTTACATGAATCTCAAAAAGCTAGTTTTGTTTAACTGAGACAGTGCCTCCACAAACACTGGTCAGCATAATTTTTAGGGTATGAAAAAGGTATGAAAAACACATCAGAGTTTTCTAAATGTTCTATCATTTAAATATTTATATAGATTCACAATCATACAAACTATTTAAGAGACAGCTGCACAAATATGCAAAATAAAATGTGTATACATTTTTGTTTTAATATGTAAATGTATAACACAAAATAATAAAAAGGTATGGTTTAACACAAAGTATTTGTATTTATTGTATGTTTATGATTATTAAACTGACAGTGATTGTTTAACAATTGTTTATCATTGTTGGTTAGTCATTTTGGGTTTCAGAATATATGACAGCATACTTACAACTTTTCACATAGTAAAAAAATAAAGTTGTCTGCTGTTTAATTGCTGTATTGTCATCACATCTAGAAAAAATATCTTAAATCGGTTATAGTATCAAGTCTTCAGTGATATTTGCCTATGCCTCTGTGTCTTCAAAGTGTTTTTCTGTAAACTATTTTCAGACTGATCCTTAAATACGTTACTGTCCACTTTTGAACGGTCCATTCATGCCAATTATGGAACAGGCGCGAGCAATGTAATCAACATTGCAAGAATTCAGGAACCATTGCAGCCATTCAAACAATGCTTGAAATAAAATTTTTTGAGGTTTTAACCAATAGAACACTGTTGATATTTCATGATGACATCTCAAAGAGGTAGGCTATATTTTTACGAGATGTATTTAATATTAGCGTTTTATAATACATTCTATTGAAAAGAGTCTTAAGAAAGACATTAACAGACTGTAAGACTGTCAGTATGATGCCAGATCAAGCATGTCTCCCTTGGTTCACACACACTCATTAGTTAAAGATGGAGGTGTACACTGTGCCTCAACAGCCTAAGTGTAAGGCCAGGGACCACATTAAAAAGTCATTTATGCACTGATAACCTTAAATACATAAACACTATATTAGATACATATATTTACTTTGATAACTATAATTTTATATTAATATATGGCCAGATAATAGATTTCTGCATGGATACCTTGTGCTCTACCAATGCTCTTTGTATGCAATGCAGTACTACTTATTTTCCACCTGTGCTGGGTCACATTAGGTTGTTCTTTTCCCTGGGCAAAGGGTTCAACACAGGGTGAGCTGTCTGTCCAACAGCCTACTCAGATTTATCTACTATTTGGCTAACCTTGCTCTGAACTCACCCCCTGAGATTTGAGCTGACTTCTCAAACACACATGCACTCCATGACACAATTTCATGTCCTGATCCCACTCCTAACATTGTCCATCTTTACTGTCAGACATGTAAGAACACATTGTTTAGTATTTGGCATTTGTGCTATACAAAACATTAAATAGACAGTGCAAACTCTATGTAAACTCTATACTGACTGTATGGAAATCATTTCAGGGACGGAAAAAGAACAACTGTCTGAAATCTAACTGGGGATTTTATTTATATGAGGCTACACAGATTTAGATCTGGCATCCAAATTGGCAAACAGAGAAACAAAGAAAATTGTCTACAGACATTGTATTGTTCGCCCATCTGTTTGGCTAGATAGAGTTATAATGACAGTAAATATCAGTAGTTCAGCTAAATGTCACCGACAAATCTGAAAAAAAAAAAAATGACTAGAGTACCGAAATCACAATTTGCCTATTAGCCTTCCAGTGGCTGACCCCTCTGTAGTGCGTTTTCCTGTTAAGCAGAGTTAGTGTTATGACAACCCTGCCTAGTGCACAATGAGCTCACGATTGGCTGGCCTGCAGCGATGGAATGCTGACCATGAAATGCCTGTGAGTTTTGGCAGAGACAAAACAAGCACACTGCCAGGGACTGACACTTCCATGTTTTCTAACCCACATGAACGCCCACAAAATAACACTCACTGGGGTTTTTTTAAGATCAGATACTGTTTATTTAAAGTTGACATTAATATGAAGATAGACATGCTGGAATTACTTTAAACAAGTTGGAGAGCCAAATTACATTGACTTGTGTTACAAAAATGTTCTTAAAATCAGTGAATATCTACAAAACATACAGTAAACACAGGACAAGCTTACATGAGCAAAACAGCCCCACTGAAGAACCATTTTTTTCCATAACTGTAACAGTCTGTGCTCCAAAGTTTTTTGTTATCACAATATCCAAGGAATGCTTTCACCTACATGCCTGTGTGCAATCCAGTTTCGGGCAGCCAAATCCAAATTCATCCACCTAGGACTCACAGGCATAATAGTGCTTGGAAAACAAGCCATCTGGATACATTGTTCCCAGTGACCTTTTTTTGTGTCCACACAGCAACAGCTTGTTTGATGTTCCTGGACGTAGTGCTTGCTTTGCATGAAAAAATTGCTTTGAGGATTTTTTACATTCAAGCTCTTACTGAGATTAAGTCCGTCCTTTGAATGTGTTCATGCAGGTGTAGCTTCCTGAAAACTTGTATATCTCTTCCAGGGCGGACTGGGGCAGAAGACTGCAAAGAAAAATCTTAGTCATCTGTTGCCAATGAAAAGATTAAATTCTACAATTAAGTACTGTGAGGTAATACAGTCAGGTCAAAAAGAGACCATATGGAAAGTCTGGGATTCAAAATCTAATTCAAATTGGGAAATAAACAGAAAGGTTTAGAAATTTCAAACATTTTAAAGAAACTTTATGATGTAAAATAAAAATAGTTGGGCTAGTTTAGGTCACTAATCAAATCCAAAATACCAAGTTATCGCTGATATATCAAAAGATAGATTTTCTTACTTCAAATGACCAATGATCACTTAGGAACATTCTTAAATTGTGCTTGGATAACATGAATCATTAGATTATACACAAACATGTAAAATCCATGCCAGCTCTAGTGTTTTTACTAAAGCAAAATGGTGACATACCAAATACTATAAAAAATGTCCATGTTCATGTTAATTTAATTTTTTTACTTTGTTATGCTAATAAGCATTTTCTCTTGTCATTTCAGACCTTTGGACCCCACTGTATATGTTTTGTATATGTAAAGCTGATATTCTGTTCTGATTCCTACTGCATTGATAGTCTCACCTCTTAAGCATGACAAGAAAGTGCATGCTCCATGGCAGGACAACAAAAGCCGTGTTGGTCCTCACTGCATCCACAGTTCGCTGGGCCACCATCTCAGGATTCAGAGGAGGAAACAGCTTAGGGAATCTTTAAGAGGAATTCAAAAACCAATGCATGTTTGTCATCAATGGTGGTTTGCTTAAATTTCTTGTCAGCATCAGCAGTTTAAATCATAATGGGCTTTTTACCTTACTCTCATGCCCTGAAACATCTCTGTGTCAGTATGAAAAGGCAGTATTGTAGTGCAGCCCACACCAGGGCAATCCAGCAGGCCTAGAGTCAGGCTTTCCATGAAAGCATAAGAGGAGGCCTTGGACGTGCAGTAGTCAATGGCTCCAGGGATGGAGGACAGGGAGAGAATGGAGTTAATGCAGACCACGTGGCCGTTGCGCAGTTCCAACATACGAGGCAGAAATGCTTTTGTGGTCTGCGTGGGAGACAGACACAATTAGACATTGTTCTCCCTGTTACCCCCAACTATCATCTGGAGAGTGCAACCATTACAATGAAACCATCAGCAATTAGAGACTGAGAATTAGTTAATTGTGTAGGATTTCTGGAATACCTGAAGTTAGGGTAACCAGACATCTGACAAAGTATTTCCATTGCCAGTTATCTTGAAAACATTACAAGGAGCGATCTTAAGCTGACTGCAGGTCAGCACAACTTTTGCTTTGTGTTGGATCTTAATAACAACATGAAATTAAAGTTCAAGTTTATATATTTGATTCTTAGTGTCCAAAGAACAGACATACAAAGCCATTTTCAATAAACAATGTTTCTTTAGTCTCCTTTATGCGATTTTCAGACTATTGTGCATTAAAAAATACATTATTGACACCAGTGCACTGCACGTTATGTACATGTGTCATGGTTTTAACATGTCCCAGTCATCACCACAATCTACCTGTGGTGAAAATCAACAAGCATATTTGACTGGCTCAGCAGAAATATGAGCCCACATAAAGTGTTTGATCTACAGTCAGTTGATCATGACCTTTATTGTATTTCAATACCTTGGCCATGCCCTTCCTCAAAAGAAAGGCTTCTTTGCAAAACTCTATTCAAAATTGGCATTCAGAAACCATGTGTTTGAAATTAGAGCAACAATAGATTACAGAAATCCTCAGTGTGCATCCTCAGTATTAGAAAGTCTTTTTTCAGTTTAACATTAGCTTTGAAACATTTAACTTTCACTATTCCATATAAATGAGCCTAAAGTGGTTCTTTGAAGATAATTTTTTGGAGTTTGTTTATGACTCTCCCCTGTGTTTTCGTCTCTGACTGTTCTATGTGAGGAATGTGGTGTTGCTTTTTCTCTTCAGGCAAAAACAGGTTTAAATGAGGAGGAAAGCATCCAAGAATTACAACATGCCAAATGTCTTAAAACATTAAGTAACTAAAACATGAAAAACATGATTTGAAAAACACAAATGAATATGAGTGGGGTTTAAAGCACAATTATCACGGCACACCAGAGCTATAATAAACTGATAGAAATTGACAGAGCGAGAGCAAAAAACCCAAAGTATTGATTCATTTTTTGTTTCTTACCCAGAATTGTCCGAGTGTGTTTACATGCTGAGTCTTCAGGATTGCATCATCATCACTGTCCATTAGACTTTTCCCATGAACCACAGCGGCATTATTCACGAGAATGGTGACGTCCCCAACCTATGTGACCACATTGCATGGAGTTTGAGTAAACTTGACTGTGCGGGTTAAAACAGGGTTAGCTCCTGGATGAGTAAGCTTCTCTTCATATTTTGGTCCAAAGGAAAAGAAATCAGTTTGTTATTCTGGTACCACAATTTAAAACAAAGCATTATGTTGCCTGAACTATGCACTTGCGGCACTTTGTGTTCTAACTTTTCTTTAGATGTATTGTAAACAAAGAGTAACAGTGTGTGCGTGTGTGTGTGTGTGTACCTTTTCCCTGAGCACCTTGGCTTGCTGGTACACCTCCTCTCGGTTTCCCACGTCACACACAAAGTAATAACATTCTGTTCCAGTCATAGAGATCTCTTCACATGTCTCTTTTAAACATTTCTCAGTACGGCCCCACAAAATCACCTGAGGGAGGAGAAAACATGATTGTTTTACTGATTAAATGGTCCACTACCTGATAAACTTAGTAAAGCAAATGCATAAAAACATGTATACTTTTCAAGACATCTGGAGGAATTTGTTGAGGTTGAGTTCTTTACAGAACAAACAATTTCTTAATATTATATAAAAGGTAGGGAGTAGAGAGTGAGAGGGGACAGGATCAGGCTGTGTAGGTTTGTTAACTCTCTGCATTAGATCCATTACTCAGCAAGGTCAATCAGAGGTAGTGAATACAAGCATGAGTCCTCTCCCTCCCCATCCTGTCAATCTCCATCCACCTCATAAACAAACATGCACACATAAAACAGTCACATACTCTGCCCACAAAGAAACCTTTAAGTCAATTTACAAGGTTTTCTGAATGTGTTTACATTTAGTGAGGAACTGCATGTTTTATGTGTGTGTCATATTTGTACTAAATTAATGAGAAGCTAATAAAATAAGAATGATAAAAGCCCAGATGCATTCCAGTTAAAACTATGGTGGATAATGTCACACTGAAAAATGTAACTTGTTTTAAGAACTTTTAACTTTAGGCTTTACTTTACTAATGCATAATTATTTTAACTTATTACCAACTTCAACTTTCCTTAAAAAAAAGAAAGAAAGAAAGAAAGAAAGAAAGAAAGAACAGAGAAAGAAAGCAGATGTGCCTTCTCATGTGATGAGTGACACTGCCTGACTCATGCCCTACCAATGTCACTAACAGCACATGGTGAGTGTCCCATTATCAGTAAAAGTTCAAGCAACAGAGCCACCAGGAGACATGGGCAGGGGCAGCATAATGGCCCCTTATTAGTCCTGGCCCAGTGGGGTCAGGCATGGGACAAAGCCCAGCTGGGTGTATGGACTTCCAGCTTTTATTCACCTTTACCTTTTCCTTTATCATTTACCTTACACTATACGCTTGATAATAGATAATATACTTGATAATGTACTTTCTTGGACTTCCTTATTGTTTCCTAATAAATATATAGTTTTTTGAACTTGTTATGCTTTGAAGTGATGCATTTCACCTAGGGTCAGTGACTAATTAGATTATCAGAAGATTAGGACAAACAAAATTTTATATGCCATAGTAACTGCAAAACATTTGAATCCCTTCACAATGACTTAAAGCATAATTTGGTACATATAACGGGATGATGAATGAGGGGTATTCCTAACCTGTGTGTGCTTGACTTTCCTACACACACACACATGCATACACGGTCTCAGCTCCTTTGGCTTTCCATTTAATTCTTTTCCTCTGGGAGTCAGCAGTAAGAAGCCCACACAATAACACAAATGACATCATCAGCCCTTCTCCGCAAAAGCTGGCTGACCTGCCAATGAACTTGGTCGTGGTAACCAATCTGCAAGGTGCTTCTCTGCCTACTACACCCCCTTGCAATTGATCTATTCACACACTTATGCATGTTGAACACACACACTCAAGCACGCCACATACACATGTGCACTTTCACACGCATACACACATTACCAAAGTAAAGCGGCTATTCCTGTCACCTGATGCTTGTTCTAATGTTACTGTGGTTTTGCCTCATTCTTGGAGGGATATGGAACACAATGTCAAAGTTTATAGCTTAAATCAGTTTTACAGTCATGGCAAATGATCATAACACAATACGTGATGGTTCATCCTGAATGACTTTTTCCCCACTCAGGACAGGGAAGCATGAACTTCCCTGAAAGGTTAAAGAGTCACACATGATTTGAGTTCAACAAAACAGTTTGCCTTGCCTGTCAGCAGTCCATTGTTGGGCATTTGTAAAGGCATAAAAGCTTAGGAAACACCTGTGTTTGTGTGCCCAGTGAGGAGAATATGAGGAGAAACATGAAACAGAACTTAAGCCTCAATAGCCGAGGGCATCCACAGGTCACTATACCTTCAGATGACTACATACACTGGCTTTGGAAAACCATAATGTGCCCCTATCATTCTAAATGGTAAATCTGTATATCCAAAATCTACTTTAAATCAAGTAAACTTTTACTTGATTGGCAGAAACGCCTAAAATAAACAGACACATCACTTTCTCTGATCACATCTCTGTCTTACTGACATAACACTTCTCATTTTGCACTTTTTAGACACAGACTAAACCGATTCCTTTCCTACACATTGTCAGCATGACACGCAATGTATAAAAGCCAACACTCGCAGTACTAAGTTTCAGGAGTAATCTACAGTACTCCTAAAAGCTATAGATAAAAGTACAAATGGGATAAAGGACAGAAAAGAGAGAACAATACGATTAAAAATCAATTCTGTTGCGTTTAAGTTGATTATAAGAATCAGATTCATATTAGCCAAAACTGGTCAGTCTGACCTGGCAATTAAATAAGACTATGCTGGTTCTGAGTTCAAGACGCAAATCAAAGACTATATCAAAGACTAGAAAACTTAAAACACCTTCTTAACGTGGTTATTTACAGGCACGGGTATTTACAAGCGTCGTTTTCATTTCTTAACAGCGTAATAAACTGACATAAGAGTCAGTCATGAAAAAGCAGCAGGCAAAAGCTGTAATACCTTTCTCGCTCCTTGCTCGGCAAACTCTTTGGCCAGGTAACGACCGATTCCTCTTCCACCTCCAGTGATGAGCACCACATCAGCGCCCAGATCTCTGCGCTTCTGGCGCGTCAAGAAGCGCACGATCGCCCTCAATACGCACCAGAAAATCTGAAGAGGAAAAAGCATCGCGCATCCCAGCACCTTCAGCTCCATCACGACTTTAAGATTGTCCGATCTGTTTGCGGAGTCTTTGAAACAAATGTTGAGGTGGGAAGGTATTTGCAACTATTCGGCTGTCAAGAAGACACGTTGGAGTGATCTGACAAACTTCATAAGCATCTGGAAGTGCGCCCTGCTCCTGTAGAGCAAAACGGTAAGAAGCAGTCCCGTAAAGTGCGCAGATCTAACAGAGGAGGTCCATCAGAGTGACCAAGTGCCCCGTGTCTCACCTACCTACGAATGAAGAACTGACACAAGTGAGATGTTTCACCCTGTCTCGCTCACCCTCTCTCTCCCTGTCCCTCTCAAGCACTCTCACCCCTATTAAAAGGCATGACGCATTGAGAATTGTATAAGAAATAGCGAGACTTATGGGTGCATTATCTCAAGAGGCGGGACGGGGTCCGGCATGTATCTTACGAAGAATGAGAAAACATTTATTCAACATGTTTGGTGCAATATAACGACATCAAGTGACTATTTCGACCATTGAGCATTACTGATGCCATCAATTTTCCTCCAAATACATCTGTGGCATTTATTTCTGCGTCTAGACTTGCTGTATAAAAGGGCAGTAGACTTCATAAAATTACACATCTTTTATAAAGTTAAACAAAGGCAAAGTAGTTAAACAACTTTAACCAAACTTGTATCTAAATTGTACTAAAACCCCGTGACTGCACATTAAACAGAATAAAAAACCTTTTCCTATTGGTAAGAACGGACTTTCATGCCTTACTGAGTTAATTTAGAGGCTGTTGCTCAACTAGCTGCGTACCCTTTCCCATATACTGCCATAATTCGCACACATTTCTAAAGAAACAAAACATACGTGATGCAAAACACAGGTGATTTCAAAACCTTGTCTTTAATTATTCCTTTTAAAATGTAGCAGCACACATTGTTCACGGAATAATTCATTTTCTCCGCAGAAAAAAATGTAATTGCGCTTTAAAGCATTACATAACACATCTGAGGAACATCTCGGTGCACATCAATCAAAAGGGTTTTTAGATTAAAAAAATGTGCTTGGTCTGAAGATCTACACTGTCATCTAGAGGTCATATGCAGTAGGTGACGCTGATGTTTAAAGGTGGGATGGACGATTTACCAGAAACTTTTTTGTTTTGCTGGTAGAAAGTCTCTACACATTCTTAGAAATCACTGTCACAAGTAGCACAAATATATTTAAACTTTTATATATTTTCTGTGAAAGGGGCAGGACCATAAAATGTTCATCCATTCGGTCTGAATGCAATGATGGGATGTCCTACTTGCCTGTCAAACTGTTTTTGCATACCTCTGCTTAATATTGGAAGATGCATGGCTTTAGAGAGCACTCTAAATGCAGGGCGGATCTTATGTTTTTAAAGCTAGCTTACTATCCTTTCCAAAAATCCCTGTCCATCCTTTACCTTTCTATATCAGGTTCTCCATATCAGGATGTCTGAGAGGCAGTTGAGGACTTTGCACTGCTTGGGAACATTAATGAAATGACATTACAAAACTGTTTAATATGATGAAAGCTGTAATATATGTCCAGGATTATCGGTATGTGGGCTGACCCATTCCATCACTCTAATCCGCACAGCTGTGCACAAGTAGCCTGTAGAAAATAAATTCAAAGCATAAACATGTCACTGCATTGTGACAAAACAGGTCCGGAATAAACAGAGTTTAACCTTTAGTCACATGATGGGGTGGATGGGTGGGTCGATTATATTGTTCTCATTCTGAACACAGGCATGTCTCTGCTGCAATCTCAGTCTTGGATTATAGTGTAGCCGCTGGACAGCAAATAGATGGCTAAAGAGCTGACAGAATCAGAAAGCATAATATTTGAGGTGCATCCCATAATGCTCATGTGAAATCCAGAGTCAACGACAGAAATGACATCATTAGTGAGGGTCCAAGCATGGCTCCATCAGATTTGCCAACTGAAAATCATTTAACAGTCATTGTGAGAGTTTATCAAGAATATTGTATGTAAAGAATATTGTATTTTTGTGCAAAACTGTCTTACAGTTTAGATTTATAGTCTCCTTCTTGATCCTTGGATTTTCTGTTTAAACAAACAGAAATTCTAAGATTAGATTAACTACCATTAAAAAAAGATAAAAAAAATAAACAACATTCAACATTCAGTTAAATATTAACAAGTGTTGCATTTTGAATTTCTGCTTCAATGAGTTTAATGTTGCATATTGATATTTGAAACCGACCTCAAACCGTATGAGTTTTAATCTACAGATCAAACATTATGATGTAATTTAGAAACAAAAATTATAGCGATTGAATCATGCTAGAGACCGTCTGAACAGTATAGGGCATTTCATAATTAGATACAAACAAAACACTGAGAAATGTGAATGCTGAGAAAGGTCTGAACATTTGAAGGCAGGGGTTGGATATCATATTCAGATATCTATGTGATATATGTGAGTGTTATTTACAAACCACTTTGGATTGCATGTGAAGCACCTAGTACTGACCAAACACTATGAGGCGGGTGTGTGTGTTGGTAGATCCCAAAGGGTTTTGGACTGTGCAGCGATACATTGAGCCGTTGAGCTCAGCTGGGACCCTCTCCAGAACTAGTGCTTTCCCAAATCTCTCTTCACTTCCATCCAGCAGGGGTCCACCCACACGTGTCCATGTAAACAGAGGCTCAGGAAATACTTCATTCTAGAACACAAACAGAAGACAGAAACTCATGCAACACTTACACTCCTCTTCATAACACTCCATGAGCACAGGCATGCTCAGCATGACTTACAGACAATTTTCAAATAACAAACAGAGGCAAAATATTCATGAAGAGTTATTTGGGGAGCATTTGTAAACATTTACTAAATGTCATTGGAATTATTCATTTTCACACATATTTTAGGCTTCAGAGAAACTGTTTATATATCTAATATTTTAATATTTTAATTTAAAACATCAAAAGAAGCAAAATTATTTTATCTTAGTAACGTTAATTAAAGATAAGCATTATTTACACATTTCTACACTGTACTGCCAGAAACATTCTAGAAACATTTCTTAATTTTTACCGCTTTGGGTCCCATTTGGAATCCATCCACTTTGATATGGACTGTGTCTCCTACTTTTGCTTTGCTTGGAGTCATGGAGAGTTTGGGCCCTTTCGGAGCAGCTTGGAGACACAGTGGCAAATTCAAAGTGTTTTTATTGTGTCATGGGTGGATGTTATGGTAATATAAATATATATATATATATATATATATATATATATATATATATATATATATATATGTATGTATATATGTATATATGTACATGTACCATAATGTTAGTATTTAACTGTGTATCTCTTGTGTATATATTGTAAGCTAACACTCACAGAGCGTAACCTCTGACTTCATTGGCATAGAAAGGGCAGGGTGCTTGACTTCACAGCTGAACAGAGCTTCGTTGTCCAGTTGTGGGTTCAGATGCCAGGTGAGCATAGCTTGAACCTCTGTAGTACCATCATGAAGTTCAGACTGCGTATGGTTGAAAAAGTACAGTGGGCTGGAGCTCAGCACCCAGCGGGGGAACTCTCTGCTGATCACAGTCTCTGGGATGACCTCAGTGGTGGGGCTGGGATCCTCTTCAACAGGGACTCCAGACGTGTAGCTGCGCTGGGACCTGTCTTTATCCACACGCACAGGCTCGCTGTAAGGGCCCATGAAAGAAAGGGACTTCTGCACTTTTGTATCATCCAGTTCTCGACTGATAAGTGGCTGGTTATTTTTGGCTGCTAGCAAGCCTCTGCTTTCTAGTTTCTCAGAGGTTGTGGAAGAATGGACTTCTATAAGCTCTCCATCCCTCTTGAAGTACACCTGAGATTGCAGGCAATACAATTGAACAGAGGTCAATTAAAACTAAAGTAATTAAAGGCAGGGTAGGCAATCTTTTCTATAAACATTCTTTGTTATCCTGGTTAAAAGTCTCTTCACATCCTTAAAGCAATTACTAAGATAAATTTATTTATCATAGACATTTATGTGTGTATTTATGTGCATGGATATTCTGTGGAAGGCACAGGACCATAAAGTATTTGTCCAATCATTGCATTCTGCCTGGATGCAAATACAGGATGTCCTACTTGCCAGTCAAACTATGTATTTGCATACCTCTGTGCACTACTGGAGGAGACGTTGCTTTGGAGATTGCTCTGAATTCAGGGCGGGATCTTACTCTTTCAAAGCTAGGCTGCTATTGCTAGCCTCTTCAAAATTGCCTACCCTACCTTTAAATTAATTATTAATTAAACATTTTATATTCATATAACCTCTGCTTGTAACCATATAACCTGTGCATGTCTGTCTTTATAAATAAACTGCATTCAAAGCTTTAATTGTATTTATCCACTAACCACAGGGGCGGGTTTTCCTCCAGTTACCATGCAAACAAGTGTGAAGTTTTGAGCTTCGTAGCGACTGAAGCGAGCTGGCTGATTGGCTGCTATAACAGATATAGATTTTGGTGGAGCTATGGAAAAAAAAAAAAAAAAAAGAAAGCTCATAAGTCTATCGTTTCACTACAGCATTTCAAAGGCATGAAGAGATTATATTACAGCATTCACAATGATTATTAGTATATTTCCCTCCAGGGCACATTTGTGTCTCAGACCACAAGCAAGTAGATCCTCACTTAATGAGATTTCACTTTATAAGCAAACAACTGCATTAGTTCAGCAAGATCTATATCACAGTAGCAAAACTGAGTGTCTTTACCAAGCAATCACTGTGAAATCTTGCTGATGTCACCCCTCGGTAGACATTAATTGAATTTTCATTTATATCTCACTCACACGTCATGGCACATTATGTCCTTTGAGAGTTACATATTAATTAACCAGTGCAAGCAGAGGGAATTTGTCTTAATCTCTGACGAATATTCCCAGACATTTATAGGCATGTGGGTACATGAAATGTCACAGATGCGTGCCTGAAATTTAGAACTCTTGTCCTGGTTTTGAAATATCACATCTTTATTATCCCATTTAACCAAAAAGCACTGCATCAGGATGACATTTTTTCTAGTGGTTAATCATGAAAACATATTTATTGTTATAATGGTTTTGTGTTGATGCAACAGTTAGAGCTACACTAAGCCTCAAGATTCCAAGCAGTAACTGTAGATGTTATACAGATATATAACAAGAACCTACACATAACATTAAGTGTAATGCTCCCAGATGCCAGGACCACCTTCTCTCTAGAGGCCCTGTCGTAGATCCCCACATGACATTCATATGGTCCATCATCTTCCATTTGAACCTCAGGGAGCCTGGGAACATTGAGGAACAATCTGTCTAAACACATAACAGCAGTCATATAACAGCGGGGTGCGTGCTGAGAGAAAAGGCAAGTAATATCTACTGCTATTACATGGCTCTCTGGAATACTCATTTCTGATTGGTCAATCCCACAATCCAAACATTTTACTTCCTAATGCGACAAGTTGCTGTGTATAAAGCGTGATAGGGTCAGCTGGTCGTTATCGCACAAAGTCCTTCTGGGTAATGTAAAGCTCCTCCGCCCTTCATCAGGGTCCTAATCACCATGTCAGGGTTTATTTTGCGATAACGACCGGCTGACTGTACATAATCCCTTACTAAGCCGAGCTCTTCTGGATATAACTATAACCTGACAGTTGACTGGTAAACAAGGTCTTCTTTTCTGCGCAGGTCCTCCATATGAGAAAAATTGGTGTTGTACATTGCGTCATAGGTGAAGATCTTCTGTTTAGAGGTTCCACCTTCCATCACCTGCAAAAACAACAACAGTACAACAACAATGCACTAAACAAAACTAACTTGAAAGAAAACAATTAATACAATATTTCCTGATTAAAGGCTTGATCTTCTGCTTTAAGCTGTCTAACTGGTACGTGGATTGGTTTTATTAATATCTGACATTCGTATAATTTGCCTGTGAAGACTGAGAGAAGTAGTGAAGCTGATAATTTATGATTTCTAAATCATTAAATGAACGCACACGTACCGATATGCTGCAAATGATGTGACGAAGTTTTATTGAAAGCGCCATGAAAATATTTTATCATTCTGATGGGTTTAATTGAATATTCCATCCATTAGCTCATCAAACCTGTCACACTCATGGCTCTGTGTGGCAAGATGAAAACAGCTTGTCCTAAAATCACTGAGGCGAACGCTCTTAATCCTGCATATATTTTCATATTTTTGACAGCTTCTGTCTTGTGTCAGTTTGCCAACAAAATAACACAAAAACTAGTACACCGAAAACAAGTGACATTTTCCAGAACGCTGTTTTAAAAGGCATATCAGGCAAAGATGAAGCTGTGTCCCCCACTTACCCGAAACCACACTATCTCCCGCAGGTTGCCGTCAGTCCTGAAATTACACTTCAAAGTCACTGTGTCCCCCATAACCACAGGAGGGAGAGGCTCAATGGTGACTGTTAAATAACCTGGAAAAAAAGAAGAAAGTCACTTTCAAAATGCTTTATTGCATTCTCAGATTGTACAGCTCCCTTTTAAAACCCCACACAAATTACCAGCAGTGAGCTGTGGAAAAATGACTGCGCTCTCCTTATTTTCAAAACCATTAAGTCATAAGTTGTTTTAAAGCACCACATATAAACCTCCTCCAGGAAAGGTTGTACTGCTTTGACAGTGAAATTATAGCATATAATGAAGACTTGTTCCAAGTTGTGAATGTTTCAGATCAAAAGCATGATTGCAAAAACCAATAATAATAGATGCGTTGAGAAGTCTGAAAAGAAGGTTTCTCAGTGCTCATTAACTTTTAATCTCCTCATGGCAAGAAAAAGCAGACTTTTATCACGCGTACCTGACGGGTACTGCCCATTATTTTAAGAAAACTGCTCTTGATATCAACATAGTGATATGTGTTCCAAAAACACTGTGTTTTAGACAGTGTTCCCTATGTCAAACTAATTTTCACACTCAAACAAACACTAAGACACAGTGCTCCACTACAACTCCCATCTGTTAGAATGTAATTGGAAAGATCTTGCATGCATATAGGATCCTTTATCGTATTATGGTATTACATAATGGCTGTCACAAGGACAAATTCTTGTGTAGTTTGATGGTTCAAGAGATCTACATTTCATCTCTTTCATGAGCCATGACTTCCATCTTTTAATGGTACCAACTGTTTCCCTGTTCTAAAAATGGGGCTTAGTTTACATTATTACTCACATTTTACCAACATCTGACAGGGAGCATTGTTAAATTAAATCCCTCAACTGAGAAAAGCTACAGTGTCCTGCTGAGTGTTGCAATTCCATTGAAACGGTCACCATGTACCAAGCAGCCATCAGTGTGGGAGGCAATCGGCCTATAATCTGTCACAAATATACTGACCTACAAAATCCTACTGCTCAACCATATTGGCTTTTTTAACTGTGACGTCAGCGAATGGATTATTTTTTTTCTTCTTTCCCTAATCCATGGTATTTTCTTTTCCCTATCGACAAAGTGATTCTGCAGGCTGATCCACATGCAGTGCAGGGTACTGGATGGTCATGTGACCATCCATGCTAGCTTCTTATGCCGTCATGTGCTAAAGTTACAGAAGAGAATTATACAGGAGTCTTAAATGGAGATCATGTTTAGTCCCAGGCTACATAAGCAGATTTCATATACTGCAATAATTTTGGAAATCCTGAAGATCTCTGTCAGATTCATCTGAGATGTTAATGCAAAGGTGATGTGCATGGATTAGTTACTGAGATGTTTTCAGTAATGTGTTTAATTATGCAAACATGCACTGGCCACAAAAGAACACCAAACTGTAATAATAATGTTGTGTGGGCTATCATGGTTTAACAATTATGAGACTGGAGTTGCCTAATGAATTTCTTGCGATCAAAGATATCATTTAACCTGCTGTTAGGTCATACACCACAGTGAGTACTGATGTGACCCTGGGGCAACACTTCCATGTCTGTCAATTCACCCCAGACCTTACAAAACCAAAGCCAGATCCCAGTCTCATGTTTATTTGTACTATATAGATGTATCATTGCATCTCCTAAAACCTGCATATGATGTTGTGTTGCAAACTTGTGTTGCAAAGTCACTGACAAAAACCCATTTTGTCAGTGACTCTGATATAATCTGACTAGTGACATTAAATGCTTCAGACTCTCAAGGGAAACTTGACATGACACGATACTGGCCAGCACTGAGTTCCTGCTACTGTAAGGGGTTTGATTACTGTAATTACTGATTCCCGGCAAAAGTTCTTTCTCTCTCTCTCTCTTGCATGCAGGAATGGAAAAACTCAACCAAAACACATACACACTCATAAACACAGAAATAAACATCACATACATACACATATCATACATTGGTTTGATCCTGTAGATGTTTACTCTGTGCTGCTTATTGTTCTGCAATAATTGATCTTTAATCATTTCATAGTGCATAAACCTCCCCACCCTCAAAAAATGGGTCAGGACAAAAGATTAAACTTTGTCCTCAAAATAACCATCCATCAAAATCATTACACAACTGTACCTGAGTTTAAGAGACAATCCAGCAATCAGCATTTACATTGTGTTCAAATACTGCAGACTGAAGAATAGAGATATGCGTGCAGAACAGAATAACTTGAAGAATTGCTTATGCATGCATAGGAATTTTAAAGAAAATGATCAGATGATTTGCAATACGAGTGAGTTGAGGACAAATAAAGTGCAGTTAACAAAGTGTCTTTCCTACCCTTCAACACACAAACATTAAGAATGCAAAATTTATTCTATCAAATGTAGAGCCATTCACTAAACAGATGTTAATCTCCATACAGCTGACTGACTCCTATGCTGGTCCTAAGCTTGCATATGCACCGATGTTCATAGACCCATGAGAAACATAAAAGAAAGTACAACTTACCTATAACGAAATCCAGCAGATCAGCACACAGTAGCAAAGATAAAGCGATGATACTCATCTCTCTGTTTGTATTACTTTTAAACAGGAATGTCAGTGTTCCATTTTAAAATCGCGTTCATGTCATCCGCCGTACAAAGCGGAGATATTGAGAAACTGGTCGAAATTCTCCCTGTAATTTCTCATTTTGTTCATCTAACTGCAGACTACGAGCATCCCTGTGCGTTTGGTCGGCGGAGATTACCAAAGCAACAGATTTGAATGAATTCATTCTCCCGTGAACGCGCTCCCTCCCTGAGCGCGCGTCCGATCATTAACTCCAATGCCGAACGCATTATATATAAAACCTCGAACAATAACTGATGAAATCACTGCAAGCGACAGAAACCTTATTACAAAAGTACGTGTGTATTAAGGTTTGTATGAAAATGTGTTTTTGTATGTGTGCAAAATCTACTAAAGCGATTTATTAATGTGCAACAATTACAAATGCACGGTAAACTGCTCTTACGTTGAATTGCACTCGACGAATGTGCAATGTACACAGACTTCGGTGTAGCCTATTTTAACCACAGAAAATCAGAACAAACATGGCTTTTTGATTGAAATTCCTTCACACAAACTGAGTTTATCTCTCTCAGCTCAGTATGAGGAAACCATGCAGGTTTTTGCTTTCTTGCACGGCTGAGAAGGAGAAAAAATAGATAGTAGCCATCAACCCCTTTAAAATCCACACGCGTGTTCCAGTTAATCTGTTATTGCCTCATCCTTCACAATCTGTGAGGTATATGAAAACTGAGCAGCTATTTAAGCTTTACAAAAGGAGAAGCATTATCTTGATCAAGCCCTTCAGTTAACCATAATGAATGCTCTGATTTCCCAACAGACTCAAAGCAATCATACATCTCTAATTAGAAACCTTTGATGTAAGCATGCTTTACAGCTGCTATATGACTAAATAAGATCCTTTCCTTGTAATATCCTTGTAATACCACACCACAAAAAATACTTTCAAGAGAAAAAAATGCCCTAAAGGGAAACCATACTGCAGTGCTGAAAAGAACAGGTGTTTCTCTTCTGCAAACATAACAGCACTGTTATTCAATAATGGACTAGCCTGACGTTTTTTTATTTGAGCATGAATTTGTACATCCTGTCATTTATTTGATAGTTTTCTAGAGCGGCAAGAACAGCAAGTTAATGGATTCAATGAGCACACATCCTGCTTACAAAAAACCCAACTGAAACACAGGGCGATGAGCGATGGTTAGACAGCTCTTTAAAATCCCGACAGGTCAGTTTTATTCTGTCTGCCAGAGATGTGATTCGGCAACCTCTTCACGTAGTTCTGGTGTCACAGCTCGCATATATTAAACACTGCCTGAGCTGCACAATACCACGTTTGCTGATATGTTTACCATGATTGCCGGCACTGGCTGCCCAGAGATAAAAGGCTGAAAATATGCTTCAACTCAATATTACCAAACAGCATTAATTTACTGCAGGTCTTTTGCACACAATGTAATTTCGAATCAATCCAATGTTGTCTCATTAAAGTGAAATTAAATGCATTTAAATGAAAAGAAATAGTAACCGAGAAAAAAATGAATGCAGAAATTTAAATCATAGTAATGATTTATTTTTTCTTCAAGTGACACTGTAGACAAAGAGAGCGATGATAAACAAGTACCAATGCCAAAGGCTTTTTTGCATTATGAATCGTCTGTTCACATTTCACACCAGAATAACATTAAAACATTTAAATAGAATGACTCCAAATATTTTGCAATGTTACTTTTCAGTAAAGCTACTGTGCACACCTGTGCTGGTGTTGCATAAAAATATTTTTTTATTTAAACAAGAAAGAACTGGGTCACAGCCAATACTTGGATACATACTAAAGATTACTTTTTGTATTACACCTGAAAAAAGCAACAACAAACACGTACCCTGATTCCTCGCATGCAGATGGGATAGAATCAAATTTGATCACTTGGCGGCATTAGTCTCTTGGCGATATTTTGAGGAGTGAGATTATTTTTTATATTTAGTTGTGATGTATTATATACTAAGCACATGAAAAAACAATATTGAATGGCGCAGTTGTTATAAACTTAAAACCTTCTGGAGGAAACCTGGAATGAGTAATTCCTCATAAGCCACACAAACACAGAGCTTACAGTCTATTTGTCCTTCAGTCCCTCACCACTGCAAGAACACCTGATGCCTTGCAAACGGAGGAATGCGTATTACAGACTCAAACTGTAATGGGTAACTGCCAGACCATCAGCGTGTTCTCATTAGAGTCAGGGGAGGTGGATGCGTTACCGAGACGACGAAACCCTTTTCCACCTGATATGACAGCGGCTGACGTTACCTTCTCTCTCCGTGCCGCTTCCTTAGATGAAGGCCCTGGGCCCCTGACCCAAACCTCTGGGTCATCACTGAGCTCATAGATGGAGCCATCCTCCAGGGTGTGCTCCAAAGAGTCTAGTGTGGAGTCAGATGCTTCCTCGGGTCGTGCCGTCAGGAGTTTACCCGGAAGCTGGGAGGTGGATCGTAGATGGTACTGCAGAAAAACTCCTTTGGGTTTGGCTTCTCCTTGAGGAGGGGTATCTATCTGCTGGAGGGACTCCCGAGACGAGCCCGTCGTCTCCTTGTCCTCCCCTCCACTGCTGGAATCCACACCCTCCACAGCAGAATCACGCTTTAGGAAATCTTGGGATAAGACGCTGGAAGTGGCGACCAGGAATTCAACAGGGCCATTGTGGGCATTGAGTGAGGTCATTCCTTTGCCTGTTGGGAAAGAGGTTGGGTTTGTGTTTGGTAACAAAATAAGCCTTGGACACAATGGTTAGTTGATTTTATGTGTGGCACACCTGTTATTTTGGGAATGCCCTCCAGTCTGGGCACTGGCAGGGTGACAATAACACCCTGAACTGTGCCCACCCATAACAGACCCTGGCAGATGAGCAGGCTGGTTACACACACTGTTTTTTGACCTGTGGGAGAAGAAAATATCACAAAGTGTCACTGCGTGGCTACACATACTTTCTAACCTTTCTAGCAATTCCTTACAGAAGTAAGCATGTCTGTGAATCTACACAGTGCTTTGACACTTTCAAGGTCTGTGTGTCATGCTAAGGAAATTATTTTCTGCATTATAATCATATCTGGGACTTGCCAGGGCTCAGATACGCAGAGGAAATGTTGATCTCCTGGAGGTGCTCCAATGTTTCAGTGTGAAACAGACGTAGGGATGATCCCTCTGAAAACGCCATCCACACTCCTCCTCCAGCACGCACCATGTGGGTCACACTTACCATAGCGTCTGGATGAGCTTCAAAACTCTAGAAAAATAAACATCAAACATATGTAACAAGGAAGGATGTGATACTTCATACGAACATTTGTGTTTACCCACAGCCACAGTTGTAGAGGTACTTGATTATATATAGAGGATATTCCCAGATAACCATTTTTTGGGGAGTAGATACTTTTTATCACTGAAACAGGGAATTTCAATTTAAATATGCTTTAACTGTTCATTAAAATATTGATATAATATTACACAGAGGTATTTTAAGTACATTTTAAATAAACACTCTTGTGCATATTTATGCATTTAGTTTGCAACAAGACTGTTGCAAACTAAATGCATAAATATTGTAGAAACACAGCCCTAGGGACATACAGTACAGACACAATAGGGACTGTGGATATGTACATGTGTGTGCGTGTGTGTGTGCAGCCTTCCAAACACTGTAAATACTGATATAATCTGGAATATTTTCTACTTAGGAAGAGATCATACACACATACATGGAGCATGTTTTTATATTAGTTCATAACAAGTGTTGTTTCTTAATCATTTTAAAAAGCGACCTTCAAATTAGCCTACATTACACTACAATGGTGTGCACTAAAGGGGAAATGTGTGCGATCCTCTCCAGGTACACAGTTTTTAAAAGAAAATATTTTGTGAATAATTATACCCTTGTTTTGAAGTACAGGAAATTATGATTTCCTGTTCCTGTACAGGCTAGTTCTATTACATATACACTGTATATTGCATGTCAAGTGAGCATTATTATACAAGTCTTTCCAGCCAACAGAAACATTCTCTATCAAATAGACTTAAATATTCAGGTGCAATGAGCTATTGACTTGTAAATAGGCTAACATGTCCATATGTGCATCCACAGAGCTTCTTATCTTCCAGTTGAACTGAACTTCCAACTTCCAGAGCTCAATTTAATCCTGATATTAAGCATTGGGGAAGCAGGGGGGAGGGTGTGTTCCTTGCGGCAAAATAGAGAGGTTGGCTCAGCTGTCAGAAGTGATCAAAGGCTAGAGCCCCAACATGCTGTTGGGCTTCTACAGGGAGGATACCTTTTATGTGCAGCTTAAGATGCACTCGCATAATGCATCTAGCAAGTCGTCTTTACAATGAAATAAAACATAAAACTGTGAAATAAAACAACCAAGCTTTCATATATCAACCACTGTTACGATGAGAAGCTCACGGTTTGATTGGTGATAAAAAGGTGTGCGCTGTGTTTCGTTGTCTTCAAAGATAGGGAATCACATTCAAGATGTTTCAATACTTTTCTCAAAGGAGAAGTGTCTAATGTCTATAGTATGATAATGTCTACCTGAGTACTGAGAGAGGAGCCATCAATCACAGAGACCTGGTTGGCGCAGCTGGCCCACACACACTCGTCTATTGGGAGGAGCTTGAGGACAGGGGCGTATCCAATAACCACGTGTCTGCAGGAGTCTGGATCCCACAACCCCTCTGGAAGCACAAATGATGCTGTTTTCAGATGAGCTAATCAAAATGGCTAATAGTTGTTAATAATTGTTAAAAGTAGCTTTCTCTTTCTCAGTGCACAAATAAACAGAATTTCAGATGGTAATTTGTAATTAAAACTGACTTTGAGAAAATTTGTTTACCTCCATTTTTTCTGTTGTACACTGCAACTTTTCCATTACTCAGCCCAGCAAAGAGAAAATTGGCAGAGTGTTTCAGGCACAGAATCGGACAGCCCTCTGGGTTACAGAATGTTTGAAGACACTGGGCAGCAGTGTCCACACTACCGTAAACTAGGATGCTAAAGAAACACACACACATAAACTTTTTCATGCTAGAGGGAAAGAAGCAAATTCTGGAATAACAATATCTGTATGAACAGAGTAACATATCAACAATGTAATGATTATAATTAGTGTAGACGAGAGCTATTTAACTCCAGCCCTGGAGGGCCAGAATTTAGATCCATCCCTAATCAACCCTAACACACCTGCCTGCCAGACCTTGAATCAGCTTGATCAGGTGTGTTTGATTAGGGTTGCAGCTAAACTCTGCAGGACTTTGGCCCTCCAGGACTGGAGTTAAATAGCCCTGCTTTAGACCAATACAGGTACACATTCACATGCACTCACTTGCCATCCTGTAACCCTACACAGATGGTGTTGCCAATCTTGGAAGGAACTTCAGTGGCCTGCACCTCCTGTTCCTCATCAGTGCAGGGCTCTGTGATATACTCCAAACAAAGCACTGAGGAACCAAGAGAGAAACTCTTAACAGAACGTGGAGTTGGCCTGTTAAGGGAGAAAATTTCCACCTGCCCATGAGAGTCATCACCCCCGCTAGCCACCTGTGCAGCCAAAAAGACAATAAAAAGAAAGGAACATAAGAAAGAGGACATCCAGTGCCTGAACTTACTGACATGGCCCTCTGAGAAGCTGCAGGCAAGAAAGATGGAAGAAAAAACAGCCACAAAATAAATAATTTAGAGGACGTCTTTTGATGTAGAATACTTGATGTTTGTTTCTAGAGCTGTTCAAATGCCTTTCGAGAAACTTTTAATCCTGCTTTTTTCTTTCTTTTAAATGTCGATCAAACAATTCTAACAGTGTGCCTTATTTTGTTTTTTTTGTTTGTTTTTTTTGAGTTCCTGCTACCATTACAAACCTAAAAAAAAATAACAGAAAAAATATCACAGAAAATTACATTTTAATGTAGGTGCTGTGATCTGTCAAGATTACAGAACTGCATAGTCTAACACCTTTGCGAGGCACTCTATATTGATTATGTTTATCTTATGTTATTGCGTAGTGTTGAATATGTGGGCTGGTAAGTTAGTAACCAAAAGATTGGAGGTTCAAATCCCACAAAGAGTGATCCATAAGCTATCACCTATATGCTTGTCCTAGGCACAGTGCTGAATGCAAGATATCTGCTGAATGTCTGCTTACATAAATGTCATGCAGTTTAAGGTCTATGAAATTTGCCAATATTGTGTCAAAAGCAGACTATTCCGATGTTTCTACTGCAGGTGATTTGAGGGTTTCAGAGAAGATGAAGTGAGGCAGGTGACTCACAACTGCCGAGTCAAAGATGTTCAGAGATATGATGTTCCTCCACCTGAGGAGAGACAGATTTAAAAGAAGAGAAGTTTTCTTGGTGTGAAGGTGTACCTACCCAGAGGTAGCCCTGAGGCAAGGATGTGCTGGCAGCAGAGAAACCAAGAAGAGCACACTGGACTGGGTTATACAGGCCGGCTTGCAACTGCAGAAACAAGACAGAGATCTAGATTAAGCTCTTCAATCAACATCATCAGAATCTTTTCATGTAATATCAAGTAATTACTGCATTACATAACAGTGCACTTAACAGTGTTATGCAAATAAAATGCTGATCACTTTAATCATTCTCATGTCTCTGCTACATGTAAAGACTTTATTTATATCCTGTTTACTGTTATGGAACATTTAGCTCCAAAACTTGATCAATAACCTACTGCAACAGAGGAATCGAGATTCGATCAAGAGCTGAGAGATTACCTGAACTAGAGAACAGAATCATACTTTTATTTACTTATTTTGGATTGTATAGATAATGCACATCTTATTATATAATAAAATCAACAGTTGTTTGTTTTTTTTCAATACAGGAAATGGACTGATTTGACATTTTATTCCATTTTATTCTAGGTGAGGAAAAGCATCCAACACTTTAACTCTCTTTATTTTACAAATTTATTCAATGTTGTTGTTGTCTGTGTTTTGGCAGCTGTGGCGATGCTGATAGATTCCAAGTTACTGCATATCTAACAAGGCAAAGGTGATCACAGCCAGCAGTTGGCTTGGAAACAGAGATAAAGGAATTTGAATTGATTGAGGGGTGTTTTGGCTCAAATTAGACAAACATAAGGTTATTAAACACTCATTGCCATGCACATATAATTTATGCACAAACCTGCCAGGCTATTATTCCAGGTTTAATCAGCAGCAGTCCATATGTCTGGAGACAAACCACCCATGCCTACAGTGTGTTAATCTTAATTAAGAACACACTGCTTGCCACAGCAAGAAACAGCAATCAGTTTGATTAGAATAGCTTCTTGCAATTACAGCTCTTGAGGAACACAGGATTTCAATTTGTAACGTTTAAAGGGTTTTCTCCAACATAATGTACTTTGTATGATTTTAAAGTGTTTTGTCTAACACAATTGTATTTAGTAATGCATGTATCTTGAAATGACACTAAATGATCCAGAGTCAATTCCATGCTGGAATTATTCACTGTAATAGCAGTTCATTTCGTAATAATGATTCCTTTGATCAACTGATAAAATTCAATACTATATCTGTTCCCAGACCAGGTCAGATTTCCACACCCTACCTTTAGTCCTGTTAATTTACACATTAATAAAGTTCTAAAGTCTTCATTCCATATATGTGATTTTGACTTTCAGCTTAGAGACACATACTACCCATCTGTCAAAACCCTCTTCCTCGACCTTTGTCCGCCTGTGTTACCTTACCTCTCTACATTCAGAACTCTGTTGCCCAGGTTATAACACACATAATAAAGTCAACACATATTATTCCCATATTCCCCTGACTCCACCAGCAACTGTTTGCATACTGCATACTATAAACATTGTAATATAAATGTATTGAAAGCATTTAAATTATCAGATTCTTTATGTTATTTCGATTATTCTGCTTTTTAATAGCATAAATAAACCCCCATTAACTACAAATCCTTTTGCACACTCTCATGTCCTTTGGCTGACCTTCAAACTTTCCAGAAGACGGGATTCACAGCTACAAATTACTGCCTAATTTTTTCCAGATTTAGCTCAAACAGGCTTTAAAATGACATCTTTGTCCCTTTTATGTATGTTTACAGCCCTCAATAAATGTTTGTATCTTAACCCAAATGTACAGCTAAATTATTAGACAATATGCAAATGAATGACCAGAATGTATTGAGACGCCATTAAATTTATTTGACAGATTAGCTTTTAGCACAGTTTCACAGTAAAAGGATGACCTGTTTAGATGAAACAGTGCGTATTGTGTTTGAGGAGGCACTTGCGTGGGAATTGCAGGCTGCTTCAGTCCTTCCCCTGCTGTGCGCCTGGTGCGCAACACTCTGATGTGCAAAACTTACTGCAACTTTCTTTTCCCGGTGATGCACAGTGGGAACGGAGCCCCTTTTCATCTTAAGCAATCTACTGGGGCCAAGGATTTTATTCACAATTTTCCATCCATGCATAAAACTGGCAGAATATTTAATATGTACATGAATCAGCCCACTGGAATTATTTATACAAGGTTCTGTGTCAAGCTTGTCCTTTCCCTTCCGAATGTGCTACAAATTTCATGCCACTCCATCATGTAACTGCAGCTTTTTTGAAAGATTGACTCCTTAAAATGGATTTTCAATAAAAATAAAAAAATTAAAAAAAATTTCAATTTTGATGAGTTTGTTAAAACATCTCTTAACCAGGAGAAGTTTCCTAATGACCTGACAGCGGAATGCAGATTTACACACACACACACACACATATATATATATATTGTTTTCCTCATTTCAGTTGTCAACCTCTCATCTTATTCTTATTCCTTAAGCTCTGGGAATATGGGGGTGGATGGGGTTATGTGAAAAGACAGTTTAGAGTTTAGAAACAGACACATTTGTCTCATGGGTGTTTCTCCTGAACAAAGACTACACGTCACATCAGATAAGCATCTGCTTGTCTATCTCTGCATCTTCTCCACCAGACATTGATTCTGCCATGCTTTAATCTGCAATAATGAAGATATTTTCTGCCATGCTTCTTACAATCAAAAATTCTCCTCAAAAGGTTATCCCACTATAAAGACAGAGATAGGTTAATATTTAAACATTTCTTGTAATCTTCTACATGGCAAAATATATTTGTTTATGTATATTAATACAGGGATAGACACTACTGGCTTCCCATGCATACTGTATCTAGAAACCTCCCTTGCGAAATCATCAAACCATTTACTCTGTTCTACTTTGGACTTTCCTTTGCAAATAGGGATCTTCTACATTATTCATGACTTATTTATTCTATTTGCTTGCAGTGCTTTATTCTATTTTGCCTGCAATGCTTTTGGAAAACTGTATGGTATGATCCACCAATATAGCTACTGTGTGGCATCATTGTTATGGGAAGGGAGTGTATAGTGATCACCATGGGAATTCTATAATCAGAGGAAGGATCTGAACCAATCACAGAGTGTGTGCTGTGTGGAGGATATAGCTACACATATATTTAAACTAATCCCACATTTTAAGCAAGGATTGTCATTGTGGCACTGTCATCTACAACAAACAGGATGATGGCAAAAACGCATGTTCTGCAGATTTAAAGTGTTTGTTCCAAAGGGGTCAAAATCTGGCTGGTTAGCATGGGTTAGTTAGCTGTGCCGGTATATGCTGTAACTATATGATCTGGTTTCAAAAAGCATTGTCATGGCATCATTGGTTACAGAATGATAAGTCACATTGAACTTATGTCTCTGGTTGTCTCAAAATCCCTGGCTGCAGAACCAAGTGAACCATGAGAAAATATGTCAGAAAGTTTACATCTGGACAGTTCTACAGCTAGCCGAGAAATTGCCATTGAGATCAATAGGAATGCTAGCGGATGTCTTTAGCCATGTAAAACCGAAGTTTGTCCAAGGCCAAAGAGGCAAGATATATGACTGAATAGAAACATAAGAAATATAGGTATACAGTTGTAAGAAAACGCACCTTAACCCGTGTCAGAAAGTACTACAGAAAATACTAGAGACTATATATAGTGTTCAGTCTAAACCCTGTTCCTGAACTGAACAACGTGTCCTAAGGCTGCAGCCGTATAACTTCAAAGTAGTACACATCCCAGGCAAACAAAACATCCACTGTCAAGATTGTTAGGAGAGACATCAAAACACCAGAGACTCTGACATTTTTGCTATTGTTCACTGATGCTGTTGTTCTCTATAGAACACACATAATTGTGTGTCTGCCATCCAATTTCTGGTTTGCGCTGGTTTAGTGGATTTGAGAAGACAAAGAGTATTATTCTTTAGTTCTCAGGTAGATGTAGCAATGAGACGATATTGGATATATTGTGTAATATTGTGTTTGTGCCATTGCAATTGTTTACTGTTATTTTTGGCTATCAATTGTGCCCCAGCAGTGTCGAAAAAAACATTGTAACCATTAAAAATGAATAGAGTTTCTGAACATTATGCAAGTTTTTATGTATAAGGCATACACAATTAGTGAATCAATAAAACACATTAACAGTGCAACACACACACTGCAGTCACTGTAGTTGTTTTTTAAATTCAGCAGTGACATACGATAAGATCATAAGTAGTCCCCAGTCTATATTTATCATACAGAGTTGTAACAGGACTGTGTTATCAATGCAATTAACTGTAACATATCAAAGCTACTGAAATAGGGCTGAAGCCAGTGGTAGTCCAAAACTCACGGGTAGTTCTGGACTTCCAAAGAGAATCGAGACTATAGACAGAAGGTCTGGACTGAAAAAGTGAACTACTGTGGATCAAAAGTACCAACCAGATGTTGTGGAGTAAAACACAGACCAGGAGGTGCATGACTGCAATGCAGTCAAAAGAAAAGATCAAAGCTATATGTAAATGTAGGGGGTTTGGCAGCCATGTGTTTGATTCAATTTAAACACATAGATATCTAACTCATAATGATATGCAGTATAGATACAACACACAAAGGTTTGAGAAGCTGGCCAAGGTAAAATAAGCAGTGAACTTATAGCCTATAAATATCTGTTGTTTTTGTGAGAAATGGTTGGTCCCCCATCTCGATCTCATTTAAGTGTAAACCAATGCAAATTGTTCCGGTGAGTGGTTGCTTGAACGAAACATGAGCTCCATGCTCAGGCTCACCTTCAGATCTTGGGCTTTTGGTGTAAAAACAGGCACCCGGCAGGCCAGTAATGGGCACCAGAATGGAGGTTTAGTCTTTTCATCATCTTCTACACACACCCAGCCAGGCATGTTCTCCTCTCCTACACCAAATGTAATGAGTTTAGCCAGGAACAGCACTGTCATTGAAACTCAATAGCTAAAACTAGCACATCCGTACACATGAGAGTGAACCTATGAATAATATGTGTAAGATCTGTGTCAACAACTACATTACTCATTTCTGAGAGGCCACACTTACTGAGGGCAATTTTGGCCAGATGCAAGCGATTGACCCAGGAGATTTTGCTAACTGGGCTGGGTGTACTGAAAACCACTGTGAAGCTGACCGGACGTCCAGACCTGTCGAGTTATATGCACACACTTAAATGTCAAAAATCTGAGAGGGACTGAATACATTCAAAATTAGTGAAGTGAAGTAACAAGTGAAGTCTCTTTTAGTGCAATGAACAACTGTGAAAAATTACTAAGATACATTTTTTTCATCTGATGCAAGCTCAATAAGACCAAAAATGTATATTAAGAAATTAAGTATAAAATTAAAATATTTTTAAAATAAGTCCATTTTAACGTATTGACAAGACGACATTTCAGTCATCATTCTGTTGCTTAAAATCTGTTCAACTTACATTCAAAGTTTTGACTTATCAGTCAATCTGCTATAGTTTGTATTGCCCATCCCCACTGTTATCAGCATGCAGTTAGCACTTACTTGTCAGGCTTGCCAGGAACCATCAGTCGCAGACGGCACTTGTTGGCACACTGGATCTCATCTTCTTTGATGCGAATGAGCCTCTGAAGAGCCATGCACCAGTCCTGCCCCACCGTAGTGTTGAGATTCTGTTCACGCACACACACACAGACACATTCACAAGAGACAGTTGTCAGTTTTACTGAGTGCCGGTTACTGACCTTAGCACCCTGCTTTTTAACAATGGACACATAATTAGAGCAGGAAGAGGTTACATGGTGAAAGAGCAACACAATGTGAAGGAAGTCATTTGTTGAAGTGTCAGATATTGATCAGGCTTAAGTAATGCTGTGTAGGGATGGGCAGTATGACCTAAATGAAATATCTGTATAAGCAATTTCATATAATGTTTTCATATAATGTTGAATTTTGCATACCCTCCTCAAACAACCTTGTTGCACCCAGTTGACTACGTTCACACTGGGCACCAAACTTGCTCTCACTATAATCAATAAAGCTACGTATTCTGGCAGCATCCATCTGCAGATTTTTCAGAGCAGGATACAGTTTTCTAATTTTATTTTATAAATTGTGCCACAGAAAAAGCACAGCATGCATTAGCACATTTCTACTGTCGCATGGTACATGCCGCCCAGCCCTAATGCCGCGGATCATTATGGATTTTACCTGGTAGGATCCCTGCAGGGTGCCGACTAACAACGTGACTTCCTCCACCACTTCCAGATCGTGCTGTAACTCCTGCAGCTCCTGATACAACCGGGGTGGTCCCAGAAACAGCTTTCCTGAACCAACAGCATTTCCATTATAATTACTACTTACATTTACATTAAAACCATTTCAGTCGGAAATGGTGTGCATGCAGCAGACACCTGCGGCAGAACGGCTAACGCTGTAATTCCCATGCAGTGTTTGCATCAGGTTGAAAGCTCAAACTCAACGGGAAAGAGGTAAAAAGAAGTTGCTGATGCAAAAAAGGAAAGGCAAAAAGTCATCCAAGGATATTCGGAACATCTTATTCTGGAATTAGACTCACTTGTGCCCTCTGACAGTGAGTATATATTTCCCCTGCTGAAGAATATGAGTTGGGATTTGCATTGAGCCCCACAGAAGCAAGAGGTCTTCTAAAGAAGATGAATGTAGAAGGGTGGCTGTGCACATATTAGTTCTGGGAGCAGTGGTTTGTTAAAGTTAAATCTGGCTTAACTGTGAGAAAATGAAATTTATGTTGTTTACCAATGTCAGAGGTTGGTTGAAATCTATACATGGGATTTACAAGGAGATTAATTTTAAAGCTGTATGAAGAGGGTGGGAAATACATGTGGTTTTTGTGCAGAATGCACAAAATGCAGAATGTTCCCAGCCATGTTTGTAAAACTGAAGTATATACCTTACCTTTACCATATATTTCAGTTTGAGAAAATGCACAGCATCTTTGTGTTTTTCATATTTGTGTCATTTTTTAATATAAAGCTGCAATCCGTAATTTATTTTGGTTAAAAAAGCAACACAGTTATTGAAATAACAATATAACAATAAAAACAACTATATATATATATATATATATATATATATATATATATATAAAATAAAAAATATTAAAAACAGTTATTGAGCAAGTACATTACAGATCAGTGTTCATAACGGTCTTCTTACCTTACATAGATTCACAGTGGTAAGTTTATAATAATGATTTATAATTTGAGCTATCAGGTCTGATTTCCCAGGAAATGTCAGTTGGGCTTTGTTTGACTTTAACATATGTACAGAAAAGTACGTAAAGTCCATGCTTTTTTTCAAACAGAGATGGCGATAGAGAGGCAGAAGTTGGGATTGCAACTTTAAATGCCAACCTTGATTGTTGATGGAACTCAGGCGTTTGTTTCCACTTCCACTCTGCTGGTAGACACTTTCTTTGCGCTGAGGGGTCTCCTGGCCCACCTCCACCACCTGGACCTGCAGCAGGGGGGCACTCCACTTAACGGCATATTTTGGACCAACAGGAACCAGGCTGCTGATATCTGGAGGGCCCCTGATTAAATGCGAAAGAATTGCTTTACGAATGCACTACAAAGTCAAACTCGCAGTCACAATTAACACACCATTAAAGAACCTCTGAGTGATAGTGACAGGGTCCACGAATCAGACAGGCAATTAAGCCTTTGTGATCAGACGCATTCCCAGGGAGCCTAACACCCCTACTGTGATTCTTGGAAATTGCTATTTATGTATTCCTCTGTTGTGCACGATCTGCATTGAGAAGAGTTTGATGAGATTGAGGAGTGCAATAGAGCTTTGAAGCTTTTGTAAAATCACCCTGATTCGGTCTTTGAAAACAGCATGACACAATTAAAAACACTACCAGATTCGAGGACATTACCTTGGCAAGTCAAAGATGTTATCAATGCTGGTTTCAGTGAATCTAGAGTACATTTTAACCGTAAGAGGGTTATGAGGGAGAAAACAAAAAATATGGCAACTTCCATAAAATGAGAAGGAATTTAGGCTTTTTGGAGCAATTATCCAAATTATAATGCGCTGTATTTTTTCTGTGTATATTTTCTTTCTTTTTTCCATATGTAAAGATACTTTGCAACATTGTGAAAAGCGCTATGTAAATTAATCTGAATTGAACTAAAATTGACCTCATCAATTGACCAGATCTCATTAAAGACAGAAGAGAGTTCTGATATCCATCTTGCTGGATGTGCAGAGATACTTACTTTACATTGATGTTTGCACAGATGAGCATATCGTTCAGAAGAAAGACCTTGCGTTCCTTGGACTTGAGGACTTGACCCTTCTCACCATAGACAGTCTCGATCAATGTCTCACACAGAATCAACTGCTTCTGATCTGAATTCAGCTGCTGTTAAAAAAATAAAATAAAAAATGAATAGGTTCCCATCATGACATAATACTTGCATCACCTGTCTGCACATGAGTCTGTACTCTTAATCTGAGATAGACTTTGTGGTAAGTGCCTTTAATCATTTACCTATAAATAAATTCAGGCTTTCAGATTTAAAGTCCTTGAAGGTATCAGTTGCATAGCTGAACAAATCTACAGGGGTTAGAGTGTAACCTTTGGGAATTCAACAACGGTTAGTGGTGTCTTATTAGCATTTGAATGCATATTCAGTGCTTAATGCTGCTGTTGGGGGAAATGGGAGCACTCTAGTGGATGCAGAGGGTATAATAAAAAATACATTTGACAAAGAACCTGGAAGCTATATGCAACCCAGATCACCAGGCTGCTTAATTTAAATACTGTATCTGCAGATCAGCATTTGAATTAAGAGTAAACACCATCAACGCCATTCAACAGTGAATCATGCAGTACGGATGTATCAGTAATAAAGGTGAAGCTTTGGCTTATTACTATAAAAACAGGGACACTGCCAATTCTCAGACTTTCAGCTCATGGCCAATGAATGTTTCTCATGATTAAATCTCTCAATGAGTATAATTTTTTCTCTGTTGATAAATTTACTATAAAATAAAATAGGATGTTTTGGGCTGTTTTCCTGTAAATACACTTAATTTTAAATGTTTATGTCTTCTAAAAACATATTGTCAACCTTTAGAAGTACATTGTGTTTGTGCGTATATTGCATATATTTGTCTTCAAAGTTTATAGCTGACCAACTAAAAGCCATAAAACTCTAATTTTGTTGGCATGGGGTTTTAGATGTCACTAAAATGACTTTCATTGACAATATGCCATCCTGGCAAGGAAATCTCTTTGTCAAAGCTATTTCTAGAAAAAGGAAATGAAAAAGAAATCCAATGACACAGACAGCTCATGTCCTTTCACATTGCCAGCCAAATAAGCCTGCAAAGCTGAAATATTCTGTTATTGACTTATAATGCTTTGAAGTGTGTTTGTGCTGATTGCTGTTTTCTGACCTTGCTGAGGCTGCGGTCACTGACACTACGAGCAAGCTGTTGGATCTCGGCGAGCTGCTCTGCCAGCCGTTTCTGCTCGTTCAGCTTCTCTGCAAGGGTCTCCAGCTCAGTAAGGGCCAGCTGCAGAGGCAGCCTGTCCTGATGACCCACAGGTGTGTTCTTCAGCATGTCCTAAGGAACAAACACATTTCTGCATTTGTGAAATGCTTACAGTAGTTCTGATCCTTGACGATTCCGGTCCATAGTTTATTCACAGCTTTGAGCTCTTCATTGTGCTTTTGTAAATGTGACTGTGCAACACCTATAGCTGTTCCTGTTTTTTTGTTGTATAGCAACAATTTTGTTACTGTTTATATGTTATAAATACATATCTTATAACAGAACAATGGCATTTAAAGATTTATAATATATTAATACAAATTTCTGTTCTTAATATTTTAATTAAATGGTAACTGTTGTATAAAAGCAATAAAGGGCATTTAAGCTTGTGTTATATGATGAATATAGTCACTAAACAGTCACTGAATATTTCAGCTAAGCACCCAACAGACTATATGCAAATGAAGCTACTAAATATAAGAATAATCTAACAAAAGGAAATCTTGACAGAACTGTAGGAATAAGTAATCAGCATACAAAGAGAGCTGTCACTACAGCGTGCATTTATATATCCAAACATGTTGCCTGTGCAGTCATGGCATTTTTATTTTACTAGCAAACTTACTTTCACTTCCCCAAGCAGAAAAGTCTTAGGAAATTCCACCAAAATAGAACAGTTCCTTATAGAGTTAAACTCAGATTTAGTTTCTTACGGTCATTTGTTGTGTGTATTTTAAGCTTTAGAGCACTAACCTGAAGCAGCAGTATGAACTGAGGAAAGCGCTGGATTGGTTTGACCATCAAACCATATAGAGTGATTCTGTCTGCACTGGCGGCCTGTTTCTTCTACAACCCAGAGTAACAGAATTACAATGACTGTGGAATGACAAAATCCCATATCCCCATCCAGCATGCCATACTTTTCCATTCCATCTGTTCAACTTTTCCCTTTCTTTTACATTTCCTTGACCTTGAAGTGTTACCAGTATTTTTTAATCACATCAATTGGCTACTGAATCATTGAGATCTATTTGTAAACCAGTTTGACTGATTCTGTAAAAAATGTTCAAAACAATGATTCTCTCACAAATCTGTTTCTTGCAAACACGTTTTACTCTACAGGAATGGACTTGTTTTTTAAATTCCTGATATTTCCAGGTTTTCTATTATTGTGGGAACCCTGTTAACCAAAAACAATATGTGGCTAGAACAAAATACAAGCTTACATTTATGCATTAAGCAGATGCTTTTATCCAAAGTACTTAAAATACATTCAGATTATATATCTCATATATCTTATATATGTCAGAGTGTTCTCTGGCAATTCAACCCACAACCTTTTGCATTGCTAACACAATGCTCTACCAACACAGGGACACATTCCAGTTTTTAAGAAATTATAAACTATAAGGATCAGGGTGAGAAGTTCACCTTGAGAAACTCCAGGAACGCTGGCTTGGACATACAAGCTTTCTTGATGAGAGCCATAGCATTGGTGAAGTTGTTGACATAGTCACTGTACACATCTAGCACCATGGACTTGGAAAACTGGAAAAGATTGTAACATGCCTCAGTTCAGTGGCATATACAGAGGAAGACATAATAACCCACACCTCAGACATAACATACTACACATGTCCTTTAAACTCTAAATGCTAACCTGTGATTCTGGTACAGTAATTATTCTGCCTACATTCTTACATTCAGTAATGACTATTGTTTTGGATTGAACTGCTCAAACTATCTTAAACAGAATGTTCTCAGCTGCAGGGCACATGCTGGGCACTGTAGAGGAAATCAGTGAGTTTAAATAGAACTGCTGACTATTGAATCCTGTTTTTGCATCTGCAAAGAATGATCGCTTAGAGAACAGGCAAAAGAAAAGAAAAAAGTCACGCTGGAGTCCAAATACAGACTAACTGACCTAATACTTGGATTGATTTAAAGGTGATTTATTCTTTCAATGTTAAAATAGAAACTTATTCTATCCCTCCCTAATATTCTTTAGCAACAAATTATATATTAATAAATATTATAAAACTAATAAATATTATAATATGGCCATTACAACTAGTCTAACAATAGCAATATTGGCTTAACCAATTAAGTGAGGCTTGGGCTGGACTATCTCTTTAACTGACCAATGGCAGAGGTGGAGAGCTTTTGTTTGAAAATTCTTTAGTAGATTAACAGCAGACGTACAGAAGCTACAAAGAGGTCTCCAATGGTTTCAGCATTGTCCCATTCAGCTACACGTGAGGTCAGCGCAATCTGAAACATGGAGTGGCATTGCAAGATTTCCTTCAGTCTGTAGAAAATGGGCGGGATCTTCTTTAAGCTTAAAATCCGGGGCTCTGCCTCCATTAAAGGTTTCTTATACTCCTTAAAATATAATCAAGGTGGTTAGTATGGGTCCCTTTTATATTCAGATTTTGTAATTAGGCTATGTAGCCTGCCATTCACAAATTAATCAAATAATATATATAATATTTATACATACAAATACATTTTATATAAATACAATGTAAAATACTTTTTATTGTTATTGCAGACTAAATTTAATGTAATCCTATTTATTAAATTAAAAAGATACAAATTGTTGTCATTATTGTGTTACTAACCAGCAGGATCCTCTTCAGTGAGTCTACGTAGCTTCTTTCACTCTGGATGATAGACCCGAGAATATGACGCCTTACAATCTGTGAAATATAAAATAGCAGTAAAAATGCTAATTTAAATAAAATCATGAAGAATCGTGAGAATTTTAAATAAATCATGTTAACTGAAGTCAAACCAAGGGCTATTTACTTATACTAAACAAATAATATTTCATATATTATGTGTATACCATTTCCCTAAACCTAATCCTCATATCCTCAAATCGTCTAAAACATTTTTAAATTTTCATTAACGCATTTTCATTACTCATGGAGATCATTTGCTGGCCTTTACAGTGTAAGTCCCTGTATACACACACACACACACACACCTGTTGGCTGCTGAGCCCCTCTGGCATTGGAGACAGTTGAGGTGGTGGATGCTTCAGCTCAGAAACAGACACATCCAAATATCCAGAATCATCTTCTGTGTCATCTGCACATGGACAGTGAAAATTACAGTTAAACTCTTCATCCCCACTGGCATCACCCTTTTCCATCTCAGCTTACTGCTCCATCTAGATCAACTGTATCCTTTAGCTCTGGAATAAATTACGCTGTGATGCACTCAGGACCACTCAGTGTCCAGGGGCTACATGATCCACTTGCTGTTTGCTATATCTTTGCTTAAAAGTATTTAAACATCTAAAGAGGTGCCTGGTTTCCAATATTTGCTTCTGCACTGAAACCAACCAGGTGTCAGAAAGCATGAGAAATGTACAAGAGGAAATGAGAATCATAAGTCAAACCTGTGCAGTCTTTTTTAGTCAGGAAGGACACTTTGCGCATCATGGCTATTTTGGTCTTTTCCAGTCCATCCTTTGTGCCATTCCTAGCAGCTTTCATAAGCTGTTGAACCTACAGGAGGAAAAGAGAGACAGTGGTTGAGTGAAAGAGGACAGTGAGAAACAGAATGAACCAGCACTAGAGTAGAGATAGGGAAATAAAAACAAATAAAATCCTGTTTGTGGATGAGTGTGCTCAGAACAAGGGCAAACCCTCAAGGTCCCATGCTGCTCAATTGCAACACACTCTGTGGATTGCAGTTTCATTTTCTTTGTTAAAAAACACTGGCCACCGAGCATGAGGGACTATTTACCTACAAACGTAACCTTGTATGTGGGTTTTGGTAAAGATAGTAGAAATTAGGTAATATGACTAAATCTACACAACATAAATCTAGTCTGAAATTTAGTATAGCACTGATCCTTAAGAACTGGAGACAGAAATAAAATAATACACGTTTTTTAGAAGTAAATAAACTTTTTAAATGAATCTGTTCAACATGTTCATATTTATTCACATATGTTTGGATGCAACCTCCTGCTTCTACCATTTTCATCAGTCAATATGGGTCAACACCGTCAGATACAAAAATAAAAATCACACATGTACTACATGCAGCAGCCATTTTGTTTTTCCTGGCATTACTACCTACAAATAGGACCTATTTAAAATGAGGGACATTATGAAAGAATTCCAAAGAATATCTCAATACTTCTATATCTCAAATCTGTGATGGAGTTCACATATCATGGTTATGACACAGAAAACATAAGCACAATAACTATTGTTGTTTCACTTATAAGTTGTTTAATGTTTAATGTAAGGATGTTTAATGTTTTATCCTGTGTCTCAAAAATCTGTGATAACCGGATATCCACCACCGTAAAAATGTACCTTAATGTCATAGGTTTGTTTGAGCTGCCCGACATCTCGAGCCCCTAACCGCATGGCTAGCTCACGCCGGGTCTGGACACAGCGTTGCTTCAGACGCCGAACATCTGGAGAAATCTAAATCCATTACCGCAAAGCCCCGCCCATAGTTGAAATAGATCAGTGCAAAGAGAAAGACGCCAGAATAAGTGGAGAAAAGAAAGAAAATAATGAAATAAAAAAGACAGAAATACATTGAGGGTCATGAAAACATAGCAGACAGTGATAAAATCAAGGCCAACAAAAAGGGACTAAAGACAAACATAACAGAGCGAGCAAGACAGCAAAACAAGACATTTAGCCTGAGATAGTGTCTGCCTCTGTTTATGGTACTCAAACCAGCAAATCATACTTTTATACAGCCTCTTTAGTCACAAAATTAAACTCAAACAAAAGTACCCATGCTCTGACTGAATAAGGCCCGGAATGTGTTCTCTGTTCATATGGTGAAGGCTTTCTGTACCTGTTTCATGCATGACGTGCAACATCTGTGGATTAGGACCTGATCCTCTGCATGCATCAATAGACATTAACTAAGAACAGGAACAGGGTAAACCCCGCAAGGAGAACTGAAACCAACCCAGTGGCAAAAAAACGTTTTCCTTTTTAAAGCTGAAGTGTGTCATTTCTGTGCCACTGGCGTCACCAAACGAAAGTGCAAAATGAATGACTATTTAAAAAACAGGTTGCCAAAATAATCCCCTCCATATGCTATTGGCCAGACAAACAGACAACCCCCCCCAGTACCTGCCCGAGAATAAACAGACCATGTACTTGTACCTTATTGCGGGTGGGCTGCTTGGTCTCGCTGTCTGACTGCTCATCATAACTCTCGAACTCACTGGAACTCCAGCCGTTGTCTATCAGTCCAGACTCGCCAGACCTCTGCACCTCCTCATAGATCACATCTGAGCAATAATACAAAGTACAAGGAAGATGCAGGAAGTAGCAGTAAGTATCTTTTCGGTGTCAGATGTCTCAAAATTAGTCATTTGTTGACACAGAAAAAGGTAGAGATACAACATGTGGATAGCGTAGTCCAAATTCTGAAAATCTTGAAATAATTTGATGTGTTTGAGAAGTGTTTGAGCTAATATATTACAATCTGACTTCTGATGGTAATTTGAGACATTGTTAAGATCTCATTTGAAACTCTAGAAGACATGTAGCACTACTCATGTATTTTTCTCTGGGAAAAAAGGAGACTTAAACTCTTTAAGCAAAATTCTCCATTTGTTCTCCATTTCATCTCACTGCCATCTAGGAGAAAGAACTGAGATAATAAAGAGATCTCATTTGTGATGTTTCATTGCTAAGAATGGTGACACTATTGACCCAGATGGTGTAAACATGACACCTCTGTTTGGACACTAACCTGCATCTGGAGGTGTGATGTTCTCACATGGCACATCATCATAGATGACCTCTGAATGAGCAGGAGGAGCTGAGTTCACCTGCAGCTGATCAGCTGAGTCTCCCTCTGTCTCAAAAACTGGTTTCCCTACAGGAGAGAATCTAGAGACTTAATCAAGTAATTACAAAAATAAAATACAATACATACATACATACAAATTGTGTTCTAATCACAAATATGCTTTATCACATAAAGGATAAGATGTTTTATGATAATAATCATTAGATATTTTTAACAATTTTTATGCATAGGAAACAAACAATGGGTGGTATACAACTTTAAGTGGGCTGGGCATTGGTTATAATCTTATTCTAAACACAGGTAATTGTGGACATCATTTGTTAATCATTCGTAAGAACTTTAGCAATGAATTAAGCACAATATACTTTGAGAAACTAGATGCTAATGAAATTCAACACAGATAAGCACATGAAGGAATATTAATTTTAACACAGATTTGAGCTGTCATTCGGTCTACAAAACAAACACACTTCTACATATGAATGTTGGATTGACAATAAAACCGCCTGTCTCTACTGTGACAGTGTAGAGATTTTTTGACAACCTTTTTTACCTAATGAGGTTTCACGCTGAGTCTCCCCCACGGAAACTTAAAATACCTCAAAGTGACATATTCTTTTATCTGTTTAAAAGCATGAATATCTTCAGGTTACATCCTGACTACTGTGTGAGAGCATTTGAAATCTGAAGAACTCATTAATTAGGAGTTGGGGTGTAATAGAAATATCTTTCCTGTTAAATAAAAAAGGTTCAGGAAGAAAAACCTATGGTGTACCTGACTCTCTATATTTAGCTGGGATAGAAGCAAGGCAAAGAAACTTGTATTAAACCCTGAATGTTCTTCAGTGCTGCTTTGTAGATGGCGTCGATCGTCAGTGTGATGTTTCACATATGTAAATGTTTACATACATTGTTTTTTACCCTGAGGAAAAGGCACAAAGCAGGTGTAGCACTGACACACAGAACAGGGAGGGGAGATAGATGCCAGGTAGAACAATTATTAACAGTCATGGCATAGCAACACACTGTACACAAAACATCAATACAGGGCACTACAAAAGATCTATCTATAACCTGAAGCACCAGGCCCAGAATGACAAATTATTCTGAGGTTTGAAATAAAACCGGCAGGGTTGCCAATTACTCCTGCAGTTTGGTAAAGGACAGGGTTGCCAGCGTATACAATCAAATAAAAACACAGCACAGGGTTGCACAGCTATTCCTACTGTTCTAGGCAGTACCTTTATAGTACCTTTATGCAGTCGCAGAGTGAGCTCTGAAACCACACTGAACCACTCCAGAGAGCGACCCGGTGCTGCACACACATAGCAGACATCTGCCGTTTAACAGCCAGGGGACACATTTCTGAAATCTGTTATGACCATTGAATTGCCGATCACTTCTTGGCTTGGTTATCAAAACCTTGGAACATGCTTAATTTGTTTCACTGAAGATTTAGGGATGTGCACGTAACCTTTGAATTTGGAATTTATCCTTAATCAACTTCATTGTTTGATTGTGTTTGTATGATCACTTTGTTTACTATTATTTGATTGGTGCTCCACATGCCTGACAGAATTATTGGAAAGCCCCCCTAAAAAATGATTGATGTCCTGATGTCCTGAAATGTCCTGATTTATGTGGACATTTGGCATGAGTGTGTTCTTTTTCTTTCACTAGGTCTGGATTTAATTAGCCGCTAGTATTTTTCAGATCTCTTGTTTGTTTCATTGGTGTGGATTTCCAGGAAGTTATGGAACAGCCCCCTCCTAGAGCCACCAACCTGTCTGAGCATGTTTAGCTATAGGTGTCTTCTGTATAGGTGTGTAGATGCACTCAGGGCCAAAATCTGAACCTGGAAATTACAGATTTGGCAGATTTAGGTGGAGTGATGAACTATCTGAGCGAACCCATGGAGTGACATGCTTTGGTCATCCAGGATCATTTTAAACAGATTCATTTCAAAACTCTGATATTTATAACCACAAGTAAAGTGTTGATTAAACGTATGATTTATATGGAATATGGAAGCTTGGATTTGTAGTACCTTCATTAATGTTATTTCTTTTCCAAAGGCTCGCAGGTTCTTCAGCTCCTCGAGGCTCAGCTGTGATGGAACTCCTAAAACATCACAGGAATGCAAAATTATTGAAATACCGTCCCTCCATGTTTACTCTAGTTAGTCACTGTTTGCTGATGGTCACATCACATGACCACCAGATGTCACTACAGCCAGAGCAGGTTTTTGAGTAACTAATACAGTGAGAACACCTCACATAACAGCTAAATAACCAAACTCTGATCCAGAGTGGTGGGAATTGAGATTTCCATGCCAAACTGCTGACAAATCATTCATATATTCTTTTGTGTGCTTAAAAATCCAAAATATAAACCTTTTTATATTCCTTTTAATAATATTATATACACAGACACACATATATTTTTAGGTTTTTATCCACTAAACATTGAATATATGTATTAAAAACCTTTTGAAAAAAAAACAAAGACAAACAAAAAAGTCTATACAGAGGACCAAAATAAATCACTTTGTGACAGGAAAGTTAACCAAAGATTATACTGACATAACATATAATAAAAAAAAAAACATAAAACTTGTATTCATATGAAGATTTATAGTGTCTCTAATGACATCCTGTAGGAACAGCATTGCCCAAGATGGGAATAAGTTCCAAACTGATCAAATTATATATCCATCTTAAAATCAACTGTGTTTACACAAAGATCCTTCTTACCCATCAGGAGATTGTCTGGCCACCATGTCTACAAGCAAAAAGAAAGTAGAGGTTGTATATTCAACTCTAAAGAAACAGATGACATAGTAGTTGACATACAGAAAAACAAACACAAAAACAGTTAAAATACTAACACATTACACTAACCTTGGCCTTTCACTTGAGCATGCGTGGGAATGTTTTGGTCCTCCAGACCAGCAGGGGTCCCTCCATTCATTTGCTGTTGTGTGGCATGCTTCATAGTTTGACAATAAAGTGCATTTGGGTCAGTGCTCCCTGTAGTGCTCTCTACATGAAGGGATTCTGGTTCCTTTTTCTCCACTGTGTGATGTTCATCTTCACTGTCATCAAACTCAAACTTCTCACCAGTTTCTTCATCTTCATCATCCTTGTCTTCCTCTGGCTGGGGCATCTGAGTCACAACAGTGACCACAGACTCTAAAATAACACAAAAAGTTATTTTTACTGCCATTAATAATGATTATAACTACAGCTTTACATTTCTAAAGGGAAGTGGTGCTTGTCTGTGCAAAACACTTGCTAGGGCATTTCAGTGTTGCCAGAATGTTGTTATGTGTAAGAACTAAAATGTTCTTAGTGATTTTTAGCACATTGCTATGTGGTTGCTAGGGTGTTCAGGTTATTGCCTATTGGCCTAAGTCAAAGAATTTACCCCTAAGTGTTTTTGATGATCAGATTCCTAGAGTTATGTCCCTCATTTAATGCAAATCTATATAATCTTTATTGTTTATAAAGAAAGTGTCTGATCACTTCTTAACAATCCACAACAGTGCAGAATATCTTACATGCCAAGGTATTTTTATAGTTAGGTGTTTGTTAAAATGACTGTGTTGAGGTATGTCTTATGGGCATTCAACTATGTTGATTTGAAAAAGAAAACAAATCTGTACATCCTATTGAATTAATGTGTTTGTCAGTGTACTCACTAAGCCATATTATAAGATCTACAATCTGTCCACTAAAGTCTGCATTATTAAGTCACATACTCCAATTTCATATAAAAGCATACAATCAATTAAAATAAACATTGTCTTTTGGAATCATTACACAGTCTGAAAGCAGCTACATTGTATTACACACTGTGAGTCAAAGAAGAGGACCAAAAATATGTTTTGTCCATAACACTGGAAACAAAAGTCAGCCTCCCTGTGAGTCATCAGATTTGTTCAAAACAACACCCAAAAACTCAGTAGAATGAGCAGATGTGGCCACCCGTCCCATCACCAGAATACTGTTACAATCAACACAGGCTTAATGCCACGACTCCCTCACTCTAACAACACAACATACCACAAACATTGTCTCAATAATCTGTCACACTGTTACATGTATCACAAGTACAAACATGAGAGCACATTTTAAGCTGAATCCAAAGTAATGACAGTCTCATATAATGAAAGTTATAAACCACAGAGTCAAATCAAGTCACTGTTAACCAGTTTTACACAGTGCTGTTGGAACACAGTTCTGAATTATAGCCAAAAGCAAAGAAACACAGATTGCACAGTCTTTAGCCGTGAACTGGGAGAAACAAACCATGTGATCAACAGGATTACACGTGACCATATGTTCTCTGGAAAGAATATTTAATGGAAAGTACTTTTACCTAGAAAATATTTTAAGTATGAAAGTGTGTGGTGCAAATCAGGAGTATAGGAGGAGAAATCTTCATGTTCACCATATCAACTTTTTGGGAGGTAATGAAAACAAATGCCATAACCCCCCAGTCCCCCACACAAACAGTTTTCAAACATTTCTACTTTTACTTTATAAAACAGCATCAATCAGTTACTCATCCCAATATAAACTCACATGACTTGAAAACAGCTCCAAAGTTCAACAATCACAGTGATCAGGTGCTACTGTCCCACTCCCTTCCCCAGCAGAACAACATTCAGCTCGAGAGCTGAACAATTCATTACCGTGTCTCTTGTCCCCATCCTTCTCTGTCCAGCAGAAGTATGAGAACCTCTTAGACTCTGCAAGGTGGATTTTAGGTGACAACAGAAATTTGAGCGGTTGTCCCATGCAAGCGGTCTCCATGACTGCAGCGTGGATGCGTTTCAAGGGCAGGTGGCATATGGCGCAGCAACAGAGTTGCTTTAATGCAGCATATGGTCAGTGTGTTGAGCACTGACTAGCCCTCAAGCAGTTTCTCAAGCTCTCTGGAGATTAAGAGGGTAATGCGGTACTCCCTCAACCAGGTACACAAGTGTTTTTAAGAGCTGTGTTTTCCCAAACAATTTTTAGTTGGTTTTTAGAGGTACCTCTACAGCCCCGTCAGTAGAACACAACACCCCATTAACATCAAACCAGAATTGTGTTCTTTTTAACATTGAGCATCAAAATAAATGCTATTAAAAGTTACAACAATCAAGCATTTAAGAAAAGATGTATACACACACACACACACATATCATGTATAAATATACACACACATATATTTACATCTTTATGTATATTACTAACATTCTATGTTCTTTAATTTTAATGCTATGCATTTCATTGTTCTATTTCGTGTGTTACGTATATACAGTACTGTTTATATAAGTACTCACAGATCCTGTAAACCACAACAAATTCTGTGTGTGTGCATACTTTAATATATATTGAACATAATTCATTTAGATAAATCATGATTGTTTTATCTTTATTATTTTTCTTTATATATTTAACAACGCAAAACCAAAAGACCCCTTTGAACCTGCTTAAGGGCCCCCCATGGAACACAAACCTCTGGTTGGGAATCACTACCAGGACAGATGACGTGTGGGTCATTAAGGGCTCTTTGTGATTATGTGATTTTGGTTTTAGCATTGTCTGAAAAAGCGCACCCTGGTGTGTCATGCAGGAACACCCTTTCTTTGGGCCTTGTTTATACCAGAGTGTGGTGAACACTGTGATGTGATGTCACATGCACCTTCTCAAACAATTGGCAGATCTACCAATTCACAGCATGACTAAGTACCACTGGGTTTAGCAAGGCTGAATATTAATCAAAGTATGTACTCACCTTTTTGAGGGGGGTTCAAAGACTGTGGAGATTCCATCTAGTTATTCTGTAGTCATGTCTTCACTCCTGTAAGAGAGACAAGCCTTATGTTACAAAAAAATTAAAACAGGAAATGTCACTTCAGAATGACTAATTTATGGGCCCTAAGCACATGAGTTATTTTGTATGAAATGTTTGTACAACATGCCATTCACACAAAAGTCAGTGAACCTAATGCCTCTACACTGTAGCTTATATTACACTCCACATGTAAATATCAGTGGACTATTACTGTTGCTGTAATTAAAGTGTTTCTTAAGCTTTTATGTGAAATTCCAGATTACCACAGAAGTCTGTGTGAAAATGTTACATTCCTGAACTGTGTGTGGCAGATCCAAGCTTGCCTGCCAACTGAATCCTCCCACAACTACTCCTCCCTCATTCACTGGGAAAGATGTGCATGTATCAGAACACAACTCGACCAAGAGGAATGACTACAGGGTGATTCTGAGAATGTTCTGAAACATTACGTTTTCTTAAAGGGACAGTTCAACCAATAATGTTCATCATGATTTACTCACCATCAAAACCATATTACTTTATTTGTTCAATGGAACATCAAAGGAGATGTTTAGCAAAAGCATTTAAATTTTATTGCATGGAAAATAGCATGACTATTCTGATATAATTGACTTTTTGTTTGGTTCAGATAAGTTACATGGGTTTCTAAAAACTTTAAAAACTTGAGGGTAAGTAGATGATGACACAGTTTTCCTTTCCTGGTGAAATGTTCCTTAATACTAGTGTCTGGAATTAAAATAAACCAATGCATCATTAGTACAGTTTTTAAAGGGATAGTTCACCCCAAAATCTTCCATCATTTACTAACCCTCATGTCATTCCAAAACTGTACGACTTTTTTGCTTCTGAGGAACATAAAAGAAGATATTTGGAAGTGCGTTGGTAACAACACAACAGTGGAACCCAATGTATGGACACAAAACCACTAATACATTTCTCAAAATATCTTCTTTTGTGTTCCACAGAAGATAGAAATCTTTGGAATGACATGAGGGTGAGTAAATGAACTATCCCTTTAAGTTGTCCTAATGAGATATTAATGAAGTATGTGAAGAATCTGTTCATCTTGTTGTCTGATAAATAACCTTAAAACTTCAGCCAGCAGTGGAGGTCAGTGTGCAGAAATTATTCACTTCAGAGAGTGGCCAGGGCAGGGCCAGGCTGAGACCAGAGAACAGACAAAGGCAAACAGCATCTGTCTCACTCTGAAGAAGCACAGCAAATGAATGGTTGAGAGTAAAGCACACAGTCAAAGCTGCAGACTTCAGGTCTCTACATGGACTACAATGGATGGCCAGGCACCCAGCAACTCCCAGCCTCCTTCAAATAAATAACACATGCGTCGCTATGGACACAAGCACAATGAAGGAAGCATCTGGACCTTCACACATATTAAACTCTCCTGCCCAATCCTTTCACAAAATTCTCTCTTTTACACTGTTATCTTTTCCCACTTCCTGTTTTACAATTTACACTTTTGATTTATCAATGCACTGAACAGCAGATCTGATACTTGTTAGGAATGCAGGTTTTCAAATTCATTCAAAATGGCCATTACATTTGAGTCAGCTGATATCAAACCTCTATGTTGGTACAGTCTGAAGGACAGACCATGAGTCTGCTCTCAGATAGCTTTAGCACTGAGCAGACACATATATATCAGGTTGACTACCTGTTCGAACCCTTATAAAAGTCAGTTATTATTACTGTCAGGTAAAATACAGCTTTGTTTGAGGGTTTCTTATGCCACACTATTAAACTCCCCATGTGGGATTTGTAAAATCTACTTATGTCTATTTATGTGTTTATGTGTTATGACAGGTAGTCAACCAGAATATACACCGCCTGTCAAAATCTGCTCTATTTGTGCCTCATCAGAGAACAGAATTTTATTCATATCACAGAATATCACAGAATCAGCATGTCACAAAAGAATAAAAAACACTTTCTTGATAACAGAATATACAACATTATCTTTATTATGAACCAATAATCTCAGTTAATAAATCATGGAGTAATATGGTCAATAACATTATGCACAATTCCCAGCTAAAACTCTGGATGATAATTATTATTAATTTATAGCTTTGTCATTCTCCATTGCCCCCCAGTGAGGGAGATTTGCATTGTCATATTTTCCTATGTAAAACAGCACAAACACTATATTTTAGCTCTGTTTTTAAAGAAAGACTTACTCACAAGCCTGGCTTTACGTCCCTTAAATGTCACCCTGATATTGTCCTTATTGATCACAAGCTATCAATATAGTTCCATTGTCATGTCTGCCCCCATCTTTGCGCAGTGCAGCCATCTGTGAATCTACAATTGATGACACTGCTGTCTCTTCTTTAAAAGCACAGCAGAGCAATGATAAAGACGTGATGTCAGTTGTTTTCTTTTAGTGGAGGAACAAGTTCTCAGACTTCCTGGGCATAATGTGAAACGGCTTCTCCTACGATTATGAAACTCTTCTGCCTCTATTCTTTTCCACAGTCCCTCCCTTTTTCCTTTCTTTACACTCCCTTCTTCCCCCTGCTGTACATCAGGAGAGCCTCCCTGTGGTATGCAAATATACAAAGAGTCAACCAGCCAATGGCAGATCTTCCAGCTCACAACCCCACCAATCACTGAACAGCAACACTTTCAATAGTTCCATGCTGTTGGGGGTAGCACACAGAATAGATAGCAGGAGAAGACCGTTTTTCACATTAATATGCTTCTCTTGAGTTGCTCATCATGATGCCAACAATAGAAATTGCTCAGACTTTGTTTTGCTATGTTACATCACAGTGATTTCATCAAATGTAAAAATGGACAAACTTTAACAGATCTAAACTTCCCCTTAAGTTAGTTTGTTTGTATATATGTATATATATTTGTTATATTTTATAACTATACGGTTACCTCTATATGTTCTAGGAGGATGACCGATGATGAGACCGATATCATAGATGACCGATATCATACATTGGCATATCAAGCAGAAATATGTGGAAACTAAATACATAAACTGTTAAGTTCAGCTATTATAGCTCTATTTGTTACATTCTTTTTACAAAGCTCTAAGGAACCTAATGGGACCTTATACTTAAAACATAATAGTCCCCATGAACTGGCTCAAAAACGTTGACCCCCTTTATTTAAAAAAGCTAATAATAAGATTCTACTTATATCTTACAAAAATATAAAATTTATGTTGTTATTTACTCACCCTCATGTCATTCCAAACACATGCTGTATGCCATGTTTTTTTCTGTGGATCACAAAAGGAGAAACGAGAAACTTGTCTATTAAAAAGAAAGGTCTTAAAATCTCATAGATCTGATATTATATATATATATATATATATATATATATATATATATATATATATATTATTACAATGCAACAGTTAACATCATTCAAAGTGTGCTGAATTTTAAAAAAACATGTTTATTGAAAACATAATCCTGTCATTTGCAAAGCAATGTCTTGATTAGCCTGAAATCTGTGAATAATCATACAAATTTGATCATCATAGACGTGGCAACTATAGATGTAGAAGTCTGGGTTTGTAACGATTGTAGAAAAGCAGGTTATAACATCGGATCCCTTTGTAGGATTCAACTTTTTGTACGCCGCCATGTGTATAACTTCCAAGTCAGTAGAGGGCGCTACAAAATATCATTAATAGGACTCAAATCTGTAGTTCAGTCATCCCATCCTCGTGTATTTGTTATGTGGACTACACGCTCACTGTCATGAAAGTTACACGAGTGCTTCAATGGTACATATTAACATAAGTTAACATTTTAAAAGTAGAGAACAAAAAGACTTCGGGTTCTACACTTAACGTCTCGACCAAGTTACAAAGGTAAAGTAGTATTGTTCAGTGATATAGACTTTCCACTACACTTCTACACTTTAATTTTATATTCATGTCAAATATGCAATTTAAAGATTTTATCGTGAAAAGGCAGCGAGCGGTCTGGGTAGATTTGCGGAGTGTAATGCTCAGAGTGTGATTTGAACCCACGTGGTTTGATCGCGAGGTCTGTGAGTCTTTTGTTCCGAATCAATCAAAAAAAAAAAACGAGGAAGACGGACAGACATAAGTAGAGCGTCTGAATCAGGAAATCTATAGCCGCTTGTATAATAAACACATTGTTCAGCTGAACAGAGAGAGAGAGAGCCGTCGCCACTGAACGTAACGCTTTTCATTTCGCTAACTTAGTTTTTTGTATTTAAGAAGAGGAAAAAGTTTGTTTTCCGGTGAGTTATGATATGCTCGGTGTTTATGATTGCGGCTTCGGATGCAAATGCAGTGCGGCATGCTAACGCGGCTACGTCTCCATCGCACACATCTGTAAACGTTATGTTTTTAAAAGAAAATCACTTTCCCAGCGGTATGAATTGATCATTTTGACGGTTTTTACGGGATGGGGAAATATAACACGTGGGTAAGAGCTGATGGTTTAGTTACTAGTCTGGTCAAAGGAGAGGGGCTAGTTGGCTAACCGGCGGTTGCGTTGTAAAACAACAAAGAAACAAATGGAGACGGAGTGAGTGAGAGACGCGCTGCAGCTGATTCTTTTGTTACAACACCGCTAGTGTGTTAGCATAGCGCAGGACATCTGCCAAAACGCCCGATTATATCACGGCACATATCTATTTTTAAACATAAGATTTAAGGCATTTGGTACGACTTCTGCGCAGGACATTAGTGTGTTTTCTGAAAGATTCTTTGCCTGTGAGATATTTGGAGATATTCCGCGAAGTTGATGCATGCGATATAAATTATATTTTAATTCGTGTTTTGGCGTCTTCATTTGGATGTTTTCGAGTCGTGTTATTAAAGAAAAGCGCGTCAAATGAATGCTTATGATTTGTTTTGTTTTTAATGTAGGCTTTTTCTAATATGCCGCGCAAGAAGGTGACGGATGTGTCTGGGAACGGCGGAATGAAGAGAAAAAGAGCTGGGGGGAAAAAGAAGGACAGAGATTTCAGCAGCGATGATGAGTTTGACGACTTCGAGCAGGAAAACACAAAGAAATCGGGGAAGCCAGCGGTTAAAGCCGGTCTTCAGCCCGTCACAGTGGCTGATGATGTGAAGGAGAAGATTGTAAGGGCGTGCATGGGTCTCACTGCTCCCTTTATATATATTAATGGTTTCATGCTAGAAAAATGGATCGTTGATGCAATTCTTGGTTCTTGTTGTGCAGAAACTTGAAGTTCCTCTGGTCAAAGGTCAGCTGCTTGTTTTTGGAGCCACCAACTGGGATTTGATTGGCAGGAAAGAAGTGCCAAAACAACAAGGTATGAAGGTTGTGCCAACAATATTTGAGTTACAGTAAAGTGTTACAGACGAGTGAGTGCGTATTAATCTGTAAATGGGACTTTGTGACTGTTTTTGTCACCTTTGTGACCGTGATTAGCATTAACTTATAGATTCTGCTTGAAGATGTTGATCACTGTTCCTGACTGAAGACTGGCTATAGGGAGCATTGTTAAAATCTATTTAAATGCACAAAGATTTTAAGACAGAAAGTTAAAAAAAAGAGGAAGTGTGTAGGTTGTGAGAGACCCATAGTAACCTGTAAAGTTGTGATCTTTGATAGTGCATTTGTATGTGTCCGTTCATGCGTGTGTTTTTGCAGCTGCTTACAGGAACCTTGGGCAGAATCTGTGGGGTCCCCATCGCTATGGATGTCTTAATGATGTCCAGGTTAGCTATGTGGTGTCTGGACCCTGTGCTGCCCACAGTCTCATCATCACCACAGGGGGCAAACTTTGGAGCTGGGGTAGGTGTCTTCACATGTGCACATTAAACGTGCATGTGCTTCTACACATATATGCTTAAAAGACTCCTGCAAGCTTTACAAATTGGGGCAAACGTTTGTTAAATCCTTATGGCTCCTTCTGTGCATTGTCAGGTCGCAATGAAAAGGGGCAGTTGGGGCATGGAGACACCAAACGATTGGAGGCTCCAAAACTAGTGGAAGGACTGGGAGAGGAAGTGATTGTAGCAGCTGCCTGTGGTCGAAACCACACCTTGGCTTTAACAGGTAAGCAGTTTCTTTCTTTATCCTGTAATTATGTCCATAATTATTTATAATTGACTGATGTTGAAAAACCAACTACCTTGTGCTTTGTCTCAGAAAATGGTACAGTCTACTCATTTGGAGAAAATAAACTGGGTCAGCTAGGTCAAGGCAATCAGACAGATGCTGTGCTCAGCCCAGCTACAGTAAGACTCTCCCTGGTTTGCTATTAATCTTGGGTGTAACTAATCCACTTAATGAGATTCTAATGGAATGAGTGCAGTGTGCTTTGATAATTGTATAAAACTACAATGATTTACTTACAGATTCAGTACAACGGGCAGCCAATAGTCAAAGTTGCCTGTGGTGCAGAGTTCAGTATGATAGTGGACTGCAAGGGGAATCTGTATTCCTTCGGTTGCCCAGAATACGGCCAGCTTGGTATGAAACACTATTTAGCTGCTATTTTGTGATGTTTAACTGGAGTTACCAAATGTATTGGTCTGGATTATTCACTGCTGTCTATGCCTTCTATCCAATAGGGCATAACTCAGATGGAAAGTTCATTGCCCGTGCACAGCGCATCGAATTTGACTGTGAGCTGATTCCTAGACGGGTGGCCATTTTCATTGAGAAGACCAAGGATGGTCAAGTGCTTCCAGTGCCCAATGTTGTGGCTCGGGATGTGGCATGTGGGGCCAATCACACGGTGAGTTTAAGGAAGTTGTTTCAGTCATGCAAATCTAACTAGCATTAAAAGATGAATAAGACTGAATAATTTGAAGGCATTTCACATTGCGTACATGGAAAACATTTCCCAGTCTAGCAAATCATATGCTTTAGCTAAAATTTCAGAAAAACAACAATTACTGTTGTTTCCATGCAGCTGGTTCTGGACTCCCAAAAGCGTGTGTTTTCCTGGGGATTCGGGGGATATGGACGTTTAGGTCATGCAGAACAGAAAGATGAAATGGTTCCACGGTTGATCAAGCTTTTTGATTTCCCTGGCCGCGGAGCAACCCAAATATACTGTGGCTACCAGTGTTCCTTTGCTGTGAACGAAACGGGTATGTATATGGTATTCAGTAATAATCCATTGTCTGTTTTAGCCAGTGGTTTACAATACTGCTCCTCACTTCCTTAGGTGGGCTATTTTTCTGGGGAGTGACAAACACTTCCCGTGAGTCCACCATGTACCCCAAAGCTGTCCAGGACCTGTGTGGATGGAAGATACGCAGTCTGGCCTGTGGGTGAGTATGGACTTCAAACTTTAGTTTTATTGAACTTAATAAAGTGCTTCAAGAACATTAATCAGTTTCTGTACATTAAACAGTAATGTTTTTACTTCTCAGGAAGAGCAGTATTATCATAGCAGCTGATGATAGCACCATTAGCTGGGGACCATCTCCCACATTCGGAGAGCTGGTATGTTCTGTTAATCTTCTGTTTAAAGCATTGAAATGAAAAAAACAAAACAAAAAACCAACATTTCTTTTTTTGCTTTAGGGATATGGTGACAACAAACCCAAATCATCCACCACCGCGCAAGAGGTTAAAACTCTGGATGGGGTATATCTAGAACAGGTGAATTTTGCTGACATAAACATTTCTCACAGCATACCAGCTTACTGGGTAAATTTACTGTGTATAACACAGTAAAATTCAGTTTACTGTGTTATGCAGATACAGGTTTGCAACTTACAGCTTTGTTTGTTCAGGTGGTGATGGGCTATTCACATTCCCTGGTTATTGCTCGTCAAGACACAGAGCAGGAGAAAGAAAAGCTCAAGAAGCTGCCTGAATACAACCCACGCACACTCTGATCGAATACTGTTCTATAATTGTTCACATTTCTCCAGGGCTTTTTTCTTGTTTTTGTTAATGGAATGCCTCTGCTCGCTAGGTCACCTGGGTTGTCAGTGTTTGGTTGGGATGGGATTTATTTTTCTTTAAGGACAACAAAATTAAATTGTGAAAGCCACATGCTGGACTAAAATATGAAAGGGAAGTTTCGTTAACTGATCTGCGTAGGCTTAGGCTTTGCAGAGTGGTCATTTGTTGTGGCCTCACACAAACCTGCTTGAATTTTACAGTAGTCCCAGCAATGAGATGGAAACCAGCAAATGCTTTCTTAAAGCACTTGGATTCCACTGGATCCATTACTTACACATTCCTGAGGGAAATGTATTAGTTTTGTTTTGTTCTGTAACAATGACTGTGATACTTGTCTGCTCGTCTCCAAAACTGGTGCTAAATCATTTTAATGCAGATATACTTAAAAGAAACTCATTCCATACTTGTGCCTTTTTAAGTGAGGTTATTCAGGCTGTGGAAATTTGGTTATTCTAATAACAAAACACCTCACTTGTTACAGGGCACAGCATCTTTTAAAATATCACTTGCATTACTTCCACCATCATTGTGCATAAGAACAACATTTCAGCAAGTCGCAAGACCATTCGTCAGTGTCTTTATAAGCAAGATTTGAGACAGGCTCCTATTCATTTAATCAGGGAAGTATTTTCAAATCCTGCAATGCAAGCCGTCAGCTGTGAGATTTTTAAGAAGTATTAAAGTCAAATCACACTTCCTTTTCTAGAAATGCAAATCATTCAGATTTACATCAAATCATCTTCATTCCTTTGCTAGTATTTTAAACTACAAAAATTCTGTTCTCGTGTTGATGTTAGCATGTTTTGGAAATAATGGACTTGATATTGAGAACTTCAGGACTGTCCCATCAACTGGGACTACAGTGTTGTTCTTTAGAGTATGTATCATTTCATGCAATGTCAAGTACTGTACTACTTTGTGTTCACCTGGGCTTAAACTGTGATCACATCTTCCATTATCTTGAGTTCATACAAGAGTCCATCCACAGTTTGCAGGCAAGCAGCAAGCTGATGTTTTATATGGAAACAACACTTTTAAATTTTGTGTACTTGCAAGAAATTAGTTCCTTTGTTTAGATTGTGTATGTCCTGGAACTGGAATTCCAACTCATCTTTTGATTTCTAAAATATTTTTTTTTCTATATTAAATAAAGGTTCATGTAAGTTGGTATATGTTGTTACCCAGTATTTTTACCCATGCATCACATCTCTTGTGGAAGATGGTAGATCAGTTCACTTAGAATGTAATGATCTGAAAATATACCTAGTGTTTGAGGTAGATGAGCGCATATGTCAAGTTGTACAAACATTTGCACTAAATTAGTTGTCTTAACCATTGAATTTTCCACTTCAAAAAACTAGATGCATCAGTTGTAGGAAAAAGTAAAGCTGAGAATGTACAAATTATTCCTCTGCTGAATCAGAAAATGATATTCTTGTAAATTGTGGTTGATACACCAATTGCCAGTGAGCAAACACTAGAATAGTAATGGATCAATCATGGATCTACGTTGCTAAATAAAACTGGGAATTTTTTTTAGCCCTGTGCTTGTAATAGATATTAGGGGGGTACTATTTCATGTCAAATTCACAACATTCAGGAAAGTGTATCTGAATAAAAATTTATTTAAATGTACAAAATCAGCAAGAGAGCAAGTTTAATCCTCCTCCTCCTCCTCTTCTTCATCCTGATTGATCTGGAAGTAGCGCAGCTCATAGCTTTCTTTGGTGTTAGCCACAACACGTAACCAGTCTCTGAGATTATTTTTCTTCAAATATTTCTTAGTGAGATATTTCAGATATCTGCAGAAGAGATGAGGTGTACAGGAATATTAGAAAACAGGCACAGAAGAGTACAAGAGGCACAGAAAATGCATCCAAAATAAATTAAGCAAATACACACTAACGTACCTCTTTGAGAAGGGCACCTCTGAAGAAACTGTGATTTTACTTTTGCTTCTTTCAATGGACACAACACCACCTCCCAGGTTTCCTGCTTTGCCGTTCACTTTGATCCGTTCCTGCAGGAACTGCTCCTGAACATGTAAATAAAACAAGAGGCTATGGATTATGCATGTATTATAATATTGCAAAATGTGCAGTTATTTCTAGGACACAAATTCAGATATCTGAGGTCATCTGACTTTTATATGAGTTTCTTATAAACAGTCTTTATTTTGCTGGGAGAAATGACAGTATTCCATAAAAATCTTTAGGAAATGTCTTAGAAGCTGTTGATCTACTTACAAAGTTGGCAGCATCCATAATGCCATCTTCAACAGGATGGGTGCAGTCTAAAGTGAACTTTAAAACCTGCTTCTTCTTCTTTCCACCTTTAGAGCTCGGCTGCTTCCTCTGAAATTCAAATAAGCAAATTCGATTTTGTATCTATAATAGCCATGCCATAATATCACAATACCAAAATGATAAGCAGAAACGTGAATGGCGAGCAAATTTGAATTACATTTGCTTTACATCTGAAAGTATTACTGGCTAATGGGCTCAAAAGATTTTACACGTTTTACGATTAGTGCTGCTGTTAATTTATGACAGCGTCGGTATGTATTATGCAATCTCCAGTGATTTGTGTACACGACACTGATTAAAACATGTTTAATATTATTCCGTAGATACACACGATTGAACTTACCATAGGCGCCATGGTAAGAAATTGCGTCGAAAGGAAGAATCACCACCGCGCATGTGTGACGTAATACACCGATTAATCAAATGCTGATAAAGTCGATGTAATCGAATGTACTGTGATAGACCAGTAGGTCTGTGCTTTAATTGAAAAATGAAAAACTATTGATCCTCCAAAGAAAAATGTATAAAGCTTTTTTATGGATATATAAAAGATCAAAAGAGTGATATCATTCATCCTACATGACATGTTAGTTTATGAGTTAAGGTAAATATACTGTATAATTTTAATTATAGCTGACAGAGGTTCTATTTATGTAAGGCAATGGCATTTGGTGTCTCTTGTGTAATCAGGGTCTAAGTATTCTGGCCCCAACATACCACCCCCTCATTCAGCTGATACAGGAGTGTGAATTCATTGTTTGTTTTGAGGTCAGGTGACTGCATCTACGACCCCTCGCAGAACCTTCACACAGCACTCACTCCACCAAGGGAGGACAACCCGGACAGGACGAGGTATTCAGTTTCATGTTTTTGTTACCTAAATTAAATATGTACATCACATTATGTATGTGTGATATTTTACGATATGTATTCATACCTATGATCTTTGTGTTGGAAGTTTGCTTTGGAGCATACGACCCCAATTAGAGGCTTATTTCTGTTGGCTGTTTAAGAGTCTAATAACGTTTTACAATATGTTTTGACCTATATAACAAATAACATTTGAAGGAAGGGGATCCCAAAGATAAAATGTTGCATGTATATATAATGGATATAATATGATTAATATAATTGTGAATACATTTAAGCATATTTGTCCAGCAGGTGATCTGAGGGTCTTTATTATATCCTCAGATGTCTGGAGAAATCTTTTCTCCTCTGGATAATCTCTACAACCTGGACAGTGCCAACTGCCACCCTTTGGTGTGTTATTTGTGCCAGGAACAATATGAGCATCCATGTCTACTGGACTGTTATCACACGTTCTGTGCCACCTGCCTGCGTGGCAGGGCGATTGACAGCCGACTGACTTGCCCCCTCTGTGGGTACGTTTTTGCATCTTTGATTATTCATTTATCCCATCATTCTGACCATCAACTTACACTGAAATTCCACAAACTAGAAAACAAATTAATTATCACAGTGGACAAAGGGGCCCACAGAATTGATACTAAATGAAATACTGAATTGTAAACGATATTGACCAAATCCATGTGTCCATGACATCTGTATATTTGAAAACTTTGAGATCATTAGTTATTGCTGTCTGGTTAGCTTTGCGGTGCCAGGGCTGAACAGAGGTATCAGTAGAGAGATTACCTTCAAGAGCACAACAGCTGCACCATAAATCCTGCCTTTGTTTCAGACCTAACAGATAGTCTCTTGGCACATCCTGCCAAGGCCATGGCATCAAGCAATGAACCTAATTCTATCTGACATTGGATACACTTCTCCAGGGCTGGCTGCAGTTAGAGATGGCTAAAATGCCTATGTGCTTACCCTTCTGTTGTCATACAAGTCTAGCAGAAGCTTATCGCGCACACCGTAGGTATGATCTTGAATATATAGATCTTGCACATATGGAGAAAATTTATAGAAAATGGAAACACTTTGGTCTGTATAAACCAGCATGTTAGAGTAAGTATAAATTGGTTGACTTGATTTTTAACTGGTTTTCATTAAATTCTTAGTGACTGCTTTAGTTTCTCTGTGTTTTGTGGATTACGTAATGCCATTGTGATTGAAGCATGTGTTTGTCATTATTACTTATCAACAATGCACAGGACCTCAGTACTCTTACATAATAGGATAAAATATTGTTATTTTTTAAAACACTTTTTGAAAATACACTAATAATATGTTTCTCGTATTTGAAAGTGGATTAGTGAATTTGCAGAGGATCATAGCTTTAGACTCTACTGCTCATCTCAGAAATATTAAAATAGCTATTATCTTTTTTGGAAATGAAGTTTTTTGTATATATGAGAGTTACTACACTGTTTCTGCCTATTTCTGTCTCTTGGGGGTTTCGTTATCGCTGTCTGTTCTATCTCACAATTCTGAAGAGTGCTATTTGTGTCACTGTTGCTATGAAGGAGAGATAAACACATATCAATGCAGAGTGCCAAATGTATGACTAAAATACATTTTCAAGCAATCTGTGAAAATTTCTGTAGCCATACAAATAAGACAACATTTCAAAATAAAAAAATCCTCTGTTGTTATTTGCTTCTAGACATCAGTCCATTGTGAAAGGGATAAATGCTCTCCCCCAAGAAGATCGACTTCTAAAGTTCTTGGTGGACAGTTCAGCAGACAGTGAGGAGACCGTGCAGTGTGCTAACTGTGATTTGGAGTGCAAGAAACAGGTTTTGTTGTCACACTGATGAACCATGAAGGCATTTCCCCTTTAACTACTTCATATATCTGAAAAGATTATTGACATGTTAATTATTCTTCTGTCACAAATGCCAGGATGTGGATGCAATGTATTATTGCAACACTTGTTGCCAGCCACTGTGTAGAGACTGCAGGGAAGCCACCCATAAGGCCAAGATGTTTTCCTGCCACGAGATTGTCTCTCTGGCAAAGCGCACCAAAGCAGCCCACAAAAAATGCGGTATGTTTGCAGTAACCATTTTATTCCATTTGTTTAGACATCATCTCAGGTTTTCCAGTAAATATATTGCTATAGAGTCAGAAGGTAATTCTTCAGTGCTGAAGCAACTACTGTCTCAACATTTATCTCAAATGTTCAATTGCAGCCCTACATGAGGAACTCTACATCATGTTTTCTACAGAGAAAAAATCCATGCTCTGCATCAACTGCTTCAGAGACATGCAAGTGTGAGTTATAAACCATCAGGGAGAATTGCAATTAACACATAACTCAAGGACTGTTTATTAAAAAACATCTGGATTTGTCCTGTTCCACAGCGAGAGCAGAGCACACTGCATTGATATTGAGACAGCATATATACAAGGCTGTGAAAAACTGGACCAAGCCGTCTTAGTGAGTGTCTCTTCCTCGCAGTTCTCTTTTATTATGGCTCTCTGCATTGTGCTCTGACTACAATGGGGGATAAGGAGCACCTATTAAATCTCTCACTTTACTGCCATCTTACCTCAGGCTGTTAAGGAGCTTCAGACATCAGCACGAGAGGCTATTGTTCTGCTCAAAGCCATGATTGGAGAAGTTAGGGCCAATGTGGATGAAGAGGAGAGCGCCATCTGCACCCTGTTTAACAACATGCAGGTGCCATGGATACAGTTTTAATGCATGATCAATAATTATTTGAAGGATAATGTTATTCTAATGTTATTTTAACATATATCTCACATATTATTTTGCCTTAGGAAAAATTGGCAGAAAGAAAAAAAATGTTACTCAAGGCAGCAAGAAGGTAAATAAAAATGATAAAAAATAAAACACAAGGTATTTACAATGCAGTAAATCTTTTTTTTTTACTATACTCATATTTAGGCTATGTGTTCTATTCAAGGGGGTGTTGCAATACACCAATATTGATAATAACCATGATATAAATAACCATGATTATTGATACCGTGTTAATACTATACTTTAATATTGTAAATAATTTAGTACCATTATCTGGTTAACACTCCAACATAGTATGTGGTGATATTGCACCAGTGTAACATTTTGCCTTAAGAGCCACAATGGTCACAAACTCTCTCTCTCTCTCTGACACCTCACACTTTTATTTTGAGTGATTCATGGTCTAAAAAATGAGAAAACACCAAATAAACCAAATTAAAGATGAACCGATAGCATTATTATTTTTTATTTCAATAATATAGCAAAAACAAATATCAAATACCACAAATTCTTTGGCCATGATAACCAAGTAGTGAAAATCTGATACTGTGACAGCCCTAATATTAACAAAATAAAACATAACCAATTTCAGTGAGATGTGTGTTTATTTTGCAGTCAGCATGAGGAGAAGGAGAGAGCCTTTAAAGAGCAGTTATCTCATCTTGCTGCTCTCCTGCCAACCCTTCAGGTAACACAATCTTCTGTAGGCCTCAGTAGAGCTTTTTTCAAATATCCCTTCTCACTTAATGACATTTATTTAATTCCTTATTCAGGTTCATCTGGTCACATGTTCAGCCTTCCTAAGCTCAGCAAATAAGTTTGAGTTCTTGGACATGGGATATGTAAGTACAAATAAATACACACGCGCTGTGAGCCCTTCACATCTGAGTAGAATAACTGCTGCTTATTTTCATTTTTAACCACACAGCAATTAATGGAGAGACTAAAGAAGATTGTCAAGCTACCACACAGACTGAGACCAGCACAGAGCAGTAAGGCAAGTTTACTACAGTCACACATTTGGCAGATCCTTTAAATAAAAGCTTACAGTGCAGTGCTTACATGTGTTTCCTGGGAACCGAACCAATGACCTTGGTGTTGGTAACATCTTGCTGAACAGTTGACATTTAAATATTTAGCAGATTTTTTTTTAGTGACAGTGTATTTAAATCACGTTTTATCAGTATGTATGTCTCCTGGGTATCGAACCCATGACCTTGGCATTGTTAGCGGAATGCTCTACCAGTTAAGCCACTCAAAGCTGCAGAGAGTGTCCTATGTGAGTTATGGCAGCTGTTATATCTAATCCATTCACGCAGATAAACACAGAGTATCGCTCTGAGTTTGCCCGCTGCCTGGAGCCACTCTTGCTGTTAGGGCAACGACGGTCAGTCTCCACTACAGGAAACGTGTCATTAGGTCTGGCAAATGCCAGTGGACTGTGAGTTATTATATTTACTGTTTATTCAAGAATTATACAGGGATATAAAATGTAAATGTATAGAAAATATATTTGTTTACTTTCCTGCACAGGATGCAGTCATCTCTGTCAGTCCAGTGTCATTCTCCAGCCATGAGTGACATGTCTCTGTGCTCTTCTGTGGTGCACAAGCCCACCTCACATCGTTACATCAGCACTAAGGTTCTGCTGGCAGAGGGCGGAGAGACACCCTTTATGGAGCACTGCTGCAGCTATGAGAACAGCTACAGGGTGAGTCACTCTTACTCTGGGCCAGTTGCAGAAACATAGCCGCTAAGTTAAGAGTGTGTCTTAAGATCTAGTCTCACCAGTTCTCTGAATGTTGGCTAACATTATCTCAAAGTTCTGTCAAAGTTATCAAATAACATTCTTGCAGTAACATTAGTAGAACTTACTAATAACATTAATACATGTTTTGAACATTCTCAGAACATTCAAAATAACATTTTTAATGTTTTTGTTACTTAAAGGAATGTTAGGGAAACGTTCCTACAACCTAAAATTGTAAGCTGGGAAGTTAGGGCTAATCAGATTTACTTTTTGGATTCAAATAATACCAAGCTACCTTTACATGACTTAAACGTTATGGCCAGTCCTGACCAGTTTCTGCAACTGGCCTGGTTATCAGTTTTAAAGCCTTCACACTAGTCTTGGTCTGTTTTATTTTTATATGTTTTCTCTTATCAAAGTCAAATTGTTGTGTTGTAAAAAAACACGTGGAAAACTTCAAATTTAAAGAGCAGTATTTTTCACAATTAAAATGTTAAATACATAAATAAATGTGTTCAGTAATAAGATACATGAATAAAATGCTTAAAATCATGTGATATCAAGTGTTTATCAAGTCATATTTGTGGCCTATAAAAAATGTTGTAAAAAATGAGTGAGTCACCTCATGATGGCTGACATGTCCATATTTGCATGTTCTGACAAATGCTATTCACTTGATCTCAGTAAGCCCTCATTATGCCATGTTTCGACCAGACTTTTCAAACAGAGATCCAGAAACTCAAAGACCAGGTGCAGGAGATTCACAGAGATCTGACCAAGCATCATTCCCTCATAAAAACGGACACCATGGGTGAGATTCTGGAGAGATCTCTACAAGTGGATGAACAGATCTCGGCAGAACACTCCTCGGTGGAGCTGATGAGGGCCATGTTTGAGGAGGTGAGCAATCAGTGATGTAATGCTGACATTAGGAGGTGAGAAAGTGGAGAACTACCGTAACTGTACCATTAAATTTCTTCTCAGATCTGGGAGGAGACATTACAGAGGGTGGCAAATGAACAGGAGATTTATGAAGGTGAGCAGATGCATCTTCTCACCTTAAAGAGTGTTGTTCCTCAGCTGATGGTATAAAGTATTTAGTGACTCATACTGTTCATTGATTATTCTTGTCCTGATTTTTTAGCACAGCTTCATGACCTGCTTCAGTTAAAACAGGAGAACTCTTATTTGACTACCATCGCCCGACAAATAGGCCCATACATTCGGTCCATAGCAAAAGTGAAAGAGCGCCTGGAGCCCAGGTACTCAAGACCTCAATGTATTACTCAAATGTATTAACTTCACCAGTATAACACATACCAGTACTAAATGAATTAGCTGACGAATTCCAATAGTAACACCACTGATCATTTTGCCAGGAGATAAATGTCACTTTAAGTCAAAATTAAATGATCTTTAACAGACTGAAGGAGCCCAAAGAGCTGCAAGATGATCGTACAGAAATCATGCTGAAGCTCTACGAGGACAGCACTTCCACTCCTGACACACAGCCCAGGTAAGTTTTCGTCCCATCTAGACAGACATTTTGGAAATCTGAAATCAAAACAGTTATTGATAAATGGCTTTTCTTTGTGTCATCTTTGTTTCATCTCAACAGTAATGACTTGTCCTGTAATGTTGAAGACAACCGGACTCTAAACAGCCTATCAGAAGAGACCACTCCTAAGAACAAGGATTACTATAGGACGAGCAAGCAGAAGAACACCACTGATACAGCCAATCGTAAAGAGATACCAACGTAAACCAAATTCTGTGTTGACAGTGTTAGCACAGTCCTGTCTGATAATGGAATCCTCATTAAAATGTTATCCCAAAAATGCTCAACCAAACAATCGGTATGCACTTATGTGACTGTAATATACGCTCTTAAAAAGGCGCTTCACAATGCCATAGAAGAACCATTTTTGGCTGTATAGTTCCAACTATTATTGTAAATGTAGATTCATAGACTAGGCTTGTTGGTTATTAGGGCAAATATTAAATGCCCTCTTTTTAAGTCATTTTTAAATGCGTCTGCTAAATGAATAAATGTAACTGTAAAAAAACTCACAAAAGGTTCTTTGTAGTAGATAAAGGTTTTTTAGACAGAAATGAGAATTTTTTTTAAGAAACTGACTGAATGTTTTTTTGAAGATCCAAAAATGGTCTTTTCAACGCTGTGAAGAACCTTTTAAGAACCTTTATTTTTAAGAGTGTGCTGTAGTTTGCTAACAATTGTTATAATTTACGGTGCTTTCATATTGTTACACAGTCACGTCAAATAAAATGAATATGTTCATTAGATTCAGTGTTTTATTTTAAAGGTTTGTTACATTTTGCTGAAGATGTCAATAATGTAAGCAGTACAGTTATTGTTCCAGAGGTAGGGAGGCCCTCTTCCATTAGATTACATTACATTGCACTAATGCTGTGCAACTCGTTATAATAAAAACATTGCATGTGTTTACATGTCCATATGCATTTATAATGCTCTTATTAGTTGAAAGGGTACAAGAAATTACTATTCTTTACCCAGTGTTTATACTGTACACGCTACACCATGCAAGGAGAAGAGTGGAGCTTTTCTCACAAAAAATGTGAATTCTGAAAGACGAGGACTTTGGATACAGCGTACACTCTGCTGTTCGTATCTCTGAATCCCACCTTCATAGAAATTGATTTATCATGCAGCATGAAGGACAGTGAAAAGACATGAATAATGAGTGTGTGGAAGAATGATAATGAAGAGACTAATGCATTTGACATAAGCCCCTTTCTCACATGCTGTCTTTACCTATAAATTACTGGCAAATTACCATTAACAGATAATGTGTGAACGGGATCTTTTCCCAGAGTCCTGATAATTTACCAGTAATGCGTAAATGTTACAACAAAGAGTTGTAACATTACCAGTAATTTATCTGTAAGGTGCTATGTGTGAGCACAGAACTGCTTTGAGCCAATCAGAACACTCTCACTCAGATGACATGTTTACTCCATGCTTTTTGTCTAGGTCAAAGCAGAGATATTACTCCAATATGATGTCATTGGGTCAGAAGCAGCTGCATGAATGTAAACGTTTACAATAATGAAACAGACCATGTGCATTCGAAAACAAAGTCACTGTGTGAAAAGGGGCTATAGACAGGGGTTAGATGAGAGGACACGTCTCAATGCATACACTGGCAGACCTTTGAATTATACATACCAGTGTTGTTTGCTCCATGAGGAAAACTGTCAAGAGTAATTAGGCATTTTAATAAAATGAATTAAGTCTGTAATTTATCAGATAAGTTTATTTCTCCAATCGTAATATTAAAATTGTCCAAAATCATTAACAATTCACAGATTGTCAGAAATCAGCATTTAAAATTTGTTGGCCTAATACGACTGGCGGCATTAGGGCTACTGGTAAACATCTCAACAATTTCTGACACGATCAACTCATGTGTACAGGACAATGTCAGGTGCCAGTTCAATATTATTTCAGGTCAAATTAACTGCTTTTCAATAAAAACTCTGTCCACAAGTGATATATTTAAAAATCTATTTTAAAATATTCCATCCCGGAATAAATAAGGTTTCTAAGCACAAGGAACCAGTGTATGAAATTACATGATATGCATTGACTTTATGAGAATGATGTCAATTATAACAGCTGTAAATATGAAGTTAATGACATATGGAGACAGATACATGTATAGGAAGAGTAAGATAGAACAGAAACACTATGGAGTGCAGCAGAAAACACAGATGTTGAGGAATGTGGTGTCGGTGTGAACATCTCTGATGGTGTTAGAGATGGAAGCTCCACCCTGCTCAGAGCACGCCAAAGGGTCTCAGAGCAGATCAACGGGTCAGGTTTACTGTGCTGCAACCTCATGTGTCTGTGCTGCCCCCAGGGGGCGCTCCATAATGCCACCAGGCAACCAGCTCGCTCAGAATGCCAGTCAGAAGTGTCCAGGTGTGCACTGTCAGGCTATTTCCTCTCTCGTATGCAGCACAGCCTTAGGAATTAACCCTGATCCCTGAGATGAAGGGCAAGCCGGTGAAGACCTTCTTTTTGTATTCGATGTAGTCCTCTCCAAAGAAATGGATGAGAGAGATCTCCTCTTCCTCAATCCGCTCTCGAAAAAACCTCCAGCTGGCGACTGAATATCCCAATATGCAGATCGGGTTGCACAACATTATCTGTTTTTACAAAAAAAACAAGAGTTTTTGTTTAAGAACTAATAAAACCACAAATACCCATAACAAGATAAAGACAGAAATCAAACTAACTTTAAACATGCCCTAAAATCATCATTTGAATTTTGTGGCTTTCAGTTCAAGTGTGAACTCAAAAAAAGATATGTTCCAAGATATGTCCTATAACTTTTAGGCTATGACATGGTTTGACACTTAACAGTAGTTAAAGTACCTGTGTGCCAATGCTCCAGTAAAACCAGCCCACATAGGAAGGATGTCTGAAGAGAGCGTAAACTCCACCGGTGACCAGTACATGGCTCTGGGCCTTCTCATTCTGCACTATGTGGTTGAAGTTTGACCCCGCTGTTAACATGGCCGCTTTGCGCAGGCTCTCTCCACAGAGCACCATCAGCAACCCCACCATACAGAGCCAGTTCACCTGCTTTATTTCTGTCATACGATACCGTGTAATTAACACTGAAAACATTTCAAAAAAACAGAACAGCAATTTTCAGCTTTCACAACTGTAGGTCTTAACACACCTGGTATAATGAGCTTTTCCACAGTGAACTCCAACCAGGAGGAAATGGCTGCTACTGTATACTCAACACTATGGTTGAGCAGGAAAGAGTCTAGGGACAGACTGCGTGGGTTGATTATGGCAGTAACCAGGTACTCAGAGTAGTGAAAAAATGACAGTGAACACATATACCTAGTGGAAAACAAATCAGAAAGTTTTGACACAGATTCTAGCAAAACTAGTATGGCACTAGTTTTTCACTGTTTTTTAAGCATGTTAAACTAACGGCAAATAAGTAATTTCACAAAACATTTCATGCTAGGAAAAGTTTCATTACCAGCCAAAGTGTGTCCATGTTGTTTCTGAAAAACTTAAAATGAGGCCACATCCAAAAGCAAATCCAAGAAAGCAGGCTCTGACAGCCACCTGATTAAAGGAAAAGAGGGCAAATGTGATGTTGTTCATCAGTCCATGATAACGCAAACCCTGTTACACTGTAAGCTGTCCTCCTGGAGAGCTATTCATAATGACGGAATAACCTTCCAAGATCCCATCAGACTGGCAATGTAATAGGATTATACTTGCACACCAGACATTGCCAGTGATGGTTTTGTTGCCTTTGTGGCTATAGGACCAGCTTTAGCTTGCATTGATTTAATATAATCAAGCAAACAAATTAAGTAGCGTGGCCATTATAAATATACAGTTTTTATAAGTATAACACACATCTTTCAGAATCTTACCTTGTATAGAGGTCCCTTGTATATGATTAGCAGGAAGCCATTGATAACTGTGATATACACCGCTATTGCTACTTTCCCATTCACATCCGTGAGGTAACTGAATATCCAGTCAATGTGAGAGCCAAATCTGACAAGTAACGGTATTATGATGACGCCCAGCCCTGAGATAAAGCTCATAATACTTATCTTCCCTTCTAGCACCAACTTGCTGCCTGCCATGTTGAAAACAGTGAGATCTCGTCGGGAAATCTCGCGTTGCTTCCAAGCTCACGTTGACTTGCATACTAATGGACAAAACAGTTGGACAAACAAACTTATAGTGATTGTCCACTGAAATATGTATTTATTGATTCAGAATTTATTTTCTTAGACTACTGAATATAGATTACAAACTTATTATTTAAATAATTATTATTATTATTAATAATTTTTATTATTATTACACATTAATGCATTTTATGCTCAGCTTGTTTTATCATGATATCTCATCTTGAACGTGATTTTGTCAATAGGATTATATTCCATTATTATTCAGGTGTAAGTAAGCAACATTTTGGTGTTACTATTTATGACACATTCATTTCATATCTTTGGTATGACACAATGAAATGCAATAGTACATTTTAATAAATATTTTATTAATGCAATAAAAACATTTACCGATTCACATTGTAATTTAACTGTTTGTAAAAGATCTACAGGTGTAAAATGTGATATTTAGATTGGCCATTCGCAAAGAAAGCATACAGAGTACCACACAATATACTGCCTGTGTCAAATCAGCACAGCGGCATGATGAGAAGCATTATTTCAGCTTAGCACAAAACTGTACAAGAGTAATTCAGATTTGAGCCAAAAGCAAGATTTAACGGTTTAATAATGTGAGATGGAAATGTCCCTTGTGCTCTTTGAGTGTCCACTCTAGTGTTTTGCAAGTCTATCTATTCCCATAATCCTCTACTGTTCCATTGTGATATTAACAACTCAACACGTTTAACACTCAACTACAAACACTGTCATGAACACAAACATTTTTAGAAAATCTAACATTTTGAGTGACTGTAGTTATTTGTTTACATGCAGTACCTTGACATTACATTTGTTACACAATTTGCACTTCCACAATCACGTCATTGTAATCCTCATATCACAAATATCACTGTAGTAGTTCTGTAACTTCATTGGCATTCATTCGAAATTCATTGGCCATGCAAATGTATATGATCTGTTTACAGATGTCTTCTGCATATACACTTAGTCTTATTTATATTCTCAAAACGTTGTTAGTCTTTTTAGAAATGTAGAAAACAATTACATTTAGAGAAAGCAACCGAAAGATTATTAGCATAAGAAGGATGTACATACAGTCCTTCAAAAGTGGGGAATGCAATCACATGCATTTGGAAAGCTTTGCCAGGTAGAATATGACATGTTCTTCCAAATTTAAACAACAACAAACATTCCATGGTTTAAGTTTATACCCTCAGGATCAACACATTGTCCCTTTTTGCGAGTGATGCGGTAATGTCTGTGCAATTTTGCATAGCACCGAAGCCCTGTAAAGAGGAAGGAACATTTTAAAGGATGCTTCTACTTTGTCAGCATAAGAAATAATCAGACAGACTTTAAAATCCTCAGAGGTAAAAATCTTGCTCACCTTCCTCACACATGCAGTTGTCGTAGCACTTGTTGTTGAGGCCGCGGTTATGAATCTCACATATGTGACTTCTGAGATTGCAACAGGAACCTGAGACAGTTAATGAAATGAAGTTAATGAAAATAACTATAAATGTCTTAGTCAGCCAGCTAGTTTACAGAAACAGTATACATGGTTCATTGCATTAAAGCCAAAGGGAAAAGATCTAGTGACCTGGCCGGCAATTCAAGTGATGTTTACAGTTTTCATTTGATGTCAGTGTCACATTTTCATTACTGGTGCTTTTAGTGGGCTGCATGTCAGAGTCTGGATTCCACTTGGATATGGATTCTGCTGGATGAACATAGAATGATGGTTAAGCATTATTAGTAAATAGATTTTTATAACAATAATGCTGTTTATACACAACATAAAGAACAGACACCTGCACACACTATATTTAAATAGTCTTCTACTACATTATGGTATATTTAATTTTCACAGAATAGGGCATTTGATATTTTCCACGAAAGGGCTGATGGAAAAACTGTGGAGGAATTTGACTGCTGTCAATGCAAACAGATTCTGTGGTTCTAAATGTAAAGCAATACATAAATCTGAAAACCAATGTAGCATTTTTGGCAGGACATAAACAAATCTGAGGTCACCGTTTCAAAACAACAAACAAAACAAAGAACATAACAGAAACTGATCACACAATGATGAAAATCAAATAAACAAAACATAATAGTAATTTGTATTTCTATGTAAAATGTTGGTCATACTTCTCTTACTGAAAGATGAATGTTTGTCTGTGGGCCTCATATCTTCATAATCAGTCCAGTCAAACAATGCCATATTTAAAGTGGGTGTCACATCCACACCTGAATAACCTCTGACCTGAGGTACAAAACATTTTATTCAGTATTCATATGTTGTTAAAATTCCACTGTACATTGTTTTTTATGAGACGCTCCTTTTTCCTCACAATGGATGTAAATCATTTTGCAGCTGTCAATCCTTCAAGATTTAATGGAACAAATGCTGTAAAGCTTTTGAGCCAATAAACAAGAAATTGTTTTATGTGAGGATTCCCAGCTAAATGGATGGCATGAACCTATTATCACTCATAACATAGGTCATTGTGATCCAATTTCCTAAGCTCATTTCTAGACACTGATAGATGAGAACCTTAGATGTTACTTAATCAGCCTGATTGAAACTGGCCGAACAGTGAGATGATTGTTACCTGTGGTTTACTGGAGGGGGTTGGTTGTGTGGAGAGTTTCCCTCCAACTACTGCAGTTACTGGGAATATGAAGGACCCAAAGGTGGCAGCAGGGAACACAGGCTCTGTGAGACTTCCTTTATTTAGTCTTTCTTCAAAAGAACCCTTCTGTTTCTTAACTTGTGTCTTTGTCTCTATATAAAGCAAGTACCAAGCAGATCATTGAAATGGTAGGACAGTTTTATTTCCGATCATTTGGAAGTTTGCTTTACCTTTATCACGATGATTCATAATGCTGTGTCCTCCAAACACTCTACGACCAGTCGGATGTCTCATTACCTTCTCTGAAATCTTAGCTCCAGGAGACATATTAATTTGCTGTGGAATTAAGGACTCAAACCCCATGAAGGTTCTTGCTGTCTGACTCAGTGCCCATGTTTTATCTCCTGGCTCCATCTCTAAGCGGACGGGACTGAGGCTCTCCAGCTCTGGACTCTCATTTTGGATGTGGAACACAATGTGAGGTGTCTCTCTGAGCTGACCTGCTGTTATCCTCTCCCTGTGATCTCTGTCTCTACTGTGATGACTGTGTTGATGTATTGATGTCTTTGGCCTGGGTGGGATAATGACATTTTCACTGAAGACTTTCATGGCTGCATTTTGCCCTGTTTTAGTGCCTGATGTCACAATCACCAAGTCAAAGAGGAGAAATGAGCCAAAACACCAACATGACCAAGCTCTAGTCATTCTAGAAAAAAAACCAACCAATTAAAACAAATGCATTACAGCATATATAAGTAAATATAACAAAATAATTATAAAATATTTATTAGTATATGTGTGTGTGCATGTGTGTGTGTACTTCAATAAATAATAATCACTAATCGCATTTTCTCAAATCTCCTTTGCTACATTATTTTAATATATTTAACACTTACTATATGTCATTTTACTAGTAAATTTCCATTAAATTGCAGATGTCACAGAGAAGATGCAATTTTCCAGACGACTGCAATATAGTGCTATTGTGCTGATTTTAAGCAATATGCCACAGCACCAAAACATGATTTGAGTTATTGGGTTTGAGAGAGATAAATGTAGATGGGCAGAAAAATCCCTCAATTCACACATAACAACTTTAGATCTAGAAACCACCTGGTTTCATCACTGCTACTCTGCAGGGCTATGTAGCTCAATCTTTAACGGCAGGAAAAATAATGTGTTAAAGGCAAAGCAGCTTGACTTGCTATTTGAAGTTATGTTGCAAAAATGCACAAACATGCTCTGCGAGTAAAGTGCCAGACTCTACACTAAGCCTTTGATCTAGACACCACTGGACCATACCCACTGTCTGTACTCTGTCTTCTGCACAAGCAATGGAGTCTGGGGGAATTTAGAAATGTTATATTCCCCATTTGACTTAATACAATATAACATTCTGAAGCAGACATGTAAGCACATTTGCTTTAGCGGTAATTTCTGTAAGCATCTTAGAGATGAGGATGAAGTGATCCAAACCAAGGGATTTTACTAAAATCCTCAGAAAATGGATTACACATACTGAGCAGATGAGTGTGACTAATTAAACAAGTGAACTGAGCTTTCATGCTCATACTTGTGAAAAATCCAGCATTCCCCCATCGCTGGAAGAACATATATAAATGACAGAACTTGAGAGATTAAGCATAAGCTTATGATGTGGATGCTTTAGATAAAGCCTGAGGATGTGGAACGATGTAGATGTACTGAAATATTATTGTAAGTGTAGTTAAACTTTTATAGATGTTGGTGCAAAACCAATAAATATAATTGTGCGTATAGGTAAAGATTCGAGATTAAAAAGAAACGTTCTCCTGTGAAAGCTGTTGCATAAACTTTTTCTTTGCAGTTCAGCATAATGGTAATTTATCGGAGAAATTAAGCAACCAATAATGCGTCTTCCCGTTTGTTGTGCGCTTCATTATTCAAATGCATATGCAGCCGATCATGTGTTAGTATTATCTTCATTAATTTTCACAATCCCATGCTGTGCGCGCCAATGCTGCTGCTCTGGAGCCTAAAAATATCAAAGCTTCACTCAGTCTCTCATTAGTCTGTGTAAACAGTGACATGATTAATTCAACGGGGATACTGGGCTTTAAATAGTTCCTTATACTATTCCATAGACTACTTAATATCACTATAATATAACTATTTGCTTTAAAAGTAACTGCAATGTGCCAATCATTTCATATAGTCCCGTCTATAGCATTAATAGCGACGTTACGTTACCGATTGTTGCGCCAATATATACATATAAACATTATTATGAACGACTCTGTACAGACATATAGCTTACTGATCGCTTATTAAACATTAGCATATTAAGACAAATCAATTATGTTTTCAAAAAACCAAAAATACACGTTCAAAGCAAAAGTTCAAGAGGAAACAAGTATTAAATTAAAGAAAAATTAAAAACAAATGATCACCTGTTATTCGTGGCGTTAGCCCGTATTTCTGGATGCAGTCCAAAACGAGCGCGTGTAAGTTGCAGAGTGGAGCACGCGCGTCTGCGCTCGAGCAGTCAGCGATGAAGACTGCGACTGTGTCGCGGGCGTCGCCTAACCTAAATACCTGAACAAAAGAAGCGCACTGAGCCAACGGGCTAGGTGTGACAGTTTTTAAGGGCACACCGTTTTGGTGTGAATGCAAACGGTTGGTGAAGAAATTTCACGCTTCTGTTTATGCCATTGTGTGTTTACATATACGATTCGTAAGAATACTAAGTGAAAACGGATGCACTACTGAGTAATTATTTTAATGGAGATGCTTGTAATTGCATTGCAGTTATTGGGGTAGCCTGCTCGTTATAATGTTGCATTGCAATCATTATCTGTACTTTACTTTACATTTATGCATTTATTTTTCTTACTTTATTTTTTGTTATGCAGTAATTATATAACATGCCAAATGCTATTGAATTGTGAAATTCGGAAAAGAGTAACCATTATGTCCCGGCTGCACATTATATATATATATATATATATATATATATATATATATATATATATATATATATATATATATATATATATATATATATAATATCTTACGCAATTATATTACACAGTGAGACACTGGAAAATAATGTCACTGTGCAGTCATGCACTAAAATATATTTCTGAACCACATACTGCTGTTCTGTTCAGACCCAGTGCATTCCTGTAAGTGTGATTAAACAGGGAGGGGTTCGTCTCCTAGGGGTTTGATCACATAAAGAAACCAGGCCAGAAGCTCGGAGATTGGTGGATGACAGCAGTAATGTGGAGGTGGTGGTTTTGGGGGTCCAGTGGAACAGCAGTGGAATTAGTTGCCCACCTCTCCTGGGGAACGCACTTGTGTAGCTTCTCCACGAGAGGCAATAAATCAACCGCTCTCTCCTGCTCCTGTTTTTTAATGTAAGTGCATCACACACTTTAAAGATGTACCACTTTAAACACTCTGGAACACGGTGATGTGTTGAGCTCCTTGCTGTGTAAATCTCCAACACCAAACGTTAAGGATTTTAAGTTAGAAAACGATTTATATTGGGGGAACTAAAACAAACACTGCTTTAATTTAGGTGTATTATGACAATAGTAAGTTTCCTGTATGCAATATATCAAATGTGCATGTCAGACCATGCATGTCGCGATTTTTATGAAATCCTGTAACATGCAACGCAAACTCCGCTAAGGTAAAACAATGGAAGTCATTGTGTTGACTTTCTGTAACCGTTAGGTGGCGGTACAGAACAGAAGTACCCTTGATCATCAACAACATTTTGCCAGACAAAATCACGCAACAGGATCACCTTTCATTATAACGTACACATTTTAAACTATTGTATAGATAATTCATGTAGTCAGGTATTTTAAATGTGTAAGTTCCCTCAAAATAAGTTGTTCTATAAAATGTAACTGTAGTTGTGTAAATAATGGTCTATGCAACAAAAGTGATTAACAGGATTCAATAAAAAATGAAACGAGAAAGCTTTCAAGCAAGAAATCCTTTTATTTTTTCAAATAAACAAAACAGTCTCAATAAATGCTTCAGTCTTAATATTCTGGAGCAATTTTTATCGGCTCTTGCATAAACAGCATACAAAATATTCCTTTTTAAAAAGAAATATGGTTTTAATTTCATTCAACATTCATAGATGCGTCATATACTCGTTGAATGTCTTATAATCTCTGCATTGCATCCAAGCAATTACCTACAATTGTTGTTACAACAATTCCCAAAATAAGGTCCATTTCTAGACAAATAAAAATGTGCTCATGATAGCATTGAGTCTAAATTCTGTCTTTACAAAAGACTTTCTGCATGAATATGCTGGAAAAAATAAAACAATTAAACAAGAGAACAATGCCTCCATTTAATGCACAAAAGGGTGAGTTCAGTTTCAGCAGTTCTAGCAGATCCTGATCTGGCAAATTCTGCCATTTGCCATTTTCTGTGGTGCTGATTCTTGAGGAGCTCTGAATAAACCATCACTGGTGAATGCACAGAGGAGCCACGTCTTCTGCTGGGGCAGGAAACAGACGAAGCGTCTCCCTTGAATATTTGGAGTATCCATTGTGGAAAATCAAGGTCTTCCTTGGAGTAAAGAAAGATACAGTCTTTTCCCAAAGGTCAGCAGGGGAGACACCACTGTGATGTCGCTGCTCTAGAACACTCTTGAGATGCTCCACACCATCTGAGCACTTCCTTTCCAGAGTCATAATGTTACACCTAAAAGAAAAGAGGAAATTCACATCAGAAACAAATACAACTAGGTTTGGAAGTTCAGAGAAATTAATTATTATAAATGAGTGTTTGCTAACTTACATTTTCTGCATGTCTCTCATGGTAAAGGACTGACTTGTTCTTCAGTGTGCAATGTGAAGAAATGATATGCATCGACTTCTCTCTGGCCTTTTGGTCTTATTTATACACAGCCTGGCTGAATTTAATGAGATGTAAGTTCTCACACTTTTAAACCAATCAGGAATCTGGAGTATGACAATAGTGTAAGGCTGGATTGTTTAAATGAAGAATGAGAAGACCCTGAGAACTCAACAAGCAGGTGGAAGGAAGCAGTCTTTTATTTTGTCTGTCAGGATTGAGACGTTCAAGCATGTGAATTACCATTGACCTCATTCATGTTGTCATCAGCCAGAAATATGTGGTGGGAATGTGTGCTTACACATCTGTCCTAAAATACACCAGACAATAATGTTATGTAGAACTAGAACAAATGAAAAAAACATAGAAGTTCACATTGTAACAATGATTTTTGTAACAATTGATCATTTATAAGAAGGTTGGAATGTGCATTTCTTTTTAATACAAATACCAGATGCAAGGCAAAAGCATATTGGTTGGTCTTGCTATGTCCTTTAAATGTGCATAAGTTTTACTTACATTTTTAGCACTTGCTGTCTGTGAATTGCTGTGGAATTAATTTGGTATGGTAGTGAAAAATGGTAATATGGCGCTGAGAGTACTACACTCTTAATAGTAATATTTTAATATATTTTAATATTGTAATTTAATATTCTGTTTTTAATATTTAAACTACAGACAAATCCATTTCTTTCATTCTGATCATAGAAACAATTTTGCATACCAATGCAGAAACTCAAGAAACTTAAAATAATTTCTATTAATTAATATTTTATAAATACAATTTTTACATTTCTTACCTAACGCTGTTGCAATGTAATGACACAACACCTAATATAAGAATGGTATTGTGATAAATGTATATAATATAAAATTATATGATACTTTTCCCTCCAAAATGTGCTAGAAAGAGCAGATGACGTTATCTGATCTGTCTATACAGCACACGCTATGGGTCGGGTTATTATTGTTAATGGGTGATAATTGAACTATATGTCCAGATGGTTAGCCTGGCAGCCTGGGAGCTTTGAGAGCAGTGAATGCTGGGAAGAGGGAGGCAGGGTCAATTTGACTTTGTGTAATGGGCCACGCTTCTTTTATCTGCTGGATCAGGGTCATTCATGAATAAGTGTGGGAAGCTTCTCACTGCTTAGAGTGGAGCGTGTGACCGAGAGCTGGACAGCAGGCCAGCCAGCTGTGTGTTTGTGTCATAAGCGTGGGTAAGGAGAGTGTGCAGTGTGTGTGCCAGAAGCCAAGTGTGCTGCTCAGACCTCATGAAGCTAAAAGACAAGAGGCTGTATAGCTTTGTTTGTATACTTTAATAAAACATTGTATGAGAACGTATTGCATAATACATAAAACTATATCAATAATCTTTCATTTTTATTTGATTTTTACATTATAGTTTGTATGTGCTTCATGTATTTTTTATATTTGTTATATATAGTCAGTTATTTATTTTATTTACCTCACCTGTACAACATAACTCCTTGGCATAACTATTGTTATTTTTAATTAGGCTATATGCATAAACTTCATGACTTGATAATTGCTGTTTGGATTAAAAAATCTTAAATGCATATTTGTGAATAAAACTATTATTTAAATTTGGACAATCTGCAAAACATACAGTAAACCTCACAGAACTAACGTCTAACTCCTAAGAGACAACAGGAGACATTAGGGCCTTGTGTGAATAAGACAATAAATGATGCTTTAAAGGCTGAAGTAACCTGTCATTGTGTAGTCACTTAGATCACTTTACGAGGTCACAAATTTCCCACATTCACAGGCCATTAGCTGAATCGGTCTCAACCCTCTTAAAATGTCCCCCCACCTGCTCCCCAGAGACATGCTCATTGTGTTTGAGCAATATGGGCCTCACTAACCATGTGGCAGATTGAACGCACCCATTGGTTGGAGACTGTGAGAACCTCCAGCAAACTCCAAACTCACACATTCATATGGAGATTTGGGAGTATAAATAGAGGAGAGAGGGAGAGAGAGTTTAGCTCAGATCTGATCCTGACAGAGAACTGAACTGAACAGACACAGTCATGGCACCTACAATCAGTGGACCAATGATCTACACAGGAGGACAGATTACACTGACAAATAAGGTAAATATTCTACTTTCATTCAATTGTACATTTTCTGTATGTATATACAGAATGTATATTTATATACAATATTTACAAATGTATATACAATATATATATTGTATATTCTGAATGTATATTTCTTAATTCAGCTGTTATGAAAAATAAAATATTTGATGAGTGTATCTAAATATGTTTTTATTCTTTCCTCAGCTGAGAAAGCCAATAGTGGAGAAGATTCGCAGAGAACGAATCAACAGCAGCATCGAGAAGCTCAAGACTCTTCTGGGTCACCAGTTCCTCAAACAACAGCCCGACTCCAGACAGGAGAAAGCTGATATCCTGGAGATGACGGTTGATTTCTTGAGACAACATCAGCAACAGCAGCAGTCCCAGAATCCCTCCAGCTGCTCTCCTGCAGCTCATGAGGGCTACTCCAGATGTGTGCAGGAGACTGTCAGCTTCCTGTCTCAGTGTCAAGTGCAGACTCAGTCCCACAGAAGACTGCTGAAGATCTTCCTCAACATGCAGCCTTCCACAGAGAAGACACACGTCCTGCCTCAGCTCAATTCACCAGCCTGCCAGAGCAGCAGCACAGAGAAAACTCCAGCCTGCACTGAACTCTGGAGACCCTGGTAGAGTCACAGGGACACCTTCTGATGTATGAAACAGAATTCAAGATGCCAGTCTGAGATTGGCATGGACTGTAATTCTACTGTAGGAATTTATTTCCACCTCTGCTACATTGGCAGAATGTTTAAATACTTTCTGAGAAAGTATGTTTTTTTAAACTGAACTTAAATTAATATTTTGTCAGAATGTACAGAATCATTTGCCATGTAAATGATTATTGCATTTATAAAGCATACAAAATATGTGATCATAGAGAATTTAAAGTCTGATTTAGACATTTGAGCTTCTACAGGTGTATCACCCATATTGGGTTTATTTTTTGTGCATCTAATAGATGTTTAAACTGCTTTCGTTTACTGAAAGCATTTGATTTATATTTCTATTGTTTGAAACATATCAAAAGCTTCTCTTTTTATATAAGAAATATTTCTTTCTATGAAAGATATTTTATTGTTTGAAATCAGAAATGGTTGATTTTTTTGTTTGCATGTGTATACATGAATTGGACTTTTCCCCTGTAAAGGGCAGTTGTACTGTATGATGTCACTGTTAGTGATTTGAATTACCTTCTTTAAAGGCATTCTGTGTGGGAATTACTTCATATTGAAGTACAATATGAAAATAAATTTGAACAATGCACTCTTAATCAGTGGTCTCTGAATTGCTCATCCATCCAATTTAAAACAAATATTTTATGGCACATTTGCACACATTATAATGTTCTAACTGCTACAGGTATTTAGTCAGTTTTAAAAATGTTAAAATGATGATTTTTGAAGTCAATCTGCAAGCACAAAAAATTAAGGACATACCTATAAATACATTAGATTAATAATTATTTATAGTCTTTCTGTTAAGGTGTAGTTTGCAATTCATTGCACTTATATGAGTCTCAGGCAATACTGTAACTCAGGTCTGAACATTATAAAGTACAGTCAATAACTGCCAAACCATCACAGAAGCCAGTGGCTCAAAGATCTTACATTACAGCACAAATAAAGCCCCTGGTATTATTCAAAGCAAGTGAAAGTTAAAATAACGTCTCATTTTTTGAGACAACAAAATCCCATTATTTGCTCAGGTGCAGCTGCTGTATCTGGTTATTTCAGATGAGTTAGTCATTACAGGAATACTGGATCAATATCTGTACATGAACCACTATACTTGAGAGGCCAAATCTGTTCCATATGATCAGGTTGTGGTTTAAAAGTCTTTTTGTGAGCATGATTTCTATTGACCTGCTGTGTATTCTGTACCTCTAGCGTTGTATAGTTCATTTAATAAACTACACCATGACTAATAGGATGAATAATAACACCAGTTTTCAGATAACACCAGTTTTCAAATATTTTGCAGGTTTATTTTTATCATGCTTCAAACATGAAGCAAAGAAGGATTGTACCCTCAAAGAAGGTGATAACAGGAATTAATCTTTGACAGATGAATCCAAATCACTAACAGTGAATATACAGAGTTGCCCTTTACAGGGTCCAATACACGCATGTAAATACACACAAACTTCACAAAGAATTATTAGTGTTTTTCACACCCAATAAACATCTTTTAACTAAAAGAATACTTCTTATATAATAAGAGGAACAATAGATGCCTTTCAGACAAAAGAAATATGTATATATATGTAGGCTTTTAGTAAACAAAAGCAGTTTAAGCATCTTCAAGATGCAAATGAGTAAAACCCAATTTGGGTGAAATATCTGAATCAGACTTTCTATGACCAAATATTCTGTATGGTTTCTTTTCATGTAATCATTTTACATGGCAAATTAATCTGTACATTCTGACAAAATATTAATGGTCATACACAGTTTAAATAAAACACTTTCTCTGAAAATATTTAAACATTCTGCCAATGTAGCAGAGGTGGAAATAAATTCCTACAGTAGAATTACAGTCCATGCCAATCTCAGACTGGCATCTTGAATTCTGTTTCATACATCAGAAGGTGTCCCTGTGACTCTACCAGGGTCTCCAGAGTTCAGTGCAGGCTGGAGTTTTCTCTGTGCTGCTGCTCTGGCAGGCTGGTGAATTGAGCTGAGGCAGGACGTGTGTCTTCTCTGTGGAAGGCTGCATGTTGAGGAAGATCTTCAGCAGTCTTCTGTGGGACTGAGTCTGCACTTGACACTGAGACAGGAAGCTGACAGTCTCCTGCACACATCTGGAGTAGCCCTCATGAGCTGCAGGAGAGCAGCTGGAGGGATTCTGGGACTGCTGCTGCTGCTGATGTTGTTTCAAGAAATCAACCGTCATCTCCAGGATATCAGCTTTCTCCTGTCTGGAGTCGGGCTGTTGTTTGAGGAACTGGTGACCCAGAAGAGTCTTGAGCTTCTCGATGCTGCTGTTGATTCGTTCTCTGCGAATCTTCTCCACTATTGGCTTTCTCAGCTGAGTAAAAGAATAAAAAAATAAATTTAGATACACTCATCAAATATTTTATTTTTCATAACAGCTGAACTAATAACTATAAGTGTACTATTAAATAAAATGTGTAATATTTACCTTATTTGTCAGTGTAATCTGTCCTCCAGTGTAGATCATTGGTCCACTGATTGTAGGTGCCATGACTGTGTCTGTTCAGTTCAGTTCTCTGTCAGGATCAGATCTGAGCTAAACTCTCTCTCCCTCTCTCCTCTATTTATACTCCCAAATCTCCATATGAATGTGTGAGTCTGGAGTTTGCTGGAGGTTCTCACAGTCTCCAGCCAATGGAAACAGACTAATGACACAAAGAACAGAGGGACGCCACATGCTAAATGACACACTTATTGCTCAGGAAACAATGAACACATCTCTGGGGAGCAGGTGGAGGGGAGAGCGTTGGGGATAGAGAGTGTGTGAGAAAGTGAAGACCCCTCGTTTAAAGCTTTGTTTGTTGCCCGATACTGGGGTCATTTACTGACAAAGCACGTGCCGTTTATCCTGGAAACTTCCCATCACAGTGCATCTCAGCATAATTCAGTTTACATTTCACAGAGGAGTAAATTGATTTATCCTGAGGCATCATTTCTGGTGGATGTAGTTTATAGTGATATAGATTTGTGTTCTCTAGGGAGACTGTGTCCTGGCAGAGCTGTTGACAGACGAGTATTTCTCAGTGTAATTCTGAAGTGTGATCAGCTGATCCACAGATGAACCTTAACAGTATACACATTAACATGAACCTTTTATTGATTTCTGTTAATTGTGGGGCAAAAACTGTTCTCCCATGACTCTGAATTTTAAAACAGAACAACCTTTTGAAGCAACTGTTTTTCTCTAGTATTTCCTTTGCATAAAGTACACAAGTCCTTTTGTTTAAACATACAGTATAAAATTGATGAATCTAGAAAGAACTTTTTAAAGAGAGTGTGCTGAATGTTACAAAGAAGATGCTTTTTAATGGTTTTAAATTTAGTTTATAAAAGGTTAAAAATAGGTAAAGGCATTATATTTATCTAAGCATTGTAAATTGTTTTGAATGTTTAGTTATTTGTCTTATAGCTTGTGATTTAATGTAAAGCCCACGTTTAAAGCAGTGGTTTGCCTCTTTAAACAGTAATCTCCACATAAACCAAATACATCTTAATTAAACCTAATGTTACACATTCTGTAAAGGCTCTCCCGGGAGCTTCTGTTGAAGGTCTTTTGGTCATGTGCTGAATTGTTCTTAATGAAGAACACTTTAGTTGTGTTCTCTGTGAATGGGCAGAGTGTGGGAAAACTCTAGGGAACCAAGTCTCAGTAAAGCATTACTTCATTAGTCAGGGCTTTATTCACAGAGTCCACTACTGTCACCTTACCAATGTGTTTTAATCTGTTATGAGTTTTGGGTTGTTTGTCATACAAAGACAAGATCTTACAGAATTTAGGCTCTGTTCAATTCTACATGTTGTGTGATCTGTTTTGAAACATTAGTTTTCACTTACTGTATGTCAGTTGTATGTGCATGGAATACAATACTCTGGGGGAAAATCTTTCTTGGTCAAGTGACCATTTGCCATTTTGTGACAGCTAGAAACAGATAGACAGAAAGTTTAAATGAAGTTTACTAATTTGTCCTTAACAGTCAAATCTTCCAACATGTTTAACATGTTGTAATACTGATTAAGTACTTTGGAGAAGGTAACAGAAATAAAAATTGAGTTTTTGATGACGCTATACAGGGATACTTAAAAACTATATTGTAAGGAGTTAAACATATAACACACAGCGAGCCAGGACATTGATTGTACAATTTATTTGTCATAAGTACTATGATGATTGTTGTTTTTCACATTCAAAAGTAACAACGTAGTTACATTAGTAACAATAATTTACTCTACACATGTAAATACATGTTCCAATAATCATGAAGAACTCATGTAATTATATTTGCACTTCCCTTGAACTGGAAAGAATCAGAAAAATATTACAGACAATTAATATTCAACACACCTTCAATGAAGGTAAGAATAGAACATTTTAAACACTACAAGTGAGTGTACAACACTGCCCTCTACAGGGGAAAAGTCCACTTCATGTCAACACATGAAAACGTTTAAAGAAATAATAAAATATCTTTCCAATATAGAAATACTCCTCATATAAAATTTGAGAATAGGTGAACTAAATGGATTTTCAACAATAGAAATATAAATTAAATGCTTTCAGTAAATGAAAGCAGTTTAAACATCTATTAGATGCACAAAAAATAAACCCAGTGTGGGCGATACACCTGTAGAAGCTCAAATGTCTAAATCAGACTTTCTCTATGATCAAATATTTTGTATGCTTTATGAATGCAATAATCATTTTACATGGCAAATGATTCTGTACATTCTGACAAAATATTAATGGTCACAGTTAAAAAAACATACTTTCTCAGAAAGTATTTAAACATTTTGCCAATGTAGCAGAGGTGGAAATAAATTCCTACAGTAGAATTACAGTCCATGCCAATCTCAGACTGGCATCTTGAATTCTGTTTCATACATCAGAAGGTGTCCCTGTGACTCTACCATGGTCTCCAGAGTTCAGTGCAGGCTGGAGTTTTCTCTGTGCTGCTGCTCTGGCAGGCTGGTGAATTGAGCTGAGGCAGGACGTGTGTCTTCTCTGTGGAAGGCTGCATGTTGAGGAAGATCTTCAGCAGTCTTCTGTGGGACTGAGTCTGCACTTGACACTGAGACAGGAAGCTGACAGTCTCCTGCACACATCTGGAGTAGCCCTCATGAGCTGCAGGAGAGCAGCTGGAGGGATTCTGGGACTGCTGCTGATGTCTTCTCAAGAAATCAACCGTCATCTCCAGGATATCAGCTTTCTCCTGTCTGGAGTCGGGCTGTTGCTTGAGGAACTCTTGACCCAGAAGAGTCTTGAGCTTCTCGATGCTGCTGTTGATTCGTTCTCGGCGAATTTTCTCCACTATTGGCTTTCTCAGCTGAGAAAAGAATAAAAACATATTTAGATACACTCATCAAATATTTTATTTTTCATAAAAGCTGGACTAATACATATAAATGTACAAATGAATAAAAATGTGTAATATTTACCTTATTTGTCAGTGGAATCTGTCCACCAGTGTAGATCATTGGTCCACTGATTGTAGGTGCCATGACTGTGTCTGTTCAGTTCAGTTCTCTGTCAGGATCAGATCTGAGCTAAACTCTCTCTCCCTCTCTCCTCTATTTATACTCCCAAATCTCCATATGAATGTGTGAGTCTGGAGTTTGCTGGAGGTTCTCACAGTCTCCAGCCAATGGAAACAGACTAATGACACAAAGAACAGAGGGACGCCACATGCTAAATGACACACTTATTGCTCAGGAAACAATGAACACATCTCTGGGGAGCAGGTGGAGGGGAGAGCGTTGGGGATAGAGAGTGTGTGAGAAAGTGAAGACCCCTCGTTTAAAGCTTTGTTTGTTGCCCGATACTGGGGTCATTTACTGACAAAGCACGTGCCGTTTATCCTGGAAACTTCCCATCACAGTGCATCTCAGCATAATTCAGTTTACATTTCACAGAGGAGTAAATTGATTTATCCTGAGGCATCATTTCTGGTGGATGTAGTTTATAGTGATATAGATTTGTGTTCTCTAGGGAGACTGTGTCCTGGCAGAGCTGTTGACAGACGAGTATTTCTCAGTGTAATTCTGAAGTGTGATCAGCTGATCCACAGATAAACCATGACAGTGTAAACATTAACATGAACCTTTTACTGATGTCTATTAATTGTGGGGCAAAAATTATTCTCCCATGATTCAAAATTAAAACATTTTTAAATCTAAATTTTAAGCTCTTGGAGTAACTGCATTGTCTAGTAAATCCTTTGCTTATTTTTAACCTTATTTGAATTTAAAACCATTGGAAATAGCAATTTCAATGTAACATTAAATTTTGTCTAGATTGATTAATTTTATACTGTATGTTTTAAAAAGTTGTTGTTTTTGTACTTTTAAAACCAATGTCTTTAATTTATGCCTAGGCATTATATTTATCTAAGCACTGTAAATTGTTTTGAATGTTTAGTTATTTGTCTCATAGCTTGTGATTTAATGTAAAGCCCACGTTTAAAGCAGTGGTTTGCCTCTTTAAACAGTAATCTCCACATAAACCAAATACATCTTAATTAAACCTAATGTTACACATTCTGTAAAGGCTCTCCCGGGAGCTTCTGTTGAAGGTCTTTTGGTCATGTGCTGAATTGTTCTTAATGAAGAACACTTTAGTTGTGTTCTCTGTGAATGGGCAGAGTGTGGGAAAACTCTAGGGAACCAAGTCTCAGTAAAGCATTACTTCATTAGTCAGGGCTTTATTCACAGAGTCCACTACTGTCACCTTACCAATGTGTTTTAATCTGTTATGAGTTTTGGGTTGTTTGTCATACAAAGACAAGATCTTACAGAATTTAGGCTCTGTTCAATTCTACATGTTGTGTGATCTGTTTTGAAACATTAGTTTTCACTTACTGTATGTCAGTTGTATGTGCATGGAATACAATACTCTGGGGGAAAATCTTTCTTGGTCAAGTGACCATTTGCCATTTTGTGACAGCTAGAAACAGATAGACAGAAAGTTTAAATGAAGTTTACTAATTTGTCCTTAACAGTCAAATCTTCCAACATGTTTAACATGTTGCAATACTGATTAAGTACTTTGGAGAAGGTGACAGAAATAAAAATTGAGTTTTTGATGACACTATACAGGGATACTTAAAAACTATATTGTAAGGAGTTAAACATATAACACACAGCGAGCCAGGACATTGATTGTACAATTTATTTGTCATAAGTACTATGATGATTGTTGTTTTTCACATTCAAAAGTAACAACGTAGTTACATTAGTAACAATAATTTACTCTACACATGTAAATACATGTTCCAATAATCATGAAGAACTCATGTAATTATATTTGCACTTCCCTTGAACTGGAAAGAATCAGAAAAATATTGCAGACAATATTACAGATATCTTCAATGAAGATAAGAATCTGATTCTACTTGTAGAACATTTTAAACACTACAAGTGAGTGTACAACACTGCCCTCTACAGAGGAAAAGTCCAATTCATGTCAACACATGAAAACATTAAAAGAAATAATAAAATATCTTTCCAATATAGAAATACTCCTCATATAAAATTTGAGAATAGGAGAACTAAATGGATTTTCAACAATAGAAATATAAATTAAATGCTTTCAGTAAAGGAAAGCAGTTTAAACATCTATTAGATGCACAAAAAATAAACCCAGTGTGGGCGATACACCTGTAGAAGCTCAAATGTCTAAATCAGACTTTCTCTATGATCAAATATTTTGTATGCTTTATGAATGCAATAATCATTTTACATGGCAAATGATTCTGTACATTCTGACAAAATATTAATGGTCACAGTTAAAAAAACATACTTTCTCAGAAAGTATTTAAACATTCTGCCAATGTAGCAGAGGTGGAAATAAATTCCTACAGTAGAATTACAGTCCATGCCAATCTCAGACTGGCATCTTGAATTCTGTTTCATACATCAGAAGGTGTCCCTGTGACTCTACCAGGGTCTCCAAAGTTCAGTGCAGGCTGGAGTTTTCTCTGTGCTGCTGCTCTGGCAGGCTGGTGAATTGAGCTGAGGCAGGACGTGTGTCTTCTCTGTGGAAGGCTGCATGTTGAGGAAGATCTTCAGCAGTCTTCTGTGGGACTGAGTCTGCACTTGACACTGAGACAGGAAGCTGACAGTCTCCTGCACACATCTGGAGTAGCCCTCATGAGCTGCAGGAGAGCAGCTGGAGGGATTCTGGGACTGCTGCTGCTGCTGATGTCTTCTCAAGAAATCAACCGTCATCTCCAGGATATCAGCTTTCTCCTGTCTGGAGTCGGGCTCTTGCTTGAGAAACTCTTGACCCAGAAGAGTCTTGAGCTTCTCGATGCTGCTGTTGATTCGTTCTCTGCGAATTTTCTCCACTATTGGCTTTCTCAGCTGAGGAAAGAATAAAAACATTTAGATACACTTATCAAATATTTTATGTGCCTTAGTTTTCATAATGGTTTAACTGATATATATAAATGTACAAATGAATAAAAAAGTGTAATATTTACCTTATTTGTCAGTGTAATCTGTCCACCAGTGTAGATCATTGGTCCACTGATTGTAGGTGCCATGACTGTGTCTGTTCAGTTCAGTTCTCTGTCAGGATCAGATCTGAGCTAAACTCTCTCTCCCTCTCTCCTCTATTTATACTCCCAAATCTCCATATGAATGTGTAAGTTTGGAGTTTGTTGGAGGTTCTCACAGTCTCCAGCCAATGGGTGCGCTCAATCTGCCACATGGTTAGTGAGGCCCATATTGCTCAAACACAATGAGCATGTCTCTGGGGAGCAGATGGAAAGCTGGCCATTAAGAAAAGCGTGTGTGAGAAAGTGTAAACCTTATATTCAGAGCAACCATGTTGCTTGCCCCTTGCAATAATTACTCAAAACAGCACGTGCTGTCCATACAGAAAATGAACTCAAACCATTCTTGCTTTAGGATACATTTCTAAATTATTTTGAAAACAAAGGGAAAAGTATCATATATTAGTCATCTGAAATATAAAATATCAGGTCTGTGGTTCAAAGTCCAATAGTTACTGGGTTTTCTGGCCAATCTATTTAGAAACAGCCATAATTTAAAGTCTCCAATAAAATAAGTGAGTCCACTCAAAGTGGGGCCAACATATTCTAAAAATTACAGATTTGCAAAGCCTGAATCTATGAACCCAAACAAGCAAACAAATACCCATCTCAGTTAAGGACAGGGTGCTATAAACATCCCCTTGAGGTTTCTATAGAGTCCCCTGAGCACATGTCTAATTACCCTCAATCAGGCACACTTCTATTCAACCACCTCTGTGTGAATGAGCAGACTGTGGGAAAGCTCTGATGACAGCGGTCCCAGTTCTGAACAATATTACCAGCCCGAACATCATCTTCACTGAATTTACAAGTGTAAAACCTGTAGCATCTTACATGCAATTCTGCCTCCATGAGGAACACGTGCAGGAAATCTTAAAAAGGTGTAAACTATCTAAAAGTTGTAAACAAATTCATCTTAAAGAACTTCATCATATATTAAAAGCTATTTATTAGACCTGCCTCTCTGATGGAATAGAAAATCATATACACTATCATATATACTGTTTTTCATATGACATTTTATATATATATATATATATATATATATATGCTAAATGCTAATTTGTTGACAATAAAATAAAATGTTTTTATTAAAACACAGCTAAATTTCTCTTAGAACCCTGCTGTATGTGGTGCGTGCTCTATTACATTTCATCAGACATAACATCAGATGGGACTTCAAATGGGGTCTCCACTTTCTCACAAACTTCTCTATGTAATCCATCTCTCTCCACCTGCCTGCAAGAGACGAGCTCATTGTTTCCTGTGCAATAAATGCCTCACTGAGCATGTGGCAGCCCCTCTGCTTCTTTTAGTGTTTCCAACACACCCATTGGCTGAATACTGTGAGAAACTCCAGCAAACTCCAGACTCACACATTCATATGGAGATTTGGGAGTATAAATAGAGGAGAGAGGGAGAGAGAGTTTAGCTCAGATCTTATCCTGACAGAGAACTGAACAGACACAGTCATGGCACCTACAATCAGTGGACCAATGATCTACACTGGAGGACAGATTCCACTGACAAATAAGGTAAATAGTCTACATTGTTATTATTTGTACAGTTATATGCATTAGTTCAGCTGTTATGAAAAATAAAATATTTGATGAGTGTATCTAAATATGTTTTTATTCTTTCCTCAGCTGAGAAAGCCAATAGTGGAGAAGATTCGCCGAGAACGAATCAACAGCAGCATCGAGAAGCTCAAGACTCTTCTGGGTCAAGAGTTCCTCAAGCAACAGCCCGACTCCAGACAGGAGAAAGCTGATATCCTGGAGATGACGGTTGATTTCTTGAGACGACATCAGCAGCAGCAGCAGTCCCAGAATCCCTCCAGCTGCTCTCCTGCAGCTCATGAGGGCTACTCCAGATGTGTGCAGGAGACTGTCAGCTTCCTGTCTCAGTGTCAAGTGCAGACTCAGTCCCACAGAAGACTGCTGAAGATCTTCCTCAACATGCAGCCTTCCACAGAGAAGACACACGTCCTGCCTCAGCTCAATTCACCAGCCTGCCAGAGCAGCAGCACAGAGAAAACTCCAGCCTGCACTGAACTCTGGAGACCCTGGCAGGGGCCATCTGTATGTCTTTAAAAGACAACAATGTGAACACTCATGTTAAACTCTGTTATTAGAGGACCTAAACATTCTATACCTCTTTCAAGAGAGGTCAATTACTAGTATTCCCACTTAAGGAATTCATTATATTTTTGCCATGGGCAAATCATGCTTTTATAGCTCCAAAGTGGAGCGTTCTAAATATCTAGTTGCTATGTTAGCAATACTGCAGTTATTAAATGTCTCATAATGAGAAGTAATATTTGTATTTATGAATACATTCTATTTTCTGTAAAGATCCAATGGATCTTATAATTGTTAACATGTTCTTCTTTGAAGATTTTGTTGTAGATTTTATATAATCAATTATGACTTATATAAATGCTTTCGTAAAGGCTATGTAATGTAATTGTGTTTTAAACAAGTGAGATTCGTCATTGAACAATCAAGCACAGCTGTAGTAAATAACACTGTAAAACAGTGAATGACAATGGATGTTATTTATAAAGACAATAAACATCTATTTTACATCAAATGTTTTCATTGTGGTATTGTGCAGTCAGGACATTCTCAACAAGTAACCATCAGAAAAAAGAAATGGCTCAAAAGTTTTGCAGTCGAGCAAATGCTATCTTTTGGCAACATATCCAAACTGAGGAATGATCATATTCCTGTCACTATAGTTGATGGTACAGTTAGGGGCATGTCTGAAAAACTGTACTTTCTGTAGAGGTTCACTGACAAAGTCAACTGCTGCCAAATCCTGTCAACTAATGAATGACAGAACGCAGAAGATTCTGCATGTCAAAACTTCTTTTTGAGTTCTCTGAACAGTAACTATGCTGCTTCTTCAGGAAATGCAAGCAAAAACATTTTTATTTTATGTTAATGATGTGATCAGTAATTGGAGGAAATGTTGATTTCCTCAACCAATCACACAACTCTCCATGCTAAGGCAAAATATAATTTAATTTGTCTGCCATCATTAAAACCATAGTGTTTATCAATCCAGAAAAAAACACACACAAAACCAACAAAAACTGGGATGGCTAATGAAACTTTACCACCAAGTGCAAAAAGTTTTACATGGTGCCAAAACAATTTTTTTTTCTATATGGGAACAGATTATTAAGGTACTGCCTGACTTGATCCTGGGAACATCCTTAGTGTTTGAACAGCATCTAATACTCCTGAAGTCCAGATGGTCCTACTACGTCTAAGGTCTCTCCTCTCATAAAGAGAGATCAAACACCGTGACTAATGTGATGTGTAACAGGACACACTTCTTTTGTTTCCTGACTGTGGGCAGTCAATGAGCAGGCTGTGGGAAAGAACTCATGGGAACCTCAGTGAAACCCTGGAGCCTTATGTCTCACTAGACGCCTGCTACAGGTGATTTAGCATAAGAGCCAAAGTCAACGATTCAAACTTTTGTACCATTATGAACGTTCATTTGAAATTACACTAATGCTTTTAGAAATAAGATTCAAACTAAAAGGTCATAAAAGAAAGTGTTGGGATGTTTAAAAGAACAGGTTGTTCAAGTTTTTGTTTCAAAAAGAAAGCCTTTTTCTCATCATTATTGCACAATCCAAAGCCTGACATGCTGTAAATTGAGTGTTTTACAACATAAATGCAAGTAACTAGCAATGCAGTAATGCACTGTTTTGCATATGGCTTCACTCGTCATATTACAGCACCCATGATGGTGGGAAAGTGCACTAACACAAACTCAAACACAAAAATGTGACAACTCCAAGCACACACACACACACACACACACACACATAAGAGAGAAAACGTGCAGATGTGATCAACTATAATAGTTAAGTTAAAAAAAACTTACGTGCTCAAATGACCTAGGCGGTGGCGTTCCCATGCTTGAGACAATAATCGTTTACTGCGACATAACGCTCAACACTTTTGGTCTGCTGGCAGTGTGATCGGAGCAGTAAAATCCACAACAGAAGCGAGAACACTTCATTGATCTCCGACCACTATAGTGCCCACTACTAAGAGAGCCCAGCAGAATACCCTCAGGCAAAGCATTATTTTGCAACCACGTTACAAAACGAATTAGCATTATTTTACATATAAAATGAGAAAACAAGAAGCAGGCGAGTACAGAATGTAATTATTTGCCTTGAAGCAAGTGTGTAAGATGTTTTATGTGTGTGTTCACACGCGTCTCCGCGGCTCTCGTACACAGACGTGAGAATTGACGTGATCTGGCACGTGGACGTGACAGAGCTCGTGTCGATCAAACTTTTTATTAAAAAGTCAAGTACAATAAAGTACAAACTTTTATTAAAAAAAGCTGGAGCCCTTTGATTAACTACTTGGATCTGACATTGTAAAGCAGTATATGTAACAAGTATTGGTGTATAAAGGTACACAAGCGCATTAACACTTTTATTCTCACTCTTCCCTCTGTGGGGGATATTGATTTAAGATGAATAGGACAAAGGGTTGCCAGTCGTTCTTTGTTGGCTGTTCTGCTTTATTTTATTATATTTTATTTCTTCTTCTTTTTTATTCTTTCATATCGATATTTGGTAACAAATGCGGAAAGCGTTGAATGTAACGTTTATATGGAGATGCAACACTATGTGTTGTAAAGCTTATAACATAAATAAGCAACTTGGTTGTAAAGAAATAAAAATAAAACGTATCAAAGGCGAACATCCGTCAGACGAACGCGTTTGAAGTTTTACGCACGTGCCATCGTCGCGAGTAGGTGTTAGTCACGCTTCTGAAGCGTTTGCGTTTGGCGCAGTTACGTGTTGAACAAACCGATGCGTCCCTCTTTCCCCTTTATAATCTGTTATCTTTAAAATCTGTTTTGCTTAGACGAAGGTTGTTTTACGGGTCAGGTTTATTTCTTTAACTTTTTAATTTACGCATTGACAGGCTTATCTAAAGCAACAGTGTGCATTTAAAAACACATTCTATCAGTTTGTGTGTTCACTGAGAACTGAACCCATTACCTTCATTTTGGTATTGCCATGCACGCCTAACACATTCTATCAGTTTGTGTGTTCACTGAGAACTGAACCCATGACCTTCATTTTGGTATTGCCATGCACGCCTAACACATTTATCAGTTTGTGTGTTCACTGAGAACTGAACCCATGACCTTCATTTTGGTATTGCCTGCGGCCTAACACATTCTATCAGTTTGTGTGTTCACTGAGATCTGAACCCATGACCTTCATTTTGGTATTGCCATGCACGCCTAACACATTCTATCAGTTTGTGTGTTCACTGAGAACTGAACCCATGACCTTCATTTTGGTATTGCCATGCACGCCTAACACATTCTATCAGTTTGTGTGTTCACTGAGAACTGAACCCATGACCTTCATTTTGGTATTGCCATGCACGCCTAACACATTCTATCAGTTTGTGTGTTCACTGAGAACTGAACCCATTGACCTTCATTTTGGTATTGCCATGCACGCCTAACACATTCTATCAGTTTGTGTGTTCACTGAGAACTGAACCCATGACCTTCATTTTGGTATTGCCATGCACGCCTAACACATTTTATCAGTTTGTGTGTTCACTGAGAACTGAACCCATGACCTTCATTTTGGTATTGCCATGCACGCCTAACACATTTTATCAGTTTGTGTGTTCACTGAGATCTGAACCCATGACCTTCATTTTGGTATTGCCATGCACGCCTAACACATTTTATCAGTTTGTGTGTTCACTGAGAACTGAACATTACCGCCATCCTAACACATTTTATCAGTTTGTGTGTTCACTGAGATCTGAACCCATGACCTTCATTTTGGTATTGCCATGCACGCCTAACACATTTTATCAGTTTGTGTGTTCACTGAGATCTGAACCCATGGCCTCGGTATTGGTATGCCACGCATCCCTATCAGTTCTTGTACAGGATCGTAGGTGATAATTACATGCATAGACAAACATATCAAATAATCTGTTGACATTATTTGTGAAATCTACTTTATTATTATCATCATCTGTTATATTCAACACGTTTTATTTTTATACATACAAATGTATGTGAAGTTCCATGTCATGCGTTCACATACATATATTTTATATGTAGAAATTAATTTTTATCTGTTTTAAATGACTTAAAGAGTCAGAAGCCTACACTAACAAAATTCCTATAGTGAAAGTGGCACCCCTCTCATACCCTGGGAAACATTCCTTCAGTGGAAGGCCAGCAGGCAGTTAACCATAAAATTAATGTCCTCTATTGTTGTGAAGAGCCCAGCCCCCTGGTCTCAGAGTGTGGGAACAGTAAGAGGCCACAGGCCACATGGCTTTGTAATGATAATGCTGCAGTATAAATACAGGGGTGCTGCTCCTCAAAGAGCCCCACAACTCTTTTTGCTGCAAAGGAAAGGCAAACTGTTCCTGCAAGACCATGGCACCCCATTCAAATCCACTCTCCACGTTTGACCATCTACGTTTCAGTGACAAGGACAAAATAAAGGTATGTTTAACTTCCATCTCCAGTTTAGTTTTTCCAAAAAGTTCCAAAATGTTTTGCATACAGCTTGAAACATGTTCTAACCCATGTTCCCATTTGCTTCCAGCTAAGGAAACCAATCGTTGAGAAGATGCGCAGGGATCGCATCAACAGCTGCATCGACCAGCTAAAAAGTCTGCTGGAGAAGGAGTTCCACAGCCATGACCCCAACACCAAACTTGAGAAGGCTGATATCCTGGAAATGACTGTCAACTTTCTAAAACAGCAGCTTTCAGGAGAGCTGGCTAAGAGGGATTACAATGAAGGTTTCTCCAACTGCTGGAGAGCATCTATCCACTTCCTTAGCCTTCACTCCCCTGGAGGAAGATCTGGTCCAGAGCTCCAGCATCTCCACAACGCCCAGAAAGCAAGCTCAGCTATGAGCTCCAGTCCACCAGCACCTTCTTCTAAATTGTGCACAGCCAGTCTACAACAGCCTGGTACTAGGAGACCTGTCTGGAGACCCTGGTGAAGATGCTAAGAACTTAGAGTTGTAAACCTGAGGAACGATTGTCCCTCATATTAGTAGGAGATATTATTTCCAAAATGTGTGTTGTGTCATCATATTAATGACAGAAACTTTAGACAAACAAGTGTTTGTCAGTGGAAGCAGGTGGTTATCATGTACAGCCTCTTGTTCTGTATCAATAGCTCTTAATGTGATTTTTATAAATGTTATTACATGATGTGTTTTGTATATTTTGTATGTATGCATATTTAATTGAGGTTGACTCCAGTGGAGTTTTCAGTTTATGTATCTGACCTGGTGTTGTACTTAAAAGTTTTTCAGAGTATATTTCTGTTTGCGCTCAGAATTCTGCATCATTTGTTAGATAAGGCATGTTGTACCTTTGACAAAGGACCCTATTTGTTGTTCTCATCAATGATGTGTTTTTATTTTATCTTTTTCAAATATAAGCTCTTATGTTATCATATTTTCTCTTAATAAAGTTCTACAATATTAAACAATGGTTTTGGGAGACATTTAAATTATTATTGCTGTTCAAAATTAATATTTAAATCCTAAATAATATAAAAGCAACAACTATAAATTATAGGAATTGTGACTAAATAATGACTGTTAACAAGTCAACAATTATTTATGTAAACAAGATAAAGGACTTCATGTACATATACACTGTTTGTTAACTGAGTTGTATATTTAATTTAGTCAACTTCACCTTAGTGTTTTTGTGAACCATGCTGCCTGCATTTGCTGCCTGAACCTGCCCCTTCACAAGAGTTTTCCTACCTCTAATTGATAAAGTTCAGTTACATAGTTCTGTCAAGGAAGGCAGTTTGATTACAAGTCTAATTTACCAAGATTTCTTTGGTGAAATAGACAGAAAGGGTGTGTAAATGAGATTGTATATTCTATTTAGGGCAAAATATGAGACAAAACCCAATTGTGAAGTAACATACCTTTTAAACACATTTTTAATATTTAAAAAAACAACAGCATAATCTGAATGCTACACTAGTCTATCTTAGGTATGTACCAGAGCACAGATGCTACACTGGATGAAGTAAATACAATTACACCACCCCACCCCAACCCCTCCCCTCCTCCCACTACAGGCACACGTCTATTGTTCTGCCCTCCTGAGAATATCACACTCACAAAGGGAAAAGTAGTGTGGGAAACACTTCCATGCACCCAGCTCACACGTTCTGAGGTCAATGGGGATAACCTTCTGAACAACAACCCCCCTTCATCCCATTTTCTTTTCCCAGGGGCTGACATGACTGTGTGTGCGTCACTGAACATTAGTGGATGATTACAGGAGATACAAACACCGATAACTGATCCTAAACTTTTGCCTTTCTACTTTTACATAACTGTATATTAGACCATTTAGAGTTAGTAGAGCCAAAACAGGATATCTGAGGCCATCTGTCTTTGTAACTGCAAGACTATGATTTAAATCAGCTGCCTATTACACCTTTTCTCTCAGAATTCTATAGAGTGAAACTGGGCACTCATGCGAGTTCAGAGCACATAACAGATGTTCACCCGTGGCAGCTGAATCTGTTGCTCTGCCTTTTTGGTAGCTAACACAATTAAACATTGGCTGACATTCTGCCCACTAGCTAAGCATATGCCAAGCAGTCACGGTCAAAAGACAACCAGAGTATTGGCTGCTTCTACAAGGCTGAAACTGGAATTATGTTGCTCTTTGTTGTACGTGTGCTTTATAGCAGCTTCTCACTCAGGAGGCTGGGGTCAAGATGACTTAAAATGATAAAAAGTAAGACAAAAACAAGCATTAAAACAACTAAAATATTTTACAAGATTTAAAACAAGATTTTGTATTTTTGTAATGAATCTTTTTATTCATTATATAATCTTTCTAGTTACACCAAGATCTAGAATTATTTTTGTTTATTGGGTAGAACTTGAAAATGGGGGAGAGGCTTAAAAAGGTTGAGATTCACTGCTTTAAGGATTAGGTAATGAGAGAGATAGTGGCAAATCCTTCAGAAGAAAATGTTACTGTTTGGACATAGTGTACATTTGAATACAGTTTTGGAAATGTGCAGTTGTATTCATTTGGGGCTTTATCAAGATAATATACACCTTTGGCAAAAAGTAGCCTCCAAGTATCCCGAGCACACTTGAGAGAATGGCACCTATATACAGGGCCATAACAAAGCTTCCTCTAGAAACGCAGTAAGCTGTGAAGAATGTGATCCAAGAAATCATATATATCATGAGACTGAATGTAATGCATTTGGCTTCGTTATAATTCGCCGGCAGATCTTTTCCCATGTAGCTCATGCAGAAACAAACTAAGCTTAAGGCACACACAAAAATGAGCTCGGCAAATGCCCCAACTGAGAGAGTCTTGCTGCACTCTAAAACAACACTGTCATGATAGAAATCAAAGTCTTGAGAAGGAAAGGGAGGGTCGAGGACCATGCGGAGAAAGGAGATGAAGAACTCCAGCAGTGAAGTGATGAAGATGAACATCTCTGGACCTCGGTTCTTAGCCCACGTCTCATAGTATCTTGGCAGCTTGGAAGACCATTTAAAGATACAGACCACCTTAAAAGAAGGGGATTGACATTACGTATATGCAAAGCAACTTACAGTGCCTTTAAGCTGTATATCTAAACATTATGTGTGTTTCCTAGTTGTTGAACCCACAACATTTTTGGCTGCTAATGCAATGCTCTTCCAGCTGAGCTACATAAACCCATTGCTGTATCTGTATAAATGTTATTAGACTAGAGCAACTTATAAGATAACTCATCATTAGCATGCTTAGGTTCAATCATTTTACTTTGTTTTTTTCTTGGTTCAAAGTTTATATTCAGCAAGTGATAGTATCATCATGAACTTGTCAACAGATTGCTCCAATAATAATTAATTCTAGACCTTCTCAGAAGAAGAACTTCAGTTTTTTGCCTGTTTGCAGTTACTTTATTTGCAGCCAAGGTCATTTGTACACTGTTAAAAAATCTAGAACTGACCATCATTCTAGAACTGACCATCATTTTTCTTAGTCCTTTAATTACAGATATAAGTCCTATCAGCTGAGCCCTGTGTACCTGAAAAGAGCGCACAGTCACACACGCCAGGCAGACGGTGAAGCTGATGATGAAGAGGGGCTGTTTGAGGAGGCAGCCGACGTAAGAGGGTCTGCTGAAGTGACAAAGTGTGCTAAAGGAAGCCATTGTGAGAGCTGCCAGCATTAACAGACAGATCTTCCCTCCAGCTGACTTTACCACAGGGGTAGTGAGATTTAACAGGAAGACAAGAGCCGTTCCCAGGGTGAGAAATAGGGTCACAGCCGCAAATGCGAGCAGAGCTATAGAGAGAGGAGAGTCCCATGGCAAGTACAGCTCAGTTCTTCTCAGACATGTCTCGCTCTCAGAGTCAGACCACTGTTCTCTGGCACAAGACTGGCAGCTGGTGTAACCTATGATAGCGTGACAAAGGGAGTCAAAACTGAAGGATGTGCGCCCTCTGGTGGTTATATTGTTAACAATATCTTTACTGCAGCCATTTTGCTCTGTTTCATTCTTTAAAATATTTAATAATTAAATGATTTTATGGAAGTTTTGTACCTGATTTGTTGAGGAAAGTGAAAGCAGGGCATGCCATGCAGTCAAAGCAGCATCTGTGCTGTCCGGTCTGGAGCTGTCTGTGTCCGAAGGGACACGGTGGAGAACAAAGGGACTCAGGAACCTAAAAACACATGAACTTATATTTAATATTAATATTTCACATAATACTTTCCATAATACCTAATTCTTTTACATAATACTGTATGTACAAGTACACATACACCTCTCTACTTGTACATGTTTTTCTAAACAATTCAGAAAATTTCTTTCAGCACTTTTTTAATTGCCAAGTTACTAAGGTTACTATTATTAAAGCATCTACATTAATACATATCTAGGCTTACATATAATGTATCTCTAGCTTCATTAAAATGAAAAACTGTTTACAATTGTGATATACTGTTTTTGTAACTAACAAAGAATATGCCATGAAAATACATGTTGGATGCAGGATATGAGCTTACCTTGGTCACAGGTGACACTGGCCCTGTCCATTGAATCTGAGAAGCATCTAACTGAAGCTCAACTGGATCTAGACTGTAACTCCCAACTACCTTATATGACCACTGGTCACCTGTCCATATCCACGTGACTATATCATACCCTGTGATGGGGTCTCCATTCTTATCAAAATAAAACAGTGTGTTTTGAATTGAAAACCGAACTTTTTTCAGCTGTTGATAGACCTGAGGGATTTAAAGAAATAAATGCTAAATAAACCGATACAAAACAGGTGATTTGCTAGTGTTAGCTGTACACAGATTGGGATTTGAAGACATTTACCTCCCAGGGCTGTACTGTAGATCTCTGACATTGTTCTGAGTCACAATTCAGAATCTTGTGCAGTGCATGTGCCACTGCGTACACAGCTTTATACACATTGAAGGAGGACACAATATCATATGGTTCCAAAGAAAAGCCTTTAATTGCCATTTCATACAGGTCTGTGTTTTGTAGGCATGGAACATTGAAGTTGGCCGGACCATTTGAGGTCCCAACATCTTTAAGCCCAGGCAGAGAAAGCCTTTCAAAATCCTCAAAGCCCCTAAATTCTGTGTATTTGACGGAGACGCCAATGACGGTCCCTATCGTTCTAATACCTGGGATACTACGTACTATTGATGCCACTGACCAATCCTCAGTCCCAATCCACACTTTCCCTGTCACGTTTTGTTCAATTACAAAAGGAAATAACCCACTAGCCCTTCTTTTGTTAGAAAAGACAACTATAGTGTTGACTTTGGTTTTGATGATGTTTTTGACCATGTCTTTCATATATTGTTTTGTCTGGTTAGTTACAGCGGGAATGATGCCTTGGTATGCGATACATATGTCATGAAGCGAAGCCTGCTGGGAAAGGGTCTGCATTCCTTGTAAACCGTATGAATTGTCGCTGCCGAGAAGGGCAATCCAGGTCCAGTTAAATCTGTTGAGAATATGTATCATTGCATCAACCTGGTTCTTGTCACTGGGAATGGTGCGGAAGAAAGATGGATAGAGAAGCTTATTGCTCAGCAATTCATTTGAGGCCTCGTAAGAGATCTGCAAATAGCAAGAAAAAACTAACCAGAACTAGAAATAACTAGAACAATGAATTAGATTAGATTCAATTAGACTGAAAAATGAAAATGGTATACAAGGCAAATAAACAAAAACTAACATCTATTTAGATTGTCAAGAAAATACACTGTAAAAGCTCAACTTATTTTGTTTAGATTCTTTATTGGATGTGTTTTTGAGTCTTACTTTGAGATAAGTTAAAGTTGAGATAGCTTTTAAAAGATTTTGGACAGTGTACTTTACATGTAGCATTAATCTAGTTTACTAACAGTATCAACATCATGATGAATATATTAATTTAGTGAACCTGATGTGATTATGTCATACCTGAGGCATTAGTACTGCACCCAGAGCACCGGCTGGTGTAAATGAGTAAGTACTGCTGTCAGGTCCAATGACAACCAGAGCATGATTCTCCACATCTGAACTGTTGCGGTGCTCGGTCAGCAGGTCAAGGGTTGCCAGATTACTGGCTGGAAGGGAGCATAAATCATAGGTCTGGTAGCCCAGTGTGACCCCAGGTAGGAGTCTCATATCTGAAATGTCATTATTAATCTCTTCCACAGCATATCTGAGGGCCTGTACCAAATGATACCCATGCTTGTTGGCCAAACCTCTAAAGAGAAAAAAATGAATAGGCATTTACACACATTCATCTAGCTGGCTAACAGATCTTGTTGGGAATGTGTTGTGATAGTCATAGAAAACAGCAGTATAAATAGATTAAAAATAGCAAGCCAGGTAGTCATATTTTGCATAATATGCCAATGTTTTTTAACATAGGTTTATAGATATAGCTTTCATAGAGTTACATTATAGCTGTATGATCTCGAGTTATTATTGCTAATTCAAAACCTAGTGTACTTTAAGATGCTTTTTTTTGCTTAAAAATAAACATAAAAAAGTTATTTAAAGAAGAAAAGTATGTAAAGTATCCTGTAATTTTTTGTTTCAAACAGAGATTGCAATAAAGAGGCAAAACTTACGGATTGCAACTTTAACATTCAATTAAAAATGAGACAATGAAAAATGACAAGTAAAATGTACTGTTTACGTGAAGCCAGTAAAAATACTAGCAGCACAATATTTTACTTGTATTTTGGAGTACCTGTAGAAAACATGACTACAAACAGAGTCTGCTAAATTTAGCAGAAGCACATTATAGCAATTGTTAAGATCATTCTTACTGTTTACAGTCAGTCAGATAAGGTGTAGATAGGATGGTAGAATCTGAGTTATGGAGAGGAAACCATCCAGAGATGATATAATCCCCTGCAAGGTTCAGTCCTGTGCTATCAGTACAGCTCAAACAGCAAAGCGAGAACACAAACCACACCAGCATCTCATCCATACTGCCTCTTATGAGCACTGCAGACAGACACGGACTTATAAACACTTTCTTTTTAAAACAATCCACTGTTTTTCATGTTCTGATGGTGGCAACGATTTGCATAAAACAATGTGTAATTGTCACAGCCAGATTCATTTGCCTGAGGAAATGTGTTTTGTTACCATCAGATTAACCTATTAAGAAAAAGAGGACTTTTCCTGAGGAAAAGCTGATTTATGTATCAACAACTAAGCCACAGAGAATGGATTTGCCTGTCTGTCTCATCAGCTTTATCCCACAGTTTTAACCTAAAATCAGACCATAGTTTTCATTTCTCTTCTAGACCGATCTTAAACTACCTCAGTAGCCAAACAGTAGGCAAATTCATGTAAAACCAGTGAGATTTGCTCAATCATGCAAAACAAACATTTCCATGTGAAATCTTTTGGAGAAATACAATCATTATTCAGTGTCAAAATTGATATATAAGAGACGTTGTATCATTCATGAGGTAGCAGTAATACTCCTCTATACTATCTAAAGGTTTTGTGATTTCTTTGTACTAGAAGTTCTTATAAACACCAAATAACTACCCCTCATATTTAAATAACAGTAACAGAAAAGAAAACAGATTGCTTAAATTTGATTGAAAGCATATTCTGAAGAAACAGTGATAAGGCAAAGTGTATTTTTTATTATTTAAAACCTGCATAAAATCAGACTAGTCTTCTATGCAACTTGCATAGTCCTTCTTAAAAACAAACTTTTTTTTCAGACATCATCACACATGCCATTTCAGCACAATGATCGTCAGCTGATTTCCTTAGTTTACTGCACAAACTAATAGATGTTATTAGAATGGCCCATATTTAAAGCAAAATGATTAAATCATAACTGTTCCAACATAACACTTTTATGATCATTTAGAGGATAATATAAAGCACAGAATGATAATATAAAACACAAAAGTTATTTCCATTAATTAAAAAAAGAAATAACTGCAAACTTTAGATAACCCAAAGACTTTTCTATAATCAATCATTACATGTAATTAAATGAATAAACTGAAAATAATAATAACAGAAGAGAAAACTAATGAAGAGTCTAATAAAGCTAATATAAACACCATCCATTATACATAAAAAAAATAAACAATAAAAATGTACATCTTTCTGGCCCTCTGTTGTATAGTAAAGCCAAAAAAATATTTGGGGGTGGCGGTTGGTGGGTTTGTTGGGGGGGGTCATTCCTAGGTGCCATTAGCTTGCTGGTATAATTAACAGGATGCTGAACTGAGTTCATTTAATGTAATGAAGTGTTTTTCAATACTTTTACTTTAATATTTTTGTTTCATGCCTCTTTTGTGCCACCCCATTATCCTGTGACGTTCCCCTCATTGAAAATAATGGTCTGATCTTTTATGGAAGTGACCACATTCAAACAGATCAGTTTTTTACAGGAAGAAAGGTCATCTTCCTTCGTTTTATAAGTACTGCTTATAAATAATTTGGTGTGATGCAATGATATTTGCTAGCTAATAGAAATGTCATGAGTAAATGTTTTGCCTTTTAATTATAATTACATATTTTATATAATTACAATAAATTAAACATTTATTATAAGGCACACCAACCTGAGTGATACTACCAGATTGTAAAATATGATTTATAAATTATATGTAATATATCTATTTAAATATATTAATACCTTTACTGTGACAGGATTAAAATAACTACTTTTGGGTTTGTTAAATAATTATTGGTATTGGTAACCTCAAATTTAAAATTTAGGGGTGACAGAATCAGCAATTAAAAACAAATGTTTGTTGAAAATATTCCCCTATTCTGGTCCCCGAGTCTTTAGTGTTGTTATGGTTACTTGATTATATTTATTTCTAGCACAAATGGCACCTTTTCCTGAGAATGACCCATTTACAGAAATGCAATACCAAAATATTCAGTTCAGTTCAATTCGCAGTTTACCAAACCATCCAACACCTGAGCACAGATATTTGTATGGCTTCCAGATCTTCAGATCTTCCAGCACAGATCTCATTTCTCACACTTCTCACACTGTAAAAAACTTTGCTGCCTTAAATTTTTAAGTTTAATCAACTTGGCTATACAAGTCATTTCAACATAACATTTTAAATCCTGACTGGTATAACTTAAAAAAATAGGTTAAGCAATTTTTTAACCATTTCTTAAAAGCTACAGCAACTCAAGACCTGTCAAGATTACAAAAAATAAGTTGAAATAAACTTGTGCAGTCAAACTGATTAACTTAAAAACGTAAAAATTTAAGCAGCAAAGTTTTTTTATAGTCCACCATTTAACAGTCTAGACATCAATTTTATGTCTACCTGTTTGATGGATACGTTTTGGGTTCATATCAGCGTTAATGGTTTATAACAGAGCCAAGCATGTATTCAGATGCTTTGGAGAAAACATAAGGCAACAGAGACACTGTATACAGCATATTTGTAGGCACAAGTTTAGGTTTGACTGCAGTTTTCACATCTACTCTCCAACCACTGAAAACACTTGCCCAATACAAAGGAACCAGGGGAAAACTGCACTTATAATCAACATGTGTTTCCACCAAAGAGTATTACTGAATGTAAAGTCAGTCCAGGCTAAATTATTGCATAGATCTCAGTGCACAGTGGTTTAGAGTAACAGTGATATATTGTGAAAACATCTGATATTTTCATGAAGCACAGTGCAGGACTGATATATTGAATATTGTGATGTTAAATACCTTAACTTATTCCAGACCTTGTAGTGGAGTAACACTAGTGTATTTAAACTGTTATTTAAAATCAACATGAAATCAGAATTCACCCTATTTACTGTCTGTGCATTCATAAGCATCATTCAAAATTTATAAAACATGCTCGTCTCTGAAACAACGATTTTTTGTGGTGATGTCAGTTTAAGATACTTGTTTTTTTTTGGATAACATTAACAAATGGTCAGATAGGCAATACATTGTTTTACAAAACTCACATTTAAAGCTTATCTTTATTTTTCTATAGAACACCAATGATTCAACAATTCCTGACAGATAAACCATCTTTTTTTATGTAATATCCTTGAAGTAAAACGGGTTGCGTATTTCATGTTGATTTTAAACTGATTGTGGATATCTTGAATAAAAAATATATTATTTTTTAAGGGAAGCAGAGCTGTTGATTTCAGTCTTCCAAGTTAACCAGCCTTTTAGATTCATGTAAACAAGTGAGCAGTTTAACAGAAACTTTTGCAAATTTTGCGCAACTGTATCATATTTGCAGTGTGTTTTCATCACACTGTAAAGACTGTGACCTCTCATCTGAGTTTGTTGTGAATGCAGTTAAAGCTAGTGAGGAAGACTATGGAGCCATGCCTTGGCAGTGCTGATGAGGAGGGGCAGCTGGAGTTGGTCTGCTCCCACTCTAAGACAGCATATGAAGCACCAATACTTGCTCTTTGGGAACTGAATATTCCACACTCGTCCATACTGTGTAAGAAACAGTGACCAGAGGCCAAAGAATGACCGGTTCACAGAGAAAGCTGCGGTGACATAATGATGAAGAGCCCACCATCATCTCACTTCTCCATTCATCTCCATCGGCTCTTCTTTCTCTCCATCTCTCGCTCCATCATGCTCCAGCTCATCCTGGATATCATCTGTGTTTCCAGAATCACTGCTGGCTACAGAGCTGAGCGATGGAGACTGTCTGCAACACAAACCAGAACAGAAATATTTGTGAGCCAGTAAAACATATTTAAATAATTTTTTATTATTTATTTTAAACCGAATTTGCACAACAACGACAATGTGAACACAGATGAATGTGGTCAAATCTACCTGCCGGTGGTGGCCGTGCCCTGAATGAGTCTTCTGCAGGTCTCCATCTGCACATCCAGTCCTCTCTTCATACTGCACATCTCCATGTACTCATGCAGATGCCTGTTCATGTCATTCTTGGCTGTGGCCAGTTCCAGCTGTGAGAGGAGATGGTGGATTACCACAAATGATATTAAACCATATTAAATCTGGAATATCAGATGAAAGGTGTCATTCACAAATATTCTCTCACTTCAATCTGTCCGATGGTGTCCTGATACTCCTGCTCTCTGGTCTTGAAGAGGGACTCGGTCTCATGTATGAGACTTCCTAGACTTTTGTCCTATTATGAGAATATACATTGCATTATGTACAGTTAATATTTTCTCAGCAGTCAACTGTATAACAAAAAAGGAAGGTATTATCAATTACTGTATTTATTAAGGTCAATATTAGTATCTAGCCATGAGAAGTCCCAAGTAAGCTGCGTACCAAGGCTGTCTGTGGCCACAATACCGAAGAGTGTCAAATTTTATGGTTATCTTCTTGTAATTGTTAGGAGTCCTATTTGTATGACACGTGATTGAACATTAACAGTGGCTGTCCATGTAGAGGTTCTGTTGTGGTTAGGATGCTGCCTGTGTAGATAGCAGACAGCGAGGCAGCTTACTGATTTGGAACACAGCCATTGTTATTTGCGTTTTGTTCTTAAGTGAAAGTGACGTGTCCCAAAACGTGACCTCTGCATTTAACCCATCACTGGTGAGGAGTGAACACACACTGCAAGTCGTGAACACACACACACCCAGAGCAGTGGGCAGCACACTACTGTGCCCGGGGAGCAATTGTTAGGGTTAGGTGCCTTGCTTAAGGGCACTTCAATTGCTACCTGCCAGCGCTGGACTCAAACCAGCAACCTTCAGATCACAAGCCCGACTCACTTACCAGTACGCCACAACTACCCCTTAATATTGTCATCAGACCTCAGAAACACTACTGTTGATAAAGACACACCTGCTCATGGGGGTCTCCATGGGAGTCAGAGGTGCAGGTCACCGTGGCAACCGAGCCAGCAGCAGCTGTGGTGTTAGGGGTGGTGGTGAAGTTTAGATGATGGTAGTTAGTGAAATCCTCCCAAAGCAAAAGAGTGTCTTCAGTCTCTTCCCACGCCAGACTGTCACAGTCATCATCAAACTCAAACGTTTCCCTCCTGCCAACAAACCAATTAGCTGAGCAACCTCTGTGTGCATGTGGACGGCAGACACAGACAGGGAAGAAACAAGAGAGGAAAAGAGGAAACACAGGAAGAAGAAAAAGAAAAGGAAAATCAACAGATCAAAGACCATAGTGAAAAACAAAAGACTAAATATTTGAGGAGAAAGCACATATACAGAAACAAACATGCTACGCACGCAGGGAACGCATGCTAATATTCTAATTGAGAATATTTAAACAAAGTAAGAGCAGTCAAATGAATAGGAATCCACAATAATATTGGATTAATGTTTCTAAAAAAATAACTGTACTGTAAATATCTGTAACAGAAAGATATAGCGCAGCACACAAAAAGAGCAATTTCACAATATGAACACTAGGTGGCAGTAAGTGATCATACAACAAGCCAAAGATCGTTAAAGGGACCAAATCACAAAACGGGAAAAATCACAAGAAAAATCACAATTTCTCTGCTTGCTCTACTTTTAGCACTTTTACATAAAGTTTTAAAGATACAGTTGTAGAAAATGACATCTTTGAAGACTGGCTGACCTCTTGGTATATGATGGTCACTCTGCATAGATGACACTACTGTTTATCAGGTTGGGCCAAGTTGCCAAACATAAACAGACCTTTAAATATTTCTTCCAGCTTAAGTTTCCATAAATGGTCTGAATGGACCAGCGTTAGGCGCCATGTAGAACTCGGCGGCAAGAGTATCCAAGTAGTATATCTTGAATTTCAAAAGAGCAAGTAAAAATGCTGTTTTGCAGTATCAGAACATGGTTATGGGCAGTAAAAGGAGACTCACAGCTGGTTGAGCATGCGTTTCATCTCATCTGTGATGTTGAGGGATCCAGGCACCTCCTCTTCAGACGGACCAGAATCAACCTCTGTCTCCACACGCTCATCTGACACACCCTTACACTCTTTCTTCCTACATACCACCATCCCCTGCCACACACACACACTTTCTGATTGCTAAACGATTCAAATTGCACAATAATCTGTTATATAAACCCCACATACTCTGAATCAAATCTGTAAATGGGAAAGTGTGAGACCATTACAAAGAGTAAATTAGAAGGTATAAGCAAGTATGAGTGTACGTAATCATACCCCCTTCTGCTCTGGAGGAGCTCTGGATGGGCTGCTGTGTAATATCTTGGTCATGTCCTCAGAGTTCCTCTGCTGTGCTACATCACAGAGCTTGGCTGTGATGTCAATGCGTCTACAGATGTCCATATCAACTTTCATGGCTTTCTCCTGGATTTTAGTGTCCAAGTCAGACACAGCCTATAACAGAATTTAATTATGACAATGACACTTAGCAGAACTCCCAACTGGGTTGCAAAGCACTTAGAAATAAATAAATGGCTGTAAACTGTAAGATCATAAAACCCAGCATGCATAATTATATGCAGTAATACATAAATGTTCACAATGGTTTTAGATGCATGTTTGGATGCATGACTGTCTCACATATCAACTGATCTAGCTTTAGCTTCTTACAGGCCTATTCGAAAATTGCTTTTTAAAATGAGAAATTCCCTTCCTTGATTTACAAGAGTCTACAAACCGAGTCAATGACGTAGCAGAGGACATTGATTTACTGCTGGTGTTGAATACGCAGCATTACACAGCTTGTTTACAGGTTAGCAAGCTGAAACACCCAAAGGCAGATGAAACACTACTAGCTCACTTGGCTAGAACAGATGGTAGAGCTTTCTTTTGAGAACTCTTCAGCACTGAGCATTCACACAAGAACAGATCCAGGGAGGCAGCACTCAGCTGTGCTTTATTACTGGGGCTGAGTAGAGTCCACTCAGTGCAAGAGAACAATATGCATCTGTTCCAGACCAGAAGTCTGTCTGCTCCACTTCTTCTTCCCCACAGATCTATGGGCATCTATTTAGCCTGATGCCAGGGAAATTTACCTGCAGGCTCAGCTTCATTTCCCTATTGATCTTGTAATCTTTATTGGTGGCTGTTTGGAGTAAATTGCCATCTCACAGGTGCAGTCAAATGACACTTTTGTATCATCACCTCTCCACCCTTTTTTTTTAAATAAGTACTTATGTAAACTTGTGTAAATGGATATTTGCATGTCTTACATGAGATCATCGGTGCTGAAGCTGGACAAAGTAAACGCTTGACCGATTGTGTAACTTACATCATTAGACATGAGGCTCTTGAAGACCACCAACTCTGATTTAAGACGTTCCATCTTCTCATTTAGCTCTCCTTGCACAGCTTCAGATGTTTGAACACTCTATGGAGAGCAATCAGAAAGGTTTGTTATGGGAAAGACATTTTTATGCATATACTAGCATTAGCTATCAGCTAGCAGTACATCATAGCAGCTGCATGGATCTCAAACACCAATGATCTGCGCACTCACCTCCTGTAAGGTCTCCACCAAGGACTCCATCTGCTGACGTTTGGACACCTCCTCCTCCCATCTGGAACACAAACACAATAACAACCCACATGGGAATGGATTGTACTTGGAAGGAATGTGCACGGTGTCAGAGGCTGCGTTCATACTATAGCTGATTTTCTCCCCCTCACATAGATCTGTTTTTTATTGAATATGTTTTTCAATGTGACTTCCCCAGCAACCAATTTTAGGTTGAAAGAACATATTCCTATTTTTTCCATTAAGTTACAAAAATGTAAAATCTTATTTATAAAGTTAAGAACATTAAAAAGTCCATGTTGTATTAACGTTATTGCCTGGTTATAAGAATGTTATTCAAACATTTTAAAATTCTGTAATGTTTTTAAAATGTTCCACTAACAACTTAAAAATAACATTTTTGAAATATATAACATTAAAAAGTTCTACCAGCATTACTGCAGGAATGTTTTTTGATAACTTTGTCTGAGAACAGTCTGAGAACATTCCCTGTTATCTGGGTTCAGTGTGAATAGTTTTTGAGTGTGAACAGTCAGGTTGAAATTCCATATAATTCTAACTACACATTCTTTAAATGGGAGGTTAAGGACTCCAAAAAACGTTTTACCCAAAAAGTTATGCCCACTGCCAGTAACCATTATAAAAAAAAAAAAACTTTAAACCTTTTTAGCCTTTTAAGGTTGTCTGAACTCGCTATCAAACTCAATAAAAATCACTATGGTGACAGTATGTGCAAAAAAACATTAGCTAATGAAAGATACAGTGTGCCAATTTCTCTTGTTCCAGAAGCTGACATAATAGTGTCAAGACTAATCTAAAATCTACCTACTTTGTTTCTTTGCAATTCATACAATTTGATACAAAAGGAGCATTCTGGAGCACATTACTCTCAGATTTACCAATAATATCTGCTAATCTAGATAAACTAGCATAAGGAAAACCACCTTGCTATTGCAGAGCAGGTTAACACATGTCAACTCACTTTCCTTGATTCTGTGATCAGTTATGTGGTGGTTCCTCACTGGTGGGATTAAAGGCTGACAGATTCTCTTGTGTAAACTTACTAGACCTTTGTTCCTCTCATGCTCAAGTGATTATGGAGTCCATTTGTCCTGCACTCATATCTGCCTGGGTCCAGACAACTGCCAAGAGCTGAGAGGGCAAGTGCTGACTCAACAAGACAAGACCCAGACATGATCATCTGCTCAGAACAAAAAACGGCTCTTGCTATGTAAAGATGACCTGTTGGTCAGGAATGAAAAGTATTTGGAGTGATCCTTCAGGAGAACGAAGGGATTTACAAATTGTTCTCAGATCATAAATGTGAAGCTCCTTAAACAAATTATACTACACACAGGTGGTACATCATCATCTAAAGGGAAAAAAATAAACATGACCCCTTCAAGTTTCCCAGACAAGATCTAGTTCAAGCATTACTCTCATTTCTCTAGTAGATACACGTGTGGAGAAATGACACGGATCTGGCTGACAATGCAGAGACAATGTGGAATGATTTGGATGTCAGTGGGATCTAGTGGAGCTGACTAGACATCATCCCAAGGTCATGAGAATCACACTGCTCCCATTTCCTCTGCTACAGCACAGACTCCCCAGCCAATACCCCTGTAGGTTGTGGGAATGTTTCTGTAACATTTCCATCAGTAACAAAAACGCTACAAAAAAGTGTTCAAGAAAAAAGTTGAAAGTTCTAGAAAAGTTTAAAATGTCCAGCTTTTTTTTGTTGAATTAACATTATTGCTTTGTTATAAGAACTTTATTAATCTATATTCTTTATTCATTATTCAACATTTTTGTAACATTTTGACGTTCTGAGAATGATCCCTGGGACTGCACATGAAAGCTTTCATTCCAAAAGCTGCTGGAGTGAAAGTGAAACTCTCTTTGCAAAAATGGTGTGAACAGTAGCATGAGAAAATAAAGAAAACTCTCAGGTCCCCACCTCTAAGGGTTTGCTCACACAGGATGTGTTCTTGCATTAATCTGCACTATTTTACAAGTATTTTTCTAGGTAACTGTAAATTGTCTTGGATTAAAGTGTCGGCTAAAGGCGTAAATGTAAAAACAGCTTGCAGCACACAGCTCATTGTAATAAAACACAGGGTCTCAATGCTCTCAAAATATTTTAAATTTGATGTTTATTATCTTGTCAGGGCATCTTGAAAACACATAGACTGTGAAAACAAGGAGACACCAAAGACCATCTAGCGCATGTTTACAAAGATGCTTAAAGTTGCTATAGAAGCCAAATATGAGACAACACACAATGAGAAACAAATGGTTTCTTTGTACTGTACCATATGCCATCACTGTAGACATAGTTTTGACGTCTGCCATTGTGTCTCTGAGTCAATCAATTAAAGAGACATTATTCAATTTATGGGCGAGTTCAAATGACATTTGCTGCCGATGTCTCAAAGAGCTATTGTAGGTGAAGAAAGAGTTGGACATGTATAGGCAAAGCTGTTATAGGTCAACAGTTCTGTCTGTAACATTGTTATTGTAAACCGCACCAAAGGGTGGAACTGAACAGGACAAAAACAGATCAAGCAAGCTGACCGTGAAGGCCTGTGAAGACCTTCAAAGCATTCTGTCCCCAGAGAGAGAACACCCATGCTCTTGTTTGTTCACCACCTTTAAAATGCCTGCAGTCTGAAAAACACCTACAGTAATATTTACTCTAAAAACAGGAGCTCAGAGTATGATGTTCATAGAGATTATACAGGACAGTTAAACATCTAAATCTAGGGAAGAATAAGATCCAAAGACTTCTGGTGCATCTGCAAAAATATTAAGGGTTTAAAAATGGGCACAATTCACTGAGCACCTGGCAACACAAATGCAGGCAGTGATTTAGTCATTTAGTCAACTTTCCTTCAGGAACTACATTGTCAATACACACAGAAGCTCTGTAGATGTAACAGTAAGTGTTTATTTAGTGTCAAGATACACCTATCTGTCAGTCTGGCAACCGCTTATTGATTAATAATGGCCCCTGAGGTTTAATGTTCTAATTGATCATAACACAGCAGCACCTCACTGTTAATCAACAAGGAACAAAAGACGGAAATGTACAGTCAGTATAAACAGTGTAGTAGATAACCTGTAAACAACTTAACCAGTGTCATTTTACCTAGTTAAAATAAGTGAAATAAGTATATATTATGTCTTCTGACACCTAGAAGATGGCCCCATGACCTATGACCCACCGTTGCCTCACTAACATATTTTGCAGACCTGGTGGTGAAAGGCAAAAGGCTATAATGCAGTCCCATACGTTATGTTAGTTATTCCTAAATTTGAACTGACACCTGTGTCATTCACATGAACCATGCCCACTATACCATCACATGCCTTTAGCAATTTCTGAATGAGTTTATTTATGCAAATACAAAGCTAGTTGACAGAACATAAAAAAATATAAAGCTAATTCAAAGATAAGAAACATTGGAACTCTTCCTTTCTGACAGTGTATTTTTGTGATCCAAGAAGCTTTCAACTCTCAAGCAAAAATACTTAGAAAGTGTAGGCAGATGTTCATGGGTAATCATGGGTTTAGTGGTATGTTAGCTATGTAAATTATCACTTTTGCTTTCCATATATATGTCTGTTCTGTTTTAAAGTTGCAGAATGTGCCACATTCTGTTCATGTGCACAACACTTACACAACAACATTATGTCTGAAGCACATCTCAGTTAATGACTAAAGATCCAGCACAGTAAGAGTTTTCCTGTGCTAATTTCATTCTAAAGCTGATTACATCCAAAAGTTTCAAGTGTTCAAGTGTTTGATTGAACAGGTTTAATAACCATTTGAAAACACTGGACTGCAGTGGAATTGCTGCTGTTCAACAAATCAATAAAATGACTGATAGTGTGTGTGTTAGTCAGGGCTGGAGGATGCTGAATAAGAAATAACAATAATTGCACATTTTACAAATAAAAACAAAACAAAATCTACAGTTACGTATACAGGTACTACAGTATAGTATATATAGTATATATATAGTATTTAAGTACATATACTTAGTTATACTTTTACACAAACACAAAAACACATGGATTTCCTGCCAATTCTCTTATTGAGAAATCAAAAAACAACAAATAAATTGAATTTTGAGGTAAACCTACAATTTTTTGCAAAACAAGGGCAAAGCTGTTGGGCTGCAGACTCCATTTTATATCACTGAGAGATTATTAATGATACTGTAACAGCTGCAGACAGAGGGAAATGACAGAAGTCTGTGTTTTGTGCCAAAATCAGACCTTGGCAACATTGTTCTGTCCCAACCCCTCTGACCACAAGCTACAGACACTGAGGCTTGATGCATCCAGTTTATGTTATAGTATTAAACAAAGACAGATAGACACAGAAGACTACAGACCAAAATTTATTTTCCTTCAGCTTGATCTTTCTTGTCTGAATAAAGAAAACTTCTTGGTGATCTTTACGTTTGTAACTGTTCTGTTAATAAACTTTTCTCAATGTATACACCAAGTCTATAAAACTGCAGACCCTGTAAAGCTTATTGAGGTATAATTAAGTGTAAATATCTACCAATGAGGCAATAACTACAGCTATTTACTTTGTGTAGCTAGAAATCTGATTATTGACTTAAAATTGCTAAGCTACTTTGCGTAAAAACTGAACTGTATTTATTCATTAATAAATGCATTTGGAAAAAGCAAATGGAAAAAAAACTCCTGTCACTTTCCATTGATCTGACTTCAGACAGTCTCCCATGGGTTTTTAGTAGTGCACATCTGTATTCGCACTCAGACACAGAAGAAGAGCATGCTGCAGATCGATACTCATACAAGCTACTCTCAAAAGTCCCCCTCCTTACACACACACACACACACACACACACACACACACACACACACACACACACACACACACACACACACACACACACACACACACACACACACACACACACACACACACACACACACACACCTGAATTTTGACCCAGGTCTTACATTTACACATTATATATCTAAATGGAGACAATCCATAAACTTCTATTGTTTTTATACAGAGCTAGTTAGAAACAATATAACCTACACACATGGTTATGTTTTATTGGACATTCCATAGACATAATGGTTTTTATATTGTACAAACTGTATATTCCAAATCCCTTACACTAACCATCACAGAAAACTTTCTGCTATTTTACATTTTCAAAAAATATTATTCTGTATGGTTTATAAGCTTAAAAATGTCCCCACAAGGTCAAAATCTACTGGTATTACTATACAAGTAGTGAATACCAGGACAAACACATATAGACACTCACAAACACACAAACATGAACCCCTCCTTCCTGTAGCACAGAGCTCTCAAGAAATAAATCAGGAAAAATGCAGCACAGATATTACCCAACAAGAAAGATGGTATAGATCAAATATATGATAATACAGTCAGGCTTTAATCAAAGCGTTTGCATCACTGGGGCTTTCAGAGGTTCAGATTTTGAATTCATTATGTTTTGGCTGACTGAGTTTAGTGCTCCATCTCTCTGTACGTCATTCGCTGGACAATTACAAGGGCTGCACAATAAAAGAGTTATTCGGTTATGCATCTATTTACCACACAATTGCCAGCCTTGTTCTAAATGAATCTATGTATCTGGCTGAAATAGAGTCTTTGAGAAAAATCGATCATGTGCATAATCGTAAAATAACTTGTTAGCTCAGGAGAAAATGTAGAATAACATCTTTCAGTGAAATTGGCGAGCCAAAATAATATGTGAGAGTCATTAGCCCATTGATTTTCACTATTGTGGTAAAGACCGGATGGATAGTCAGCTTTCTGATTTGAATGTCATCACCCATTACAACTTATAGGCCTGACTACAGCATGACAACAGTATACATTCTGTGTACATATTGTAATACTTTTAGTCTACAACCGGCTTCAACTATAATAGTGGAACCATTCCTAAGAATCAACTGATGAACAGGACTCAGAATCTGGGCATGCTGATTTCCAGAATTGGAACGTCCGTCAGTGTTCTACACAAACTCCGCCCCTTGCATGTTTGTGCTACAAGCATCAAGTCCATTCAAGCTCACTGTGTTAAAATGTCCCTCATTTACTAAAACTTATAAGTGGTTCTCTGCAACCAGATAATAGTTAATGGCTGTTTCTCAGATCAGTAAGAATGTTCAGACCTCTAGAACAGTTCTAGTTCCCATGATCTCGGAACCCCAGCATGAGTGGGGGGCAGAACTCATTTCCTGGCCAGTAAGACATTGCTACTAACTCATTCCCTGGAGAGATGACCTCATTCTGGTGCGGGCGTAGCTCCTGTCCACACACCATTGATCCCCCACGCCAAACATCAGCCCAGAAGTAGCACAACATTCATATGATATAGGGATATACTACTCAAATTTCTATAAGGATCACATGTTAATCAAAAAGCCACAATTAATCCCAACACACATGCTTTCATAGAAACAACAGTTAATCAAACAAACATGACACAAATAAAATATATAATACAAATAAGATAAATATAATTTAAATAAGGTAAATATGATAAATATGATGCAGAACAGAAAGAGACTTTTAATGCTAGTTTCTTAACAAAATAAGAACAACCCATTTATGCTCCAGTGAAGCCCAAAACTATTTATAAAACCAAATCTTTATCAAAGCCACTGGAATTCCCACCAAGAATTAATCAGCCTGACAAAGCATTCCACAAGAAATGGGAGGATGGGTGAAGAACACACACACACACACACACACACAATTTAACAGTCCAAGGGGTGGGGTAGAATGACTCCATTCTCTAGAAACGTTAAGCTCCTTTAATGTTCAGTCAGTCATAATCATTTGATAATTTTGCCAGTCTTGTAATTTCTGCATGGCTATCTTAAAAATACAGGCCATAAAAACAAGAACCTAAAAACTAAACTTATAAATGTTAATAACTTTTTCAAACAATAATAGTTTTGGCATTCTATGCTTAAGTCATGAACAAAATTCTTCGCTTCATTTACTGAATTTTGACCCAGGTCTTAAAATAGCCAGAGAATATTGGCAAATGCAATACATTAACAGATTGGTGTAAACAAAATATGTTCATTAGGGAAAAGTTTGTTTGTGCATTAGGCTTCTTTATTTGGCACCAAGTACAAGAAAAAATACACACTGTATATAGAACACACTGGTCTAAACATTCAGCCTGTTAACCAAAGACATGACTAATGTATAAACCTCGTGCTTTATTTTTATGAGTGATTTCCTGAGGGAATTCATTTCCACATGAGCGTGATGGCACACTTTCCATCTGTCTCAGATCACATTTAACACAACAGACCACCAGCATGCACCCTAACTCACCGGCTGCTACTGAGACACTCTATCTAAAGACAGAACAAACCTGAGACGACAGCAGGGCAGAGAGCAATATTAACTTAGTGCTGAAGGAAAGAGAGGTAATCATATATGAACTCATTGTGTGGTGAGACACGTGAAAGAAGTCTCAAAGCTTTGCTGTGACTGTTTCTTCCTGTCTTCCTGTATTCTCTGTTTACTCAAGGATGTTATCTCAGAAATAGCCCATTCCTAACAACATGACTATTGTAACTATTGAATAATCAAAGGATACAGGCACTCAATAGCATAGCCACTTGATGAAAGTGGGGTTTCCTGGAAATGATTCATTGTGTGGCTCAGTCTACTTCTTCTCACAGACAGTCAGCAACTGTTTTCCCCCAAAACAGGAGTCTTGATTAATTCACTCCATGTCTACTAGGCTGCTGTAGTATTGTTCATAAATGCCCCTGTGTACTAAATACATCTCGGGCTTATTGATGGCAGGAAATACCTTAAAATTACAGTAATTTATCTGCAATGAAAGAGCTCCTACAGTAGACTGCATTCCATTTATGTGCTGGTCAGAAACAAGGAATTTGGAACAAATATTTGGTTCATTACTTTCCCAGCAGTAGACTCTTAAATCAAGCCTCCCACACTGGTGAATTCATACTGATAAGCCAATTAAATTACATGTTAGCAATTACAAAACTGAAACCTGGACAGGGTAATTCCCTTTGTATTAACCCACACAAAATGGGTGGGCGTGCATTGTGGCTGCTGAAACCAACCAATATTGGCCCCCATAGATAAAAGAGAAATTGTGAAGAAATTCTATAGAAGCTCCAGGGCAAGTTCCCAGCAACTCCTATTCAGTGGAAAGGCTTTGCATGCTGAGGCTCCTGGTTTCACATTTGGAGGAGAGAAAACACTAATGGTTTTCTGCCAGATAAAATGTCACTTGTATTCTTGAGTTTCAGATCCAAACTGGACACTTTGAAATTGAACACCGGAGAACATATAGGGGTTACTGATAAAGCCTTACTGTTAAGACACCATGATAAAGATCATACCTCAGGGACGCTGCATAAATCAGAAAGGAAACACACTTTTGTTTACTATGAACCCAAAAGGGTCAAAAATCTTGTTTAATGTTACTATTTTAAAATGATAATAAATTAATCTGGTATTTCCTCAACAGGTGTTCAGAATTGCATCTCACTTTGTTTCACTTCCTTTTAAAGGGTTTTGTTTTGTTTTGGTAGCATGGCTATGGTGTTTTAGCGGAACCTATGGTTACCATGGTAATTTTTGTAAGTGCTGGTCACAAAATAGCCTAGGTACTTTACACACATGAATTTACAGGCTTATCATGGAACAAAACCACAACTTCCAGTGCTTAACGTTGGTAAACACAAGATCTTCATTTAGATCATTTTAATAAAAGCCTGAAATAAACTTACTTTCTCCTGTACTCGTCTCTCTCTCGCTTGACTTTGGCCAAAACATTGTACAAGGCCCTGAGTTCAGGTGTGACAGTGTCAATCTGAACCCCGACACCATCTGGGTGAATCCAGGACACGCCAGGCCCTTGATGAGTCTCAAACCGTCCTCCGTATCTGGCGGTGTGGGAAAAGCTCCAGATTCTACCAGGTAGTCTCGACGGATAAAGTCTGTCTGCAAAAGGCAGGTCGAGGTTCGTCTGGACCGCCTGGTCCCGGGTAAACAAGAGTCGGTACTGGGACTCCTCCTGGGCGTGTTTCAATTGCATCTCCAATAACTTATTTCTGCGCTCTAATTCGTGTACTTTGGAAAGAAAACATCGAAAACGGAGGTTCAGCGTCTTTAACACATGAATGTTGGAGCCCAAATCGTTTCTTAACGCGCTGGTTACCATGGCGCCGGACCTGGTCCCGGACGCTTCATTCATAGCCTGGGAAGTCGCGGTTTCATTGAAGACAGTCGGGTTAAGAACCGGGTCTGGGAAACGACGAGGTAAATCCATCTTTTGTCCCGGATCAATGTCTCACCGCATCAAACTAGAGATGCTGTAAAACTGCATACGTCACCCCCATGCTCTGGGACGCAAGGTGCACTCCCTTTATCTAATGTCACACAAATAACAGGCCATGCTCGGGCTTCTATCGGCCAGATAAGACGCAGTTGCCGGTACACATTCCGCGAAGTTACAGCTGCCCTTCTACCATCCGCTGGATAGTGATTTATTCACTGATGCGACGGGCTGGTTACTGGCACAACTTGCGGTAGAGATTCAGGTTTCAGCCGAGTCTGAGTATACCCAAGGGTAAACGGGAGGAGCGCAAGACATGTCTGCTCCGCCCTCTTATTACAGTCACATGAAGCGCTGTGCCTTTAAGAAACGCCCTCCTAATTTACATATCCCATATAAGTCGTGAGCGTTCCTTTGACCCGCCCTATGGTAACTGTCGTGGTGGGCGCTGTACCTTTAAGACACGCCCTTTTAATTCAGATATTACATACACAAAGTTGCTTATAATACAGCTAAATTTCACAGGCGGTTGCGCGGTGTCATATTTGCAGTACAATTAAAACAGGACTTGTTTTAAATCTAATTTACTCAAATATCTGATACAAATAAGTATCGTTTTGCTGTTGTATTACACTTTAGATAAAACATCGAGTCATATGTTGTATTCTTACACCTTTATTAAGTTGAGCTAATTCAAAAAGCAGACATTCAGCAACAGTTGAACATTGTAGCAGCGGGAATAGGCGAATAAACACTAACTGGGTTTATCTTTTTTTTTTTAACAAACTTCACACCATGCATTCAGCTTAATAACACCCTATGGCAGGTGTGCGTTTATATTTAAGAATTAAACTTAAAATCACCGAGACACTTCCCAGTGGCATCTTGCTTACCAGCTTGCTCTGGAAAAACGTTTAATCTGTGGAATATTATTTTGTGAATTACGGTCACATGGAAGACAAAACGAAAAAGAAATTTAGTATTGTGACTCTGATTTAAAAAAAAAAACAAATCACAAAAGCAAAGCGAAAAGCTCCCAAAATAAATATGCAGGCCCTTTTTATTCTTTTATCTTTGTGTTTCATTGCTGATGCAGGTAAAACCTTTTACAAATTAGAATGAATTTCCATTTTGCGGGAGTAACACATTAAACAAGCTTTCATCTCACTCTTTTACCATTTACACAAGAAAAACAATCTTCACACATTTGCATCACATCACACAACCAGTGTCAGGCCTTGCCATTCTCACAAACTGCAATCAATTCATAGAACACCACTGCAAACGAAACAAACACAAAATCCAGAAACATAGAACAGGAGATTAGTTCTCATTTCAGTGAAGCTGTAACTCTTAGCCAATTTAGAACTTGAGTCAAAAACAACAACAAAAACAAAATCAATACGGAAAAAAGCCATCAAAGTTGTTTATGAAATAATTAGATTCCCAAACATATCACCTGCAACGTGTTGGATCAAAACAGCATGGTGTTTCTGTTTATTAGGTGTTACAAAACCATTGTAGAATAAATGTGCATTAACTCGTCAGGCTACACGTCATTTTCTGGTTTAGGAGAATTATAACTGAATGAACCCAGGTGGAGATCAGGAGCAGAAGTGAGATGAATGAATATGGGTGAGCTGATAGAAGTTTTGGGAGCCTGGGCCCCGATTGAAAAGTGTCCCCTTTGGAGTCACAAATAGTTAAGTCCGAGTAACGGACAGACTCCATTGTAAAGGAACACCTGCATTAGACAGAACGGTCACAAGTCAGTAAGTGAGGTGCATAAATGTGTGCCATCAGGGCACAGAGTTCAACAGGTCCTGCAAGAAGGCGTCAGGGTCTGGGACTTCTGAAAGCAGTCCTGGAGAGAAAAGCAGAGTCAGTAAAATACTCCATCTATCACAGCTAAGCATATACAGCCACATTATAGCTTAACAATGCCTTAAACATATTATATTTGACAGAGCTGAAATCTATCCAGTTTCTAATGTTTCAGCAGATGGCAAAATAAGGTGCAAGAATTACTGACCTACGACATCCAGGAACTCTGAGAAGGATTCAGCAGGCATGAGCTCGTCCTGGAAGGCCCTTAACACCCTTTCTGAAGCCTCATAGATGGGCATGTCATTATGTCGTATGTATTCTGCGAGCGAGAAGGACCAGCCTCCCTCTGTGTTACTGGTGGGCACTTTCTGTAGTGGGAACATGGCAAACATTTCTTTTATGAAAAGATGCACTTACTATAAATAATGCGCATAAAAATAACATTTCTAATATATTTGTATGAACATGAATGAGAGATCAGTTCTTAGAAATCAGAGTTCATTCATGTACCCTGAACATGTCATAGATGAGATCCACCAGACCCCAGAAGAGAAGCGGTGAGCGGTACACAGCATACTCCTTTACTGCTTTGTCTGTGAGTCTAAAATGACAAAAATTAAATCAGCCATCAAAAAATGTTTTTAATACAAAATAATTTACACACTTTCCTCACAGGTGCAAATCTAAAAATCTATAATTAAAAAAAATATATATATAAATCTATCAAAACAAACTTCATAAATCTGCATCTATAGAAATCTGTACGTATTTAAGTTCCTGTGAACATCATTCAACAGAGTACAAGACCACAAGCAATAATGCTACAAAGTAGTACTTATGCAAACTGCCACAACCAAGCCTAGCCACTGCTAGATATATTCAAGCATTAATCTTCCCGACTTACTACAGTCTTCCTTTAAAGCCAACATAAGCTTGAGTAATCACAAAACAATTGCCAGAAACCAAAAATAGAAACCCTAAGCACATAATGTAAAGAACATTTACAAGCCCAGGTACAAGCTCAGACATGTGCAGAGTCATGCATTGCTCTTACTTGTTAGCACCCCCTGGTGACACCTTGCGAACATGAGCGGTGACCAGCAGCCTGCGCAGGAAGTCGACACGTGTGGTCCTCCAGCGCTCAGGTGGCAGGATGTGCATGGCCAATATGGTGAAGTAGTGCGGCCCATCCACCTCATATGAAACCTCCACCCATTTCTCACAAGGCTGCTCCAAGAAGCTCTGAAGATTTTTCTCCTCCCGTGATGTGGCCCTTGTTCTGAAGAACAGAAAGTACACAAAAAGCTTATAACCTTTTATATGTAATATTTCTGCACTGGGTGTATTTTAAACCAGTCAATAGTAAACCTTCGGTTATGACAAAGTCAAAGCTGAAATGCGTACGTGTTGAGGACGTAAAGAACTGTGTGAATGATGTAGGGAATTAGGTGGATGTTGCTTTCGCGGCCTCCTCCTCCTGTATCCACGCTGAAGGATTGCTCTGTGGCAAAGCGTAGGAACAGTAGCTTGGTATCATGGATGTTGAGCTGGTATGTGGGTTCCCTCTGCCCTGTGCACTCCTGTAGATATGTGTTGTGCCTGAAAGACAGTACCAAAAGAAAGTAATGATACAGGATCACACATTTACAATTAGGGCCATGGCATGGAATTCTGGGCCCTCTGATTCTGTTTTGCTCCGGGACCCTTATATCACTACCTTATATATACTAGTAAAATTGTTGAGCCCCCATGGTACTTTTTGGCGTATACAACTGTTTCCATCTGTCAACCCATTTCAAATACACAATCACACACAACTGAGTTCAAATTGTCATTCAAGCAAAAACATTCAATACCTTGCCAGACAGGTGGCAAAAGCAGATTCAGGTACATGTGGCCCCCATACTGGCAGGAGCCCATTGCACTTTGTGTTGGCATTCTGTAATGCGGCACTCTCCCATTCCTCACGTCCTCTAGCAAGCCTGATCCAGATAGAGAGACCAGTGAGACTATGAAACATTCCTGAATCAAATCCATTGTATTTAAAAGAAACACTATGATTTCACTCACCTGACCGCAGCAAGGTGACAGTCATAGTGGACTATGTTAAAGTGTGAGACAGTGCTGTAGCCCTGTTGTTTGCGGGGTTTGTTCTCCAGCTCCTCGAGGGCTACACGCTTTGTAAATGTATAGATGCCAAGAACTTTGGTAGGCTGTGTGATACAAAAAACAAAAACAAAAAACAGACAAAATGCAAAGGTCACATTAACAATTTAACAATACTTAGTTTGTGTTTAATGCTATGCCAGCTTCCATGGCAAAAAGCAGAAGATGATATAAAATGCAGTTTAAAAACCTACATAAAAAATAAAAAAAGGTAAAAAAAAAAAGGTAATTAAAACCACCACAATCTAATATAGCGTGTAGAAAGTCATAGAATATTGGCATGAGGCCACCAAACAACAGAAAAACTGATTACTGAAATCTACAGTGAAATGTAAATAGCCAGACTATGTACCTGGAACTTGTAGCCCTCTCTACAAATACAGCAGGTCAGCCCTGGTTCTTCAATGAGCTCCTCCATCTGTTTAAGCAGGGATGTCTTAGTCACCACCTGACCCTTCTCATTGGTCTGGAACAAAGCAAACAAAATATTTAAATCAAAATAAAAAAATACAAGTCACAAAACACAAAATTATGATGCATACATAAAACTGAATATTTTCAACTGATTCAAGCTAATGTCTGTCTATCTATGCAAACATTTTGCTCACTGTCATTCCCAGCGTTCCGAGAGCTTTCTGCCTCATCGCCATGGCCATGCGTTTCTTCTCCGCCCGAGTCTCCCTTCGAGCAGCGTCGATCTTCAGGTTTACCTCTGCATGCTCTCTTAGTGCCTCCAGAAGATTCTCCGCTAAAGTGCCGATACCCTCATCACTGGACACCTGCTCCAGCTTGTGCAAATTGGTTATTGAATCTTTTCCGATAAGCATCTGCAAAACAGAAGAGAACAGAGATGGTTTAGTTCATATTACAGACAGCTATGTGTTAAGTATATGAGGCTCATGAAAATACAGTCCCAAACTATTTATTAAAGCATTACCTGTGTAGGGGGATGTTGGGTGGCCAGTCCACGTAGGAGTCTAAGGATGAAAGGAAGGGCTGGTCGAGCAAGGAACTTCTTCCAAACATCTGCATCCAGACTAGAAAACAAACATTATAGTCAGAACTATCACTCTTTAAAAAGTCTGGTATACATGTTTTTTAATATGATAATCAGATATACCACAGTACATAATCAAGAACTAAGAGCTGAATAAAGCATCAATAGATGTCATACTTCTTAGCACAGGGGATATGTTTCTTCATATAGTCCAGAGCACTTTGGGTAATGCCCTTCTGTAAGATGAGGTCTTTAAGTTGGTGGCCATTACTATTGTTCTTAATTCCTGCAGCTATCTTACAGAAGCAGTCCAGGAAGACTTTGTCATCTGCACTGTGCTCCTCATCATACCTTCATGAGAGAATGAAAATGAAGGTTAAAACCGCAAAATGCTCCACTCAAGAAATCTTTGTTTAGATGAACAAACTCCATACTTGTCAAAGTTGCAGCAGGGTTTGAAGCGCTCCACCAGGATGTGCATCTTCTCAAGCTCTCCAAAGGACAGGTAGGGGATGATGCGCAGAAGTCCCTGAAGGACGCTGGGATTGGAGCGCACAAATAATGTGTTGATCTGGTCCAGCAGCATCACCAGCTGATCCTTATCTCCTGTCAGCAGCAGGTTACCCTGAAGAAGCAACACATGATGGAGAGATCAGAATACCACTGACTTAATGGCTAATGGTTTCATTTATCATTGTAACATTCAATGTGTTAATTAAAAGGGTCATGCTGACCTTATCTTCTGACACAGTCTCAGCATTGGCCTCGTCCAAGATGATCTCCATAATACTAAGGACCTGCTCTGCTATAGATGCTCCTCCACTGTCCTTGCTTTCCTGCTCTGCCACCAGTGCCTGAAATGCAACAGCGGACCTCACTTTAAACATGCAATCCTTCCAAAACACCTAATTCTGCATTTTGCATTAGTTTTTGTATTTTGCATTAGCATAAGTATTTGTTACCTACCAGATTCAGGGTGCCCAACATCACATTGAGTGTGTTCATCTCTGGTTTCACCAGCTGTTGTCTGTTGATCTTCACTTTCACACAGTAACTAAATAGCTTGAGAAGAACCTGTACGATGACAGAATCATCAAACGTTAGAATTTTTTACCAGCACACAGCCCAACATGCAATTGACTCTGATAAGTTGATGAGGTAAACTTACTGTGAGAAGGTGTCTGCCCTGTTTGAAATCTTTGATTCCAGAGAGTCTGTTCAACATACACTCCAGACCTCCACACTGCGCCATCACACCAGCCATCTTATAAACTTCCTCATCATCCTCCTCTTCATCTGCACAGAAAGAGATTGCAAATTTAAAAGAAACATAGAAACATACACAAGAAACACAAGTTAAACTAGATAAAGACAGACAACGATGTTGATAATGATCCAAGAAATAGAACACCAAGATACCTGTAGTTGAGTCCAAAGATTCAATAAACTCCTCTGTGGCATCTCCTAGAAGTCCTCTCATTCTGTAGATGATTCTCATTGGCTCACCCTTGTTTTGCAAGAAACAGGGAGTTTAAAACATGGTCAATAAGTAAAATAAGATTGAAGCAGCCCTTTTCCTCATTGGTTTACCTCATTGGTGGGGCACCAGACCTTCTTGTAGACCTCAGCGACAGACAAATCCAGGCTAATGATCTTGTTGTTTACAAGAAGCTGCAAAGACAAGTAATATTGAAATGATGTATATTGGATTAAACCTTATTAAACCACATTCAGTGGAATAAAATGACTAATGTCAAATAATGATAAATGAATGATTCAAGATTCACTTCACTAAAGTGAAGTTTTCGATGTTGTACCTCCATGCCACTGTCATCCTCCAGCAGTGCCACCAGGTCACAATCCTGACAGATCTTGTTCTTGATATCTCTCATGAGAGGACCAATGCCTGGTTCATTACTGCTGTATGGGTTTCCTGGCATACGGCCCTGCAGGAAGTCCTCTTGCTGTGGGTCCTTCTCCAGTGTCACAAAAAACTCTGTGACCTCATTCTCCTCCTGCACAGACAAAGATAACAGAAATCATCTTGGGTTTGGGAATAGAGACTATTTTTCAAAACCTATGACAGGTCTTGAGTCGATGTAAAAGCACTCTACTCACAGGATAAATTATGCTACACAGCCTCTCAAAGATGAAGACGGGGGTGCGATAATCGTCAAGGTTGTACCGTTTTGCAGTTTCAATGCATACAGCCATGAATGCTTTGGTCTCGGATTCTGTCCCTACAATAGAAAAGCAAATATTAAGCCAATTTTGAAGCAAAGCAAAGTCAGAGAAGACCCAAGATTGATGTCTGGAACCTGTGGTCATGTCCTCCAGCATCTCTAGCAGCATGTCCTGGGTCTCATCGATCAGTTTGGTTCTCTGAACCACCAGTTTTCTCAGACACAGGTAACCGTTCAGCACTGTGCCAACCAGTCGACTCTTAAAGTGACGTTTAATGGACTCCACCTCCACGAAAGAGGACAGCAGGCCTTTGGGGAAACCATATGCCATTACTTTATAGTGTAAAAGCTTCAAAATGAGTTTTTACTATTATTGGCAGGAAACGTTCTTAATGGTTCTCAAAAGGACAAAGAAAATGCAAATATAAACCTGTAAGGCTCTTGAGGGCATATCCCTGTTGTAAATCTGTGCTCAGGGTAGCTTCTTCAAGGGCGAGGAGATGGGCAATTTCCTAACAAGAGGAGGACACAATTAGGTGAGTGCAGCCTAGTGTAATTTCCATTATCTACACTAAACAAGCCAATAAGATCCACTCTTTCTGACTGTACCTTGGTGATGAGGTTGCCAATGTATGGCAGGACACCACGAGCAGCCAGATAGACCTTCCAGTGAGCAGGTTTAATGAGCTTCTGGTAGAGGGCCAGATACTCAGCAGCACATTCTCCTGCAATGCTCAGCTCATCCAGGTAACTGCAGAACATGGAACAAAAATGTCTACTGATCACAGTTCACTAACAGTGGCACCTAATTTACTGTGGCCTACTTTAGTCTCATGCAGTTCAATATCTCTGAAAAAGAGCCCCCTCCCCTTTCCCATGTGGTATGCACCTTGTTAGAAGGTCCAGAACTTGCTGCTTGCGGCTGGGTATTGTTGTTAGAGCTTCAACAATGGTGCAGGCTGCCTGTCTCGCTGCCTGGGTGGCTGGGGTAAAGAGCACCTAGGAGAAATAAAATGCAACTTAGATAATGTAGAGAAGTCAGGTAATGTAGAGGATCAAATACTCCAGGGCCCTGAGAGGAAGCACATACCTGTCTCAGCCAGTTGTTATGGCCCAATTTAAGCAGACGAGGGAACAGACCTTCAGATCTGGACCTCATGAACTGCTTCCACTTCCATACATACTTCTCCATCAGGTACTGCCTCCTGATCTCAGTTTTGTTTGAAGGCTTGGAGACTGCTTCCTGGCCTGAGAAAGACAATTTACAATCCAATGTATACAAGTAAAGAACATTATATAGAAATAGCACATGGACAGATTTGGGATATTTACATCTAGCAGGAAGGCACTTTTTCCAAGCTTCATAAGATGCCTTGGGGTCTTTCTTGAGCCAGAGCTGGGCCTGTGCGTGGATCTCATTGTTATATGGCTTTACTGTAGTGAGAGATTCTACAGCAGCATCCTGTTATAAAGACCACATAAATTAATGAGTCAAGTAAAGCCTGAATATACCGTAACCTCAGTTACATTTGAGGCTGTTGTACCTTGTTCTTCTTGCTGGTGGGTGCAGGGGGTTTAATAAGTTTCTGCAGGATCCTCAGGCACATCAGTGTGATGTTCTCAACCACCACAGGGGTCTTTATATTCACAGCCATCAAGAACAAACTCAGGGCTAAAAATTAAGCATAAGAGGTTTTGTTGGTCTGGTAACTATGGCTGATTCGTTTTTTTAGAGTCACAAAAGGACACATTAAGATAAATTAATACACTCACCACAGCGGAGCCTCAGCTCCCAGCATCCTCCCTCTTTAGCAATGGAGTCTGTTAGCAGCAGCATCTCATACTGCAAACTGCTGACCTGAGGGAGAAAACAATTTTTAATTCTAGCTACTTGCGACAAATATCCAAGAGTTACTTTGTAAGAATCATGGTTTAGTACCAGATCAGGGTTGGCCCAGTGTCCCTTCAGGGCAGCTGACACCTTGGCAATGATGAGGTCATTCATCTGCTGAGTGGCCTCTGGGTGATCCCTGCAAAACCCATGAACAATGAGTCTATTTATAAAGTTTACATAAGCCTATAGACAGGACAATATACTATTGCACAGGGTACTAACCAGACGTGGCACAATAAAGCAACATGCAATAAAAGGAGACTAGACTTGTAGACTAGACTTGTTGGCTCGTGTGGCAAAATGTTAATGCTCTTTTCCATAGATCGCTTTGGATTAAAGTGTCTGCTAAATTATTAAATGTTAATCTTGTTTTTTTTCTTACTAGCCACAGCCACGACAAGTGCTACATTTTGTCGCTTGGTTTCTAGCTCTGCAGATCACTCACTGGACCTAAATCCACTCCTCTTGTATATTAAATATCAGAAATGGACAAAGTGAGACTACTTTCTAAATTTCAAATATAGAAATAAACAGAAACCTGCTTGACAGAGTGTCAACAGAAACCTGCTTGTTTTTTGTTAATATACCTTGTGAGCAAACACACGAGCTGTCGGACCTCCTCCCTCATGGCTCCAGTGCCACGGCGCAGATTGTACTCAAACAGCTCTCGGATGAGACCCTGCAGTACCAGGATCTGCCTGATAGCGGTATTGGTCGCCAGTGCACGCAGTAAAGTGATGCAGTGGCCCGTGACCGCCGATGCACAGCCGTAGCACTTTGTGGAAGATGTGTGTCCGCAGCCCAGCACAGACAGGGCTCTGTACTGGCTGGCTGTGAAAGTGGGTTGGGCTGAAGTGCGGGATGATTTGGTAGCAGCCTCTCGCTGCTGTAGGTCATACTCCAGCAACTCCTTACGTGATGCAAGCACTTTCTGAATAGGTAAACAAAAGATAGAGACTCTATAACAGCTATTCAGAAAAAAAATGAGTGCTTATGTACAGAGAGGTATTGTTCACTCACCTGGATGATTTTGGAAAGCTCATCAAATGAAGTTTTGCAGTCTCCGCTATACTCTTGAGCCAACTGTTGAATGTACCGATTGACGCTGGCGGTGGAGGTGCCCAGTCCGGCCCCTGCTCCCGTATCATCCTGAGAAGAACCATGAGAACGTGAGTGCCACACCTAAAACAAGCAATGGGCATTCAGTAACACCATATATCCAAAGACTGTTTGACCATTACAATACTGCACAATAGTGGTACCTTAAATAGAAATTTCTAAATATTTAAGTGCTTGGTCCAAAAGCTCTTTGAGGGCAATTCAATAAGAATGTAATCGATCTGTCTGAAAGTGTAATCTGGTAGATAGCAGACAGCAGCTGTAACTGACCTGTGGTTTCTCAGGTGCAGCCTCGTTCACTTTGGACAGCAGACTCTCCAGCTGTGGCCGGTGGCCCATCAGCTGGTGGTAAACACGGTCAGCCTTGTCCAGAAGAGTGTTGATGTTGGTCACAGCCTGGAAAAAATATTGGATATTGTTAATTGCCTAGACACTTCTGGTGCCTTCATAATATCAATATTCAAAATATCAAAATTAAAAATAATGCTCATCATGACAATGAAGTTTAAACTACCTTCTTCCTGTCTTCTTCATTTTCAATAGGATCCACAGCACAGCAGGGTTTGGCATAAAGCACAAAGTCAAAGCGGGCATATTTACAGAAACCACAGGCATTGCACAGGAAAGGATCCTTCTCATCATAATTAATGGATCTAAAAAAAAATAGATTATTTAAATTCTCTGGATTATCAGAATATTGAAAAATGGTTATGCAACTACATCTCCACAACAAGCTTCAAATTCAGTCCATGCTCTACCTGCACTTGTGGCACTGATAGACGTTCTCTCCGCAGTTGCCACACACTCCTGGATTAGCAGGCACAGAGGCACTGCAGCGAGGGCACTGCAGGGTTTCAGTAGATGCCTGGTAGTTCTCATAGAAGTCAGAAAATTCAATCATCAGGTTGGAGGCCACAATGGGAAGAGGGAGGTCAATCTTTACTTCGGTTTGTCCAGGAGTCAACTGCACCTTCTTAGCTTTGTGCCAACGAGCCGGCCTATGATAAAGTTAAAAGCAAACATTTTTTTGTTCAAGAAATAGGTTTATATATATATATATATATATATATATATATATATATATATATATATATATATATATATATATATATATATATATATATATATATATATATATAAAAAATATAACTAAACTGTATTTCCAATCTAGTCTGAAAAACATTCTCACTTGTTCTTCAGCTCTACAATGGCTTGGACGGTCCTGTTGTTGTAGTAGAGGTTGATGGTGCGAACCATCTTGGTTCTCTTGAGGTCACCAATCTTCACAGTGACTTTGCTGATAGTGTGACTGCCAATCAGCTTAACAACTTGTTGAGTAGTCGTGTATCGGGTGTCCACTTTGATAGATGACAGTTTGATGTTCTGATAGCATGGGGAATAAGAGCATTACCATTAAGACCCACAGCTACAACATGCTTTTATAAGCCATTCTGATTGTTATTTGGCATGAGTCACTCACTGAGAAGGGCACTTCAGGGTTGTTGCACACTAAGCAGGGATCACTTTCCAAGTAAAATCCATCAAATTCCACCAGTCCCGACAGGGTGCTAAGAAAAGTTCACACAGATGTTCTCAACTTTGTGACCAAAACTTCCTGATTTTTATATTTCAGCCCAGTTAAAGCATATACTTACTTGTATATGTTTGAATTTGGATGATTGGTCAGGATGTGGTTCTGTGCCCTCAGAATCTCTACAGCCTTTTGAGAATATTCCTTCAGCTGGAGATGTAGAAGAACAGTATGAGAGCAGTGAAGAGCAGTGTTCAAGACAAAAATTCAAAATTTGAATAGTACAATCTCTTCTGTGAAGGCTCTGTGATAGTACCTTCTTTTCTGTCTGAGGTGTTTTGAGGGAAAAATATCCGAGCAGGTCCACAAACTGAGCTGCCTTACGCCCGTAAGCGGGCAGTTCTGGCCAGATGGCCCACATCAGATCCAGCAGCAACTCCTGCTGGGACTTATTTGAGTTCCTGAAAGGTAAACATTCCATTTTCATTAGTGAGATTGGGACTAAATTAAGTGTAGAGCATTTGATCACAAAGCACTGGATATAAGGAAGCGTGTTTAGAAAACGTGCTGCAGATATGCACCTGTAGATATGCAGAGCGAGACAGTGGGCCTGCCAGCGCACAGATGAAGAGTTGGACTCCAACAGGAAGCAACGCAGGAACTGAATGAGTGTCTCCTTATCTGCAAACTTGTTAAGTTGACTGACCAGAGCTGTACACAGTTGATCTTCTTGACTGCCAGCTCCATCTCCTGCAACCAACACAAAAGAAACTTAGAAACAAATTTGAAATATTCACCCTAAACTTTACATAGTTAAATGATAGTGTAAACAGTGTAAACCTGAACCACTTCTGTTTTAAAGGATGCTGAACAATCAAGGAAAAATCAAACTAACCTTCTTTGTCTTTTTCCTTGTCCTCTTTCTTGCTCTTCTTGCTGGAGGATTTGCTCTGAGAGGGCTGAGATGTTCCTGAACCTCCTCCAGAGGCTCCAGAAGAGGATGCTGCCATGACTTTACTGCCGCACAGAGCGCAGGAGAGCAGCTGCAGCAAGACTGGAGACACACCCTCGTCTACCAGGAAACTTACTTGAAGTAGGAAGTACAGCACAGCTACATAACCAAAGACAGATAATTGAATTAGTACCACATTGACAACCTTACAAATACACATGGTTCCCAAACCTTCTGCCCAATGAATTTATGACTTCTCCAGCCACTTTTTATTTTAAATCTAAAAGCTGCAACCTGTAACTTGACAGATCTGTGTTTAACGCGATCTTCTTACTCTACCCCAATTCGCAACAGTAAGTTCATAATAATGATTTATAAATTGAGCAACCGGGTCCAATGTTGTGGGAAAAAGACAACAGAAAGAAGAAAATCTGGTTACTATATCACGGGTACTGCAGATGGTGCAGCGTTCATAGCTTGTTCTTACAGCAGTTGTTTAGAATGTAAACTTGCCATCCATGTTAAAAACAACCCAAAGTACCCTGCAATTTTCGAAGTTTCAAACAGATGGCGGCAAAGAGGCAAAAGTTACAGATATAGTTTTGTGATACTTATTGCACACTTACAGTCATCTTTAATGCAGAACTTCTGCCAGTTGACTGTTCTCTGGGTGGCGATTTCAGCACATGCTTTAAGGTGCTCCATCTATACAAAACGAAGAGAGTTACAATGCAAATGTGACCTCAGTCAAAAAAAAAAAAGTCACAGGGTGAACTGCCACATAAGCCTGTTACTCACCAGGCTAATGAGTGTGTCATACTGCAGGGCAGATCCAGATGTTGCAGTGACGATTCCTCCTCTCAGGAAGATGCCCTGCTCTTCCAGAAGCTTCTTGATGCCACGCATGTGGGAGTCGAGTGTGTGGAGGTCTCGGAGTTGACGGTACTTCTCCTTGGAGCCACAGATGAAGAGCAGGAGCTTTCGTACCTGCCTCCTCACAAACGGCGTCTGCTGGATCATTAGATACTGGAAATGGAAGGTGGTTGATTCATGACAAACACTTCATAGATACAGCAACACTTATTGATGACTTTAATACAGGGCACACCAGAACTATGTGCATTAATACCTCTGACAGGAAATAGAACCAGGAGTGATCAAAGATTGGTGGCGGGATGCGGGGATTGGCGTCTGCGATTTTCTTTATCTGGTATGGCAGACGTAGGACCATCTCGGTAAGGAGCTGAGAGTAAGCTTCAAACACATCAGCAGCATGGCCCTGAGGAACACACAAGTACAAAGCGTTGAATGATTGTGACAAATCCTTATCCTACATAAAGCCTGGGTAAGATCAAGCAAAGCCTGGTCTCGTACCTTCACATACTGCCGCAGGAAGAAGGGGCTCATGTCTGGGGGTGAAGAGGAGGTGTGGGGTTTCAGGAGCTGACTGGTGGCTGTTGGCTCCTCCTCACCCTGCTGGGTCTTCCAGAACTCCAGCAGGGACTTCAGAACATGCAGGCAGTAGTCTATCGCTCCCATGCTGAGCAGAGCAGTAGCTGTCGCGTTGGAGATGAGTGAAGACGACTAGCGAGAAAATCGAGCAGACAGAGACAAAATTTGATTTTTACGCTCACTACTCTTTTAACCATGAACTTGCAGTAGCATGTAAACAACAACACAACAGATAAACAATATTTTCATTTCCTGAAGGAGAAAACAGAGCCACAGGGCACGAAAATATTACACTTGTCACATTCTCAAATTTATGCATTCTGTTCCATTCCTTTGAGCTTTAGATTTTCCACTTTGCAGTTAAGTAACTGCAAGGCAGGATGACCAATCAAAATTCATATGTAACAATTACAATAACGCCAGTGCGTGTTGCCTTGCAAGCATTGTGATAAATGAGTAAATTTGATGGTTACCTCAGAGGAGGACTTTGAGCCAGACTTGGTGCGGGACATAAATACACTAAGAAGTCTCATGATGACCAGGTGCACCTCATTGATAGCACTGCGCTCATTCTTCTTTGAAACATCCTGGAAGTCAGACATGACGTGGTCAACATTCTTCTACTATTCCTAACAATTACTCAAGTTTACTAAAACACAAAAGGTTGCTGGTCTGCTCTTACCTTCTTGTGCATGCCGAGCTCAGCGATAAGCTGGGCTAGCAGGTCATCCAGAGCTCCCTTGTCCTTCTCATCCTCTCCGTCCAGATCTGTGGTCAGCATAAGGATGACCTGCATGTAGGGGATGGCCTGAACCCCACCCACAGTGTGAAGCTGGGGCAGGTGCTGCAGGAGACGCTCCAAAAGCATCAGACGCACCATGTGCAACCTGGAAGATGTAGAGTAACACATAGTGAGATCTATACAGAAACATTTCATTGCCTCACTGTATTGTGTAATTATTTCCCTGCTTTGTAACTATATTTACAAATTAGAATGACCTAAAGTGCATATTACAATAGTTTTAAATTATAAATACTATATGACTATATGAAATAATAACTAAATACTATATGATTTTAATACTATAAAAATGTATAGTCAAACTTTTAGGTTGATGCAGAGAGAATGGCATGCAAATGTTTCTTTTCCAGGAAATAATGTAAAATGTATGCTGGTTATATATTTTTTTAATAAAGCTTCAAGGACCAGAACTATCAGTTATATAATGAGGCATGTACACGTCATGCAGACAGACCTGTTGCTGGTATGGATGTCGCCCTCTGTTTCCACCTCCCCCTCAGATCCGTCTCCTTCGTGCTGGGCTGTGGTGGTGCTGATGGCTCCAGTGCTGGAGCTCACACTGCCTGGTCCAGCAGGGTGACCTTCCACAGCTGTATCTCCATAAGCACTGCTGCGGCCAGACACTGAAATCAGATAGAAACCGCCATTAACCAAACCACCCTAGTCATGTAAACACGTTTGTTTTTAATACGTGCAGTAGCATCTGTCCGAGTCTTACCATTGTGTTCACCCGCGACCGATTCTACGGCACTTCCTCCACTCTCTGAGCCCACACTGCCCCCGTGCTCGGCGGGAGAGGTGCGCAGCGTGGAGCCGTCTGTGGCCGCTGTGCTCCCCTCATCATCCGAGGCTGGGGCTGAAAGCATAACCAGAGCTGTTACAGGAAAAAAACAGCAGGCTTTGCTAAGGGGGGTTTTCTAAAGGTGCATACAAATATGCATACAGAAACAGATATTTCTTTGAAAATGATTGTATTTGGAAGGAATCATGGTAAGTTAAAGATTTATGGTTCAGGCTAGTTGAGGATGACAGAAGTAATGTTAGGTTCTTAAATGCTATGTTCCAACCAGGTATGATACAACAAAGCAACAAACATAAATCTCTTCAACGTATTTTTCTATGAGAAAGAGTTTTGTCTAATCCAGCCGGTGTATAAGAAATTTTGTTGGTCGTTTGGTTTTTATTTTTGGCATGCCATACTGGGTAGTTCCACCAATAGTGGAATCTCATTGTTCCAAAAAGCTGCATCAACTAAATATTAAACAATCTTCTTGACTGTTGATTAGCACTTTGTGCAGAATTTCAAATTCTGTGAGGTTAAATAAATAACTAGACGCTATGACTTTTTTGCCTGGTTAGAACGTGTGGGTGGCAACCACGTGAGCATGCAGTAATGACAGAGAATATCTTGTGGAGAGGTGGGTGCAGTTACCTGATGCAGTGGTGTCTGACAGGGTTCCTGCATCCAAAGATGAGGAGCTGGGGGCCTGGCCAGACAAACCCAGACTCTGCAGACCCAGCGCACTGCTGCTGCTGCCTGTAGAATCATACAGACTCCCGTAAGTGACCTGCCATGCACTGATGGCCACATGAATTTTATATTATTAACGCAGTGTTTTGCGTCAGGAAGAGTGACCTTGCTGGTCTTGTTGCAAACTGAGAGCTATAGCCAGCTCCACCATGGTCTCATCGTCAGCATCTGGAGGGATGTCCAGCATGGGTGGGAAGCCTTCTGCTCCTGCCAGAAGAGCTTCTAGAGGAGAAGGGTTCCCATTGTTCACGTTTTCTGCTGTCTCCAGGACCATGGACTCAGACTGTACATCAAACAGAGGAGAGGATTACATAACAACCGCCTTCTGTTAACGCAGTAAACAACACACAGACCTAATACTACCACTTTCAATTTTAGACCACAAGCTTTAGTAGCAATGCAGCACACACTTTGTTTCTACAAGATTCCTACAAGATCTGTGTTAGAAGCCCACATCCTTCACCATAAGCCCAATGCACACTATAAATAAACTCATATCGGTTGCTCCTTGGTCAAAACTCACCACCATCTCAAAGTCTCCGTGGTCCACCTCATTTTGTTCTTGACTCTCCTGTCTGCCACCCTCTCCTCCAGTCATGTTGGAGGGTTGCATCTTCTCATCAGCATCATCATCGTCGTCATCATCTTTATCTCCTAGGACAAAGCACAGCAACTCAGAATTTATTTTAATCATTAAAGTGTAAATATACACTAAATGCTGAAAGGTACTGCTCTTACCCATGGGTGTGTTGGAGCGTGGGGGAGAAGGTAGAGTCACGTGTCGGCGTTTATTTCTGGGCCTTAGGACTCTGATTAGAGCCTGTTTGCAAGCAAAGCTTACAGAGATGTCCTGGAAAAATAAGAGATCCAATTATTTGTGGTTAATACAATTTTGTAAGGACATGAATTCCTTCATAGAGATTTATATAATCATTAACTTGCTCATGCAATAAGATACTTACAGGGCAGAGCAACATCTGCATGTAGATTTTGGAAGCCACATTGATGTAGTCCAGCTCACAGGTGCAGTAACCATGGATGATATCTACAAGAGCGTTGACTGTGGCTTCAATGTGGGTAAGTCCTTAGGAAAAAAAATAAGAAAACTGTCAATAAATTATGAATTACTATGGTGGTTTAAACACTGATAAAACATCAGGTCTTGAATGAGTACCTGGCAAACAGGCAGGAGCCAGAAAAGCATTCTTGGGTTTGAGAGCATGAAGCTTCCAAAAATTAGTGACCAACTGCATAATGAAGCTACAGCTCTCAGCATCTGCTTGTTTGAGTCCATCCTTTCCATCATCACCTGCATCTGAACAGACCTTCATCACTTAGCCACATCAACACGCATCAAAGGCAAAGGTACTTCAACAGTTGATTCAGAAATCATAGACCATGACATTGACTTCACAATGTAGCTTAGAAGCATTAAGTGTACCAGTGTCTGACTGAGGCAGCCTGGACTCAGTGAAGTGCACAAGGTTGTTGGGTCTCATGATGGCGATAGAGCGGGCTGTGATCACCAGCCTCTGGAACACATCAGGATCAAGTTCCTTCCCTTCTTTACTGCAGCTGTTCAGACACTGTACTGCATTGCTCAGCAAAGACTGATCCTATACACAGATACAGCACCGATGAGCATGGTAATCTTAGACATTGTAATTTTGTAGGTTGCAGCGTGGGGATTGCTTGTGTACCTTGTGGTTATGGTAGGCAGTGCGGCTGGTGTGCAGGCTGGCCAGTAGACCTTTGGTCTGCTGCTGTACTCCAGCTGGGGTGGGGATGGACAGCAGGAGAGTGGCCAACTCTAGTGCTGCTGCCTTATTCTTCTCCTATTGATTTCAGAGGGGAGAAAACAAAGATGAATATAAATATCACAACATGTTCTTAAGTTTTTATAAACAAATAAAAACTTTACAGTCTTACTTTAAACTACATTCTTAAAACTGTAATGTTTATTATTAAAATAAAATAAGCTGGTCTTGACATTTTGCTATAGTGACTAAGGAAATTTGACTATTCGGGGATCAAAATTATGGGATCAACCTTTCGATAGCACAGAAACAAGCTTTTTCTTGCCTTTTCATTGGGCGAACCCACAGCAAAGCAGCTCTCTAGAGCTTCCAGTGAGCTGACCACCAACCTAGAGATCAGACAACAGTTAGATTGGGAAGGTGATGTTATTTATAATATCAGTCCATATTAAAACATTTAAATTCTACACCATTCCCAAAGCACTACCAAACCATACTGCATGATCAAACATTAAAAGCATTAAAGGAAAAACACCTATGTGATTAATAATCTATTTACAAAAGCTGCAAATGTCCTGCATGTTCTACACCAGAGCAAGCTCAGTCTGACTGCTGTTTCTCGCACATACACACACGAGCAAATCACCATGCACACAAGCAGAGAAAGGGCGATTACTAACCGGTCCAAGGCTGATAAGGACTCAGTTTCACAACTTTTTTTATTGTTTTAGGGAGCAAAGAAAAAGAAAAATGTGTGAGGATCACAGAAAAGAAACGTGTAAAAATGATCTATATGTAACACAGGAAATGTAAGCATGCAAGCATGAGGTCATTATGATGGCAGCCATGCACTTGACACGTCACGCACACCTCCCACTTCCTCCTCTTTCCTCTGTGCTTTGATTCCATTATGATAATTGCCATCAATTACAGTAAAGTCTTGAGACAATAACAGATTTACTGAATTAATAGTGAAATGAAGACATGATAGAAGTTAAAAGACATGAAGTTATGCAAATATAATTAGTAATGTATAAAGATAGAAGACATGAAGATTTTTCAGAACTACTGCTTGCGTCACAGCAGGTGTACCTCTCTAGAACAGTGCCGCTGGTTGCTATGGGGCTGGTGACATCACTGTCTCCAGTGCCGTTGCTCTGGTTAAGGTTGGGGCTGCACACATTATTAACTGCAGCTGAAGGGAAGTCCTCTGGGGGCTCGTCCGGCCAGCCAAACTGCTCTTTGGTTTTACCATAAATCTTAATGGAGTCCAGCATGGTGACACCTGCTGGGTCAACTGAAGCACCAACTAAAATTAAAGAGAAATTAATCAGTATATCTGGCAAACTGGTTACATGTCAGTATCTCAGGATGGTGGTACTCAGTATTTAGGACAATACTAAGCATACGGTGTATTGAACCCTTACTGAAAATGGAGAGCTTCTTGTCAGCCTGCAGGGCTTCCTCACGCGTGAAGGGGAAGTCGAACCACCGAGAGCGCGTCAGGTTTAACTGCATGGTGCGGCCAAAGATCTCGATGTAAGACGGAGCTCGCTCAATGGCCTGAGTGCCAACCTGGACCCTCATTCCCGTCATCACCATTGAATTGTTATTGTTCACTACTTCCACCGTGAAACCTCCAGGCTGTTGATGAGAACCAGCACAAATGGTCTCAAAAAGCATAGCTAAGCAGCTGAAATGTCATCACAAACCATGGGTAAGCATTTCTAAATTGTGATTTGTTTGTGATTTTACCTTGGTGTTGGCCACATACATCCCTGTAGAGTTCAGACGGTGCTTAATCTGTTGGCCGTTGTAGACCTGCAGGAGGTCATTGCCCCCAAACTCCACCTCTGTAAGCTGCTGGTTGTGCTCAAAAAAGTCCACGGGGAAGGTGACCTGGCTGGATGTCCGTGTGGCTGATAAGAGAGAACACACAAAACAAACTGCTAAATGTTCCTGTAGCTGAACTGATAAGAGCATGGCGCTTGCAACACCATGGTCATGGGTTAAATCCCAGGGATACATATTTGAAAAAATGTATGCCTTGTCTACACACTATTAGCCACATTATAAAAAGATATAAATACAAATGTGGTGTGACTTACTGGCAGTGGCTGTCTTGCGTTTACGGACAGGTTTCATGATGCTAATGACACTGCTGGGCTGCAGGGAGGGCTGCAGCCAATATGACGTATTCTCCACATTGGCCATGTATATTCGCAGACTGCCGTCTTCACAGAGCAGAATCATAGTGGTGCGTTGCTGCTCGTTGCTTGCTGTATGACGGATCGCAACCATGTCCTGAATCTGAGGGGCACAGAAACTTATTTATGCATGCTCTCATAATTTTTGGGTAACGTAGTGAAATGTGCATATGTATACACCCTATGCTGTAGCGTTCTAATAAAAATACACCTAAAAACAAAAGTAGAAACTGACCTTAGCTTTTGCAGGCAAGGTTTTAATTTCCTGGATGAGGAACGTGTCTGGCTTTACCATGATGACCAGAGGGATTCCTGTGGTCTGCTGGACACAGCACACCAGACCTGGATGGTTCATCACTTCTGACCACTGACAAAGAGCTGGAGATGTTTTGCTGCCTCCATTTGATCTGCACATGCAGGAAAACATCAAAACTCCATAAGACAAGCATGTACAAGAACTCCTACAACCGGACATTAAGATCAAATGTTTCTGTTGGAATGAGGAATTGCATCCTACCCTTTAACATTGATGGTGAAAAGTCTCTGGGTTTCCAGGTTGCTGCGGCTCACTGTGGCAGCGAATGACTTGCCCTGGCTGTAGCTGAAGAAGAGCATCTGCAGGACGTGGGAGTAATACACAGAGACTCCGCCTCCAGCCACCTGCCCATTACTGTCCTGTGGAGAAAAACAAATGACGTGCTCAGTTTGCAGCTACAATCCCATGCAATACATTCTGAATCTACTTGCTCAACTGATTATACAGGCAAAGAACACTGTAAGAACCTTCAGGTCCTCGTGGTTGATCTCTAGAACGTTGGTGACATAGAAAGGGCCGTGCTGGGCGCTGCTAGATTCATCCATGACCTGAGTGTACATGTAGCCAGCTGAGGACATGATCACAATGGTGTTTTTGCCCTCCTCGTTAAACAGGAAAGTGGCGTCTCTGATCTTTGAACTTGGCAGCAGGAAGTAGTACATGGGGCTCAGCGCATCCACAGATAAATCATAGATCTACAAGGAAAGTTGTTTAAGGGACATTGCATATGATAAAAATTAAGTCACATGACAATACCTGCAAGATAGATTTTAACATTTTCTAAAGAATTGCAGAGTGGTGCCAGTCCATTGACTATGACTAAGATGCCAGAGGGTTCTGGATGGTTGCAAGGGTGTCGCTAAGCAGTTGCTAAGTTGTTCTTAGTGTTACTATAGGGTTGCTGGGGTCTTTATAGCTAATATATACAACAAAAACTCAATACAAAACGCAAGTCTTCCACAAGTATAATAGTTCACCTTGACAAAATCAGCAGTGATGATGGCCAGTTCAGTCTGAGATCCAGGCAGCCAAATGGCTTTAATAATAAAGTTTCCAGTTGCGAGTTGAGGGTGCAGGACCAGGTGATCCGATACAGAGCCAGTGCTGCTGAACGTTAGAACATGGCAATCCTGTGAATGAGAAGCAGAGAAATAAGAAAGCGGTTCATAAGCTCATACCATTCCTAACTGTCCTATCCTGGAAGATCAATGTTTTTTATGCAGATGTGTTTGGATGGCTTACCTTGAGTCCACACACTGCTAGATAGTCCTCATTACAGGGATTTCCTGTGAGGCTGAGCACAGTGAAGGGAACAGGGGCCGAGGCGAGACGAGTCAGTGTCAGTTTTCTTTTACTGGAATCAGCCTGCTTTAACAACGCAGACAACTGCAGAACTGTGATCTGCAGAAATATGGGTGACACAAAGGTGGAATATATATTACAAAAATGCTTTAGAAAACTAATAGTTCCATTCCTTGATTGGTCAACAGCCATGGTTTGTTCAAGAAGCACAGCTATGACCTCACCAGCTACTATTTGTATTTGATTGCCGTTCCATCAAAACTAAACAGAAGGCAACAGAAATACAAGCTGACATTTGTTTTCTGAATTACCTTGCCCTTCTCATGGCTGACGGCGAGGTGCTGTCTGCGTCCATGAGGGGAGGACAGCACGCACATGGCCACCCGACGCAGCACGTGAGCACTGATGAGCTGTCGGATGGTCTGACCTTGATCTCCACTGTAGTTCATTCTAACATTCTCAAAAGCTCCCTCCTGTGAGCCCAGTGTGGGAACCTAGAACATCATCAAAACAAACTTTTAGGGAGTGTCTGCAAACACAATTTCAATGATCACTGTCAAAAATAGAGAGAGATCACTTAAGCAGGTTCATACCATGAGCTGGTCTGTCATCTCCACGGTCTTGTCTTGAGTGTGCAGTTCATTAAGAGCGTGCTGAGCTCGGCTACTGCTGCCCACTGCTGAGGCCTGCTGGAAGTTGGTCTGAATGGCGTCCATCAAGAAGATGAGCAACTCCAGCACCAATGCTGCAGTGGAGGAACTTGCCTTTAAAACAAAAACAACAGTAAGACATTTTTTATTAAACATTAATCATTAGTCCAATGAAGTTTCCGTCACTTACAACTTGGATAAGCAGATCCTCTCTGCAGCCCTCGATGTTTTTACACACGCTGCTCTTCTTGGGCTTCTCATCATCACTGCTTTTGCCGTCACAGATAGTGACTTTACCCTTGTCGGCAGGTGAGGCGCTCTGGTGGCGGATGGCACTCTCAGGCATGCGCAGCTCGCTCTGGAAAGCAGAGGATTCCTTCATGGTTGAGCTCATTCCACTGCTGGGGCTTCGTTTCACTAGAGCCTGTAACACAAGGACACGGATTCGGGATCAGGGCTGTGGGATCCATGTCACTGCTCTGACTAAATTACAAAGGATGTTTATGTCAGGGGTACCACAGGAAAGGGGGATCAAATCTGATTGTGTTACATGCTTTGAGATACCATCAAGGAGACATGCATGGGTGAATATGGCTTAAATGTTGAAATGTACATCTGAGAAAAAGTTTTTAGAAAGTTTTTAGAAAATTAAGAGCAATGTTGAGGGAATTCAACTTCTCAAATAAAGGACAATAATGAGGACTGTCAATAAATTAAACACATATTTATTAAAGTACTACTAATTTAACCAAATAGAATTCATCTCAAGACATATGACTACCACGGAATGGAGGAAAATCTTGCTTTATTACCAAAAAGGAAAAGATGAATGTTGCAAACCCTGATGAATTGAGGGAGAGCTGGAATGAGCTAATGACAGTCAATAATAAATGATTTGCAAGCCAAAGTTACCGCGGTTGCTCTTTTCCCATGATGACCTGAAGTATTCGGTCTCACCTGGCAGCTGCCATCCTCCTTGGCCCCGCAGTCACAGAAGAAAGAGCCGTATTTGGCATAGGAGATCTCATGGTCTTTGTGACAGACCTTGGCACACACTGTGCACACACCTACCCCATCCACCATCTTACAGGTGTGACAGTGATACCTGTGCGGGCAAGAGCAGGGAATTAAGGCTGACAGAACATCCTGAGGATGCGTCTGTGTTTCAAAGCAAAGGAAGGCCAGGTTGCTCTATTACCAGTGCTGGTTCATGAATTCCTTTTGTGTGATGGTGAAGGTGCACAATTTATTGCAGAGCGAATCTTCGTCCTAAAACACAAGAAACTCAGGAGTTGCCACAATGAAGAAGCAGAAATATTTAAGAAATACCAAAACACTTAAAGCTGCAATCTGTAACTTTTGCCTCTCCATCTCTTTTTGAAACATTAAATTTAAAGTTATTTGCAGCTACTTTCTTAACATGGATGACAAATTGAACACTCCACCATCCTCAGCACCCACATACATGATAGAGTAGCTTTCTTACTGTTTACCGTATAGAAGTCGTCTTTCTGTTTGCACCCAAAAATTTCCAGCAAACTCAGACCCAACAGCTCAAATTAGAAAATATTATTACAAGTTTACAATTGCAAATTGTGGTAAAGACCATTTTGAACGCTGATCTGTTATTCAGTTGCTTAGTAACTGATTTTTGTTTATTTTAATCCAAAATGTTACAGATCACAGCTTTAATGTTAGCACAAAAAAGTGATGTGCATTTTTAATAATATATAATCTAAAGCATAAAGAATCTGCTGACCGAGTCCTCAGCCTGTGAGTCTTCCTCCTCTACTGCCAGTTCCTCCACCCAATCAGAGTCCACCTCAATAGCCTTCTCCTCTCCCTCCATCAGGAGCTGGGACGAGCCCTGGCCACTGCTCTGCCTCAACGCATTCATCACATCCGCCAGGTAGGAAATAATGTGGCAGGCACACTCCAACATGCTGGCGTGCTGCAAGCAAGAAGGTTCCATCTGCAATCTGACCGGATCCAATTCAAAATGTGTCACTGATTGAACGAAAATAATACCTACCTTGCCCTGGGACACATTGGCAGTGACTTTTTCCACAACATTTTTCTGATACAAGTATTTTTTACTGAAAGAAAAATGGGAGAAGGTAAGAGGAAACTTTTGCTTAAAATTTAGTTGAAAGACCAAATCAAAGTCTGAATTTTGTGGTTTTTAGTCCATAAGACTTGGCTTTGAGGCCATCAATTTTTCTAGTCCAGAATTAATCAACTTTACGCATTTAAAACACACAGTCTTCCTGTTCCAAGAAGACATACCAATAATTAAAAAAAATTTCACTTTACAAATGTCAAACATTTTGTTCCCCATTTCATAGGGTTTTTTAAAAATACAAAGAAAACAGTTTGCTACATAATATCTTTCAGATTTTGGTCACTCACCATCTTGTGAGCCAGTCAATAGCAGCTCTGTGTAGCTGTAGATGTCCGGCTCCTTGCCCTGCACTCGCTAGAGTGGCCATGATGACCATGAGCTCGGGGAACCCTGCCCCATCTCCACTGGCCAGCATCTCTGTTGCCATGGGGATGAGGGTGCTCAGAAGCACAGTGCAGACGCCCTCGCCGACCTGGCTGTTATCACGGACAATGTAGGAGGTGAGGAGTTGGAGAAGCTGCCTGTTCTCCTGCACCGTGTCCAGCTGGTCGGAGTCTTTGGGAGGGGAGGCGATCATGCGCCTCAGCCAGGCCTGCAGCCTTGTGGGCTCGACGCAAGCCAGCTGGGCCAGTGAGCCGCACAGACATAGAAGGCTGGGATTGGGGCTCTTTTCAGCTGAAGAGTGACAGATGGGATGTGTTAGAAAGGATCAGATGAAACATGCTTGATAGATCATATGAAATGATGTAAGGATACATACCGAGTTGAAACAGTTTAGTGAAGAATTTCAGAACCCGGTTGCAAAACTTTGCCGATAGATTTTCATTGGCAGTGGCCATCATGATCTGCACCAGTTCTCCACTACAAATGAAAAATATGAAGTAGTTTATGGAAAATATTTCCTATTGATGTCTAAAAAGAAATAATTAAAAGGTCAGGATGTACCTAAATGAAAAGAATTCCTCCATGGCTTTGCGAACCTGACTGCTTTCCAGCTGTTTCTCCAGGTACTGCAGGCATTCTTCAAGAACAGACTCATCCAGACCACTAATCAGAAACAGAAACATTATTTATGGTTCTTTTAGAGCACACACACAATCCTAAAAATTATATCACTCAGTTCAAAGCACTGGTGGTCTTATTATATAACAAACTTTATTTATACATTTATCGAACAAATGCGGAGTAGTGGCACACAAGTACGTACTTAGAGCTTGGGGTTTGTTAAAATGCCTAAACTCAGTATTAGGGGTGTTTAACTTGTTAATATGGTCAACTGGACTCTTACCTGTTGGGGTCAGCATGGTTAGCGATAATGTTGTAGCAGCCTGTGATGAGACGCTCATAGACAAGGGCCAGGAAAGCATCTGATTCGGCAGGGCCCAGGATCCTCTCCAGCGAGGTGCTGCAGATCTCTGCCACACTCTCTGTGCTGCTTTCCAGCAGGAGGGGCAGGAGCGTGCGGATCACCTGAGGACTGTTCAGCTCCTCAGGTCTAAGGGCAAACACAATTTTAGCAATCACAAATGTATCAAATACAAACCTGTCAGTCAGTTTACAGCTGTGGCTGAGACTTACACAATGAGGTCTCCGGTAAGGCGCACCAACGAGAGCAGGATATGTTTGAGAGAGGATGCTAAAGGCAGGGATTGGTTGCTGAGGGTCCCCAGGTGGGCCGCCTGGATTGCGCTTATGTAGCTTTCAGACGGAATGGTGTCGTTAGCAAATGCGTTCCGCTGCAGGCATAGAAACTGATTAGTGTCTGTGAAATAGTGAGAACAAGTTTACACCAAGAGCTACAGAAAAAGAATGCTCACCCATGAGCCAATGTTAGGGAACTCATTAGTGTGAATGTTATTCCATGTTTCACACAGTGTCTGAACAGCGGATGGCAGATTCTGCATTACAGTCTGACCTAAAAGACAATAACAGAGATAAATCAACACATGCAAATGGTGTGCAACCCAACAACAGACTAGATTTCAAATGTACATAAGACAAGGGCAAGCAAAAACCATACCAAGCATATTGGCTTTGCAGCGTGTGGATCCAATGGACAATACAGCAGCATAACCCTGCAGTTTAGCTTCAGTGGGTTTGTTCTCTCCTTCTTCAGGCAGACTCATTAGCAAGTATGACCTGAGCAAACATAGGACCATCAATTAGGAAAAGCCCAAGGCCAGAGGCATTCAAGTAATCAAGTATTTGGTAACTGCAACAAACCTGGTGAAAGCCGTGTAGACATCAATAAGCTGCAGCGTGGCAGGCAGAAGGTTTTTAGTGATCTCTGAGGATTTGTGTGGGTCTGTATCAGCAGCTACTTTGGAGAAATGCTCATCTAAGGACACCTGCACTTTGGAAATCACAGCATCCAATGTGTAGATGGTTTGTAGAGAGGGGACTTGGTGAAGAGGCAGGATGCTGCTGGGGTCCACACAGCAAAATGACGAAATCTATGTAGAAGACATTTATTACCCATGATGCATCAGGAACAGTGTAGAAATATATCCACCATCATGACTTCGACACTGTACCTGTCTGGCGATGTATTCCTCCGCGAGCTCCACATCATATTTTACTGCACTGCATTTGGCAGAGGCTATTTCAATCAGAGACGTGGCATGGTCAGCTTTCATTCCCTGCTTCACTAAATGCTCCTGAATAGAGAAAGTCACAAATTAAATCGGAAGTGAGAGGGCTCTTTACAATCAAGGCAATTTGGGTCATTTCGTCTTACAGAATGAAGTTATGGTTACAAGACCTACCTTGATCCAGTTGACGTAAGTGCTGACTCGTAACCTTGACGACCACCTCAGGGTATGTAAGATGTCACTCTCGCTGGGGTCGCTGTTGCCGCTCTTCAGCTGCTCAATATAGGCCTTTGAGGGTGGCAGCACTCCCAGAATCTTCCACAGCACCAGGAAATAGTACTGCAAGGAACATGCTTCCTGTAACAGACATGGACAGTAACATTTAGTGCAAAAATGACTAGACCAAATGACTTCAATATTTTGTTCAATTTTTGCACCAAATTTATTGTTGTTCAAATAATTTGTGGACAACTTTAGATGATTTTGAACTCACGACTGGAGTAATGGGTTTGTTCTCCTGCCTTCTTGCTGTGTCAAAACGTGAACCGGCAGCCAACAGGGAAATCAGTGAGAAGTACAAATCATCATACTTCACCACACCATTGAACAGCACTTGGAAGACCTGTAACAAGAGTTGGTAAAGTCCATGTTACTTTTACTTAAGCAAATGCAAAGAAGCTACCATAGTGCTAATAACTGTCCAGATATGTGGCTTTACCTTAGAATCAAGTCGACTCCTGTCATCCTCTGAAGCTTCGGGAGACAAAACGCAGTAGAACTTTGGCTGCATCGTAGAATCTAAACAAAAGCAAAGAGAGGCATTTATAACATTTGCCTACACCACTTGTATTGAATTAAAAAGCTTTACACTGTTAATGTGGTAAAACACATGATATTGTTTTTGAAAGGTAGAATGGGAGAAATATAAGAGGTCTGACTTACTCCTACCTGCCGAGCAGTGCTTGGCCCAGTTTTCCTCCACCTCTTTAAAGCCATAATAAAGGGGCACAGCACCTCTCTTTCCCCCCTCCTGCCCTGAACTGGCCCCGGATGCAAGCGGAGTCAGAAGATTGTACTGGACCTGAGCATGGAAACAAATTGTAGTCAACATCACAAATGAGCTACAACACAGTGGCATGTCTTCAATGAAACAAAGCTACTTTCTTACCTGCTCAAACAAGTACATGGGAGCCTTCGAGTACTGGTGCAGGAGGTAGTCAAATACGAGCAAGATGCGAGCCAGATTGAGGGGTACGGCTTGAAGCTGAGACTCCACGTGGGCTGCGATTTCAGCGATGGATTGCATGCAGAGGGTCAGGACGCTGCGGCGGCCCTTCTCTGAGAAGTTGTGGAAGATGAGCAGAAGCAGCTGGAGGTGTTCAACGTTGAGATCTTCATCTGCAGGCACAGCTCCCTGCAGCGTGTGTTGCTTCAGAGTCCCTATGAACCTGATTAAAAACAGATTTAGGATGAATCTGAATTTGATGTCTGTTCTGCTTGCAGCAGGTTCTCAGACGTTAATCTAAAGATGTGCTCAATGCAAAAGATGCCACAGATGGATGTCTTACCGCTCCCAGACCTTCATGCATTCAGGCACGTCAGGCTCCCCCTGCTGGCTGGCTTTATGCTGCCAGATAAGTAGTAACCTGGAGAGCACTGAGAGAGACTGGGGGTGGATATACATGGGCCATGGACCCTCAGAAAAGGGAGCGACACCCAACTGCTGCAGAAGAGTGTTCTAAAGACAAGAGTTACAGAATAGAAAGCATCAGATACCTGAATCAGATACAGAATTAACTTAAATTTGCTATATCAAATGAGGTTAATTGTGTTTATTGTGTTACATCTGAAGTGCATTAATAAACTTCATTGGTTACCTGTAGTGTTGGAGAGGGCAGATCTGATGTTACCAAAGAATGATTAAAGTGATACAGGGCTGAAGCAAACTCTTCATCAGATGAACCTACAAGAAATAAGTCAAGTTAACCATATCAAGAATATTTAAATATTTATTTCTTTAGTAGAATTTACTGTGTCAATGTTTTTATCTAGGGTGTGAACAAAGAAAACATGTTTGTTCTGACCTTTGACATCTTTGTCTACATCTTTGATGATGCTGGCGAGGGTGGCCATGTGCTGCTCTGTGAGGGACACGCTCAGGTAGTTGCGAATGAAGTTGTTTCTGGACTTCAACATGGAGGTTGTGATGAAGTTGAGAATGCTGGAGGCCAGACTAAGGAACTGAGAAAACAAACATCTCATTTTCTTACACTGCTTGAATTATGGAGAATTCATCCATTTCAAATTAAAGGGATAGTTTAATGAAAGCAAACCATAGGGGCCAAAGGGGGTTTAAAAGCCACGTTATGTGAAATAACCCCAATATCTGAGTACTGCATCTGTGGCATGCACTTTACTGCTTTACATAAAATCAACGTTAATAAACGTTATTAACACTGCACTACACAGCTCAGCCTCACCAACTCCGGGTCCTTGCGACTAGCCAGAATGTTGCCATTCTCTGCTGTGTTCAGCTTGCTGGGGCTCTTGAGTCTGGGTGATGTTTCCAGAGGTGGAGGTGGGGGAGGAGGTGGGGGTGCCACCTTCTCTTTACTGGGAGATATGGTCTCCTCAAACCACAGTCCCAGGATGGGCTCACTGTCATCGTCTAAAAAAAAAGTCAAGAGTCACATTCAGTGTCGCATTTAATGACGTCACTGTACTTTATGTAAACAGAGCTGTTGTTTTCATTACATTTGGAAATACTACTTAAGATCTTGTTACTGTTTACAGCACAATAAACAAGCATAGTAAGACACTACAAGTCTGACCTAAGACAGAGAGCTGCTGACCTGAGAAACAAGCTGCTTTTGTCCTCTCCTGTCTTCTCTCTGCTGAAATAACGAACACTGTCACTAGCTGTGAAGGCTGCCAAGTCGGCGCAGTAAGCAGAGCATGCTTATCGTGCCACAGTGCTCAGAAGCAGGAAGTAAACTGACCTGTCTCTGATCTCTGGGGATTATTCCTGACTTCTGTCCTTTTACTACACCATGCAGTGTTTAGCAACTGCCTGAGAAAGTCCCTGAATCTTCTCAGCCCTGACACTAGCTCAGTAAACCAGATGCAAACCCTGAACTCAGCTGCATGGAAAATAACTCATGCTAATAAGGTTTTAAAAGGGATAGTTCATCCAAAAATGAAAATATATCCATTTACTCACCCTCATATCATTTCAAACCTGTGTTACTTTTTGCTTCTGAGGAACACAATAGAAGATATTTTGAAATACGTTGGTAACCAAACAACAGTTGCACTCATTGACTTCCACTGTATGGACACAGAACCTTTAGACATACACCAATACAAAATAACCTTTGTGTTCCACAGTGAAAAAGTCATACAGGTTTGGAATGATAGAAGTCATTAACAAAAAAACATTTTTGGTGAACTATCCCTAAAAGTAAGTAGGTTTTGCTTCAATACCAAAACAGGTATTGAGAACTGTGAAACTTTTCTGGTACTGATATAAACTGTAGTCCGGGGTCATACATCTCCCCAAAAGTACAACAAAAATGTATTTATATTTGGCATAAAAAAGACTTTAAAAAAAAGACCATTACGTTATTCAGCACTGTGACATTTTCCTGTTAAAAAAGATCATATAAAAAAGTTAAATAAAAATAAATGATAAAAAAAATCATAGTTCTCAAAGTAGGCATGATTTTTAATGCAAAATGTTTCTCTTCTTTTGATTTTGGGGGAAAATTAGACCTAGACATTATTTACATAAGGTTGACATGATTAGACCTGATCTAACTGAAAGATTTCTTTCTGCTCCTCTCAGTTACAAGCTCAGTTTTGTTTCAGTGGCTTTTCATTTGTCACTGTGGCTTTATTAAAGAGAGTAAATAAAGCGATGAGTGCAGCCTTTGTTACCTTGACTGCTGTCCTCCTCCGTGCTGCTGAAATCATCCTCATAATAAGTGTTGGAGTCAGTGGAGGCGCTGGCGTCACTGCTAACCGAACCCTTCCTCTGCCTCTGCAGCACGCACGCCTGAATCCAGCAGAACCAGAGGCACCACATTCATCAACCGCAACTCGACACTTCCTCATAGCAAATCATGACCAAACCATGTATTCACATACCTTCTTATATGAGGTGGAGAGCAGAGTGAAGAGTAGGTTGGTGAGAGGAACCGAGTCAATGAGTCTCTGAACTCTCTGGATGGAGGTGCTTTGAGCCATGATGTTCAGCTCTGCCGGAGGCCCATCACTGGCCCAACCCTGCAGAAGAAAGAAAACAGCTCCGCTTGTATTTGCAATGTAAATATCAGAAGTTCGAAACAACAGAAGAGAGTTGGGTTTGCTCTTACTCTGTGTAAAGCCTCCACTTGTAAGTCCTGGAACAGGGATGTTAGCAGCTTGATTGAGTGATTGGCCAGGATGACTGACAGAACCCCAAAACCTTGGTGCCTTATGGGAAATAATACGAGTTGTAATGGGTTCTCTAAAAGCATTATCATTATTAACATGAAGAGTTGTACATTACATCTGCGGTACCACCACAAAACCCGTGTTCTGTGTTTCCAGAGTTTAGAGTCAGTGGTAGAAGGGCTTACCCTTTCCCTGGGCCAAGTTTAGGAGATCCTGCTCCATCTTTGGTTCGAGTGGCAATGTCTCGAACCCGTAGCGCTGCCAGGGGATCTTTTTCCTTTCCCTTATCAGCCAAGGCTGTGGGGCTTAGATTTAGTATCAGATACAGGCTGTTCAACAGGCACCAGGCCCCCAAGAGCTGAAAGTTCTGATAATGCTGTTGAAACATGACGCATGGTGTCAGATGTGAGTTACTCTCCCTGATGTCAGAGGCTCTGTGACCAGGTCAACGTTCACCTACCTCTCCTCCAGCTCGACGAGAGTTACTGATGGCTTGTCCAATCATGTCATAGATTTCCAACTGTTGAAAAGACCAAAACACAACTGTTTGGTGACAAAGTCAAGGTCCAGAGGAAAAATAATAATAATAACCAACCAATAAATTGCAATAGTAGATTGTTCAATCAGAAAATATTCCACTCACGCATTTCTGCACAATAGTAGCAGCATCGTTTTCATAGTCTTCCTCCTTCGAGCCAGATGAGGCTGTGCGAAGCTGCAAGCTGCTGCCCACCTGGAGTATGGCCATGCAGGTCGCCACACTCACGCCTGAGATAAACAAAATACACATCTTAAGCTCCCTCGTTTAGTTTTCAAAAACACATTTATTTTAAATTAACCCACCTGCATAGAGGCAGCTTAGTGCTAACACAGTCACATCCAGTAATCTCCCTGGAGTCAAAGGCTCCAGTACAGGCAAGGAAAGTGTGTCCAAGGCCATGGTCACATCAATCACCAGGGAGTGAAAACTGGGAGTGGGAGGTCAGCACAGTCAGTCCCACAGTGTTTGCATATTGAGCATCTGTAGCTCAACTAGTAGAGCATTGCACTGTACTTGAATGCACTGTAAGTTGCTTTGGATAAATGACTACCAAATGCATAAATGCAAATGTAAACGAATCAACAGAAGCTCGACAAATTCTGTTTAATAAGCAGCAGTGATTGAGTGTGTTTGGTTTACCCATTTCGGACAGCAGTGGCATCAGCCACTGTAGCTGGCATGATGAAGAAAGAGTTGGCGGATACCGCATCCTGGAAGCGGTTGATATACCGTAAGAAGTAGGGAAGGTTGAGGCACACGCGCAGCAACTTTTCTGAGCCCCCTGTAATGGTGCGAGATAACAGTGAAGACCTCCCTTGCGAAACAACACAATGAACAGCAGTTGTACATGCACATTTTACTAAAGATGCTGTAAGCGTTTTCTAAGAAACACGACTGAAAGAATTTTGTGAATATGTCTGTTCTATGTGTTGCAAAAAAAGAAATATTGTTTGCACATAGTCCTGGCTGTGTAAATAGGACATTAAGTGGATCGGGCCGATCACCACAACACCATAACACTCTTGCAGCCAATCAGAAATAGGGGGTGTACACACCAGCTGTCAGTCACTGCCTGTGCTGCATAGCCTGTTTGTTATTTTTAAGGTGAGGCAATGAAGGCAGGTGTGTTTTTTTTGTGCATCAATTTCAAATAACAGTGTTTCTCAGAAATCACTTACTGCACTTTTAAATTGACAGCATGAATGAATACAGCACTGGCACACGTCTGTCAGTTAGGCTGTCCTTATTGTAGAGCCTGTCATTTATCCAACTCACCTAACTCTTGTAAACTGGACACATTTTGAGAGATGAAGGCATTCTTCATTTTGGCCTGCGTTGCCTGATCTGTTGTTGTCTGGTCATCACACTCATTTTCACCCTACGAGTCAAAGTTTTTCTTCATTTGCACATACCAGAAAAGCAGTAATCGCTAACAGTCACTTTAGTGTGATCTCAGATGAAAGGCTAATCCCTAATTCTCTGTCATCTCACACTGACTGACCTGCATGTGAGTGCTGGGCGGGGCCAGCACAGTAATATCAGGGTTAAACACTGAGGTCAGCTGATTGAAAAAGTTCATCTGGACTTCTTTATGTTTGAGTTCAGGGTTGACAGGGGAGGGAAGCTCCTTCTGGTCCTCCACTGGAAAACAACAAAACACAAAATATAAACATGGAATACTGGCAACAAGAGTTTCAACTCTGACAAAAAGAGAACAAAGCTTTATTTCTGCCAGGCTGTCACTTACATCAGAAGGAAAGTTAATACACTTGAATGAGGCAACACATTGTTTAGACTCAAGTGTGCCACTTAGAGTTTACAAACTGTGCCGTGAAGGATGTTATCTTTGGGAAAAAGTAGATCTCACGACTAACTTGCAATATTGCATCGTAGGTTTTGATGTTGCCACAATACAAAAAATATTACTGTATGTGCTACTTTACCCAACAAAATGTAATGTTAATAAAAATGAACTAATTGTATTAAAACACATGCTAATTAGGTAAACAGCTCTGTTTTTAAGGAATCATTCAAGAAAACAACATACAGAAATAAATCAATAAATAGTAAGTGGTTATCTAATATTAATAACACAGAAGTCTGCCGCAAGTCTGTTAAGGCCCAGAGACACTAACAGCCGCCTGTCAGTCAGACAGCACTTACAGAACTGATCAGGAACACTGTACTACTGATGTTAATGAACACTGTTACTGTTAAACTTTTTTAAAGCATGTTTCTACTGTTTTAATTTTAGTTTCAACTTAGTACTGAAATAATGGTACTTTTGCCATCTCTAATGAAAAATAAAAGGAAGAATAAAGAATAAGAATAAAAGGAAATTAACAGAGACCCTTCTGGACTCTGGAATTAAAATGCAAAAAAAAAAAAAAACCCAGCAATTAACCAGCAGTATGACCGACAATAAAATAGACACTGTAGGATGCTTCTTTACAGCTAACACAAATGATGATGTGTACAGTATAGATATAGTCTGTGTCCTGCTTGTGCTGCATCACTGTACTGATGTAAATTGGTAATGAAAACAAATTACAACAGTTCTTTAAATAACTCATGAGGCACAATACAACAAAAGTAACGCAAAGAAACTAGACCCCCAAGAACTACCAAAACCACTACTACTGCACTGATAGGCACAGGACTGTCCCTTTAAATACAAGGCAACAGCAAGCCAAACGTGAAAAGCCTACAAATGAACAACATCACTGACTCAAGCTGTTTACTTCCAAACAGCTGTGTTGATATTACAAGCAAGGCTGCATAATTAAGTCACACATTAGTGAAACACATGCTCTTCTGTATCACTAGGTACATGTTTCCTTATCTAATCATAGAGAAAGCATCTAAAACAATCAGGTCATAACACCAATTAATGTCTAAGATTTAGTGCACTTGAGCCACCCGACATTTCAAATATCTTCCTCACATGAGATACATAGACCGTTTAAAGAGTAAAGGTGGGTTAGAACAATCTGAACCAAACAGTTCTTACCATCTGAGAGGGTCTTGACAGTTTGGGGAAGTTTAGCAGATTTCATCATCGCAGTAAAGGTGATGATCTCTGTCCGATCCAATCGACTGCAGCCAGTACAAAGGCCTTTTATTAAGAGGATCAGGTGCTTCTGTGGAGCCAACAGGGAACGGAATATTAGGAATATGGGTTTGAGGCTTAATCAAACAGACAAGTTGTATTATAGTGTTCTGTATGAAAGAAGCAGGGCTGACCTGTGAGACTGCACATGCTTCATCAGGGTTCTCCAGACGCAGCAATGAGAATTCAATCAATATTTTACAGGCTGCAGCTACTGACAGCAACTGATTTCTGGGGACTAAAGTAGGGCAAAAAATAACAGTTTAAAAGAAGAAACAAGGTGAAACAGTTTGAAACAGTAACGTTTTGATTAGCCTGTTAAATTTAAGTGGTACTTAATTTTTAATAGGAAATTATAGTTAAAAATAATATCATCAAAAAATGAGTCTGAAAACTGTTCATACTTTGTCCACAAACTGTGGTGATGTAATGTGCAGACAGTGCCACAAAAGAGGAGTAGAATGGCTCATACTGTTTGTCATGGTGTAGAATCTCAGATTCACTATGAAAAAAGAAAGGAAGAGAGTTAAGCATTTCCCAATGGAAACTGAATGGAGTGACTTCAGTTATCTATATGATTTACTATGACACAGATGAGGTAATCATAACAGCAGATCACCAGCAGAGACTGAAACACAAATTCCAATGCTCAAGACAATTTCTTGGTAAGATAAACTTACAAATCAGGAACGCATGATCTTATCCAACAGATTGAATGCTTGGGTAAATGCATATTTAAGAGGCCCATTTGTACACAGCAACAACAAAATACAAACGCATAACATGTCTTGAGTACTATCCGAGTAGTATATCCGCTATATCCTCAGGATAAATACTTCATGTTGTGTGCGCCATGTACATGTTGGTCATAAACATTAAACCAAGTCATGTGGATTTAGATAACAGAATTAGACTTGGATATAACAGAATCTAACAGATTTGCAAATCGAGAGAGTCGCCTTGTTTTATTTTAACACCACACTACCATTTGTTACCATTTTAAAACTGTACATTTTAATCACGGCTTATTTTTTTTTATGTATAATGCTTTAGCAATATTGCATGTAAACAAAATTGTACCAATAATATTGAACCAATACCGTACCAATAAACGCTTTAAATTGATCAGGTTGCTAGACTTAATAAAAGCGACTATTAAAGCTGTCATATGCAAAATTAATAAAAGTCATGTGTGTGTTTGTTTGTTTGCAGTTGCTGGACTGTGAAAACTGCAACTAGCCTGTCAGTTGATCATTTCCGCAGTAATATACAGTGGCGGTAATGTGTAACATCGTTTCTCCAAAAACGAAACTTTGGCGGCGTTGCGCATGTATTTCCAAACACAAAACATGCTGTCAAAATCTTAAATGGACGGTACAACAAACTATAACAAAGGATTCTGATGTTTATTTAACAAACATAAAAACAACTCGCAACCAGCCAACCATCAAAACCACTAGCACCAGCTGCTAAGTCATAGCTTGCTTGCGTGTTAACTAGCTGCCACACCTCCCTATCTGCTTTAAATAACCATATTAGCTCTCATTACTTAATGTTTTGAACGGTTTGTCACTGACATATAAGATATTATTTATTTGCATGATTGTTTAAAGTGACCCTATGAACTGAAGCTAACAGTTGTTAGCAGGCTAACTAGCTTCGGCTCGGGTTAATCGAGGGTGGCTAACAAGCTTATTCAATGTCAACTAATTCACTTCCAACGCAAATACTACGTAAATTTATTTAGGGGTGGGTGCGTGGAACCCTTTATATCTATTTTAAGTAAACATAAATGTTAAAATGTACATTAGGCTGGTTATATGCGTGTAACATAGTGAATATCTGGCCTGATGATGAAGCAGAATCTGATGTATCTGCTACTGTAAATGCACAGTAACAGCATGGCTGTGTCTCAAAACCTTGTGAGCTGCCTACGTAGACAGCATTTAATGGGCTCGTATGCTCGTTTTATAGATAGCAGAATGCATTCTGGCCACCGAAAGCAACGTAAACAGCACTTTTAGCATCATGAGCGCATAAGGCCTGTTTCCAACGTGTCTAAAAATGATGTCAGTGTAGACAGCTAACTAGGTTTTGAGACACGACCTCAATGCAACCATAGCATCACAGCTAATGCAGAGTCACTCTACACTTTATCTCACCCCTGCACGACAGAACTCAACAAACAAGACCTCGCCTGACCTGTTTATGATGGATCCTATAAGCTGAGGTAGCTCCTTCGTTTCGAAGGCCGTGTAGGAGGCTGATAAAAGTGGCCGCACGGCAGCGGTCCACTCGGGTTCTCCATCTCCTCCACTCGACGCCATCTTGAGATTCTCTATTAGAATGTAGGAGCGGAAATGAGGTTAATCATCAGACGCCAAATAACAGGAAGTGTCGTCAGTGATTAACATGAAAGTCTAGTGCATGTCATTTAAGGGTGAGATAACTTCTGAAATCCCTTATCTGTGGTCACAATGGAAATTTCAGAAAAAAATATTTAAAAATCGTGCAAAACTGTCTGACATTAACAGACATTCTTATCAATTTACCTTTACAGTGTTACAGGAGTTTAATACAGCAACCAGAAGACTTTTTAACTGATATTTTGCTACTGCATTTTTGAATAGTTCTTTTAATAATTTTCAACAAGTCAACAATTAAGAATGGGCCATCTTTTATTATTCATTTACAGGAAAAACAAAATAAATTAATGCATACTAAAAAGAAAAACAGATTTGACACCAATTTATTGTTCCTAGTGTTACAAATATTGTTAAACTCATTTTTCTGACATCATTATTTTATTTGCAGCAGAGGGTATACTTTCAAAATTGTTAAAGCATATAAACAGGCCTGTAATTTATGAAAATCAATCAAAAAGAGAGGAAATGTTTTACATTAGTAAATTCACAAAGAATTTGTAACATGAATAAGACAAAATCAAAGCAAAGTATGATATGGCATTTCTGGATCTCGCTCATTAATACATCAAGAAAATTGTCTTTAAACCATCCAGTGCATTCGACATAGCATAAAATAACTACAAATCACTATTCAAATTATTTAAATTTATCTATGCAGAACCTTCTATCATTAATGTACAGGAAAACAATCCAAAAGTCTTCGGAAATATCGTTAATATAGTTTTTGTGTGCACTAATGTTTGCCCATTAAAATCCTTAACACACAATCCTGTATAGTTAACATTTTCTTGTAGTTAATAGATACAATTACTCAACTTTTTATAAACCATATATCAGTTGTTCCACCTTTTGCAATCATCTAATCAATATTCACTTTGAAAACACACCTTATTTATCCAAAGCCTCCAAAAAAAAAGACACCGCACCATGAAATGTATGAAGTAAAATAGGGATGTTTAATTTCTAATTGTGTTATATCTGGTGAGTCTACGTTAAATTCACATTGTATTACCCCGAAAGGCACAATAAATAAACAAATTAGACAGTGAACTGTTTAATGTTGAGGGGGAAAATGACCTACATCATTACGTCTCTCTGAATAGGGAAAAACTATCAAGGCCGTCTATACGCTTACACTCAAACAACCGCAAGATCCCCAAGACAGTTCGCTGCAAAAACTACACCAAACTTATCAAATGATCTTGCAGTTTTGACATGGTCACCAGCCTGTCTCCTGCCATCAATGTGTCAACCACATTGCAGTGAGGACGAGAGCGAAGTCAATAGGCCATTGGGGTGTGTCTTATCGCCATGCCCTGTTGAGAAGTTTCACTTCTGCTAAACGTTTGCTGATCATGGTAGCAAAGAAGAGGCCAAACAGTACGCTGCTGATCAATACATAATCATAGTCATCCTTTAGGACATCAAATTGCTTGGAAGGAAACACTCTGGTTTGGTAGATGTCAAGACCATATGCAACTACCTATAATAAAGGAAGGATAAAGAAAGAGCAATTTTTTGAGCCATACTAAGGAGAGTACATGTAATAATAACAATAATACTACAATAATATAGGGAGACTTAATTCTGTTCAAAAATAAATCTTACCAAACAAGTAGACTCCAAGCCAGACGGGGCAGTGTAGATACCTCTTACTCTTGATATAGTTTGATTGTAGTTTATAAACCATTCTGTACGAATGGGTATTTCTGGAGAATATGGTATGAGATTTTCCTCCCTAAACACCAAGACATTATTGTGTAAGATTAAATAAATTGTATTATATGTCTAATATTACTGTATTATAATATTTATCTGTATTATAATATAATTATTGGTCAAAAACATACCGACTCTGTTCTGAGACCACCTCTGGTCTCCGGGGGTCCAGGAACATCTTTGGTAAGGATAAAATGCTGCCTGATGGCAGCCCCACTATAATGAGAAACAAATAATGTTACGAAATCTCATATTTTACATGTGAACCACTGAATTTTAGTTCTTTAAGAGTTTTTTTTAAAGGTGCACAAAGAGGAATGCATGGTACTAACCGAGAAGATGCCGGCTGGTGATGCCTTTCTCTGTAATCGTGGCTTCCAGGGTGCTTATAGGAGCAGGAAAGATGTATGACTGCTGTAGCACCTGAGGTGGATGTGGTCTATCCAGAGAGCTAAACACTGTGCTGTTATAAAGCTCTGCTCCCTCAAAGAGCTCCAATACAGAGAACTCATTCCTACGAAACTTGGAGTTCCAGTACACATACTAAAGACAAAAGCACACAAAACACACCGTTGCATTCTGCACAGGTAACATAATTGTAATCATAATGTTGTAGAACTATGTTCTATGATATGTTTAAGTATGTGTACTTACCACCACCCAGTTTTCTGAGTGCACAAAGTGGACAGGTCCTCTGGCTTTCCTCTGCACTGCCTCATGCAGAACACGGCCTGTCACACCATCAATCAAGAAGATTCCAACAAAGCTACGTTCCTGATGGGTGTCTGTGCTTTCCGTCACCATAGCCAGGAGATTAGGGTTTAGGTACTGCAGGCAAACAAACAGAAGGAATATGATTAAAAAAGGAACAGGAGAATCACATTAAGCTAGTGACAGAGACCGGCAGTACCTTGTAGAGCACACTACGATCACCCATCACTCTGCCCTGGGAATGAACGTGCTCATTCGCATGCTTTCCTTTGACAGCCACAATCTTCTGCACCTCAGTGGGGATGACCACCTCCCATATCAGCTCTGTGGACAAATCCTGAGAGAAAACCCCCCAAAAATTAAAACGTTAATGTCATACATTTGTTTTAAACCTCAAAATGTTTCATAACATTTTTCAATTTACATAATATTTGTTGTATTTTATGCATATTTGTCCACAACTTATGCAGCTCAGTTTCAACACAGTATATTTTCTCTTTCTGGTTGTGCGAGGACCTAAAATATACAGTATGTTTTCATATTACATCAAGCATGTAATCTTAGTATTTCAGAATATCTTCTCAGAAACTTTAAAAATCACCAACATGCATCTAGGTGTGTGGTAAAGTAAATGGATGTTAACCTTGCGCAGGCGGAAACCAGACAGCTTGCCCTGGTTGGAGTCCACTAGGTAGAAGAATATGGAGGATGCTGTATCCTGAAGCTGCTGGAGGACATTCTTAGTAGATGGAAAAGCAGTGACCTGTGGATGAGAGGAAATGAGTTCACATTCACAAATATATACTGAATAACCATCAGAAGAAGAGACCCACCTTGTACTGATCATCAATAAGCAGAAGGACTTTAGCATAGTCCTGATCCATGAGAGGCAGCAGCAGAGACTGAAGGATTGGTCTGGGTAAGGATGGAACACTACTGTGACTCTTCTTGCCAAAAATGGGATTGAAGACATGAAGGCTTGCAAGACCTGTGTCCTGTAAAGACAACGTCCATCAGTAATTGAGACAAATGTGCAGCAAATTAAATTAGGAGATTGGGATATTATTCAGTTAGCAATAGGTTGTCCCATAAACCTTTAAACCCATTAAGAATGATCAGATACTGTGAATAAATGAATGTAGACATCACAGCCTCACCTTATCTTTAATAAGTAGTGTGCACTGTGGAGGGTGAGGGAAGTGAGCAGTCGTCCTCTGTACCATTAATTTGAACACAGAGTTGGGCTGGATGTTTTCCAAATAGTGTTTCCACAAAACAGTTCCTGATTTACTATCAATGCCAAACAACTGGGAAAACAAAAGCCATGTATTAACTGACAACAATGACAACAACAACAACAAAAGGACAGTTTTTCCTGAATGTACCTTCCCAGAGGCGGTGACCATCACCATCATCTTCTGCAGGTTAAACTCATCCCGAGACAAAGTTTCTATGGTGACCTCATCGTTCTTCACACTGCTGCGGGGTTTCCGGGCATCATAGAAGAGTTTCCAGAGATGGGCGAACCAGGCCTGCAGTAGGATGAATTGGGAGGAGAGGCGCTTCAGGACCATGGGTAACAGCCCATCTGCAACCATAAAGAGATCACAGCAATCAGGTATAGTTGTTTGATTATGTTAAAAATGTTAACAAGCAAACAAACTAAAATGTATTATGCTGCAAAGAAACATTACATTTGTTACGTTTTTGAGGAAATGCACTGTTGGAGACTCTGACTCACACAAAAAAAATTAAGAACAAAAGCAAAATTAGATGAAGCTCACAACTTTACCTTGAATGGCTGGATCCACGTGCAGCAGAAAGGCAAAAAAAAAAAAGGAAATAAATACAGACAGAAAGTGCAGGAAAGCTACGGACAACAGGACAGCTTAGTAAGGCAAATGTTTCTGCGTTTCACACTTAGCGAGCAGAAGCAATCCATGCAACAACAGCCAAACACAAACACCAAGTAAAGCAGGAATAAGTATGTAACAGTCTACATTTGATTTTGATTACATTTGATTTTAATCGCAAACAGTCACAAAGATTAAGATTAAGCTTTAATGCATTAAGACTAAGGCTTCTGAATTGGATTGTTCCACATTGACAGGATGGAATAATTAAGTCTATAAACAAGGATGCAATTAACCTACAAGGATGTTATATAAAGATTTCCATTTTTCCTGCACTTTACCAGCTTTCTTTCCAAACTCTCCCTCCAGCTCAGCCTGTGTTCCAGTGAGTGGCAGATCAACCATCTCCATTGTGACCACATCAGCCAAGGCTTCCTCCCTCGTCCAGACCACCCTGCCTACAGTGGGACAACAGAACTAAATGTTAATTGACTGTTTCCAAAGGGTGAAGTCATACAGTGTGAAGGAAAAGTTCATACCAGGTTGCTGTAAAAATGTGAGGGTAAGGTCTTCTGTCTGCACCATGACTCTGTAGCCCACAGAATCATCTTTCTTCAGAAAGGCATGGACATACAACTAAAAAAACATACAAATGAAATTAAGCAAGAAGAATGACGGGCTAATCGTCACTTAGGCTTAGACAATTCAGCATCTATGCTCACTTTGTTTGGCTTTCCTCCACTGGGGTCCATGTTGTAGATCATGGTGGTGTCTAGGTGCCTTCTGCCGGTGTCAGCACTGAACAGATTGATACTGCAGGCCTTGAGCAAAAAGAAATCACAACAGCTTTAAGGTACGAGTACAAAACTGGAGAGCCTATGGTAATTTTTTGCATGTTAACTCACAGTGTCATTCTTTGGTGACATCACTGCAGCGACTGTCTTCTCTCCAGTTGTGGCAAATGAAACTAGATATGACTGAAATACAAAAAACATACTAGGCTTCAAACATTCAGTTCCAAAGATGAATTCTGAGTCCCATTCCATAACAAATTTGATTCTTTCAGCTAAGATTCTAAATTCAACAGCCAACTTTGCAATGTTTGAAATGTTGGCATTTGGATTCAGATCAGTGTGAACCAGCCATGTGGACTGGTTCTTGATTCCCAAACTTTAAGTGCTTTTAGCACTTACTGGACTGAAGTCTCGGAGTGGGGCGATGAGACCATCCTTCAGCTGTAGAAGGATGTGATGATCTGGACTAAGCTGCAGGAAGAACTCAGCAAGTGGAGGCTGTGCAGGGTTTGGCTGAGTTGAAGTCAAAACAGGCTGAAATCCAGATGCCACTTCCAAATCTAGAGTCTTTGATAAGAATTGTTGCCCATTAAATTAAAGATCATTACAGAGGAATGAGGAAACACATTGTTAATACAATGTGTTTAAAATACAATGATATTTGCACCTGCAGGTGGATCTGTCTCATTTCCATCTGTTCTGCAGACTGCAGTGGCAGAGTATACAGAGACTGTGTGATCTGATCCGCACACAGGAGAATCCCTGAGCTGATGACTGTGCAGCTGCTCTCCAGACTTGACATCCATGCAGCTTCAACTGATTTCTGAGTGACAAATACACAATGTAATTATAGTCTACATAATCTAACTGAGACTGAAACAGTTGTTCACCGCAAGTGACCACTTCAATTTCAAATCACACACTAGAGAGAGAAATCTCTGTGGATTACTGTATTAATATCATCAACTCCACACCAAAAGCAATACCTTATTCATGATTTCTCCATCTTCAATTTTGTATTCAACAATCACAATATGGGAGTTTGGGACAAGTCCCACAACAAACACCAATCCATTTCCTCCAGAATAAATAGTTTGGTATTGTACAGTGTCGCTGTAGGATACAGAAAGACACAACATATTATATCTGTTGCTGCATGAGAGTATTATGGGTCATACCACTCATACATTATCACATGAAGATAATATAAATTGTGAATTTAACTCTAAAATCCTCATTTGAAGACTTCTCACCTGTCAGGCAGGTTTTCCACCCATAACTGGCTCCCACTCGAGAGGTCATGAAGGGAAATCGCTGTCTTTTTAAGCACAGCAACATATTTCACAAAGTCTTGAATGCCAACTAAGGCAGCAGTCTGAAAGCTGTGATCAAAAGAGGAAAACACCAATTAAATCCATCATATCATTCTGAATTAGTCTATTAATGATAGGATTAAAGCAGAACAATATACAACCTCCCAGTATCAAGCACTGTCTCCCACTTCAAACCACCGATTGTAGTTTCCCAGGAGCGAAGCAGACGGCCATTCCCAACAACTACAACAGCATCTAAAGAGCAGCAGGTACAATTACACAGGCAAAGAAAGATCAGTATCTCATCAAATACACACTTTATACAGCATGCTTACCTTGTCCATACATAAGAAGTGAATCAATATTGCCCTCTGGTCCAGTCTTATCCACATGACGCCAGACTACAAAAATCAAAAGCAGCATTTTACCGACACTACCAAAATAAATCAATGCAATGCATCCTCCCAGGTCAACATATAGTATTCATGAAAACCAAAATGCAAAATGTTGACATGTTGAATTTGTCACAGTAAGTACAAGCTTGAGAAAATGAGACAATGCTAATTATATTGGAGTTGGTAGCAAACCCACAACCCCTCAGCGTATGGTTTTACTCATACACTCGCAGAAAGGTCAGCCAATAAAAACAGAGGTCATTTACATTTAGCAGCAACATACATTCTTGTTTTGAACAGTATAATTATAATAAAACAAAAAGTTATGTAATACTAAAGCGTTTATAGTGTAACATGACGAGGACTTCAGACGAATACAATAAAACGCAAGAGAAGAATATGGCCTTTTAAGATTAATGTCATAATATTGACGGTCATTCAATCCTATCTTAATAAAAATATCTTAGAAAATATAAACAGTCTTTGACTGTAACTGACAAAATGCCTTATAAAGGTTGAAAATATATCGATGAGCATATACACTTACACAGGTCGCCTGTCCTAGAATTGAGGGAAGCGAACACGTTCTTGTCAGTGGCCACCAAGAGTTTTTTAGACGCTTGAGAATGAGTATCAAACAAGGCGAAATGCACCTTGCCAATAAACTGTTGCCTCCTGAAATGAAACGCAGAGTGTTTAATGATGTTAACACATGCTGATCTATGGCTGACTGAGTACATGGACATCAGCCCAGTATAGCTGACATCAGGCAGCAGTCTGAGACAAGTGCCGGCTATTTTTTCCAGTCGCAGAAATCACACAGTGGAATAATGCAAAAACAACACATAAGCATAAAGTCCATTTACATACCAATCAAACTTTCCAACTTGGTCTTCAAATACCGCCGATGCAGTAAATAATAAAGACACAGATATTGCTAATCTGACTACAAGCCAAGCCATTGCTGCAAAGGAATAATTCCCACAATGCTGTGCGGTGAAGGACCCAAACAGCTAATTGTTAAAAAATGTATATGCATCTGTCCACCTTATGGGATGTTTTAATTTAGTAGATTACAAAATATAAATATATATTTTTTTAAACGTAATCTATGTTATTGGCTTAAACCACTGCTCCAAAATTTATCATCAGGCATTCGCGTGTATAACCTATAGACTGAATTCATAGGGCCGTTCACCTGTTTCAGTACAAGACTTGTACGTTAAACACGTTCAAGGAATCATCGGTTTGCTTCATTAAGCATCTTAAACGGATTCAATTAAAATATTTGCGTTGATTAAAATGTTTGGACGTTTTGCAAATTTACAGTTAAAGTTTACAGCTTAATGTAAGTATGATTTATACCCGTTAGATGGCAGCAAAGCCAAGTCCCACATACAACCTACTAACCCACAGTACCAGTGCAGGTGTTTCAGGTTTTTACTTTCAGGTTTTTGTTTCAGTATTTACTACATCTCATGCTGTGTCATTTTTTAAACAAAATTATTGCAGAAGTAATTTACAAACAAATCGATTAATCTCTATGAACATTGTTACGTTAAACATTGTTTTGGATTTTGGCATGTTTGGCATGATACGTGTTCGTTTACAAATAGTAAAATTGCAATAGAATTACAATGAATCAAAACGCATGATGTATATATTTCCACAGGATAGACTAGACAACCACTCGTTAACCTTTTTAAAAGAAACGTAATAAAGAGAAAACCTTGCATAACATTTCAATAATATGTCCAACGCTCCATGTAAGCAACAGGCTCACAAACGCTCAGTTGAACTACAGTCTACAGGGCATGTGGTTTCTGCTCATCTGTTTTATAGATTACCGATAAGATAGTCTGCACATTTGTAGTTTGATCTGTACGTAAGAGTGTTGTTAGGTACTGGGACATGTATATGCACATGATAATGGTATTTTTGCTGCTTAAAGAGGTCTGTTCATCGTTCGTTCTCCCAGCTCTGCAGCCTTTCATGTAAGTAACACGAAGAGAAATGAGATTGTATTTTATTTGTTTGTTGTAATTGCAATAACTGCATAGTCTCGTAGTTAGTAAAGTAACAGTATCACTTTATTTACAATAATAATACATTAACGGTATAAAAGTATGCAACTATACAAAACAGCACAGTTTAATGATTGCAATTATATAATAGTCCTAAATTTGTTTAGCATTTATATTTAAAATGCTGTTAAGATGTTGTTCTGTAACACACAATTTTCCCGTTATTGTTTTTGATGTAAAATTGGCATGGTGAACCTAAAACAGGACATGATTTTCTCAATTTTCTTTTATTAAGGCCAAATGTTTGCCCAGAACAAGAGCCAATTATTACAGCTGAGAAACAGCCTTGCCTAAAGGCTTTTACACGTATGGTAAAGGTTTGGAGGCAAAGCTGCACAGGTCACACTTGGTGTATGAGCTATGAGAGGAGGTATGTATTTATTTGACTTACTAACTGACAGGCAGATTAATGAACCAGCTGAATGTCTCTTTGCTTGAATAAGACAACAATTAAAAATCGTAGTTCTAAAAGTGAAGCATTATGTAGTTTCTTTAAACCCCATTTCATATTTGGATCTTTATTTCGCACATCCTCAAATAATCAGTTACGAAGGATGCAGTTTTCCTCTTTCCTCTACACCTAAGGTGTTTTCACATTGACCATGGCAATTAATTTTTGTAGATTTTTTGAAAGTTTGCATGCACCAGACAGGCTGTAGCTTTACAACACAGAGTTTTCTCTGTCCTGGGACAGATCCACTATCAGTAATCCATTTACCCAAACAGCCATTTCTCATTGGCACACCTTTCAGAGCTAGCCAACTTCCAGCCTCTTTTGAGAATGGGCAGAGGGCTAGAGAAAGACAGCAGCTGGAAACTGATCCTGTTGTTGAGAGATGCTGGTTATTAAGGTTCTCAGATGCATCAGGAATCAAAAGGAAGCTCAAGGCTCTCAAAGCCATCAAACCCCTCTGCAATTATGAATGATTGTTGAGTAGCCCTCATGAATCAGGACTGAACCTGCTAAATGTTGCCATTGCACAGACAAATGCAGAACTAATTGGGGTTGAGGGCCATCAGGTTCTGGCCTCTGATAGGAGTCAAACCGGCCTTTCTTTTAAAATGATTATAGTTATATCTTATTAATGGTTAAAGCATAACATCAGTCCAAAGTTAAAGTTATATATATACTTTAATACTGTTATAGTTTAATACTGTATATACTTTTAATAGAGGCTCTATGCCAATTGCATGAATTTGTTTGTTTTACAGTAATCTCATGATCTTATTGTCTTTGTAGGACTGCCTACTACATAGACTACAAACAAGTCTACAGGCGAAAACTTAGGACTACATACAGATGCTGTCCTGGATGGTCTCAGCTCAATGGAGAGACAGGCTGCCTTTATCGTAAGTGTTCCACAGTGAGTTCTGAAACAGCTGTGATGACACATTCAAATGAAATAACAGCTCTAAAATGAAAGTGATTGAGTGATATTGATTTGTGAGAGCACAAGCACAGAGGCATTCACTCTGATTTATTGCTCCTTATTGAAGGATTATGCAGTGCATGACTGGCTTAGATTATGATGAATGACACTCCTGTACTTCCAAACTTCCCAGTGAGAGGGATTCTGGCTTTGTTGTAATTGTCAATCACATACCAAAATTTTTTATCTGATGCTCGTTTATCGTTTTTGGGAGCAGAAACATACCAATAGGCTCTTTTTTGTCAGGATAAAACAGGATCACTGTTAAAGCACAATGTAACTCCTGTAGCTCAATGTACTGTAGCTCATCCTTTTGAGAGCCGCTTGTAGCCTGGTCATCAGATCAGTGGTCTGCACAGCCTCAATCAACAGATGTAGCCCTGAAATATGACTGTCTTAAAATGGATAAAGTACAGTGCGCAATATCGTCATGCAAAACCAAGCAAAACTCGTTGTGTACTTGTACAAAAAAAATGTACTTCAGCTATTTTAAATTTCCTCATCTCTAGCTCTCTGCACATGTGGTGTGTGCTTTAATGGGCGTGTACTAGAAAATTGCATTAACTTGGTGATTCCAAATGCAAAAATGGTAAGCATGCAAGTTAATAACACCTTGAGTCCTGGTTATTTGTGCATTCAACTAAAGATTCTATTCTATTCCATTCCATTCTATTCTGATTCTATTAAGTGCATTCTGTTGCCCTCAATGAATATCAGTTATGTAATGTATCAGTTATGTAATAATTTTTGACTGTTTTCCATCACTGTCATGATAGTTCTCAAATGAAAGGCTTTTCCTTCCCTTTTTCATCACTGCTCAGTGAGAAGCTGCTGTTTTGTGTCCAGAAGTGTCAAAATCAAATTCTAACATTTTCACAGCACAGATATGCTTAGCATATTATGTATTCTATGCATTGGAATATTAGTTGAAACAGAGTTAAAAAATTATCATACCTAATGTGAAATGTCTATTTGTAGAAAAGTGCTATACATCATATGCTGTCTTGTTTATTGTAAAAGCTATGACCAGGAAAGAATGCAACAGAGCTTTGTATTTTGTCCAGTGTCTGAATGCGAGATTCAGTATGCTACAATGCACCTACAACCCGTTATCAGAACGTCATCCCAAAGGGGGTCCTACTTTCATTTTTGCATCCACTTCTCAGTCAGCCCATTCTGCTTTACTTATTTTGTTACTCCAGGTGCGTCACTAAAAGACAAACACTCTGAGGTCAAAGCAGGGCTGATGGTGCAGTTAAATCTCTCTCCTCACACAGCAGGCTCAGTGTTCCCTTATGGCTCTTCTGTGAAAGTGCATATGAGAATAAAGTTCTGGAACAGAGTTAGGGCTCTCTGTGAAGTGACTTTGATTTAAAGCAGGTCTCTGGAGGGTTCATAGGTCCTTTTGCACAGCTGCATTGTCTGTGTGGGTGGGAAAATCTAGCAGGTTACCAAAGGACCTGCTGGCTGCTGCAGAAACTGTTAGAGGGGTAGCATGCAGCCTGCTGTTAACCAGAGCCCATGGGATGCAAGGCCAGCTATGTGCACACACATCCTGTCGGAAGAGTATTGTAATAACTTGACAAATTAGGAAATTACTCACTGACACTTTTCGGAATCTAATGTTAACTAGTGATGACCAAAACAAGATGATCATGTTGGTCATTTTGAATTCTATTAGAAAGATGACATGAGGATGTTAATAACGTCTCTGCTCTTGAAACCAGGCTATGATTTGAGATATTATTCATGTTTCCAGCACAAACAGTGCTAAATGTATTTTAATATTTATGATTGAGGGTTTGTTAGAGTATTTTGTAAGCAATAGTAATAGTGCTAAAGTCATATGCAGGCCACAGAACCCTCAGCAGCTGCTCTCAGTTTCCTCACAGATCTTCTGCTATGTGAAGATGTTGAAGCTCAGGGCAGTAAGCTGTGAGACCTGTGATCATGAAGTTGCTGTCACTGAACCATTTCATCGTTTGTGTGCCTCACATTTAAATGTAAGGCACACAGTGTGGTCAGTTAGAGTGTTTGAGTTTACATGAAACTCTGTTGTAGTACAATAGAGTTGTAATTTTATTGTAGTGTTGTAGTGGCAACTATTGTAGTGGCTCCCCAAAAGTATTTGGACCTGTAAGTCACACCTAAAAAAGTATAAATGATATTGCTTAAATGCAAAATTTAAAACTAATGTAATATTTGCAATCAGTTTTGTGATGATGGACCTTTTAACAGAACTAACTGTACGATTTCAGCAATAACATGCATTTTTAGGGACTATTAAAAACAGACTCAAATTCATGTCTCTTACCACCAGTGTAGTTTATCACAATAACTTACTTACAATAACAACCATACCGAAATGTGTTTTTATTAACTTTGAACAATATATCTATAACGGTATTCTTTTTTCAACAATTTGTTTAAAACCCTTGTGTGCTTGTGCTATTTTTCTGTACAATAAGTGCCACTTTTATATTGTTATATAATGCAAAGCCATGCTGTGTGGCTCAGTGCTTTTTAGGGTCGCTGTATATAAGAACAAATGTTTGGAGGATCAGGGGAGTTTGTTAGAGACAGCACAGCTGCAGAATTCTATCACACTCTCAGACATCACACAGACATCAGTCACACCACATGTGTTAGACTGCAAGAGAACTTTTGGCTAACTGTCAATGAGAATGTTCAACAACAGGGCAAAAGAAAATCCCAAAATCCCAATTCTCATGTTAACCAACTGCTAAATCCAGATTTATGCTACATTTGTCCCCATTCTTGTTTGGATGTCTTGAAGAACATCTTGGGAATTGTTCCCTTCAGTTGGTCATACAACAAAAGCCCTTTATTTTAAAAAGCAATGGCAGTATCCATTTTGTCCTGGTCTGGCATTATATCATTCTAGGAAGTTAAGGAATTGTTTTCCTGTGTCATAAATTATGACAAAATAAGGCAAGACCTGTATGAGGAGGCATGTAAATGGATTTGTCAAGTTTTGGAAAATTTTCAGAAGTGCTTCAAAACATGTTTTGACTTGACACGCAGTTGGTTCAAACCCCTGATAGCCTTCACTGAATTCAACTTGACTCTGAGCTAAAATGGTAATTTTGAGATATATCATTCTGGCAATTGAAGGCATGAGAATAACCTTGTTAACTTCCTGCATTAAACACAGATAATTATAGTGGCTTTTATGCAGCAAATAAGCAAAATAATCAAACGTTTTGCTTTCTCTTTCGCTTCTTCTGCTGTTACTTTTGTGTTTTCTTCTCAAAAGCTTCCCCTGAGCCTGAAGTCTAAAGTGCAACTCTGTTCTGGTCCACAAGTGCTCTGTGGGTGCTGGGGAATCAGGCTGGGATGGAATTTTACAGACCACTTTATCTGGAAAATGTTTCCTCAGACCAAGCAAAAAGACAGCAGAATATTGCAGAGAAGGTGAAACAGAGATTTGGGAACTTGTCCACCAGACAAATGATGCCAAGTTTACAATGATCAAAGTCAAATGGTGAAGTAGACTGAGAGACTGAATGCTATATATTAAATGATTTGAATACTTCATTTTCATGTATCATTCATGCATTTACATTTATGCATTTGGCAGATGCTTTAATCCGAATCAATTTACAGTGCATTCAAGTAAGTGCACTAATTTTTTTTAGTAAAACCCACAACCCTTTGTGCTGCTAATCAATTGAACTACAGGAACACATCATTTTGTTCAGGAAACATCATCAATTTTATTCCAAACCTTGATCATAAGTATCTATTCACGGCTTGACCTTGAATTTCTTTTGAGGTGAATCCAATAAAGAACAAATACTTGTTTTGCAAGAGATAAATAATATAGCATAAAAGCGTAACAGTGAAACAACTTCTATGCTCATTTATTTTCTTTAGGTCTTGTGTAACCAGCGTGTGGTCCCACATGCTCTTTGCTCCTTTGAGTACCATGAATTAGACTTAGTGGGACCTGTCCGATTAATTCTTGGCAGAGGTATCTGGTATACGATTGATGTGGTGCCCTCAAGGGACGTCATTATAGGGAGATGTACAGAAAAAAGCTGTGAGTCAAATTTTCACCAGACATGTTGAACATCATGGTTTCTCTCTTTTGTCATGTTCAATGGCTCATACACAATTCATAATTTTAACACTCCAGTGCCTCCAGTTGTTATGATTTTGGAAAATGTCTGTTAAGAGTTTGGAAATCTTGGACATTTAACCAGTGTTGAAATAATTTTCACCTTATTTTTCTGCTTTAAAAATTGTTAACTAGGATACTTGTAACTGTATTAACATCAGCACACAAAATCATCTCTGTTATATAAAGATTGTGCTTGATTACTTTTTTGAAAGCCATTGTATTTTTTTAGCCATTGTTCACTCAGTGATGAGAGCTTTATCAGTAGCTGCACAAACACCCTGTAGACACCCTGTCATGCCGGAGAGAGGCGGCCATCAGCCAGACTTCCTGAGACACTTCAGCGTGCCTTATTTATCTCTATCAGCAGCAGCTCCCACTGTAAATATTTAGATAAGATCAGGATAGAGAACTGACAAAGAAATAATCAGAGGAAATATAATTAGATGTGTAATAGCTTGGTTCAGTTGCAGCCAAACACATTTTTGCTGAGCTGTGCAATTGTAAATGCCAGTGGAGGCATTTTCTGTTCATTAAACTGATAATGGCACAATGAATCTCAGATGTGCGATTACGCAAATCGCCGTTTTATAGTCTTTTAAATTTTTCCAACACTGGAAAAGGCAAAAGAAATGATATCAGTGGGAAATGGGATAGTGTTTCCTTCAGCAAACAGGGTTGTGTCCACAAAATGAAGGATCTGGGCTGCTGATGTCATGAAGGGCATGCGGGCACAGAGAAGGCCGGATCTCTGATGATTTCCTGTGGGCAGAACTTCAATGACAGCATTTTCAAAAAACAACCTGAATGGAGACTGACAGAGTTGGTTTGCTTGTAATGTTATCATTTTCCTGTCCTCCAAAAACATCAAGTATGCTTCCCTTCACATTTCTTCACAAATTCTTATGCCTATAGAGTAGGGCTGTCAGTTTAAGGTAATTACAGTAAGTAAGGGTTTCAAAAATGAACACAATTAATTAAGCTCCCTGAGCTGTATGACAGTTCCTTAACAAGAAAATTGGATTTTTGGATCATCAGTGCAATTCACACTTAAAACGCCATTTGAATGTAGAGCATATTTTTACGGCTGTCAGGGGCGGACTTGATTTGGGGGCCCTAAGCAATTCCAGGTCTGGGGCCCCAACAGACCAACTATGTGCCCTTTTACTTTTGTGACCCTTATTTTTATAATAACATTAAAACTTCAATGGCGATATCCTGACCTAGCAAAAATTATGTTAACCTGACTTTGTGTTTACCTGGCTTACTGATTAAATCTGTCTCTGATGGCTGTTCACACTGGATGCTTACTTGCATTTAAAAAAAGCTTAGTGGAATGAAAGGGTGCATTTAATTTATGTAAATGTATGTAAATTATATAACATGACAACACAATGTTTGAACACACACTATCTGTTCTCAGCAAGTGCTTAAGTAATTAATTTAATTAATCAACATACTATGTCATTTATCTGGTTTACACTTTTAAGTTGGTTGACAGCTGTAGTTGATAGTCATTGTGTGTCTGGTGGCAGTGGTTTTTGTCTGGGTCAGTAGCTACAGAAGGTGTGGTGAAGAAATGAGTTAGATAAAGGAGGAAATACTTCAGCAGTTTGCCATATCATCAAGCCTCTGATGCTTTCACATTCCTTGATAAACGCTTGACAATATTCCTGACATGTTCCATGGCCTCTACAAATAGTTACAGATGTACAGTGTTCTGTACATGTACAGTGTTCTTTAGTAGAATCAGGCATGAGTCTTCAGCAGGTTTTCAAATGCCTGGTGCATTAAAATTACATCAGGAACTAATGTATTGTAATAACATTTTCCAGCAAATTTGTGTTGTGTTTCATTAAACACTCATACCTCACACCTTGCAAAATGGGTTTTGTACTTTTGTTCACAGACTCCGTGAATGATATACTACCAGTTGCAGGTGATATATTTTAGCATGGTGTATCTGTAGGGGCCTATTTATTAGGCAGCTTTACATTAAAACCATGCAGGGCAGAATGACACAGCTCAGAGTAATGATACACAGAAGTACAGTGATTACGGTTTTCTCTTCCTGTATTCTTCCTGTGATAGAAGCTTTAAGAACCCAATGGATAAGAATCACAAGTTCAGGAATTTATGTTTGACTGACTTAAAATGATTGTTGGATACATATGAATGTGGTTATGTCAGATTTACTCTGCGGCTTGTTTTTGTGTTGTGTGCATTGCTCACCCTCACCATCTATAATGCAAGCTATACCTTTTGCAAACTTTCACAAACATTTCACTTTAACACAATGTCAGATTGAAGGTATGTTACTTGTTTGATATACCTTTTCATTTACATAGTTAAAAGGTTTAGTATTGCATCTGTTTGTTCATGGTTTACGTCTGGCAGCCATCCAACTTTCTGACAACCTGTTAAAATGTATGCATTATAGTTGTACTATATACTGTACTATATACTGTACTATATACTGTACTATATACTGTACTATATACTGTATATACCCACACTCTAGACATAATACTGAAAAAAGACGCGTGCAAAAAAAATACACTTGACTTGAAAGCACATTTAAAATAGAATACACTGTAACTGCAATCTTTGTAATATTAAACACAAAGCTGTTTCTTCTTAGCTCCTCATCTCAGAACAAGGCTCTTAGTCTTGTCCCTGGCCTGTCATGGTCATTAGTTTGGAAGTCATTTAGCTGTGATGGAATTGCAGCAAGGAATTGAAGGTTCACATTGTCCAGATAATGGCTTATTAGGAGTTCAGCATGTTGCTATGTTGGCACAGAGTTTGGTGAAGAGAGAGGTTAGGAGCTGTTTCCAGATCTTCTGCAGGATAGATGTATCCCGGGGGAGGTAAAGTCTCAAATAAACATCTTTATCACCTGGAAAGAATTGTAGATGTTGCCAAAACATTTCATATTGACTAATCAGTGTTGTTCCTTATAAATTACAAGGCAGTAGTTTAGAAGATATCAAGTGTGTATGATTTAAGTAAAGCATGTTCAGGTGTTTTCATTATGTTGTAATGTAATCTTTACAACCATGATATATCATAAGCCTATTCAGTATTCAGTAAACTGAGCCAAAGCCTCTGTTGTATCACATTACATAGTTAATTCTAATCTCATTAAGTCTAATCAGTGCTGGCTATGTTCCTATAATTCATAGAAACCAAACCACTGCACAAACAGGCATATATTTAATGTTCATTTTCAACATAGTTACCAGCTCACTTTATATTCACATTGGAGTTATTTTTATTGTCTTTATTGAACAGTAGTTAACAATACTAAAGCAGTGAGACACATTTGACTAGCTTCTTTCTTGCTTGCTTGCTCTCTTGCTTTCTCTCTATCTCACTCCTTCATTTTTTTCTCATTTTCTTCCAGTGGAAGTCATAGCACAGAAACTCCGCAAACACATAACTCATAACATCACATCATTCATCTTTAGCAAAGCACAAGAATCCATTGTGCTCACTGCATTAAGAAATAAACTTAAGTATGTTTAGTGGTTTTTCTCTTTGGTGTTGCACCCGCTGGCATTAATTTGGTTTCATTCATAAAATACTAACAGGAAATCCAGTGTCAGGCTTGATTAGTGCCATAAACTGTGTGTAGCAGGAGCTGTCCAGTCAAGGCACTCTGGTGTATGCCTGTACTGGTGTATGCCTGTAAACGCACTATTAATCTTAGGGGTTTCTAAGTCCTAAAGGTGTTTAAGGAAAAGTAATTTTGCTCATTTCTTCCAAAGAAATGTAAAAGAGTAATAATAGCTATTTTAACTCTAATTAAGTATTAATTATAGTATGCTAATATAGTATGCTAGTATACCTAATATAGTATGCTGTTCTTCTCTGGTCAGTTCCACTGTTTCACAAGAGAGATTTGTCTTTATTGTTGCCAGCAAACCTGTGTTGGCACTGGTTGCAGGACTTTTAGTTTCTCCTCTTACTGTCCTCAATGGGACATCCTCTGTACTCACTTAGACCACAGAACATGATACCCTGAAGCCTCCCCAAGCTCTTTTCTGTCAAGAGTCTTGCATTCATTCATTTATTGTCTTTTCTTTTCAGTATGAATTAACAGATTAATGAACAGAGTGCAGATTAAATTGTCATTGCCTACTGTTAAAGGAAAAAGTTTACCTAATAATTAAAGATCTGTCATTATTTACCCACCATCATGTCATTCCAAATATGTTTATTTCTGTGGAACCGACAAAGGTAAGTCATAACAGGATTTAATTTTTTGGGTAAACTACTCCTGTAAGACCTGAAAACAATGAGTTTCTTATAGTGTGTGGGTTTAACTAGTATTAAGAATGCGAACAGTATGTGCTGTGATGTCTTTCAAAACAGAAATGTGCAGATGTTGCCCTCTAGTGGCAGCAATGTGAACAAGTTTTATTGGGGTTTTAAATGAATTTATGAAAGTCATTTTTTAAAATGAGAAATATTTTGAATTTAATGATTTAGGAAATTAGATCAAAGTAACATGAAATTAAAGGGAAAGAGTGCCATCTGTCTCCTATTTTACTTTTATTCTAACTGTGCTTTGTGTCTTCCTTTAGTTAATAATGAGGAGTTGTGCTACAGATGTTGTTCCTGATCCTGCTAAAATCATACAAATACCAGATAAATTACCCATAACAGACTCAGACCCACCATTAATACCCAGTAAAGTGTCCAGTGTAGTAAAATGCAACAAATCCCCAATGTTCATTTTATTCTAAGTTATGTTGTTTAGTGCCACACAAAGAAAACATACCTTAGATCCCGTTAATAAACCTACAATATTTTGAGAATAACCTTATAGTTATCTGTGGTTGTAAAAATCTCATTTTAATAATCTCATAGGCATTTAACAAGAATAGAGTCATAACGTAACAAGACTAAAGTCATAACATAGTGAGATTATAGTAGTTATACTTTGAGAAAGTCCAAAAGACTTCTTCATGGTTTTTCCACAAATGTGATTTAACTTAATCCACATGGCAAACATTTTGACTCTAATGCCAAAGTGTTTTTAAGAATGAGCTATATTCCAGAAAATGTTGATTTTTCTTGATGCAAGTAATACTCTCTACACATATTCATTCAAGTATTAAGAAGTAAACATTTTTTGAGATGCTGTTGCAGGTGTAGATGGTAACTGAGGGTCAGGGTGGACCCAGAATTTGAGTGAAAATGAAGGAGCAAATATCATGCTACACAACAGTAATTTTAAACCTTAACCGGATATCAGAATGACTTTTAGTGTGTGCATAGAGCATGAATCTTTGTTCTTCCTGCACTGTAGACTATAAAGACAAAAGCCCTCCATCTGTTTATGGTTATCCGAAGGGTGCTGAACCTCCATCAGAATATCAGTTATCTGTTATCAGTGTGTTTAGCTAAGAATGTGGTGTCTTGGCCATTTTTAACAGGGACTTTAGAAAAGGAAGTTAAAGCTAAAGGGGAAAATTACACCTAAAACGTCCATCTTGATGTGCACGCTTTGAAAGTGATACAGAAAGACCTTCCAATTCCTGCATGTGTCAGACTGTAAATCACATTGTATTGGACGTATTTTCATCTTTCAGTGCCAGGAAAGCTATGGAGCTGCAATATATTCTTTAAACAATGACCTACTGTAGATGTATGACTCCTTCAGGAGCTTGGCTTAATTCCTCTGTGGTGGATTTGTGTGTATTCTGATTATTTTGAATTAAATTAAAGTCTTTTTCCTCTACGTTGCTTTCTGAATTTAAAGAGACTAGGGCTGGCCGACACACTGGGAAATTGTCACAAGGGCTGTATGACTGTAACCATAAGGATTTGATTCAAAAGTCCAATTACTGAAATTTGTGTTTTTTTAGTAGTACTTTTATATGTTGGTTTAAAACAACAACTATTTAAATTAGGTATTTTTCATAAATGTCAGGTTGGGGCAAGTTGACACAAGTTTAAAAAGGTAAAGTATAAAAAAATAAAAAGGTAAAATTTAGAAAAGTTATTATTAAAAGCCTATAATAGACTGTTTAAACGCAGACTCTATTGTGACATCATGTCTTGCTGTTGGTGCATATTCTTATCAAAGTTTAATAAAATCTGTCTTTGTTTATGGGCAATAGCAGGGATAAATAATTAAGATCTCTTTGCATCTCTGCTCTGCAGTCCAGCAACATCTGTTTGCCTTGATTTATGCGTATACACCCAAATTTCCATGGCAAGAGTTTTATTAGAATAAGTTGTAATGATGTGTCAAGTCTTATTTCTATCATTCAAGAATTATGATCACAATCACAATAAATATAATTGCCTTTGGAGCTTTGTAATTTTTCTTTCTAATGTTGGATGCATAAACACTGTAGGTTGGAGGTGCTGGAGTGAAGTGGTAGCTGCCTTGTCTAGACTGTTTTGACATGTTTGGTTCTTCATCTAAAGATTTACGTCATTGAGATGAAGAACCTATGAACCCAGAACATGATTAACTGTGTTATTGTTGGATTGTTTGGATGTTTGGAAACAGCATTGATGTTCAGCAGAGATAAGCTGGCACGGGTTTGCTCCCATGGGCTCACTTCTCCAGAGTGAGTAGAGTTTCATCCCCAAACACACCCAGATCTTGGAGAACATTTAATCCCAAATTTAATGGGATTTGTCAAGTCAGAGCAGGAAAATAATGCGAGTCAAAAATAATTATTTGAATTGTGTCTTGCCTAGAGATGTGATTTTGTTTGACATGAAACAGACAATTTTCATGTCACTATTAATAATCAAACAAGAATTATTTTCTTTCTGTAAGGAGTTCAGTATACACAATAATGCTCTTAAAGGCACAGTATGACCCAATGAAAATAAAGATTATTAAAGGGATAGGTCACCCAAAATTATTTTTTTCCCATCATTTACTCACCCTCATGTCTTTTTAAACATGTTTCTTTTGAACACAAAAGAAGATATTTTGAGAAATGTCTCAGTGGTTTTGTGTCCATGCAGTGGAAGTTTATCTTCAGATTGTCTTGTTTTATGTTTCTCAGAATTATTATTTAATTTATATTGTATATAAATGATGGAAGAATATTCACTTTTATGTGAACTATCATTTAAAAGGTTTTTTGCAACATGCTTGCTGTACTGTATGAAGCATCATAACTTTTAAGTTGTTATACTGTAAATTCTTTTGATCAGATCATTGAGTTGTAGGTTCTAGTAAATGGTTTTCTAAAGCAAAATTAAAGTTAATAATGCCTCCTTTCAGATGATGTGCTTTACATACTTTTTCTCCCATTTAGCCTGAATATTTTATGTGGGTATATTCTGAGTGCAGTGACGCACTATAAAGCTGATAAATATTTCCCTGTTTCCTCTATTTAAAATCAACCAAACATATTTTACAATTGTGGAATTAAAGTAAAGGCTTTTTGTAAAGTTGGAAATTTATGTTGTTAAATATCCCTCTTTGTTTTTCTGCACTATTTATATGATTCTGTATATGTGAAATAAACCAGAGCGTCTTTGTGTGACTGAACCTAAAGTGCGTCCAGCTTTTTCTGGACTTATAATGCTTACTGTGCTCATACTGTACATTTTTATGGCCTTTTATTCTCAAATACACAGGGGCAGAAAGAAATGGCAGAGGAGCTTTCCACACCACCCTTCCAGTTTTGTTAGCTGGAAAAGCTGTATTCCCACAGCAGTACTGCCACTTTTTTGACTTTTCCACTGTTAGACACCTCAATGGCCCAGCTGGCCATCAGCTGCAGCAGTATTGCATTACTCCGTGTCTTTCTGTATTCTATTCATTGGTCTTAGTGAGTGAAGAACTCTATTTGATCTCTGTTTCTCTCATAGATTTGAATGAATGTGAGCAGGTTAATGGAGAATGTAAGTATCTCAGCTTTTTTGAGTGTCTAAGTAGTCTAAGCAATCCTCAGAGAGAATGTAAAGTGCCAAGGCAAGAGTGTTTTGTTGTATTCTGTGTGTGTGAAATCTTTGCTTATATTTGTAATATTGTGTTATGTGTATGTCATATTGTATTTTTAGACATGGACTGAGGGGAGCAAGGATTATTGTAACACTCAATAAATGTCACATGGTTATAATTAACTCATTTTAGCCATATCAGATGTTCATGCACAGTTTTATCCTCTATATTGTCCCAAGTAATGGACAGTATCCAGTATAGTCAGTCCCAGATAACAAGGAATGTTCTCAGAACATTGGCTAATGTTTTCTTAAAGTTCTCTGAAAAAGTTATAAGGTTATTGCAATAATGTTAGTAGAAATTTATGCATGGTTTGATAAAGCTTTGTCTTTTAGTGTGATCCCCGCATCTGTCAGTGGGCAAAAACAAATAGTTCCTTTCCCCAGACTCATGTCTTTGGTTCATTTAATGTTGCTATGTCATGTTAGGATGCTGAAACAAACAGAGAAATGTTTTGATAGCACCACAGACACAACGTGTTTACAGTTTTTGGGAAAATCAACACATACCAAATTACAACAATAATTCCCATTATATAATAATACTATTTACATCTATATTCAGTCTTACAGTTTATAAATACAACCATTAGAATTATACAGTCTAAGAGTGATAAATGAAACATTAACCTTCACGCACTATAATACTTAGCACACATTGAGATATGTGGCCCAGAGTTCTTCAGTGTTGAAAAGCATTTTGTTCAGCTCTGCTGAACCCTATTCCAGTTTCAGGGCCTGTTTCTCCTCTCACTTCATTAACACTTCACTGGTAAGTTAGGGAATATGGCAGGAGTTAAAACTGAGTCTTGTGAAAATGTTTTTGGGAGTTTTCCCCAAAGTGGCAACTAGATCCAACAGCAGTTTAGCTAAAGCTGTGAGCTCACAACTGTTTGCTCATATTCACGTGCTGTGCATTTGGGTCTGTCAATATTCAGTATTCCAGATTCTGTTGTGTTTTCAGGTTTGTATTTATGTATTACTTTATATATAAGTTTTTAATATATTTACTAATGTCAGGACATTCAGTAAAAATGTTGTTGATGATTCTTTCACTACATAGCTGAAGCACATCAGGACATCTGGAAGCAGTTTTTCAGTATGGAAAACATTTGTCTCCAAAGCAAAACTCCTTGGAAACAATCAGGTTAATCTTCTATCCTCATATTTGTTAATACACTGGAGTATACCGGATTTAATTTAATTTCTAAGCCTGTTATAAAAATGTTATATTTCCACCACAAATCCGTCTTGTATAAGAAGAAACAAATGAAGGAATCTTGTGTTCAAAAGTCTATTCAAGACCAAATATTTGTTGAAACTATTCATTGCAAACAAAATTGTGAATGGGAACAATAGATTATGGAACAAATCTAAAGCTGTATTTCCACTTGTTATTAGATTGTGGAGCAGATTCGGCTATGCACACAAGCAAACACTAAATGTAATTGTGCAATAATTGAATACAATAATAATATTATAATAATAACTTTCTCCACACTTCATTGACTTTATTATCTAAGACACATAAACCTTACTTTTGTCAAGCGTCCCATCTTGGTTTTGTTTCATAAATTATCCCTAATCCAGAGCTGATTATTTCTGACCTATGAAATGCATTAGTTACCTCAGAATATCTCACGTTCAATCATTCATGCTGTTTGTCGATCTTTGCTACCTACTGCTCAGGGATGAATTTGCTCAACATTTATTCATTAATTTACCTCAACTTATATTCCTTTTGTTTTTATGAACCTTAAAAGCTTTTGTCTGCATTTCACATTAGGGGTGAATAGGGCTTAAATCAATAGGGTGTCTGTTGGATAACCCCACAGCATTATTAATAAGCATGTAGGAGTTTACACAGACACTCCCTGTTCCATTAGCTCTGCTTTAAAGTGTTTAGGTGTGGCCTGTGAGCTCTGGCTAATGTCCTAAACCTAAAGTGTCTGTCATTAGATAGGACGGGCTTGGCTTTGTAATGACACTCATTGAACTAGGACATCAAAAGGTGCTTTGACTGCTAAATGCTTATACTCAGCCAAAGTAAACTTCCTGGTTAAGTACTGAGTACAGCACGTAGTCTGTAGCAGCACTTACTAATTTATCTGTCTTTGTCCAGATCTTCATTCATCACAGTAGAATGAGTAGACAGGTAGCACCGTGCCAGAAAATAAGATTGAAGAGAGTTTTGCATAAATTGCGGTTCTCGACTTCTTTTCTTCAGGACAAAAATTTGGTGGCAACAGAATACAGTGCCAAAATTTTTCAAAATTGAATGGAAATGTTCTTGAAAATATTACCAAAAACTGCACGAGTAAGAATAGGCAACAATTATGTGTTTGGTTTTTGAAATGCCTTTTGAATTTCAATGATTTCAGGCCTCAGCAGCCAGTAATTCACTGCACAACACACACTGTGGTTGGCACAAACCATATCCCTATTGCATGCAACCTCATTTTTTAATAATGCAGTTGGGATTTGGTTTATTATTAATATACTGTATTCTGTGCATAACCTTTGCTTTGAGCTTGTGTTGCTTGAATAACAGTGTGATATTGTTTCTAAGACAGACTGCTGCCAGTGAGCAGGAAGTGAATGATTGAAACAGCAGTAAATAGTTAAATAACATTTAACAGACTTCATCCATCATATGGATAATATTTTCCATTACAAAGGAGTCCAGAGTATACTGGATAAATAAAGGTTTTAAAAGAAGTTTTTACCAGGACATTCCACAGTGAATGAATAACTCTAAGGCTACTGTTCATTTGGTCATTGAATGATTTATTATGTATAGAGAACATGTTCATGCACATTTACATGGGTAAAGGAACAGTCCAAAGCTACCACTGCCTACAGCTGACAGTAATATAAACCTTTTGCACCCTGTACTATAAGTCCATTAATAATACCTGCATTTGAGATATTCATACACAGGTAGTGTTGGGTTGTTTTACAAATCAATATATCTTTTAAGGTTTGAATTAGCATTTGGCATCTTCAGGCTAAAATCAAATTTGGATTTCTCATTATTCAAAGCAATCCTTCATGAGCTCAGCTACCTACATTAAACAGACAATATTAAATACTTAGTGGATACTAAAGCATTTCACTTAGACACATGGCTCTGTTTACTTCTATACACTGATCCATCCTGCTGTGAGCTGCTGCTATTCCACAGCTTACATGCTTCGAAAACCGCATTTTCCATCTTGCTTTAACAGTTGCAGAGCATAGTATCTAACAAAAGTAAAAAAAAAAAACTTCTGTAAAGTAGCTCATAAAGATGAGCTGAAAATACAGCAACCTGAGCTGGCTTTTATTGTGTATGTGAGGTTCGCTGTGAGAGCAGTGCTGTTGGCCAGAGGTCGGTGTCATAAATGTAAGGAACATTTCTTTCTCCGAAATCTCCCTAGAGGTCACAGATCCATGGAAAACACAGAAGGGATTCAGGGATACTTCCAGCACTAAAATCTGTAAGGTTTGCATTGTGAGCGCTGAGTTTAACCAAATTACTAAAGTGAAGGCAGAGCCAGGGTTTTCACTGGCCTTAAATCTGAATTGTGTTTTTTTCTATCACGTTAAAATGAGTTTGGGGGTGTGGCTATCTTTTTGGTTGACCAATGGTGGACATGTATTTAAAAATCCTATGTAAAAAGATTTAATTTTATTCGGCATCACTAGTAACAGAAATTACATTAATTCAGGCCAGCAAAGCACAAGCCACATAAACCAATATATCAATAAGTTATAGGAAAAGTAAGCTTGTAATAAGCAAACTATGTGATGATTATAGTAATTATGATCATTATATAATAATTATATTTTGTACAAAACCACAAGGATGTGTTTTGAGCTGAGGTTAAAATGTAATATTATTCTGGATGTGATCCTGTCCATTTCTTTTGGTGTAGATAAAGAACTTAATTGTTCTTAATAGTAAAATAAATTATTGTAATGAGAGGAATATTCTCATTCTACAGAATCAGACAGTGATCAGTTACAGCTTGTCTGCAGGAGTGCAGGGCTGTCTTTACTGTGTAACTATAGCTGTGTATTTTCTGTGGATCACAGACAAGTAACCTGGCACATCACTATGGCTAAATAACTAAATAGTAATGCTCTAAATATTTAGCTGAACTGGAACTGGCAATCCGCTGGACACCTCATCCAAATATAGCAGCCATGATGGATTATATAAAAACAGCTCGCTTTTGAGTCCCTTAACAGCTTACCTTTAACATCTGAGACATCTCTCTGTATGATTTATTTGATTATTAAATGGATAGTTGGAATGAGCTTCATGGACACAAGATCTGCGTAATTTAGTTCATTGACTTAATGAAGATAATAAAAAACAATATCTGGTATATCAAGATGCTTGTACAGGGCCTTACAGGGATAATTCACTCACAAATGAAAATTCACATTTCACTTTCATTTTATTGGAAATGTGCAGCTTGGATATTTTGTTATAAATAACTCTTGTTGTGTTCCATGCTATGAAGAAATGCGTATGGTTTTCGAAACATGAGGGTGAGTAAATGATGAAAAATGATATTTTTTGTGAGTGCATGCAACGCTTCCGAGCGGACACCTTTGCCAGACAGATGGCAACCATTAATTTTCATTCTTTATGTAAGGCTCATCATACTGTTTTTCATGGTGACATAACAGATTTCTGAAGACACCTTTGAGTTTTGCAGTGCTCTTTTAAAACATACAGCAGTTCTGCTCTACATTTAACCTGATATTTAACCTGAGACATTTGTTACTGCTCTGACCATTTAACTCCTGCAGATCTGAAACCGTGTCCTGTTGTGTATCTGCTCTCTGGCTTTACTGGAGGAACACTCTAAGTGTCTTAAGGCAGGCCAAGCACATGTGGACGCTCTGAGATTAGATCTGTGGAGGAGAATCAAGGCAGATTTTTGTACTCTCACTCTCCCCAGTTTAAACAGAGCCTGTAATTTAATGGAACTGATTTTATGCTCAGTTTAGTTTGGATTTTTTTAGGATCAATGAATCTGGTTCTAGTGAGCCAAATAAAAAACAAGCAGGTGGATTTCATTAATTTGTTTTACATATGGAAAGACTGAAACAAAGATGACTTTGATGATTTTACAGTCTGAATACGGCAGTGTGAATAATGGATTTTTAAATGTTTCCTGGTCTCCCTGGACGTCATTTAGTGTTGCCAGATCTTGCTAGAAAAACAAGCGACTTGTTCCGACAAAGCAAGCCTGAAATATGCAATTTAGCTGTATTTGTTTATATAAGAGAAGGTGTTTTCCAGTTTTTTATGTCTTGTTTACCCCACAACCTTATCAGTAAAGCTCAATTTATATTACCAAACCATGTTATTTGAAATTTATAGTGAATATCATTTAGCAATCCTGATATTATTAGTTACTTTTTAACATAATATTGATACATTTTGATATGAGCAAATGCTGCAAATTATAATCAAAAAGCACAAATTAAACACATTATTGTGTACCCTTTACCCACACTGTACTAAATCAATAGTTTTATCATAGTTAGTTGTCATTAAAATATAGCAGAATAATAATACATATACCTAAGTGGGTGCTTAAAGACATAGTTCACCTAATAATGACAATTCCGTCTTCATTTACTCGTCTGTCTTTTCTGCAAAACACATAAGAAGATATTTTGAATATTTCCATATAAATAGCTGCATTAGAAGTATAGCTGTGCTTTGACTGTCAGTATTGTGAATCTCTGAGTTGTAATGCAAGGAAGCCACACTGACACAAAGACAAAACACAGAACCAGTCAAATACTGTTCCTCTGACCATATTAATTTAAATGAATCGGTTAAAGATGAGCTTGAACTCACACCTGGCTCTGGTTTAGGCTGTGCCTCACTGACACAAAGACACCTGCCTCACAAAGAATAAGACACAGTGACCGTTCCTTTCATCTGACTCACAAAACACGCATGAAACCTATCCAGCTGCACCTTTTAAATTTCTCTCAACCTTCATATGCTCTGGAAAAACCATTATGACTTATGTAGCGTGTCTTTCCTCTCAGTTTAAACTGTGTGGGGGGGCATTTGTGCTTATGTTCTTGTCCTTGGCATTTTGGAAAGGTTCCTGTGTGGTTACATGCACTGGTATGATCTCATTTAATACTGTAAGCATATATGCCAGCCATGTTTGGACTGGTCAGCCTCAAAAATCTGTCTTCCCATTACTAAGTTGTAAGTTTATACCATATAATTGAGCACAGTGTTTATCTGTACCATTACAGTTTGTCTCTGTTTTCCCTTGAAAACAAAAATCCCTTAAATTATTTTTCCATGTTTTCGTTCAAGGTCTGATGCTTGACCCAACTCAAGTCAAAGCTTTGGTTATTTGTGGTGCTTTCAAATATTTGTTCAACTGTAACAAAAAGGTTTGATATGAAGGTATTAACAGGCAAAAGACCATAAATCACAGGAAAGGCTATATGAGAATTCAAGCCTATGTTTCTTACTTACTTTCTAATAAAGTAATCTCATGACAGCTGTTTGGGACTGGAATATGTGCTTTGCTGTTCATTATTGGTGGTATATCAGATCTCAGCACAGTGCACAGTTTCTGTGACTGCGAGTGAAGTGCGTAAACTAGAGCTTGTAGATTTAGTCAACAGCTCAGCTTCAATACCAAAGGGAGGAGATGGGAGGGGAAAGGGGGCGGGACTTCAGTGGCCCACAAAGACGATGGAGACATAACAGGAGGTACAGAGCTATGAGAAAGTACATGTCTGTCAATGCGGAGAGAGAGAGAGAGAGAGAGAGAGAGAGAGAGAGAGATTTGAGTCTGATTAGAAGCCAGGAAACATAGCTTATAAGTAGCTAACTCAACCCTCAGGAACAGTTGTTCTCTTCCCTGTTGCATAATGGCCAGACTAATAATGTGTTTGTGTTGTTTGGATTGCATGAGTTTTTTTCTGTTTTGTTGAGTGAGTTCTTCGTAACCGTGTGCTTTGAAAATGTTGTCAGATTGGCAGAAGTTAGTGCTCGTATTTACATTCTGGACTCAGCTGGTCCTGAGTTTGAGTGCCGGGAACACACGTTACAGCTATTATCACAGAAACTGCTACACCTGTTTCAATGGAAACCATGGATACAACACAGGACACCTGGGGGCAGGTGAGTGTAAATCAATACAGTTCAAACAAACTTATTTTTGTGGTTGAGCTGATGGATGAGAAACATGCCATGATAAAACAGAACGTCTGCACTGTAAAAAAAAAAAAAACCTTGCTGCCTTAAAATTTTAAGTTAATCAATGCGGCTGCACAATTCATTTCAACTTACTCTTTGTAATCTTGACTGGTCTTGAGTTGCTGTAACTTATTAAAAATAGTTGAAAATTTGTTTACTTATTTTTATAAGTTACACCAGTCAGGATTTAAACTATTAAGTTGAAATGACTTGTAAATAAAAAATTAAGGCAGTAAAGTTTTTTTACAGTGTGTGAGAGAACATTTGAACTGGAATGTGGTGGAACGCATTAGTTTAATGACTGTGAATTAGGAGAAGTTCTGGAAGAGAGCTAGATCCTGCAGTTTGATTTGGTAATGTTTTGGTTGTGACAAAGTGAGCTTCATTCAGCACTAGTAATTCACCATGAAGAACTGGAGGAGATAATGCCATCAGTCCACTGTGACAGATGTCAGATGTGTAAAAGATGTGTGGAAAAACAATTTACTGATATGTTGACCGATATGAATGTTTCTGTTTGCCAAGTATTATATAGAAAACTCATGGGTTTGTTTTTACTTTAAAAAACATGACATTTAAATGTAATATTGACATTTTTGTCAGCTTAGTATATTGAAATAATATTTCAGCTTTTTAAGTGGCTTGGACCGACATTTAGAGAAATTATTGACAGTTTAGCTTTAAAATTAAAGAGAGAAAAGGTCTGTCATTTACCAGAAGGTAACCAATCATGAGAGCTGAAGGTGATTATATTAAGTAAATAACTTCCAGCAAATGTGTTGACTTATGAAGACGACATATCATAACCTCATGGAATTCTGTCATGTAGACAAGAATTTGGCTTATATGCAGTATCGTCAACTAAAAACTTCTCTCAAGATGGGAAAGATAAAACCATTTGTGTTTTGACTGCATTTTAAGTGTACACTCATTTAAGTGGGCAGCCTTAGTTCATGATCATTATTTTTTGGACTGCATAGCAATAGAGAAATAGACAAAGAAAATGATTTGTTTTATATGAAAACAGTTTCGGGATGATTTTAAACTTTAAATTGATTATATGTTAAACAAAATAAGAACCAACAAAGTTATTTGTTATGACAGTTTTCAGGAAAGCAATTAGGGATGTATTTTAGATCTTGAGTTGATTAAATGGTCATAACAAGGTCCAAGAAGTTGTTTCCTCAGAACTACACATGACTTTAGACATACAGTACTTAAATGAGGAAAGCAGTGGTGACTGAAATACTGCTAATAAAAGTCCAATAATACTTCCTCAAAAGCTCAGATTCCCACAGCCAACATCAGACAGAGAAATTCTGTAATTCAGTTAATTCTGTGCCCACATATAAAGCAAACTAATGCACTAATTATATTTAGTCATTATAGTAATAATTAGAAATATAATAATAATAACTAAACAATATACTTATTTATATTATTGAAAGTATAAACAATAAACCATCCTATTTTGTAATTTTTGTGCAGATAATTATTTCTGTTTCTGGATTTTGTATAATGCAGTTATAATTATTGGTATTTTGTGGAATATTCCTTAAATTATTAGACCTTTTGCCTTGGATATACATATTGTGTTCAAACAAGATTTTGGCACCACAGAAGCACACATTTTTTTAAAAACCATGCACATGGCAAACCTTACATGGAATACCTTCATGTAAACTTGTGATCTTAGTAATGAGAGTGCCAGTACAAGATTAAAGAGTGACACTTGCTCTCCAGCTTCCATGTATAATATCAAGCCAGATCTTGACAAAACTTCCAAGAAAGTTTGGTCAGTCCAGGTTTTTTTTTGAGGTTATCGTGATCAGAAGCAGTTGTTGTTCTAACTTGAGGAGTTAAAGCTCACATATGTCTTGGTTTTACCTTCTGATTCAGTTGTCACATAACTGCAGACCACTGAGGAGCAAAACAACGTAATATTGATTGAAGACGTTGAAACCTGGGTTTCTGTAGTACCTTGCATACCAATGATCCTCAGTGCTGATGCACGTCAGCCCAAAATTAAATGGTCATTAGATGTTTAGAGTTTTTCCTGCATTCTGCGTGATGAATTGCAGGGAAAACTTTAGTGAGCAATCGCAGAGACCCACGGGCAGCTGCTGGCTCCACAGATGAGCTCCCCTATGAATTCCTGCATTTCAAGTCTCGTTTGAAATCTCACTGTTTATTTACACCCTGCTGCTGTGAATGGGGCACAGTTTTTCTCCTCTCTGTGCTCTGCAGTTGTGTACAGCACTTTTGTAATTAAGCTTCCTCAGGGCTCCTCTGCACAGGTGGTTTCTATTACCTACACAGCATCTGATCACCTCACTCACCGATGTGTTTTTGGCTGTTGGACAGCTCTGACTTCACTCTCATTTCATGATGTAATGATATGCACTAAAACTAAAGCTATATGATGATGCAGAGTGAACTGGTTACAATTGCGAGTTAAAACTGCCATTCAAATCACCAAATGAAATTGCAAAAAATATTGATTTTCAAACAGGTTTCCCGAACACTCAAAACACAGAGTCCCGCCCTAAACTCCCACCAGTGGTTCAGTTGATGTTGCAGTGCCTGATGTTGCAGTTTATATTGTGTTTTTGTTGTTGGTTTTTTAACTGTTTATATCACTATTGTGTTCCCTGTGTCAGATAATCGTTTGTTTGTTCAAAATACAATATGGATTTGATCTAGTTCTTGGCTGAATGCAAGTGCATTCCATTTGCAGTCTGGTGTCCTTCATCTGGAAACAGAAATGCTTGATAACTTGTTCAGTAATTTTAAAATAAAATGCATATTGTGTACTGTTTGAAAATCAGGTTATAATCACTGCTTTATACTTCATCTAAACCAGATTTGTTGTTATATGATAATGAGCTGTAAATATGGTTAAACAAGATTTTGTAGAGTTAAGATTTTTGAGCCAATTGGATTTTCAATTCATTTCAAGTAGCATTTTTAAGAATTTTCCCTTTTGCAATAATACATGCATGACGCCTCAGTTGACGTCATGGAGCCAGTTACAGAGCTGTATAAATCCTCACCATATCATCATAACCATAAGAGCACCTTCTCTTAATCTTTTGTCCCCTAGGGCTGCTATTGAACATAATCACAGGGGCTTTATCAGACAGAAGTGCTCAGGGTCATCTGGCCTGTCTATTCGTCTGCTTTAATGTTTTTTTTGTGTATGTTTTTCTTTAAATAGACTCTCTTCAGGAGTCCCACTGTAATCAGCAGATCCACTGAGCAAGTGGACCATCACTTGCCATATCCTGGCTTGTGGTGTAATTGTCTAAGATTGCTCTTTGTTTTCATATAAATCTCCCTGCAGAGCCTGTCATTTGCTGAACATCAGTATTTGAGGAATGAAATCATAAGAGATATAGCCGACCTTCTAAGAAGTCTTTATTCACATGTGATGGGCTAAAAAAGGCACACCATAAATAATACATGATCTATAATGCATGAATGATACATAATAAACGTAATTTATTCAAATTTGAGCGTCAACAATCATCGCTTAATAAGCTTTTGCAGGAGACCGTTTTGCAACATCAGATCTGTCTGAGGAGTTCAAACTGTGGGCTATGTAATACAGAAATCAATGATTAGTTTTAATCATAATATTTTTTTAAATGTAACTTAAAATATGAAGTTATAATAGTTGGTCCCTTTTCAGCAGTATTGTATATTTTCAAATATTTTCTTTCATCTTTGCCTCATCCAACAGCTAAAAGTCTCTCTGGCTCTAAAACAACTTAATTTTAATAAATCTGTATCATTTGGATTGGTAATAACTCTTCCCTACAGAATATTGGCTATAGCTCATATATGCTCTAAGCTGCTGAAATAACCCTTTACAATAATATATAGTGCTGCATTCATTTGTTCAAGAAAGTAAGCCAGTCACCAACCAAGATATAGTTAGGGATATAAAAAGGGTTCAAAAAATTAATACAAAAGAACTATTTTCTCATGGCTCTTGGGCCAATATTCACTTTAAAATAATCTTTCTCGGAAAAGATATTGGAAACTATAGGACATGCGGCTCAATAAAGGGAGTATATTAATTATTATAAATTAATTATATATACTATTCATCATATTAATAATCATCCCAAAGTTTCAGTTACATTAGTGGAGGATTAGGTTTTGTAATGGATATCAAATTTAAATCTTCCTGAATCAAGTCCATTTGAATGCATGTGAGTTCGTAGTGACTTTATATTGCTCTCCATATAATGTCACTTTGACTCTACAAATCCCTTTATGGTGCATAAGTTATAGCCCACAGTTAAGAGCACATAACTTTCTGACACAGTCCCTAGCTGAACGCTGCTGGTATCACTTGTTTCTTACACAGCAGGACTTCACAGACCTGCTACAGCCCTGAACTCTCTGAGGTCATCACCTCAACTGTACTTCCCATTCTGTTATATCCATTACTCTTATAACCCATCATTAAATTCTTGGTAACACTTCAGCCTCCATAAACTCCTACTTTTCTGCATATTAATACTTAGTAAGGTAGTTGTTGTGTTTAAGTGTCGGTATGGAGAAGGATTAAGGGATGTACAATCATGCAGAATAAGGCATTAATATGTGCTTTATAAGTACTAATCAACAACCAATATGCAAACCAGTATGCAAACCAGTATGCAACTTCTTCAAAGTGTGTAATGGTCCCCATACTAAAGTGTTACCAGATTCTCTTTAAATTTTATTTACGTTTCCTTATTAGACTTCTAATTTACCTCCCTTTCATGCACATGCACAACTTTTAGCATTTACGTTTTAGATTTGTGTGACTATATTCATAAATTAACAGCTTAACAGCAAAGCTGATTGTTTGCAAAAGCATTTAAACGAACAAACGCCCAATCAAGTAATTCTCACTGCAATTTTCAGCAAATCAATTGAGTAAATGATATATCATTAAAATTAATATTCATGAGCCAGGCTGATAAAGATTAAAATGTATTATGATTATAAATTATAATATAAAGATTATAATGTGTATAATGTGCCCCCCTTACTGTTACCTAACAGCTATTATATGGTTGCCATATTTTCAGCTGAATGTGAATGATTTGTACATGCACTGTGCAGTACGTATTTGAAAGGAAAACAGCAGAATGTTTTATACTGTCAAAATTGATCATCCCAACCTCTAACTTTCCCTGGTCCTCTTGTTGTGAATGACACTTTCTCTGCAGTTAATTTAAGCATGGTGTAAAAGGAACAGTACTCTAAAGGTCAGGCTGACTGCAACACTCAGGGCTTGGCCTCAGATATGAGCAGCCATGGAGGGTCATACTAGACACAGCACAAAGAGGTTATTCACAGAGAGAGCTAAAGTAAGTGCTGATTGGCCAGTGTGACTGTGGTGATGCATCAACCACATAAGTGCACTGTAAGATTCCAATAGATGCCTACAAGTGAGTGAACTCTTGAGTGTATGAACAGTGTCTCATAGCTGTGTCAACTGTTTACTTTGGAAGTTACTAGAGACCTCAATTACGAAGAATCTGTATAGGCTAAGTAGTTTTGCATCTGCTCTAAAACAGAATTAATTTAGGTTGTGCAGACAGCATCAGCGAAATAATTTAAGTTGTGTTTACTTAAAGTGAGTTGAAACACGTTGCCAAGTTTTGGAAGCTTGTGCAAGAAACTAACCTTGTTCCAAACTCTGGTGTCTTGTGCCTGCTTTTCTCTCCTCAGATATTGATGAGTGCCAGGTACACAATGGAGGCTGCCAGCATAGGTGTGTGAACACCAGAGGCTCCTACTACTGCGAGTGCAACCCAGGGTTCCGTCTTCACATTGACGCTCGCACCTGCATAGGTAAGTCATACAGGGGTCACGAGAGGTCACTGACAGACTGGATTGTGTCCAGAGGTTTAGAGGGTGTAATCATCACAACCTAAGAAAAGTTATATAAGTTTCTCTTCAAAGCAGGCAGGGGGCTCCACCTTGAGCTCTGGGAATCAAAGAGCCCCTTGTTTTCTTAGTAGTGGAATGTTTGCTACTGTACGGGCCTTGTCATGGACAGTTTGTGATGGACCTTTTGAGAAACCAGTGTCTTTGTCCATTGGACTCAACTGTTCCCATGCCAGGACCTGTTAACTATTAAACTATCACAAGCATCTATTTAAAGGTCACTCTGCTGTAGAAGGTGTCAGGTGAAACCCAGCAGTTTGTAGGAATAAAGATTTTTTACAGTTATTTATTGCATTTTTGGTGAGCTGTTCATGTAAGCTCTACAAACAGCATTTGTGACACACCTTGTATTGCCACAGAAAAATCAATCACACCTTAGCAATACAAACACGTAAAGAAATGCAAATCTTAGAATTTTAGCAGTGCACAGCAGTGCACTCGGTGTGTTTTAGCTGAATCAGCAGGAGTAGACCTTCTTCAGTTGGCCTTCATGCTCGTTCTTCAGTGTTTTCCAATACCAAGCCCACTCATCTGCATAGCCACAACCTAAACCAAAGCTGATGGGAAAGGAACATGAAACATTACTAGAATAAACCAGAAGCAGATGTTAATTAATCAATGAGGGGTTTATCCAGGAGCTTTCGGTTTTGGTTTGAGGAGCTGGTAATCTTGCTGATATCTCATGCCAAAAGCCCATTAAGTTGTGACTTATGGCCAGCAGATAGACTCCTAAATATGTTAAGGGTTCTCTGCCAAAAGAAATGTTAGCATTATTTATTATTAGAGGCACTTTCATAACCGAAATATAAAGATAAACATTCTTTCCCAAAACACTCCAAAAAGGACCCAGTTTAAACAAATTGTCACCATTATTTGCTGACTCATTTGGCAAGAGTTTGGAGTGTCTGGTGATATAGGTTTTAAGGCTGTTTTAGACAATGTGCATGCTGTATACCAAGGTTTCTAAGGAAAAAAGTTAAGTTCCTTTATATTGAGGTTGACTGATGTGTCTGTTATGACAGTATTCTGTATATAGTCTGCCATACTGATATATAGACTGTGCATTAATATCTAACAGCTATGCAGCCAAAGTCTTAAAGAGATAAGATTTGTTACATATGGAGTATATTCCTCCCTGTGATAGTGAGACATTTTAGGACTGCTCACCATACTGTGTGATGGTCTGTTAACTGTTCTTGTGTATACCTGGGGCTGAACTTTATCTGACCCTGTTTGATGAAAGATGTGATTGAATGTTCCCACAGACTCAGAAAAGGGGCAGAGAATTTAGATTCAAAGTCTTTAGATTCAATAGTCTTTAAATTTGCAATATCTCAGCTAACAATTTAAGGTTGTAAGAATGTTCTAGAAACGTTCTTGTCTTTTTAGATTTTGTATTAATGTTATTGTTTGGTTATAAGAACGGCATCAAACATTTTTTTAATTCTGTAGCATTTTTAAAATGTTCCTCTAATTATTAACATTTTATGATGTTTAACGTTATATGATATATAACGTTAAACATTATTGCAAGAATGTTTTTGATATCTTTGAGAGAACTTTTAAAGAACATTAGCCAATGTTATACAAACGTTCCCTGTTAGCTGGGATTGCACCGTTGCTAGGCATTACTGATCTAAGATCTGGGACAGATTTTAAGTTGCAAATTCAGAGTATTATGCAAAAAGTATTCTCTTATCATCTCATTCTCTTATCATCTCAAATGGCTTTTTAATGGTACAGAACAAAGCTATTTAGTGGTACTTTAGTGACTGTTATGATTGGTTTCCATCCTGAGATGAATATCCTCTTTGAAAAACAGAAGAACTGCAGCGTCGCCAAACATTACAACCCAAATGCTTGACTGAGATGAGAGGCTGTTTGTTTTTCCATCAAAGCCTCATATTTAATCCGCCAGAAATGATCTATTTGCAGTTAACTGTTTTAAGCAGACACAAAATAATTGTGTGGTAGTGTTTTGAATGGTTGTTGTGAACTATTCAATAAATGTTTCGCATTCTCTTCTGCTGTGGGAATTAAGTTCTTAGAAAGTGTTTCCACAAAGACCAAAGTTTATAATTCAGGGCTTTTCAAACACCTGTTAAACATTTAAAGTCATACATATTATCAAAATTAACCTAGAATTTATTTTCTATGCACATTCCTTGTCTTAATGTAAATTATTCATTAGTGCATGTTTTTCCAAAGTAAGAAATTGTTTGTCATTAGACCTTGTGAGCTATTGGATAATGCTGTCCAGTGGTCAAATAGATGTTTTGGCATTGTTTTAACAAATTCACATTCTGGCCAGGCACTGTTCTGTGCACCTACTTTTCATGATTCAGTCAATTAATGGTGGATAAAATCCAGTCTATTTTGTTGAGTAGTTTTACATTGTTGAATATTTTAAAATGTTTACATTGCAAATATATACCATGTTGTGAAAGGTAATTGCAGTTTTTGTTGATGTCATTGCGGAAATCAAATCATATCAGACATTTTTAGTCTTAAACAGAACCAGCAGGAGACAACTGTCACCACCTGGATTGCATAAAAGCATGCAAACTTATAATGGAGGCTATAAAAATCCTCAGATTTAATCCAGCAATTTCCGCATCATGTCCGAGATAAATTATATTTACTTGAAATCAAACAAAGCAATTATTGCTGAATAAACTCAGCTGTGGTGGCAGCTATGAACTGCTTCTCTTCAACACAACCAGGTTCTCTGGTTTTGACATGGGGAAATTTTGTTCTCCAAATTTAGAGATGTTTTGGTGCAACCCAGCTGGTTTCCGCCATGGAGCTGAAAGTAATGAAGAATCTGACCATTCAGCACAGCAATGATCCAAAGCACACAGCCAAATGATCCATGGAAACACATCTTGGAAGTGAACGGTCAGGGGACATGCTTCACTTCCATAACAAATCCGTGAACTAACCCACACTGGGCTGTGTGCTGGAGGACGTTTCACAATCTGAACTCTTCTGCAATGAAAATTGCAATAAAACTGTAAAATCCAGATGTTTTGCATTGATAGAGTCCAAGCCAAACAGAATTACTGATGTAATTAAAGCCAAAAGTGCTACCACAAAGTATTATATAAAGTGTGTGTGCTCCTGTGAAAACACAGGACTGACCATTTTAATTATTTTCCACAGAAATTATATATTTGTTTTTACTTAATCATTTAGATGTAGATCTTATTACAGCATGAAAAAGGTCTGACAGGATGTGATTTTTTTTTTGAATGTGTAAAATTTAATTATTAAAGCTGTTATTTAAAAGTAAAAGCAACATTAAAAGCATGTATTTTTAAAAATACGCTTACTAAAGTTAGTTGGCTTTTACTCCACAGTTTTTAGCTCAGTTTCTGCATTCTTAACAATTCTTTGCAAAAAAGTGTTTGTCTCTTACTGTAATTTGTCTTGCCCTCAGCTGTCCTCTCCTGTGCGGTGAATAATGGAGGATGTGAGCAGGAATGTGTTCAACTTTCCCCTGTTCACTTCCAGTGTCGCTGTAGACGCGGCTACCAGCTCACCGCCGATGGCAAGCGCTGCAGATGTGAGTCCTGCTCTTCTGCTCACGTAGTTCAACATTAGACATTTGACTACGGCTGTACTGAATAAAGAAATTGATAATAAGAGATGAGAAGATTCCAGCTGTTGTAATCAAACACTGTAGAATCTTGAATTATGAACCTTAGAGTGAATCTAGACTAAATTATCAACCGTAGACTGAATTATGAACCTTAGAGTGAATCTAGACTAAATTATCAACCGTAGACTGAATTATAAACTTTATATATAATCTAGGCTGAATTATGAACCGTAGACTGAATCTAGACTGAATTATGAACCCGATACTGAATCCAGACTGAATTATAAACCTCAGGCTGAATCTAGACTGAACTTTTACACCTTTTTAATAGTGGTACTTATTAAACATAAGGTTGAACTTGGGTCAAGAAGATGGGTCAAGCCAAAGGTTTCAGTTACAGTAATTCTCTGGACTTTAAAAAAGACTGCAGTTAATGTGAGTGACTCACTTAAGTACTGTGCATTTTGGCCTGTTTGAAATGGGTAGCTGGGTAGCATTTATATCATTCAGACTACAGCATCATTCTCTTGGCAAAGCCAGTGTCAGTTCCAGTGTGCCTCCCAAAATTCTCATTTATTTTGATCCAATGTCCTGACACTCACTAGAGACCATTGTTCCCCTGTGAAGTATAACCAGTGTGAAGACCAGCAGAAAAGAGAGAGAAAATCCTACTGTATCCTACTGTGTAACTGATGTCTTTTAGGTTGTGACTAAAAACATACACATTTGAATGTTGACAGTGCAATCAGTGACAGTGTCATTTCATTGTTTTTATACATTTAAACATTATACATGTTTTTATACAATTGTGGTCAAAGTACAAATGTGTCCAAATCTATTGGTGCTACTCTTATAAAATACTTACAGACAGCTGTTAGATTTCTGAGGTTTTGAGAAATACAAATCATATTAGCCCAGTTTGCTTACCCAGATCTGCCAAGAGCTGTGTTTATGGCTGGTATAAACCTGAAATTATTTGTTGCTCCCTGATGCAGTATATTATATAAGATACATGGTTCCAATCTTTCTCTGATTACTTTGGTTCAAAAATAACTTTTTTCCTAATCATATCATTTTTAATGAGTCTAGGGTAGAATTTTAAATCCATCCTCCTAAAGGATCCAAAAATGTAGGTGTGAATGTAATTTATTTTAATGGTACAAAGTGGTTTTTCCGTAGATCAGGGGAAGAAATGAACCAAAGATCAGGCCCAGATGCCACTGAATGTAAGAAATGACCCAAACATTTCAAATGAGAAACCAAAAAAAATGCATTTGCAGGTACAGTAGGTGTAAGACTATAATTATTGTATGTCTGAGTGGCAGGTTTGTAGCTAAAATAAAACACAGCAATGTTATCAGAATATACAGTGATTGTAAATTAATTTCTGTGTTTAGCAAACAAATATTCCCTTATAAATAATAAAAAAAGCCACAGCTTCTACACTGCTGTGTATACGCCACCATAACATGGCTTACATGGTCTGTCTTGATTCTCCAGAAAGAGTGCTAGCCAGGAAAGTTTGAGAAATCAGATAAAGACTAAGAATTATCAATGTGCAGTGATAAGTATCTGTTTGTGTGAAAGAAAGCCAGTATATGACTAATAAGATCTGAAACATCATGTGTTTCAGTGAGGAATCCATGTGCAGAGAGGAACGGTGGCTGCATTCATGTATGCCGCAGTGAAGGCGGTCAGGCTGTGTGTGGCTGTCATCAAGGATTCACGCTGGGCTCAGACCAGAAGAGCTGTCAAGGTAAATGCCTGCGACAGCAACAGTAATGCATCTTCATGCTGGAGTTCAGTTTCACTGTCATGGAAAGTATGAGATGGTTTCTCATTCCTGTTTTCCTTTTATAAAGTTCTTAAAGTTTCATTCCCATGGTTTCCCAAAGCTGAAATCTGTGGAACATTGCTTGTCTTCTTAATACTGGCCAGGACTGGTGAGAGAGAAACTAATTAGGGCTTTCCACTCTTCTGTCAATGACAGAACCACTTCTGCAGTTACTGTTTCAGGAAACTTTTTGGGTGGGCGTTGAGAAGTTGCAATCATTGTGGTTTATTAAAGTGATTATGTGTGAAATCTGTTCTGTTTGTAAGCCTAAGAGTGACTCAAGCCCAGATCCGTGAAGATACGTGTGACAATGTGGTCTCCACACTAATTAGATAGCTGTGAAAACAGAGTAGAAGGCAGAGGAGATCTGTCATGTAAGTAACATGTAAGGGGTGTGTTGCAGACGTGGATGAGTGTGAAATAGGGCAGGCGGCATGTGCTCACAGTTGCCGGAACACTGCAGGCTCTTTTTCGTGTGTCTGCAGTCCAGGATACGAGCTGGGCTCTGATGGCAGGAAATGCTACCGTGAGTTACAATACTTTTACCTATTAAGAACTACTGAGCAAAGAACCGATGCAACAGTTCATTTCATAGTAGCCAATGCCACATGTGTGATTGTATTTCTGCCTACACACTTTCCTACAGGTATTGAAATAGAGATTGTGAATAGCTGTGAATCTGATAATGGTGGATGCTCGCACCTCTGTCAGCACGGGACAACTGGACCAGTGTGCAGCTGTAATCAGGGTTATCAGCTCGCTGAAGACCTCAAAACCTGCTTGGGTGAGTATACAGTCTGTTATTGGATAGATATTATATAGGCATTTACATAAATTATTATTAATATATTTGATGTAATTTATACAGTTCAGTGTGATTGCAGCTGCATGTATAAAACCATATAAAACCATCATTCCTCAAACAACACAAATGACTGCTTCCTGTAAAAACAAACATCTCAGTAAAAAAACTGTAACTATGCACGGCTGATGTAATTTTAGAAGCATTGCCTCCCTTGGGTATTATTTTTCATTAAATCCGATCTTGGGGGTGGGGGGGTGGTAATATATTTCATGTCTTAGCTGTTTTAAACACTCACTTTTTAATTTATTTAGTTTGCTATGACAATCTGACATCATGACATATTTTGACATATGTTTGCTATGACATATGACAATCAAGGCATTTTAGCTTCAGGCTGGTACACATATGACATAGTAAACCCTTTTAATCTCACTTAAAATGCTTTGCTCTTTAGAAAGACCCAAAGGACGCTGTAGTGCTGCTCACTTTATATTAGCACATTCATGAGACGTTTTGTTGTCTTTCAGACCTAGAGGAATGCGAGGAAGGAACCTCATGCTGTGAGCAGGACTGCACTAACTATCCTGGAGGTTATGAGTGCTACTGCAGGGCAGGATACAGACTCAACTCAGATGGCTGTGGATGTGACGGTACAGTATTTGTACACAACCTGTTAACTGTTCCTTAAATATTAAAGATTTGTTATAGTAGCATGAAGAGACATAGACATGCATGTGTTTCTGTGTCTGTTGTCAATACTGTTATTGTCAGTGCTTAAAACATCTCAATGCAGTCACACTTATTGAAGTGTTTTCTGCTGGTGTGTAGATGTGGATGAGTGTCTGTCTGATAACGGGGGCTGTGAGCACACGTGTCAGAACACAGCTGGCTCATATCAATGCTTCTGTCGCCTCGAACACAGACTCGCTGAGGATAGACACTCCTGTGTCCGTAAGTACAAGAAGTTGCAGGAGGAACGCATTTAATATCAGTTATGTCTTAGGTTTGTGTAGTTGGTGTCACAACTACACAACAAGACAAAACTGATCATGTGGATATTGTCTCTCTATATGATTCCCTTTTTCTGTGTTCTTTGTAGCCCTGGAGAGAGCCATTGAGGAATTATCTAGTCCAGTGGTGGTTAAAAGACCCCTCATTCATCTCACACTGCTCCAGGACTACCCACAACCCCTGGAGCGCTACAATGACTATGAAGAAGACAGCTTTGGGGAACTGCGGGCGGAGAGCACCATCTCTGAGAAATTTGGTTTGTTGTTAAGTCAAGTCTCTTCATATGGCAAGCGTTACTATTAGTATTGCCAACACTTGTGGTTGGCTCTTTTGATTTGAGCTTCACTTAGCAACACCCTAGCATAGGATAGCATAGGAATGTGCTAAAAACATTTAGAGAACACCTTAGTGACCAGATAGCAATGCCTTGGCAACCACCCACAACCCCCAGTGTTGCTGCATTGACAAACATTATTTACTTTAGAAAATGTTGTCATTGTCATAGGAACCTGCCAACGGAACTGTGATATTCTAACAGTTAATACTGTGTATTCCTCTAAGTGTGTCTGAATGGAACGTTTGGTCATGACTGCAGCCTGACATGTGACGACTGTTCCAATGGAGGACTGTGCAACATGGAGAAAAATGCTTGTGACTGCCCTGATGGTTGGACAGCGATCGTCTGTAACCAGAGTATGTTCACTGAGATGCAGTTATGACAAATATAGTTCTCCTAATTACTGTGAATGAAACCTACATTGATTATTTCAGCCTGTCCAGAGGGAACATTTGGCAGAAATTGTTCCTTCACTTGTAAGTGCAGAAATGGTGGAACCTGTGACCCGGTGAGTGGAAAATGCCGCTGCCCGCCTGGAGTCAGTGGAGACGTGTGCCAGGATGGTGAGTGACTGCAGAACTGGAACACAAAATTAAAGGGATAGTTCACCCAAAAATGAAAATTCTTTATTTATTTACCTTCATGTCATTCCAAACCTGTATTTTGCTTCTGAGGAACACAGAAGAAGATATTTTAAGTACATTAGTAGAAACAACAGTGGTCCCTATTGACTTCTATTGTACGGACACAAAACCATGGAGATATTTCTGAAAATATCTTCTTTTGTGTTCCACAGAAGAGAAAAAAGTCATATAGGTTTGGAATGACGTGAGGGTGAGTAAATGATGGACAGTTTTCATTTTTGGGCAAACTATCGCTTTAAGCATCATCTGATTGGTACATTTATATACAAAATGGGTTGATTATACATCTCAGATTTCTGCTGTTTTTATTCTTACTGTGTTCTCTAGGCTGTCCGAAGGGACTGTATGGAAAACATTGCAACAAGAAGTGTAACTGTGCTAATAATGGACGCTGTCACCGCACGTATGGAGCCTGTTTGTGTGATCCAGGACTGTACGGCAGGTTCTGTCACCTACGTAAGTTCAGACCACAACAGTAAAGCTTAAAGACTCAGATACACACACAATGTGAGTTTCCCAAGTAGGATGTTTACGGAAACATTATGGTCAAGCAGTGCCAATATATGAGAACATTCCAAAGAGCATCAGCAATCAAAACGTTGATTAATTTATTGTTTCAGGACCAAGAGCATGTTGATCCAAGAACATGTTCTATGTGGGTAACTCAAGTTACCTTTTTACAATCTGACAATTGTCTTCACTGTTAAATTATTTTTCCAGCTTGCCCCAAGTGGTCGTACGGATCCGGCTGCTCAGCAGAATGTCAGTGCGTGCAGCAAAACACACTTGAGTGCCACCGACACCATGGAACCTGCATGTGCAAACCTGGCTACCAGGGAAAGACCTGCGACCAAGGTCAGTGGAATAAGAACCGTTCACCAGACTGTGTGTTGTGAATCTATTGTGGATCTGCACTGTAGAGGCAATTAAAGGTAGGGTAGGTGATTGTTTTCCAGAAACATTTTTTGTTATGCTGGTCTCTAAACATCCTAATAGCAGTCACTAAGTAAAGTGGTCTAAATATACTTTTACAAATATATACCTTCTGTGGCAGGACCATAAAATGTTCAGCCAATCATTGCATTCAGTCTGAATTACATTTTTACATTTACAATACATGACTGGTAAGTTTACATTTATGCATTTGGCAGATACTTTTATTCAAAGCGACTGACAGTGCATTTAGGGTATACATCTTATCAGTATGTGTTTCCTGCAAATTGAACCCACAATCTTTGCACTGCTAATGTAATGCTCTACTAATTGAGCTACAGGAACATAATTATAGGATGTCTTACTTGCCGGTCATACTCTATACTTCTATACCTCCGCACATTTTGAAGGACGCTTTGGATAGTGCTCTGAATGGAGGGTGGGATCTTATGCTTTCAAAGCTAGCTTGCTATTGCTAGCCTCTCCAAAATTGCCTACTCTATCTTAAAAGAACCAAAGCTAAACTGTCTTTATCCTTCTGTTGTTTTCTGCCTTAGAGTGTGATGCTGGTTACTTTGGGCCAGGATGTAAGCTGAAATGCCAGTGTCCAGCAGGAGTATCCTGTCATCACATGACCGGGCAATGCCAGCGTCAGTGCCCAGCTGGTTTGCATGGAGAGAACTGTGAGCAACGTGAGTTAAGGGGATGTTTTAGCTGGAATGCAGTGACACTCCATAAAAGTCGATTTATAGCCATTGTTTTTCTGTGAGTCACTGTGTTTGTCACGTTGACTAACAGCATGAATAATATGAAGGGCTCAGGTCATATACAGCTGCCAAACACCGGAATACATGATGGAAATTCCTTTATCTTCTGACTTGTTGCAAATTCATTGAATGCAACTAAACACAGTGTGAACTACACTGTTACGCCAAGGTTAGCCAATCAAAACGTATGTAGATCCTAAAGGTCTTAAAGGTACAGAAGCAACAGCTATCTGAGGATCAGAGAAGGTGGATAATGAGCATAAAAAATAAATTAACTAATTTAATGACTTAAATGTCATAAGTGGTTAAAATGCTACAAAAGTGTATAAAATGGCCCTTTCATGGTACCAAATAGTACAAAACAAACAGTGGCCCTTCTGAAACCTGCAGACTTTAATTTATTTATGATTTATGAGTAAGATTCTCTTAATAATATGTACAGATGCTGATTTATGAGTATTGGTTTGAAATAAAACTTGCTGTTTTGAAACAGTGCAGCAGCTCAGATCCAGAGCAGTCCTCATGCCTGATTCCACTATACTTGGCAGGGGGTACGGAAATATCCGGAATATTTCTACAGAAACACCGTGCTGGCAGTCAAACTTCACAAGCTGGAAGTCATTAAATGATCAGAGTGCTGCGTCTGCCATCAATTAGGAACAGCAGGCTTTGTAGGGAGTCACTTTGGCATGTCTCTACATTTCATTTGTTGCCTCTGTGGTTTCTTTTAGTTTTCTGACCTTTCCATTCATTATTTTGGACTGTGTGAGACCAGAAGCATAGACTGAGCAGAGAAAGCTTTTGAGATGTCTGCTGAGATCCCAGATCTCCACCACTCTGTTCTGGCACTATTAGAGCTGAACCTCCAGAAGGGTCATCCATCAGTGCTATTCTTCCAGTTCTTTGGTGCCTTTTAGGCTTGCCACATTCCAGCTATAGAGTGCTGCCAGTGTGTATCAATAACAACAGTAGCCATGAACTGGAAAGTCTCAAATCCTGCTTAACAAATTGTGTTAGTTAAAAATTTAAATAGATTTGTCAGCTTTTAACAAGTAGAAAACACTTCCTGTGTCTTGTTGTTGATGTTGAAGGGCATGCGTCAGACTCTCTGGTATTATGGCACATCTGTCACTTAATAAAAATTATTGATCCTTTATAATGTTAATACATTTTCAGTGTTACATTTTAAGAAAAGTGTTGTTTGTTTTGGAACCGTTTTGGGTCACCAACTGAAGCAAAACCAGTTTATGAAGCACAGCTCTAAACTGCACACAAGTTTATTTTTGTAGCAGGCCGGAAAGGTACTGACTTCATTCTTTAGCTAAGTGTATTTAACTTATGTTGACAGAGTGTCTTGTGGGACAGTTTGGAGCTGGATGCTCACAGTCCTGTAATTGTAATGGAGCCCCATGTGACTCTGTAACCGGACAATGCCAGTGTCCCGCCGGGCGGACAGGAGAACACTGTGAGAAAGGTAAGCAGTATGCAAGTGAACTATCCTGTTCAATTAATCCAAATTTATCTGGAATCACCATTTACATTTCGCTTTTCTTTGAACCATGTTAAACAAGCTGACCTCAGCTTTCTCTCTCAGCTCCTGCCATGTTTAGGAGAGAGCTGAAAATTGTTTTGCCATTAATGGCTTTTCATTCTGCTCTGTTTTGGAGTGGATGATGTAGAATGTGGAGATTGCTGTAGAGGTCTATTATTAGTCACAGTTTGCTGAGCCAAAAATCACAGACTAAAAGTGGTAATGGAGATCTCCTTGTAGGCCATTCGATTAGAGGCATTTTTTGTCAAATACACAAGAACATAAGATACAGCGCAGTGTGGAAAAACAGGAGCCAAGGCATGCCACAGGGCCCGTTAATGAGCAAGAGAGGAATATTAGCTGTTAATGAACAGTCAGGGCCTTCCAGCTGAGCGAGGGATGTGTGTGTGTTTATATATTACGTGCACTGTGATTGGCTCCTATTATTAAGGGATTTTTGGCCATATTCCGTTTTATTTTAATACAGTCTCATCATGTAAAGATAAAGTTTAAGCTTTGAGAAATATGTTAGTAAGTAACTTTGCTCTCTAGTATAATGGTGAAGTTTATTTTCAGACTGTGAAGAGGGTCATTGGGGGCTGGGATGTACAGAGCTGTGCCCTGCATGTGACAATGGAGGGGTGTGTGACAGACAAAATGGAACCTGTGTTTGTCTCCCGGGATACATGGGAAATTTCTGTGAGAATGGTAAGTTCTGTTTTTATTTTTAATCTTTCTTCCCTTATTTTAATTTTGTTTTTCTTAATTCATAACCAGACCTCTGTTCTATACCAAACAAACTGTCATGTGTTTGTAATTTTGTGTCACACATTAATGCAGACGTGTCTGTTGCATATTTCTGCTTTTGAGTTTTTCAAAGGTGATGTAAGTGATCTACATGACCCATAAATATCCCTATTACCTGTCACATATTACTCAAATAGATGCCTCTGTGACAGCTATATAATCTGTAAACAGCAAAAAATGTTACTGCAGGCCAAGGCATTTTTATTTTACTTTTTCTACCTTTTTCATATCAAGATAATGCTGTCTCCAAGCATCTGTAAGCATGCTTGTATTTGGAGGGTGTGGTTTTTTAATAGAGGGGGTGTGGTTTTGGGTAGAGTAGGTGTGTCTAAGAAGTTCTAGGACAGCTAATATTGCTTACTGCACCTTTTAGTTATTTGATTTTTATAAATCACAAAGGGGCAAATACTGTTTCATTTCTTTTAGTCTGCCCAGCTGGGCAATTTGGCCCCAGTTGTCAGTTGCACTGCTCCTGTGAGAACAACGGCCATTGCCACCATGTGACGGGTCTGTGCGTTTGTAACGATGGTTGGACAGGCCCCAACTGCAGGAAAGGTAAAGCCCCCTATGAAACCAAACTGATGTCTCACAGAGTTATTTTGTTTGAACCTACAGCGAAAGAAAGCTTACCTTAATTTAGATACATGACAGCCATTCATTGATCATGAGGACATTCTATACCTTCACGTTCCATCACTTCATGACTTAAGACATTCAGTCTTGCCTCTTCATGCCCTATAAAATAAAAGAATTTCAGTCCTTCCTACACTCAGCTCCACCCTTCTCCTTGTTCAGACTTTACTGTGTTTGGCACAGACTTTTGCACCTCACCCAGTGCCAGCTGGCATGAATGTGATTTTGAGCTCACATGAAATGAAACTTAATCTTTAGTTTAAGTCTCTAGTTTAATCTTCTGTCATGTTATGCCTTCCCTCTGGGGAAATATCATTTTATTAATCATTACTTGACTTTACTTGACTCATTACTATACTTTGTCTTGTTTTCTAGTACAACTATTGAAACATCTTTAAAACGCTAATACATTGCATTTTAAACGCTAATACAAATGAAAAGTCGTTATTCAATTTTATATAGAATATTTTAATTTGGGAACATTTTTAAAATGGTTTTGATATACGATACATATCTAATATCTAATATATATATTCTTAAAAAAATGTTCTACCAATGTAAGAATGTTTTTATAACGTTGAGAAACTTAAACGTTGAGAAAACGTTAGCCAACATTCAGAGAACATTCACAACCGCAAATGACTTGTTTTCCAAGCACACTCAGTTGTTTTTTCTTGTTTTAAAAGTAATTTTAACAAAATGTGGTGAGGTTTACACTTTAAACAAGAAAATAAATGGCCAGTAAGTGTAAGAAAGTCATTCAGGACCAATTCCATTGTGATTACCTGCATCAGGTTTCCTCACATAAAACCTACAATCTTTCCTCCAGTGGACACACTACAGTCATCTGTCAGGAAAACATAATGTAAAAGAGATGACTGCTTTCAGAAATCCGGTCCTTATTCTTTACCTAAAACACTCTCTATCCAGTACACATAATAGTATGATCAGGTCACAGTGGCAGAAGAGGGATTAATTATTTGATGTTATGAGGTGTGTATGTTCTGTGGCAGCATGTGAGGCGGGACACTGGGGGCCGAACTGTTCCAACCTGTGTGACTGCAGGAGCAATGCGGGAAGTTGTGACCCTGTGATTGGTCAGTGCTTTTGTGAGGCGGGTTACACAGGACCGCGCTGTGATCAGAGTAAGTATCACTTCACTTCAACATCAACCTTGGTGACTGTTTTTCCTACAGGAAATAACTGTATTATTTCCACATACCGAAGTTGTTTTGTTTGTGTTGTAAAGAGTGTCCTAAGGGCTTCTTCGGCCAGGGCTGCCACCACAGATGCCAGTGTGAGAACGATGCAGCTTGCGAGCATGTGGGCGGAGCTTGTACTTGTTTACCAGGCTGGACTGGGACGTACTGTGAAAAACGTAGGGAGGGGGTAGCTATATAACTCCATAATGATATAATAATCTTCATATGCTCCTATATAAAGTAACCTGTGTGTGTTGTATGTGTATATGTACAGCCTGTCCTGAGGGTTTTCATGGCCTGGAGTGCCAGCAGAAGTGCCAGTGTTTAAATGGTGGTCGTTGTCACCCCATGACTGGAGACTGCCAGTGTCCATCCGGCTGGGTCGGGCCTCTCTGCAACAACAGTGAGTCATTGACTGTGGTCAGCATATACTCACAGCCCATGACAATACAATGTAACAGGAAGTGTGTAAGGTTACTTGTGTAAGGTTGAAGTAAAAAGATAGAAGTTTTGTAAATACCTTGGACGTATAAGTCTACAGCTCTTCCTTTGATGTATAAACCTGGTGGTGTTTCATTTGTATACAGTTAGGTGCAGTTAGCAATTTCTTAGAGATCCTGTTGAAAATTAAAATTAACATCCAAACAAACAATTCTGTGAACATTTGCTAGATGTTTGTTTTGTGTGCAAAAAATTGTGTTTGAACATAAACCTGGGCATGTAAATAGGAGAGAAAATGAAGGACCAAATCATCACAACACCATAACACCCTCACAGCCAATCAGCAACAGGGGACATATGCATCAGCTGTTAGTCATTGTCTGTGTGGTGTTTGAGGGTGGAGCAATTAAAGGAAGTGTGTGTTTGTTTGGTTGTTGATTTTTAAATACCAACAGTGTTTCTATAAGATTGCTCTTATTGCACCTTTAAATAAAAATATGGCTTTTTATAAACTGTATTTGTCTGTGTCTATATCCTTCATGCCACAGCATGTGAAGTTGGCACATATGGTCCCGGCTGCAATCTGACCTGTAACTGCCACAATAATAGCACCTGTGACCCCACTGATGGGCAATGTGTGTGTGCAACTGGCTGGAGAGGACTCACCTGTGAACTAGGTGGTGTATTGTTGGACTGTTGTCCCGTGACAGGGGTTCAAATCCAGCATGGTAGATTATGTATGTGTATAATAGGTTGTGTGAGCATTCACTTTTTCTTCCCAGAATGCACAGCTGGCTTCTATGGCATTGGCTGCCACCAGCAATGCCTGTGTCAGAATGGAGGGTCATGTGACCCAGTCAGTGGGCACTGCATGTGTCCGAGTGGCTGGACTGGAGTCGCCTGTGAACTGGGTGAGACCAGACATTCTCCATTTCCTACAAATATAGTAGCAACTATTACAGTAATGCACATACTGTAATTTAAGTAAACGTAACGTTTTTGATGACACGTTTGTTTATCAAACACACTTACAGATCTCCTCTGTTATGTAAGTATGATATCTTATGTATATGTATGTGTTTTGTATTCAGAATGTGCCTCTGGGACAGTTTGGCATTGACTGTCAACACAGGTGTGAATGTGAGAATGATGGTGTGTGTGAGCGACAGAGTGGCAGGTGCTCCTGTCCAGCAGGCTGGATGGGCCCCCGGTGCAAGAGGGGTAAATAAGTTTCCACATTCTTTATTCTGATCTTATCACAATGTCTGTTACAAAAATAGAGCACAATAAAGACGTATTCTTAAGATAATAATATACACTTTTATCCCCATACTGGGTTTTTGATCAGCCTGTGGGGCAGGTTTTTACGGCTCAGGCTGTAAGGAGAGATGCAAGTGTGACCGTAATGCCCCATGTCACCACATCACTGGCAGCTGCATGTGTCCGGCAGGCTGGAGAGGACCACACTGTGAAAAAAGTAATTCTTTGCACTGGAGAAAACACTATTCACTAGAAAAAACTGGGAAAACTGCTATGTATTCTCACAATTTCTCTCTTTATATGAGCTTTATCTCCATTGATATCCCAATATCTAATGGACTATTTCTTCAGTGGTTTTGTCATGTATTTTCTTTGTTAGACTGCCTCCTGCTGGCAGACACAGTGTAACACATTTGTTCTCTTCCAGTCTGTTTACCTGGTTGGTATGGGAGGCGATGCTCTCAGCGCTGTCGCTGTCCTCGCGGCACTTCTTGTAACCATGTGACCGGAGAGTGTGGCTGCCCACGGGGCTTTACTGGCAATGGCTGCGAGCGGAGTGAGTCATCATTCTTATTTCATTACAGGGAAAAACAAAAGTTTTGTAATTTATGTGATGCCATCAGCAGAGAAACGCTCAAAGGTTTTAATTGCTCATCTGTTCTGTAGGGTGTCATCCAGGCACGTTTGGATTGAACTGTAATCAGGTGTGTCAGTGCTCACAGGTTAATCAGCTCTGTCACCCAGTTACTGGGGTGTGCTACTGTGCCCCAGGTTACCATGGTAGCAACTGTGATGCAGGTGGGCTCTTCATAATTGTCTTACCTCTTAATCTGTGTACATGCTCAAACTGTTAATCTTACAGTTCATATATAGAAACATACATAGTACAGAACTTTTATGGCACTTCTCAGTTGGTCGGCATTTGTACAGTGTGCACTGTTTTTACCTGTAAATGCTGATAGTCTATTTAAAAGCTGCAATTAATAAATTTCGCCCCCCTACTGCCATCTCTGTTTGAAACATAAAATTTCAGGTTACTTTATGTACTTTCCATTATGTATGCCAAACAGACAAATAGGACCCGACAGCTCAAATGATAAATCATTATTATAAAATTTCCATTGGGAATCGGGGTAAGGTAAGGAGATTGTGCTCAACACTCTGTCATCTGTCATGTACTTGCTCAATAACTGATTTGTATTCATTTTTAACTCAGATAAGTTACAGATTGCAGCTTTAATATATAATTTAAATTACTGAGACTGTAAAAAACATTACAATGTTGCATGAAGCATGGCTTACCCATGATTCTTTGTTTTAATTGTTGTAGAGTGTGAGGCAGGGCACTATGGTCCTAACTGTGAGAGGAAGTGCCAATGTTTGAATAATGGAGTGTGCAAGACCACAACCGGGACCTGTACCTGCCCGCCAGGATACATAGGACCAAACTGCAATATCAGTTAGTCACACTAAGATCTTTGGTCATTCTTCAGTAACAAATAGTATAATTTGAAGATGATTTAAGAAAGATGAGCAAGTGTAGTTACTAACATGTTGTACTGTCTCTCTGAAGCTTGTCCAGCAGGGCATTACGGTCAAGACTGTGCACAAGTAGCATTGTGTGGAGAAGGGGCCAGGAGTGACCCAGTCACAGGCAGATGTGTCTGCAGAGCTGGCCAGAGAGGAGAGGACTGTGGGAAAGGTCAGTACTGTTTTCAGGTTTAGCTGTGAGTGTTGTGTTTAAAAATGTTCTTATTAAAATAATAACAAACTGTGGTCCTAACCTGTCAGCAGGTTTGGTGGGGGTTAGGTTTTAGCAACAGGAGATAGAAAATATCAGTAGTTGGTATAAAAACAATGTGTACGGGATGTCCTCTCTAGTACAGTGAAACCAAACTGTGTGTGTGTGTCAGGCTGTGCTAAGGGCTGGTTTGGAGAGGACTGTGCTCAGCGCTGTAACTGCAGTAATGGAGGAGTGTGTGATGCAGTCACAGGAAACTGCTCCTGTGGGCTGGGCTGGACAGGTGACAGCTGTGAGAAAGGTAAGCTCATTATGCATACTTTAAAGAAACAGCTCACACAAAAATTACAATTTTACTGGGGTCATTTATTGACCCTGTGGAATACAAAAGTAGATATTTTCATTTTTGCCCAAGCAATGAACATGAATGCAGACTGATGGTTCTGAAACATTATTGAGTTAAATGCATTCTTGTGTTCAGAGTGTCCCAAAGGTAGGTATGGAGCTGGCTGCCAGAAAGTGTGTGACTGTCAAAATGATGCAACCTGTGACAGAGTTACGGGGGAGTGTTATTGTCTTCCTGGATACTATGGTCATCTCTGTGAACATTGTGAGAAAACAGCAGTCTTCTGTAGTCAGTACTAAATATAAATTAGTATAATTACAATTATGTAATTCTTAGTTGTTGTTTTCTTAAGCCTGCCCTCCGGGTTTTCATGGGCATCACTGCCAGCTTCTATGTGATTGCCGTGGCAATGCACCATGTGATCCAAGCAGCGGCCACTGCATCTGTCGTCCAGGTTACCAGGGAGTCCACTGTGAGAGAGGTACAGAACAGACTCGTAATGTTTTCACCTTTTACCTGTAAATTTACTTAGGTGTTGCTGTTCTTGTTTCAGAGTGTGAGCCGGGCAGATTTGGGTCTAATTGTGTTCACACTTGTGACTGCGACACAGACTCACCATGTGATCCCGTCACTGGCAGGTGTTTGTGTGCACCAGGGAAGATGGGATCTCGCTGTGATATAGGTGATTATTTAGTTGATTTTGTTTCCACTGCAACTGAAATTCCCAGTAAAGTGTCATTTAGTCCCATATTTCTTTTTGAATTCACATTAGACTGTGGAGTAAATCGTTTTGGCCCTGATTGCTCAGAGAGATGTGAATGTCACAATGGAGGTCAATGTAATCCACGCAACGGCCGCTGCACCTGTCTGAATGGTTGGGTAGGACCGAGCTGCCAAGAAGGTTATTTTATTTTTTAGTAATACAATAACTTCTGCATATTTTACAGTGATTATAAACAATAACTCTCTTATATCTCTGTTACAGCAGGACTCACATCTAGATAGAATACAAGCAATAAAGGACTCATCATAGTCCATCTTATTAGTATAGTAATCTTACAGTTTCAAACCCAGTTCATAAACTGTTGAAAAACAGAGATGGAGACTGTTACAGATTGTAAACTAACTGGGCTTGAATTTGTGAGTTAGAACTTTGGCTAAAATTTTAGCCTTTTATTGCTTTTGAATCTTTGAACACTACGGTGTACAAACAATCATCATGACTTAAGGACAAACTCTTGTGGCAACAGAGATGGACTTTCAAGAAGAACTTCCATTATTTTAATGATAAATATTCTAAGTTGACATCAAAGCCAACATGGAGGTGTTATTATATAGGAGCTCCTCCTGGATGAGGACAAAAACAGTATGTTTTCTGAAAGTGTTTTAAGCATCAGGCCTGCTCAGGGAGATCCAGCTTCCTGTTAAGTTTAGTTTCAACTCTAATCAAACACAAGTAGCCAACCAAGGTCCTGCTTCACTTCACTATAACAACTTAATGTCTCTAGAGAAGGACTTTGATTCTGGAGTAATTCCCAAATGGTTACTAATACGTTACTAAAATTCCAGCCTTGCTCCAACACCATTTTGCTCTTGTGGCCGTATAAGAATTGTTTAACCCAAAATAAAACCTTTGTTGTCATTTACTCACCCTCACGCTGTTTTAAACCCATGGAATTTTCTGTCATGGGAGACAACAGATATCAATGCTGTTCTTTTTAATGGAATTAAAGCAAATTATGGCTGACAAGCTTTAACAAGGCCTCATAAAAGTGCTTCATACAGGCTGGGAACTACATAAGGGAGGAATAAATGACAACCATTTGTGTTCATGAAAATTTTCTGTAGTTGTAAGGTACTTTGAAATGCATCTGTTAAATGCTAGGTATCTTCTGTCATTCATGTTTGCTGATAACTATATAACATTTAGTTACAGTTATGTAGTTACATAAGGTGTTATGTTCCATATTTTAAGCATTCAGTTTTGCTTAAAATATTCCATATTATTATTGAATTTTTAGATCAAATGAAAACGGAGTCCTTTTATTCTACCTATGTATATAATTGTTTATCTGGTTAAACAAGAGAGTACTGTAAACCATATAATCACTGAAATTGCTGATATACTGAACCGTCATTTTTTACATTTTGCTACAGATTTATTTTTGTACACTATCATGTCCTACATAACTATGCATTGTGTAGTTAATATTTGTAAAGTCATATCTGCCTCAAAAGGAATGTATATTTCAATTCTACTGCAGACACATCAGCACTTAATAATAATAAATCTAAAGCTCTGCTTTGTGCTGTCGGGTTTTATAACAGAACATATAATGACCAACACAGCCATTTTTTTTGTTCTTTTTAATGGTCATTTTTCTGATAAAACAAAAGAAGCAGAATTTTTAAAGAATGTTTACTTTTTGCAGTTGAAGAATTACTAACATCTTGGCCATGACTGTAGAATTTTAAGGAAAAATCATGTTCATATTTTGCAGTTTGCACATGAATGAAGTATGCCTCATATATTGTCAATATTTCAACTTTCAACATTTTTGCAAAAAATGCATTAATTCTGGCATTTGTGTTTCTGTTTTCCAGTGCAAAACTCTTTTTTATATGATTTTGTAGGTAATAGCTCATATCCTGTATTAATAAGAAATGTACTTTTTCTGAGGTGAAAAGTTTTTTACACATCTATTGTTCATACAGTTTAACAGTGTTATTCCAAGGTATATTGTACATTTTACATTTTTGGACACAGTTGTAACCAGTAAATAAATGTATCCCCCTTTACGACTTTTGTGCATAAGACACATAACTTTAGAATAATTTATTTTCAGTTCTTAGGTTTAAAGCTATACATATTTTTCTTCAAGCAATGTCATAAGCAGTAGTTGCTAATAAAAAAAATTATGAAGGCAAATGTGATCGTAAATAAAACCAGTAAAGTATATATTTATATAATCAGGTTATATACAGATTATTATACCATTCCTTTATGTATCTACAGAACTCTGCATTATTTCTGTACCTACATATATACAGGAACCATAACATTATGCATAACAGTAATGGTCAATATTACAGAACTGTCAGAATAAAAGGTTATACCAAATACAGTCATCTATTCTTATCAAATTAGCTTAAACATACATTTAAAATGATCATTTGATGTGCATATAATCACCCCTTTTAATTTATTTAAGGGCAAAGTATTCAGCCTGGGTTATTATAATGGCATTTATCCTTATATGACAAGTTGTTAAATATCAGGCTGTTTAAAAAGCTTTACACTGTATGCACATCAGTTTCTCAATGGGGCCTAGCTTTTAGAAAAATAAACTAGTATATGTGGTATAGATGCCAGTTTAACAACATCAACAGTAATTACTGATAACAACATAGCTATGGCTACCAGAGCAAACAAGACCCATCACAAGATACAAACATACCGCCAACTTAATGTACAACTAAAATCCCACATGACTGATAGACGATGACATCCAGAGTTAATGTAGAAATAAATATAAGGTCATAACATTTATAATGACCAACTGAAATACTGGTTGCCGCTTCTACCACTAAAGCTTGTTCCCTAGCTCTGGTCTTTGGTTAAAAAGCCTTATGAATTGTGAGGGCTTTGTCTTAACCCTCAATGTAGTTCAATCAACAATCAAAACCTTCATGAGCAGAATTACATTTTTAATACTTTCAAAGACTTTTGTACACTACCATAAACTGTTTATAGCCATTGCTAGCAACTGAATTATCAGGCCATTGTTTAAATTTAATTGTGTTCATGCAACATATTTTGAAAAATCTTTTGAGAAGTCAATTTTAGACTGTGTCAGAATAATTCAAACTGCCTTGACAACTGTTAAAATATTTAATGACACACGGCATGTTAATTTTAGCACTGATACTGAAGTTAGCCATTATGATAATATATAATGAACATCAGTCATTATGATGATAACACAAATGACAGATACATTATTTTATAAAGCATCCACTCTGTTGCCCTTATCAGCTTTATAATCACCATCCTCCACTGCTGCCTTTAAAATGCCATGCTGCATATACTAGGTAATTCTGTTGATACAGATGAAACACATGCTAAATAAATGCTTGTCAGCACTGAGTATTTAGTGTAATTACTGAATAAGGCATATAATCTAATAATTTATAGACAGCAAATTAATACTGTCCTACTCATTGGCTTATACACAGTGTGCATGTCTGAATGAAATATGATTTACCAGTTCAATAGAGACATCCACTGGAATAACGTTTTATGGAAACATGAAACCACATGCGTATTAACAGCACAAATAACTTCTGCAAGGATCATGTTTTGATTGAATGTTGAGTATTATATTAAAATAAAATATTGCTATTGCTTATTGAATGTAAAGTTTCATTAAAAGCAATCATTGCGTAGGCCTATTTGTTTTAAGGCTCTGTTTAAATTTAAAGGTAACAATGTCTCTTTAACAGTGTGGTATTTTGTGATTGTATTTAAGTACTGTATTCTTGACCAGTGTGTTCAAACAGCATTTTGCCCAGTAGAGGGAGCCAATGGCCAACTGCATAACAAATGCATTCTACACTATACAGACACCAACAAATACTGAACTGAAAGAGATGTGGTAAAAATAAAACTATAAAATCAAAGCAAATTAGCCTTGTTGCCTTGCCAGATGGAGATATACAAAATGATTCCTATCACTTAACGTCTATGATGAAAACAAATGGACAGACAGACGTCCACACATTTTAAATGGAGAACATTATGCAATCAAACGCAGTACAGCTGACACATGACAATTACAAAGTAACACTTTAAACAACAGATCATCACTTGATCAAACATCTTACATGATATTTATTCCAAACCTTTGTTTTACTCAGATGAAAACAGCAAGGCCAACAACAGATCATTCTTTGGTTTCATCAAGCTGTCAGCTGTACACTTCGCAAATACTAAACACTGCATTACATATTAAAGTTGTACAACAAATAAAACGGGCCACAACATCTGGGTTTATGAGCACTTTAACATATTGCACATTTGCAGAGGCCTGTTTTTGACAGCACATTTCTGACAGTCTCAACAACCCAACACTACAGTCCGTTTACTAATATAAAACTACTGTAAATGACAGAAACGAATAACATAAGATGCTTTATAAAACCACTGTGATCCAGTCGCATCAGTGTGTTTATCAGCAAAGCGCCGTTAAAGAAATCGTTTAGGATTGCTCGTTAGCTTATGCAAATTTATTTTTTCCGAAATGAAAAAAAACACACGTGCATTGGATCTCATGCATTTCTGGAATAAGTACAAATGCCGGAGCCCTAATAATGCACTTGTTATGTACTGGGCAATAATGCACAGTGTTTACTACGGGGGGATGGAGCGAGCGAGTGCGTTTGCTTTCGGTGGGTTTCTTCGTACTGGTGGGATCGTTGTTGTGATCATTTCGCCGGGCGTGCTGTTTGTTTGTGAACATGCTTCCTCCCGTGTCTCTTCTCGGGCTAATATCGGCAGGCTCCATGTATTATGCAGGTTGGCGGGACCCGTGACGTGCCGGTCCCGAGCGCCAATGTTTTATTCAGTCAAAGTAAGAAGCAGGTCGCAGGACACAGTCACTGACTTCCTATTAAGACCTGTAGTCCTTTTTACTGTAGGGCTTGTTGCCTAGGATACTGTCCACTTCGTGTATAATTGATGATGATAATTTTGGAAGAACCTGAAACAGTATTCAGTTGGAGCTTTAATGTTTTTGTTTCATTTGTTGCACTGGACAAAATGTCATGTTTTACTGTTTAAATTTAACTTAAAAGCCAAATGTATTATTATTTATAATGAATGGCAGGTTCTATTGTTAACTTACCCCCTTTTCTGAGCAATAATGGTGAAAATGGCTTAAAAACTACTATTTATACGTTTATGAATAAGAAAACAAATCCCCTAAAATACAGCAGAACTAAGAAATTATATTTGCATTTGTATTACACTGTCTGTCTTCTGAGACAGATTTTATAAGGTGAACGTTCAAAACTCAATTATTTGAAACTTTAAAAAGCTTTAGTAGCTTACATTCAAAATGATATAATTTTCATTTTCACGGTTAAATCATTTTTCTGTGCCATTTGTCATTTGCCCAGATCTCTGGTATTCACGCACCTGAATGGCTCCTATGTTCTCCATCAGTTGATCGGTGCTGGAGGCCCCCAGCAGCACACAGCTTACCCCCTCATTCCTCAGACACCATGCTAATGACAGATACCATTTTGAGATCTGTTAATGTGGCTGAAAATGCGGTACAGTATGTGGTATACACATTCTTCAAGTAATAAACCTCACGCAAGATAATATAATGGAGTCCCCATTATCTCCATTATAAAAGGCTATATACATATATATATATATATATATATAGAGGCACATCACATGCAAAGCTGTGATGTGCACCACAAAAACGAGCACATTTAATACATGACAGATAACACCAAGACCCCCAGTTTAATGTCTTCTGAACATGTATGCAGTATGCAGCAATCAGTCACTACTAACCTACTAAACCCACAACACATCTCCTGCTGTTCCCCTGACCTTTACCACTCTATTACGAAAAGGTTATGCACTGTATAATTAAAAGCTGTAGCTTGGCTGTTGTGTCAAGGCTGACTGATAAGTGGAATACAAGCAAGAAAACTGTATAGCTATAGATCCGATCTTCAGACTGATGGTCTGTACTACATAGCCGCTTTCACCGTCCAAGAGGCTGTCTGACAAAGCAACCAATCACAATGCATCATGTTTCCAGCAGTGTCATCAAAGAATGCAACAATCACATCACCAGGAAATTCTGCAGAACTCAACCAATCAGATGACAGCTTTGAAACTCCTGCACTGGTTCAAATTTTGTGTTCCATTTGCACCAGACTTTCAACCAATGGTCCTTAGGCGTGACATTGACACTAAAGCCCCTTTCACAAAGTAATCCTGGTAAATTACCAGAATGGCTTTACCGGTAAATACACAGATTTGCTGTTCACACAAGCAACAGCGTTCTGTATTTTTACAAATAATGTACCATTTACACATCAGTACCAAAATACCTGTAAACTCTGTGATGTCATTAACAATGTGCAAGCTCTAAACAGCTGCACCACCATCTGGGCTGTGTTAAAAATATGACAGGTATGTCTTTGTATCCGAATGTATGTGTCCCGCATTTTGCTGATGTTTCTATTGTGTGGCAAACATTTACATTCATGCAGTTGCTCTTGAACCAATGACATTCTGAGCCTGGGACTATGGCTGTTTGGCTCACATAAATATTGTTTCAGGAAGAAGAATCCTAAACTCTTTGTAACATGTGAACAGACACAATACTGTCCAACACCAGACTTTACAAATGACAAGAAGACACACGACAGAAGCAGGAGACAACCCGCTCTGAGCTCCAGGCAGGCAAACAGACAGACAGACAGACAGAAAGAGAGAGAGCAGCAGAGCCCGGGCAGTATTACCGATGGCCAGCTGGGGCAGCGTGCAGCCCAGCCGCTCCGCAATGGCCTGCAACTCTTTCAGCTTCGCCTGCTGACGGCGGCCTTCCTCACTCAGGATCTTGTCCTTCAACCACTGGTAGCCCTGTTTCAAACACAGCACACCTGCTCAGAGAGCCTTGCACCACCGGGCCACTGGATAACAGGAATAGCCGGAGGGAAATTATTTGTGTTTGTGAAGTAATGATGGAATGGATCATATCTGCACACATAGCCGCAGGAACATGTTTTATGAGGGGGTGCTGAAGAGACAGTATGCTAAGTGGGGTCAGCTGGTTAGGTCAAATATTGCACTTCTCAAATGTTGTACAAGCTTACCAGACAGTTAAAAAAACATGAAATAAGTCACTGCACAACTGTACATAACTCTCTAGCTTGCTTATTACCTACCTATTGCCTTGCTTGTGTATTGCTTAGCTTGATGTTTATTACCAAATTCTTAGGTAATTCTACGTATTTAATTTCTCTTTCTATTTCTTGTGGTATATGCAAGTACAACAAATTCCTTGTGTGCACACTTAGCAAGTAAAGCTAGTTCTGATCCTGATTTAAATGTAAACGCATAAAACCAAATTTAAGCATCATTATACAAGTTTGTTTAACAGTTAATAATCTAATTGCTGCTTATTAGCAGTGCATTACCTTTCCTGTTAATACAAATGTGTAGAATGTTGCTTATGTATAATTGTTGCTTTAATTATATCATATATTTCCTACTGTTAAACTATATCTGTATACACAATTACATCTACTGTACCCTCAGCACCTATACTTCCTGCGGTCTTGCCTGCCTGTATCTGTATGTAAGTATATCCATATACAGTAATATAATGTATATAAATGCACAAATAAAGTGTGGAACACTTCACAATCTGAATAAGAAAAATAAAAATTTCCTGAAGTACAAAATAAACTGAATCTTTATAAGACTCAAGCAAGGTCTCCTGACTGAAACACAAAGCAAAAAGACAGCTGAGACATTCAGTAATAAAGATCTTGATTGACAACAGTCAAGAAGGACCAAGAGGAGTGCTGAGGCATGGCAGATGGAGAGAGATGGAGAAATACCTTCAGAGAGGCTCTGGAGTATGGAGGCACACCACTATCATACTTCCCTGAGATGATCCCACAGGCCAGAGGAGACCAGGTCATGGCACCCACTCCTGCAGACACACCAGTATCAACTTGAAGCTTTGAATGAGCTTTAATTTTGCGATTCCTATTTAACAAATTTCAGATGTTTCCGGTAAGTATGAGAATGTTACTTTGAATGTTGTAGGAGTACCTAAAACATCAATTTTTGTTAAAAGTATGTATATCAAACATTTTTTCCATTGTGTAACATTTTTAAAACATTCCACTAACATGATATATGATATATGATCTTTGACAGAACGTTAGCCAATGCTCTGAGAATGTTCCCTGTTAGCTGGGTCCCACCACACACACCTATCTTGTGGAAGAGTTCAGGCAACTGTACTTCCACCTTCTCTCGCTGGAACATGTGATATTCAGCTTGCTCACAGACAGGAGGGATCAGGTTAAACTGCCTCGCCACTGAGTACGCCTCCTGAAGAACATCAACACACACAGCAAAATAAAAATCGATTCAAAACACCCACTGTTTAAGAACCATTTTGACAGCAGAAGGTATGTTAGAAGTAGTGGTAAGATATATATTCAGTATGTAATGGCAAGTCTATCTACAATACGCTAAATAATGCGGCAACTGGTTTATCTAGTACTTCCAAGAGGCATTCCTATAGCTCAAATTGTTCAAATATGCCAAAAAGCAGATACTTCTGCCAATAGTTATAGAAACTATGAAAAAAATATTCTTATGGAAAAAAGCCCATAATGTAACACATGAGAAACAAACAATTCTGTTAATTAGCCAAGCAAACAAATCAGAAGTGGCAGAATATTAGTCTATATATTAGAATATTAAGAATATTAGAATATTAATTATTTTTACCAATATATTGTACAAGATCATTGATTATTTTCATGTGAAAATAATTCACTGCACTTCCACACCCACCATGATCTCCATGGAGCTCCAGCGAGAAGTCCCCCAGTACATGGCCATTCCCTGGTTAATGACATGGGTCATCGCTCGAACCGTCTCTGCCAATCAAACATTTACAGTCAGAGTCTGGACAACAGATTCACACATTAGGAGACGAGTAAGGAAGGTAAATACAGTCAGGTGAAAGACAGAAAGATGCTGAGACAATAATACATATAGCAATTAAAACCAAGGCTGAATGTAAGAGAAAAGTGGAGCAGAAGTAGATTTGAGAAAGGCCATTTATTATTTATTCTTTATATGTAAGTGACAGGGCATTAAAATCCTAAAGGCTACCTTACAGTAACTGAATTTAAAGAGTTTCTCAGTGGGTAGAAAATAAATGAGCGTGCAGCTACAGAGTGTGTGATGTTCCCACAAGGCTGCATTTCATTGACATTTAGCAGAGAAGCAATTTTCCGTGGTCCAGTCCACATTCTACTTCATGCTATTATAGTACACTTCAACTCAGAATTAAGCCTGCGTCTACACATACATACGCTATTATGAGAAAAGAACCAGAAAATAGAACCAGATATGAAAAGAGAAAATGCTATATTAAATAAAGTCTTGGTTAATAACATATGTATACATACAAATTATATACTGTGTGTATATATTTATATTTGTATGTACATATATATTATATATATATATATATATATCCAAACTATACTAACATATGAACACAAACTAAGTGTTTATATGGTAGCATATCTCTGAATGACTAATTTAGATCTCTAGTTAGTTTCAGCTTATTAGATCATTTGAATTATACTGCTTAAAAAATTCTTACACAAAAAGAGGATATTAAAAAAGACATACTGTAAAACACAAAGCAAAAGACAAACACATGCAAAGAGAGGAGAGCAGCTAATTCCATTAATAACATCTTTACATGCACAGATGCAAAGGATTTTATACTGCAGCCAATCATCTTGCAGAAAAATAAATGTTTAAAATTCAAACATAAGGCTCTAATATAGTATGACTTGAAGTGCTTTACATTATAGCTTTATATGTGACAGTATGTATTTGTGTTTAATAACTGATTAAAGGACCAAAATTGGTCCTATCTGCTCAGCATCTGCTCAAAAAATGCATTTCTAAGGAAAATGAATAAGAAACAAGAAAAAATTAAAATGAGGTTTAATGTAAATGCATGGCAAACATCCAAAGACTTGGATAAATGAACTTAAAAATAAATAATAGTATAATTAGGGGGTCAGTAAGATGCAATGACCTCTAAATTTCACTTGCAAGATCAGTCAGGATTCAATCAGTCTACGGCATACCAGATCTAAGAGGAATTGCTGGAAATCTGCAGCATTTTATGGACATGGTCAGGTTTCTCACACCAGGAAAAAGGGAAAACTATCACAAATCAAAGCCATAAAATGCTAATCGGAGACAGGAGGCCAAGACTCTCACTGAGGGTACCATGTACCTTCTATGATGAATGTTCTTGATTTTGAAGTGTTAAAAAGATCTCCTGGTGATAAACAAACAAACAAAAGACTGTGAAAAGAGGTTTACCAACCAGCAAATGGAATGAACTCTCAGGGGGGGTAGGAAGCAGTTCTGGAATATAACGGATTTTGAAAATCCCAGTTTAATGGGAACACGCTTGAAGTTCGAGTCACAGGGTGTGTGCACAAGCAATCTCTACAGAGACATGACCTCAAAACATCAAAGTCTGCCAATAATCAATCTAGCTGCCAATCCCTCACAGCAGTACAGCATGGCATCTTCACAGTAGCAATATCCCACTATCCCCTTCTCAAGTGATAGGGGTTATCTGTCACCAGGATTTTAAGTAAATAAGATGTCAAAAACACACTGGTCAGATAAAAAGTGTGAATCGCCATTCTGTAGTGCTGTGATACGCTTGGAAGTAAACTAAAATTCCTTTTAGTCATGCTGTATTGGTCGATTAGTCCTTTTAACCAATGTGCATTTAAAACACTGTTGCCCTTCTCATTTCTTAGAGCACTACACATAAAATATATACAATAACAAGATGTAGATGTACTACTCTATTCAGTGCTTTTGTAATAAACTTAAAAGCAAGACCATGCACTCTTTCATGGATAATGACTTGACTGAACCATTAACTGCATAATGCTTAATACAAACTAGTTTTAAAATACAGACAACATGCTTCATTCAATACTCAATGTTCTGAGTAAAACAATTATCGTGTTTGAATTTTATAGCTTTGTCATTTAGAACTGTCTTAGCTTCTAAAACTAGTGGTATGATTAAACGTGGAAATCTTTTACACTTAAAGATCAGGGATTAAATCGGGATAACCTAAACTTTGTTGTTGATTGTGGTACCTTTGGTAAGACATCCACCCTATTAAATACACACTTATCAATTAATCTTGCCAGTGGTAAGAGTCTTGCTTTTTATTCCTGCTAAAAATCCACAAGTATATTATTAAACCAGGCAAGCTCTCTACATGTACATGTTAATGTGAAACTAGGAAACATTTGGTAACATTTTATTTTGTGACTTCACTGGAACTGCTACAGTACTGCTGTAATGAATGCTAAAAATCTCTACCAGGGTTTGCTACTGAGTAAAGTGAAGCAAAAACCAAAAAGGTTTTATTAAGTGTGTACACTTACTAAATGGAGACTGGAATGTGTGTACAAACAAAAACTGGTGTACAATATACAGAAAAAGGAATGGATGTGCAAACAAACCGTCAACATGTTTTTTCTTTTTTATTGTCCAGGCCAATTTAACCCCTGCTGGCTAGTCTAACATGCTTCAGAACAAAGCTGGTGTTAAATGAGCCATTCCAGTACTGGTAGTCAAAAATGCAAACACACAGCAGAGGCGGCTGCAACCGCACTGCTTTTCAGCATGCACACCTACCTTCCATTGGTGTGTTGGGGTCGGGTCTGTTAGCAAACACTACATCCACATACTCTAACTGCAGCCTCTCCAATGACGCTCTTAGACCTTAGGTCAGAAATATGCTTTTAAAATGATTTTGCTTGAATAACAACAGAAAGGAACAGGAAGAAGGTTAAGATAATTAAGATGTGGCATTGTGTTGTCCACATAAGAATCTGAACTCAATATAATAAATAAAATCTTATATTTCCAACATGACTTACCCTCTATAATATGCTTCCGAGACAAGCCTCTCTCTGTTTCTGCTCTAAAAAACACAAACAAGAGTGACATTTACACTAAATCTGGAGTCTCTGAGAGGGGTCGGTAGCAGTACTAGCAGGGATGCAAGGGGTCTGCCGATTATTGTTGGATCTTAAAGTTAAGTCAATATGGTTCTATGGATGGATGCGCTTTTTGAGCTTCAAAATCTCAAGCACCATTCTCTGCAGTTCTAAAGCTGAAAAGAGTCTAAAGATGAAAAGAGGATATTATTTAATATAACTGATTCTGTTCAGCTAAAAGAAGAAAGCCATATACACCAAGGATGCCTTGAGGGTAAGTAATTCAATGGCAAATTTTTATTTCTGACTGAAATATCCCTTTTTGTACACAAGGCTAATGACTATAAAAACACATATTTTTGTTTTCATTTGCCCAGTGTGAGCACTGTGCCAGTATAAGCCCATTAATGTTTGATGGTGACCTCAGATCAGTTTTTGGCTGTGGCCTTTAATTTGCTCAGAGTGAAAGAGCAGCTCAGAGGGAGGGGGTTCGACCTGGATCACAGACAGGAAACAATTAGAGCTTTGGCACTAGTCTGGAGTGAAGGTCCGTAGGACCTTCCTTTACTACTGTATACCACACGCACATTAACACACTTCAGTCATGCTCTTATAAGCATCATTAACCTGATTCCCCTGCTGCTCTCACAACATGAAGATATGAATCATCATTAACTTCTTACTGACACACAAACACACACTTACTTTCCACCCCAGTATATCTTGGTGGTGATGACCAAACTGGAACGTCTGTGAATGACAGGAGATACAATGTCTGAGAGCTAAACAAAGGCAAGGACATATTAGACATCACATTAATTGTTGGGTAAACAACTGAGTGTCAGATTAGGATTCAGGATATTACACTGTATTTATGGCCCTGCTAAAAAGAAGGTCAGGAACTATGATGGGTAATTGAATCCTTGGTAAAATTGTATGATAACTTGGGCTGTCAATCCATTTGGATCAAATGAGTCATATTCTTATTAATTAATTGTCATATTTAATGTGTTTTTATATAATTAATTGACTAACATTCTTATCTAACATTCAGATCTTTATCAGTTCTTAAGCTTAATTCAGATCCTTTTCTGCAGAAAGTGCAATTTACCTTTTTTGGTCAATTGTATTCTCTGCAAAAAAGGATCTAAATCAAGCGCATTTGTTGAAGAATATTCATGGTAAAATCTCAAGAGGGTAAGATTTTTTAGATTCTCAAAACCGCAGTCATTTCTGTAGTCTGCAGTATTTGAGGCCAAAATTAGACATCTTCCCCAGGGGAAAGACTTCGCCTCAGTGCTCGCGTACAGCACAGTGAATGTTAGGATGAATAAAAGCTGATGTCCCTTTTATTTGCAAATTCCACATTAGTCATTCACAAACTAACAGAAGCTGCAAGGTACAGCTAGCTTTCTTCCATTTAGCTGATGTAAGCATTTCTCCAAACATCTGAGTAAGAGGAAACGACAGGTGAACATGACTGATCACATGACATGAGCATCGGGGTGTTCTGAACCCTTCAAAATTACAAATCGATATCTATACCTCCATCCTTTCTTCTTGATGATACTGCCAAGGACCATTTCAGCCCTGTAATAAAAAACAGATTTAATAAGGCTATTATTTTAGCCTAAAACATCTCCACCACACTAACATCACAGCCACTAAGCAAAAACATTCTCTTCGCTGGGGATTCCCTGTTCTGGGCTCCAGGAGGATGAAGCTAATGAAGCGTTGAGTTCACACAAACATGAGAGGAACTCCCCGTGTAAAGCTGCATGTTTATTCCTCCTGTGAGCAGATTTTTAAAAAAGGGGAGGGGGGGCGTCTGATGACAGATGTTACGTTCCTGCCCTCAGGACCGATATGTTCTTTGCGAATGATTCTGCCATCATCTCCCATCATTAAGAAAGCAAGTTACAGATACATAACAAATGTGTTGCGCAATTGTGATGCAGGCTTCAGTTTCTCCTAAACCACATTGGACTTCCTCTTTTATCTAATGAGCAATCCACATGATTGAAACCTCTGTTTGTGAGGATAGAAAGGCCACGTGGTGCTAATAGAGGTGGATATATGTGTATGAGTGATAAGGGACGGATTGTTTGTCTGGACTGAAGTGTTTATTATTCTGCATGAGCTATCAACCACTGAGTCACAGTTTGACGGCCAGCTTGACCTGGCATAAAACGCTCATGGAAAATGCAGCACACAAACACAGATGCACTACAAATCTAAGGTTATGTCCATTTAAACTCTTCAGATCTGTTACATTAAAGAAGCGTTATGGATCGTTGGATGGATTTTCACTGAGTCAGGATATTTATACTGAACTTTATCAGCAATTCTTTGATGGTACAGTTCCACAGCACTGCAGAAAAACAGACGCCACTGCTAAATTTACTGCCGGACGGCAGTTTTGTGGAATTTCACCTTTCTTTCGTTTTTTTTCTTGCACAAGTAAAATCTGCTTACCGACAACAAATTTCTCTTATACAGTAGGTTATTTTAAACTTAGGTTGTAATGTACAGTGAGTTACTTTAAATGTTTTAAATGTATTAAATAAAATTAAAATCTAATGTCAAAGTATGTTGCTTTATACATTGATTATTTTAGCGTCTTTACAAAACGAACTCATAAGGTATTTAAATACATTTATTTGGTACTAAACATGTTAATACAGGCTAATTTTAAATTCAATTTAAATTCATCATATGTCATATGCATCAGGGGCTCCCCTCTCTCTGTCCTTGGCCCAAGGACAACTAACTGAGCATCTATCTATCCTTTCATATCTAGATCATAGTCCTTAAGACTATGGCTGGAACAATGTAGCTAGGAGATCGATCTCAGAGATTAATACACCCAGTCAAATATATATTGATTGCATTTAGCTTCTTGTGTCTAAGAAGCATGCATTCCACTTTTAAAGTTATGTATTCTAAGGCTATTTGAAATTGATTATTCAAGATACATTTTAAGCCTGTTTTCATTGCATGTTTTTTAAAGGCGTAAAGTCTGGTATGCTTTAAACAGGGGCTATGTGATTGATTTCTATGGATTTGTGTAAGAATACAGTCTATATAGTCCTATAATGTTGCTAAAACTAGACTTAATACTCAACTAATCTTCCCATATATGAGCCTCAATCCCTCTCTGTGAATTATGGGAGATGTACTCACTTTCCTGCCGCATACACTTCAGCCGTGTCAAACAGATTGATACCGTTTTCATACGCGAGTGTCATTAGCTGCTCGGCTATCTGAGACGAGGGAGAGAGAGATTAATGGGTGAGCGATAACAGACAGTAGGTAAATAAATTGACAGCTGAAGGGGGGGCTTTATAACATGAAACACAAATGATGTAGTTTTAACTTCAATAACATATTCGGTTACTGATGCCATTGTATAAATACCTTATTTGTGGGCTGCATATAAATCAAGATTAATTTACACAATAAAAAGTGTCCTCTATGGGAGGTTGCCAGTATTCAGTATTCCTAATAAATGTTATTTTCCATTCATTTGAGAATAAACAGAAAGAGTCCAATGAATTCCTACCTCATCTGTGATCTGGCCACCAAAGGTCACCCACGTGCCTGAGGAGAGTGAACAGGTCAGAACAGAGACATGCAGTGTGACTGCTTAAAAGAATTATATAACAACACAACAGCCTGTGACTGATGGATCTCCTCACTGCTCTGTGTATCTGAACCTAATTCAAGCTCTTGAGATGAAGACACAAACGGTGATGGTCCAGAACAATTGCTGCATGTTTTACTCACCCAGCCCAAGACATGATACTCGTAACCCAGATTTTCCAAGGTTCCTGCAAACGAAGATAACAAGCATTAAACACTCTACATCACATCGCTAAATCATATGTAACTGTAATAATAAATTACATATTACATCATTACAATAAAAAGGTTTTTTTTATTGCCAATGACAAGTTTGAAGCTGGTCTAAGAAATGCATGTGTTTGCCCTTTGGTCAGCAGCACACGATTTTGAATAAATCTGAACTGAATATTTTTTTTGCTTTACTACCCAAGGCAATAGAGGTAGAAGTCTTTCTTTGTAACTCCCACTCACAGCCAGAAGAAAGTTTTCACAGAATGAAATCTAGCCTGGATACAGCTTCACTAGCTACAGAGAGATGAACCAATCAGATGGCCAGTTACAGTCTTTTGTTCAATATCTTTTGAGTTCGCAAAGAGCCAAGGTTACAGCGCTCAGCAATTACTGTACAGCCACAAAGTCAAGGACACATACTGCCTTTATAAATAACCCTATTCAGTAAGATGAGAAACCATTCATGATCAACCTTGATGGAGATTAAATGAATCCTTCGCTTTCAAAGACTTTTTATTGTTTCTAAATAAAAATGTGTAAAAACCTTTTAAAACAGAAAAACACTGAATAATGCAGTTTTCCGGAAGAAACTGTTCATCCCACAAATTCATCCTTGAAAGAGATTCTTGAAGCCTATCAGGGGAGTGGGTTATTTACCATGTTTTACACTCCATTTGAAAGAAATGTATAACACAAAAACTTACAGTAAGGTTTAGTTTTTATATATGCATAACAAATCTTAAGTAAGCCGTGAGAAGATGAGGAATCATTTTATGCAACATTAAACATTTACAGAAAACAAGCAAGAAAATTGTATGTATAAATAAAAGCACAACTGATTGACAAAGATATATACAACATCTGACATACAAGGTGATCAGGTAAATCTCTTTAAAACTTATAAGCAGCATGAACAGGTTTGTGCAGACTCTGAATACAGCTTATTAAGCAGATGCATGTACAGTGTATCCATTACATGTAAACAGGCTGTCAGCGATGTCACCTCCAAATGGCTTTGAGCAGAACATCACCAGGCAACTTATCTGCTTAAATCAAATTATCAGTGAGCATGCAGGCTTTGAAAACCAGTGATGAATTTTTAACTGTCTGATGGTGGTTGGGTTACAGGAAGGCAGATCCACTGACCAGTCAGTGAAGGTGAACTGCACACCTGCTGATTGGGCTCAAAATGATGTGCAAAGTCCTCACTCCATTTTAAATTTCCGTTTCATAATCAAGCTATGCAAGGTCCAATCCCAGAGCAACTTGTACATACCAGTGAGCACATTACTGATCAACGGGTGTCTTTTGATTACTGATTAAATCAGGGCGTTTCCTCTAAACAAAGGCCCAGGGCCTCCTCAAATTAGTAAAAATATAAAATTAAACAAAAACTAAGAAATATAGGATTAAATACATTTTATTGATTTTTCTAAAGTAATCCGTGACTAAAATAAACCCAGACCCAGACAGAAGACTGCTTGTAAATTTCAGAAGACACCCACTGTTATGGACCATTGGTTGTTAGTGCTTAACAAAGCAGAAAGTTTAACACTAGCAAACTAGATGACTGCGGCTGCAACCAGAGAACAGAGACAGAGTCAAGCACATTTTTACCCTTCTTTAATTATGGAACGCTGCAAGCTGCAGAACATTAGCTTTTAAGAGAATGTTCCTCTTTGAGGTTAAACAACTGAGAAAAATAATAACTTTGGATAACATTTGCTGTAGATGAATTGGAGACCTCTTCATCCAATATCACTTCCTGACCTCACTGAGCCCAAAATAGTATGAGGTGGGTTGCTGGTCTAAGCTCAATCATTATTGGTTTAAGATGATATAGCTAGTATTGTGGCCTGGAAAAGTGTTCCAAACTCATCTAAAACCAGTCAACAAACTACCCTAACCAGACTGGGACATCAGCAACATGTTTCCCAGCAGGTTTAGCCATGTAGGGTAGGTGAAGATGTTAGATTGTCAATAATTTTAAAGACATTGTAAAGTTTTTAAGGTCAACTAAAAGCAATTACCTTTTAAAGTCCTTCTTATTGATTGACTACCACAAGCTACCTTAAAGTACAAGTGTAAAAACATCTCTCTCACAAACCTTTCAAGCTTAATTACATTCTGATTCTCAGATGTGATGTCTAATGTAGTTACAGGTTAATGTAATACACATCTGGCTTTCATGTCTAGTTATCTTTTAAATAAATCTGTATGCACTTACGGTACTAAATTTGTCCTACTGGACAAAAACACTTTAAATCATCTTAAGCTGGTTTAGCACTTGTTAGCTAAACCAGATAAGGAAAGATTAGGAAACCGGGTAGACCATCCTAAACTAACTGCCAGCAACCCAAGCACAGAGCACACGTTCAGTCACGTGATCACTCATGCATACTTGTGAAAACATACACACTCTACTATGCAAATGGAAGAATAATCAAACTGAATCAAAATACACAACTAAGGCATTGCCAGACTCATGTGTCCAGCCCAGGCAGAACCTAAGCACCTTGAGTAACTGCAGGTTGCATTGACAGAACAGTAAAGAGTATGGTAATAAAAGGCCAGCAGGTCACTGAAGGACTCTTTAAATGAGCTGTTGTAATGAATCACAGTGAGCTACACACAAGTGTGATTCCTCACATGCTCTGTCTGAGAACTACACGTGCCACATACTGACCTAAATAACTGATCCATATAGTCAATAAAGAACGCCTTTGAGATATAAGCAGCTGCTGGTGATGGCAAGATATCCAAGTCATTGGACTGTGGTGTACACAACGGGACCTTCAGTGGGAGGAATTTGTGGTAACAGTGACTGAAGATCCTGAAGGTTCATGTGGAGTACCAAACATTACAGAAGAATCCACAGTATGGACATCTAAATGGAACAAAATTCACAGTAAACTTCACAGTGGCTAAGTAAATTGCTTTGTGTATGCATCTAAACTGTAAAGCAATAGAGTGTATTAGCCTAAGACCCTGCTTCCTATAAGTAAGTCAGAACACATAGAAACACTATTACAAAAATCGATCAACCCATGAAGTCTGTAATCAATAATTCATCATGCCTTTAAACAAACACAGCTTTCTCAGTCTTATCCTGTCAACGGCAAAGCTACTCAGCAGCTTATGAGTGTTTAAAAGGCACGTTCACTTTGAGAGGAGAAACTCCTCTGAACTCAGGACCTCCCCAGAGAGCTGAGCTTGGCTGAAGCTGCATGTGTGGAGAAACACTGGGCCTGCTCCACTGATCTTTGGCATTCGTTAATGGATGTCGACAGGCCCTTAACGCAGATCAAATTGGTCCCTTAATGCTGCGCGGAGCCTACCTACAGTACCCTAACACAGCAGCTGTCAGAGGTACAGTAACTGGATAGTGCTGTATCTTGGGCATGCATTCTTACTGTTACCCATTTGTAGAGATCCATATTATTTATAATTACCGTAGCAGTAGAGATTATTTAATGGCAGATTTTCCAGCGAGTTCATGGCATGGCACAGTTTGGCTCAGATGGGCTCAGATGAGGGAAAATTAGCTGGATCTTCCCTCCTGCCCTACGGATGGCACACACAGCAGATGTCTTAATTAAAGAACACACACACTCAAAAGCTTATTAGCACGGCAGATGACTAAACAGCCCAATCTTTAAGGTTAGAAGCAGAGATAGAGAACACACTCATTTGACCTCATACACTTATAACAGTGTATCTAACACAGCAAGTTGCCAGGAAACCCTGTATGAGAGGATTGAGTATGTTTTAATCACATCAAGTCTGAGTTTTCAAACAAGATCCACTCAAGATAAGATAAGTGCAGCCGTAATGTTTCTCCATTATTTCATTCCAGACTAAAAAGGCTTTAAGTGGAAGATCAGAAAGGATATGCAATGTGGTTACATAAGAAAGGCTGGAGGCACAGGTGAAATGGTGAACGGGTACTCGGAGGGATATGAGGGAACAGTAGAAGACAAAAAGTTATGGAAATGAAACCGGGAAAATAAGATGTAGAGGGTTTCTACGGTTCACTAGTGAACTACAGGTGCTACACTGCCTGGGAGGCATGGACATGTTATCAGAATGAGTAATCTTACCCCCACTTCTCCGTCCAAACACATGCAGAGTGTGTACACAATCCTCACAGGGTGCCGAACACATCACCATGCATGGATGAAAAATGGCCTATTAGACAGACATCTTTGCTATGGATTGCTGGTGGATTAAGCACCCCTTAAAGTGGACAGAGTCAATTTTAAAACACTTTTGTATTTGACTGTTAGCAATACAGAATACAACCTATTACCAAGCCTAGACAGAATCTGTTAATTTGTATTTTGTTTTATCTATTTCCGTCTGAAAATGATTTGAGAGAAAGTTGAGGAATGGATCCACAGAAACTCTCATAGTTTGGCATGTGAAACCATCAATGTAGTTAAAATACATAATAAAACACAAAGGTCAGGAAAGTGTATCATTTTGTGAATCATGAGCCCTCAGAAAAGTGAAAGTGACATATTTGTCAGGTATGGTAAGCCATTCTTGAAATGTGACCTCTGCATTTAACACATACTGATGAGGAGCAATGAGCACACCTGGAGCAATGGGCAGCATTGCGGTGCCCACTGGGGGAAATTTTCTTTGTTCAAGGGCACCTCAGTCATGTCCTGCCAGCAGTGGGAATGGAACCTGCAACCTTTGGGTTACAAGTCAGACTCTTTAACCATTAAGCCACAACTTTTCATTCTTGATGTTATTGTTTAACAAGCCTTTTGTGTTCTGTTTATATGGTGCACTAATGAGAAAACATTCAGTCTCTGTGATACCACCTCACTTCACCTTCAAGAGTCAATCCATCAAACAGCACTGGACACTTCCTGGTCTAGATATGCCCTTCAACTCTGGGGTGTTTTTTGGTTTATCTGGTTTCTCCCAGATAAATAAAGGGAAGCTTGCATAACTAGCTAGCCAGACTGAAGCAGTCCCACTGTTTACTGCCCAGGGAACAGCAGGCAGAAACTGCAGCCCATTTGTGCATTTATGTAATCTCCTTTTCAGTTTTCTTTCTGGCGATCCCAGAGAAGCACATGGTTACACAATGCCTCAACACAACCCATTTCAGTCTTTATAACTCCCTGACACACCTGGACGAGACAATCACAGGAAACTCAATATAACCCAAAGGAAAATGCTATTGCTCAGAAGTTGCTCTTTTATAGCTCAGGAGACATAATGGAGTTTTTAAATGGAGTTTACAAATGTGACAGTTGTTGACGTACAGTAAAAATGTAGGCTCTATAATACTAATGTGTATTGCACAGCTCAGCTTGGTCTGATAAATTTGATAAATTAATGATAAATTGAATAAGAAATATTTAAGTTTGCATCTCTGGTTACTTATATTCTGTTTTCTCTAGATTGTCTGTGTGTCTTAGACAATCAACAGAGATCTGTATTAATGTTAAAAGACTCTCTCAGAATAAACCTGTTTTTAATAACTGTGTGTAATATACTAATTTAGTATTCAGTTCTTATTTTACTACAAATGTAATAAAAAAATAAAACCACAAAAAGGAAGTAAATCCTCCATCTCAGGGTTATCATGTTACATGAACCCAGGTGATAAAGGACACAGCTTTGCTAACCAACAGCAGAACAACTGTTGTAGTTGTAGGAGAATTGCCAGGAGAAAAAAACAATAATTTAAAAAGTTCTTTGTAATAAAAACATAAATAGCTTATAATAAATCACTGAAACAGACACAAATCTACATTATAACAGCATTAGTAGTAGTATCTTATGCTGTTATGTTAATCTATCCTAATAAATTTTTTCTTACTAAGGTTAAAAAAGGAAATGAAAGAATGGAACTTAATTCAATAATTTCATAACTATGATTAATGCAAAGATCCTGAAAAGATCAATTAAATTAAAAGATTCAGAAAAGATCCATCCTATTATTATTAATAATGTTAGTAAGATCAATTAACACAATGTGTGTAATATATGTACAGCAGTAAAATTCTGATTGTGCAGCAAAATTCTAACAATAATTAAACATGACTGTGATCAGGTAAACTTACACAGATCAGTAAAACTTACACCCACATTCCCATGAAGCACAGGAAGGCTTCATACATATTAACAGTTTTGACTTTACAAATTACAAAGCGAGAATCAGCTTTACAAGGCCAGACATTTGGTACAGTAACAGCAAGAAGACAGCAAAACTTCTCAGGTGTTCAGTTGCACATTACAGTAGATTAATTAGGAAGTGGCACACAGCACACTATTAAACTACACAGAGTGTAATTACACCACTGGCCGTACAAGTACTGTGATGTATAAAGTGAGAGAGCACTCTGTGCTCCCATAATGCTAAATGGTGCAACACAATCTGTATATCCATTTCATACAGAAAACAAACTAATGGGCAATGACAGAGGTTTCAATGTCATGTTAGGAAATCTCCACCTCTCCATCCAAACTGAGAAATGAGAACAATGTGTCAAATAATTTTAGTCAATCCGTCAAATGACAGACTTCATCTTTGACTTTGGAGACGTTACAGAACCCATATTATGAAAACTTTCAGGATTCCTCAACATAATTTGAAAATTAAAAACAGCCATGTCTCATTTTGTTGTTATTCATTTTTACAAATATTTTGTTGCAAATTTTCTTAAGTTGGCTCTCGATGACTACCAACTCATCTAACCAAAATAACCAGCCACCTACCCAAACAAATGACATCAAATAAATAATTAACAAATTCCTGTTTACCTACAACATATCTACACCCTATATTTTACTTGTAAGACTAATCTGATCTACAATTTTACTAAATTAAATGCATTTGTAAAGCACTTTTCACAATACTCTTTTTACCTCACAAACCCCCTGCAAGTTTAGGCAGATGCTGAAAGAACAGAGACCTACCGATATTTCATGCCAGTTCTTAAGCAATGGTCAGCAGAGGAGGTCATGTTCTGTACAGACAGCTGGCCCAGGCTGCGGGCCACCATCGCCACAGCCCGGAACTTGCTTTTGGTGCCCAGGCTTGGGCTGTTCGTATTCTGCCGGTTTAGTCTGTCTTCTGTGCTCCTGCTTACCGCTCGGTGGTCCGTGCACACAAATGACACCTGCATGATGACGACAAGCCCTTGGGAACCACCTTACCACGGTGAGGATCCTGGCTGTAAGAAGAGCAACTAGTCTTCAAGTCTCCCAGCAGGTACAAATGTTGTTACCTCTTACAGAAGAACAGACCAAGTCTGAAGTCTAGTCTCTTCTCGCCTTTAGGACCAGAAGGTGAGAAAAGGTTCCTGATAAAAAAGCGGTTCAAAAGTCAGACATTGATGTGGCACGTCTGTTAGGAAGATGAGCACTCTGTTTGTACCACAAGTGCAGTTATCGGTCTGATGAGCTGCCAGAGTGTGTATCTGCCCATGTGCCGTCTGTATGTGCGGTGTGTGTATGTGCGCTACTAAGAGTGAATTCCAGTGCTGTGGCTCCACAGAAGCAGCAGCCCGTGAACCCAGGGCACCAATCACATCAACACACAGCACAGGGGGGAAATTCCACATTCATCCACGTCACACTGCAGAACATCAGCATGTTCATCGGGTCTCCTCCGCTCTGCTCTTCTGTCGTTACTCTAGGATAAGTTGTTTGTCTTTTCTACCCTTGTGGCATTGTACTAACATTACCAATGTTGAGAGGCTTCATACACCAGCTTATTGTTTAGAACAACACCCTATGATGTTGCTCTCCGTGTACTGAGCACATGCATAAAAGCCAAGTGAAAAATGAGAGAGGTAAGCGAGAGTATATAAAAGAGCATTCAGTAGTATGACAGCGTGTGAGCCTAAGAGTGAAAGTGAGCGAGAGAGGGAGACAGAGAGAGCGAGAGTGTGTATTGGAAGGGAGAGTGGGATGGTCCAAGCTCATGCTGTGCTGTGTTAGATCAGCTCGTACCTGATATTCCACACTGCCTACGCATGACAGAATGTCCAAGGACAAAACACAAGTCTGGCATGCATGAGCCAGTGCATTTAACTCACATGAATACAGCAATACTGCCAATGAGGGAAAGAAACCTAGAATGACTACAAAGAAAATGAAAGAAAACAGATGTTTCCTCTCAGATGACTTGCTCTCAGAAATGGTAAATTTCATTTAAATAGTAGCATTCTCAAAGCTCATATATATATATATATATATATATATATATATATATATGAAACAAAGTCTTATTGTTATGTAGCCTGACATACATTTACATTCATTAGAAATAATCCAGTACTCAGTACAGATTGTCCTTTATTTTTCATTAAATAGTCTAAATCTTGTGCATAAGTAATATTCACGTAATAGGTTTAATCAAAGTTTTTCTGGCTATCATATAGGCTCCAGGTACAGACTGGACAATTAACATAATAATGTTTAACAAAAAACAAAATTAAAATCTGACCTTTTTATAATTGTTCATGTCACTATAATCAATTACTGTACATTGATAACATATAGTGGGGTCCACATTGAAAATCTGGGACTCCATTATAAATGCAAGCAACACAGAGGAGTGTCTTCTTTATTTAGCATGACACTAGTATCTAGAAGGAACACAATTAGAAAAAAATATAGTCAAACAAATGACAACTGTCTGAATATCTCCACATAGCATCCACAAAAATGGAAAAGTCATAAAAAAGTCAGAGATCAGAGAGAAAGTACACTATAAGTAAAAAAAAAAAAAAAAAAATCTCTAAATGAACTGCTGCGGTCCTTAGCATGAATGTGACTGCAAACACTTTGAGATGAGCTCTCTAATAATCTGACACACAAATGACACACATTCCTCCCATAAATTACAGTTCACATGTATCCTAAAGCATCTCATAAACCACTGACTGACAGAGCGACTGCCTGGTTTTTATGCGCTCAGGATTAGGAATGCATGTCATTCCACTCTTAGATGAAAGGAAGTGGACAGGAAGCTTAAGTAAATGTACAGTGTTTTCTGAATGGCACGTTGACATGCACTAGCCTCAGGACACAAAGACTCTGATGGCATGCTTGTGTGATGTGGCCCTCAAAGCAACAGTCCATTAAATCAGCCAGGCGGACATATTAAACTCAGGCATCCGACATCAAACAGTATCTAGAGAGAAAGAAGTGACAGGAAACTGTGTATATAGGATGCACGTATTCAATCCTCAGGCTGCCAGCATCAACCCTTCTGCCGCTGCAGATCCAGAATCACGAGTGTATTGCATGCTAACATGACAGACTGAAGTTATATGAATTAATTCTGATAGTGCCCTTAATTTGTCTGCGCTGTTTTAGCACCCAGTCCAGAAAGTGTCACAAAATTAGTTCTGACTTTGAAGGCACAATTTCACATCTTACAGGCCAATTTTGAGTTGTGAAGGATGCAGTAGATTACCACAATCTAGCATATGGACAACTTCAACCACTCCAATCCTGGAACCTGAGTCTTTAAAGCTTTAATCTGTCATTTTTTGGCTAAAATGAAAAATCAATCAGTTATTGAGCAGATAGAACATTCGATTTACATTGGTAAGTTTATAATTATAATATATCATTTCAGTGGTCGGGTCTGATTTCACAGGAAATATCCATCTGTAAACAGAAAAAAGATCCGGCTACTATACCGCATGTCAGGTTACTGTACATCATACAGCCGTTTGTAGCTTGTTCTTTCAGCAGCTGTTTATAATTTAAACTTGTCTTCTATGTTAAGAACATAACTACAAGTGCCCTGAAAGTTTGTTTCAAACAGAGATGGCGGTAGAAAGGCAAAATGTACAAATTGCAGCTTCAAATGCAGGTATAATGTGCATCTGAATAAATTACTGGCTACAACACATTCTTTTTGTGTCTGCTATGGGAAACAATCTATAACAATTCTAATTCACATGCAATTTGTGCCGAAAAGAGTTGACATTAGTTCTTACAGCGCATGTGTTATTTTAGTGTGTAGTTAATTGCATGTGTCTAAAAAGACACAGGATTTAGTGTTGAAATACTGCACCTAAATACTGCAACTGTTTTACACCTGTATGTAGTGGGTACTGACATCTTTGTCCTTGTACTGAATAATGTTGTTGTTCCCAAAAAAAATGTGCTAAGCGCCAAAGAGTTTCAGGAGTGCAGAAATGTGATCCTGTTGGAAAAGGAGCAGAGCCCACTTACCGGCCGCAGTGAATAAACAAGGGAGACAGAACAATCCACACTTTATCATAGTCACAAATGTATTTATGCGTTGCTGCAACCCTGTGCAGGGATTAACCCCGAGTTTTACATATAGACAACATTCGCAAGCACCTGTTAGCCTTTTCGCATTAGGACAGTTGTTGTAAATCAAATCTCTCATCATTGTTACAGGTAACAGATAGTTGCAATTTTAGATTTGAAACAGAGTAGTTTTAAATGCCAGTGCAGTCGGATGCACAAGTCGTAATTAAATTAGCACTGGTGAATGGAAACCTGAGCCATAGCCCATTATGTGTGAAACGGTTGAGTGTAAGGCTTAATGCCGAGCTCACCGGGAGATGTGCCCTTTCTAATGAGAGAGGTGGGGCGTACAAGGTGTACTTGAGGAAGATAAGGCTAAAACATTCATTAACTATAAGCCTGGCTGTGTGTTAGAGGCTCCTGTGGTAGTGAAGAGGCTGTACAGCCTACAGCCATCAGTCTGAAGGTAAAAAACATGAATTAAAGCCTTCTTAGAATAACAGAGTAAGATTAAGAAAACTCAAGCTAACACATAATGGTCCTCTGTCCATTCCTAAAACCAGGGACACTAAACACCCTGCCATAAGAGTCAGCATTTATATACACTAGGACATCAAGTGAATCATTATATACGAAATAAAGCTGACATGATATAAGGTTTATATATAGTGTATATTTTTAGATGTTTTCACAGTTTAAATCATGTTTTAGTTTTTTAATTTTTTCATGTAGTGTGATAAAAATTAAATTTAAACATTCTATGTAGTGTTCCTCTGTATATGATAATGTGTTTTTTAGTGGTTTGTAACTTTGTGTATGTAAGAGCTCAAAATAGTTTTGGATGTAGTATAGCATGTATTAAAATATGTCTAGGGTCACTATAAAACAGAAAGAGGCACTTCAAATGCCTCTACTCCACTCAAGCTGTCAAGACCCCCCTCCCTCCCCTTGCCTTTGATTAAAAGCCTAACTACAGACTTATCCACAGTCAACTAAGCTCTGGAAAATCCCCCAGAGTCATTCAATCATCTGCCTCACAACAGAGCTCAGTCCCTCTCCAGTGAGCTTCACCACAGGGCTCCTGCTTTCTCATCCCATGCAAAATCAAGCAAACCTTCACAGTAACCCGTCAGAGCACAAACAAACAATGTCATCCACTACCATCACAATTAAATTGCAAAATGTGTGGATAAAATCCTCTATCAGTCCAAAGATTTTAAATGTGATTAAAATTTAAGCGCCTACAATATTCACTTTCCTGTATACATTTACACACATTTTAACTTAAGACATCAACTTTCTTAAAATTAATACATTTACAATACAAAACAAGCAGGCATTCATATAAGTAGCTGCTCATGTGTATGTTAAAAACTTTCACTGTGAAGAACTGCACATACCCTAAAGCTTTGCAATCCAGATGACATTAAAGAGACTTAAAGCACACACACACAACAGCCTTCTCAGGAAGTATGCCTGCCAATAAACAGCACAGTTAGGTCAGAACTAAATCCATAAATAAATGCATTAAAGTTGTTTTGGCATATACAGTATATCTCATTAGACTGTAACATTCTCTCACTCCCAATGCTGAATCAAAGAGATTTTTAGTGCAGAATCAAACTCTGTGAATCAAACTCTTTTAAAATCAAATTCTATCAGCAGAAAGCAGCTGCTTTGCCTCTGAATGTCAACTATGATATGTAGTTCCTTATTAAAGCTGTCATAAGTCTGAGTTGCGCTGTGTTTCAAACACTGAAAATAATAATAATAAAAAATAACAGTATTAATGTGGGAAAAATAATATGCAGTACTTTCCCCAATGTACATTGTACAGATATAATTATTATATTATTCATAATTGGGAAAAGCATTTGATGCGATCTTGCACACGTGCCGGAAGTAACACACCAGGTGGACAGCATGGTAATTACTGCGGTGCAGCACTACAGCATGGCTAAATCTACCAGCTGCTGAAATTCAATGCTGCTGAGCTGTTCAGCAAAGCAATGTGAACACTGTGATGATCAACAAATTCAAATGAACATGCTGCACAAAATGCAATTCCATAAGCTTCTTTCTGCTAATGATGCGCTCAAAATCGCATTCACAATGCCATAGTTGAAAAATAAATCTGCTGCCGACGCTGTGAATCTCATCTCTCCTTATTGTCCAGCTTTGACCTGTACAGCCAATTGTATGTGGACACCTCCTTCCACAGTAAATTAACAGGTTTGGCTATTTCAGTTACATATCAGCACATGACCTCACTGATGTTCTTGTGTCTGCTGAGACAATCTTCCATGAGACAAACTCCTGATTCAGCATATCTTCAGAGTAAGCTATCAGTTGCACTCACTGAACCTGCAACACAGTATCTAGTTCTCTTAAAGGGCAGCAGTGATATGGAGGAAGTGCTTTTGTGCTACATGATGGCTCTCCAGTTTCAAGCTCCCAGTGCAATGCATGAGCAGCCTTAATTCAGAGCGCCCAAGGTTCTCCCTCCCTCTCTTCCATCACTCACTCCTGTCAACTGCTCTTAGAGAAAACTAACTGTGCTCTCTACTGAAAGATATCCAAAGTGGATACAGCCTGGCCTTTTACTAGGCAGAACTGGAGGGGACTGCAGACTACTGCTTGTCCAACAGTGTAACGGAATAGAGAAAAAACATTGCTTCCAGTTCTTAAAAGATCAATGTTTCTGTGTTAGTGCTTTAAAATGTATGAGCACATTTAACTTGGTGAACAGAACATTTATGAGCAGATTTTATGAATCCACTTATCCTACGTCCTTGGAAAGCATAGTGCATATTTGTATTTCCACTGCAATTTACATTCACAATTGGTCAACTTAAATAGAATAACTTATTCAATGCAAATGTACAATGTGGGGACTATGAATTCAAGGCTTTTTCCATAGCAGAAAATATTCAATTCAGTTCATTCCAATTAAAATGTCTTTGTATTGCCCTTTTCACAATACAAATGTCCCCAATTCTGCTTTACAAAGTACCACATTCCTTTCAATCAGTGAACAAGGCAAAAGTGAAAATGACAAGAAAAAATTCTCTAAGATGTTTGGATGAGATGAGCATGTCTTTTTGACCTTGAACAAAATAAGTGCTATAAATCCAACACTAACTTTAATATAAGGGAAGACAAAGATGAGATAGGAATCCAATCCATTTGTGAAAGTTTTATTGTACTGTCTTATCTAGTTCCAGGAAACAATGCTTTATGGTTCTATCTTTAGCCCTGCAGAAAGTTCATGTTAAGAACCATACTTAATATCTAAAATACAGCTCAGCAATTTGACTGCAATTTGAACTGAAAAATCTGAATGTCTTTGTATTTAGTACTGCACTAGATCTTAAATATAATTACATATTTGTATTCATTTCACATCATAACATTTCTCTGTTAATTCTCTTAAAATCATCAAACTTTATTTTGAAATGGAACATCACTCATGCATGTTTTTATTTATAATTCAGGCTACATTATGTAAGTTTTCTTTTAAACTTTGACCACATTTAATCCGGAGTTCATTCCCTAGGGGAAAATACAGCATGTGATAAAAATAAAAGGGAAACACAGAAGGAAAAACAAAGAGACAGAATGAGCAGCAACATTTGATTAAAGAGGAAGTAGAGCAGAAGAGAGCTGCCTCATTAGCTCTACAAAAACATTTCACCACAGAGAGAGAGAGTACTTCCTGCACTGCACTTAATTGGTTAATTAGTTATTAATTAATCAGTTAACCATACATGAGTAGTAAAATCTAAAGGCTTGGGATGACAGCTAACTCTATTGTATTATTGGACTATGGCAGAACTCAGGGACTCAGTGACGGGTATATAATAATCAATCACACAATGGGTGATTGAATATTTTATATACATAAGAAAGTCATCATGTAAATGTTATTAGTAAGTAACTAAACGTTATAAATAATGACACTAGCTACAGACAGACAGACTGGTAATTTCACTCTGGACCGGCACGAACATTGCGCACACATTACGTGCGCATTCCGACATCTAGTGGACACAGATGGTACAGCAGTTGATGAGATTCTGTACATCACTCTATAGATCAGAGGTCTCCAATGAGGTCCACAGACATTGTTGGTATATATAATCAATAATCGACATGGATCAATGTTTAGTCAATGTGGTGACAACACAGAGACCATTTAAATACACACACACAAAGAAAAAGGAAGTTAAAGGAGGTTGACATAGTGATCAAACAGACTTATATAAATGCATGACTTGGGAGCATGTGGCAGGTAGAAAATAGCTCACTGCTTTAAACAATTCAGCAACAACATACCAGCCCAAGAATACACACATCGTGAAGAAATGTTCCAATGTAAACATCTGTGATGGTACTATAACAGTTTCTGTGATGTTATATTCATGCTCTTATTTTCCTGCACATTCACCATGTAACTAAAAGCAGGACATGCTGCATTCCTCTGCTTTATTTGTGTTTTTACAGCCATTGTCATAAATGATTATGTCATTATCCTAGTAGTCACCTTTGTAATGACTTGTTACACTTTGACTAAAGAAGGCATGGACACAAACTGTTGACATTCTACACCACTTCTGTTAAAACACTAACTAAGTGTCCTTTAGTTTCTCAAATTCCAAAACCGTCAACACAAACCACTGCTTTAACTGGCAAGCTGTCACTTACTGAAGTAACTGTCATTTCTAGTCACTTGCAGGCCACCATGAAAGCAGTGTCATCTGAAAGGCTTTTTAAAGCAAAGCACTTAATCCAAGCCACACAGCTGGTCCAGAGCCCTCTTCAGTCTCTGCTTAAGACTTGCTATTTTCTCTGGATGACTCAGACACACAGAACCCAAGCAAAAGTAACAATAGCTAACAGAATAAGAGACACTGCTAGAACAACGGTGTCAGGATCTTCATGTAAATGTTTGGGTCCATGCATAAAATGTCCAGTTTGAATTTTCATGTTGGTACAAGGTTCTGCTGATTAATGTTGGTCATAGCCTTGCTGGTCACTGCTGGTAAAGCAATTCATTGTTGGTTAAGATAATTAAGCAACCTAGTATCAATAGTGACCCAGCATCCCATCCTGAGGAGCAACATCCAATAGACAATATGCTGTTTAGTTACTACTACTGGTTGCATATGCAGCTACAGTATACAACATAGCTAATATTCTAATTCAGTAACTCACAATTGAACCTAAATCAAATAAATTATAGGTTTTAAAATATTTATTAACTTTGATTGTGGGGGAATATTTTCTATCCTCCATCTATCAGCCATGTTGAAAATACAGAAACTAGAAAATTCTTCAATCTTTTGCAAACCTCAATCCCAGAATTCAAAAGTATGACTTGCAGTCTCAGTGGTTCTCTCTCAGACACTCACCTGTACCTCATACCAGTGTGAAAGGAGATGGACTCCTGCAGAGACACTCCATTGGTCCTCAGGAAATCCTCCAGGTTTTTGAGCTGGGCGGCTGCCCGCACCTCTCTCAGACCCCTGATCTCACCCAGTTCCCCCCCACCCTGCCGCACAGGGTACAGGCCCTGATCAGACAGGTAGCGGTCGATGTCGCTCCGCATGCTCTCGCTGAAGGACAGGGACAGCATCTTGCTGCTGTTAATACTGCTGCTCCTTCGCACAGTGTTGCCGGGTGGCCCATTCTTGGGGATCTGTTCGAAAGGGACACTCAGTTGGCGGCTGGGACGGCGGCCGCCGTGCACAACGCGTATGTCGGTTAGACTGCTTCTGTGAGTGGCAAACATGCCCTGCGACCAGGTGACCCAGTACCCAACTCTGAACTACAAGACGTGTCCGGCACACACAGAGTGAAGCATGACAGAGACCCGAGCTCTTGCTTTAAATAGCACCCGCCTCCCTTGACAATCAACAGCAAACTTAGACATCCATGCATTGTAATCAGAGCTTGCCCGCCCACCTCTCACCCACTCTTTTCCTGTGTGAATCCAAAACCAATAACAAATTTAAACAGACTGATATCAGAATGCATGGGATAAACACAAAATGGAAATTTTGTTCTTTCAGACACATGCGTGCCCAAGCAACAGAAGTGAGTAGACATTCAGGCATGCGCACAAAACAATCTGAGCCCTGCTGCAGTTGCTGTGGAAGACAAGAGTGCCAAATCTATCCAGCATCTAGAGAGATAAATCAACCTCCAGTCAAAAAATAGACCGGCACTGACCCCAACAGAGGCTACTATCTTAAAAGTAAACAATGTAGTATTGCCCCGTTATAATACAAATATAAAACAAATAGAGGCCTACCTGAATGTAACCTAAATATCACGTCTCTAAGTGTGTATATACAGTGTATACACTGTATATACATACAGAGAGAGAGACAAAGCAAAATTATTAATAAAAGGCACTTTTAATCAGTTGATAATTGGTCTGATGCTGCCTAACGGATGGCCTTAATAAAAACAGAAGTTTTTTCTTCTATTTTAATTTTTAATGATGGTTATTAGATAATCCTCATCCATTTTCATTAGGGTACTGATTAACAATGCTATTTAATATTTAAAATGTGATTAATATTTTTAAAAGCACAAGTAAGAGCATTTGACTAGACTTTAATAGCAGTCATCAAATAAACTGTAAAAACAGTTATGAAATTCGCTCTCTGTTACAGGATAATTCATGTTATCTTGTAGGACTTAATTCTTATGCAGTGCTTATGTTCCTGACACAGTTTTTGTTCCTGGTTCTTTGCTTCTGATGGTCGGAATAAAGTATTTTTGTTGTATTATATTTTCGCACAAGACAATCAGTTTTTTACAAACTATTTAACAAATTAAAGAAACTAATAACCGAATGGTGCCATTGAATGGTGCCTATCTGATCAAATCTAAACATATGATGGTCTTATGAGAAGTCAATTCTAGTCCAAATCTACTGCTATCAAAAATGTAGCATCAAGCTCTTCGTCCAAAATTCTAAAGTATAACAAACGGTTTACAATATTCTACCTTCTGCTCATTCTCAGCAGCTTAGAGTTGATTCTCTGTCTCAGCAAAAGCCCTACTATAGAAACCAAACCTGCTTGTGTTAAACTAAAACTAAAACATCATGTAATGCAGCACAAAATTAGACCAAAACACTAGTTTTAGCTTGAATCTGAATCTAAACCCTTTTCCTACCACACTGATGCATGTAACCCGGGACAGGGCTGTGGGTGTGAGCAGAACCACCATGCAACATTCTCAAGCAGGACGCATATTCAGTCGCAAGTTCCGACTTTGTACTCACCCGGTTCCTTGGTGGGCGAGTGACATATGGGTTTTGCACTACACTGCTCATCTGTAAACTTAACGATAGTCCACACACTAACAAAGACTGCTGTTTTCCACCTAAACCAACAGCGCCTATGACAGGAAAGCTCCACCCCTCAACCAAATCAAACACCACCCACTTTCGGCAAATGTCATCAAGAGAAAGTTTTCTGCACCTATCACTGCATGAGAATGCTCTGCCAACATGAATTATTCAGGACAGCTTTTGCTGTGAAAGCCTTTGATGTTGTAGCACAAGAAAAGAGTACTAAAAGCTATTTTTTGTTCTGTGTCTTGTGCGAATATAAAATTTAAAGATACAACCAAAATACTGCATTCTGACAATCAGAAGCAAAGAACCAGGAACAAAAACAGTGTCAGGGACATAGGGCATAGCAGTGCATAAGGATTAAGTCCTACAAGATAACATGAAGTATCCTGTAACAGAGAGCAAGTCAGAAAAGTACCTACCCAGAACCTACAGTAATAATGTACTCCTAACCATTGAATAGTACAAAGATGGAAATACAGTACAAATATAGAAATATGCACAGAGTATCTATTGCACACATAGAACAGATACTACACAAAAAATGTTACACAAGTCAAAGAGTAATGTGACCAAGCACATCTTCTCACAGTGTGTTGCAACGCAGACATCTTCTTTGGATAATCAAGGATTCAAGACCATAAGGATATGAATGAGAAGTGTCTGAAATCACGTGTACGAGGAACTCAAAGCTAGAGGACTATTCAATTCTTCAGAGAGAATATGGTGATGCATACTGCAACAGGAAACACATTAGCATTAAATATGATTGTATAGCTTATGTTAATTTCAGTGCTCCATACTGAGCAACTTTGAAAATGTTGCAAGCGTTGCCATTTTTTGTTTTTACTTCCCTGTGACTAAAGACTCCAGGCTTGCCTTTAAAACAGTAGCATCTATTATTTAGTATACACCATTTGCCAGTGAAGTCACATTCACTCTAATTATATAACTCATTTCATACGCCAGAGTGAATCTGTATTCCTTCTTTAAAACTGTAACACTACAGAGATGCCAATCTGCATAATGTTTCAGTGTGCTGAGAAATGACTCGGCAGAAATCATTAAGAAATTGCAACCCAACATCCTGATCCAAAGATGTAGGTCAGGATTAGCCTCCACATAGATAAACAGAGACAGGAATAGCCACAGTGTTGCTCTGCTGGATGGAAAATAAGCAACCATTCACTGTGCTGAATGCTGCTGATAAATATTAAGGCAATGACTTATTTCTCTGATTCCTTACTAACACTATAATATTGACATATATTTATAATATTTAAAACTAATGTTCTGTGCATGCATTTTTTAAAAAACACATAAACCACATTTTGTGTATTTTATTTTTTACCTTAGGTTGAGTAGGCAATATAGTTTAGGCCAGTAGCCTAATAGTTCAAAATCTTCAGAGCAGGTTACAGAGAGAAAGGAAAGAGAGAAAGAGAGAGAGAAAGAGTGGGAGGGAGAGAGAGAGAGAGAGAGGGAGGGAGGAAGACTATACAAGCAAGTAGTGCAGATAAAAGTACATTAGCAAATGGAGTCGGCAGGCTAAGGTAATTTAAAGAGAGTCCAAAAAGTGCACAAGTTTCATATAATTACTTAATCAAATAAGAGTCAAACAAAAAAAAAGTACGTTACTGAAGAATAACTGTTATTCCAGTCCCACTCCATCAAGCCTGTGCCCTTGAGCTCAGCACTTAACTCCAGGATTCCCCAGTGGGACAGTCTCTGTGTTTAGTGTACTGTACTGTACCGTGCTGTCTGCTGTGTTTTATGTAATCTTATGGAGAAGTATCTATACTTAAACATGAAGGGCTGCTGTACAGTACCTGTAAAACTGTAGCTGTCTCTTTGGACTCCCATATCGAGCTCTACAGCAAGAAGAAAAAGAGGTGAGAAGGACAAATAAAGAGTAAGACATGCAGAGAAGGATATAGTGCAATAGAATTCTTAGGAAAATCCACAAATCTCAAAATTATTTCCATATAATAAATATTTCAATAATATGAGAACCAATGAGATTCAAAGTTATGGAGATGACGTGCAGCCATGTTAACAAATTGGAGTTTGGAGTATGGATGACTTTTATGATGGACAGATGCACTTTTTGGAGCTTCAAAATCTCAGACACTATTCACTGCCATTTTAAATGCTGGGATATTATTTAATATAAATTTGATTCTGTTTCACTGAAAGAAGTCATATACACCTATGCTGAGTGGTGAGTAATTTACTGGCTAATTTTCATTAATAAAAGGACTATTTCTTTAATTTCACATGTAGAATATAGTCAGTAGGCTTGAATAAAAAGAATTGTGTCTGTTTTGTCATCACTAGTAGGCTCACTCTCTATGGGTCAATAAATGCTGTGTGAAAAGGTTCTTCTCACGTGTAGTTGACGCCTGGAGAGCCAGTCTGCCGGGTGGAGAGACGAGCAGGAGAATCTGTGTTAGGTTCAGGGTACATGGAGCCGTGAGGCCAGCTGACCACTCTCACTCAGACTCTCAGCTTCTGTTTAATAGAAAAAAATATGTCAATCATTTTACGTGTGAAATAATACATCAATACAATGTTTCACTCAAAAATGTATTTGTATAAAAAAATTTTATTTATTTGTATAATGTATGATACTGGGAATGAAATATGCTTCTGGATGTGGTAAAAATTTTGTGGCTGTGTAACGAAAGTATCAATCCAGTCAAAAAATGTGATACAGTGCATCTAAGTGAAACAAACATGGCCAGCAGGTGGCACCAGTTACTTGGGCACACAAGCAAAAATTACCAGTAAGACATTTCATACCTGGTTTACCTAGAATCTTCCCTCTGTACAAATCTGGGTACCACTTTATTTTACAGTCCTCCTTCACATGTGCATACAATGCACTTGTGCAATGCACTGTGTAAATGCGTAATTACTACACTGTAAACACTTTGCTGCCCTAAATTTTTGTGTTTAATCAACTTGGCTTTACAAGTCATTTTAACTTAGTTTTTTAGTCTAGTTTTTTCAACTATTTTTAATAAGTTACAGCAACCCAAGACCAATTAAGATTACAAAGAGTAAGTTGAAATGACTTTGCAGCCACATTGATTGAACTTAAAATTTTAAGGCAGCAAAGTTTTTTTCAGTGTAGGTATTAACACTTAACCTAATCCTAAACCTCACCCATATTACGTGCATGTAGTTACCAAAATGTTGGGTAAGCACACTGTAAGTGCATGTACTGTAAAATAAAGCGCAACCCAAATCTGTGTGATAGTGCTCTTAAGCGGACAGTTTACCCAAAACACTGTTGGCTTCAATTTAAAGCTACTAGGCTAACAAGAAGCTTTTGACCATTATTAACAATGCCAAACAGCAACATGAGGTGTCAAACCGTAATCCTTGTGCGGAATTTTCCAGCATGAACGAACTGTACCACTATTATTGGTGAACAAGCATGACTCTGCTGTTGAAAGGTTGATGAGACCCACCTGCTGTCAGCTCTCACTGCCTAGCCAACTGGCCCATCTCCAGCCTGTCAGAACTGTACCAGCAGTACATTATAAATTGCAGAGATAAAAACGGCAGGAAGTTTAAGTGAGTGAAAGTGTCAACACTTCACACAGCTCTGTGTGGCAGATGGAGTACAGGCCTTACTGTAGAGTGATACAGTATAGTTCTTCAGCAGAAACAGAGGAACAGATGTGCAGTGGAGGATTGTGGGATATAGACACATAACGAATACATTATACCAATCACATCCTGCAGGCTTATGCTGTCATTGAATGCCATTGTAATCTAATAAAACGAGATCATGCAAATCAACAATGTTTATCACACAAAAAAACTACTCTGTACTAACTATAGCAACTGATTCAGATCTTGTGGAATGTTAATACATTTTAATAGTTTGAATAAAACTCTAAATAACAATTAGCAATTAATACAATTCTGGATCACAACCCAAAGAACCTAAAACAACCTCCTGAAATGTACACCGTCAATTAGGTACATCTTACCAGTCTTTATCGCATCACATCTTGTGCCTCTTGTATCAGAATACGTCTTATATCGACAGTGGCCTGCCAATACCCAACCCTGTGGGCTGCTGGTTAATTCACCTTTAGTCTGATGGTTTACTCTGTGGTTTTGGGTGTCCGTTGTCCAAAACGACAACAGCTACAATCTGGCCCTCGATATGTTTGCTGAAGTGTCCGCTGAGCGGCCAGGTGGCACAATGCATTAATCACCCTACATGACCTTAGCGCTAACTCTCCACTGCATCAAATCAGACCATGAAACTGAGACTGTATACATGACACAATGTATACATGTCACATTAAAGTATATGGGTATGTGCATAGCTAGTATGTGTACTATTTATCTAAACTATATGTTAAAATTGTATATATAAAGTATAAAAGTATAAAACATTTACCCAGTGGAAAGATTTGTGTGGTGTTAAAATTGCAAGAAGAGTAAAGAGGAAATAGAATTACAGAGAGAATGTTAGATTTATAATATCAAGTTCACATTTCTGCTGTCTCATGCTGCTATGGCTGGCATAGTGCAGGAGGGTGGAGGGGTAGCATTGGCTATAATACTTAGGCATGAGCATCGCTGCTACACAGTGACAGGTGTTCTTCAAGGTTTAGCCTATCATTTCTGAAACAAACCAGTAATTGGTTCACTGAATTAATGAATGTAAAGTGTAAAAATAAAGAAAAAATAAAACAACAAAAGGTAAAATGCACAGCATAAGGTTATGCAACTTAAGTTATCTTAAGAGAGAAAGAGAGAGAGAGAGAGAGAGAGAGAGAGAGAGAGAGAGAGAGAGAGAGAGAGAGAGAGAGAGAGAGAGAGAGAGAGAGAGAGAGAGAGAGAGACCATAATGCAGTGAAACCTCAATGTTGCCTCATCAGGATTCTGGTCAGTTTACTGCATCGTCAGCATGATCTCTCTCCTGCTCTCTCTCTCTCCCAAGCAGCATTCCTTCAACTCCACTACAATGGTTCCTAACTCTGCTGTAGGTTAGAGATGAGCTGAGTGGTGCTCTGTGTCTGTTGTAGACATTCACTTCCCTGGGGGCTTTTAAGAGAAGCTGTAGAAGACAGAAAGTGCTGGTTGCCGGTTGTCATTAAAATTGCATCAAAGATGTTGCTTTTCTTTTCTACCTCTCTCTCCATCAGTTAACTACAAAATCAATCAGAAGCGCTCTGTTACAGTCTTTGGTAACACGAAACCCAAGAAAAACTGGGTCTGAAAAACAATTACGACATTCAAATTCCCACAATTCTTGTATACTATATCTCTGTCCAAATTCTTAGAAATGAAAGTAGAAAGACATAAATCATGTATGAACCCAATGTTTGTGTAACATTCTGTCTAAGATACCTTTATCTGATTGGCTCTTATGTGCAGCATAGATGTATCTTTTGCCTCCTACAATATACTTGGAATGGTTTGGAAATGGAGATGCAATCAAAATTTTGCCTGAAAAGTCACTATGTGGTTTATCTGAAGAATATTAAACAGCACAGTAGAACAATTCCCATGTTTTTGAAAAGAAAAAGTTTTTAAAAGTTTAAAACAAAGTTTTAAAGTTACATTAGGCAACCAGTTTCATTGATTTTAATAGAAGTGATCTAGTTTTGCATTACCCACTTGTGTATAAGGGATTGTGATTTAAAAGATGCCAGGAAACAAGACATTTTAAACGTTAGGAAAAATAAAAATATGTACACACAGATCTTTAATAGACAACTCTACAGTGTCAGACCATTTTATGTACTGATATAGACTGCAGAATGTACAGAATTATTACGACTAATTGTGAAAAATGCTTTAACTTCATCAATGAAACTGAAACTGTATGATGCATAACTGAACTGTAGGTGTTGTTCTACATCCAGGTACAGTATATTTGGATGCATTTCAACTGTAATGCTTTTAGCTCATAAACACAGAAAGAAGCTGAACCCACAAAATTGAGTCTGTACTGTAACTCGATGTATATACCATCCCTCAACGCATGACTGCAGTAAGCCAATCACAGCTCAGAGTCTGAACCGAAGCCAAAACTAAAGTAAACAGTTATCACCCACAGAGAGCTAACATGTGACTGTATATCCAGCATGAGGCATGCATTAACATACAAATAAAGATTAAACGCATCTGCTCCTCTAACATTATCACACACAACATATGTTAAAAAGGAACCAAGACGATTCCTAAAGAACAGGATATGGTTTTAACATGTCACCTGGAGCATCATGAAAATGTCAGTGTTGGATTTTAGCTTTGCTAAATTTAAGTATTTGGCCTTAAACATGTCAAAAATATACACAAACATACATACAGTCTTTTACATAGGATACAGAATATATAGGATATAAAGGCATACTGCAGTTCAGCACTCACCGGTGTCTTGTGCTGCACTGTATCTTGCTGTCTGATAACTCCAGCTTGGCTTTCACAGTGGAAACACAGAAGGGCTGAGCAGAATCCTCTGTGAAAGGTGTAAGATAGAGACAGACAGGAAACAGGGAGAAAGGGAGGAGTGTGCTCAGGATGTTGCTATTGCTTTGGCTTGCGGTAATGCATTCCTCTCCAAGCTCAGCAGTCTGCTAGCCTGGCTATGCAGATCATCAATTGAGTGTGTGTGTGTGTTTACTTAACCACATATTGGGGACAAATTTATACTCAGAAGTCAGCAAAACCCCAAAAAACTCCTTTTAGGGACGTCCTCATTTGTAAAATGCTATAAAAATATAGTAAATAAAGTTTTATGGTAAAAATGCAGAACGTTTTCTGTTAGGTTTAGAGTGTGGGTTAGGTGATATTGTTTAGCTGTGTATAAAAACAACAGAAGTCTATGGAATGTCCCCATTTAGATATGTAAATGTGTGTGTGAGAGAGATGGAATATGCGAAAATGAAACAAAAACATAATAAATGTTGCTGATATGTACACCTGAGACATATAAATAAATGTGTACATATGTGTAAAAAATGATTTTAATGATGACAATACATTTTTCTAAACACGTGAACAATAACGTAGTAATTTTATTTAAAGCTGCAGTCAGTAACACATTTTGTTCACTAGCAGACACTAATAATTGTATTTTACAGCAAAGACCTAATAAAAGAACACAACAGGTTTTTAACATTATACAGATAAGCTATGTGCGCAAACCCGAAACAGTAAAATACCTCATCACCTTACAGGTTCCACCAGGCTAAACTATCACTTTGCTGCAGGGATACAGAGGTGAAGGAACACTTTCTATAGATAAGCTCTGGTTTCTGTCTGGACTGTATAAGGTAACACTGCATCACAAGGGTTTGTTCCATCTAACTAAACATTCAACACTTCACTCAAACTCTCACCCAAAGCTCAAGGAGCATCACTTGAAACAGAGGTGATAGCTGCTGAAGTAGGTGATGGCAGGCTCAGCTGAGGTCCCTGGTCTTGAAGAACAAATACAGGAACATTTCCATCCTCTTGGTCACTTCTGCTCTTACAGATCTATGGTGATAGACATGCTGGAAGCAGCTGCCTACATGTCACAGCACTTACATCACATGATTAAAATAAATGTGTGAACAACAATCTTTTGGAGGTATAAATAGTTAAATATGTGTGTTTTATATATATATATATATATATAACACACACTAAATATGTATACGTGTGCTAATTAAACCACATTTATTTGCACAATTAAAAATGAAACTTTGAGCTAAGCAACATGGATTTGTTTTAGATGAATTCTGCCTCAATTCTGCCTTTCAGCTAAAAGCAGCTAGAAGCTCTACCAGGTTAATGCTCAAGTTATAATATTACCTAATGTGAAAAATTTACAGTTCTTACACAGGTCCTTTTCCCTGACAAACCTAGAAGCCACAGGAAATTTCACATATTATATTTATAGTGATATGTCCTGTTCTCTGCTCAGCCCAATCAACAAAACCCAGATCTACTCTAAACATTCTGGCATCCTTGCATTATGTTTCTTTGCACACTTTATAAAAAATCATTTGCCAAAAAAATATTGTTCAAATATTTTGTATTGTCATCACTGCATATAGCTTGCTTGAGCTTAGGCCTTAAAGGATACGAGGTACAGAACAGAAAGTTGTTTTTACCAGTTTTCTCTGGTCTATGCTTTAAACAAGTGTCTTTTTACCAAGGTCAATAGTGCTGAGCAAAAAAGCCATGACTGGCAATATCATCAAGTGTTCTCTGTCATTGCAGATTGAATTTCAGTTAGAGGTTCAATACCTAAATTTGTCAAGGGCTCTGAAAACAGAAATCTGATAACTTGTTAACTGTAGAATATATAACACACACACACACACACACACACACACACACACACACACACACACACACACACACACACACACACACACACACACACACACACATATATACATATTCATAGTATCTCAGACCGTGCATGTCAGAGAGGAACGCACTACAGGTGGGCCCGTTTATAGCCTACGTGGTAAAATATCTTTGACAGACGTGCGTTTCGAGCAATGCCTCACCTCTAAATGCTGAGAGATGTTAGTTCTCCAGTGACGTTTTGTCGGGAGATTTCTCATCTAAAATAACACCAGCGACGCTCACGACACATCTCTCCGTCCTCAACTCGCGAGCAAACCCGCGCGCCACGGAAAACAAGTGGAGGATGCCGCGAGCGGGTGCAACCCGGTGCGAATGACGCCATTGGTCAAAATACCTGTGATGACATACTCAACGTTTTCTAAATTTCTGCAATTAACTCTTTTGTTTATAATGTTTGTCTTTTACAACATATGCTTTAATTGAAATAAAGGCATTAAATGAAAAAATAATAATCCGCTCAACGTTCTGGTATGACGTCACCGTGCTGGACGTATTAAACGTTTGAACAAATATTGTCGTGCTGTTTACAGATTAGTGAAATGAAGATAAGCTTTGTTTTAAAAGTTAAAATGGTTCGCTGACAGTGACAGGGACACGTTTGTTCGTGTACACACATTCATGACCCCTGTTCTAGTTTATAATAATGTCCCTTTGCACAGCAGATGTGAAAAAAAAAATCATCAGTAAATTCATTTTTGATTTACCTATTTAAACTGGCCTATTAGGTTGAGTAAGTCTCCATTAGTCAGCCTTAAAATCTAGTTAGAAACATTATATTGCTAGTATAATTAAAATAATATTATTTTAGACTTATAAATAGCTCCTGTTGTACATTTTATATTAGAGTCACGATAAAAATATTAAATTATAGGATTGTGTAAACATTTGTTGTCCGTACTCTCCATAGCATGCTGGTTGTATAATTAAGAAAAATCAAACTCTCATTTACCACTAATAGGCTTTTTCCAAATTCTGCCACTAGATGGTAGTATATGCTTGGTTAATAAACTACAGCGCACTTGAGGGATCATTTACTTCAAATAAAGTTCTTTTTTGTTTGTCATGACAAAACTTGTCAAAGCAAAGTGAAGAAATGTCATTATTTCTTTTTTAAATAAATAAAATAATGTATGGAATAGTGTAAATGAAATCTAGGTCAAATCACTTTAATTAGGTCAAGAGAGCTGGTCACAAAGTACAAGTATGTACTAAACATACTGGCCAAGTATGGTGACCCATACTCAGAATTTGTTCTCTGCATTTAACCCATCCAGTAAATGCACACACATTGGACACAGTTTGGAGTAGCGAGATGTGAACACCCACAAACTATAAATCCCGAAGCCATCGTGGTGAATATCAAAACATGCACTGGGTTTTGGGGTCTCATCACACAGAGGTTCCCCAGCTATTTTCCATAAACAGTCATCTCAGTGGTTTTATTTTCATTTCTCACGAAAGAAGCTTATGTGCATATGATCATAGTGAGAGAGCACTTATTAAACTTGCTTTAAACCAGGTAACCTCGGAAGAATAGGGATTAGATTCAGAAACACTAACGATGCAAATACACCCGCTGTGGCATTCGTGTAATGCTGCAAACTTAAATCAGCCATAGCGTGGCATTCTTCTAAACATCCAACATTCCTTTATATTCTGCTTTTGTGGTCGTAAAGTAGGGAAAAGCCGCTCCAGACGCAAAGAGGGAATGAACAAAAAGGCTTTTGTAAACTAATTACACTCTGAGCGATTCTTTCCCCCTTGCAAATAAAAACATCTTTTTATGATCAGTTCAGATTTGTCCTCAATGAATCTGACTTTGCCTGCACAGCAGAAATGATCAATCCACTGTATTATGCATAAAGCCCCAAAACTTGCTTGTTTTTCTTTATATGAGAATACAGAAAGTTTTTATCTGAAGTTTGTAATTTCACAGTAACACTCACTGGTCAAAATCAACAATCTCACTAAAACAATAAATGATATAGATAAATTACTCTGAGATCTGAATTTTAGCTGATCCACAGTATATTTTATTCTATATAGATTCTATATAGATTCTTTATAAACTGATCATCTAAAGAAGAGAAGACTTACTCAAGCCTTTGTACCATGTCATACCACCGAAATATTATTTAGAGTGAAAGATTATAAGAGTGAACTTATTATACATATTAAATTACCATCAAAAATTTCAATGCAGTTTCATTCTGTTCGGCCAATCAATGCAAGACATGAAGAGTGTTCAGGAAACCTGTTTGAAACTAATAATAATTTAAAATTTTAAATAATTACACATTTTACACAACATCAATATGCAGCTCCTACTGTACCATACATACTGAGTCTGTTAACATAACTTACACAGCAGGAATTTCATAGCAGCAGTACAAACCACTGTGTGAATACACATAACAGGGTGTTTTTATTATGCTTTCAACATGTCTTAGACACAATATGCATGACATGTACGCCTGTAGAGGCTTTCTAGTTTCTTCTCCCGTTTCTCACACCAGCCCCACGTGCCTTGTATCACTCTCACCTAACATCAAATCAACACCTTCAGCTAGCCGCCCTCGGCCTCCATTAGAGCAGCGCACGGAGGAGACAACTGATCCCGCAGCTGTAGGAAATGTTGCCTTACGATGTAATAAAGACACAGGGATTAAAGCATTGACTCACAGCCTCACTGCTCGCAGTGTCCCTCCTTCTTCTCGCCATCATGGGAGAGACTGATGTCTTTATGAGGTGATGGTGATGAAATGTTGCATAGTGCAATGCTTGTGAAAAGGGAAACAAGAGGAGTCTTTGAGTAGCAATCTGAGGAGGACTGGATAAGCTGGTGATTAGATTTAGTTGGTGGTGGGAGAGGGAAATTCACCAGTTAGCTGTGAATCAATTAGAATTCATCTGAGCAATGGGAAACACAGTCATTCCATGCAGATGAATCTTATTTCAGGATGCTCAGAGGAAATGTGTTTCATTTGAGGTTGCTTAAAAGACTTAATTGAGCTCTTAGCTTTTATTTAAGCATCGATTGTTTAGGGCTAATTTAATGTTAATTTGGTCTTGACAAATTTGATGAGAAATTTTTATATATCTCTGACATGATTGTAAATTTGGTTTCTGAGCAAATCTGAGTGCATTGAAGCATTGTGAAAGATTAAAACAGTGTTATCAAGTGTGAAGTGATGTGCTGGCCTTTAACCCTTCCGTTTAGTGCACCCACATTAAAGAAGTGAGTTGTAAATACACACACTACAAACTGTAAACACACACCTGCAGCAGTGGGCAGCACTGTGGCACACGGTGAGCAATCGGGGGTAAGGTGCCTTGTTTGCAAGTTTGATTCTCTAACCAGTAGGCCATACTGCCCTCTTCCACCACCCCTCAGAGGCAGATGGACATTGATGTACAAATGTGCTGCCATGCCATGACGGATGGTAATCTCTTCCCCTTGTTTTACACAGTAGCCTTTATGCAGACTGCATTTGCAGGCTGCATTTCATCTGGTAGCTGGTTCAGGTTTTGCTGCGCATAATGTCACATACAGAAGAGCGTGATCTCCATCAACATATGGACTCCATCGATTTACCATCACTTCCTCTAAAAACTTCAAAATCCCCATACACATGAGAGATTTACACCAAAAACATCATGGTATAATGTTTCTCTCTCTCTCTTGTTGTACTCTTTCTCTGACTTTTATACCCTGCCAACATGTTTGCATTTGGGATGTTGGTCATGGTACTGTGGATTCATACAGCAATGAAAATGCAGAACAGAGTTTTCTCTGTTAATACTTGGCTTGGTTTACAAGTTTGTTCACACCTGAGAGGTCCTGCTCTACACACAGTTCATACTATATGTTAAAGAAATAACACACATTTATGAACACAAGATCATTCCTGTATCACATTACAGCACTGGTGTCTGTATTTTTAAACAAGAGGCTTGAATTATTCATTAAAAATCAGCTCTGCCAATTGTATCTTTTCCCAAGACCTTCTGCCAAACATTCAGATTTGGGTTTTATCCCACCTTTTGTGCATTTGGATATTTGAGTAATACAGTATTAACATGTTAATACAAATAATATCTCAGTGCTACTAATATTATAAATATTCTACATTTGTTCTTGGTTTGAAACATAATGGCAAACAAAAAATGAATTATTTTTATGCAGGTACATTTATAAAACCTGTTTTGGTCAACAAATGTGACATGAATTAAATGAATGTTATAAAAATTACAAATAAAATTCTGATGCAACGATTAAAAAGATATATTCCTAAATATTATGATTGTTTGTAGTTCACATAAAAATCAGAATTACCCATTATCTGAATTACATTAAAATAACACACTTCACAAATATGGATGTTTTTATAAAATGTTTTTATAAGAAATTTTAGTGCAACCCTCAACAGTGAGGTGCACTAAACAGTTATTATTCATCACTAATACATCCTGTGTGTCATAACACAAACATTCTGACCAACCTAAGTCACAGTTCTGTGCATTAAAAGTATGATTTATATGTTATTAGATTTTTTGAGGTATAATATTGTATAATATTGCTTCTACTCTGAAATCACAAAATTTGATATTTCCATTAGATATCATGATCCTACAGAAGCTTTCATCTGCCTCCACAATCAATTATTTCAACAGAACATTAACCAAGATATATAAAATCAACTGATCAAGAGATCAGACCGACTCCCAGCCTCTCTTTCTGTGTGAATAATCTTGCCCATCCTTCAGTGAAGAACAAAGAATTAAAAACAAATGTGCACCAAGAAACAGTTTTTCCATATGGGAGACTTGCCCTACATGTCATTAGGCAAGTCAGCTGTGTCAAATCCTTGTCTACAGTGAGTCACTCACCATTACAATGAGCTAAGCATAAACATTCTTCTGTTGCATCATAGGGATGGATGTCAGTGGGCTGAATCAGAAAATGGCGTTTCCAATTTTGAAATGCATGTACAAGCTACCTACCCTGCAAAAGCCTAGGATTGCTGTTCATCTACATATGTACAAGGAAGTGGTTTGCCTGTATCCCAAACAGGTTTCTTAAATATCTTAACCAGATAAACATCCTTGGTCAATCACTTTAACCAGCATTTTAGCAGGTGAAAAACATCGCTAAGCTGGCCCACCAGCTAGACCAGCCCCAAAACTTACACAAACCATCATTAACAAGTGGTTTAAGCTGGTCTTTATTTGGTCATATTTACATATGCGACTCAGTATTCACAAAAGTACAGTAAAAAAAAGTACAGTATTCACAAAAGACAGACTTTACAGCAACTTTTTCTAGCAGTTAATTGTACATGTTTTTGGATTGTAAACAAGAACATTCAGCAGTTATCAAATACATCTACAGCTTACTGTCTAACTCACAGAATCTTCTAGAAATATCCCATTATTTTTGTTCTAATTATAGCTGCAATGGCTTCTGAAAAACTCTGATTCATGCTGATTCAGTTTGTTTAAATTTTAAACGGCTGTTTGTCCCTCTTAAAAGGGTGAATAATTGATGTTTCAGCCAATTGACCAATGAAGACATACAGACATACACAGTGTTGGTGCGTCACAGCTGCAGAGGCTGGATGAACTGTTCTAATGCAGGTCAGTGGAGCTGGGTGTCCATCTTCAGGCCTCTTTCACATGGTATGCGTAACAGATTACCTCCACTTTTCCAGGATTTGCTTTTTCTGTTGGTTCCTGATGTTCTCTATGGACTCTGTCAGTGATGTAACCATTAAACTGTTGTGTTGCCTATTACTGTGATTTATTGGAAACAATCTACGTAAGAGAAAAAAATCTTAAACTGAAACTCAGTGTAGATTTTAATGGCATTGAAACGATGATGATTAAATGATGATTTTTAATTGTTAAATACTAAAATTCAGATTTCATAATACTGACAACCCATATTGTTCTGCATAAAACAGTTGTAATGCAATATCATGTCAACAGAGGGCACCCTTAACAATTATTGGGGGCTACAAAAATGTACTCCAGTGAGCACTATAGACTTATAGACTGGAGAATGTGACCCAGATATAATCGGCCAGGACTTTTCAGTCTACAGTGGTCAAAAAAATCAAAGATGGCCTCTCTTGTTCAGAACAGTATGTAGAAGATTTCATTCACAGGGTTTATAAAATGCCTGCAGGCTTAATCTATTCACCATTTACCTCAAAACAACTGGTGGACATTTTACTGTCTGCGTTTATTACAAAATATGTGTGTGGTACACATTTTCCAGACATAAACTATTTCACTGGCTGATCACACAGAGTTTACAATGCTAGGATGGACTGGTAGAAACAGCTGCACTATAGCAGGTGTTTGGTCCAATCACACAGTAAATTTTGTTGATATTGTACCATGAGAATATCCTTCACAGCCTCCTAAACAAAACACGCTCTCACATGCACCCCCAGTCCTCAGTGTTTAAGTGACACAGAGATCGAAACCCTGCGCAAATACCCACTGCAGCTTTGCAGGCGAGCGGAGGACTATCGACAAGCTGCTTGTCTGTCTTTATTAGCCAAATCCAATGCAGAAAAATGGATCCCTCTGCTTATCAGCATGGGGCTCACTGTGGCTGCTCGCAAGCCAGAGGTCAGAGACATGACACCAAATTATGGGCACTGTAGACTTATTATATTGATGGAAAAGATGAAGGAAAGAGGGATGGATGGGGGGGTGAGGGGGTTGTATAAGAGGATACTGAAGATTAGGAAGGGAATTGCCGCAGTACACTGGCTGCTTTTGTGAGCCCACTGTCCAAAGGGAAAATATCTCCTGGGGCAAGAGCATTCTGTCACAAAGCACCAGTCCTATTATAGATACAACAACTTGTTTTCAGTCTTCTCAATGAGATGGCATGTTTTGAGTGGTAGTTTGGAGAGACGGGCATGTTAGCAAGGTCATGTAAAATCATTTTGGGACATAAATAGATGTGGGGTATGTGTTTACAGACAAAACAGCCCAAAACATTAGCTGAAGGGAGACTGCTGAAGTGCTGCCTATGACTGGTTAAAAGAGACACTCTTTAAGACCAAACATACAGTAAAGTATATGGGTGACTGCTTAGCTCCAGTTAACATTTAAAGTGATAGTTTACCCCAAAATTATAATTCTATCATTTTTTACTTATAATTTTATTTACAGTGAAAGTAAATGGTGACTACAGATTTCCATGGTCCCCATTTATGCATTCTGCATAAACATCTCCTTTTGTTTTCCATGAAAGAGAAACAACATGGGTTCAGAGAGCTATACCTTTTAACACAAAGAGGAGGTAAAGATAAATGTAAAAAAATGGAAGGTTACAGTTTCGCTACTTTGTAATGCTTCACTTCTTTCACTTCTTATGTTTCAGTTCTGGGGTTCCTGAGGTCTCTTAGAATGATCTGTACACACAGGCACAGAAAAAGCAATGTTTGCTTTACGTGGTTTATATTAGCAGGAGCGGTCAGCTAAGCTCCATAACGAAGCCTCAGAGTCTTTCCCAAACAGAAAGGCCCATCTCAGCATTCACATCACAGTGGGGTCCTATCAGACATCACATCTCCTTAGAAATATATGATATAGATCTATGGACTTTCTCCATGTGCATTCTCTACAGGTGCAAAGCTTAATGTTCAAGGTAAAGTCACTCTTTACTTGAATTCCTCAATTTCCTGAATAAAGCCCCTGCTTTTTTGATAGGCAGCTATGATGATCATTAAGGTGTGTATATCTACGCTTTTATAAACATCTACAACACATGGGTCTCATTGTGAGTATAGTTCCAACCCAGTTAACAATTTTAGATTCTAAGAACGTTTCTGTAATGTTTCCATTCAATAACAAAAACATAAAAAATTCTATTTTGAACTATTGTTTCAACGTTTTTTCCAACACTATTCAAACGTTTTTACATGTTCCACTAACAACTAACAAGACTAATGTTTTTAATATATGATATATAACATTAAAAGGTTACTGCACGAACATTTTTGATAACTTTAAAAGAAGTTTTAGAGAATGTTAGCCAACATGCTGAGAATGTTCCCTGTTAGATGGGAAGCTACTTAAACAGATGCACTTATATGTGTGTTAGTACAGATTTCCAGTTATGTGAGCACAGGATTTGCTAAGTGTACTTTTTAAAGATCAGTTACTGACTACCAGCAGTAGCAGCTAAGGGAAAATTAAACAACTTCACCTTAAATACCAACTCTCTCTCACGCTCGCACGTTCTCAGTGTATTGTCTACTGGGGCCAGCTGCCCACTGATGACATCACACCCCCTTTCCAGCTGCAGTACGGATGGTGATATGAGCAGATGTTGACTTTTGGGGGGCCTCCTACAGCAACCACAACTTTCTCTGCCCACCTCCAGTTGCAGGGCCAGGAACACTGTTGACATCTGCTCTTAGCATTTTACAATAAAGCCTTTGGCCAGGGCGACATTTGTGTGGAAACCACCCTCCAGCCTGCCACGTCCCATGAATTTCATTTTTTGATGGCATGGAATTGGCGCTATAAAGTTAAGTTTGTTCTCATGATGCATTCCAAAATGTATTTATAAAGCTTAGGGGTTTAAATTCCCAAGAGTCACATGGCCAAACTGATATTTCTCTGTTATCTGATCATATGAATCCTATTATCCATATTAAGTAAATAGGAGAGCAGGATTTATTTGTGTTCTAAGGCTTGAACATGTTTTGTGTTTTACAAACTAAAATTACATTAAGCAGAAGATTCGTTATCCCTACTATTAAAAACTGAATTAAATAATTAAATAATAAAAATACATTAATATAATAAAATATATTTAATAAGCATGGTTTTTGTAGTTAAAAGAGTCTAAAAATGTGGCAGAAATCACCCTTTCACTTGTCTTATGTAAATCTGGACAGTATAATCAACCTTCTTCAGATTATGTTATTTAAACTGTAAATTCTGTCATTTACTCAACCATATGTGTTCCTGTGAAACACATAACAAAATATCCAATTAAAATGTCCAAATGCCAAAAATGGATAGCGATGACTAGCTGTCAGGTTCTGTTACAATTTTCTCTCATACAAAAAATGTATCAAATGTAGATCAGAACTAAACCTGTGTCCAAGGTTCTTATCTGCTGAAGGAATACTCATACTATGGTGCCCCATTTTAAACATTAGCACAAAACCAAATTATTAAAAACTGTTTGGTTTTCTTCACCTCCTCAGTCTTGTCTTATTCCAGCTAACAATTTTAGGTCGTGAGAACGTTTTAGACCTTGTATTCATGTAAGTGGTTACTAGAACGTTAATCAAACATCCTTTTAAAATTCTGTAACATTTTTAAAATGTTCTACTAACAACTTAAATAATGTTTTTGATATATATCATATATAACGTTAAAAAAACTTCTACTAATGTTACTGCAAGAATGTTTTTTGATAACGTTGAAAGCATTTGTAGAGATTGTTAGCCAACATTCTGAGAACATTCTCTGAGATCTTATCAATGGTACCAAATGAGTCTGTAGCTGACAGTGGTGCCCACTCTTAAAAAAACAGCTTTATGATTTCTCTGGTGGTTGGCACTGTTCTGGGCCTTTTTATAGAACCCAATCAAGATGTGAAACAAGAGTGAAATGCTTCTGACATGTAATCAAAAGTCAATCATTCCTCTTACACAGAAAACAACAAGAACCATTAGCATATCAATCAAAAGAATATCTGTAAACAGTGAAGATGAACCACAGAGCATGAAATGGTAGTCTATCAGCAGGAGAACTGAAGATGTAGCCTCCCTCAAGCCAGGCCGCTCGGGTACCCGCACAGTCACACATGGAAGGGACGCAGCTGTTCGACCGATCTCTCTTTATGCATGTGGGAGAAAAAACATTAAGCAGAAATGGGCATTCTCCCCACTTTTCTCATTACACAACTTTCCTCATTTTGGCACAACATCACAACCTTCTCTCCCTCACACATCTGTGGGCACAATGAGCTGTCTCCGACCTAAAGGATGGGGGGAGGAAAGAATCTCAGCTGTTCTAGTTGTCAGAACCCTGGGAAAATGCTCTTTCCTCTCTCGCTCTCCTCTGTTTTTCTCCCTCTTTTTAAACCATTCTCTCTATTTCTCTTTCCTGCCCCTGTGTGTTTTTTGATGCCCCTGAAACCTGAGGCCTTGCTTCTGATCATAACTTAAAGTAAGATTCAGTGAGGGAAAAGTGAGGTACCAAAGGGCTTAGAGCAACATTTATACTGAGGCACGAGATCCCTTTAAATGTGATTGATTGCGAGTTCTGCTCTGAGTTGTTATGTTGATCCCACCTCGATGTGAACAGGCAGATCTGTTTGATGGCCGCCACAGCTGTACACATTTTGTCAGCACAGTGTCTTACGTAGCCTAACATAAGAATGTACTGTTCAGCAAAACCAGACTGCATTTTATATCCGTATTTTGGCAATACAATATTTTATGATATTTTGATATTATAAATACTCTGTATAGTTAAAAAATATAACTACACAACTGTCAAAAGTTTGGCTGATTTTAACAAACCCTTTGTACCTTTATTTAAAGGCTTATGGTCCAATATTCACAATATTCACAATGCTATTGTGAATACAATTAATTGTATTCAACATTAATTGCAACATTTAATGTGCATAACAAATTTCCATACTTTCATTTGAGTTATTATTATTATTGTTTTGATGACTTATTCAGTTATTCATGATTATAAATAAACAGTTATTCATGATTATAAATATGGATAATAATTATAAAAAAGTGTACAAAAAGTGCCTGGTACTGCATGTGACAAAAATTAGAGACAAAAATTAAAATTAAGGTTGCTGAGGTGTGTACAGATTATCTGGTGTCATGTGACTCTATATGTTATTTTCATATATGTTAAACATGTTTGAGAGTACAGCATTTACATTCTGAAATATGAAAACAATAAGCAGCACTATGCCTCTCCTATTAAGAGAAAAAAATCCATCACCAAAGTACCTGTACATCTGCCATGCCGTGTCAACTGAGGAAATTGAAACTTCGTTGTAGTGTTGTTTCAGTAGTTATGGTGGTGGAGTGATATTAAACAATAAGGCATTCCAGTGCTATCAAAAAGCAACAGTTGCAGGTTTGAGCCCTGTGAGAGCACAAATCTTAATAATCCCACTGTGTTCAGAAACATTTGACAGAATCATGTACAATCTCGCTGATCTCAGTGGCTCTAATCCTTCAAATTAAAATTTTCTCCCTCTTCTCTGCTATTCTCAGATCAGTACCAAATTGCCTGTGTGTGTGATTGTAATGAGGGAATAGAGTTCTATAACTGATATAAGGCCTTGTAATCCCGCTCTCGTCTAGATGTTAAATTCATTTGTAATTGCCCTTTTCCCAAACAGACGTTCAGTATTCTGCTTCAGACGTTCAATATTATTCCCCTGACTGCATGCAGGCACAATGAGAGGCGGATTTCCTATTTTCATCCCAATGAGACTCCAGAGAGCATAATAGATTTAATACAGGTGTTAAGAAGCAAAGGAGACAGACTGCAACTGATTTTCTGACTCAAGGATTATCATATTCTCAAATGGTGAGAGACAGTCTTACGAGCCATTTTGAATATGTTTTCATAATGAAACTACTAAAAAGACTGCAAGGAAGGACATCCTGCAGACAGAAGCAGGAAATATAGTTCTGTCATAAACTGTAAACCATATTTAGAGACCCTGCAAACACACAAACACATTTTTTTTAAAACCAACACACAGTCTCTAGCAAAGAAAATCAATGACTAGCTTGCCAGTAGCAGAAGAAACCACCTAAAGAGAAGGTGTAAAAACGATTAAATGAGCACCCATCTAACAGAGAACATTGGCTAACGTTCTTTATAAGTTCTTGCAAAGTTTTCAAAAAAGCATTCTTGCAGTAACATTAGTGAAACTTTTTAACATTATGTATCATATATATCAAAAATGTTATTATTAACAAGTTAGTGGAATGTTAATATATTACAGATTTAAAAAATGTTTAAAAGATGTTTTAAATGTTCTTAGAACTTTCAAAATAACACGTTTTTCTTACTTAATGGAAACATCAGGGAAAGGTTCATGCAAACTAAAACTGTTAGCTGAGCACACGCATCTCTGATTTACAACCAACAGCCGTCTTTTCTTGAAGTAACATAACAATACACAAAACACTTACAGTATCCATTACTGAATATCTGAATAATGAAGATTAGGCCTTTGAATGTTAAACAAGAAATGTGTGTGAGAATTTGTGTTCTTCAGATTACATGTAAGCCTCTATTCTTTATCTAATATTTACACACTTCAGAACAATGTGACTCAACAAGAAATGTGGACTAGAAATAAGTAAAAACATACTCATCTCACAAGACTGCAGGCTTTACAAGACATAAGGGACCCCTCATCATATTTATTCTTTTTTTAATCAGACTCATTCTCCACAAAAGAAAAACACACTCATGTTGCTTGGAGAACTATCACTGCTGTTTTCTTCTGCATTTTGTAAATTGAAAGCGCGGTAATGCCATTGGCCCCAATGTCCAAGAGTCTGTTGGTGCTACACACAATGCTGTCCCTCTAGCGTGAATGCATATGAATAAAAACAAGCCCACGAGTAGAGACACAGAGAAAGATGCCTTACACTGACAGAGGCTTACTGGCACAAAACAACCACCTTTTATTACCGTCGTAATTAATGACCCGCAGTGTTGCGGATCTGAAAGGAAGCCTGTCTCCTTATAAGGGAATTAAAAGGAGCAAATCAACAGCCAAAAAAAGCTCAATTAATAATGAAGTGCGCACAGCTCTGGAATAACATAACAAACAAGACAACGTCAGTCAAACACGCAGACATGTTGGATAAACAAATGCCTGATTCATTTCTGTAGCCCAATGGGACGCTCTTAAAGGGAGAGTTAACATACTGGGGGGAATGAAACATTCAGGGATGTTTGATTTCTTGATTCTTTTTGATTTTCTTGATTGAATTCTTGAGCCTCTTTTGGGTAAAATCTGAGTATGTTACACCAAGTGTATTTGTAAACATGTCCATGTTCACTCCAGCATGAATTCTTCTCATAATGTGTGTCACAAGAAGTTGTTGTGCAGACAATAATTGTACACAAAGGAATTTCTTGCTTTTGAATGTGGTTGTCCAACATAATTTGATTTATGTGATATTTTTATTATGTCATAATCGACTGCTGTGTTTTCAAAAACTTTTCTTAAGACATAATGAATATCTGGCTAAATTAGGTCCTCATCTAATTTCAGTGCAGAAATGAAACAAAACACAATACATTTTGTTCAATACATTCAAATGTATTGTAACACCATTGATGGGTTAATTAACAGAATGTTTTTTTTAGGCAACCTTTAGGAATTTGTCTAATGTGGTAACATTTAAATTCTTATAATAGAATTTATACAAGTCAGAAGTTCTCTTGCACTAGTAAGTCAAGTCAGATAAAAATAGCTCATTTAGCTACACACTATCACAGGCTTTTCAATGGTCAACAATGTTAACAGCATCATGCTTTATAGAACTCACATCAACAAAACATCGTCATTTGATATAATACATATACTGTATCTTTATTTCTCAGAATTCTCAGAGAACAGAAAACCATTGACATTGGTGTTAAATGTTGTATTGTGAGATAAAATGCAAATGTTAGGTATTTTTCTTTTGTAATGTTGCTGAAAACATTTGAGCTGTTTAATGCAGATATTTATTGTTTGTTGGTGGTGACATTAATGTGCAGAGCAGTTTCTCCCCATAGGCATATTTTTGAAGACCTCATGCTGGGCGTTTCATTCCATAGGACTGAAAAGCATTTTTACCCGATCGCTTCTTCTTGTATCAAGTTTGCAAAGTCCAATTTTCAGATAATATGAAGGTTGTGACTGAATCTGCACTGGGTTTGGTAGGACATAAGGGCAACTGAAGTGTAAATTGTTTTGGAGGGGGGTTGGTTAAAGTGAGGGAAATGACGTACAGTTGAGCAGACATTGACGAATGGAACACATTTTCCATCTCAGTGTGTCACATAAGATTTTTGGAGGTGCTCAGTGGCAGAAACATGTTATTAGTAGCACCTTAACAATGTAATGAAGTTAAACATTTCCTGACTCAGGAATGCAAACAGATCTACTCCACTGCACTACCCGCAAGAAGGAAGGAGAGGAATATCTTGCTTTTCCAAATGCATTTTCCATCATTGTTTTTGAATGTTTAGGATTACTTTTCCTCTGAAAACATGTCTTCTTCTGCACTCTACACAGAAATTGTTGCGATTTCATCATCAATTAAACGTGAATTATGATATTTTCTGTACAAAACTTTACCAACAGTTTTGAGCATATTTTACTGTTTATATTCAATTTGCAGTGCAGAATTATTTATATTTCTCTTTCGTTTCTCAGTTTTTTCTTATTTTCTCATGTTCCAACATGTTTAAAGTTTAACATGTCAAAGTCTGAAAATAAAACCATCATGAACATGGCTTGGTTGAAAACTGACGGTCACAAAGCCTCACCCTGTTTTTGATACCTTGTTTCAGATACGCCACAGAGCTGTGTTCTCCAGTTTCTTTAGCCTTCTGGTCCATGAGTGGAGGTGGTCAGAGGCTTAAGCTTTTAGCGGGAGGACATCTACATTCCTCCAGCTTCCAGCAGCCCTGTTCTCCGTTCGCCCTCTTTGTAGCTCACAGTGTGTCTGGGGTAACAGACTGCAGCCTGAGCTGGCTGGAGCCCAGAGCCATCGCCTCAAACAGCTCCAATGTTAATTTCCCTTTCATCTTGTGTGTGAAATTGCTGCTGGTGAGGCACTGACCCCCAGCATTATGAGGTCAAGTGTTGAAATCTGATGTGTGCCTTTCAGGCGGACGGTGCACAGCGATAGATAGAGGAGCGGGTGGGGAGGTGCTGTGACAAGGAAAAGTCTTTACAGGTTCACACCAAAGCTTCATCGGGTATGAAGTAAACCTTCCAAGTGAAGAAGAAACTGGGAGAGAACAAATCCATTGTTTCTTTCATTATTTTAGCCAGACAAGTGCTGAGTCTTTGAGCCTTTTGCAATATTCAGAAGTGTGTGAGATGCTGCGTAAGATATTGGAACTATCAAGGAGAAGATGTAAGGTCAGGGAGGCCATGTGTTGTGTGTGAGGAGGTGTTGTAATATATGTTTCAATTTGTTTGGAGAGGAAGTGTTATCATCTGATCAGCCTCTCACTGATTTGTATGTTTTAAAGGAGTCACCTTCAATCTGTTACTACCAGTCTTTCCTGAGTCCTTTATTATTGTTTATTAGACTATTTTAACGTATTATGTATATATCATATTACAGCCTACACCTGATGATATAATGTATGTTGCCTGAGCCTGTATTTGCATATAGATGCCACCTGGTTGTCGGCATTCATCTTTCCCATAATGCTCAGCGGCCGCATGCACCTCAGAATTACACGCCTTTTCTTTTGTGCCGCCTGCAATTCACCGTAACTTTCCAAACGAAATGCACAAGTTAACATCTATTCTTCTAAAGATATTCATAATCATAAATAAATGCAGAGAGGGAGCAGAGAGGCAGGAGACAGTGAAATATCTGAGTAGATAACCATTAGATATGATTTCCACGATAAGACTCTGTAATTTGTCTTTTAGAGATAACTCCAGGGCTGCCAGGCTGAACGCCAGCAATTTACTGTTTGTTTTATTCCCCCCACCATGCTATTTTTTTTACACATTTTTATCTTCCCCGTCAAAGGGCTTTTCATCTTCAATGATTTCTGCACTTTATTCCTCTGTGTTATCCCCAGAAGGTGAGATCAGAAGGCACACCGGCGTGTTTTAAAACGATGGACGAAATACAAATATTTGAAAATGTATTTTACGGTAATTATGTAAGGTTTCATGGCCTGGGCTGTGCACTGAGGCGCTGCCTGAATGCCTTAATTTGTATAGAAATTGTAATCATTTGTTCATTTCAAGGTTAAAATTGCATTTTTTAATTTAAATTGTATCCTGCGTGATAGGCTATTATCTAGAAAAATTGTCTTTGTGTATTAGAGTCTACACCCAGGCGTCACGGTTGTTATAAGCTGACTGGTTTTCAAAAAGAAGGTTTATGTATGTATCTCTGCACAGAATGCTGCTCGGTCTAGCTTGTTTTTCTCATTCTTCAGTGTTTCAGCTAAATTCCATTTTGAACCATTAATATGAATCAGTCTGGAAGCTGACAGTAGATTTCCTCAGAAACCTGTAAACAGGTTTGCACTTATCTCATGGATATACAGCTACATGCTCACCTTGAAATCCCTTCTTTTTCTTCTCACTGAGGTACGATCATACAGCGTGGATAGAGAGAAATAGACGCCGTGGGACATTAAAGAGAGATATGTGTGAGACATATTGGTAGAAAAAAGTGTTGACTGCTCCAAGACTTTTTTCAATAGATTGTATTGAGGGCCTTTGAGAGCGAGCGGGGTTAAAACTCCCAGCTTCCTCACAGCTTAATTTTGCAGTGATGCTGGAGTGTGGAGATTAGAGTCTGGGGGCAAGGAGGGGCACATGGAGGCTTGGTTGAGGGATGCCAGGGTTACTATGGGGGACTATAATCTTGTATTAGGTGCCTAGAGACGGCAAATGAAAGACTGGCTTTAAAAAGGAAACTTTGTGTGAAATACAGGAAGAAATAAAATTGTCTTACCCTATTGACATCTGTACTGAAAAAAATCCATTTCAGTAGAGTACAATGCTTTAGAGAAACAGAATATGTCGAACAATAGAGTCTGTCAAAGGGATCCATTCTTCCCTCTGTAACAATCTTCTGTTAAGCACACTACTTACCAATCCAGGTTATTAGCCAATCATGCGATCTGTCGTTGTAAGCTGATTTTAGGAATGTGGAATCCCTTCAGTGAAGATCAGACACCAGGGCTCAGGTACATAATGTATCCTGGAATAATTACAGGATTTAAAAAGATGTTAGGCTTTGTAAGTGCTTTCTTTGTTACATTTCCGAGAGGATGACACTGCTGAGTTTCTAAAACATAATATTAACATCTAAAGGGGTGTGTGTGGGGGGGATACAATTCTTCAGACATGTTTAAATCAGTCTGTACCTTGTGGCATGTTGCGCTCTCAAAGTAACTATGTGTGAGTGACCCTAAATACCCATTATGCATTTAAGAACCAGGAATTCTTTGCTTATTAGAGGGTCAGATGCATAATTTGTATTTTTGTTTTTTGTCTGTTCAATCGAATCAGAGTTTACAATCATAACAATGTGTGAGAAAGTACTATGCATCTATTTTAAATTTTACAGAAAAACATGCCACATTTAAAACGCTGAAATATGCACTATAGAATTTAAAGCCCGTAAAATTTGGTTTTCTTTGAATTCTTTCTATTTTTCTCTGTCTGCATCACACAATCATTAAAATTCTCCCAATTTTATGTCACTCTAGTAAGAAATAAATGCTCCAATAAATAAACTGAATGATTATGTCATATTGTAATGGAAACACTAACTACTATGTGTAACATAGGACTAATAACTCATAACTCATCAATCTGGCTTCTCTTGAATCATCCAAGAACCAAGTCTGACTGTTTTCCATATCAGGCCAAGCAGCTGCTCCCCAATAGTAATATTACAAATATCTGAAATGTCATTTCATGACATCACACTACACTGAAGACAGCTGAATCATAAAGACGGATTCCTGAGAGCAATATTACATTCCAGAGACATTTCCTCACTGTGTTAAATGAACCCAGATGGTCACACTCATGTTTACAATTGATATTCCTGTAAAGTTATCAAAAACATTCTTGCCATAACATTAGAAGAATGATTATTTAATGGTACATATCATATCAGAACTATTATTGTTACATTGTTAGTGGAATCTTTTAAAACCATTACAGAATTAAAAAAATTTTGAATAATATTAATGCAACATTTAAAAAAACCTTTTGGTGGCCTTTCGAACACTAATGTTTTTGTTACTTAATGGAAACATTACAGAAATGTTCTTACAACCTAAAATTGTTAGCTGGGGAGGTAATCAGTCAGAGGGGAGAAGCAAAATGCGCCACATCTTCCCCATCATGGACTGTTAATACCATTATACACTGGCTGGTATTCAATGCCCAGACTGTGCCCCCATACAGAGAAGTGCAGTAAATGGCCCCGGGCCTCTTACACAAGCCTTCTGTGAATGCAGTGCACTGAGGGTCTCTGTTATGCCACTGCCTGTCTGTAACTCGTCACTCTGTTCAATTCCAATGCAACTCAATTACTGGAAACTGATATTTTTAGTATCTTAAATCACCACGACTGTCGTGATGCTCTTGACTTCAAAGGGACTATAAAAATACTGCATTGTTACAGTTGACAGCAACATCAAAGCAATGAGACTGTATCTGATAAACGTCATTTGATTTTTATATTTTAAGTATTACAGAGTATGAAAATTTGAGATTAAAAACTAGCTCTGTAGATTTAGCACTACTGTATGTGGCAAAGCAAGATGACATCATACTTCTGGGCATCCCTGAGTTATCTGTTAAAGGTGTAATAAAAATATTGGCATATTTGAAAATAAATGTCGCTTGTTGCTTTAACAAATTATAAACACAAATTAGCCATCATGGGATTATTGGATGATCCACATGGTGACACAATTTCTCCTAACTTTAAAAAGAACACAGTCAGGAGTGCTGAGAAATAATGGAGGAATCTTTGTCTTGATCCAGTTTTGAGCTTTAATCCATAACAGATATGCCAGTGCTACAATAAAGACACCAACAGGCTGAAGGTAATAAATGCCTATACAAGTTCCCACTACGCTAGAATTTCATAGAGCGGAATAAATTATGCCATGATCATATACACACATGCTGAACAAAAATATATCAAAAGAAATTACATATGCAAAAAAGGTAAACAATGAAAGAATAAAAGAGCAACTGAGGTTGGAAAGATATTTGGGAATGATGTATTACCCAGTCAAATAGTGCTTAAAATATCCCAAAGTTAGTTTAATGCTTGTGTTAGAAAGGAGTGCTAGACACTAAAACATTTTTTTTCACATTTCTTTTTTGTCTTTTTTGTTTACTACAAAAAGTTGCCAGTGTTAAAATGGAGATGTCTTCAGTTTTAAGTTGGCACACAGTTGTGGGTATGTTTCAGAATTGTTGAATATATATATATATATATGGGGCATATTCAGCAATACTAAATTACAGTTTAATTTCAGTTCAATCTTAGTCACAGAAATTGAGAACATGAAGGAATTAAGGTGGAATAAGAGGCTGTGGTGGCGAATATTAAATGTAAACACAGAGAGTCATATATGTGGTCATACTGTATAATCAGATCCATCCCTCAATTTTAAATCTTGGTATATCTATACATTTTTATAGTCTGGCACTTATTTGTAGAGGTTGCCACATATAACATTTTCTTCAAAACACCAGCAGGAAACATCACAATACTAAATGAGCACCATGATTCAATAGTCTCTACAAATTGCTTGACCTTAAATTATCCGATTCTTGTTCTACAGTTTAACTTTATTCCAGTATTTTACAGTGACAAAATTAAATTCCTTATTAAAAAGTGCTACCAGTTTAGAATATCTTCTGAAACTTCTATGAAGTGTGTTTTGGCCCTTGACTTGTTTTGGCCTAGCAACATGACAGCTTATATTTGATTGTTTGTATTCATGTATAGATCTCAGCTTTTCAGTCGTATGCTACACTTTAACTGCACTTGCCATGAATAGCACTGGAGTATGTGGGAAAGCCCTAGAATTCCATTCCAAGAGCTAAAAGTTCCCATAAGGACTTCTGACATTTTAATTTCATTAGTGAGATTAATGTTGATTACAGTGACCACTGAGAATGTAGTCTGTGTGCATTTGCACTTTTTTGTTCATTGCAAAAATACAAGAATGATGGTGATCTGGTTGTCATACTTGAGGATAATGCATGTTTTAGGGAAAAAAATCATAATACTGATTATTTACCCACATAGGGCAGGTCACAGACTGTTATCTTGACTTAACAAGAACCCAACTGCCCTTTAGACCAGCCCAAGTTATTTGGAATGTCAGGTTTAAGTTGGGATAGTTAAGTTGGGATAACTAATCCTAAGCACTGTAGCTCTGTAAACGCCCTGCAAAGCTGTCTGTGTGTCTCTGTGTATCTCCATCAGAAATGTTACAAAGCAAGGCCTTGTGGTTAAAATAGAAACATGAACTAAACATGAGAAAAAATACAAATGAAACATGTAAACAAAGAGTAATTACAACAGTAAATGCAACAGCAATAGAAACAACCACATTTATAATAACAAATATAATACCATAATTCTGAGTCCTATAAACAACATGGTCCAAACAGTCTGGAATGGGTAAGCGGCTACAATTGTTGCCTGCGTGTGCTAACACTGGGCGTTGCAAAGCCCTCAAAGGTTCTCTTTGTTAGGAAAGAGAGAGAATCAGGGCGTGCAAGAAGATGCAGCACAATAGTGTCTGTTTTTTGTGGAATGGCTTCTGTAATCACGCTGTCACAGGTAAAAAAGTCTAAGACTGCTTGTGTGTCCGGAATATTCTTGGTCAAATTAGCTGGAAAGATGGCAGGATGCTGGTGAAATAAATGGATTGATGCTGGGTTAGAGGTCATTAATAGGCCTGTCCTGTCTCCACCTGTAGCAGTCCGAGCACAGCCGAATGCTCCCCGAGCTTCATCCTTCTCTGAGTGGACAAGCTCACGTTTTTAGCCAGATAATCCACGGCAGCTGCACACAGAAACAGAAACAACTAATTAATGTCTCAGAGATATGAAACTGATGTATAGGCAAACTAATCTGGGTTCAGTTTGGGACCCAAACTAGGACCACCTGTTCCCCACTGTCACTCATGCCCGTCATAATGAGTCGTTGTTTGTACCTTCCTCATTACGCATGTTAACACTGTCCTATGAATTCCATGCTCTTCTTTCATATCATGATATATTGTGACATGCCAGAATAAATGCCACCTGACCCACAATTCCAATAATAGAAGGTAAATTAAAAAAACCCTTAAAGCCCTTTAAAAGTGAGTAATAAACACTGTCTCCTGCAGTTGGGATAAAAAAGGTGAAGCTGAAACTTTATCAGCTGCACTCAGTAGATTTAGATAATGAGTCCACTCAATTTTATACGCCTGTGAAAACTGTTACTGTTGATCTAGATATGCATCTGTATGGCTACACAGAATGCAATATAGAAAGGGAGAGATGGTAGAAGAAGTTGAGAGATTCCCACCAGATAGGTGTAGCACACAAAATAGTGTGACTAACACATCACCTGAGGGCACAGCTCTCATTGGATTGATCTGGAGTCTGGCTTTGCTGGGAGATCTTTATCAATAGCACGTGTCGACTCTATCCTGCGGGCTAATCCAGGGTCAGAGGGCACCCCAAGTCTCTCTTACAACCTGGGACCTCTGCATTGATCCACCTCGCATCTCACACGGTTCCAATTTAAATACATAAGCGAAAGACATTAGAGACATTTGATTGGTGGAAAAAGACAGTGGCTTGGGGTTGCGAGGACAAACCAAGGACAGGATGGAAGTGGTGCGGTGGGGGGAGGCAAAAATTGGGGAAGTTCCAATTAACCCCTCAAGCTACTTCCCTTTTAAAACAGAAAACCAGCCTTGGCCTCCCTTGCTGTTTTTCCTTGAGTCCTTGAGTCAAACTGGAATTGGGTGACTTATTAAGTTAGCACTGGGCTAGCTGTAACCTTCAGGTAATTATTTGCATAGTAATTTCCCAACCTCAAAGCTGAAAGAGAAAAATGGAAGACGGGAAACAGCCAAACAGAGGAGGTTAAACCTGAGGGCTTTACATTTTGAACCTGACAGGACTGAGTTTTCTGTACTTGAGCGTTTTTCTGAGTTGCAGCTAGCGCCACCCCCTTTCAGACAAGCGGTAAACATAATGATCATTCGATCAAAATGTCAACAATAATGACAAAGCGTACCATTTGAAGCTCAGGACAGAGACGTCTATGATTAATGGATATAAAAGAGAGTTCTGAACGAGAGCATTAACGCATTGGCATTAGCTGTTGGCATGTCAAGAGTCTCTGATGTTTTTGGTCTGAGGGCCTTTGATTACTCCAACTGAGGAGGTGTTATTTGAACCTCTCTTTCCTTTATTCATCATTAGCAGAAGTGTTGAGGCGGAGCGGAGCGAGGGTGCATGCGGACGGTGCCAGACATCTGTCAGTGTGACAGTAAGCGCCGGGCGTTAGCGTCTGTAAGCAAGAGCAGAAAGGAAGCTGTCAGGGAAGCGCGGCAAGTACGGTAGCAGTCGCGCACCTGTGGGTGGGCTAGCTGTCTGTACAGGAGACGCTAACACTGACAGCTAGCGGAGAGAGTAAATCACAGTTCATTTAACCTCTCTCCTGTCAGCTACGTTTACTTCTTAAATCCCACTTAAACTGACTCTCCTCCTTCCCTTTTCCCGAAGAATCTGCTCTCTGACACTCACGGTCACAGAAAACACACACATACGCGTGCACCTCTACAAAGTGCACCCTTAAGCCGCCTCCTGAATTTCAATGAAATATTAGACAGGTGGGCTAAATGATATGTTAAGCCATTTATTTTTACTAGAAAGACACTCACTCTGGCCGTATTGACTGTACTGGTAGCCCGCGGTGACAGGGTCCATGCTGTAGCTGGTGGTGCTGTATGTGGGGGGGCAGTAGGACTGGGTGGAGGGGAGGCTGTCGGCGGTCTTGATGGGCTCGGTGCGCTGGCTGCAGCTTGCTGAGATGGGGTTGGAGGCCTCCAGGCTGCCGTGCAGGGGGGAGATGGAGAACTCATGCTGGGGTTGGGGGGCCACAGCACTGGGGTTGCTGAGGATGCTCATCACCTGGTGGACAAAGAAGGGGAGTCTGGATCATCAAGACATGGAAGATAGTTTCATAGCAAGAGTTTTTTACCCTCACATCAGTTCAAGGCCTCATCCTTGACAGGGGTTAAGCATCTTCACAACCCTTTCCTTCATCCCAAGGGGACATTTACTAGTCTATAAACAGTGTCAGACTAAATAACAAATACAGAGGGGACCAACATGAGACCATGTGGTGATGGTGGTGTCTGTGTGTGGGGGAGTGTTTGTCTGTCCTGAGGCTCCCCTCATAACAAGCTCCCAGGGAGAATTTTATCTGGAGCCTTCAGCCATCCCACAGTCTCAGGCCTCATGAATGATTAAAATAATAAACGTTCATATTAGATGCCCCCAGAGATTGGGAGATTAGGGACACTGCAAGGTCTGTCCTTGGTTCATGCAGTATTGTTTACAGCAGTGGTTTGCAGCTGGTTTTGCTTCAGGATGCGATTTTACATTAGACATCAGCTGGGGACCCAGCACCAAACCAAACTTGCTTATCACATGCAATAATAAATGAAAATGTCCTTGAAAGTCATTGACATTATTAAAAAATTGCATGAATTGGCCAAATTAAAAATTTACAATTTTGTACAATTGACAATTGCAATCAATTTTTCAATTATGTAAAACCAACATTGAGACTGTTATTTATTGGTTAATGTAGCACATTACCAAGTTACAGATCAATTTTTACTAAAATACCAGCCAAACTGGTATTTAACTATTTTATAGTTTAACTGGATGTCACAAACAAGTGTTACACCCTTTCAAACATGAAAAAACATTATTTGCTATCATAACAATAAATGATTATATAGTTTGTGGTATTTTATTATTTACAGTTAACATAACCATGAAAATCAAAACAACAATGGCAAAATTGTTAATGGTGATTAATGGTGATATTTATCATAATTTCAATGACAAAACTGACCTCTGGCAAGAACACTACAAGCTCAACCATGATGTGTGTGTGATTGGTTAAAATCAAGGTCATGGAAAGCAGTCTGAATGCTGAGTTGAAGACACTGGACAGGAGGGGCAGAGACAGAGAAAGGAAGTGTGTGAAAGATCTACAGAGACGCTACTCTGCCTACCACATGCTCTCCCTCTGTGGACAGAGACAAAGCATCCCTCTGAACATCAGGTTCACGTTGTGGCTTGCTACGCCCCGCTGCCCTTTGGCCGTCTCAGGACCCAACCTGCTAAACCAATTAGCCCATCACAGAGCTGCTGTGAGCAAAATCAAGCCCACATGCACCATTTAAACAACATCCATGGGCTATTTGTTGAAGTCTGATACAAGCCTGCCATTAACAGAGGACTTTCGAATGGTCAACTGCATGTTGTGAAACAGACCAACATACTCCACCAACAAAGTCGGGCCACTGGTGTGCGTACATGCTCTGATTGGTGGGCTAAACAGATAAGTGAATTTAAACTAATATCCTCTTCCTGATGTTTCCAGGAAAATGTGCAGCACTTGAAACATATTAAATACATAAAAGGGCACTTGAAACGGACCATGTTGAACTATATAAGTGTGGAAAGTCCCACTGCTTATGCCTGGTTCATGTGATATTTGATATAAACAGTGGAATCAGACTTCCTGTGATGAAGGTGGTGGAGAGAGAGAGAGGGAAATGTGTTAATTAATGGGCCAGCACAAGCCTGGCTGTCACACTGCTGAGCACTGGCGTATGACCCTGGACACGGGGCGCTGGGTCAGGGGCAAACCATTCGCTCGACAGGGTGCCGAACGGGCAGCTGGAGGGGAGACAGACTTAACAGGCGCTTAATCGAGGTCTGATTATATTCAGCTCCTGTAGTTAAATTAAATGCCTCTTACAGAATACAGCACTATTGTGTTAAATGGCATGCAGTTTTTACAAATCACAACAAAACTTAAAGCTCATTGGGTTGTCTTATAAACTCTTAAAGGAGTAGTTCACCCAAAAATGAGAAGCTTGTCAGTATTTACTGAGTTTTTTTATTTTTGGATGCGCTATCCCTTTAAAGATTTATTTCTATTCCTCAGCCTATTGAATCTAGAAATAACTAGAACTTCCAGCAAACTGCAATGAAGTCATGAAATTCCATAATCCGCTATATTCATTAAATACTGACGTTTTACTGTAATATGAGATCATGTGAGCTAAGTAAGTTCAGTATCTCCCCAGGAGTGGAGTTTTAATCAGATGAGCAGAGGATGCAAACACAAGGGATGTCAGTCCTGAATACGGGTGGAGAGGTGGGAGAGTGCTGGTTGCCTGACACATCCATTCAGCCCTGTTTAAGCAGCCTGTAGCCTGGGTGATACCATTATTGCGCTGGCATACAAATTATTCAAATCTTCCAATTTAGCATAACCTTATTGACATCAATTAAAGTGGCGAATGGAGAATATTCCAGCATGGTGAGAGGTACAGCCTGGCTTTTATCGAGAGAGGCAGCACGTGGTGAGGCTATTGTTGGCCCAATACTTATGCGGTATGGCGCACCATGCAGAGAGGCCTGCCTTAAACCACAGCTCCCAGCCAGCTGTAATTAGTACATTCAACGTAAAGCACATACACAGCCACAACACAAACACCAACAAACAGCAGGGCTGCCTGGGAACTCTTTACATGGGCTATTGCACTCACAGTGGGATAACCAACAACACAAGGGCCAGAGACTGGCTCCATTATAGAGAGAACTTCCTTCTTGGCTGGATTTTCGACACAGAAATTTAAAATTGCTTTAAACTTGAAGTTAAATGATCTAATGAGAAAATTAAAAAAAGCATCTACATCAGTATAATTCTGTGGAAATAAGATTGAGATTCAGGTAAAGTAACAACGACAATTTATTTAACCTTGCCCAAGGAAACAAATATTAACTATAATCTGAGTTATGAAGACAGAAAGTGGATTTAACAACCCACATAGACGCAAAGTTGTAATCTATTATTTCCTGCCATGCTACCGTTGCTAAGTAAAAATCTATATTCTTTCCACACATGTATGTATCTGGCTGGTGGGGAAATGTTGGAATAGTTGCCAATCATTCAACCTGTCAAATATCATCCCCAGGCAGTGTGACTCTCCAGGCCCACAAACACCAGAGGACAAATCCACTTTGCACACACAAGCGCACTGTGCACACAGCCCAGCTGAGACACACTTAACTTTCTTGAGCCTTTTCAAAGTTCCAACCCCCCCAAACGATTTCCTCTTTCTCTCTGGCTCACTCCATTTCTCTTACGCTCTCATTCTGTGAAGCATCCCCCCAGTAGCTAGGCTTTCATTTGTTGTCGGTCTGTGTGAGAGCTGCTTGTGCAGATAATGCCAGGCAGGATCCAGTTTAAAGGACATAACTCCAGGCAATTCTCTCCTCTCGCTTTCTCCTTTTCGCTTTCTGTCTCTCGACAGATAGATAACTTTATAAATAACAATATGAAGTAATTAATTCTCTCAACTTCAGAGCCCTCTAGCCTTCAGCAGTGTAAATGTAAAACTGGAAATTGATACAATGTGCATCCTTTCAGATAAACAAACAGTGCACAGGCATTTAAAAGGGAAGGCTTTCACACTTTCATAATTTCCTTAACTGTCAAATTATATTTTTTGTCTGAGTTAATGTTTGACGCGACTTGGGTCTTTGTTGGGATTTTTTTTTGCCGAAATGGAACCAGGCTCACGCTTAGCTGGAACAAAACTATAATGTAATGACAATGATCTCTCTCTCTCTTTTGCTCTCACTCTCTCTCTCTGAAAAAGAAAAACAGGGAGGCTAAATTAACAGAACTGGCACTAAACATTTCCAGAAGAGAATGCTTAATAACACACTGGAATACCAATAATATATATTACTGCAAATCACAATATCTCAGCTTACTTGGGGAAAATGAAAAATGAGGGGGTTTTAGGGGTTACATTTTTACACTTTTCTCAGTGGATCGAAAAACACATGAAATGAAGCTGATCTGATGAAGGTTCATTTTGCTGTGGGATTTTACTGTAGTGACTTCCCCTGCAGAGAGCTGCAGTATAATAGCATTATTGATATTCGAAAGACACCCAGAATCTCTAACAATACAGCCCAGAAGAGAGAGAGAGAGAGAAAGAGAGCAGTATGACAAATATGGGTGGAGACTCCAGTGTGGGTCTGTGGGCTGGTTAACTCAGCCCTGCATCTGCAAAAACGAACACAATCTTTGTTGGACAATCTTGCCCTTTTTCTTAAACACAAACACACGTAAACATAGCTTAATCTCTCCAAGTCTGGATTTGCCGGAATGTAAGGCACCAGCTCTTATTTCACTGCAATATAAACAGGCAGATGCCTGAATTATGGAAAATGTCACCTGTGCAAAGATGAGGAATTAGGTGGAAGGGTTGTGTCGTAAGGTTATCTGCACAGCAAAAGGATACATCCCAGCTAACAGGAAACATTTTTAGAACATTGGCTAACATTCTCTAAAAGTTCTCTCAAAGTTATAAAATGTTTGTGCAATAATGATAGTAGGACTGATACACAACATCAAAATTCTTGTTCTTCTGTAAAAACACTACAGAATTTAAAGAAGTTTGAATAACTTTCTTATAATCAAGTAATGACATTAATACATCCAAAAAAAAATTGAACACTTTGAACTTGAACTTAACGTTTTTGATACTTAATGGAAACATTAAGTAAATGTTCTTACAACCTAAAATTGTTAGTTGGGATGTCAGACTTCAAGATGTCATATCAAACTTACAGAGATCAGCTATAGCAAACAAGCTGGGTTATGGGGGGTGGATGCAGTATGAATAAATTACATAAAAAATACACTGCTTCCTAAGATATTGGATTTGAGGATTAGGAAATAGAGCACAATGTTCTCTTGAGTGACGTGAGTATAAAAGCAGTCACAGAGTTTGGCATTACATTTCAGAGGCAATATCTGATGCAACAGCACTGTAATTAAAGAAACACTGACATTCTTTGTCAGGAAGTTGTATTTTAAAGAGCCATAATCCTCAAAATCCTCAAAAAAACACCCCCAATCCCAGAATCATGCAACAAACAATGTCAACGCACAAGATTGTAAACAGGCAAATACATAAATAGAAATGTGGACATCTGAGTTTGGTGCTGTCAGAACGCCATGACTTGTGTGATGCAATTCCACCCAGATTTGGGCAATATAATAACATCATGACTCAACGATGAGTAGTGCATTAATTAAAGGTGAATTTCTGTGCCACTGGCAGCATCAGACAGAACTGTTAAAATAACGACTGTGCTCAAAGTCAAGTTCTTAATATTTTAAATTTAAGTACTTAGTCACAGTGTTGATCTAAATAGATTTTTATTTTGTCCTGCTAGTGATGTAAAAATGACTCACTTTACCTTTAAATTAAATGATTATATGAAGCATTTGCAGTCATTCTAGATGAATAGCTGTGGCATTCTGATTTATACCACTACACAAAAAAAATCAAAGAGGTTGATAATGCACCACTTCCACTTGCAGATTCCATTATTAGAGATAAATGATGGTGTCTTGAAGGAAGCCAGTGCAAACCTTCTAAACACACTGCAACATCACAGCCTTATGACATCAGTATATTCAGTCAAGGTGAGCAGCCTGAGATACAACACCCCCATCCGACTAGACCAGAATAGACTAAATGGCTATTTTGAAATAAACATTATGGTATGAAATCAATTAGTGATTTTGTCACAGCTGGAAGCAAAGGTGGGTAATTAGTAGACCTATCTATTTACAGTGTCTCTCTCCTGTCCTCCCCTAGTGGCAGAGAGCAGATGACATAGATGATTTCCTCTCCTGGCCCTGTGTCACCGCCTTAACTGGCCACAGCACATTAATTGAAAGTGAAAAGAGGAGCCCGCCAAAAATGAGGAGGGTGTGATGGGGGTGGTGATTTTGGGTGGGCGGTTGAGTGAGAGATGGAATGGCACAGTCTGTCCGTTTGGGGAGTCTTTAATTGTTTCAAATTAGGCATGTGATTGACAGTGACAGAAAGTGGGCATTGACAAGCTGGGCCCAGATGAGAACGATTAGCGTGCAACCAGACAAGCTGTCACTTCTCGCAACATGTAAGCTGCAGGAAATACAGTGCATATGGCTTTTTTTAACCCTCTGTAGCAACCTAGGGCTCTGACAGCTAACTGTGATCTGTGAATAATGGGAATCAACACGCTAATACTGGAAGGAAGATGACACACATTTAATACAGCAGCTAAAACACAGTAAACATTTACATTGACAGATGTCAATATCATTGTGCCTCACTACTGCAACACATTTGTAGATAGATGGATAGATATACAGACAGACAGACATTCTCTCAGAATATCGGGTTGCATAAAACAGACACTTAGATTTAATAAAAATAAAAATTCCAACATAACCTCTGTCTCTCTAGGCTATTGTGTAAAACAGTCCTTTTAGTACCCATGAACTCTAAATGTCCCAAAATGTTACAAGACCTCAAGCTAACCAAAGGTTAATGCTTCCTATCGGGCTGATATAGAAAAGAAACTGAGGTACAATCTGATTATTTTATTCAGTGTCTGCGGATGTGCAAGATGGATTCAGTCACAAGGCAAAAACATCCCCCTCTGACCTCTCATCCCACCCGCCGTTTTTTCACGCCTCACGCTAACGCCGCCTCCGCTTCTGCCAAATGAAACGTCTGCTTTAAATGATTTCACGAGGAGCGGCTCGGCAGCAGCTAACGCCGTCCAAGAATAATGCAAGGTGGATCAGAGAGTTGGCAGCTCCACGGCAGAGACGGGAGGAGGGAACGCGGGGGTGTTTGTTTGCTGAAAACAGCAGGGCGCGGGTCTAGTGAAGAATGTCAAGTGAAATTGTTCTTGACAGTGTTAATATCTGCACTCATAGGGATAATTACATGTAAATAAATAGTGAAATAGCTCTCAGCTGGAGTCTGAGAGGAAAGCACGGGCCAGTTAGCGTCAGCCAGCTGGGGACAGTGCAAAAGACGGTACGCGAGGGCGAGTAAGGGGGTGGGTAAAATACGGAGGTGCAAAGAAGAGACAGAGGCCTTCAAGATGCTGTAAAAACACATCACAGAAACTGCAAAACTAATGTAGCTTTGCAAACAAAATCAAAAATATCGAGACAAGCTTACAAAAGTCCGTCATAATCTGCGGAGAGTGAGCGCTCGGTGCGTGGTACTTTTGTAAGGTTGTAGTATTAATCATAGCTTCACACCTGTCAGATTGGCATCTGGAACTAACAGGAAGCATGTGCAATAAGCCGACCCCCCAACACTTGGTGTTTTATGCAGGTTCATAATTGTTGGATGTGCTTTTCCTACTGCTCATACCCAATGACCCGGCACACCCTCTGACTGCACACTGAAGTCCCTTATGCTAAAGCTGGGCGGCATGTGGGGTTAAAAATGCAATCCATTCTCCAAACATGCAAGAGAACAGGAAAAGACAGGATGTGACCTCACATGAGGGTGCACCTGTTCAAGGTGGCTCATGAAATTGTTCTTGACTCCTGTGTTGATGTATATTAAGTGGAACTCTCTGTTTATCACTGAGATATCAAACAATTTTCTTCTTTTCTTTCCTGATGGCAGTGTGTTACACAATGTTCCAACTGTGTAATGTTCCAAATATGAACTAAATATTACATTAATGCTTGAAGAAAATATTAGTTGTACATATAGTACAGGAAATACTGTATATATTTATTGCTTAGCATTTTCTATAGTTAGTAAATATGAGGACATCCCCATTCATTAAAAGAAAATGGGATTAAAGATTTATAAAATCCATTTAATGGAAATCTATAGTTTTCATAAATACATATAGGCAATCAGCTAATATTAACTTTTTTGCCACCAAATCTAACAGTTAATTCTCTTGCATTGCACCCACAATGCAATGTGTGTACAGGTCTCAGCCATCCTCATTCTAAATCCTTATCTAGTGGGATTTACTGAAATGTATATTGGCTGCCTCTGTGAGATAAATGTAAATCACATTCCCTTATATTCCTTATTTATCAGGATGCAACAGCTCACACACACACACAAATACCCATGAATTTAAATAGCATTTTTAAAATCTTTCATCTAAGATTAGAGATGCTGTTAATGAAGGAAAGAAATATACCATGACATACCATGTGCCATTGGTATCTACATTAGGAGGCAGAGAATTGAACATTTTAATAGCTTCAACCAAACTATTGCTTTACTTAAAATTAGATTCAGAGACATTTTTACGACTGACTTCTGAGAAAAGCATAATTAAGTGTAATTAAACCCTTCCCAATCATTTTTTGTTACTCCACATATAGGGTTATATGGCAAGTTCTACGTTACAGCTACAGCTCGCCAACAGCAGCCATGCAAATGAAATTTACATATGTATCTGTGACATGAGAAACCTGCTGTTTAATTAACACACACACACTCACAAGGACTCCAATTTCACTCAGCCTGCACTACAGAAAAAGAAAGGCAGGAAGAGAGAGAAACTAAATAAATTCATGCAGAAAACATTCTGCCAGTGGATATGATTTAAATTCCCCTGATTTTCTTGGCAGCTTCTGAGCAGGTCTTTTTTTAAACCTCTTACTTTTTAACTCTTGCCAAATTGAAACAGCCTTTGTATTTAAGACGGGTTGTAATTAACACGTATTTTTCCTCTGCTCTCAGAGAACAGGGGTGATGTAAATATGCATTTATTTAGTCTTTTGATTGGTTGATGGAGACTCATGCCAGCTGACATCGTGCCCAGTGAGCGGCTTAATACCACGGTCTTAATAATAGCAGAGACGAATTACAGATTCATTGATATTCAGGTGCGCAATGTCTTGTTCCGAAAGCTGCCAAAAGTAAAGGAAAAGGAGTAAACCAAAATTCAATCTCTTCTTTCCCCAACCTCTGCTTCTCTCTCTCTCCCCCTCACTCTCTTCCTCATAAATTTGTCTTTTTTGGCAACCCCTGTGCAGGCTTCTTAAATATAATTCATCCAGTTTAAAGTGGCTGGTGTGGTAATGTTGGAGAGGAGAGAGGTTGGAGTCCCCCTCCCTTATCTCTAGCAGACAGTTGTCAGGATTCACTGGTGAGGACTGAGTTGTGCGCGTGGCTCAGGCAGGGAGGCCTGGGGATATGGATCAAAGAGAGTGTTGGTGAGCGCTGCTCTGCCTCTGATCCCCCAGTGCTGAAACCCAGCCTATTCGCTCTCCCTTCCTAACATCAAATGCTAGCCAGAGCTCCTTCATTCCAAAACACAAATCTTCCAACTGTAATGGAGAGGGGCAACAAAATTACCTTTGCCTTTTTACTTCTGTTTCAAGTTTATGGTTGTTTTGTTTGCTTTTTTATACTATTTTCTGCGGTAAACATGTAAACCACAGGTATCATAAATACTAATTTAAATACATAAATGTATTTTTTAAAAATTGTGTTGTAAATTTTTTTGTAAAAATCAAATTGGCCAAGATAAGAAAAGTAGCAAAAGAAACAGAATGAAAAAAATTGAATAACATTTAAAACAATTAAAAATATATTTTGTGTGTAGTTATATTTATATTTATATATATATATAGTTATATTTATATTTATAGATATAATTTTAATATAAAATAATATAAAATAGATTTAAGTAAAATTGCTAAAAATAAAACAAAAGTCTTTTGTTATTATTTTGAATCATTTGTTAAAATTGTTAATGTTAGGCAATGTTAATGTAGGCAATATTGTGGAAGCACCAGTGCGCACTAACAGTAACTACCTGACACCACAGTCATTACCTGCCATAGACTAATGAAAAATGTCACGGAGAGAATTGATGTAATGCTTATTGATACTGGCACACTCTAAGTTCTGTGGTGGATGACTCCAGTGCCTTCAGAATGGTGCTGTTGCTACGTGGCCCAAAACAAAAAGCATGACTGATTATACTCAATAGTTGGTTTCAGTAAAACCTGTTCATTTAAAATGGGCGGTGTTGTTTTCCTCTCCTGTTACAACAACTAACAACAAAAATGCACATCAGACACAAAGCATCTGTTGTAGCAGGAGTGGTTGTGGTGGCAGCCTACAGTTTTATTACCCCATTCATTCTTTATACATATACCCAATGTTTGGACTGGTCTGAATTTGGACAGAAAGGCAAGACATGCAAGGACACAGAAATCCAGAGTTCTGACCCGATCCAAAAGAGGGTTTAATGGAGATTAGGTCTGGCATTGCATAATTTTCATCTGCACTGAGCTGCAGGGCTGTTTAATCTGTTTTCCAGAGGTGCAGTGAGATGGTTCTCTGGTTGTGCACCTGTTGGTGTTGTGAACCCAGCAGGGTTGGATTTCATTCTGGCAAGCTGCCATTAAACCACATTTACTGAAACCCACATGTCTTTCTACACTGGATAGTGGATGTGAAGCAGTCCGTCAACACCATGAATTTTCAAAAGTGCATTTGAAAAATCAGCTTACTGTAGATGCTACACTCCCCTCACATTTGCCCTCACATTTTTTACATCGTCATGTCTTAACATAAATGAACAAAAGTTTTGCTCAATTTGAAATTTAAGAAATAAAGTGAATGTGGGGGATATTTTGGAATTATTTTACTATTTTGATTGAATGGATGCTGCCATTTTTGCCATATCATTGGGCAAAACAAATTAGGTTTTATGTCCTAATTATTGCTTTTCATCCTGTTAATAATGCCTTGTTAGTATACTTGCCGATGTGTAAATAAGATCTAATTAAATAACAGTTTTGAGCTTGACCACAATGTATTTTGGAATATCTGGCATACAATTTTTTAAGCTGTACTTTCTTAAACTAAAATGCACGCTTAATTTTTTCAGTGCATTACAGGATTGGTAAATGAAAAGGAAAATCTAGATAATGAGGACATAAATAATTGTTATTTTTAGATTAATACACAATAGCTTTACGCAGGAGCTGACACTAATTATAGAGAAAGCTTTTAAAAATTAAAGTAAACAACGTATCAAATGAAAAAGCATATTCAATCTGATTCTGAATCTGTCAGTTAGATGTGTCATGTTAGAAGTGAATAATCAAAATTAAAAACTGTGTGAAAGACGTTTTTGTCAAGACAAATAAGAGTGAGCTTTTACACTGCTATGATAACATCTTTAGGCTACAGAGCTTTAAAAATTGCTGATGGCTTGTTTGAAAAGAAAAAAAATTCCCAAGCAAAAAACAAACAAAAAGCTTTCTGTGCAATTCTGCTGCACAGTACTCACACAGTACGCACTGGGAAAAATAAACAACATAACAGTAACAGTTAACTGCACCATAATACAAACACAGGTATATATGTGTATCATTCATCAATTACTCTGTGTTAACCTTAGTAACAAAGTCAGCTCTGCATATCCATACAGAATCATTTAGCACAAGCTGGATTATTTGCATTCATTTGCATGAATTCTCTTCACTGAAGATAAAATTAATGTGTTGAAATAAATTACTGGAGGGGGCGATTATGAGTAAAAGAAAGGAGAGAAGATTAGACAAATGATGGAGAAAATCATGATGTACAAAACAAGCTTGTAAGGTCTGCCATGTGGACTCCCTGTAGCTTAGAAGAATAGAGGGGGTTTTTGCTTTCGGAGCACTGGCGGCCCTTTCATGGACATTGAGGCACAGTGTGATGCTGGGGTTGAACTATGATACTCCTGTCAAAGAGAACATTAATTTTTCTTACAATAAGGGCCTGATGGAATAGCCACATGTGACATGTGGAACCGGGTGAGTAAGGCTGGTCTGGGGTGGAGAGGTTGTGAGGCTCATTTTAGTGTAAAACACATACAAAACCCACTGACAAAAATTATTAATGACCCTATAAAAGATTCCTTTAAAAGATTTTTTACATACTATAATTGTTCTACAATTGCTTCTACAGAAAATCATACATTTTGTTCACATATTCCTTTTGTAATATTACAAATGCAAACAAATACTCTGCAGCAAAAAAATCCTAAGCAGCATCCTAGTGATAAATAAAATATATTAAATTATGAAATTTAAATTGTAGAACAAGAGAAAGATGTTATTTGTTGTAGCAGGCAAAAAAGTGAATAGTCACTGTAACCTCCAATAAAAGAAAAAAACGGCATCCATGTTCTATGTTATTTATGTAGGTTTGCAGCAAGAGCATTAGTACTTAAAAGCCCTCCACTACGATTAACAATCAAACATGCTGCGAAACGCTTATGTTATCCCCCAACTCTGCAGTACAAGAGAAAATCTCTTTTTTGTCATCAAATCCCTAATTCTTTCCTCTTTTTGAAAAAAGAGAGAGAGTAATACCAGTTTCCAATCTGCTCTGAGAAATATTTGGTTGGGGGGGTGTGGCCATAAAATGTGTGAACAAGAGGGTAATTGTGGACAAATGCAGTATTGAATTTCATTTTCAAGTCCTTACGCACCATTTCAATCTTATTTTCTGCCTGTTAGTCAGATCTTGTTGGTTATGGTGGGCAGAACTGCCCACTATTGCTAAATAATTGCTTGTAATTTACTTTTCACCAATGATGTGAGTCAATAGCAGTCATTTTTCTATTATTCAGCACGTAGGAATCAACCCTGAGCAAAGAGTCTTATTTTCTACCCTCATTGTTTGAGGTAGCAGGGAATGACGGAATATTGACATCTTTATGCAGATCTATACACAGAACCACATATTTTCAAGATTTTGGTCATAGAGAAAAGAACAAAACCTGCCTATTCAATTTTAAGTCACAATTAAAACAACATAAGAAACAGTGTTTTTAAATCTAATTCACGATAGTATGTATTGGCTGTCTAATTGTTCCTCTATGACATGTTGCAATCCAACAGACTTCAACTGACTAGAAGATGCAACCATTCTTGTTAAACTGTTTCATGTGGTTAAAACATCCTGCATTGTTTACATGTCTGTTAAGTCTTGAAAATTACTTGTAGACAATTAAACATACAGCCCTATTAGTTTGGTTAGATTACTTTCCTCTCTCTTTGACACAGTACTAGCAGTTCATTGACTGGGTATTTCTTCTTGTGCAGAAGCTTTATTCTCTTTAGGGTATCCTGTATTGTTTTAAACTCAAGATGCAATTTTCTCTGAATCAAACTATTAAATCATTCTTTTAATTAGGCGTGTGGCTGAAACAAAGGACTATTAATTAGAACACATTATCTTACGAACACTTCACCAGCACGAGGGCGTATCAGCCACTTGAAGACAATTTCTCCAAAACAAGTCTGCTCAGTACACATGAGACGCATCTAATCACTGAACATACACAGTAGCGAACAAAAAATATGCAGCTTTATCTTCAGAGAGATCTCGTAATTCCACTTGAAAGCCTCCTTGACATCTGGCTATAGAGAAGAGTTTTTAAACACTGTAGCCAGTGACCCTTACTGACCTGTGGAGATAGCCCATTGCTCACGGGATTCATGTGATTACTGGATGCTGACTGGCTCATGAAGGTATCAGTGTAGCTGGAGAAGCTGTGGCGATTGGACGAGAGGCCGTAGGCGGCACTGCTGTCACTGGTGAGCCCGCCCTGATGCATTGTGGAGGGGGGCAGGGGCTGTGGCCGATGCACTGTTCCACTACCATCTGGCAAGAACAGCATATTTGATTACATTACATTACAAAACTGTTCTTATATGTTTCATGGGACCTTTAATTCTTTTATGTTCTGTATAATTCCTGTATTAAACACGTGAGTTGAATTTTCCTTTTTTAGAGTACAGAAGAATTCTTCGCAATTAAATCACAACAATGTCAACATCAATGGTTAACTTACCCTGTGGTAATGTTGTGGATGGATAGGTGGCTTCTGGAAGCTGGTATGTGGGTAGAGTTGGCATGCCTGTGGGTGGGAATCCTCCAGGTAACAGGTGGTTAAATGCTGCCAGTTGATTCGCTCCAGCTTGTTTACGCCACCTGGCTCGTCGATTGCTGAACCAAACCTGCAATTCATAAAAAATTTAAGAGAAAAAATAAATATTATTAAAAAAACAACAATCAGAAAAGAAACAAAGCATTTTTTAAAGAATGTTTCCATATCTGCATATTATCTGCACTATTTTTATAAATAAATGCTAAAAGTCTTTTTAATGCATTTTTTTATATTTCGCAAAAAAGAAAGAAAAAGAAATGCCCCTTCCACATTAAGACACGTTTTCAAAGTTTCATTCTGATGTGATTCATTGTAAGGGAGAGCATGGCCAATAACCTGCACCTCTCAGGGGCCAAGGCGCTGGCCCCGTGTATGCAAAGGACTGAATGACATTGATCTATGCCTCAGAGGGGCCATTCTTCAGACTTTAATACACTGGCAGTGCAGTTAATCTACTGTTGTTTTTCAAATGGTCTCCACCATTGTGAGTCGAAGTGAAAGAGGGTGACAATGGCCCTTCAATGAATCAGACCACAAAGAAAGGGCGTCCCTTTTTAAACAGCTCCTCAAGAATGAGCCTTTCAGCCAGGGCATTGATCAAGGGGCTGGCGTAGACATACTGTATGAGTACACACTCTTTCTCCCTTTATCTTGCCAGGCTGCCCTTCAATCTTAGTATACAAAAGTAGCTGAATTAAAGATATAAGGTCCCATTCAATAAAAATTCTCAGGCAGATTCATATAGCTGGGCGACAGAGGCCAGTCAAAATGTTTGATAAATGCATTCCAGTCTATTGTCTCCTTAAAATAGGTTGTCTAAATGGCAGTGCAGTGATATATTAAACAGATGAGCCCCAAAATATTTAAGAAATTAAATCCACCCATGGAGCAAATATTACAATTATGACATTCCCTGGAAACCTTTCCATTCCAACATTCCCTTGTTCTAATACAGATTAGGAAACACCTTTAAGACCTTCATAATTACCCTTATTAACACACCAGGGGCCTAAATACTGCTTTGCACATGGTTAGCAGTAATTGTCTACTTGCATAAACACCCTATCTGACCACAAAGCTACCCACAGTCTGCTGCTTCTCATAATTTTTCTCTAGAGAAACAAACCTCAATCTCACGTTGCCTATAGAATTTTCAGAGGGTAATTGTTCTGAGGCTAAATATAACAGAGAATCATGTCTAACTGCTCAAAAATGCCAAAAAACAAAGTCTGCAATTTCAATATGAACTCAAACATTTTTCAGAAAGCTCCACAAAATTGTTTAGCTCAATATTTTTGTCAACAATGTCTCACTCACCTCCGCATGAATATTTCAGAAAATATAATGGAGAACACCATTAGGTCTCAAGAAGAAAATTCTGCAATACTTTTTAATTTTTTCAAGAGAGTTTTTTTACAATATTAAATAATAAATGTTAATAAAAATCTGTTTATTCAAACACAAAATCACAGTTTAGCTTCACTCCCCATCCCCCATTTAGCTGTCCCAGACCACTCTTCAAAACACAACTGTTACGTTTCGATGACCCTTCACATAAACCACAAGTCGTGCTGACATCAAGTCCCATTACATTACATGTCCTGGTTTAGGATGGCTTCTGGTATTAGCAAGAAAGTAGACATGCATGAGGCTTTAGAAGGCACATATCTCGGTGTTAGAGGCTAGAGTGCCTGCCACCCCACTCAATGGCTCTCCTAAGAAGCTTGCTGTGAGAAGAGGCTTCTGAATGCACTGTTTTGGATCCTGATGGCAAAGGCACCTTGAGCAGGGATTTTCTCTCTGCTGTTCTCTTTAATTCCCCACTCTTCTCATTTTCCTGCTGGAAAGGAGACACAAAGCACACTGCCCAGCTGAGATGGCCGACTCGTTTCATATTTCTGAAGGAGTTCAAATAATTTGAATGGAACCACTAGGCGAAGCATTTAAGAGAGGAGATTTCTTTGAGTGTGGCAGGGGGAACAGTCGTCTGATTGCGTTCGGTTTGGAGGGAATGGAAGTCAAAAAATTCAATATACCCTCAATCTCCCAGTGATGCACAACAGAGGCAGTGAGAAAGACAAAAAGAAAAGAGGTAAATGGAAGACAAATCTGATTGTGGACTGTGTCATGATTTCACATTCCACTTGAGAGATTCGAGCTAAGGAGAAACGGGGGGAATCTCACACACTCATCCGTTATCAATCATTCGGCCACCCTATCGGATCTTCTCCATTTCTTCTGTTCTCTTGCACCGTATCTCTGACCATGATGGTTATATGTCTTCCTTGGATTACTGTTGCCATGCACAGGGTGGTTGGTGAGCGGACAGGAAGACGAGAAGTAAAACCTGGATAACGTGATTGAATTTCACAGCAAAAAAGTAGAACATAACAGTAACTGAGAGGCGTAAAAAAGGCCAACATCAATCTCCGAGGCTCCATGCAGAAAGCTGCTGGGCAGGGGCTTGTGGAATTTCAGATGAAATGGGCAGTGGCACAGGATGAACTGGGCGGGGTTAGGATGAGGGTTAACAAGCAGGCTGGACTGGACCACGGAGGTAACACTGCGGCAAAACTCTGTAAAACAGGGCCTCCCTTTTAGAACATCTGGGTGCAGTAAAAGTTGAATTTTGCAGATGTCTGGGATGGTATAGATAACACACACTCTCTCGTTCTTAAAAATCAGATGCATATAGACGTACATAAGCAAATACATAACTATAAAACACACAGTGTCATATATTTATTTGACCTGTTTATTGAAAGCTTTTCTTTTGTAGTAGGACAGGAGGGTAAGTTTGGATCCAGTACAGAGTTATTGGCTCCAGATTTTGCTGGGATCATTCGCATGTGATACGACTTACAACAGTCAACTGTGGTCTGACACTTGTGGCCTGAAAGTCTTGTTTCCAGATTGGATCAAAGGGTGCTAGATTAGAGACGGGAAGTGGAAACATCTTCAAGTCTGCTTGTGAAGAACATGTGGAAGGACTAATGTTTCTCACTCAATGTCTGACAACAGAGTTCCTCAACAAAAAAAAACATCAGTGAGGATCAAAGGACCATGTTAGGTAGATGACCATTACTTATAAGACAACATTTATAATCAACACAACTGAACACATTATCTAAATAAATAATTCATGTTTTGCTTGTAAATAGTGAAAGTAACATATTTGTCAGATATGGTAGCCCATACCCAAAATGTGACCTCTGCATTTAACCCATCACTGGTGAGGAGTGAACACACACACACACACCTCAAGCAGTGGGTAGCACACTACTGTGCCCGGGAAGCAATCAGGAATTAGGTCCCTTGCTTAAGGGCACTTCAGTTGCTACCTGCCAGCGCTGAAATCAAACCAGCAACCTACTGATTACAAGCACGACTCACCATCCAGTAGACCACAACTGTAAATGAGCTAAACATAATTGAGAACTCTGTTAGGTATCAATATTGTTTCTTCAAATTCCTTAGGAGAAATAAGAACAGCCCAGCTAACAAGGAATGTTCTCAGAACGTTGGCTAACATTCTTTCAAATTATCAAAACATTCTTGCAGTAATGTTAGTAGAACTTTTGTTTACAATATGTATCATATCAGAACTTGTTTTAAAAATGTTACAGGACATTGTTTGAATAATGTTCTTACAACCATGCAATAATGTTAATATAACATCTATAAACTGGACATCTTGAATGCTCCTAGAACATTAAAAATAAAATTTTTAATGTTTTTGTTAATTAATGGAAATGTTAGGGAAACATTCTTACAACCTAAAATTGTTAGCTGGTATATTGATAATGTACAGTTAAAGTGTGGAGTTTAACAATGAATGTGGAGAGCTCAGATAAACTGGGTTAGAAATTTATATTGAAATTGACTTCTCTGACTTCTTCTTGCATTTCATGTGGTCACACCACAACCCCAGACATGACACTTCAGCGCATCACCAAAAAAGATTTCCTGCACCACTAACTGAGTGGGAAGTGACAGAACTGTCACTGCTTATAAAATTTACAACAAATCACCATTAATTATAATTGTGGTCATGTTTCCCTCCAGTCTTACAAAACACAGTTAACCAGAAGGACAGCAGCAGAGCAGTGAGACTTGAAACCTTGTGCTTATTCAGATATGGATCATTTCCTGTGATGGGTCATAAGGGACAATAAAACAGTGGATGCATGAGTGAAGTGTCTGAGTTGCTCAGTAAAGACAGATAACAGATCTTAGAAAAGCATCACAAATACAAATTGTAAATAATGCATTAATGTCCTTTTTCAGACGCTGTAGTTATTTCAAATTATCAAATTATTGCTTGGTTATGAGAACGTTATTTTACATGTTTTTTTAATTCTGTAACGTTTTTAAAAATGTCCCACTACCTTAGAATAACATGACTGATATAATGTTTAAAGATGTTTGTTTTGACAACTTTTAGAGAATGTTGTAGAGAACATTAACCAACATTCTGAGAACGTTCACTGTTAGCTGGGCCCTCTCTTTCGCGCTTTACCTCTCTCTCTCACTTGCTTGCTCGCTCTCTCAGACATCTGGATACTGTGTCAGCGCAGCTGCATTCAAGTGGGTTGACACTGGGGCCGCAGGGTCTGCCAAAAGCCAACAGGGTCAGACACCTTCCCCTCCACAAAAGAAATGATCCCAGAGCCCTGGTATCTCCATCTGAGCCATCTCCAGCCAAAGAGCTGACACACACGCAAATGCACCCTCACACACATCATCTGCTCGTACTCTCAAGAACCAACTGCTGGGCTATGACAGCACTGAGAAAATAAAACATGCCTTCCCGGGCCAAGACCCTGAGGATGTGGTGACTTTTTGATATGACTTAATCTCTCATCTACAAATAATCTCTCAGTTTTCACAATCGCCATCCAACTCCCCAACTAACTGGGAACGTTCCTAGAACATTGGCTATTGTTCTCTAAAAGTTTGCTTTCTCTAAAGGTTCTCTTTCAAAAACTTTCCAGTAACATTAGTAGTAGTATTAGAATGTTATTAAATGTTATATATCATATGCATATATTCTAAAGTTGTTAGTGGAACGTTTTAAAAAGTTACAGAATTAAAAGTTACAGATTTTTTTTATAATATTCCTATAACCAAGCAATAAACTTAATAAATTGTCTAAAAAAATTGCATGTTTTGAACATTCCTCAAAAACATTTGTAATGTTTTTATTTAATGGAAACATTGAGGAAAATTCTTACAAACTAAAATTGTTAGCTGGGTTAGTGGCAAGTATGTGCTTTAATAATATATTAATGCAACCCAAAAATGCATGCATGTCAAGCAAAAGGCTCAACTGATCACTTTTCAGTAATGTTTATTCACTTGTCTAATTAGCATTGGTTGCCATAAACACACAAGAGGGCCAGAGGCCCCATGGGGCCCCTTTTTGGGAGGGCAGCTTAGAGACCAAATCACTGACATGGCAGGACAGTCAGCAGGGTCTCTGCCACTGCCAATGAGAGATCTTCTCTCTGCTGAAAAGTGTTTTACAAGGCCATATACATCTATACGTAACATATATGCACAGAAATTTGAATCACAAAATAGAACAACAAAGATAAACCTTACACAATTGGCCCTACTGTAATATACACTACAACATTAATGTTGTAACATGCATGGCATTTGAAAACTAAGAGCAGAGATTCATCAGAAATGGCCACAGCAAGTGGTCATACTTTTTTACAACTCTTGATTGATTAATGTTACTGGTGGAGAGGGATTTCCAGGAGTGAGTGAGATGCTGCTCTGATATACTGCAAATTTTACAAGAAGCAGTGGTGGGCTTGAAAGTGGTGGGAAGAAAAGATCTCAGCCAAAAGCTGAAGTGAGAAATCCATCAGGAATGCATTCGATCTTTTTATCCCTCTCCCTTTGCTCCCAACAGCTGCTGCCATAACTCTACTGTATTTTCCCTCCTCATTGTTTTAACTACCCACACGGCTGACAAGTGTCAGGACCTGTGGTGGGCAGAGCCAGGGCCAACAATACAGAAGGCCCCAGAAACGTAGGTATTTGTTTACTCTTCAACAATGTTTGTTTGTTGCAAACAAACATTCCAACTGTATGTTAATAGAGGTGCCTGTAAGCCTCATGATCATATCAGCTAAAAGGGAATGTTCTCTGAACGTTTGGTTAACGCTCTCAAAAATGTTCTTGCAGTAACATTAGTAGACCTTTTTTAACTTTAAATATCATAAATATTAAAAACGTTATTCTTAGGTAGTTAGTGGAATGTTTTAAAAAAACTTAGAATTAGAATTAGAAAATGTTTAAATAACGTACTTACAACCAAGCAATAACTTTAATACAAAGTCTAAAAAAAATTGATGTTTCAAACATTCCTAGAACTTTCAAAATAACATTTTTAACTTTTTTGTTACTTATTACTTATGGAAATGTTAGGGAAACGTAAAATTGATAACTCTGGTGTTTTTTTGAGGGGCGTCAACTAAGACACAGCTGACAGGAAGCGGCCTGCTGTGCTGTTCTAGGTCTCTCTTCGAGATGAGCAGTCGTATTGTTACATGCATCATCAATCAGAGGACCTCAGTCCAATGGTTCTAGTGACATATCAGAGCTCCACAGACCTCCAACTACTAGCTGAACTCTCACTGAGCTCCCATTGTGAAATACCATCTACATCTCCAACTGAGGGCATCAGTCTCATGGGTCCAGTCTTTTTAGGCCTATAAGCAAACTGCATACCAATAGTCTTAACTTTATTAACTTTTATTACATCCAAACTATGTGTATTGCAAGACAGTTCAAGTGTGTGCTGTGATGTGTAGTGTCATACCTGCACTCTGGCCTCTGTCAGCTTAGTTCTTTGTGCCAGTTCCTCTCTAGTGTAGATGTCTGGGTAGTGTGTCCTCTCAAAGGCCTTTTCCAGCTCCTCCAACTGTTCAGCTGTAAAGGTCGTCCGACTACGCCTCTGCTTTCTCTTCAGGGGCAGGTCTGGTTCTGACTCTACATCTGAGCCTTCATCCATTCGACCTGTCAAAAAAGGACAGAAAATGAGTTTGTGTGCACTAATGAGTGCACAACACTCAAGTTACAAATAACTACTTTTCCCAAGACAGGAGCTCAGCAGAAAGGTCTTTGATCACAAATACTGTCATTTTACTCATTTTGACATCCATGTGTGTCAAAACAAAAATGCAGACCTGAAGAACGGATGTCAGAGAGCTGGGATAATATGTATTTATGTGGCTTTCATACAAATATTATTTCAATGCACGGCTATTTATATAAGCGAGGCTCTAAATACAATCCCACATCGACACACATCCTAGCTGGCCCTGAGGCCATGGAGGAAAAATGGGAGTAGGTAATCTCTGCAGACCACCTTAGTGTTCCATATACCAGCCTTCTCAGCCAAAACAACACAGAAACAAAACGGCACTTTGAAAATAATTCCAGTATATTATTGCGTTTATTTCATCAAATGGAATTTACAATATATTCCTGCCATGTTCCAAATACCAGCAGTGGATTATCTGTCAAATGCAGTCATGTTAAGGGCAGATAACTATTGCATTGCTGTTTGGTGGTTGGTTGGAGAGCTGAGAACGGATGAATTGGTTCAATTCTGATCTCATGCAAGCCAATCAAATCAAACATGGCACATTAGCTTGTTGTGGCTGTGCGGAACAGTCTTTATACAGGTATACATAAGGTAGACCTTATATTTGCAAATAATTAGTCTTTTCAGAAAGAATTAACACTTCCTTATTTAAACACTGAATGAAAAATTCACAAGTACACTGACAAAGGCTTCTCAATAGCAAATTTAAAAACATCTTCCTTCTTTCCTTTTTATTCACATGATGAATATTCACACTTTCAACATATTCCAGCCCTTACAGCCCATTTTTATCATCTGAGTTGAGTTTCATTCTTTATTTATGTCCAGTTTGTATGGCACTGGGCTGATCCTGGAAAATCCTTTCAGCAGCATTGGGGGTCTAGTTCAGACACTGGCCCTAATCCAGGCCATGACTTCCCCCCCAAATTAAGGCAATTCTATATTAGTAATGGCTGAATCCCTGTCTTTTTATTGGCTAAGGCTGGCATGGGCTTCCAGGGTTGCACCCTCTGAACACAGTCAATTATAGATGAACAGTACATGCTGGACTGCTGCCACACTGGAAGCAGTCACTGTACATTTCACTATATCACACCGCACTGCCATGGCCTCAAGACTTTCCTGTTAACCCAGAACCCTAGACTGACACACCTTTCCTTTAATAATCATAATTATTTTATCACTCATTGTGACAATGTTATGCACAGCAATAACCAGTGGGAAAATGGTTCAGGTGAGGCCTAGATCTGGTTTTATAGAGCCATTCACCCTTAAGCTCCAAGGAAAATGATCATTCCAAATGATACAGTTTAATTAATCTGAGAAGTACATGATGGACGTGACCGCATGTGACATTTCCTGCTCATTCATTTACTCTTGTATGCCACACAGCTCTAGTGTAAATGCCCAAGGCACGGGAGCTATTAGAATGAGAGCTATGAACAGAGACCAAGAAAATGGTGTTCACTACACATACAAATCAAGAGCGAACATCAGAACATACATACTACATCCTTAACATCCACTCTTCACTAGGGTCAATGAAAAGATCTACAGTACAGTAAAAACTGGTTTTTCAGGCCAGGTGAAATACAAGAGGGATTTGGGAGTTAATTTGATGGCAGGACTTGTTTACGACTTGTTTATTAGATTTTGTACACTTCCATTGCCGTAGGGGACAGTATGAGGTAAACAGGGACACACAAAAACTGTAAAATGCTCACGAAAGTTCATTAAAGACGTTTCAGTAACACTTTAGTATAGGGAACAATTCTCTCTTTTAACCAGATCCCTTTTAGCTTGCATATTACTTAATAGTTCATTATTACAGCACATATTGTATGTCTATATAGCACATATTATTGCCTATTTCTGAATAACCATTTTGTTCACCCCTTAAACACAAACATTTACAAATCGTACTAATTATTAATAAGCAGTGAATTAGGAGTTTATTAAAGAAAAAAATTGTAATTAAGTGAATATGTGTTCCAAATACAAATGTGTTCAAAGCTATAATCTGATGTAATATTCTATATTGTCATATTCGAACATGTAACAAGGTCACAAATGTTTAAAATACATTGCTAAAATCTTATAATATATATATTATATATATTATAAAATACTATATAACAGGAAATTAAAAGCAACACCAGAATAATGAATGCATGTGTCCACATGTTTCTGTACAGAATTTGTTTACATGTTTATTTGCATGGCTTGAAAGAATCTCTTAAAATAGCCTCTAAACAGAAGCAAAACAATGAAAGAGCCATTAAAGTGTCTTCGACTCCAGGCCAGCTCTGTCTTTTAATTAAACAAGGAATTATGGGATTACAGAGAGGTTCCCATTACAGGGCACTTGAGGAGTCCTCTAGTTGATGTCTTTTTGTCTCCCAGAGCTCACGCTCAGGAATTCTCAACGGATTACATGTGGCCGTAGGACATGAGGCCGCATTAATTAAATCAATTCTTTTTGCCATTTCTTTTTGCCAAAATTCTTCCCTCTCCACTGTGGTAAAAACACAGTCAAGTATACATATATATTGAAACTCATGTTCTTTAAATCCCTTTGTGGTTTTGGGAGAGATTGCAACAAAGTGATTGGCTTTTGACTTGCCATGACGACACTTGAGGCAGACATTGGTACCAATCGCTTTCCAAAGGCACCTCTGAGTGCTTAGGAGTGGCTGCCATTTTCATTTCAGAGATAGCATGGAATTTATTTGCTGTGCCTAACATGCTGCCTCTCAGCTAACGGGAAATGTTCTCAGAATGTTGGCTAAAGTTCTGTAAGTTCTCTCAAAGTTATCAAAATGTGCAGTAACTTATATAACAATGTTATATATCTCATATCAAAAATATTATTGTTAAGTAGTCAGTGGAACATTTAAAAAATGTTACAGAATTTAATAAATGTTAGAATAATGTTCTAACATAATGTTCTATAATAATGTAAAGCAAGCAATAATGTCTAAAAAAACTGGACATTCCTAGAACATTCAAAATAACATTTGTAACATTTTTAGTGTTATTTAGGGTGTAAGGGGAAAATCTTGCTACATCCAGCCTAGGTCTGCGATCAACAACTTCTTGCATTTGTTCACGTTTATTTTTCCTTCAGACAGATCAATGAAAATCATGGGGACAAAACGAAAAACACCACAGTTGTGCATGCATGACTGATGAGTATGTATTCTTCCACCTCCCATTCTGCCCTCATCACAACAATTACAACCCACAAGCTGCTCCTCAGCTCTCCCTGCAGAGACACAGAAATACTGAATAAGTTGACAGGCTCTCCTGCTGAAGGTCAGCATAATGGAGACAAGATTATGGAAATGAAGCAGACGCTGGTGCAGATATGTGTCTAAACCTGGACCTCATCTTTGTCTCCATGAGATACCCCTTGATTGACATGCTAGGTCCCATCAAGCAAACGTGACCACATCAAGCACCCAACTCTGGGAAATGTGCTCTGGCATAAACATAATGCAGTAAGACATATTTTCATTGAGACAGCCTAGAGCAGACAGCAGTCAGTAAGGGATCTTTACTTTTGAATGAAGATAAAAGGGATCAAAACATTTTTTACATCTGTGTTTTTAAAAAAAGAGACCCAATTCCAAATTGCTAATCAGAAAAGAACAGGAACATCCCTGTTACAATAAGAAGACATTCTAAAATCTATTAAAAAGTTCAAGGGATGTTGATAAAACGTTTAAGCATTTATAAAAGAATGTGGGCTTAATTAAGATTTCCTGTCAATGCTTTATTCCTCTATTAATGTATCTCTCCAGGGTTCATGGGATGGTTCAATTTGATTCTTGTTTCCAGCAAGAGTACCAGGATGTGCAAACACGCAGACATAATTTCATAATTGCACTACATAATCTGACAGTGAATAATAAATGCTGTCTTTTTTACAAGCTTTGGCATGTATTGCATGCCTAAATCGTATTATTATCCAAACTTCAAATTGTCTCTCTGCATCCCATCAGTTATTAAGAGTGCCCCATGGGATCAACCTGATTTGTAGCCCTTACACTTCAAAGACAGTTAATCATTATATTAATTGTATATCTAAAATACAAATATGATTGAAAGCCCTTGGGTAAAACTGAAAACATAAAGGAGTAGCCAATAATCTAAATGGTGGTTCACTGATTCACATAGAGTTGCTTTATACAGCCAACCTGAATGAGCTTTTGTTGACAGCTGGTTGAAAAACTCTTTAAGAGATGCTACATGGAGGACAGTGATTAACCGCTATGGGTGAGGAGTGACTAAGGCCATGGAGGAGTCATGACCAACCTATAAGATCTTCTCTCAACATAAGATCCCCCAGACCACTTCCATCACTGATGAGCCCATGAGCAGATGGGATATTCATCATCACGACCACACTCAGACCTTTTCCCCTCTGTTCCCCAAACTCTCTCTCTCTCCCACTAACCTCTCCTGTCACAGTCTCTGTATAAAGAGAGAGTAGGCCTGGGGTAAAGTGGCCCTCCGCAGCTGCACATTCCAGTAAGCTTAGCATTGTAGAAAACATTTACACATTTGTCTTCATCAGAACTGGCTCTCAAAACAACATTATACTGGAGCAGAGTATTAGCTGAGGCATATAATTGACTGCTTCGTTTCCAGCAGATCAGAAAATACATTCTACATCCACAATCAAGTACAATTAAAACATGGTAACACCTAAATTAACTTTTTTAATGTCAAAAGTTTTGTTAAATATGACTTAATCAACCAGGCTATTAGGTTTAAAGGGTTAAAATAAAATAGAAATAAATTCTTAAGATAATAATAGCATGTTACCCCTTTTAACAGTGCTTTATACCACATAAATGCAAAAAATATTAGTGGATTCCTTTTGGATTCATTAGTTCATTCAACAAATAAGTTCCCATCCTCACACATTACTGATTACTGCACAGGTCATTTTAGTCTCATATTTTACACATTCATCTGCTTTGGCACAACTTCAATATTGTGCATCAATACCTTCTCACTGGCCTGCTATAATTTCTTCATTAGCATTCATTATTTAACAACAACAAACCTGTTAATCATAAAATTCCCAAGTCAGTCCAATGGTTTGGATTTACATTCAAAATCTAAACGCAACAGAACTGTGCACACACATGCTGCATCCTGACTCACTTTCTACCCAACCTTCATTATTTTCATTCTGTGGAGTGAAACCCCATTTTTGAGTCTTTGAAATAGCTGTAACATTTGCAAAGACAGATCGGGTAAAAACGGAGGGAACGCTTCATAATTTTGGCTCCCACAACAAACAATTAGTCCTCCTTTCTTTCTGCAGTTTTCAAAAACACTGGAGAGAAAAGGAGAAGATGTGAGGGAGAAGTGATGGGTGATGCTCTTTTGTAGATCTCGTCATGTGCATGAAGGCTCAGTGGGCTTTTTGTCCGCCCTGCCTGTGTGAGAGTGCGCTCACCTTAAACAACAGAAAGACTCAGGGGCCTCTGTGGCCTTTCAGGCCCCATAGAAGACGCACCTTAGGGGGCCATTTAAGCCTGAAAAGAGGGTTGACAACCCTGTGCAGCTCTGTGGGGCATCAATAAATGCTGACATATTGACTCTCTGTGCCCAAGCGCCACTGCAAAATGGTGCCTGAATATGAATCCATTTAAAGGCAGAGGAGAGGGGCAAGCTGCACTGAGAGAGAGAGGGAAAAGAAAGATAGACAGAGAAAGAGAGAGCTAGGGATGGCTTGTCTCTCTTGGATTTTGAATGTTCTGGAATGTGGAAAGCTTAAAGTGTTTTGAGAAGACACTTGCTACAGCTTGGCTATAGGTCAAGCAACAAGGAAAAACTAGGAATATGGATAATAAATGTGTTAACAGTGCTAAAGAAATCAAGTTTTGCAAGTTATCAGATCCATTCAAAACATAAATGTCAAATCTGTTCTGCTGTATTAGCGGAATTTCACTTGCATTGCTATTTTAGAATGAATCAGAAATGGTTCTTAAAATATCTTTAGGCAATTAAGAGGAAAAAATTATTTCAACGATATGTGCAGTGCAATCAATTTGGTAGAAAGTGCTGACTTAACTCAGTCAACAGAAGCTGGATAGAGTTCTAATTCAGTTTCTAGCTGCGAGAAACTGAAAGGCAGGTATCCATTTACATCTAGGACCATTCTTCCCTTTTAGTGTTGAGTTTTCATTTCCTGGAGTTGAGATCTTGTTAATTGAGGTCAAAAGCAATCAGAGCCGTGGAACTTAATCAAACATCTAAAAGGTGAGAAAGACGACAAAATCAGCCGTTTAAACTAGCATGCCTATAGCTTATTAAACTTTAATGTGTGTGTCAGAGAAGACCAAAAGCCATGAGCATACTTCCTCTATCAGGAAATTTCAGTTATAGCAAGAGTCCAACATGTAAGACACTAACTGCTCATGATAATGAATTGTGTAGTCATTGTGTTGTAAACAAACACATTTATTGATGTGCCAAATCTCAAGTGCATTGCAACCATGAAAGATTCAAAAAGAAACCAGAAAATAAGTTTTCCTGCATTACTGCAATGAAGTAAAATTGTGGGTTAAATTTTACTCTATGTGAGACCTTTACTGTAAATACTGAGAGTAAAACTGCAGCTAAACTAAATTCCATCCTCAAAAAGATGTTTGCGTTATCATGGCTTTGTGTCTTAGCAAACTACCATTTATTAAATGCAAAGCCTTTATCCGCTTTTGGCACAGTGGTGGCGTGTGTCTCCTCTTGAGATAGAACAGTTGCGTAAACAAAAAATGCTGAGTGTCAATTTTACCACTGATTTAGCTTATGGGAAATAAATCTTAATATAAGTGGACAGCCTACGGCTTAAATACAAATGCGAAGAAGAAAATAAATAAATAATAACAAAAGGCATAATCTTATTTTGAAAAAAAGCAGAAGCGCAGATAAATAATCGAAGATGAAGAGAAAGTGATTTGAAATGCATTTATATAGTGCTTCTTAAGGAATCGGTAAGCCTTTCTTCAGAAGTCTGTCAAAATGAGGCCCACTAAAGAGACGCCCTTTAACATAAATTAGGTGCTGTAATGTGTTTACGAGCCATCCCTGTAAACACAGTTTAATGGGGCCTGTAATATCTGAACTCTGCAACCAGAACAGAACACAAATCCATTTCACTTATTTTTAATGATAAATCTCATATCAACAGATGCAAAAAAGAGGGGTGGGAAGAGAGAGAAGTCAGTGTAGGAAGACTAGCCCGAAGAGAAAGTGACAAAGGCGGCAGAAATAAGCCCATTAGTTAAAAATGTACGACAAGTGCCGTGTTTGATGCCTGTGTGGGGAGAGGGAAGCGAGCAGACTCCCTCGCAGCTGCCTGGCCCCTCTTCAGCTCTCACACTGCCCGCCACATTCACAATTTAAGTTGGTGGAAAAAATCTGAGCAAATTTCTGATTTGCAACACTCTAGGAACATGTTTATTGTCTTTGTGCGAGTGCAAAACACACATATAAATAAAGCTAATGAAGAATCTCGGGGTGAGGTTGCTAAAGAGCATAAAATGGGAAATTTTATGGCCATAAGTAGCGTGGGCTGATGGTGATTTTTAAGCTATTGGACCATGTTGTTCAGCACTAATCACAGGACTGATGTGGTACAATTTGCCTCCGCACTTAATTACTGTTACCTATTACATGGGCCATGCTTCTACTGTCACCTACATTGAACGATATTTCAGGTATTTCTATTCTTATGAAATATTATGGAAATGTCACATGCAAACTGAAAGCATTGAGGTTTTTACAGAATTAAAATTGATCTGTTATCCTCAGACATTTTACACTTCACACTTTTCATCTCATGCCAAACACAAATGAATTCATGGGACCTGCAGGATCTGAATTGCGCTCTACAACAGTACAGCACAGTGATGATGTATCAATCATAACCACATTCTCACTAATCCATCAACATGTGAATAAACAATTACCACGATCATCCAATGAAGATCAAATAAATAGTTTGTATATTCTCAGGGTGTTCTAAATAAGTGGTACATCATCATCGTAATTTAATACCTGAAGTCACTAACTAGTTAATGTAAACAAGCTTACTGTAATGAAAGGCATTTTGTACAATTATAATTTCCCTAAAAACCTGGCATCCTCACTCCTTCCATCCATTTGTGAATTAACCATCAACACAGCTTATCATCATATGTTCAACCATTTAACTTGCTAAAATGTTGATAACATGAAAAAACACATTTGTAAACATCACACTCTTCCTGAAAGACTGTCATTAAATCCATTCAGTTACAAGTAAAGTCCAGCCAAAACGAAATTGTTTTTATTCATTTCTAAACAAGAGTCCATACTGTGGGCCAAGCAAGATGCAATTATACTTCTCTTGCCAGAATGACAGAGATGTATGCTCCCTCTCAACATTCACTGGCCTCTTTATGCTGTCCTCAACAAGCAACTCATTTTAGACATGAATACATAACATGATATCTTGTTTGTGTAAATGGCCAAGTTAATAATTGTTCTAGAAATTGTTCTGAACAATGTTTCCCTGCAGGTGGGCATCCCTGTCACTCCAAGGGTCATTTCTCTAAAAACCTCACAAATTACCTCACCAGGAAACACTCTTTACTACAAGAGAAAGAACACGTTTTTGTGTATCGCTATTTGCTATAACTGTTTGAAACATTCTAGCTCAATGTGCTCCTGATTCTACAGAGTAAGACATACCTAATTTTGTTCCCATTAAATGGACATTATATAAGATGAACACTGGACACCAAGTCACAAAAATGTTGTTTGTAATTTAAATGTTTTCTATCTCATGGTATCTGAACTGTAAATGAGCATTTAAACACAAATGCCATTTTACTATATTTTGAAATGATTTCGTTTAAATTCATATTTTACCCAAGTAGTATGTATCCAAATATGGATTTAAAATTAAAAAAAAAAACTAATTAAATTAGACCTGTCAGTTTCTTTTTATTTTAAACTGTTACATGGAAGCCCTGAAAAATCCCATTGCCTGCATTAAGACAAATCCAAACCCTGCAAACAGCCAATTTCAAGTCATTCACTTGGAAAATGCTCCGTTTAAAATGTCAAAAGGAGGGTGACTCTTTTCTTTTGCACTTAGATTACCATATTTCTCTCAGCCTTGTGACACCTGCAACCCAGCGAGGGCGTGCAGAACACAGGACTTTACTTCAAATAGCCCAAAGGCTGTGGGTTTGGGTATTGACTGGGATAGAGTCCGTCCAGCTTGGACCCCTCCTACCGCAGATGTACATTAATGCAGAAAAATACAAATCTGTGCAGCAGAAAGAAAGGCCGTTCCTTTTAACATGCTGTTGTCTAGCTTGATCGTGTCAGTTTGAGGGAGCCCATTCAACAGTATTCATGCATCTGCCTTTGAGGAACAATAGCAGCTAGTTTATAAACTGTCTCTTTTGGCTGCCCAAAGCCTTTAGACTCCATTGTTTTGCTCCTCTTAATAAACTTTTGGAGGAGTTCATCAACTTGCCTGAATAGCCAATGCAAAGAGGCCAAAGACACAAAATAACAGACGGTTCTCTTTTCCCTTTTCTTTCTTGTCTTTAAATCAGGAAAGAGGGCTGTCAGACACCAGAATAATTTTTACTCAAACAAAAAAGGAAAGCTCTGAAGGAACAAAAGTTAATTCACGCAAGAATGGAGGACTTGACTTTTTTAAATAACACTGATAAAGGTGCACCTGAAACACAGTTTAGACTCTCTCAAATCTCCCCAACAGCACACGGTAGATTTGTTCCTACAATAATTAATGAGCTAAATGATAATTAATGGTTTCCATTAGGCAAATCATGATGAGGTTTTACTCAAGAGACGCTCAAATTCAAGTAGGCTACTTTAATCACTTTGGAACGCCTTACAGACTGAGTAAAGAAATGTTTACTACACAGGATAAATAATGGAGTACTGCAAGTTACGAGCTCGGTTAAAAAATACATTTAATTAAGAACTATATAATAATACTAATAAAAATACATTTTTAAAATTATTTTTAAGTAGTTTGTTTCGCACCTGTTTTTATTAAACACAAACAAATATTGTGGTTTAAAAGGCTGTTTAGACATATGTAGAGAAAATATATTTTAAGAACCAAAAATTTCACCTAAAATGTTTTGCATAGATACTATTTATTTATTTGTTTGTCTTTAAAGTATTCATTTATGTCTACATTAAAAATCCTCTTTATGTACACATACTCAATTGCACAAAGTTCTCAGTTGCACAAACACATGAGGGCTATATTTTTGAACATTTGTGTTTAAAACGTTAGATCTATCAGCAAAAGGTTACTTTTCCCTTGCTCTGTTTATGAGTGTCCTGAACCACGTTTGGCACTGAAGCTTTGTGGAAGCATTCCCTTTTGTTAGCTGATCAGTCTCCCATTGGGTCTCCAGACAGGATTCTTGGCATTTGTCGGCAAAAATGAAAGCAGGATTAAGGAATGGCTACTGAACACTCCATGGTAAAGGAGTGGGCAGCAATTCCCCAAATTTAAACCCCCCTCTTCCATTTTGGTAACTCCTCTTTTCGTATATTTGTATTCCCAAGGAGGCTATTAAAGCTGGTTTAAAAGCGATACGAACAATAAGATCAAAAATCAACAAGTCAAGTAGCATGTTAAAGCGTTGCTTGTTTTCTTAAATTGTAGCTATACACTTTTAGCGTCTAATGAATATGTATTTTAATAGGGCTATATTTGACTAGGTATTTGCCTACGATAAAAGTTTGATTCATGGTTTTATTTATTGTGTTATTTATTCAATTTATCAGTATGAACTTAAATCCTTAGACTATATAATCAGACAAATTGAATCGTTTATTGTTACTTAGCTATAGCTAATTATATATATATATATTTATATTTATATATATATTATATAATTATTTTGTCATATAGTCATTGCTAAAATAAAAATGACTTACGTCTAAAACTTTTTAAAGAACTATGTTAATTTACCAACCTGCGTCAAAGTTTAATGGGGAGAAGTATGGGCGGCTCTTAGGGCAAATAAACAAAACAGACTAAGGAAAAAGTCTTAACTTGAGGTCACCAAGAGTTCCGTGGACTTCCAATTTTATAGGGTCAGCGTATAGCACTAAAGAGATGGCGAGTCCAGGGCATCAAAAACACTTTTGTGACACTACATAGGAAGCCCAGAGGCCAATACTTTTATTAGTGTCAGCAGGAGTTTTCCCTGGTCGTTTGTTCGTTTTGTTCTTCTGATCTAACAGGATGCCCCCCACTCCACAACACACAGTGCCAATCCTCACGAATGACATGCATTTTTAACCACCTAATTGTACAATTCATAAAAAAATTCGTGAATTTGGTATAGGAATTGACTGTATTTTTTTTTTTTGGTTGTTTGTTTTGAGACAACGAAGGGGGATTTTTAAAGTTACTGAGTGGGAAAGGTTTATGCCCTTACTTTTATATGTGAATACGTCGATATGTAAACCATGTATTTTACAATCGACTTTTGAATTTTACTAAAGTATGTCGAAATAGTAGATGTCCCTTTAAGAAAAAGACACACACACACACACACACACACACACACGATTCAAAAACCATTCATACAGCAATATGTGCACGGAGATAGTCCTTGTCCCACATGGCAAGAAATACTTTAATTAATAGACAGGCGGCCTTGAAAGCAGCACTGCCAGTCTGTAATATGATGAACTCCCATTGTCGTGGTGTCACCACGAATGTTTCCGATAAGAAAAAGCACCCAAGGATCAAAGACTATAAGCCTCTCAATTTCCTTCAGACGCCTCTACTTTTCTGCACCTACTTTCTTTTTCTTCTTCCTCTCTCCCTTAAACATCTGAAACACACAAGAAAATCCTCTTCACAGCATCTATTGGATCCGCCCCAAGTTAACAGGTCAGCAAAGCTGTTGAAAATAATTGCATATTAATATTCTTAGCAAGAGGGTTTACGCAATCTTTGGGCATCCTCAAATGTCACTCGCAAAATTTGCAGCTCAGGATTGACTGCGATGACAAGTGTTTCATTCGTTGTTATTATTATGCTATTATTTATTTTTGTTACTTTTTTTCAAATATTGCATTTCATAATTAAACCAAAATAATATATGTGCCAATCATTAGAAACACGTTCTTTGAGGAAAAAAATGGCCAACCTTTTACCAAAACAAAGCATTAAAGCCGTCAAAATATGTAAGGAAAACATAAGTGTACAGGATTCGGCGTTTTCCAACATTTGATTCGTTCCACGAGGATCTGGATTTGGTGCAGGCCTAGTTTTGTATGAAATTTATCTTGAGTAAACGTTTTTAAAACAGTTTACTCAGCAAAGTACAGGACCAAATTTAACTAGCATGTAATTTAGTTACAGTGCAAATGTTTCACAAGGCAACAGTCGACACTAAACTGTTGTTTTGGTGTCATGAATTCTGGATTAACATTTCACAGTGAACACCCATGATAGAGGGATGACCTTGCAACGAGGTTGAGTTTTATAAACATCAGACTAACAACGTCGGACTTCTGTTAATTTACAGCACTGTTATTGTTCATCCTACGACACTTTGTTTATTATATTGTGTGTATTCTAATTATTTGTAGTAGACATGGTATTACTCCATTAGTACTTGTTGTAGACGTCCATTAATATTAATAAAAATAACACAATAATAATACATTTTTTAATCACAAAAAGGGCCTCTCTCCACAAAATATCAACGAAATGTATTGGGCGGCAGTGTAAGGGAAAGGGGAGGTTAATCCGAGTTTAATACACTGATGCAGCGCGCAGGACCGAGGCTGTGATGATTGCGTTATCTCTTCCCAACATTTGGGTCTCCCTCAATTTCAGCCCAGCCAAATAGCTGCGAGAAAGTGCAGATGGAGTGACTCTCGATGCCTGAGGAAAAATATTAATAGCTAAATAACTTCCTCATACTTTCACTAAATCTCTCTCTCTCCCTCTCCATTCCAGATGGATTTGTTTGAAGTGGTCTCGCGACTCATCCTTATGGTCCCCTTTCTCCAGACGAAGCTTATTTCAAAGTCTCAAATATAACTTTAGTTTCTCCACAAATATCTGGAAACTACCCCGCGCACCGACACAGACATTTTTCATTCTTCCTATGTAATTGGTCTTGTGCAGGAGTCTCCAAACGAGTGTGCTCATTATTTCCGCCAAAGGCGCAGCGCAAAATTATTTTTCAATTCATTTGACTTTACTCGACGTGTTCCGTTTTCATAATTCTCCCATTATTATGACTGTAGTGATGATTAAATCTGTTCGTTTTCTCCATCAGATACACCCTCAGTGTAGTCTCGTAACAAGTTAATTGAATATGCTTAGTGCCACCATTTAGCTTCGACAAATCACCAAGACGCCAGGTAAGAAAATCAGGTAATTTGTCAGGCATCTGTTGGTTTCTTCCTTGGAATTAGTTTCCAAACACTAATTAGTTTAATTATCTGATGCCAAATAGAGACTCTCCACTAATTGGCCGATGATTTTCAAATACGTCGTTTATTGGTCGAGTAAAGCACGTGCGCCTGTCGCGCCCTGATACAAACACTGTGAGTTAAAACTAGTTCTCAACCAGAGGGGGTGTCAAAACATGGCAAATAAAATCACAACAACAGCACAGAAGGGCACAATTCGTTAAATGCATCATGACAGGTACTGTATGCTTTGGGAAAAGCTCCTGAATTTTACCTCATTTCAAGAGGACAACATAGACAAATAGCCCAGCCTCTGTTTTACACCTGTATAATTATGAACAAACAGTCGTATTTTAGCTTAGTTATGAAGCCAGGACTCACTTCTTTGTTCACTACTTTAATCCTCAAAGTAATATAAAAATGCGCCATTTGTGCACAAATAATGTGCTTGGAGTCTCATTTCATTATCCATTACTGTTTGCGCGTCGAATCAACTATAATAATACAAAAATACAATAAAACAACATTATCAAAAAAATATATGAATCCCTAACAAGTGTGAGCAAAACGTAAAATCTCATGAATTTGTGCCGAAGGCTAACCAGCTAGGGTCGTTTAAAGATGAAAGCGACGAGAAAGAAAAGGCTCAATTTAATCTGCTTTAAAACCCTTCAAAATAACGTTGTGCTTGGAACTCAGGGAGTGAGAGCTGATTGGGGATAAATAAGTTTCTTACTATGCCTGTGAGCTATTACACCCATCTCCAACACAGTAGCTTGTTCAAAAGACACGTTTTTATTACAAACTCTAATAAGTCTTTACATTATTAAATGCCAGTCCGGTGATGAAGTGAAACAAGCCTCGAGAAATGACTTGAAAACGACTGCATTTTGGCTCCATGACAGTGTGGAAATACATTTGACAAGTTCTAGGACAAATATGGGGTGAACTGGAGACACAGAATGCAGTACTGATATTTACACAATTGTGCAGATGGGCAGGTTGTTCGTGAGTCTTGGCAGAAATACACGCATGCACCAGCATTCAATATTCTTATTCCTAACGTCTAAAATTAATCTAGGGCAGGGGCAGAAATTTCCAATCATGGATTGTCACTTCGTATATCCGTAATCCAATAGCCAGCTTTTGCAGGCGCAGACCTTGAGCTCAACGCCTGACCACTGAGGTTATAAGGGCGTTGGGTTCAAATGCGCACGCATACATACGCACAAACAAAAACACGAAATGGTTTCCAAGACGATACCAATATTAGATTATTTTTGTACATCGTAAAACTTTAAGCAAATGGTGCAAATACCTCCCAAAAAGATCCTAGAGTAATAAAATCCATATTGCAAAACGAAGCTGCATTCGTTGTTGCAACCCTTCAAAATTAAAAATATTTAATGTGTCGTTTTTGATGATACGAGGTCTCATTAAAACTGACCTACTTCCTACGAACTCTGTTGAAATAACGCAAGCATAACGCCGAACTGCGCACCCACTACCTCTTAACCACCCATCCAAACGTCAGCTAAGAAATACAATAGTGATTTCCAAAAAAAGAGCAGTGGGCATTTCCAAACAAGAATAAAACATTTTGCACCCTCCAAATCTCATTCTATTTCAACAGACGATTCCATAATATTACAAAACTATCTACCAGCAGGGTGTATTGAATAATTCATCTCTCTATGGTTCCTCTCTTGGCCTTTTGTTAAAAGTTTCCCCCCTTTACGGAGTTTTGAATGTGAAAGGACGGGTTCATTCCTCCTTTCGAAGCCTTGCTTTTAGGCTTTGCTTTGTAGCACAGATTCTTTTTTCTCCAAAAGGGCTTCAGTGAAGCAGAGATCTTTAGACTGAAGTTCATCTTCAAGGTTAAGAAAAGCTGTCACAAAAGACAACGTTTTGTAATATTGCTTTAACTGTGCAAACAATACGATTGCTCTTCATATTCTTTTTCGACCAAAATAGCCCATTCTGGAAGCGACTACGCCATCGCCAAACTAAAGAAAAATATCTTAATAGTGTAAAAAATTATTTGAAATTATAAGCTATAGAATTACAATAGGATATTGCTACAGGGAATCAATAACAGACTTAAAAAAATGAAAGTGTCGAGTAATCGCGACAATCAGAGGGAAACGCTCAACTTAAGAGCTGTAATTGAAATTGATTGCCACATCGGTCATCAGTCAGTTACCATTTTCAAGGGACCTTTTACCCGGCGTCAAATGAGTGGGTTGTACAAATAGATCAAGGTCTAAATACCTTCTGTCAGGGCCAGTATAAATACACACTAAATCAAATCACTAAATGGTAGTTCAACAGTAATAGAAATTGTAGCCTAAGTGTTTTGGGAAAGGCACTGAGAAACGCGCACAAGAAAAGCGCACACGATTTAATGTGCAAACATATCTCCATGTTAGTTTACGCACAACTTTATTTAGACCAGTAAGACGCTTTTTACATTGTACAGTCAGAAGAATATTTAATTTATTTACCTTTATCTCCCAGTATACCGTCAATGCTGTGCTTAGTTTTTTTCTCCCCACTGTCATCTTTTTTGTCACAATCGTCCTCGTCATCTTTCTTGCCGAACCGCGCGCGAAGAACTCGGCTAATTGAACTTACTGATGGAAAAAAATAACAGACAGGGTAAACATAGCAATATCATTATCATTATTATTGTTATTATTATTATTAGATTTCCAACATCAACATTTAGCAATCAGCATTTTGCAATTATGGCAATTGTATGGACTATTTAATAACATCCATAATTGTTTAATTTGTGTTAATAATTATGATGGCAATTGTGTCTAAGATCTGAGATGAATGTGATGTTGACGTGATAAAAAAGGGCTGCTTACCAGATGAGGCCTCACCTGAAGGAACTGTACTTCTGTCACACACACCGTCCTTTAAAAGTTTCTCCCGAATTTCCCAGCTGAACATGCCAGGATTTTCGCGCTTATATTCTTCAATTCGCTTTTCCACATCAGGTGTTGCCACTTGCTTTAGTTTAAATGAGGCGAGAAATACGTAGATATGAAAAGAAAGTAAAGATTAAGAGTATGGGTGAGGGGATTTTAAAAAAGAGCAGAGTAAGTTTTAGTAATAATTTTATATTAAAGTGTCAAATGTACTAAATATATTTATTTTTAGAACATATTTATGTTCGAATATTGTCTATAATAATATTAACAATAATGTACTCACTCTGGGTTTACTTCCCCCTATTGCTCCTGGGCGGATTGAGCCAGTTTCTTGATATCGGCAGAGGATTTTGGACACGCAACCGTGGGAAACACGAAGTTGTCGGGAGATCACGCAGGGACGGATGCCGTGGTGAGCCATCTCAACTATTTTGTGGCGGATATGATTTGGCAAAGGTCTGCCATTGATGAAGACACCGCCAAGCTGATTCACCCGACCTTGACCCAGAGGAGTTGAAACTGTGCGATAAAGAAATGGAAATGAAATCTAACATTGATAACCCATACTTAAACTTAAGATTTCGTTTATTTTTATGCTTCTAAAAATACGTATAATATTTAATCTAAAGAAATAATACTAAATAAAATTTAAATCAAGTCCCGCATTCTGTATAAATTTCGTGAGGAGCATAATTGGGATGTAAATAGTGGCATTATTAATTTTGGTCCAAATTCATTGTGTAAATACTATTACTAAAATAACACGTTTTGTAACTTATAATAACGTGATGTAAATACATTGTATACAATTTCAAAGTTTATAACTTGACATTTTTGGAATGATATTCTATATTTTTTGCGATTATTGTTTTAAACACATTTGTTTTAACTGGCGCGCTGGGCGTTTAGAAGCCGTGGACGCACATTATTCACACTCATGTTGTTCAAGTATTGGTATAATACTTATTGGTATAATATGTATTCTGGTTTTACTTAGGCCAGTAGACCACTTCAACAAAACCTACACTGACGACAGGCGTAGTATTTGAAAGTTTTATTTGAGCCACTTAAACACGAACCTTGCCTGCCTGGGAAAAAGGGCAATGGAAATGCATATGGAATTCTGTACTGAATATGCAAAAAAAAAATTGTTATCAAACTGTAGCTCAATGAAGTAACAAAATATATTACCTACTGGTAATATATTTGAAACTGTCAGTAACGAAAAGTCCAATTTGACCATGCACACAGCCACTTGTAAAAGTGTATACAACATATTTAAACCTTTTTGCAAAAAGAAAAAATAAACCAGTAAAGTGCAGGCCTACCTGACCTGCAATATTAATAAGAACTTAAAGACGTAACCTATCCTACACCCGTCCAACAAACCTTCCAAGGGGAATCCAGTGCGGGGATAGTTCTGCCCTGGAGCCGGTCGCATCATTCGCGGTACTGTTCCCGGTACAGATGACATTCTGCTTTTAATATATGACGAGGCACAATAAGGCTGATGTTTAAGCAGAGAAATCAAGTCCAGACCTGTTGATGAGCGGTTCCCTGATAACTTAAAAAGTGAAAAAAAATATCCAACCAGACTATTGCGAAGATATGAAACCTCCAAAGAAAATCAAACAAAGATAAGCACTTCTGTCGTCTTGTGCGGAGGGGGGCATGAGCAAAATAACTACTGCTGGAACAAGATACAGCGCGCGCCAGGGAGGGGGGTACTCCAAACGCTCTTCAGTGAACAAAGGTTACTTAATTCTTTGCTGTGTTTTCTTAAAGGGTCTGATAGTTTTGGATGACAAAGTCTGCTTAGGGGTTGGGAGTAGCTGAAGTGGATAACTTTAGCGCGCAGTGTAGGAGGGGTGGCGCGCGCGCCGATAGGCTCTTGCAGTCTTCTTTTATTCATGTGGGCAAGGAGGGGAACAAGCAAGTTTTTTCCGACCAATCACAAAAAGCAGATCGTAAGACAAACACACACGCACACTCAAGAGTTCCCAGCTTTCCATTTACTCCGAGATTGCCTTTGAGCAGAAAACAATAGAAATATTTGACTGATCGAGTGTGAGCTGTGACAGTGTCTAAAAGTAAAGAAAAGTGCCGTTTTAGTAACTGTGAAAATGTTTTACAGTAATGTTTTATACAATTACACATAAATTCTTTGTTTTATTTTCTTATGAAGTGTAGATAAGTGTTTTATAGCTGTAATACTTAGCCTGTAATGTATTTTACACAATGCAATGTGATGTCCGTTATGGGAACGAAATGCGTGCATAGGTCAGTTCTTCGATTTTAACAAATATTATGTAGCGGTCCAAAAGTAACAAATAAGCTAATAATGCATGGTAGGACTTTTTATTTTCGTTTTCGCAGTTTTCGTTTAAGTCGTTTTCACATTTTTTAACCTTCTTTAGAAATGAAGGCTCATTGTATAATTAAACACCAGCTCTACCACACTGTTCATACTGACTGCTGAGTAAAGTAACTGGATAAAAAAGAATCCCAGAAAAACTGAAAAACCAACAAGCAAGTCTGAATCTGGAATTAAAGAGGCACAGGTCAGGCTCAGAATTATCTTGTTGAATGTGTCAGGACTAAATAAAAAAATAACGTTATTTTTATGCACTTATTACCAAAATCACCCTTTACCAATATTTTTCTTATGTAATAAACAAGAAACAAAATGAGAAAAACTGATTTTACAACCAATTCTTCTAAAGATGTGTGCTGCGCTTTTGCATATAAAATGTACTAACACTACATTGTTATTAACAAACATTTTTTATACATTAAAATCCTTAACACAAATCTGTTAAGAGTTATGTAATTGTTGATGATAAAAGGTAAACCTAAAATAGTTTTGTTTGAAGTTCTCGCATCAGGTTATGATAAAGCCATTATCTGCTGTCTATGAACGTATGTTAAAACTCCAAACCCGAAACCTGCTGGTCTACAACCTTTATGAAGTGTTATGCACAGTTCCCACCAAACTATAACTTTACGGGTCGTTTGATTAACCACAACCAAACTAAGACAAGTAGCTTAAGTAACAAGAATACAAATATTGTTTAGGTGTGCCTGTGTGTGCAAAGACATGTTTAGAAACATCAAACACAGGCATTCAACTTTAAGAACAGAGAGGCACTAACGACATGAAAGCTGCGCTTTGTTGTTAACAATGGCATCGTTAATTTGTGTGCATTGCTGGTTAATATCTACTTCCACATGACTAAACATGTCACATCCCCGGGGACCATTAGCTTGAATGGCGTTGTGATCTCTTAAATAGACAGCAGAGTAAACCAAGACAACCCTCGCAGATGCCAAAAAAAATATTGTTGGCACAAGATGACCAAAGACTTCACCACAAACCAGTCTGTAGTGATTGATGAAGCTTTTATACGTAAGTTGCTGCACGAAACGATTTGCCAAATAACGTAGCCTATATCTGTTTGAATACAGCTGGGCCTGGTGAATTTTCTTTTGGTGAACTCTTAACGTAACTCCAACTATTTGTCCCCAGACAGGCCGTATCAGTACCCGGACTGACCGTTTATATTTGTTAGGAGATAATAATGGCCTTTCATTGTTATTATGCTGCTATCGAGATTCAACGTCACTCAACACTACACCTAAAAGATCGTATGCTACGTTTTGTACTGAATAACAGGATTGCATGTTCATGTGAAACGCATGACTCGATACAAAGTAAATATTATCTCAACCACCAAAGTAATACATCAGTTTCCATGGCCTTATTTATCGAAACCAAGGAGATACAATGCATGTTAACGAAATGTACTTAAAGTACTTGTAGAATAAGAATGTTTAGGCGTCAGTCATCGGAGAATGACCACCAGATGGCGTTAAAGAACAAGATTTAATTCCTGAAGATTTATTTAAAGGATTTATTTTTCTATGCGATAATGATTTCTCTCTTAAAGGAATGTTACTGATTTACTGATGTTAATGCAAAACACACCCATTTACATGTTAGTATACTGTTTTTCTTGAAAAATGAATTGGCCAAAACCTATATGTTCTCTTTCAAACCTCACATCTCAGTGTGATATTTCACTAACAAAACCTATAAATATATTTTTTGTATATGCGCTGTTAATGCATTTTTCTGCACTCCAGTTCTATAAAACCCAGAATACACAGTAAGAGTCTGAAAGACTGTCACCCATCATATTTTATAGTTTAGTTTCATAGCCATTGTAATGCAACAGCTTTATAAAAACTGCAGGTACACACTCATAAATCAGTATCATTATATTAGAAAAATATGCTTGTTAAAATAACAATTATTTATGTCTACTGAATGCATTTTATGGCTTATGGCTGTTTTGTGGACACTGAGAGGAAAAGCAGGGGATATAGAGCAAGCAAGGGGAGGGGAGGCAGAGCAGGTGCACCAGATCACACAAAGCCCAGTAGACTAAGGTTGACTTCCATATGACACTTTTAGCATTGGTGTAGACTAACATTCCAGCTGAAAGTGTTTAAGGGTGTTAAATCAATGGCTTGGTAATAACATTTTATCCCCATACATCAAGCAAGAAAAGGAATGTCTGTAAGGTGGACTTGTCTTTCTTATAGGCATTCCTGCCCATTTCCACAGCTCATCCTGGCCCTAAGGGTATCGATCATTTATTAAACCAATTCAACCACACAGACCTACTCTATTAATTATATATAGATAAAGCATATAAACCTTACTGCTGTTTAGAGTGTTATTTGTCAGTCATGTCCTAAAATTGACATACCAGACAATGCAAACCAACAACATACTTCATAACTGTTAATTCTAAAGTTAAGCTACATGGCAAGCACAATTAACACACCAAATAAACACTCTGATATAAATGGCTATATTCTGTCACTACCAAACAAGTTCACTTTATATTGGTAATTCAGAAAGACAATAAAAATGAAAATCTCACTCTGGCCTCTGATGAATAGGACACTGAGAAAAATATCCCCTTTCGCAAACTACAACACATGGCTAATGTTTTAGAACTGTAATATCTTTTTGTGGTATTATTATTTTGCACACAAAAGAAAAAATATCTTGAATTTACAATAAAATCAACAGAATTTCAAGTGAAGCACAAGGACAGATATGTTATTCTCCTTTCTCTCATCTTTCATTCAGACACAGAATGCACCATGAAGACTCTCGAGATGCATCCATATGCCAAGCATGTGATTTTGTCAAGCAGCACCAAACCACTGCACTATGAACCCTTGTCTATTCCTCTCACACGATACCTCCTCTTTTGTCTAGCTTTTATGTGCTGGCAAGTGCTGTGCAGCCTGATGAGGGGACATGCTTGAGTGTGAATAGGTCATGACCAGGAAGGTCATGCTGCATGGGGTCATGCTGTCTGTGCCTAGTGTTCTCACTTAACCCTGTATAGATGGGGGCTGTTAGCTCCTCACCACATACAAACCAGGGGTCATGTTCAGACATATAGGTAATGGAGCTGATCATGTGGGATCAATTTGTGCCACTGATAGATAATTTCATTTAATTTAAGCTGACAGTACAGGACCTATAGAGCAACACTCTGACTTAGTTTCATAAAGGGAGTTTATGTACATAATAGTACACAATAAAGTACACAATTTATGATTAAGGAAAGATACAGTTCAATACAAGCTACAGGCTGCTGAGTGTTATCACCTGAATCACAAAACATACACGCTGCTGTTACACCACAAAACATACAGTGCTGTTCAAACATGTTTTACTCATTCTGATTGTATGTGTTTTTAAATATTTTCACACTGAATCAGATGATCAACCAAACCTGTAAATTCATGAAAACCACAAATCACATTGAAAAACAAAGTTAAATAATAGCTAGTGATTGCATCAATAACTGTTCACATGGACATTGGCAGCAATAACTGCAAGCAAACAACTCCTGTGATTAATGATGAGAGTTTCACTTTGCTGGGGAAAGATTTTGGCCCATTCTACCGTACAGAACTACTTTAGCCCAGTGACATTTGTAGCCTTACAGACATGAGCTGCATGTTTCAGGTTCTGCCACAGCAGTCTTGACTTTGACAAATCTGTTTCAAAGTCTAAATAAAATTGTACAATTTTACTATATACATTCTGAGGTAGACTTGTCTGTATGTTTTAGATCGTCTTGCAGCTTCAGCTCACAGACTCTCTGACACTAAGCAGAATTCAGCTCCTTCTAAGATGGCAGGACGTTCAGGTCCTAATATAGCAAAACATCCCCAAACAATCACACCAACATCATTGTGCTCATCTGTTGCTATGAGGTCGTTGTTATAACATGTAGTGTTTGGTTTCTGCCAAACATAACAGGCAACATGTCGACCAAAATGTTCCACTTTTGATTCATCTATCCACAAGTCATTTGTTCCTCAATAATTCTGGAACAATGACTCAAGGACACATAAATCAAAAGTAAGATTTTATGGCTGATCTGGGCTACGCATGGCAAAAAACATAACACGTCTTCTATGAAAAATGCACTTTGTTGTGCATTTTGTAAATGAAGGCTCAGTGAAGGGTGGTATGCACATACAGTAGGTTTGGGTTGGGGGCCTGAAAACCAGACACAAAATTTCCTCTCTAAACTTTAACAGAATCAGTGTTTATTGATATGGTGAGGGTAATCCAGATCTGAACGGTGCTCAGACATATACGAGTGGAGGTTACTTCTCTCCATTTCTCAGAGTTTATCAGCATGTGCTAGACTGACATTTTTTTTGCAACAATCAGTTTGTCTGGACCTTTCTAGAAAATGTCAGGGAAGAAAGAGGTCTGTTTCATGTAGATGAAAGTAACTTCCCCAATTTTACATGCTGCCCAATTGGTTTCACTAAATCAATCTGAAAGACTAGCGCATGAAAAGAATCATTTGATGCCCCTTGTGGCTCTCCTTAAGTCTGACTTTTGCCCTGTGTGTACTTGTTCTTTTAAAATAAAAAAAGGCTTGTGTAAACGAGGTACATATAAGGACATATGACATTCTGATATCCTGATTGCTTGTCAGGCTGTGTTAGCCATTTTAACTTTTACATTTTTGTCTGAAACGTTTCAAAAAAATTATCGCACAAGCTGTCTGAAAACAATGGAACCGTGATGTGTTGTCTGTCTATTGACTTAGATTTTTTTGTCATTTTTTATTAATAATTCAGAGTTCAAAGTAAATGTATCCAAATTGCATTACAAGAGGTAACACAATAAAAAGAAATAAATTATTTGTTAAACTACATCAACATACTAGAAAACCTAAACATTGATTTAATCCCCATTTTTACCCTAATTAGTCTGAGTGAACTGGCAAGCAATACACATGGCATCAGCAAGAAATCAAATCAAATTACTCTGCAAAATTTGTCTCAATTTGGTGAGATTCACTTTCCAGCAGCGTGGAGGTTACAGCAATACTGAAACACAAATGTTAGTTTAAATGATAATCTAACTGAAATAGAGAAAATTTCTACCCCTTCAGAATGCCTTCACTTCTATATTGGAGATGGATAATGGACCATTTTTAATGGTCTGTTTTTGGACAATCTTAACTAGCCTACAGAATTAAATTCTGAGCTATGAGGTTTAAAAAAAATTGTGGTTAATTTCATTATTATAAAGCATGAAATGCGGGGGGAAATCTAATTTTATCAAATAAAAATTTGATAATATTTTGTTTTACTTGTTTTATTTTGGGACAGAATGTGACTCGAGAAAGTAAAATCTCTATCTTTACATTAAAAAAATGCTGGTTTAAATGAAACTGCAGGTATAAAAAGGCTCTGCATCTAGGCCCTGAATTTCCACGTTTTACCATGCTTTTGTCACACTATTATGGAAAAAAACTAGATGCAATGTGAATATAGCAATCAGACAAGCCAAATGCATCATAAACCTTTTGCTAAATAGCCTACAAAACGCCCTTGTGTTTGTGAAGGCACTGTTAACATAGTTAATTTAGTATGGTAGGGTATTTTTGCACTTGATGAAATGTTATCAGGTCATCCCAGCATCTCTAACTTGTTTTTTCATAGATGATTATGACTGGAACAGACAGCTTTGGAATCCAGAAGAGCATGAGACCTTCATGCGGGGCTGAGCCACCTCCGAGATCAATGTCTGCATTTTGTTGATGTCAGACTGCAGATCCACCATGCAAGATGCATTTTGATTGCTAAATAATTATCTGAGGTCTCTATTCATTTGCAGATTCTTTACACAAAAACAGAATGCATCATAATGACGTTGTATGGTTAAATAACATTTACAGTCATTATTTGGCACAATAGGTGATTAATAGAGCAACATCGCTTCTGGTGCTTTGACATTACTGCATGCATTAACTTTTTACTGCACGTATCTCCTCTGCTTTATTTCTTTCTTACAATGTCCATTTATCAATAGAGTGCGAATATTTAAATCACTGAATCTTCAGCTGGATCTCTTAAAATATGAATGTGGAGACACATGGGACTGTGAAGTTTACCTTTATGCATCTATTTTTTTCTATTTTTAGTAATTTAATATATCAATATTTTAGAATCTATGGATTCCTACTGCTCTTGGAGTTACATGTGCCCTTAGCTTTATTAAAACCAGATCTCAGATGAATGCATCTCAATGCATTTAAGAGGAATACCTCAGAGTTTATGGAATTACTACTTCAGACCTACAGTGGAATTAATGAAGTTAATTTTGCACTGAAAGTTGACAAATCGATTAAATGTTAACTGTTAACTAAAATCATTATTTGAATTACAAAAACAAAAAATAAAACGAAATGTTAACGTTGTCCTTAGTTTCCACTAGCTTGTAAATGTTAAAGGATAATTGCTTGAGTTGATAATTCCTATATTCCCCGTCTGTAGTCCATGTAAGTCAACAGCACAACAATAAAAATATAGTACAATGTTTTACCGCCATCTTGTGGATAAAGAAAGAGTTACAGTTACACCCCAAGGTAAGATCCTCTAAACTTGCATTGCACTTGTTTTTGTAACTGTGTGTACTATACATATTGTTAGCTACTTGCTCATTCGTAGGTCGCTTTGGATTCTGCCTGCGTCAAATAATTCATCCTGTTTGCTAAATGACAGCAAGAAACGTGTTTCCAAATAAACGGATCAAGCTATCAGGGAAAAGTCTACATTATTGACATGTTAATGCTCAGCTACACAGAGATTAATTAAAGTGGCCCGATTTATGCCTTAATGAAAAAAGTAGGACATTGACATTGGATCCTAAAGCCAACATAATTTAAACTATAAATCCATTCACAGCAAACGTCAAAGGAGACAACTCGTGATGTTTCTGTAACAGTAAAAAAAAGCACTTACCAATGAACATATGTAGTGGAAGTCAATCCTTATTCCTTGGTAAGTAAATTCACAATTTACACGGTCATACAGAGCATATCGCACTCCTAAATACATTAAAATATGTTTCGCAGGGGTGATGCAATAGAGGCCGACAACAGACGATGTCCTGTTTTATTCCTGAAACGTGTTTTGATTCATTTTAGTGCAGAAAGAAATCTTAATCTGCGGATAAAGTAGTTTGTTACCAGAGATAAGTGGCTGTATATTACTTGTACTGTGGATTTTGTAGTTACTGTTTCACACTACAGTATAAAACTGGTTTCGGCTGTAACTGGATGTTGAAAATCAGATCTTAAAACAGATCTTTTAGGTGGTCTTGAGGTCCTGCTTCTTTGCAAGCCTCATTAAATAATGTAAAGAGATGTAAACGTCAGTAAATTCAGATTCGATAAACTTGTTATTTATGTAATTGTTGTTTATGTGTCTATGTAAATGTATGATTGTGTTACAATATAAAAAACGTAGGCCTTTATCCTAACTGACAGACAAAAACGTCTTAAGATTTCGTGAAGGAAGATCCGCAGAAAACGTAATGGTTAAATTTGTCCCATTTCCTCACACAAATTCGTATGACTTCATAAAGCGCACAACCATTTTAATAATACTTTTATTTTGTAAGTCACTTTCATGTGTGTTTGGCCAGGATAATCTTCCCAGTAAATCACATCTATGTTCCGTTAAAGGAAGAAATGCACACGGCTTTGGGACATCAGGGTGAGTAAATTATGACAATTTTGGGGGTGAGCGATTACTAAACAACCTTTTTGAGTTTAGACATGAGGTGGCGCTGTTAGACTGTCAATCAAGCTGGCAGAATTTAAAAATCAAAATCGTTTCACAGAATTACTCACAAAATTATTTGTCTATTAAGTCTATGCACTTATTAGGTGTATGCACTGTTTTTTTGTTTATCCCTAAATGATCTGACAATAGCATGCATGGAAAAACACTGTTTGAAGTCCAAAAAACCTACACGACCGGTGACTCAATGAAGGCAACTTTCTTGAGAAATATTTCACTTCTCTGTAAAATATGGAATATTGATGCTTTGATGCTTTAGAGCAAGTGACTCAGGCTAAAGTTTCAAGAGCAACAGTTTGCTTAATCACAGCTTTGAGCAAACAGCACAGAGATGACACAAAGCATCCACAATAAAGCTCTCAACATATTCTCCATTTTGTTGAGTGAATGTAGTAACCAGGTTATAATTAAATATCCATAAGCGGCTATATAATGGTACCATTTCAGTTTCAGTGATCACTAAACTTTCAAAAAACACACACAATACAGGGTGTGTGTATATGTGAAGTTTAGTGATATATGGGGTATGTATAGAAAATTCATTGTAACTGAAATAACAAAGTGATGTGTATATAAATAAGTATATTTATTTAAATAGATTTACGGTGTGAAAAAACACACAAATACTGTACATTTTAGAAATGCTTTCTCTGTGGTTGAGACAATTAACATTAACCACACAGAAAACAAAAGAAAATTTGGTTAAATAATAAACTGTAAACAGTTACTGGTTTGATCATTTCAAGATTCTACAAAGGTTTAAAATCAAAACAATAAAAAGTATGATTAAGTGTGCTCAACACTTGGTTAGAAACATACGAAACATAAGCTATGGACTTTCAGAATTTCCTTTCATATTTCTTATGTGCTAAATGCTTCAGTAAAACAACCTCATAGTACACAGGTGCATAAATACTGTAAAATACCATTTGTCAAATCAATTACATCCAGCTGGCTTTAGACACAAAATAATGGAGCAGTGGTTTTACTGCCCATGTAACAAACGTGTCCCATATGACTGGTCAAAAAATAAAAACAGCATATAAACAGAGCACATAAAGGAATTAATTAAGCTTCACATGAAGACCTGAATACTAATCCTTTCTGTTTTTGTTAGTAATGTCAAGCAGTATTGCAGTCACAATGCATCCACTTGAACACTTCTAATTGGTCAAACTAAAAACCAAACCATCCAATCATTTATAATACTTTAAGAGTTCAGATGAGTGCTATTGCTGCTACTACTTCTGTAGATTTACACATTTCAGCAATAAAATGTGTCGTTTTTATGCAAGATCTTAATAAAAACAATTTTTTAAATTCACAATAAGATCAGCTTATACTGTGGTTATCCTACAGTGTTAAGTGTAACAGATTATCCATTCCTTCATCAAAGGATACTGCACACCCAAATTTAATCTAAAAAACAAAAAAGCCGCACATATGCACGCACAAACACACTTCCAACACAGCTTCCCTGCAGTTTCCAGCAGTGAACTATCAGTCCTTTGTATTTTTCTGTGTGTGAGTTGATTCCAAAGACATACTGTCCAACAGCTAAAAAGGCCAGTAATTTGGAACATAGATGGAAACGTTCTATCTGGTGTCAGCAAACGTCCTTGTTTCCACTTAAAACAAACAGGATTTTCAAATTTAACTGTTCCACTTGGGCTTACAACCACTATGAGCAGAGTCTGACTCCTTGAAAAACCTTTCAAACTTGTCCAAGTACCCAGGCCGATAAGGGAGGAGATAGTAATGGGTACTGCTGACTTTCTTTCCATCCTCCATGATGGGCAGAATACAAGGGGTTCGGGGAGCTGGAAAGCCTTCGCAACTCTGCTTTTGTTGAGCCTTGCTGACATATTCAGGATATGGAGCAAAGCTCTGAGTAGGAGGCATCACACCGTTGATGTAAATCGGGAGACTTTTTGGACTGATGGCACGTGGTATGACCTGAGGGATGGGCTCCCTGGGTGGAACTTTAGGGGGTTTGTCTACGTCATTGTCAGCAGTTGATGGTTGTCTGCCACCTGTGCACTCACCAGGGTGAGGACGGATCGGAATGCGAGGCGGAACTTCAGGTTTCTCCTGTGGATGGTTGTGGGGTGTGTGGTGTGGGCCAACCTGCCTGAAGTTGGCAGCTTTAAAGGATCCAGCAGGTCCAGAAAGAAAGTGATGTAGCCGACGCTGTGGCTTTTCCTGCGGTCGGTCTTGGTCTTGAGTTACTGTCTGCTCCCACTGAGGCTTCACTTTCCGATGTTCCTGTTTCTCTTCATAATAAGCAAAGTTAATCTGACCGCTTGCCTGAAAACTGCACCTGCCTGGCAAGCTATGCTGGATGGATGAGGTTTTAGAGCAGCGTACAGGCACCAGACACTGATGCTCAGAGATGCTGGAGAAAAACTCCACCTCGCTGTCCTCCGCTTCATCGGAGGACAGGTCACCCATGTCTGGAAGAGGAGGGAGGGGCTTGGTGATTCTCCTGGGTGAACAAGGGGGTATGTGCTCATAAACGGACAGTTTCTGTAAGGACGGAACCACCTGGTCTCCTGCAGGTGGGTGGCACTGGGAAGAAAAGAGGAGCTGTGTAGAATTTGAAGTCTTAGGAGACAGACATGGAGGAGAACATGAGCCAGACATCCTTCCTACTGAGCAAAAGACAGACAGCATAAATGACAATTCAAGCTTTTACATTACACATTTGGCAGATGCTTTTATTAAGTGCGACTAATAATGCATTTATTACTATCTGCATTCACTGGAAATCAAACTCATGCTGTGGCGTTGCCAGCTACATGCTCTAGCAATTACAAAAATGCAATTCTGTAATGCCTACATAAACCAATCATGCCATAAATATTATTCTAGCTACTCCCTAATGAGAAGTAATTTTGCAATGTCTTTATCTCCAGAGAGTGTCAGTCACAACAGGGGAAGGTTATCAAAGAATTTATCAGCAGAGCAAACGGCAATCTCTCAACTTCCTATAACCTTCGCTGTTTCCTGAGAAACATCCGCAACATGCCAAAGAACAGAGGGTGACTAGACTGTGATACGTGCTATTCAAGTGCTGTGTAATCAGATATGATTTAATATCAAGCACTCATTCACTCACTTTCAAAGCCCACGGAGTCCAGCTGATATGTTCTCAAGCTGTGATCCATGTCCTCAGAACCAAAGCACAGCCTGTAAAACAACCACGTTAAAATCTTGTGGTGACAAAGGTAAAAGATTTCTAATTTTCATAATACACAAACACTTCACGCTCACCTGTCCATGGTGTCATGGTGTTGATCCCAGTATGGTTGACCAGAGGCCATACTGAAAGAGAGTGGAGACTAGTTCTCAGTGCTGCAGAACTCATAATCCACCCATGGGTAACCAAAACAGGCCCTGTTAACACCACTATTACAGCAAGTTGCAACCTGTAGGGAGTGGAAAAGCTGTCATTGCAGTGAATTTGATAGTCCATGTAGACTGAATTCACCTTAAGAAAAATGCACATATTCACCCTATAGCAAAAAGTACTAACAAAGTGCAAAAAAAAAAATGCAGCCGTTGCTAAGATATGTTATTGAACTGACAAAACTTCTACTTGAAAGAAACCTTTATTATTAATTCATGTCATTATTACATTATTGAAATAAATGTATCTCGCAAAAGTATGCACATCTTAAAATCATTAAAAAAATCTTGTTTAATGTAAGCACGCTGATATAACAAACAGCTGAGCTATGACGCTTCGGTAACGCAACATTAGTTCTTTAAAACATTACACCCAAACACAATAAAGCATTTGTGTTAGAAAACAAAACCATTCAGTGAGAAATGTGCTGGAATGCTCGGGCACAAGTCAGCATGTAATCAATGAAATACCCATGCAGCCTCCATTATGAAACACGTCACATGCTCTGCCTCTGCGCTCCCTCACTGAAAATACTACATACAGATGCTACATTAAAGCATAAAAAGCCCTTTGTACTTTTGTGTTGTGCGTTTTCAGCATTGGCCATTTCTTATCCGTGAGGTTAAAGCCCTGCCATAAAGGCATAAAAGAGGGAGAACATCTGCAGCAGGGCCTGGAGGATGAGCCAAAACGACACTCGCACTGCACGTAGAGAAGCATTTACAATCAATGATGCGCCAATGATACACGCGTATTGTATCGTCAAGAATGGTCCTCACCTCACCATATTTAATTCCTTCCCTTAATTCTAACGTAATGCTATAATTACATAAATTAATCACTTAAGCACGCATCGTGAGCACATGAACATAGCACAGAACACAGTGACAAACGTCGTTTAACTACTTGTCTTTTGTTTTTTGTAGTACTAGACAAAATGTCTTTTGTCTAGTACTACTTGACCACAAATGCAACAATTAACACGCCTTTATTAAAACACATAACGGAAACATTAAACTGCATGCACTTAACAAGGCAAGGAAAATGCAGATGATGCATGTTATTTAGGAATTTAATTGCAAATGATGTTTATTAGGTTTATGTTTTAAAGTTATCTGCGGCTATAGAAAAAAAATACAACAGAGATATTGCAGAAAAGCAAAACAAATGGTAGGCTGACTCATGTTTGTTCGCTAACACATGATTAATTCGGTATAAAAGACGTGCATGTAGTCATACACCAGGTAGTCAATGATAAACTAGGCTCCTACTACAGAAAAAACAGGTCGTACTCAATGGTCGTTCATGCTTTCAGTGGTCCTGTAAACAGTTCCCTGGAGTGACGTAGGGCAGCTTGTAAAGTACATTACAGCGCCCATATAAAGATCTGATATGTGGACAGGTTGTCAACATCTTTTCCAACACACACCCACTGACAAACCCTTTCTCCGTCTGACTCAGGTGCGACTCATCTTAACTATATTCCAGTCCAAAGAACAACCTTATTAGGGGCTCATTTGAACCGAAGCGAGCAGCACCGAAATGCGATTTGTTTTCCCTGTATTTCCATAAAAAATAACGCAACCACTTAAGCACTAAAGCATAATTAAGGCTACTTACTGGTGAAATATTTCTTAACGGTTTGTGTTTCTTGATTGTCTCTTATATCCAGAGTAACCGAGACGAAAGCTGTGGATAATCCCGGCGTATCATTCATCAAAACAAATCAAACAAAACGCACGTGTGAATGAAAACCGTCGCTCAACTTGCCGATTTCATCACGGAACGCCGAGAGCGAGCTGGAAAGTATTTATATGGTTCCTACGTCCGTCTGTCGACCACGCCCACTCTCTTAAAGGGACAGTTAAATGGGACATGCATCATTTTAGAAACAATCCGCTGCGTTTTCTGATGTGTCTAGTTGTTTGGCATGAAACGCACAAAATTGCCCTGTTTTTAATACAATAAAATGTGCAGGTTGTATTATTTCTATGCGCGATAGAAATAATAAGATACATATTACATGTCCAGCAGTGAACAAGTCATGAAGTAATAATCACAACATTGCTTTCTAAAGCTGTGGGGAGGTTTCTTAAAACGTTCCCTTTCATGGGCTACATCCGACAAGCACACAAAGGTCTGTATAGCTGTCAAAGCATGAGGGTGTACAAAGTGGGCGTGTGTGGGTGGTTCCGTGGAAGTTGCGCGTTTCCTCCGGATCTGCTGTGTATTATGAATCACGGCTCTAAAACACAGACAGTCGAGAAATTACAGTTATATTCAAACACCGTGATTTATCAAATCTTATCAAATCACGTCTTTACATAACCCATTAATAGGCATTCAGATTCAGATCGTCGTCTAACAAATAATGTATGAGAAATTCGCAATCGCATTGCTGTGCAATTCTGCGTTCTGACTTAACAGAGGAATGTTTGAAGCATAAACCATTGTGAGAAACACAACCCCCTCAGCAGCACTGATGTACTGTGCTGTATGTGTCCCTAAAGCTTGTGATGATTGTTGAAAGAGGTTGAAAGCCACAGAGTGAGTGACTGATCCCCCAAAGAGAGGGTCAATTCATTTCCTGTCCCTGGTCCCACACAGCTGCTGGTATCATGCATCTCATGTGAACAGGCTCAACAGATAGCTATATCAAAGCTATATCTGCTTCAATCAGGAAACTGTTTCCGAGTGGCTACATTTTCTTGTTATTATCAATTTACTGGCAATCTTTGCATTAATAAGATAATCGGAATATTACAGTTATAATTACAAATAAGAAAGCATCAAACATAATTCCAAATTATGTAAACATTATTATGTAATGTAGCAATTTATATAGCAACAGTTACACTATTACATTTTTCATTCGCAAATTTAAACATTTAAAAATAGTCAATATATGCATTTCACACATAAAATGAATGTTTTTTATTTTTACTGCTTTGCTGTGTCATTATATATTGCCATTAATATCAGTGAACTTTACTGTCTTGAAATGATACTGATTATTCAGCTCAGTGTGACCAATGTGATTGTAAAAATGACAAAGATAAGAGGAAGGAATTAAACCTACAATCAATGATAACCTACAATCTATAGAAGTAAGACTCATGCTCTGAACATACTAGAAGCTCAATTGTAAAAGCTTTCATGAGAGTACATAATGTAAAGACCATATAATGGAACTGAAGTCTCATAACTGTAGCTAAAAATTGTGATCAGTATCCTATGTGCACATCATGATCTTTGTGATTTAACCAACTTCCTGTTAAAGCCAGAAACAATAGACACCCCGTGGGCCTTATAACAAGTCTTCAAAATCAGCCTTCAGAAACTTCGTATCTGAAATATCAGCCCTTTCTGGGAATAAGCTGTGGGTGTGTGGTCAAAATGAAGTGCTTCTAGGTAGGCGAACACAGTGCAGCCCTATATATAAAAACCACAAATGATTTCTACAGAAACTATATATTTAAATGCTATCTCCTGACACAATATTAATCCAAATACCAAACGAATCTATACAGCTGTTATTTTGGCCATGCTTTTGGGAAGCAGAGTGCAAAGATATCATCACAAATAAAACTTACAGGGCTTTTAGGGGTAATAGTGGAATTACATGCAATAAACTCCAAGGCAAATGTTTTACAAGGATGATGGCTCTCTGTGCATGTTTTGTCCATTCACAGAACGTGTCCCATGACATACAGATGCATCTTTTAAATCTCTCTTCCAGAAGTTACAGCTGAGTTTGTCTAACGCATGAATGAAGGCAGTTTGATAATCCGTTCTCTAGAGGGCAAAGAGAAAGAAATATCCAGGTGACCAAAAGCATTTCCTCTGTCCTGAGTACATGCTCTAGAGATTATCTCTGGGGCAATGCTGGAAAACAACTGAATGGAAATTGCATTATAGAACAGGAGGAAATGTTTTCAAAAACATTCACATACTAATATCTGGTTTTGGTATATTTTCTGAATATTAAAAACAGTTATCAGCTTCTAAATGAATTGGTATTTTAGATATTTAAAATGCAGCCCTTATCTGCTTCCATATACACTCTAACCTGATTTGCTGGGTATGAGTTGTACAAAATGTAAATTTTATTGTTATTGTTTTAATGTTTATTGGTTTAGTAGATTGTAAAGGACATTGTTTGGTAGTTTGTAAAGATGTCGCCATCCAAATAGCTTTATTGGCATGGTAAAAAAGACGCTTTTATTGCCAAAGCATAGAATCACACACACACACACATATACGTGTTTGTTATATCTTACTCATTATATATATACATATATTTAAATATATATAAAGGAACTAATCAAAATGTAACAGCTCTCTTTCACTTTCAAAAGAAAGTATATTTTTCCCCCTTTTACCTGATAGACCTGAGTTAGTTTAGGTGGATGAACCTGACAGGGCTGTTGAGTAGCTTTCTCTCTTATTGTTTTAATAGGCCACAGTGGCTCAGATCACCCACTGCATTTTTTCTTATGAGTAAGTCTCTTTGTAACCAAGCTCACCAGTAAGCTTCAGAAAGGCGGAGTCACGCAAAGACACAGGCCCCTGTCACTCCATGCCACCACTGTACTACTGTCTGTTTATAGACATACTCACACAATATGAAACATTCTGAATAAAACAGGTGAGAAACGCTATAAAGCTAGATATCTAAACATAAAGATTGTCAATTACTAAATTTCAGAGCCCTACATGTTATTATTACATGGTAAAAACAAAACGGTTAGTAAGTAATCAAGATATATTAAATAGTTGGTATGAGACTGAGTTGTGTTGCTTTAACATAACATGTTCTTGGTTAAAATGACAAATGCGTAACTGTCCCAATTGTAAAGGAGATGAATTCAAAGGCCCTATTTAAACCCTGAAGGCACTCCTCAACTCACATGCTTTAAAATAATCTCAGGCCAGGTCACATTAGACTGCCCTTGTGTACTTTTTGTGAAAGAAAACAGCCCCACTTTCAGGACATGATGTAAGACAAACAACACCAGCATTTCATCATTTTCCGTGAATGAAGATTGTTGAGATGTTTCATGTTTGAGACAAATAGCATATATAATAGCATATATATATGCTATTTATATCCCCCATCTATCTATCTATCATCTATCTATCTATCTATCTATCTATCTATCTATCTATCTATCTATCTATCTCTATCTCGCTCTCTCACTCTCTCTCTCTCTAGTTTGTTTTAGTTTATATATGAATGTATTTTCAACTTTAATAAATGATCAGGTTTACTAGAGGATTAATTTCCTATGTCACTTTGAGTCACTCTGTGTGACTTTGTGCAGGGAAGCAGCTTTAGAAATGCTACAATATCAACCACAACTAGCTGAGCCAAAGAGCAAATGGAAGTGTAGATGTTTATTTTTATACCAAAACGACTGCTCACACAAAAATGTTATATAGTATTACATAGTTAATAAAAACCATGAGGCAAATGCTTATCTATTCCCTCCATCACTCAAAAGATTTAAGTTATCTCAATCGGGTTGACACACACACCAGTGTCACACAAATACAAGGACATCCATTCTCAAGTCATACACTCTCTCAGAATGCTGAAGGAACAGAGACAAAGAGAGTCATTTAATTGAATAAGTGTGCTAGGAAGTAGCAAATGATTTGAGGACAAAAAACAAATTATTTCATGGTAACAGAAACTATGAAAGACCATTTAGGTGGGATCTTAGAAAAGAAAGAGGTAATTACTGCTGTTTTCCTGGGATACGCCAATAGATGGACAGCTCATTCAATCACCCATGGTTCCAGGCAACAGAGAGGGCATGGAGTTTGCTCACCCAGAGGGGTGCCTTCCGCAGTGCATTGTGAGGAAAAGGCCAGCACATTAATCTCCTCAAAAAGTGCCTTTTCTTTTTAGGCTGAGCTCCAGAGAGGAACACAAAAGAGGCAGATACATAGATGAATAAAAAAGGAGAGAAATGTGCTTGGATCATTTTAAGGAGTTTAATTGGGACTTGTGTTGTGATGTGAAAAGCATCCATTGTGGGGTAAATTATAATACATTAGAATGTTTTACCACAAATGTAGAGCAACAACTCCACTGCAGTTTAAAGTCTAAAAGATAACATATAGAGACAAAGCATTTCAAAGCTGTTGTTTAAGCAAATTTATTCTACACATTAAACAAATGATATTTATCATACAGGATAGGATATTTAGCATTTTTATTTGTATGTCCTTAGCTGAAGAGATATTAAAGGCCAGAAGAGATAAAAAGTGGAAGGGAGTGAATAGTCATGTGTGGAGAGTTCTGGCTGTAAATACGGAAGCAGTCTGACTACTTAGTCCTACAAGTTTCCTCTGAGGTCCCAGCCAGGAACTTGTTTTAGGATCCTGGAATCCACTTTATTCAGCTCCACTCACCTCACCAGCTATATCCTGTGACTCACCATATCAGTCATGTTTAACAGTAACTCTGATTCCTGGCCCAAATTTTTGCTGATTCCTTCATCTTGACCGACATCCATAAAAACTATGGAATCAACACAGACATTCAACATTATTCACAAACCTTCCTCGTGGAAATCCAACATTTGGTCTTAATTGTACTGCTTAAAAAAAGCAACTGGAAAACAGCAGCTTATGATTTTTGGTGCTTTTAACCTTTCACACTTAACTCCCACTCATCAGTTATTTAGAAAACAAACACTGCTGCCCCTGTGTCTCTGTGTTCCCAATAATATTGGATGGATAGTAGATGTGTAATGGATGGATTGCTTGGTTTTTTTGTTATGGAAGAAAACATTATAAGATCTATTTATTGAGCAATCCTTTTTCAGTAGACAATTTTAAAGCACAGCTGCTTTTAGGCAGGTATAATTTCACAAAAATGCTCCTAAATTGTGAGGGTAAGATTATTTTTTATTATTTTTTATATTTATTATTATTGCGTCAGAACTGGACTGAAACAAACCCATTCAGAAAAATCTGGGTTGGGTTGAAAGTCTTGGTACACTTTGGACTTTGGCATTTTACAAATCATGGCAAGAAAACGTCAAGAAACTACAAGCTGTGCTAAATAAAGTATGCTTAAATCATGCAATGTGTCACGCAACATCCTTATGACATCACTAAACCCAGATAACTTACTAAGCACATCATAACCAGCTCACCAAGAATCTGATTGCACTTCTAAAGGATAAAAAATTCCTCCTTTTGTCTGAGTCAACAGCTGTATTTGATGACTCACAATGTTCTCAGCTGAGCTCATGATGATACATCCTGGTTTCAAGTGGAAAGTGTTTGGCCTTGCCTCTCTGATCAGTAAAACGTTTTCTGTGGGCTCTGTGGTAGTCAAACAAATAATCAAATCCATCTTTGTAATGCTCATGGTGAAGGTGGGAGCCAAGCCGTCATGTGATTCATTGCTCAATCAGTGAGTTCATGTGTTAACCCACCTTCACAGTCATATCATAACTATGCATGCTAAAAAGTGGCCAGTGAGTGGAATGACGCAATGTGACAAATCCTGTTTTATAAACATTATGGCAAGAAAAGAACATTTATTAGACATGATGTATATTTGCCAATAGGTTTAGGCAAATGTATTAAAATGCATTTAAGAGGCATCCTTTGATTTGTCGTACAAGAGTGATGGAATATAATAATGACTGTAACAGTAGGGTTTAAAATTTGTAAAACCTTTTTTTAAAATATGTGTGCATTTTGTTTTTTCTCAGATAAACATTTTGGACCTCATTATTAAATGTCTATCAACAATTATAAAATTGACCCAATGTCTAAAGCAATTTTCTTGTAATCTGTTTTACTGCGATAAGCCTCCCACCTATAAGTAAACAGACACTTTGAGAGGACTGCAAGGCTGATGAAAAAACTACTCCCTAAATTCTAGTAATGATCATAAACACTAATCCACCATTTTATTATTTTTGTAATAAGTAGATTTATTGAATGCAGAGTTGCAAAATCTACAAACACTAAGTGGGAAGCTGCAGGACATCAGAGCCCAGCAGGACAGAGCAGAGATGCATGCAAGCCGCAAATAATCAGTCAGCAGGATCTTAGTTGAATTCACACATATATGACTGGAGATACAGTACAAAAAGACTTAAATGGATCACCTGAATATATTTTTACAAGGAATCTGTGTGTTTCATTGGACCGGTTGTGATGAGTGACTAAGAACTAACTAGAATCTGCTTCTGGCATCAGAAACAAATTCTGGAACACACAGAACAGAAAAACAAAGCACCACTTAGTGTACAAACCTATCTTAACAAAATGGTATTTTGTCCATGGCATCTTTTAAAGACATCTGGGGAGTTCTCAGTTATTTAAAAGCTAACAGACCTTACTTTGTATTTGGTGTTATTTCTGCCATCTACAGGACAAATATTACAAACCTATAGATAAAAAAACTGCAGCATGTACTTCTAACAAAATGTAAGCATTCGCTCAAGCCTTCTCTTTTGGGACTCTTGCATTTCTGTTCAAAACAGAGTCCAATAGACAACAGACTGCTGTTCACTGCTGCTCACTCAGAAGTCTGGTTAGTCAGTAGACTACTAAACATATGCAGATGACCTACTTAAGAATTTGATGGTCAGCCATTTCCACAGTCAGCTGCATGGCAGGGTATGCATGTTTATTGAATTACTGGGAAACAACAAATATATATAATCAAATATTGACAGAATTTGCAGATCAAAATGTATTTTATTTTGTATTTGTAATTTATTTGTCATTGATTTTGACTGATTCCCTTTACCCTTTTTTAAAAATTGGACGGCCACCAAATAAAAAATATTATTCCAATGCTACAAAATAAACAAATAAATGAATAATATTAGTATATAATACAACATATTAATTTTAATAAAAGGTCTTATGACTAATAGTCTTATTAAAACTGAAATATGAAATAGGTTTTGTTATTTCCTTCATAAGCTAAAGCCATGATATAAATGGCTTAAGAAAAAAGGAATAATTTACTACTTTACCACATGAAGATATTCAAGTATCTTTGTGTTACATTAAACAAAAAACTTATTAAATTGTTACTGTAATTATTCTGGTCACATTTGCTACATTTCTAAAATCACAGAACAACTAACAAGACAAGTCATTTACAGTGATGTGATAATTAAATGATCAAGAAGATAATGTGATTAAGAAGTGTAATATAAAATAAATGGTACTGTGCAGCTGTAGTTTCCTCATATACATTCATCAACTCTTCTGCTCATCGCAGAACACAACTCTGTTCTCCAAACGAGCACGTTCTGCCGCAAATACCAGTTTGTGACTTGCTAATGTCTCCTGAGGACCTGATCTGATCAGAGCTGGGTCCTTATGCTGTATTGATGAAGACAAAATCCATGTTTAAACATTAGAACTGATCAAATTACTCAAATTCTAAAACAAACACAGAGAAAATGCTAATTATAAGACTGTGATATATACTCACTGTTCAACCTGTTCATTATAGATTCTACAGCTCTGTAAATCTTAATGTGTATCTATATCTTGTATCTAAGATTACATCTTTATCTATAGGGTTTTACACATTAACCATCTTGCTATAAAACATGCTGTATCCCGATACTTAGAAAAGAGTTACATTGATTACAGTTATACAATTACACCCTGCAGGACAGTTTTCTAGTGTTAAAATGAATGTGGAAATCTTACCATGACAGCTGCAACGAAGGATTTAATCAGGTGATAGTCTGCAGACCCGTGACCCCCTTTGCTAAAGTTACCTGGAACGTTCATATCTGCTGTGTGCTTTGTGGTCTTTGAAGTGAGGAAGTCGAACACTTTAATCTCATGGCCATCATAGGTCAGCTCCCCCTTATGACAGGATCAGAAAACAGATTAAATGTGATTATACCCACACAGTTATCAAAGTATTGACATGAATAAACATGATGTCCCACCTTACTACCATAAATGCTTGTTTTGCGTTTACATATTTCCTCTGTAAATGCTACCATGGTTAAAGCAGCAGTCAAGCCTCCTTCAAATTCCATGTTTACTACCTGCAATAAATAAAAGGAGGTTAATGGAGGTCATTAATATTTTCTTTGCACCTTATATCCTGTTTGAGACTATATCAACATTAAGGGGTAAAAACCAAAGGGAACGTAATTAATGATCATCTTAGAGGTATCCACACTATGAGAATCATCAGTACAAAAGTAGTGGAGGGCGATGTCTTCCAACCTGATTTGAGCAAACATCATTATCACATTCGTAGACACAGCGGCCATAAGGTCCAATTCTCAGGGCTTCAGTCACAGATTCAATATCAGGAACTGAGTTGGAACAGATCACTGACACTGGCCAGCCAACAATCCCCTAATTAATGAATAAAGTAACACTTGATCAACATCTCCACATAACCCACATAATAAATATATTCCCTCAATATACTGATATACATATACTGAAATGCATTACTTTTTTCACTCGACCCAAATAGATTTTCTTGGCAGAGTATGCACAGTCCTCCTCTATAGGGCAGTCTAAACACCGATTTGCAGCCCCTGCTGGCTATAATTGCAAAACATATATATTTAAAAAGGCAGCATATTACCAGTAATACCAACTAATACCAGTTTTTCATATAAATTATTATTTTTTTTAATTTATTGATATAAAGACCAACCTTGCTCTCTTTCCTGAAGTGGCTAAGGGACCCAAATGAAGAAACTTTGATGCACCTGCACAAAAACAAATTCCTGATCATTTGTGGAGAAAGACATTAAAATTGACAATATAGGCTGTAATAGACCATACTACAAGTAATAGGTCAACACTAAAACTTATCCCAATCCAGATAAAGACATAGCTACATTATAATATCATCCAATGAGGTCATGCATGATCAGCACATGCAACCAGCCTGAACCCCTGAACTTACTAACAGACAAAGATAACAAAAGATAAGACACTGTCCATTTTTTCTACTATTTAGCTTCACCAAATACATACATATCACTCTATGCTATTTGCACAGTACCTTCGTCCACCAGCCCAATGATGAATAAGATCTAAATCATGGCAGGATTTGGCTAACAGAGCAAAGGAGCTTTCAGCCTCATTTCTCCAGTTTCCTCTGACAAAGGAGTGGGCAAAATGATAGAATCCCACCTGTTAGAGAAGACAGACTTGACATAAACATAACACATAACACTGCGCACACACAAACACACATACTGAGTTTTTACACATCCTACCGGTTCTAGATGTTGAATGTGGATGACATCTCCAATCGCTCCACTGTCAATCAGCACCTAATTTTTGGGGGGGAAATCAGCATGTTCTCACCCTTTTTTGATAATTATGGTTGTTTATTTAAAGTTGAAGAAAAACATAATTACTTTGATTTTGTGAATCACAGGGTCATATCTGAGAACGTGGCACACTGTCAGCATGACTTTACTCTGAATACAAGTCTCTACAATCTCTGAGCAGTCATCCTCTGTAACCTTAGAAAACCGTAATATAATCACATATCACATCATACATCAACTGTTCATAGTGCTGCACTGTCATGACCAATTCAACAGATGCTTACAGACACTCACAGCCATTGGTTTCTCCAGCAGTATGTGGTAGCCTTTCTTAGCTAAAGCCACAGCAGGGTCCTGAAGAACAATAAATTGGTTAGACAGTGAGTCCATTTAAAGCAGACAACTTGAAGTCATTAACAAGTTATGGAAACAGCTAAGCATACAATTCTGTTGTGCCAAACACAAGCCAATGAGTTCACCCACAGACAAGAATACTCCCAAATGAGATCTCTTGAATGTCTCATTTGTTTCTTTTAGATTAATGTCTCAGTTGTTTCTGCTACACAGCAATGATATTCAATGGAGAGCTAATGGAGACAGCCTCCTGCTTAGTAGTAATTTCACATCTCCTTAAACATTGCAGTAAAGATCTCAACAACAATGTCTCAAACTATTCTCAGCATGCTCAGACCAAAGTCTGCAATCAAAAGTTAAGAGATTTTAAAACAAAATTAAAGCTTTGTCATTACATTCTTCCAAGATGCTATCCATATTCTTTTTATAGCTCTATACTCCTGCTGTACGTAAATAATTTTCTCATGCATGACTATTTTTTATTTCTCCAAAAAAAAAACATGCAGAAGAAACCCCAAAACAAGGCTGATACTTAAATTAAATGTAAATAAGTCTCCTAAGCTGTATAAGAGCAACCTCTGAGAAATAAAATCCTGTTCTTGGCGCATACCTTGTGAAGGCGATCAGGTGTGCAGATCAATACAGCATCTGCAAACTTTTTTCTCTCTAATATACAATGCCAATCTATGTGAAAACCAAACAAATCAAGGCAATTTTAAAAAGAAACAGATGCAACATTTTTCCTGTTAAAACACAAATCGGTAGCTATGTAATAACAGACAAATTAAGGCTGGACGTACCATCAAATGTGTTTTCATTGGCTACTTTATGACGCTCCTGCATTTTCTTTCTAGCAAAATCTCTTGGGTCAGCTATTCCCACTACCTAAAAAACATTTAACAGATTATTAAAAACGTAACAGTTATTTAACAGATAAGGTTTTTTATCCGGTGCTGGTGAAATAACACTTAAAATATCAAGCCAACCACTGTTTATTGATGTAAGATAAAAACAGTAAAAGTCATACCCGCATACAATCAGGGTAAATAACTGCATAGTCTGCATAGTTTTCTCCTCTGTTGCCAGCTCCAACCACTATAACATCCACACGTGATGGCATTTTTGCAGAATGCTGCAGATTTGCATAACATATAAACTTAATATTTGTCTTTCTTCCTAAAATCACATTATCAACGGCTTGTAGATACCTATTATTTTACATAGTATATCATTGCACATGACATCTTACCGTGCAAAACACCTTTTCTAAAGCACACTGTCAGATTGGGACTTTGCTTTATAGGTTTGGCTTTTCAGTAACTTTACAGGAATATAAAGGTCAGTGTGATTCATGTCATGAGGGTTAAATACTGGTTATCACAGTGCAGTAAATCATAACGTGTCTACGTGGTATTCATGATAAAGTCATGTTTTAAACAATTCTTAGCAGAAACTGAATAATGGCAGCGATATGAGCACATATACTGTGACTAAGGTCAGTTTGTCTTGGTTAAACAGATCCAACGTTTTATGATACCCTCTACAGAGAAAAGGGAAGAGGGTCATGGGGTTTATCAGTTACCTTATAACCGAGCCTCTAGCGTGCATTAACAATGCAAAAACACATACAACCAGGCTTCCTGAATCCAACAAAGATCCTGTGAGGGCTTGATTGTATAAATGAACACAAACTGCGTACTTAGTAATGTAACTACATATATGAATATATGTAAAAAGTCGGTATACGAGCGCCTTGTTTCTGACGACCGCAGCGCTCGGCGCACTCACAATGGATCAGTAACTTCCTTGTTTACGTGGGAGCGATGACGTTCAGATGACGCAGTAGCAAAGGTGCAACACAAAGATCCTTTTATTTTCTTTCGACGTCCATGGCTTACTTTTTTTGTTTATTCACTCTAACATGTATTGACAACAAAAAAAGTGTTAAACATTCTGAAATCTGCCGTTGGGCAAACGTGTGATTTTTTTATTCTAGTTTCTATTTAATTAAAATATTAATGGGTTTTAATTTAATATTCAATTTCATAACCCCTGATATTTTTTTTAAAATGTGTTGGTATCTGTTTAGATGCCCTGTTATTCATTTAAATGTGCTTTAATAAAAACAAAATGCTCCAACACTTATTCAACACCTATAGTTAAATATCATCAAATATAATCAAAATTCATATTAGGAAAATGCACGAGGCACCAGACACATTGTATCTTTAGAATCCTTCTTTTTGCTGATCAGTCTAAGTAAAACTATCTACAATTACATGACAATGATAATTATATAATATTATTTGTTAGACAACTTGTCCTTTGAGTCATCTCTGCAATGTTCATAAAGAGAAAGCAAAATCAGTAAGGTAAAGCTTTCCCACTTTATTTTTTAGTGTCGTTATTAAACTTTGTAAGTTTGTGAATTTATTACTTTTTCATTTTTTTACGTGTTTTGGTTTCACTTAGAATAGATGATGTGTGAATGATGTGTGCTTTGCATAAAGACAACCAGGTCAAGTGGTACCCTCTTGTGGATAAGTAGGTCAAACATAATTTCTAATACTCTGATGTAGGATGTAGGTAATAGTATGTAAACATGATGTAATATTTGTTTCGCATTCCCTGATGCTTAAGCTTCATCCATACAGAGGCGTACAGTGTTCTTAATTTGCCTTTGGCAAGTAGTATATCTATGTACAGGAGGTGCCACCTGTTTATTAGCGCTCCACCAATCAGAAATGCATCTTGAAGGTGTTCCTCCCTTTCAGAAAGACTGCTGGGACAATTAGTTGACCTAATCATTTTCTAACGGGTCTTTGTGCTTTGTCTTTAAGAAACAACATGGTCTGAGTGACTTTTTCAGCATCAGACTAAAGAGCAAGCAATATGCACTCCTGGGGAACATAAATTAGCATTACAATGCGAGATAACACTATTTATATCACAATTATCAGATGCTGTTATTTATTGATAAGTACATTGCATTAAAATGATGCATTTTATGGGTATGCACATTCACTGGGACTTGAACCCATAACATTGCCAGCACCACGCTCTGCTAGTCCCTGTATTTACTAATATACGCTTTGCTCGTTCAGTATAAAATAAGTGAATCCTCTTCCACATAAAGCATGTACATAATCTGGATGCCCCTTAAGAATGGTAGTACAGTCTAAAATGGCAGTCTTCCATTGGCCCAATGAAGCATAACATCTTGCTCTCTCCAGCAGTGAATCAACTGCTCCACCACCTAAGGAATAAACAGTTCATTCAAAAGAACTGGAGCTTTTAAAATAACAGGGTTTTAAGTTCTTTTTATGTATCATATTATTTCTGTTAACTCATAATGAAACCCACATGCAGTGCACCACTGTGGGAAATTAAGCATTGTTTCCCAGATATGTTTCTGTTTCTGTAATCTCACATTTGATTTATTTCAATTCTATTGTAGGTCTATCTAGAGATTAGTCTCTCTGCTGACACAGTGATGACCAGCAGTTCTGAGCTGATTAATTTATATCTATTTAATTTGATGACTTGAAGTTGACATAATTTGATGACCCACTGTATGTTTTTTAATTGTGAAAAAATATACCTTTTTAAAAATAGAAAATCAATGCCAAGGGTCGAATATTGGTATTTAGAAGGAAAAATATTTACTAATACTGTACATACAGGTCAAATAGCAGAGCTATAGAGGAAATTATTTTCCGTAGAGAAAGAAACTACGTCATTTAGATACAATCAGTGGTGTGAATTCCTGTAAGCAACTACAAGTTTTGTATGCTGTCATACTCTGTACTTTAAAGGGACAGTTTACCCAAAAATCAAAATTTTCCATCATTTACTCACCCCTACGTCATTCCAAACCTGTTTTATTCGGTGGAACACAAAAAAAGATATTTTGAGAAATGTCTCAGTTTTCCTTTTTTAGAAGTCCTACATACATTAAGCAACAGAAAAATGTTACAAATTTAACTACATTACTATAATTTCCTGTGATGTAAATTCATATCACTGAATGCATTGAAACATAATATTCCTTTTACCTGAAGCCATAATGGCGATGGACAAATAGGCCACAGCTTCCTATGGCAGTGACAGTTTCTGATTGCTGACTGCACAGAATACATTTTGAGGCAGCGTGACAATGATTTTATAGAAGATCTTAAAAAGATGTTACAGAGAGAAGTGGTTACAGCTAGTTTCTCCAGAGTTAATCAGTTTCCTCAAGGACAGTGGAGACAGTGGAGGTCTTACTCAATATAAAGGGGACAAATCAATATATTATTATCACAGAAACATTTTATTATAATTTTATTTTATTATTTAAATGCAATTTCAAGTGTTGCTCATGAAGAAATACAATTTGGAACCTGAAAAAGAAAGCCCCGATGTTGTGGGCTCAATGTTAAGAAGACAGTAGGCCTCCTCAACATGACCCAGCTGGTACAAAGCATCTGCTGTGAGAATCTAAGGCCCATCTGCACCAGGTTACAGCTTCGTTAGGAGAAGTGCACAAGCATGCCCACTAACTGCAGCTCTTAAGCAAGCACAGGAAACCGAATAAGAGATAAAAGACAACACAGATAGCAAGATCCTGAGAACCAGAAAGATGCATGTGTACCTCTGTTTGTTGCTGGTGTAACTCTACTCAAGTTCTTCTTGTGCCCTGAGATTTAAGTCAGCTCTGTGCTCACCAGTTCCTCCAAGCATAGCTACCCTGTTCCAGGAACACATGTCTATGGCACCAGGCACTTTACAGTTAAAGCAGTCTCCTGCAGCTGCAAACAGATTCATCAACTGTTATGTGTTTATGTTGGTTTGTGATTCATCCAGAAGAAAAGCCAAGGTCAAATCTTCTGTACTTTCCAGAAACCTTCCTGATAAAAACAAAACCGCAGCTTGAAGCTCTCTTTCTTGTATATCATCTGGTGAAATAGCAAGCAAAACCTCAACTGCTTCAGAAGGATCAATATGTTCCCTGTCTAGTGTAGAAGTTCCTAACTTGCCCTTAGTATGGAAAATAGAATATATCTGAGACATTTGCTGGTTAAAGGCTTTAATTAATAATGGTATGTGTTTGGCTTTCTTTAACAAGTCTAATGGTTTCTGATTTATTTCCATAAAAGGCCTGTAGATAGAGCCAAGGACCTTTGGGATTTCATAGATTTTACATTAAGCAGGGCAATTCTCTTGTTAGCTCCAGAACTAACCGTGTGTCCCTCTGGTCAGGGCATTTGTCTTTCCTCTAGGAGAGTGGAGCATCAAGTGAACTTTGACCCATCTGAGCTTTGACCTGCTTCCTGTAGGACACTCCATTTTAAAAATAGAAGCAGAAACATTATTGGGACATAATGTAGATAGAAATACAGCCACAAGACCCTTGCTAAGGCCATCAATAAAGTTATCCAAAACTCCATCAAGCCAGGTCTCCAGCATGAGGCCAGGCATGGGGCCTGCACAAGACCACAATTATTGTTGTTTAAAAGAGCTGCAGCCTTTCCAGGATCCCCAGAGGACAATATTTTGTCCCTCTCTTAGCAGCTTTTTGATGGACACCATTCATGTTTGTTAAAGAACAGGGTGCTAAAATAGAGCTTGCTGACCCCATGAGTGAAATACGAGAAAAAGACAAAACAAGGACACATTATATACACTTACATCACCTTACTCTTTGTAATTTTGACTGGTCTTGAGTTGCTTTAACAAATAGGAACAAATAACAATAAAATAACTCAATACGTAATAAGTTTGTGATTGCCTGTTTCCATTAATTATAAAAAAAACTCCAATTATATTACTTACAGCAACACATCCCTATGTCTTCTGCGTGATCTACGTGAGCAGTCTACATGACAAAACTTTGTAGACAGCTGAATTGTCTTTATTTTGTTATCTGTTTTGTTACTTTGTAGCATCTACTACAGGGGAACATGAGTCACCCAGCATGCATTCACTTGTTGCTATGGACACGATAAGTTTGGCTTAACTTTAAACTGAAACTGCTTCCTTTTTCTGCAGTAATTAATAAATTTGATCTCAAGTCACTTAGTTGGAAATACAAAATGACCTTTCACATTTCACACAGAACATATGTTGCTTAGAAAATGACTAGGGCTCATCAACCTAAGTATATCGTAGCTCCAGTTGGCACCAAAGGTCTTGATCAAATATACTCATAACTAATATATAACTAATTGTTTTGAGAAATGCCGCTTAGAACTATAACGGCTTTAAAATACGTTATGGTTGGATACATGCCTGGAAATATTGGCCTAATGAAAAAAGTACAAACAAAAGCCTTGAGTCAAAATGCTTTTGATGTACACTGTGGTTTAAACAGAAGTAAGATGAACCTTCACAGGAGGGGAATTTCCTTTAGCGTAGTTCAGAGGCAACAGTAACTCAGTGCTGACATTCAGCAAACTTAATGTCAGTACTTTTCTGTTTGTACAGCACTGCCAAACTCACTTTCCCTGTCACACTTTCCATTATATCACTGTATATCTGCCAATCTCCACTGTGTCTCTTCACTGTCAAGATCTGAGCCATATGTATTACACACATTCATAGAGAATCATAGATTTATTAAGAAAAATAATAAAATACACATTGTGGTAACAACTTCAGAGTAATACTTACAAGATATTCATGGTCATGGTAGAATATGAGTGAGAACTTGAAATAACCTTTAGCATGATATATAATCACCAGTGTTTCCATACTGTATGGAGTCCATACTGTAGCAGTACTTATAATTATGTACAATGTTTTTACTTTATAACTGTAAAACTCTGAACTGTTCAATTACTTTTTAAATATTCACATTTATACAGTATTGTGATGACTGAAAACAAACAGGTACCATCATGAATCGATGAAATATGACATAAGCATGGCGCTAAATTGAATTTGTTTAATTATACCATGCTGTTAACTATAACTGACAGTCACCTGTCAATAGCAGTTCATAGTTCAAAATTCAAATGCAGCTCTCACACACGAGGGATGGAGTCAAGTTGTTGAAAATTGCAGTTGCTCCAGCTTTACTTGTAGTTCCTGAGCGCAGCCTGACAGGTTCATGTAGTGTAATGTTGAGTAGATTTTCTCCAGCTTTGCCCCGGTGCTTTGGCTCCACAGACGGAGCACCATGTACTGCTTTTCCAGATAGGATGGGCCTGCCTCTAGTTCAATTCGTTCCATCTGATCATCTGACACAGATAGCAGTCGTAAAAACTCCTTCCAACGTTGCACAGGAATCTCTCTTATGATGGCGTAGAGCATGCAAGCTGGCCACAGCTCCTTCTGCTGTATCACTGGGGGAAAGCATACAGATTTGGCCTTTAGATAAAGACAGTTGGTGCAACTTGTATGGAAAATGTACAACGTTACGAAACACTGGGTACTAGTACACTGTGATTGGCTGCTGTCCAAGCCCCTATTATTAATTTGAAAATGTCATGTTAGAACTATCAATGATGATTTGGCTGTTTCTGAGAAGTTACAGGAGTATCAAAGAGGAAGGACACATGTGAAAGAATGACAGGAAAAGAGTGTGACTGAGTGTATCTGATAACTTGACATGACCTCGATTGTCTTTGTTATGTGGCAGGCCGATAAAAAAAAGTGTCCCAGGGGTCTCATATAATCACTCTTGAAATGCCTAACACCCAATCAGATTCAACAACCAGAGCTAACCATTGTGTAAAGTGTATTATCACAAGAGTTTTCCTAACTTGTTAAACTGCCTCTAGGCTCTTACCCAGCTCCAGGTTCTCAGAACATTGGCTAACATTCTTTAAACTTTTTCTTAAAGTTATCAAAAAGATATTGCAGTAATGTTAGTAGAACATTTTTGTTACATTATATCTCATCTATATCAAAATGTTAGAGGAATGTTTTATGAATTTTATGAAGTATGAATGACATTCTTATAACCAAGCAATAACGTTAATACAACATCTAAAAACGGGACGTTTTGAAAGTTCATAGAACTTTCAAAATAACATTTTAACATTTTTTTTCCTAGGTAAACATTCTTACAAGCTAAAATTATCAACGGGGTTTCTATTTTTGCGTTGTCATAACAAATGGCAACTGTTCAAGGGTATTTCATTTTTTTCTTGTACAAAAATCCCATATTGCATTTCTTTTCTCATGTGCTCTGATAATTATCAGCATTATTAAATCTGCAACTTTTAATGCCGCATAGCAACGTGACTATGAGGCTCAACCACAAACATTTGGGGACTACTGAACGTGTGAGTGCTGTTAGAAACTAAACCCATCCACCCTATCTGATTAGACAGTTCTCAGAAGTTCTTTGATTTTGATCACGTAGACTCTTCGCTGAGCACACAATTTCACATATGCATTTCACATATATGATTAGCAAATGTTGACAAGAAAGGCTTGCCTTTACAATGTATTCCAAAGAAACTATCATAAAAAGCAACCACAATATAAGATTAAACAGAGAATACAACTACAGGTAATTATGTTCATATGTACATAAAATGTATGTTTTTATTTACATTTGGGGTCTCCTTTTGTAATCAAGGGGGCCGTGATGCTCTGCCAATCTTCATTAAAGACACTGTGTGGGTAGCCAGTCACTGCTGCCCCCGGGTAGGGTTTTATGGTGGTTCTGTTGCAGCCTGAGTCATTTCTCACCTTTGAGTACAAACAAATGATTATCAAGCAATGCCTGTCTTTAAAAATAGGCCTAGTGAAAAAAAAATTCACCTTTTTCTTTCATTCTATAAAACAAAGAAAAATATTACAGGAAACACAAACCATTGTTAAAGGAATGTTGAACTGGTCATTAGGATGACCTGCTGAAACAAAAACAACTTTCACTACATATCATCTTACAAATATGACCAATCTCTAAAAAATACTGGGTTGTTTCAACCTGTGGTTGGATATAATATGGACATCCCCAACGGTTGGGTCAAATTAACCTATAGAAAAGTTATAGAAAAGGTTCATTTAACCCAGCGGTTAGGTTTGTCCATATTTTACCTAACTATGGGTTAAAACAACCCAGCGTTCTTTTGCAGGACACATATAATATTGCTTATTTTAGAACAGGAAATCTCAAAACACACAATTACCACCAACAAAAAAAACAACCTTTTTAAATGAGTGAAGCCTCCATTTAAAGACAAAACATGCTTTATTTCAGTCAGAGGGAAGTGTATCTGTACCTGGTTGAATCTGAATGATTGGAGGTGTGCCAACAAGCCAGTTTTTTGCTTGGCAGCAATACCTTCTTCTGCAGAACCATATGAGAAGAAGACACAGAAGACCACCCAATATGACCACGGTGATCAAAGACAACAGCAAGTGCAGGTCAGAATGAGATGGCAAATCTAGAAAAACACAATATCAAAAAAATACCCACGTAGATGGTATTCTAGATGTCCTTCTCATACAATTAGCAGATTTAAATAACATTTTTGGCTAAGGACATTCATTATGGATGTTATAATTGTGGTACCTTGTTCTGGAAGTGTGATACAAAATGATTTACAGGCCTCACTCTTGCAGGAAAATCTGAAACATCAAGCCAATCAATTCAATTAATCAATCAATTAATTGAACTTTTAAACTGAAGTTTTAGTTCATTACACTATAGTAGTTAGAATGATTATTGTTGTTGAAATATTTCATACTGATGATACCCAAAGTCACAGGTGGAAATTGTTTGGCTGCAACAAATATCAGAAATGCAGAAAATTCTGACGATTATGCTACCCCCTGCACAGGAAAACCACAACCCAGTAACCTACATGATAAAGACTGGAATAATCAAACCAAAACTTTCAAAGAGAGCTTAATTTTTAGATACTTTACATACTTTACACAGTCTTGGCATTGTCCACCATCCAGAAAAAAACCATTTCCACATGTCACTGCCGCTGTGGTTGTAAGTCTGTTTTGTTGGTTGCATTTGTCTCCACAATCCAAACCTAATGGATGGGTGAAAGGAAAATAATGTCTTTAGTCACAGTTTCTTGACCACATTAAACAAAAGTTACATGTTTAATGATACTTACACTGTGTACAGTTTTGACATTTCTCACAGGGTTCACAGAAAAACTCATTTTTGTAATACCCAGGTTTGCATGCACACACTCTGTTGTGTGTTGTTGTACAGGGTCTAACCTCTACTTCATGAGCTGTAAAAACAAGGTTGTTCCTTTAGTCATCTTACATTCAGTTTTTTTTTTCATTTTTGACATACAAATACCTATATTAAAAACAATTATAAACATTGTACTTATATAATTATGTAAAATACTAAAATTCTTCAGGCATTAACTGTGTGTTGAATTTAACTTACCAATACTGTCACATGGATTGTTACAAGCTAAGCAACGTGAAAAGAAACTAATTTCATCCATGTAAGTTGAACCGTTCTTACACTCCATACAGATATTTTTAATTTTGGAAAATCCTGTAAGTAATAAAAAAGAAAGCAGGTAAAATACTTAAAATTACAATTTATGTACAAATAACAATTTATGTAATTTGTGTCTGAACAATGTATGATATTTAGTCCAGTAAGGAGGAAATCCATCTTTTACAGTATGTTTCACTGTGTTATTGTGAATGTTTCATTACTGTGTTATTTGAACCATTGGAGGAGACTGTTTACCTGCTGGACATTTCCCTTGTAAGTTTGGTTTGAGGGTGCTTTGACATTGGGAGGCTACAAATAGTATGAATAGCTGCAATATAAAACATGATATAAAACATGATTGAAATATCAAAACTTATAGTGTTTCTAGAATCTGAAAACTTTTTTTCAAATATTTTAAATTTTTGTAATTTGTGTAATTTGTAATTTGTGTTTTGAAATTTCAAATTGTTTTCAAAAATGAATTTTCAAATCACATTAAAATTAAGCTGTTTTTATAACTTTGTTTTAGTGATTTTTTTTTTATGAAAACAAATCACTCTGTTTTAAAATGATTTTTGTGACACTGTCTTTTATTTACATTGATATATGTAAATATTCACTGTCTTTAATTTACATTGTAAAGGAATTTTAGAATTTTAATTATGATTTTTGTTCAGAGATATTACTTCAATGTGTCTCATTTGTAAATTGTAATAATCTAATAATTGTTATGCCCTCTTTCTCATACTCAATCTACCAAATACCCTGGTCAATGGATACAATAAACCGAACCATAAATATGTCTCAAATAGCTTTCAGGTCTTTATGGTTGTGTGTTTGATGTAAACACATCAATTCAATTACATCTGAACTCTACCAGTGGTTGATTTCACATGAAAACATTAGCTAAATAACATTCATTCACAAAGGAAAACTATATACAACATAGCTTGTGCTTCAAGTCTAATACTGTAATACATGGTTGCAAGCTCATTTGTGTGTTACGATTCAAAGATGGTATTTCTATTACGATATATTTAAGACAGTAAATATTAAAAACAATCTACTGATACCTAACCATAGTTATAACAATACTGGGGTAAATAGTTTAATTACACAAAACTTTCTCAAAGATCTAAAATAACAGTGGAAACTGAATATATTCCAAGATATATATATATATATATATATATATATATATATATATAATGTACTATAGATATCAAATCTGTAAAATATGACAAATAGTAATTATTATAGCACAAGATGTTTTGGCAATGGAAACATCAACAATACTGTTAAAAAACTAGTAGTGTACTTACCAAATTAAAACACAATGTAGACAAAGTCATGGTCAAACAGTGGTTTAGTTTCAGCTCAGGAATCATTAACGATAAACGATAACAGCATTTGAATTTGTAGACTTATAACCTGGTAAAGACATGAAATATTCCAGCTCTGCTACATCTCAGCATCTATGGCACACACCTTCTGTCTCACTCTTACACAGCATCTGTTTAAACAGGAAGTTGAGAAAGCAAACCAAAGAGCTTAAGTGGAAGTTATAAGGAAATGTGAGCAATGAGAAACAGAAAAACACGTCACATCAACCGACACAGATACAGTACCGTATGGTATATTTCAAGGTGTTGTAGCCTGTATTTTGGTGCCGTTTTGGTCAAATGTACACATTCTGCCAGTATCTCCACTGGAATGTTAAAGGTTAAGGCTTAGCAAAGCATAAACAATAGATTCATATTGGCCACAAGACCACTGATGGGCACTAAATCATTTGGGGTCACTTGAATATAATTTTGGTCTAGCTATCCCTCAGAAGTGTGGTCTCCGATTTGGTCTCGTTCTGTAACTTTACTTTCAGACTGAGTAAACCACATGAAAATGAACCACATAACTAACTAAACTAAAACAGTACCAGGTAGTTAGCTACAGTATTGTATTTAAACTAAGGATGCTATTGAGCAACAGCACCATGATGGGGATTCCATTATGAAGGTTATAGTTCATGATGGTTACCATGGTTACTACAGTAACAGCAATAAAATAAGCTTGGGTTTACTCGCACTGTTAGAAGAAATTAATAAAAGTGACAGGTTCTCAAATCTTACACGGAAAGAAAATCACACATGGACTACATTAGTAACAATAACTCTAGTAATTGTAATGGTAAAATACCAAGGAAACAAGTTTAAATTTCACGTGCACTCCCAAATGCTTGTCTCTGTAAAGCAAAGTGAAGCGCAAGAGAAATGCTGCTGCATATATACCCGACCAGCCAAGCAAAGTGAAAGCAATGCACCCTCGAAACACTGGCCACATAAAGCAAACTGCAGATCTCTCCGCTAAAATGAGAGATTTTGGTGTACCGTACCCAGAAGTGAACAGGCTGACCCGGAAGCTGTGCTATCTGGAGGCGAATAGAAAGAACATCCAGCCTCTTCTTCTTTAAAGCATCTTCTGCGGAGAAAAACACACTGCTATCAGTAGAAAAGGTTTGTGTCCTCAGAACGTCTTTTCCTTTTGGCCCACAAGTGAGTCATAATGTACATTTCTACATTGTACAGCAAATAGCGATTTATCGCCTTTGATCTACCACAGGTTGCAAAAAACGAACTGTAATGTTATACATTGCAAACTGTGAATGCATTGTGCATGCATCTGCTGAGGATGTATGTGTACGTGGGTTTGAACGCCGTTAGAAAGCTGTCGGGACGGTAGATGTGGTAAAATTACACCGACGATCGCCAATTGTAAGACATTTTGCACGGCATGATTGTGGGAAGCGTCATTTTTTCAAGGGGGGCCGGGCAATTTAAAGGTGCTATTCTTCATAAACAAACGTGCACGCTTAACCACAAACATCCAGTTCATTGATCCGCTGCTCTCTGATTAAAAACGTAGCGATTGTGAATTTTGGGGGTCTGCAAAATATGGCGCCCTTCCTTATGAAAATATAACCGGCTGCCATTTTTTTCTTTTGTCTGAAATATTTTGGGTAAAACTGCCGGAATGGGCTTTGGTGTCTCACTGATCAGTCGATGGAGAAATAACATTGTGTGCTGCAGGAGAAGGGAATTAGAAAAAGTGGTAACACTTTATTGTAAGTTTGCATGTGTTAACATTAGTTAACTACACTAGTTAACATGAAATAATAACGAACAGTAGTTATACAGCATTATTTATTATAATGTTCATTTCAGCACTCAATAATACATTTGTAATCAAACGTTGTCGTAACATTAGGTAATGCGCAGTAAAAATAAAAGTAATGCTGTAAAACAAATAACTCATTGTTAGTTTATGTTAGTTAATACATTAATGTTAACGACTGGACTTTATTATACAGTGTTACTGAAAAGTTTTGTGACTGCTGTTTTCCTTTAAAGACGCGCAGCGTTTCTCGTTCAGATCTTGCGTGATACAACTTACGGTTTCTGAGTTTGTTTAAATGCTGAAATTATCTCTTAACAAACACATAGTAACTGCAGACATTGTTGCTATAGTAAAACGTGAGTTAAGTCATCAAAAATACATTGACAAAAATGACAGACTCTGAAGGCTTTTCACCCAAATACATTTTTGTGAGTTTACCTTTTACCACGTTTTGTTCTGGACTGTCGAAAAATGTTTGTCAGGGAACCTTATGACAATAAACTGGTTTATTCATGCCCAGTAGTATTTGTTTTTAGTTGCATTGACCTGTATAATGAGGTTATCACATTTTAAATAACTGCATTGTATTGTAAATAATTAAATTAATTTCAGCAAGGTAATAAATATTTTAAGTAAGGTTTTAAGTTTATATTTGTATAATTTACAATACATTATATGTTGCATTACAAGCATCACTGGTGTGCATTTTTTCTAATTTATATCATTTATATTGAGATTTATATCATTAGCAGGACATGTATTTGATTTAGCATTCAGATCTAGGCATACAGTGTTGCCTAGTGAATGCATTTATGTGCGATATATGTATTGCGTGTATAGCATGTATGTATATATGCTTAGCTGTAGAGTTGCTAGATAACTACATGTTGTAATATTTGACCCTTGCTCTGTTTTTATTAGAAGGATGGCAGAGCCTCGATTCAATAATCCATATTTCTGGCCACCTCCTCCTTCTATGCCTGGTCAGGTGAGTACTCTGTTTTTAAAGAGCTGACTGACCCGCACTACCATTCTTCAGTGGGGAAAATATATAGCTCTAACTGTTACTTAGACATTTTGCTTTTCTTGTAAATAAAATGCGTATGCTTAACAGGATGGTCATAGGCATGCTTGCAGATTTGTGGTCTACCAAAGCGCATTGAAAGTTCCCGCTCTGATTTTCCCCGTGTTCTGATTGGCACAGTGTCTCTGACCACATAAAGCCAATGTCATCATTTAAATGTTCCAAATGACTTTAACAGCTGGATAACCTGGTTCTAATCGACAAGATCAAAGAGCAGCTGATGGCAGAAAAGATAAGACCTCCGCATTTGCCACCCACCACAGTTTCTTCTCAGCAGACTCTGCTGGTGGCCTCATCGCCTTCAGATGGGGGCCAGCATGTGATGTCTATCCCCAAGCTGCAGCAGATGCCGGGTCTTCAGGCCCACAACTCCTCTCAGCCTGATATCGCCCTGCACGCCCGCCCAGCCTCTAGCACCATTTCAGGTATTGATAGACCTGCAGGGTGTATGTAATGTACGTGTATGGTTATGTAGTAGTGTATGCATTCACTGACTGCAGTGACATCACTGCTTTGCAAAAATTTAGAGGTTGACGTTGATGACAAGTCAACAGTGAAGGCAAGGGGAGTGTGGGACGACTGGCATATGCGACAAGCAGTGGAACAGGCTACCCGTGTAAACCATCGCTTAGGTGGAAGACAAAAACATAAACACACATACTTTTGAATTTTTCTGTGAAATAGACAAACTGAGGTAACCTAAATATTATTTTGCTAATCTGAAACAGGTCTTGCTTTGTCATCTCGCACAGAGAGCCACAACACCTCGGAGGCCATAACACCGACCACCCCGACATCCAGCAGTCAGAACCGCTTGGGGGGAGCACCTTCCCTAAACACCATTTCTGGCCTGGCCAGCGGTGCTGGCATGGAACATTTAAAAAGCGGAGGTCTGGTAGGGATGCTGGCACCACAATCTAAAGCTTCACGGGGCCGCAAGAAGATTAAAGCAGAAAACAACATGGGCCCCCTGCTGGTGGTGCCTTACCCACTTCTGGCATCAGGCCCTGACCAGGCAGTTACCATCGCTAAAGAGGGGAAAACATACAGGTTTGAACCCATTGTTTGTAATAAATTTTATTATATACATCCTGTATTACATCCTGAGACATCAGTAACACAGTACATTTAAACAGCAATTACAATAACAGGTTTTTTTGTGCACCTCGAGCCAAACAGCAGAATGTCATTTTTCTGGGTTTTTCATGTCATACAGGTGTAAAGTTTGCCCACTCACTTTCTTCAACAAATCAGAGATGCAGATTCATTCCAAGTCCCACACGGAGGCCAAACCCCACAAGTGCCCTCACTGTTCTAAGTCCTTCGCCAACTCCTCGTACCTTGCACAGCACTTACGCATTCACTTAGGCATTAAGCCTTACCATTGCTCCTATTGTGAAAACTCTTTTCGTCAGTTATCACATCTCCAACAGCACACCAGGTAAACAGATCTCTACAGTACACCAGTGCATGTTCAAATGAAACTAGAGAGCTTGTTTAGATTTGTAGAGTTTATGTGTATTTGTTTTTAAGGATTCATACAGGTGACAGACCGTATAAATGCGCCCAACCTGGATGTGAAAAGGCATTCACACAACTCTCAAACCTACAGGTGAACTGCATTAAGAAAACATCCCAGGTTTGATTTTGAATCCCAGGTTTTCTATGTGGACCACAATGAATCTTAGCTAGAATGTTTTGAGTGGTAATTGAGTTACTAAGCTTGCCTCCTCATTCTTTTCTCTGTTCAGTCTCACCAGAGGCAACATAACAAAGACAAGCCATACAAATGTCCGAACTGCTACCGGGCCTACACAGACTCCGCCTCCTTACAGATCCACCTGTCAGCACATGCTGTCAAGAACGCTAAATCTTACTGCTGCAGCATGTGTGGCCGCGCCTACACGTCAGTGAGTACTCGTACATTTCTACACTTAAGAACTCTTGTATTGTTGTTACCATGTTGTGTTATTATAACACTATCTTCTGTTTTTAGGAGACCTACCTTATGAAGCACATGTCCAAACACACAGTCGTGGAGCATCTAGTCAGTCATCATTCCCCACAAAGAACAGAATCTCCCAGCATTCCCATACGCATCTCACTTATATGAGCTTCCCCACACTTCCTTACTCGCTTTTCTTCCATTGAAAGGTATTTTGTTCACCGTGCCGGTCTTCCGTTGAGAAAAAATGTACCATGTACAGTTGGTGCACAGCACCCTTGACCTCAATAGTAGACGTTAAGTCTTCTATTGTCCATGCCCCTCTAGCTGTTTAGTGTTACTGAGCTTATTGGTCATAGCAACTGCTGTTTGAATTGAATCATTCATGCCAACTTCCCAGTGTTGATCATCACTTTAACATTTGTGACCTGTGCTGGCAAAATGAGTCAGAATGAGCACATGTTTATTATGAGCTACAGGAAAACAAGTGAAAGATGTCAGTTTTGATCTAAATTGAGATTTTCACAAAAATGAGTTAATTAAGCCCTCGTCTAATGATCCCAGTGCTCCAAACAGCAGTTAAACATCTAAAATTGTTGATTTAGTAAGGAAAATGTACAAATATTTCCTTTGTTTTAATTGTCCATAATAAATTGGACTATTAACTTTGCTCTATGACTAGTGCTTCGGACAGGTGTAGCTTGTTTATTTTTTGTCATCTTACGACAAATCATATTAAAGGTCATTTTAAAGGTTTTTAAATAGAGAATGTCAAAATTACATAAACTAAATTTTGAAAATTTGCTCATTGTGGCTCATTTTGACAGCATGGGTCACATTAAAGGTGTGTAAGGGAGATTTCCAAAGATACTCTTTCAGCACTTTTCCAACCTTGTGGTTTTGGGAGCATTTTTCAGAGTGGGAGCAAATTTGGGCAGCTATGAGAGCTCAGCTATAAGAACTTTGTTTTGAAAAGCAAGGTGGCTGTTTATTGGTTTCCGTCTCCATTTCACTAGGTCATTTTTTTAACAGGATATTGTATTTTGTTTTACTGCGGATATGACACTTTCACTGTAAGCTTGTTTGTTCTGTTATAAGGGATATTAGGTCATGATTGAATAATGAAAGTCACAGTTGGAGTTTTGTATGCTGTGATGTGGCTTCAGTTCAATGATTGTGGTATGGTAAATTTTAAGGAAAACCTGAGGCTAGGATTTAACAAGTGTGGTTATTGCCCCTTTATTTTTAAACTGACAAAGCAGACTTGAATTTGAAGAATTCTGGGAATGTTTTGCCTAGATATAAGAGCGTCAGTAAGACACGACACTCTCTAAATTATTTTTTTGCATCATAGATGTATTATGTGTTGTTTGTTTCATATTTACATATCAAGGCTGTTTTGTGCAATGCTACAAAATCTTCTAGATTATTCCTCCCCATTCAATCATAGTATTTTGAAGAAAGTGTCCTTTTGTCATTTTTTAAGTAAATGGCATAACTGCATTATGATATTGTCCATGAAATGGGAGTCATGATGTAACAGTAGAAGTGTGACATGGGAGTCCATGTCAAAAACTGAATCACGCATGTAATTGTGAGTTGATTACCTCTATTGCTCCACTAACATGATCAGTGCAGAAGCACCTTGAGATCATTAACTTTTAGATTATGATTCAGTTTAATAGACCATAATCGAATAGCAGTGGCCTAATTTGGGGTTTAATTGTTGCTTATTTGTTGCATTAGAAATCTTAGAATTTCTTACACCAAAAACATCAGTGATGGTGTTTAAAATAATCAATTCAAATCCTTGAATTTTACATTCAAAATTAAATTTTGAATGTAGCTAATTTTTTAGCTTATCCAGTACTAATAACTCCTATTTGTTTAACAAACGTCTTAAACAAACGTCAAGCGTCTGTTTTGCAGACATGCAAAATCAGCAACACACAAGCTAATACGTTTTGTAATGGACAGTAGTTTCAGATGTTTCACTGAATTAAAGCACATATGGTCTATTGAAATATTTTTGCCAAATTTGATCCTATTCATACATGATCATACTGTACTTACTGTATTTTGTCATGTGACAGTAATAGGCCACAACACTGCAGCTCTAGAATATAAACTTAATTTTGTTCATGCATACCAGTCATTTGTTAAGCTTATTGTGTTTCATTCATTTACATTTAGAAAACTGCCTGAAACCTTTTTTTTTGGTGCATATTTGTATGTTTCTCTGTTTGCAAAGGACCAAGTTGTTGCTTTCTAATGCTCCCAAAATTCTCCATTATCAGTACTCTGTATATTGGTGATTTATTACACCGTAATGGTTTACTTAGTCAAACAGGATTTGTGACAAGTATCACAGTTTTAGAATACAATGTGATGAGGATCTATTCATGGTGCTTTTATAAGATGGACTACAAACCTCAGCTCATTGCCAGAAATAGATTATTACATTACACAATAATCCTGGCTTGTTCAGCCTCATGTTCCCCTGAAATCAGTAAGATGTGTACATTTACTATGAAATATATCCTGTATTCATTAATAGTGAACATTGCAAGGTTTAGATACTGTATGTTGTTCATTTTTGTATCTGTTTAGTATTTCAGCTGCTTAATATTTGTTTATCTGTAAGTACTGATCATTTTTCTAGATATTCTCATTTTTGCATTTGTTTTTTATTAAAAGACTGGTTTCTTTCTCTTTTCCTCCGTTTTTCAGTTTTGAGTTTTTCTTAAGTCTTTATTCGCATGGAACACAGTAATCATTAATTATTAACTGTTAACATGTACTATGTACGACGTTGTTATATATGTTCTGAATTAGTTCATTTTCCTTTGTTTTGCATTGTGGTTCCATATAAAGTTTGTTTAATATGCACAGACAAAACAGATGAAATAATATCAATGTCAAGAACACTTTGTATCTATCTTATTAAATTCATATTGTTATACCTCAGACTAATGTGTTTCTAATGATGCCATGTAGTCAGATGATGTTGGTGAGTTTGTAATTGCTGAGCAGACAAAAATTAATCTGGACACAATACTGACAAAAACACAATCCGGTAGGGTGCTCCCTGATATGCTAGTGTGGATCCTAAGAAAAGATTATTTTACCAGATTTTGTTAACAATTTTGGGGTATGAAGTATTCCAAAATTATATTTTTATTTGAATTATTTGGTCTCAGTCAGACCTCAACAATAAAAGACACCATGGAACCAGAATAGTTTATTAAGAAAATACATGCTTTGTCACTTGTTTCTTACATATTAAAGTGTTTCCACATTAGCCCTATGTGAATATTTTGTGTGTTATATCCTAATGTATAGCAGCAGGACAATGCTTCCATTATGTACAGGCACAACTGCAGGATCTCCACACTTATACCACAGTTCAGAATGCTGTTATAATATAATCTCTCATATCACAGGTCAATTCGGTCTCTGAGGACCACATATACAACAGAAAAAATAGATTGTCTATAAAACTCCATATTCATGCTACAAAAACCCTCCTCCATTATTAAAAGACAATACCATAAGGCTGATAAAGCTAACAGCTCTATAATGAATCTGTGTGTGTAGCCAAATTCTTTTTAGAATACAATACTTATTGACCAGCCATTTCATTAATCATTCATCATACTTATGGCATATGCTACACATAGGCAAAAACCACACAAAAAAACAAACTCTGAATTTTTGATTTTACCAACTATTCCTCTGAGCTATGATTTTACCAACTATTCCCAAAAAGAAAATGTATAAAGTAAGTGTATAGCTTCTGTCTTTACACAGTGAACTAAACATACATGACACAGTTATTACTGTGAACAGATATGGCCATCTTAGTACCCACTGACTGTTAACAAACAAAAGGTGTTTGTCACACATCTGTATCATTTGTAATGTAGTGGCATTTTACATCTCAATAAGACATAAACACTCGTAATTTCAAATGCTTCCCAAGGCAATAGTGCATTTCATTTGTAAACACTTGCAGATGGTTCCATCTGAACATCAGGTTAATAGTGCTTTAAGTGCTTCACTATAGGTGTACCATTATAGTGTAAATGTATATAAAAAAAATACATAAATGGCATCGTACTGATGTGCCACGGGAAACGCATTAATTCCTAAAGGCCAAACAGAGTCATGTACAGTAAACAAAACCTCAGGCATTCATTCTGACTCGACTCATCTTAAGTACCATGGTACTACAAGGGTATTTTGGACATTTCCACTGGTAATGTTTAGAAGTACCTTGGATTACCACAAAAATACCATGGTACATTTATTTCTGTACAATGGCTTACAAAGTACCACAGTTTAACCACAGCATCTTTCTAAGTGAATTTACAAAGGCAATGCAACTGAATATACTGTGAGCCAGTGTAATGATACAGTCTTCACTTTTCCATTAAAAAACAATAAACAAAGACTTAAAAGATAATTTAAAACACGACATGCAATCAAACTGCTAGTTACCATAGAAACCTGTTCTATGTTAACCTGTTGCTGTTCTCACATCCACAGTTCACTTATTTTCCAGTGAAAACTGTTCAGCTCTACAGCTGGCAGACTCTGTGATGACATTTCAGAAAGACCCTGTAAGCCCCTCAGGCCTCATCGCTGATGGCACTCAAACTTTCCTCCTGCTCTGCTCTGTTGTTGGGAGCCACAGGTGAGGTCACATTCAGGTAGCCTATCTCAGTGGACTGCGAGACAGGCACTGATGAGGAGATCTCCAGGCTTTTTACTCCAGACTCCCCGACTTTGCGAATGGCATCCAATATTCCCCACGAGTCACATAGCCCAGGCATTGGACTACAGTAATTAATAGTGTAATATGTCAATATTTGTTCAGTGAAATTGGGCCGGTGCTGTTAAACCATCAATATCACCTGATCTGCTTTTATGTGAAGCTAAGAGGCACGTAATCAATGTATAATCAAAATAAGCCTCAGGAAAAATGTATAAACTCTGGAGGAGGAACTCCCACTGTATATTTTTTTATTAAAAGGTTTGAACTTAGTGCTGTCAATTGATTAAAAAGCTAATTAACTAATTAATCACAAATTTTTCGGGAATTAATTACGATTAATTGCACCTAATATTAAAATCTGTAATCAAATCTCCAAATGAATGTAAAAACATACAGTATATTTTAAATATCTGTTTAATGGCATCTCTTCACTACATACTCTGAATGTAGGCCATTTTTTTTTACTTCTGGGGATAAAATTAGTTATGTAAACTTTGACACTGGGGACACATACATTGTGTTAGTCCTACCTTGGAGTTGATGTCCGCAACAGACTGTCAGCATGAGCTCCAGAAGGAAATAATTTCTTGACCTCCTAAAAAAGACATGCACAGAACATTGTACTACCATTGGAAGCCAAATAATTAAGAATCAATACTTTCATAAATAAGATTAAGCGCTACATTTACTGAGCTACAAGTACCTCAGCAGTACACACCGACTGAAGGTTTCTCAATGCCCTGTCTAGAATTCCTATGTGATTAGCCAGTGTTAGTGTTTTATCTTGCAGCTGTTTATTCTCCATCTCCAGGAATTTAACCCTTGAGAGGCCAGAAAAAAGAGGTTCAACATTCATCTGTGATTGCTCATGGAGTTCTCAAGGAAGGCAAGAGACTTTTACCTCTGCTGGATGGCAGTGGCTGTTCTCAGTCCATTGTTTCCCATCTCCTCTGCCTCACTTATTCGCTGCAGAAGTTCTCGTCTCTCCAGGAGAAGCTGGTCATTTTCTTCTGTCACAGTCCTAATCCAATCCTTCTCCTGCTCATAATGTAACATATACTAAAAGTCAGGGAAAGTGGGTTTGGAATCACATGGGCTAAGCAGATAACAACAGAACATTTTGGATGAACTATCCCTTTAAGTTCTGGTGCTCAAAAATAACAAATGTCTCACTTTCTCTGAAAGGCTTGTAGCAAGAGCCAGATCATTCTCCAGCTGCTGGATCCTGTGCTCGTGCTGGGTTACTGTCTTCATAAAGATCTGTTTAGCTCTGCGCAACTTTGTTTTGTGCTGGGACTGTTTCTCATTGTATCTCCTGCAGAAGATAACATTACGTACAAGATTGTTTAAGAATGTTCCAAAAAGTATTTTGTGTGATAAATGTGATAAATGAGTAAAAAAAAATTATGCTATGCTTTCTAGTTATCTACAAAGAATGCAGAATCTTAAAATTTCCTTTTAGAATGCTAAAACAAACACTGTTGCAGGTTTAAATTTTAAATTGCTTTTAGAGTTGCAATCTGATGTCAGTTACCTGATGTTAGTGTCAAGCTGCTGAACAACTAGCTTGAGTTCCTCTTGCAGTTTCTCAGACTCATGCTGGGAGGACAGAAGTTGCTCCTCAAGTCTGTGGCAGCTCTTCTGACCGAGTCTCTGCTGCAGGACACATGAGGATTTGGTCAGATGCTCCATTAACAGATCAAGTCAGCTATGATACTAACCCTGCTCCAGATACATTATGGAATTGCCTTCCATACAGATGACGCTGCTTAGGAATCTGGCCAAAATTAGTCATCTATATTGCTGCCTTCAGTTTGAAACCTACTGTGTGATGTTTTAAAATGCTGTCTAGGTAGGCAGCTCACCACTATCTTCACAAACAATGTAAAGAGTTTATTAAATGGCAATTTTGATAGATTTGCACCACAAACCTCATCCCTGGTCATGTTCAGTTCACTCTCCAGCACCTGCAGACGTGTCTCCAGCTCCTGTGTGCGGTGAGACAACTCAGAGTTGGTGCGTGTCAGAGTCACCTCCTTCGTCCGTAATGAACGCACCTGCTGCTGCAGTTCCTCAGCCTTCTGCTCGAGTAACTTCCTATTAAAAACACAGAAGAACACACTGTCGAATACGGCTACAAAATACATCACAAAATCCCAAATGTGCATATCTCAAAGGTTTGCAATCATTTTAATACTTCTAAATGTATGTACAATACAGTACATACACACAGTAAAGTATGTAAAGTTTTAGGTGGATGCAGATAACGGAGAGTCTGGTTACACATATGTTAGTTGGGATATGCGTGTGTGTTTTGCATGTGCTCTGAAGTATTCAAGATGATTATTAACCTGTGACACTCTCAAAGCAAATTAATAGCAAACTGATGCTAAATATGTTGGAAAATATGTTGGCTGTATAATGTCCAGTTATATTATACTGAAATGATATACATTTCAGTATAATTTAAACTGATTTTACAAATTTAAAACATTATCACATCACATACCACATTATTGAGCAAGTTATCGCATATCGCATTTTTCTTCTATATTCTGCAGCCCTATGGTCTTCTTAACTTTAGGTTTGACGTCCCTGTCTGTCACAGTCTCTGAAAGTATTGGGTTGTGATGTGTTCTGACCTCTGTAGTTGCTCCTCTTGCATTCTGGCTCTGAGGGCAGACAGGCTATCAGACATATCTCTGGTGTCTCTTTCCAGTTTGCTGGTCTCTCCTGCTCTGGCCTCCTCCAGACGCAGCCGGTGCAGTGTGTTCTTCAGCTGCTGCTGTAGTTCTACCACCTGCAGAGAAGTTACATAAAACTTTGAACTTCTGCACCTCACTTTCGCCAACAGATCTACATTCCTGCTCTGAACATACCTTCTTGTCAGCGGTGATCACACGTGCCCTCTCCGTATTCAGCTCCTCCACCAGGCTGCTGTTCGTCTGTCTGTTCTGAGAGCTTCTGGCCATCTCCAGCTCCAGATCTCTGGCTCTCTGCTGCAGTTTCTCCAGCTCTGCCAGCTGACCTGCTGTGTTCCCCTCCAGCTGGGCTGCTTTGGTCTGGGCCTGCTTCAGCTCCGCACACAGCTAAAGAACAAAGCACATCAGCTACTTTGCAGTAAAATTAACAATTATTTTTGTAATTATTTTTACATAATGTATGGACACCGCCTTTTATACAATTTAAGAGAATGAGTAAAATCAATATAAACCTTGCATCAAATTGCTTTTTAAAAATAAACTGATAGACCAGAAGTATTAAAAATGAAAAATGAGGATCTGTACCTTAGCTGTAAATCCTGAATCTATTTGGGCTTCCTAACATTTTTCCAGTAAATGTGTCAGATGAAAAGAACCACTTCTATGGTTCTAATGTACCTTGAGTTTCTCCTGCTCCAGCAGTGCATTGTGTCTCTTAAGGTCTAGATTCTTCTCTCTCTCGTAGCGTAGTTCTCGTTCAGCAGAAGTGAACAGGTGCTGTGTTCTCTGCAGGTCCTGCTTCAGCTGTTTGTTCTCCTCCCCTTTCTGCTGCAGGACTGAGTCTTGGGTCTGTGACAAGTGTTTTACATTGGATATTTACTATAAGAAACTTATAGCAATATTTTGTGCATGTGTATAAATGAAATGTGTTTTTGTGTGGAGGCTGAAGAGCGGGGCTGACCTTAGCCCGGGCCTGAGCTTCACTGATCTGAGCCTGCAGGCCCAGCAGGTGCTGGCCGGCCAGCTGTCTCTCCTCCTCCAGAGTTGAGTGCAGTTTACTCATCTCTGACTTCACACAGGCCAGCTGAATGAGCAGCACATTATACAAAACAGTGTACGCATACCTTACATCACTGCATAATAGCAGTTAATGGACAGTTTCTATGGCTGTAAATATGGAAATTACCGCCTAGACCTTTACCTATGCTACAGCTATGCTACACCAAGATTACCTACAAACTTTGTTGAGTAATCTGCTTTATACATTCAAAATATGTGTTCCTTTAACTACTAGAACTAAACCAGATTTCCAGTTCAAGATTTTCATTTCCAGTTCAAATTCCATTTCAAGCAGACTTGAGATGAAATATGAAACCGTATGAAAATATAATGTGCCTCACCTGACAGGGCCCCTCATCCTCCATGGTGGGCCTGTGGTTGGCTGTGTGCTCCTGTGAAGGTTTGGGTATCTGCTCTCTGGCATACTGGAGCTGCTGTTTTACCAGCAGGAGCTCCAGAGTGAGTCTTTCTCTCTCCCCATCAGCCTGAAGCCTCTCATGGGCTTTCTCACTAAGCTCCTTCTGCAGCTGCATTACATGACCACGCTTCTCTGTCAGCTCATCCCTAATACACACACACAGTACATTTCACCACGTTTTTATAGTCTAAAGAGAGCTGTAGCATGAAGCAATGTTCTGTCAGCTGTTATTGAAAGAAGAGGCAGCAACTCTTTCAGATCCAACAGTAAGCATGTAACTGTGTTACTCATTTCATATGCAAAAAAGTTGACCAATCAAAAGGAAAGTGTTTTACCTCAGAGTGTTGTGCTCCTTCTCCAGTCGAGTCAGTTCTGTTCGCAGCTTGTCCACCACTGACTTCAGCTCTGCCACCTGCCCCCTGCTCTCTCTCAGGTCCTCTTCTGCCTGACTGTTCTCCGTCTGAAGTGTCAGGTTGCCCTGAAGTCGCATCTGAGCGCGCTCCAACTGGGCCACCTGCAAAGTGACAAACGTGACCTCAGCAGAGATTTTGCAGTCAACAGTAAGTACACAAGGTCTCTGTATTAACTGGATTACAAATAAAACTAATTAACACACACTTATTTACATTACCTCATAGAAATGTTATTACCTTTTCTTCCAAGATTCCTTTTTCTCCTTTAATCTGTGTGATGTTCTTGTTAAGTGTCTTGCCTTGTCGGCATTCTGCCTCCAGTCTCTGAACTTCCACACGTAACCTCTTCAGTTCCTCGTGGTCTCTTTGCATCATCTGTTGACAAAATGACAGCATAACAATTATGTTTTGCATGCAATTTGCATCAGTTTAAGATCACAGAGCACTTTATTTTAATTCTTCTAAACATTTGCATAATGCAATATGAATGCACAACCTTCATAATTTCAGCAAACTTATGCATATTCTATCATCAGTACTGTGTAAAATTGATTACCTCTTTCTCCTTTCTAAGAGCAGACTGGGCTACAGACAGATCCACCTCCAGCTGTTTTCTCCAACCTTTCTCTTCAGCAAGACGACCCTCAAGGAACTGAAGTCTTTCCTGAATGCTCTCTTTAAGCTTTGAATTACAAAACAATGATGAAACAGGATACTCAGAGAGCAAGAAAGTCTTGTGTCACAATATGTTCTAACCAGGCAGGATGGAATCTTGTCACATCACGCCTGGTTAGAGCTTTTTGTCAGAGAGCTTTTTGTTTTTATTACCTCAGAGTCAGTTCTCCTAACCTGATCTTCATCTTTCTTCTCAGGTTCCTTAGCGTTCCTCTCATTCAGCTCTTGCTCTATATTTTTAATCTAGAATGAAACCAGGTTTCTCCTCAATGTTCAAAAAGTTATCATATTTAACCCAATGGAAAGGACATCACAAAGATTAAGCTTAAACTGTGATTAAAAACTCACTTCTCTCCTTAAGCTCTCCATCTCACACTCATGGCGCTCCCGCTCGTCTTTAGCTGCGTTCTGCTCCTCCCCCAGCAGAGCTTCCAGCTCCTCATTCCTCTCCACCAGCTCCTCATGCTCTTTCTGCTGTTTCTGCAGCCTCCTCTGCAGCTCTCGCAGACGGCTGTCCTTATCTTCAGACTCCCTCCTGCACCTGACAACACACCACTGCTCCATCAGCATTTTTAGAAAGCAATGGCATATAGTAACTTGAATGCGGTGAGGTAAATCAAGGATGAGGCCTTACTTTTTGTGGAGTATCTCGTCCTCAGTGGTTGAGGATAAATCTGTATTGACATTATTCCCAACACCCTGGAAAAAACATTCTTATAGGCTCTTATATATTTATACTGGAAACTATAGAAATATTAAATTATTAACGTCAAGCAATATGTTAGCTTTATAATTGATTAATTTTTAATACATGACAGTGTACAACAGACAATTTTTTAATCAATCACTGTTGACTTACCTGTGTAGAGATTTTGTTGTCACCTCGCTCATATGTCATTTTGACCCCCTGATTCAAGTGAATCTTAGATTGTTCAACCTATGACACCCAAAACGTCATTGTACTGTTGTAAACACTGTCATAAAAGGTGTTTCTTTTTTGCAATTGCAATTTAGACTTGCCAGTTCAAGAAGCGTCTTCCGCTCTGTGTCCAAAGAGCGAACTCTATCCCTCAGCACTCGAATCTCCCCGTCCAGTCTCTCATTGCGTTCCTTGGCCTTCTGCAGCTCGATCATGTCTGAGAAACATTTTGAATTTGCATTAAAGTCAATATCAAACTGATCACATTTACCTTCTTAGCAGATAAGTCTTACTATGTACGACTTAAAAATAAACACTGCCTTTGTATTTATTAATCAAAATCGAATTAATTAAAAACATCCTACCACAATGTTTAAGCTTGTCCACTTCCTGTTTTAACTGCTCCACTTCCTCCCCGGTTTTCTGAAGGTCAGGTACTGGAGATTTAAGTAAGCTTGTGTTATGCCGGCTTTCAATGTAACACATTTAAAGAAACAACCTGAAATAAATCTAGAACCAGCAAAATGCCTAAACTTCAAAATAGTGGTTACCTACCACACAAGTTCTGGACCTTACGAGCTACATCCAGCTCATCTGTCAGGTGGCGAATCTCTTTATGTGCCATAGCAAGACGACTGGATGCCTCCTCCAGGTCTTTCTCTAGCCTCTGCCGCTCTGTGCGTTCTCTGTTGAGCTCCTCACTGTGGGACTACAAGAAAACAGAGTGAGAAACAAATCTGTCTGGATGAGAACAAGTATCATGTCAGCATCCATGCGTGTTTCACATGCACGTGCCATACAGGTGAAGCTAAACGTGAATCACATTCCAGTGAAGGTTTAATATGTGCCTGTTTTCCTTACAACCAACAAACAGAACTGCAACAAACAACCTCTGGTTAGTAACCACCCTAAAGCAAATGGGTCCAAGGGCTGTTAGGGTCCAGAGTGTTAATGTGTTCATGCCAGACTCAGCATGTGAGAAGCTGCTTCGATACGTTGTTATTCTTCGCTTGTGTGGAATCGAGATGCAAGGCATGCATTATTCCATAAGGTGAACAGAATCATCCTAATGTGCTTTAAATGGATCGTCCCATTAAGAAACTCTCATATACACCTCTTTATGGGTCATGCCCGTTAAATAGACAGTACAGTTATGACAGGAACATACAGGAACATGGTTCTGTGCTCTTAGTGTAGCCTTGCGCACACCAAAGAACTTCCTCCAAGGACTTTGAACTGATGATTCCTGTCCATTTAAGGAGGAACACAGAATTAGGAGAAATTATGATGTATACTGTACAGATGGGACAATAACATGTACACAAGTACAGGTGAGACACTGATCTTGTCCACTACTCTGGACAAGGACACGTTCTATGTTCTGCATCTGAAGTTGCTACCTGATCATTGGACACTTTTCTGGAAGATCTTCTCACCTTATTTAGATTTTCCTGTGTGCGCTGCACGGTTTCTTTTTGCTGCCGGAGCTCTTCCTCCAAAGTGTGACGGATATGGTCCAGCTCCTCCTGATTTCCATAAATGGGAGATAAAAAAATATTCTTAAAACCAAAATGCCACTATTAAGAGAAGGCCATACACAACAGTTATGCTTATTATCATACTACTATTTACATTTAACTTTATACATTTGGTACATGCTTACATCTAACGGCACATTCCAGGTATTCATTTTGTCCCTGGGAATCGAACCCATAAGCTTGGGTTGCTAGCACTGTGCTCTACCTGTAGATGCACCTCTCTGAGGTTGCCAGTGAGGGTCTGGGTGTCCAGCTTCCTCTCAGCGGCCTCCAGTCTCTCCAGCAGAGTAACTCTCTCCACCAGCAGGTAGGCCACCTGCTCACTGGCACTGCTTTGGCTGATCTCTGCTAGCCCCTCCTGCTCCAACATCTCCACCACCTCCTTACACTGGGAGTCTGATACAAACCAGGAAGACTGAGTGTGTTCACTTGAGGAAACATGCAGGCCAAAAGGACTATGTTTAAAGCAAAAGGACACTCTCACCTTGCTGTTGTTTTATTTGAGCGAGCTCTACACGAAGCTGTTCATTGTCCCGTTCGTACTCAGCCGTAAGAGTTTCGCGCTCCTCCAGCAAGTTTCGAATATGCTCCACGTAATTTTCCACCTTAACAAAATCCATAAAACGATCATACGGCATAACAAAGGCTTTATTTTGGTTAAGAAACACTGTAGTCATGTTACAGTGTTGATGAGGGTGACTTTCATTAGCTATTCTTCAGGGTAGCTGCCCGGCCTGCCATATGTTGGCTCACCTCTCTCATCTCGCTGGCCTGCTGTGTGCGTAAAGTCTGCAGGTCCTCTGTGGCTGCAGTCAAACTGCACTCACTGTGCTGGAGCAAATGCCACAGGTGGCGCTCACGCTTCTCCGCCGAGGCATCAGGGGACAGCCCGCCACCACGCAGACGGAGGGTGATCTCCTCAAGCTCCTGTTCCTTATGAGGAAACAACACAATGACCTATCTTTTCCATTATCTGACAGCCTCAGTAGTTTAAACAGGGCCCGGGTTATCAGATACCTTCTTGAACACAATATCACCTTGTCAACAGTGCGTCTGGTCAGATTGCTGGTGGGAAGCATTGTCTAAGAAAATTGCTGCTCAGGTTGTCTAATATATCTCACTATACTGTCACAAAGGTCTTTCAATGTATTAAAGTACAGATTACTACACTACTAATCTGCCACCCTACTTAACTGAGCCACAGAACACTACAAATGTTTAATGAAATAAAACTTAACTGTACAGTGAAAAGGTCTAAATACTTTTAACATTAACAATACATTAAAAAAAACAACAACCCGTAATTGACATTTGAAGCACATTATATGGTCTTAATTAACCTTAACCCTTTCATGCATATGCTAAACGTTTAAGCATAATTATTGACAACATACCTCAGTTTGCTCCATGGCCAAGTGTAGCTGAACTGACTTCTTTGCATCACTTGCAAATTAGCCAAGAGTGCTTATGAGAACAAAGTTCAGATGGTTTCCAACATATGTCAGCCAAACCGCCCATAGCAGCCTCTGACACATAATCATTGATAATTAAAATACATAAAACCCTAAACAACTTTGTTCCGAGTTATTAAACTTTGCATGCATTTAAATGCACATAATGAACTACGCAGATATAATCAAACGCCTTTTTGAACACTGTTAAGAGACAGAATTGCAAGAACAATTTGTGCTCAATATCCACGGCAACAACAAATCCCCATCATCACCCGTCAATCAAATGTTTTCTTTCTTATCCACAGCTCTTCGGCTGTATTTGACAAGACTTATGTGGCTTCGCTTATGAAATCATTTTAATTTTCTTCTCGTTTTTTTTTTTTTTTGCAACATAAAAGTTTTCTGCCCAAACTGTCCCCGTCCGCTAACTTTGGTTAGCGGCTAGTTTGGGGGTATTACGCACGCGTCTCGCTTCTTATCCTCCAGACGACTACTACAAAGAAAACAAAACGCGATTATCGTTATCCTTCGAAATCAATTTTAAACAATTAATGATGGCTATCTGCATCCAAATACTGAAGAACCACTGGGGTGTTTTATCTTCTGAGGCCTAGCGAGAATTTTGTTGCTTCTGCTTGCAGTGGCTTGGACCGATCACCTTGGCAACGGGTTAAACCATTTTGGCCACAGAGGGGGGAGAAGCTGATGGTAAGAACCAACTATTTAAGGTGGAGGTTGGGATGAGGTTTTGAGCTATCACATTAGCCCAGCAGATGGTGCTTTTTGCCAAATAAACAAATATCACAATTATCACAAGTAACTTGATCTTTCAAGCGCATCAAAAGACCGCGACTACACAATTAAACGTTACATTTTAGTAGCATTATGTTATCGTTAACTTTATTCTTTAATATATGTTCTATTGTAGTATTAGAATATTTCTTTTATCCTATCGTTTTATAATCTATACAAATTCATTAACTCAGGCCTTTTGAAACCGACGCATGTACAGCATCAGGCCGTACTGAAATAAATTAACTAGAGTCATAATGTGTAAAATATTAATTTATTTAAATACATTACACAGCGTGCCTTTAGTGAAATCATAACTGACAAAACAGGGCAGTCATTGATGGCACAGTATTTTACATCTCACTCCAAAACCAATGTGTAAGATCTTTAATAGAGGCTTCCTCGAGTGAGCTGTATGGCCATGTGCTCACACAATCAGACAAAAATGTTACCTTATACACCACATACACTAATGTCCCTGTTTATTTTAGCTCTGTCTTTTTATTCTCAGTAAAACCACACATTTTTACAACATACATTCTCTATACAGTTTTTCTTATGTCTCAGCTGTTTCTGTGTTAACATGTATTTTCCGTAAAGCTTATTTCCTTCCTGTTTATTTTTCTTGTCTTTATTATTATATGCAAAAAAAAGTATTTTCTGTAAAGCTGCTTTGAAACAATGCAAAGCTGGGAAAATTGCTACAGAAATCAAACTGAATACATTTATTTTTGTCCAGATCAAAAATCTAAAATCCAGATCAAGAAACTTGTGTAAAGTAATAAAAAATATATCAACAAGCCAAGTAAAATAATATATTTTACTAAATTTAATTATAAATAAAAATGACTAGAGTCAATTGGATTCCCATCAACGTAGTGTTTTCATGCATCTGAAGTTCGTCTAATAGTCATGGAAGTACTTTGAAACAGCAGATGTCCTCTCTCCATATTTTCTGCTGGTATTTCAGCTTTTGAGCTCATAGAAGAGAACATACGCCTGATTGGACTGAAGCTTCTCCTCTTGCAATGCACTTACGCTGTGAGAAGAACAGAGTTTAAACACTGTCAATCTGCTGTAAGAATGAACTATTCATCCTTCATTATGATAGACATTGTGCTCAACCCACCATGAGTCATTATAGTAGCACCAGCCCTCCTCCTCTCGACATGCAGCAGTGTAGTGACCCATATTTACAGTGCCCGAATGATTGCACAATGCATACAGATCATACAGCACTGGACCTGAGAGAAAACATTTAGCCATATTGCATAAACCTCTAAACATAACATCTATTACTAACGTGTCCTATTTTGAGTGAAACAGCTTACCGCAGTCAACAGGCCCAAATGGACCCAAATCCAGTCCGGTCAAGGGGAAGGAAACTGTTACTGAGCTTTTACAGATTGAGTACCTTGACATGGTAAATCGATTTAGGTCTTGAAAAGACAAGTTAAGTTAATAAGCATAAACCTTTTATAAAGCATGTCCTTGGTTACTTGACCAATGTGTTATATAATGTGACTAAGTGACTACAGGAAGAGCAGTGGTTTTAAATCTGTGGTCTGCAAGTTGATAGGTTAATCAGTTTGATCCAAATTTGAATCTGCAGCTCATAACCATTCAATGCCTAATGTTCCCACACCACAAAATAATCAGCATCTGTATAACTCCTTCAGTACTGTAGAGTTAAAAAGGATACGTATTACAAGGACTCTAGGAAACCTTTGAATAGTCAGTCTTTTGGTGCTCTCAGTACGACGACTACATCGCTCACACATCTAAAACACATCAAATTCACTGATATTCACTTAAAGGGCTCATTTACATGAAAGCCAATAAAAAACAAACAAACACAGCCAATGTTTTTTACTTACTGGTGAGTTTTCCTTATCGAGTTTCTCCTCCTGTGAGAAGAGGTCTAAACAGTCTCTCAGTGTGACAATTCGGCCATATTCACTTTTCTACAGCATAACAATTATATATTTATAATATCTATCTATCTATCTATATATATATATATTATAAATATATATATTATATATATGATATGACACATCATACGCACACACCATAAGGTGAGAAAGTGAGGACAGGACCTGTTAAAGAACGTTACCTTGGGGATGGGAAGTGACAGGTCGCAAAACACATCAAATGTGTTGGAGTAGTGAGAGCAGACAGAACAGTGCAGGGAACTGCGCAGCTGACCTGAGAACAGATCTATGGCAGAAGTGTGAAAAGCAATACTTTGACTGACAGGTGTTTTGATTGTCAATATTCTGATTGACAGAAGTGAAAAAAGATGAATATAGTCAACACAATGTATATATATATCCCTTCATGCTTACCAACAATCTTACTGTCATCTCTGGTGAGATGTTTCTGCCACATGGCAAAAGCCTCCTCTGAAATCCTGCAGAAGAGACCAAATAAGTGATACTGGTATGTTGCAGCCCAAAAAAAAACTTTACTGCCTTTAATTAACTTGGCTATCCAAGTAATTTTAACCTAATATTTTAAATCCTGACTAAGTTGAAATGACTTGTGCAACCAAATTGATTAAACTTAAAAATGTAAGGCAGCAAAGTTTTTTAACAGTGTATGATTGTGGCACATACAGTGGAGAAAACCTAGATACAAATCAAACTACGTTAATATGGTGTTCTTTTAAACAAAGTTAATCATGGTATGTGTTAAACACAAAGCAGAGTTTGTTCCTCTTCGATACTTCACATCCAAGTACCTGAATCTTGAGTATGTTAGTTCCTTAATTGCAACAACTGCAGGCCGTTGTGATGGACGACGGTTAATTTCTGTATGTAGTCTGTCCAGAAGGAACCGTAAGAATTCTTGAGCATCTTGTTGACTGTGTAAAAGTGGTGTAGAGCAAGCTTAATGTTGTAAATGTAAAGCATGACAAAAACAACACATTACGCTGTACACACCTGTAGCCGCTGAAATGTGGCACTGCCTCTTTAAAGATGTGATAAAACTTTCCAGGGTTCACTGCAGTTTCTCCACATTCACATTCCCACAGAGCAGCTATAACTTTAGAGAATTCTACCAATAAAATGTAAGCATTTATAAACGTTGGTAAAAAGGCAAGGAAACCAGCTGGGTTTTGTTAGTATTATGCAAATGTATGTAAATTGAATAAACTCAATAACAACAATAAAATCTTGTATTATGTTATTATTCACCATCCTTACTTAAGCTTAGACATTTACTCTGATCTACTGTGTCACTAAATCCCTAATATTTAATCATAGAGCTGCAGCTTCCCCACCATTCATAAGCAATGGCTCTTGGCTGGAGTGCTTGTCATGAAGATAAGCTTTCATCAGACAATAGTCTCGAAGACCTCGAGTGTGAGAGAGACACTGCACAATAGCATTGAGGAAACACTGTAATAAATAAATAAATTTATTACAGTGAGAGAGACACAATGACTTTCAGATAAACAGGCTTTGTCAAGTGTCTTTGTGATAGATAAAAAGTGAATAAACCCTTATCTTGCAAATCAAAGCAAAATCATGTTTGTGAATTAATTAGACATACAGTGTTTCCAATGTTGCACAGCCCAACTTGTCCACTGCCCAGCTCCAGCTCTCTCTGTAGAGTAAAAACAGTAAATGATTGTTAGTGTGGCGTCCTAAATTACATCACAACCTGTAACAGGTTTGCTGCATGTTACTGTGTGCAGTGACTGATTGTCTATTTATAGAATCCTGATCCAATTATAGCAGGAAGGAGAGACACTATCATGTACAACACTGAGGTTAAGACCAGATATATTAACTCAGTGGAGAAGGGGCGGGACTTATAGAAACAGTCTAACAGGTTTAGTGGTACTGCACTGTCTCACCTCTTTGTCCGTCACCAACAGTAGTCCCATGATGGATGTGTATAGTACAGATTGTGATATGTCCATGTGTTCTGGCTGAAGGCCATTTTGGGTAACTAAAGTGCGGCACAAGGCCTGACACGAGCTGTCCATAGCAGCAGATTCCACTCTTGGCATTACTTTTTTGTGTGACTTCAATGAGCCTGTGAATGAAATAATAATACCTGTAATAAAGGCTCCTATCTGTTATACACTGTAGGTTGTATGTTTAAAAGCAGCTGGACAATAAATTGAAGGGTGTAAGAATTGAATACAAATTGTATTTAATTTTTAGTAAAGCTAAGGTGGTCATTTTGACAGAGGACTAGATATAATTAGTTGGGTATAATTGTCAAATAATTTGCAAGCATTAAAACAGCAAGATCATTTATCTTTTAATTTTAAAAAGAAAATGGGAAATAAGAAGTTCGCTGTTTCATTTTTAAAATCCAGAGATGAGCAAAAATAGGTTTGTTAATCACAACAAAATTGCAAAAGTAGGCTACGACATAAACATTTGTTTACTCACCCTTAGAAACCAGCTATTATCTCCACTAAAATTCTGATTGATGATCAGTGTTTTTATCCAAACATCAGCCCAAACTTGTACGATTACAAAACGTTAGTTTCCCTCTCTTTACACCTGCTGTACACCTGGCTGTCCTGTAGCTGTTTGTGAACCAGCTTTAATCATCTTTAATCTTTCCTCCCTCCTTTTAGGACCTTCTATTTATAGCTATGTCTTTGCGTTTGTTTAAGAACAGCTTTGGCACTGAGAGGAGACTTCGTCTAGCCACTTACTGTCATGATATTAAACTGCAGTTAGTACTGATGTCATAAAGAATTACAGGAAAATAAACCTGTATAAATGTTTCTGTTGATTTAATAGCCTTAACCACTATGTATTACTATAATAGAAAATAACAGGTCAGTTCAATACAATAAAAAAACTCTTTTACATATATAATCTCAACATTGTAAGTCCCTTTGGATAAAAGTGTGTGCTAAATGCCTAAATGTAAATGTAACATTGTTGTGCAAGAAAATTAAATAGGTTTCATGGAAGTTGTCAGTTTATTTAACAAAATGTAACAAAATGGTAACCATTGTGGATTGTAGGGAAAAAAGGAACAAAGACTTTCAAAAAAACACCTCAGATTACCTTTAAATTGAGGGAAATGGCAAGTAAAACCATTTGAGCTACATTCAGGATGCAAAAACCAAATATGCTTACTGTTAGCTCTGTCGTTACCAAAGTGCAATGATGAAAAGCATACACACATATAACACTAGATGTCATTCAAACTGAACAAATGTTGTTATTTATTAACCAAAGATGAAGAAGAATGAGGCGCTATTTAAATTAATGAGAAACTGAGAGCTGGTCTTCATGTCCAATAAATCATATTTTCAAGAAGTATTACACAACATTCTCATAAAATAAACCAGTAAAGCTAGAAACATAAATCTAATACAGAATATTTCCTCTATGAGACAGCTGGCACCAGCAAACATCCGCATATGAAGAAATATGAATACATATTACTACACATTCTTCAAACAGGTTGTGGCAGCAACTGTGTAAGCTCATTTGTTCTGAGGAAGTTGTCTGTCACTGTCACATTTTTAATAACACCTGTATCTGTGTGTGAATGACTCAGAGCTGGAGAGCATTTTTGGGCTCAGCCTATGTGTCCTGCATCTCCACGTCAGAGTTTATGTTCAGTTCAGCTATGTTATTGTAGAGTGCAGGGTCAGGGCACAGATGGTCAGAGGGTTTGTATTGGCCGGTTTGAGCCTGTCTGTCTCGTGACTGGACCATTGCTTGGCGAAGACAGGAAATCCACTGCTGCTTGTTAAAGGAATCGTTGGCCTGCAGGCTGTGGGATAGAGACTTGGAGCGGCCTGTGGTGCTCACGCGGAAGCAGTTCTTCACTGAGAAGGTCGGAAGCAGATGGTGTGGAGGAGAGATAGAGAGAAATTGGTATAAGATTAAACAATTAGAAAGTGGCCACTCAACGTCAAATAAAGACGTTGGTCAGATGGTTTGTATTGGCTTGGTCTCGTGATTGGACCATTGCATGGCGAAGACAGGGAATTCAATTTCAAAGATTCAGTTTTCTGGACCACTTTTTGAAATTCATGTATTTGCAATGGAAGGAAATTAAACACTTTGCTGATGTCAGAAAACTGTTAACTGCTACATGACAGAACGAATATAATTGGCTTTAAAGTTCACTTTATTTTACTTAAATGTTAAAATGTTAAGTAAATACTAAAAATGTAGAGATTTACTCTACCAAACGTAAACAATTGTGAAAAAGTTCTTTATATGTACAAAAATGTATGCCCTCCAGATGGCGCACCATACCAGAAAAAAGATGTAAAAATAATACCAGCCTACATGCAAACTACGAACAGTTTCACATCGGGGCCTCCCAATCCTGATTGCTATTTTTAAAACTAGGTTAAAGGCCTATTTTTATTCTTTGAAATTTCACTCTGTAAATTTTTTTTTGTTTGAGACCCAGAATCAACTGATTATGTTCTATTTTTATCTTCTATTTATTATTTTGAGTTTTGTATTGTTTTTTTCTTAAATGTATATTTTTTTTTAATTGTTTTTAAATTGTACAGCACTTTGCTTCAACTCCTGTTTTAGAAATGGCTTTAAAAATAAGTTTGACTGGACTAAGAAAAGCTTTTTATAGGTTTACATACTCATCCTTTCATAAGTGATGCTATTGCCATCCTAAATGCATCACATTCTTGCAAAGTGAAGAAAATATGTTACCCTAAGACAGCATCATGCAATAGAGGGTTTAGAGAAACACAAACAATACAAAATCACTGCATTGTGCATTATTACATGTAAAACACAAAGATGTTACCTTTATCATTCCCAGTAAATGCTCCACGAAAGGATCCAGAACTGCTTGGCTCTCCATCAGGTAGGTCCTCCAGATGGAGGTGAGCTGCCGGGAGGGGCTGACGATACACCTGAAACTGGACTGGTCCTTCCCTGTCCTGTGCCATGGGTCGGGTCAAAACCAATACCAGCTCAAAGAGGAACACATGCAACTTCTAGAACGGCAAAAAAAAAAAAAAAAACCATGCCTGTGTGGAATCAGAAAGAGACTAAAAAAATATATTGTGTCATTTACATTTACAGTTATGCATTTGCTAGACACCATTTAAAATCATAAACATCATAAAAATATGTATCAGGAAATGTAATTACATGTCCTTTAGTGCTCTTTAGTTCACCATGGCAGTACAGAAAGCGAGAGGCCTGAATTTCCGAAACCCTCTGGCTGTCTTCTGAGTAACACAACCCCCGTCTGTAAAACTGACACTCCGCCTCTCCAGTCTTGAGATTGACTTCTGTTATAATCCTCTGAATTAGATCCATCTGTGGTAACAGCACATAAATAGGTACATTGTGTGATGTCATGATAAAGTACATTAATTAGGATGACATTTATAAAAATGACATTATTTTGTATTTTAAAATAAAACTTTTAAAACATGAAATAAAAATGTTTAAAACATTCTAACAGACTGTCTCTACCAAGAATGAACGTATATAAAAAGCTCCAAACCCAACAATTCTAGTTTGTTTGTAGACACATCTAAACTCACAGCCTGAGGCAGAGCTTCCTCGTCTGGATGGTCAGCTGGAGTGCTCTTCTGAATTTCTTTCAACAGCAGAGGATACTTCACCAGCCTGCTGCGAGGCAAGTCCAGGAAGTTCCACAGGTCAAGCTTCCTACTGAAGGACGACTCCTGGCACAGCCGCAGGAACTGCTCAACTCGACGGTCCTGCTTCTTCTGGTCCAGCAGTGCCTTTGCCCCAACTTGGTTACAGCAATATGTGATATACGCATCCAAGCAGGGAAACTATGAAGAGGGAGCAAAGGGCAAATGCTTAGACGATTTAAAAATGATTTGTCATTGTCATTTTTGTTTTTACATTTTTTAATTTATACTGACCCAATCCATCATGGTCGGGCCGACTTCTTGAACAGTCTTCTCAGCTCCACGAAGACCTTCAAGACGAGCTAAAAGATCTAAACACCCAAGCAAATACTGCTTAATACATCAGTAAAGAAAGTACATGGAAACCCCTGTAATTTAATTTGGTAGTTTAGAGTTAATTACCTTCATGTAGGGGTATTAAAGAATCAAGGGTGCCAAAAATCTGGCCCAGTTCACTTTCTGTCATAATGTCCAATTTTAACATTGGCTCATAGTACACCTGTGAAGACAGTCAATATTAAAATCCTGCCCTTAAAAAACAGCATTAAGTACAAATTTGGGTGAAAACTAGACAAACCTTTTTCACTAAACTTAGATCCTCAATGAGCTGTTTCTCTCCCTGAGTCAACTCATAAATTACCTGCAATGCAGTAAAACAAATCAGTAATATCTATACAAATAAAATGAGTATATATATATATATATATATATATATATAAGAAAAAACATAATAATTATATATAATTCCTATACACATAAGACATATATATATATAAAACATAAGAATTTAAGAAACACACACATTATGTATTTATATATATATCTTGTGGCTATACTACAGCAGAGTACAGTAATTTTAAACCTAAAAGGCCACAGCAATCAATGATTATGTTTACATGTCAGATTATGTTACAACTTTAATCATTGTCAGATTAAAGTTGACACTGTGGTTAACACTTCTGTCCACAGTTAGTTATTCCAGTACATATAATTAGTGTATTTTCATAATAGACTTGACTCTCTTGCTATTTATTACACTTCATTCTAGTTATTTTGAACAGTAATATAACCATTCAAGTCCTCAATAACACACGAGAGTGTCATGAATTTCAAAATGTAGGTCATGATGTTTCTTTAAATGCTTATAAAATGCTAATGTAAACAAATCTGTCCTCCAGAGTCCAGAGCACCAAAAAAGTGTTTCGTCAATAGCTTGATTTTCACAACAGTTTGTATAGACTTATAGAAAGCTGTTCAGACAAGGTATTCTTTTGTTGAGGGTCAGGTACGTCAGTTAGCTACCCCAAACACACACAAAACACCTTTCTACCCAGTTGCTACCCACACACATTTGGCAACACATTTCTACTGTTTGTACGGTATGGTAGAAATAGGGAGGAAATTCTAAGTGTAAAATAGAGAACATGGCCTCATATGCCAGCTCACTTCCTGTTTCACAACTAAGGTGGTGAAGTCACAATTGGCCAGCTGAATGTTGTTTTAAAACACAAAGGAATGTAAGCCAAAACTGTACATTCACTGTTTGTAAATAATGATGCTTTTTAAATTAATTACAACACCCAGACCATACATTTTAAAGCATGTAAGATGGTTTACGTCACCTCTTGTCGTTTGATTTCTTTGGTGCTGAGCTCATGGCACAGACTGTCCACTGTATCACTCCAGAGCTGGCTGTTCCGTCGCCGTGGAAACGAGGAGGCCTTCTGTCGCGTTCTTATTGGCATTGGGGGCAATGGTCGGGCCTCTGTCCGGAAACTGATGGAACGCTGGAGGACAATAAAAAATTTGACAATACTAAAGATTCTTTCAACACATTTTTTGTTAGTTCATAATACTTGGGGTTAAATTTGGTAAGTCATACATCTCATATCACATAATTTGAGCTGCAAACATGAATGATACCTCAAATTAATAAAAGAGGTCTGCTAATAATTTTAAAACTTGCCATTTTAACCATTTCATTAAATCTCATATGCTCACTTTGAAGGTGAGACCCCAGCCCTATGTAGAAACCTGAATATCCTTGAGACTAGGAAGTGGGATATTTTGCCCTGTGTCAGCACACTATCTATTGTATCAACAAGCACCTCTTACATTTTCATGATCACAGTTAATGCAAGAGAACTTAAGATTTTTGGTCTTAATGTTTACAATTCTGTATCATCCAATAGCATGAAGAGGATGTGTGTGCTGTGTATGTCCATAACCCACCTGTATGGACTGACCCAAGCGCTTCAGTGCAGGGGTCTTCACTGGTGTTATTATACCAGTAACTGTGGAACTTTTGTCAACTGGTTTTACTCTTTTATTACAGGGACCCTAATGGGTAACAAGACAATAAGAGGGTCATTATTAAAACAGTTTCTGTTATGACATTACGACAAGTAGATGTTCAAACGTGCAGGACCAAAAACTTCTCCTGAAACTAAGAAAATCAACTGACAGCTCACCACTGACATTTGGCTTTCAATTTAAAAAAATCTTTTGATTAAAATGTTTTGCATTATTTGCATCATTACGGTTTGGAAAATATAAAGGTTAATGGGATAGACAACAGAGCCCATTTTCAGCAGAAAAGAGCAAGAAAAAAGCAGATATATTCATTTCTATACCTCAGAATCCTGTGTGTGCTCATTGATGGGAAATTCATCGTCTTCCTGTAAGAGTATTATAGCACAGAAATCAGCAACAGCACATAACCACAACCAATGAGAAGAGATCAGTTAATATGAGCATATATGAAGAGTCCAATCTACTCTTATATTAGCAAACACATCAGAATCAGGCAAATACAGCATTTCTGTGTAAAGAACAATAACTCACACACATACTGTCCAATCACTAACAAACCAGCCAGTGTGTTTCTTCAACCATGTGCTGATTTTGTTTAAGCACTCCTTTTTTTAGTTTTTTAAGTACATTTGTGTAAATATGACACATCATACACAAATCAAGGGAATATCATTTGTGAGCAGACATTTTAATGTGTCCAAAACGCTTTGTCAAATCATCCAAAAAGTGTGAAAACCATTTAACTGTAGGTAGTAAGGACAAGAAAATGTTGGTTTAAAATTACCCGTCAAATGACGAGAATAATTTCTACCATTAGTATTTTCATTATTTAAAAAAAAAGAAAATTTTGATCTGAGATCCGAAGGAAATAAAATACAAACGATAACAAAAGAATACTGTCAACATATATGCACCGTTGTCATTGTTAATAGTCAAATTAAACAAGACAACAACATGTAAATATGAACAGATTTCACTAAATGGGGCAAAGTGGATAATATGAGTGTGCGCACATTTAAAAACTTCTTTCCGGATTGATACAGGAAACTGAGTTGTAAAATGTCAGTTTTGTACTCACAGCTGAGCTTTATTCTCTCACTGATGGCTGTACCATCCATCAATTCTATGAATATAACTGCAATTCATGTGTGCTCTCTTTAACACTGTAGATATGCTGTACAGCAAACAATGAAAACCAGATTGTTATAGAGTTGGCTGGTCACAAGGGGTTTCTATTCTATATATAAAGCACATATAGTTAAAAGTGACACACAGCACTTTTACCACACCACCCTCTCAACCAATATCTGTCAAATGTCAAAGAAAGGTTATAAATAATGAATGACAAAACTAATGTTTATAGGCTGGAACATCAGTTACTGAGCGGACCCTATTTTGCTCAGGACAGACTGAGAGCCTTTATAGAATTGTTTTTTAGACGTTGAAAACAGAGTATTGAAGAATTCAGTACTCTTTAACACCATTAACACTTTTTTTAACATGCATACACGTTAGCCATAGATGATAACTTACAGAGTCCTCCAAGATTCTAGATGAATTCTCAGCATCACTTGGCTCTTGTTTTCTTTTTTTCTACTCGGAAAACCAAAAGATACATTGAAGTCCTTTAAAAGAACGGCCATAAGCCAATCCATTAGATAAAGCTGATTAAGATTTACAACTAAAAAATCTTACCCCTGCTATATCTGAAAAGTTGGCACAGGTGAGGAGTCTTCCTCTGGGTAAAGGTGACCTGAGAACGGACCATGAGTGGAATTATCATACATGAACTTATGATGAAACTTCATCATAAATCATCCAAATTCCACATTATTATTCATCCACAATTTAGTTGTAAGTAAAAATACTACGGAATTGAACAGAATGAAATCAAGAAGCAGAAATGTCTTAAGTCTTCAAGTTTGCGCAAATATTGTGCAAAAAGGGACAAGTCATACCAGGAAGATAATGAATCAACCTCCGTTTCTTCAGGCTCCATATTTGCTTCTCTCATAGCATGTTTATATACACTTAGAAGAAACTTTGACAAATGAAAGGGAATTACATTCAAAATCTAAACATAAATCTTAAAAACACCTGTTCTAACTTTTTAGAGATAAAGAAAGCAAGACAAAAAAATGTATGTGCACTTTCTGCTAGCCCTCCCCTCTTCCTCTTACACTTGCATGTCTGAAACCACATCCTGTGCAGAAAAAGTTGTGCTTCCTGTTGTCAGGCAGAATGAAGCCAAACCACCTGTAACAGTGGAGATGTCTATATAGACATCTTTCTAATTATTCCATCCGGTACAAAACACCATGACTGAAAGGGAAAGGACGGGTAACCAGAACTTGTGTCTCATTTATAAAAACACAGAGTCAACAGCTCCGTTGATTTGATCATGTCTGGGACTCATGACAGAGATGAAGAAAATGCTTCAGAAATGTGTCTTATGCTAAAGCACATCAAAAAGGGTTTGTTAAAGCAAAAGGATTCATAAAATTTTTAACAAGGACTTCAAAGAGGAATATTCAGTTATAAAAGACCAAAGCTGCATTTTATGGGCCTCGATGAATGTTAAAACATAACTAGAAGAACAATGGCAGCAGTATCTTGCTTTAAGGATGGTTCTTTGAAGCAGGAACAAGATAAAGCAAAATCAAAAGGTAGTTAAATACTATTTGTACAGAAAAACACTTGAAGGTGGTATAATCTGGGACCTGAATTTAAAGAAAGACCAGCCGAACTAGAGTAAATCAGAAAGTTCGGTATGTTGACCCAGTTAAACTGGAGTGACTCACATTCTACTCATCCACCTCTGCACATTTGGCTGAGAACTATAAAACTTTGCTGTTGACAAGTTGGTCCAGAATATTAATTATTTATTAGGTGATGTTTCACAGATTTTAAAAGCTTATGTTGTTGAGCAACAAAACTTTATATCTAAGGGTAGCTCATTGCACTAGGTGACTTCACAGCAGTAATACCATTAATTCAAAGTGCTCACTGACAGAGACTTTAATTCTTACCACTGAAATATTGCTGATGACCAGGTTGATTTAACAGCAGATTCTTTTTATTAACGTCATAGATACATTTTAAAAACAATGGTAGCAAAGAAAAGACAATAAAAGCAAGAAAACTTTTTCAACTTTATTCACTAACACACTAAGTGCTCTCATTACAGAGTAAAATCTTTTTTTGTACTGTAATGATTTTGAGTTTAACAAAGTAGAAATAATACAGTTTATGTTCTACAAGGTATACACCAGAAGTTTGCCAAAACATAAAAAAGGAAAAAAACGTTATGTGCAAGTTCCTGAACCCCAACCCAAACAGATCCAGAGAGGCAAAGAGATATTCCCACTGGGCCTATGACAGAGCAGGATCTCAAACAGATCAACACGCTTTGAGAACTTGGCCAAAGAGCATTTTAATATTACAAAACCCATCAGCAAGGTGACAACAAGCCAAAGCAGCAATACACATCACTGATGTTATTTTTAAGTATGTATTTCCCCTATCAGTCAATATTTTACTCTAACTTGTTTAGAGTACAAAGCATGATGGTGCCCACGAAATGTACCTTGAGGGCAGAAACACAGCAATGTGTAACAGATGATTGATGGAGGGAAGTGATGATCAGTTTACAGATAAATTCATAGACTGAAGCTGTTGTGTTAAAACAACCAGTTTAAATAAGCTACAGCTAACTCACATACTCTCCATTAACATTTGTTGCCCATTAGCTATCAGCCAAAGATTAAACCACACCCTAGAAAGAAGGGTGAGATCTAGCACTTGTATTATCCAGTGACTGAAAATAAAACGCCATCCCATTGTTGAGTTTTCTCTGGGTTCTCCAAACATTCCAATGCTCTTCAATTTGCTCCACATGCCCAGTGGGCCCCTCTCCCTCCTCCAACCTGTCCCTCCCAACCTCAAGAACCTTCTCAGCGGATAGTGTATCTGACGTAGGGCACCTCTACATCCTCATCCGTCTCATCATTGCAGCAGAGCTCAAAAACTAGTGCTTTCACATGCTTTCCCAGTTTCTTCTTTGACACCTTGGTCACAATCTCTGTCATCCTATGAAAACCAACAGGGAAGAAATACAGTTACTTAATAATTCAGCATAACATTTCTTATTGTAGACCTCTTCTACTGCTTATGGATGACGACTTCTTAATCTCAGATTAGAAGGTTAAAACACAAGATAAGAACATAAAATAAGAAAGACTTACGGCAGGTCCAGCCTTTCTTTCAGCTTGGCTGCAGGCATGAAGAACGAGTATAGCATGGAAACTCCCTGAGATAGCATAGTAATCTCCAGTTTGTGTTCATTCTGACGGCAGAAAAGAGTGGAACTATGAGTATACAAGAGTCAAAGATTTAAACGTGTGAACGTTTCTATAAACACTTAAATAATGGCTACGTTCACAGTCTGTGTTTAGGGTTAACAACTGTATTTACTTACAGGTGACTTTCAAACTCTTTTCACACAACACGGGCTAAACTGATCTCACTACTAAATTTCTGATTAGTCCTATAAACTAAAGGGAGTTACTCTGATTATGGAATGCAGATGTCATTCTAATTCATAACAGAATTGTGTTCAAACCCATAATTACATTTACATTTATGCATTTGGCAGACACTTTTATCCAAAGCGACTTACAGTGCATTGAAGTTATACATTTTCTTAGTACATGTACTCCCTGGGAATCGAACCCACAACCTCTTGCGCTGCTAACGCAATGCTCTACCACTGAGCTACAGGAGAACTAACTAATACTCTTAAACCAGACTGTACCGCATTTGGCTGCTGTATGAATGAGCGTCAAACTGTTACCTTGAAATAGTCCAAGAACTGTCGCAGTGTCATTTCCTCTCCGCTGGACTGAATGCCCTTCACTTCAAAACGGTCCCAAAGCGTCCAGTCAATCTCATAATACTGTAATAGAAGATGAAAATGTTTAAATATATGAAGGAACACTGCTGCAGTTGCCACCATAAAGAATGCTGCTTTTTACCTTGTGCTTAGGCACTGCTATGGGCTCAGAGAATGCAAAGAAAGGTAGAGCGAGATTCATGAAGCCGTTCTTATAGGACTCAAGATTCTTGTGCCCTTGAATGACCTTCAGCAGCTCTAGACACACCAGACCGACCACGGCAGCTGTCGTCGTGGCGATGGCCGGAATAATTTTTCCAGCAATGAGTTTGCTCTGAACATGGAGAAGAAAGGTCAAGATCTGCTAGGGTAATTGTACGTGTAACTTTTAGACAGTTGAGAAACTATCACCTTGTGTTTATCTGCAGGAGGAATGTCATAGTTCTCTGCTCTCAGATTTGAAGCTGCTACGATGAAGTCCATATGGAAATTTGTGTCATCATCCTGAGGAAGATAATTTCATAATAACTAAGGAGCTCTAGAAAGTTCTGCTGGCAAGGAAACTGGGTGTGGAGTTAAACGCAGTACCTTCTCGAAGTCAATGGGACAGAGTTTGAACTTTGAAGATGCTTCTACAGAAGGCAATAGCGTCTTCAGTTCTTCAAGCCTTGAGTCATCTAAAGACCAAATGCCATTAAATCACCAAGGTGCATGCATCAAATGGCATCAATTACCACATGAGCAATATGACGGGAAGGATAAAAACTTGCATGCACTTTATTGTATGTTCTGCAGTATCGCAAACAAAAAGGACCAACTCCACATCAAATCTCCTCTTACCAACAGACGCATTGGCACTCTGCAGCTCTTGGTCAGACACATGGATTTTGACTCCTGATTTGGGGGTGAACTCAGGCACTTTGATTTCCTGCAGCAGCTTAGCCAGAGCTATGCGGTCAGTGGAGCCCGGCAGTCCGTATGTCTGAGCGTACAAGTTAGCTGCTGCCATAATGTAGTCCATGTGAAGATCCTGCAAGTGAATCACAACAAATCCAAGATGAATCTCCATTTTGGCTTGTTTACAATATGAAATTGCCCTGTTTTGTAAGTAAATCTGGCTCATTTGAGCCTTTCACAGTGTATACTTACATTGTCAGTGCTAAATTCTAATGCATGAGGACATCTTTTAGGACCAGACCAGAATGGCGCCCCAGAACTTGTAAGCTAAGAAGATAAAAGCAAAGCAAGATTTTATTTATTTAGGGTTTATTGCCATATCAGCTTCAATGGCCAGATCATGGCAAAAACAGTTTATAAAAATATTTCTATAATACAAAGACTAATAACAACAAAAATACATAAATAATAATATATAAATGTAAGATACAAAATCTAAAAAAAAGTTGTTTATTTACTTTTGATAAAATGCTACAATTTTTAATGGATCCACATTTAAAAATAAGTCTTTCAAAGCTCCTCCAGTTAAAAAGCACCGTCTAATAACATTAAAAATAAGGCATTCCAAAAATATTAGTTTTAGTTTTACATTAAAAATAAAGTTTTACAATTAAGATTGTTTTACAATACCGGCATTTGAGCACAAAGCAAGATAAATGCAATTTAATGTAAAATCTAATGCATTAAATGCATTTTGATTTTTTTGCAGATACCAGAGCACCACCAAATAAACAATGTTCAATAAAGGAGATGTAAATATTTTTGTCCCAGCTTAATATATACAAAGATAACTGCAAGTAATGCAATTCACATGTTGATAAATACAGAGATTTACACTGTGTATAAACTGTGTAGTGCGAAAGAAACCTCATTATTTTAACACGTTACACCTATAAATTTCAGGCTAAGCCCACTGAGAGCTGATCTGAAGGACAGTACAGGCAGGCCGCACCTGTTCCGGGGGGAAGTTGTGCAGTAGCTGTCGGATGTTGTTGTTATACTGACACTGCCAGTGGTTGCGAGCCCAGGTCACGCAGTCCTGCCAGCTGCGTGGGCAGTCTGTCACCAGGCTTTTGTACACAGCCTCCAGCACCTCAAGAGGCTGAGCTCCAGGCAGCTTCAGAGTGCGCTCCATAAACTTTGGGTCTCTGGTAAGGGATGATATTGATAAAGCTATAATATAAAACTCACCAATATTAAACAGAACATTGTAGAGGTTGTTTAAGGCGACGAGAACTTACGTCAGATACTGCAAGGCATTTTCAGCAGGCTGTTTAAAAAGCCCTTCAAACTCATCACGAGCCCACTGTGAAAAAGGAGGAGACGCATTAAAACTACAGGTCAGCAGGTTAAACTTAAAGGTGTAAATGATGTTGATTGTGAGCAGTTCTAGACTTGACCACTGAATTAGACACACCCTTTTTCAAAACCCCTGCCTCCATATACACACGCACACGCGCACATGCACACAGAAGTTTGCAGACTGTTGGGATAAACATGCTTTCCTGCTCCATGTATAATTCCAAAAGTACCACAAAAACACTTCTAAACACTGAAGTAAACAGTAAACTCTGCTTTTGTCTGCTGTGTCCACATATCTGTGTTTTACAGTCTAGAACTGCCTCAGAGAAAGAGGGCATCTATTTCAGTGAATTGAATTAAAGATAAGAGAACATTCAGCTTTAAAGGACAGAAGAACTGGGGATATATTGGTTGTTACCTGGAGGGTGTGTTCGATTGCATTGGGAAAGTTCTTAAGTGTGCAAATAGGAATAGACTTCTCAGGAGGGTCCTGACTGGAGCTGTATGACTCAGTGAGGAAGGGAATGACCACCTGAACATTCCCTTTAGTGCCCAGAGTGCCAGACTCCAGCAATGGCTTACGGTAGTACACACACCTCCTGTCCATATACATACCTGGAAAATAAACAAGCATGCCAGAGAGTCATTTATTTTACACAAGCAGGCATTTTACCTGTACAGTGATCTTAGCATTATGAACATTCATGTACTATATACTACATAGAACTGTATACTACATAACCTATTAAAGTGTGACTACAATATTTGTGACACTTGACATGACGAATGACAACCAGGCCAGAATTTTATTTAAAATCCACAGATTGTATGGTTGCAAATTGCAATTTGTCATTTTGGCTGTAGTGTTCCTAAATCTCACTTACGGGCATCTACATTATCAAGCGCATTTGCCACCCCATTTAGGCTTTCAAAGAAGTCATCATCGTAGATCTTCTCTGTTTCAGGTCCTACACGGTTCTGATGGCTCGTGACCCGGATTGACGGGTTCATCTGCTTCACGGCTGCAGCGGCCGTCTCACTCTTCATCTTCTGCTCAACAAGGAGGAAATACAATCATCAGCAACTCAAGAGCACTCATGATGAGCATCAGACAATGATTCTGCTGTTTAAATCCTAACAGTTCTGTTTACAAGACAGATTCATCAACCTGCAACTCAGTCTGACTGAAGATTGCAAATGCATATGTGCTCTCAACTCCGCAAACTAATGAAAATATCTGCTTGTAAATCACTTACTGAAGAAATAGTTGCACCTACAAAAAGCAACATGTAGTGTTAACATTACAACATCAAGAAGCTTATGACTCCAATCAGTGGTCATTTCAGAAAAAGACACCAAGACAGCGGAGTAAAATTAGGAAACTAAGTGTGGAATCCCCAGCTGGCATGTTTGCCCAATTTAAGTTATTTTAAAACAAATGATTAAGCACCCAGCAATTAATTTACACATGACATGTAATTACATTAACACTCACCGTAACATCATGAGGCCTGAAGAGAAACTGACGATTGAGGTTTGACTTCTCTATAGTGTCCATGTCTGTCACTATGACCTCCCCATCACCGCTGCCCAGGCCCATCATAGCAAAGTTCTTCAGCAGCTCACAGCCAATGGCACCAGCACCAACCTGAACACAGGCAATAAGCCTCTGAATATTTCACGTCTAAAGATACCGAAGGTAAAACGTGACTGGCAGCTTCCAAACTTTGGCATAAACTGACCCTCACATATCTCCCATTTAGATAAACACCCAGCTCTAGTTTCTTACCAGAAAATACCGCTGTTTGGCTAACAGCTCCTGCAGCTTGGACCCAAAGACAGCAATCTGACTGTCATACCGGCAGTTCCTCTATAGAACATGGAGATCAATGTATAAATAACTTTCTGCATTAAACCATTAATCCATTTTGGATGTAAAATCAGCTCCACTGAAGAAGTACTGAACATATGGCTGAATCTCTGAAGGTAGAAGCAGGTGATCAGAACTCACAGGTGCACAGTCTTCCTCTGTGAGTTCATCCGCTTCACCAGCCTCAGGTAAACACTCAACAGCATCAAAATACAACCACTGCCTGATGGGCATAAACTTCCCAGTGCAAGCCTGTGCATAAGAAAAGAGAGAAGCATCATGTACATGTGCATATAACTAACTGAATGTAAGGTAAATATAATAATGGGAGACTACATTACCTTCATCACCTCCTGAGCAGCAAGCCCACCAATGAAGGCATTTACAGGTGCCAGGTCCCCAGCAGCCACACAGGACAGTTTTTTGATGAGTGCCTGGTCCAGCTGCTCCTGTTTGGCAGATTCAGTCTGTGCAGCGTTCACCTCTTCAGCCAGAGTCACAAGCTCGTCTGCATCTGACTGTAGCACAGAGAAGATTTATTAGTGCCGAGTCCACAGCTATACATTCCAATGCAATTCAACTCAACATCAGATCAATCTCTCAGTACCAAATGTGAGACTGTCACATTTTCAATAAGTTATGCCTATACTTGCCTAGTTTTTTTTGGTAAGTTTCTTTAAATGACAAACATTCTCAAATCACAACCTCCAATCTGATTGGCTGCCTTTACCTTTGCCTCTACCTTCCAGGTGACAAGTCAAGTTTTGTTTAATGGTTGTGTTGAGTAGTGCTTGTATTTTCTTAGTTACGCTCTCATTGTGCTACAATCACTCAACCCTATCATGTCTACATCCAATATCAGGTTTATCCCATCCTAAACATCACACACCAACCAGAGCTCACCACTGCACTTAGTCAGAACACCTCATCTTGTCTTAGCAGGCAGCTTCAAAGTGGAGCAGATTTGATGCTCCTTATCACAAATCTGGCTACATGAGGCTAACAATTGTCCAATGCCTTGCACCCATTATGAAACTGCTATTTTTAGTTTAGTTCAGGAATAGTTTCTACCGTGCAGGCAGCTCACCTGATTCCAGGGCTTTGGCGGACGTCCGTGCTTCTTCTCAAAAGCATGCAATGCCTGAAAGGCCACATGCAGCTGGCCTGGACGATCAAATTTGGCAAAATCTGTCATCACAAACTCCGGTTCAGTTATGGAGGAGGGCAGGGATTTCTGGGAGATGAAAGAGGTGTGCAAATTCAGTCTAAGTGAATATTTACTTGTGAAAATTCTATATAATTTTCACAACACTGGTTTCAGTAAGGTCTTCCACTTACAAAGCTTATCTTCTTGGGCATCTTGACTTGAGTGACAATACCACCTCTCACATAGTCTGAGAAGGAGCTGGTGTCACAGATGCTGAAGGTGTATGGACCTGATGACAATAGACAATTACAGTCACATTGTCCACATTGTACAGTCACACACAACAGCTTTCAAAACTAAAACATCACATTTGAATCACTTTTAAATGGCATATTTATGGCATTAATTATTACTTTATTACAAATCATAAAAACAAAAATCTAAAAGTCTAAGCCTGCTGCTATATTTTGAATTAGGCCAATATAATGATCAATTGAAAACCTAATGCAAAAGTCAACTTCTTGATATTTGGCACTACCTTCTTTTGCTTTACATTTATATTTATGCGGACACTTTGATGTACAGTGCATTCAAGTTACACATTTTTATCAGTGCTCATGTTCCCCTTGGAATCAAACTCACAACCATTGTGCTACTAACATAACGCTCTACCAATTGAACTACAGAAACACTTTTACATCAGCATGCACTCCAGCTGGAACTCCGCTCACTGCACAAGTTGTGCAAAATCCATGTTACCACAGCATGACTGGAGAATGTTCCAAAGAGCCTTTATTCAATATAGACTTTTGGACTCCAGGATATGTACACCAACTTAACTGTTAACTCCAACTTATTTCATTGATGAGTTTTGTCCTTCGTGGGTTGACAAAGTGAGTGTGATCAGTAGCTAAACTGAATGACTGCTGGCTGTCCTACATAGATCAAAGAATTCATATTTTAAAATAAGTAGGTCTGCATAAACTGTAGCAAATGCTGTCAAGCAGCCAAATAAATAGTCAAAAAGTTCTAGACGTCTGGAGCTGCTGCACATTTGCCAAGAGGATGACGCACATGCATCTCAACATGCAATGAGTAAGATGAGGGAGGCAAAGAAACATCCAGCTACAGTGTGTAAGTATTACATTATTACAAAGACTTGAAACACTTTTAAAACTGAACTGACAAACACAAACTTCCTTTCAACAGGAGGAATGACCCCAAATCTCAATATACACACATGTACATTGTTCTGCTATGACCATCTCACCCTCCAGACTTATTGTATTGTGAAATGAAAAGGTCAGTTCATACATGGAGGGGCTCAAAAGACAGTTCCAACCACAATTTACACAGAAGTTCAGAACCAATTTAATTTTGGTTAATTACATTCCGGGTCAATAATTCTTCATTTATCTGTGTATTATGTTTATGTGGTTAGATTAACTCACCCAGTGTCTTGATCTCTACTGGATCACAGCCGTTGAGCTCTGTCATGCCCTGCACTTCTGTGAACGTTACGTAGTCTCCACTCTCAAACCCATGCCGGGCTTCATCCAGACACGTAACCACACCGGCGCTGTCCTTTACACAAAACCACAGCAAAGAATTAAAAATGTCCAGGTGTTTCAGACCGTACATCCAGGCTCAACAACAGAGTCAAGTTATGATACCACGACAGTTTAAGACATGTTTTGTTTTAAGTCATCTCACTAAAGTTGACATTTCTTACCTTAGTGATCATTGAGATCATTGCGCTCAGTGGCTGCTCTCCATTAGTGTCAAACACAATCATTTCATCCCCAAAATCACAGAACAGTTGCCTATTCAAAAACACAACACAAGTTTATAAATATCAAACAATACAGATTAAATTACACCAGTACTGCACAATCTAGGCAACGTTTACTCAATGGAAGTACATAACTCATATGGCTGATTACTTTAATGATTTGTTCATTATTAACATATCATATTGCTGCTGGTAGGATAAAGGCACCAAAAGGGCTTAGAAACATTGAAACTGTGGTTTCTATGTTAAAGAGGTTTTTAATCGGATACACTTGGGAGTTTCTTACCCAAAGAGCCCACGTGTGTCTGCCACAATCAACTTGATGCCGTTGCTGTGGCAGAACTCCCCGATGCGTGTCTGCTCATCGAGACTACAGCTGGTGAGCACAACAACCTGGCCAATCACACATACCAATTATGTAAGATTTAGTTAACAGTTAACCACTGCTAAGTTATTTATGGATGTAGGACAGTATAATTTAGACCATGTGTTCAAATTGGTCAAGAGGGACCATTACTGTACCTGAAACTGGGTCAGGTATTCATTGGTGAGGGTGCCAGTGTAGGCAGTTACAGGCACATAACTGTTCAGTTCTGCCAGTCGACCCTGGCTGACCTCTGCACGGTTCTTCCCGAGATCTTCCTCACGCAAGTAAAACTGACAAGAAACAAAAACAACCTGAGTTACATTTTTCACTAGATACTGTACCTGGTCACATTTTTATGTAAACATAGCCACCTCAAGACTACATTTTGCATTTCAATTTTAGTCGCCTTTCAGTCCTCTCAACACTGTCTTATTTTCTTAATGTAATTGTGTCATTAAGTGTGAATAGTTGTTTTAGTAAAAGACTTCAGCAAATTTGCAATGCTTTGCAATCAGGCATTCATGGTCCTATGACTCATGACTAACCACTGACCTGTGATGAAAGGTCCTTCCACTCAGCCACACCCTGGTCGTGCAGTGCCACACTCTTTACTCCACCCAGAATGACATTCTTTGCTATCTCTACACCCAAACCTCGCAGCCCTGAGATCAGGACATTGGAGTTCTGCATGCGTTTCATAGCCTCATGGCCCAGTACGTACCTGAGAGACAACCACTAATATTAGAGATTGCTCACATGATCCTGCCTCTTTCATTCACTCAAAAATAATGATACATCAAAATTAAAAACCTGAAACTCACAGTTGTCGGGAATAAAGGCCCTCGTCGATCTCAGCATCATTTCCATTCTTAGCCATGCCCTACAGACACCAAAACAAAAGTTAATGCACTATATATAAAGATAAGTACATAACAGAAACTAACTATCTTTCTACAATTTACTTTTGAAGAATTGGGCATTTTACATTAACCAGCTACTTGAGGTAACGGCTGCTTTCCTTAATTTTATTCCAAACTTCTTACAGTAAAATTTTAGTTTTGTAGTACTAGTGTGCACAACTAAATTAAGTATACTTAAAATCAAAAGCTTAAGATTATAAGAAACATTTCATTCAAGTGACCCTAACATTTTGACTGGTAGTATGTGCGCATGTGTGTGTGAGGATTGATTTAAATAAACGTACGTTAGCTGGTGTGTGTGACTGTTCTGTTCTGACAGAGTTGGAGGAGGAGCAGTGGGATCCCGTCTTCGTATCTGATCCTGACACGCGGCGCTTCTTGGACAGCGGCGAGCTGGACATCTAGTAAGAAGAACAGAAAACAGTAAGAAGAACAGTTTGTGTTTTACAAATGAACAGTAAGAATTTGGATTATTGTATACAAAACACGACAGATCACATGATATCTACAGACAAAACATAAAACTAAAGACGACCATCTTGCAGGTCTTAAATTTAATCATTAATGGGTTTCCTGAATGCAACAATCCAATAAACATCTAAGTGGAGGATTCACAGTCTTTTCAGGCAATTTTCTGCAGGACTTGGCAAAAGCTCTTGTGCCACACAAATGGAAAGCAGTGTTGCAAATAAGCTGTAATAGCAACATCCAGGTGGTTCAAATAAATTATTTAACCTGCACACACCTGGATAAAAATAGCTCTAGAAACTGATAATACTACAGCTAAAAACTGTGTTGTTAAAAGAAAAGGAAGGTGTTTCAGAATCTTGATATATAGCCAACATTGAGAAGCACAAAAATTAATCTAATTTTTAAAATACAACACTGAAACTGCACTGCTGAAATTATGTCCTTAAATGATATTATATATTATAAGTTAATTCAGCACTGGACAGTTCCTTTATATTAAAGAATATAAAGTCAGTTGTACCAGCAATGCAGTGAAGTCAGTTTCATTCAATGTGGTAAAATAGATGTGTGTCTATCAAACCAAGATAAATATTGTTACGAAACTACTTGCATCACAAATAGAGGAAATAACCATTTTCAGACAGCCTTTAAATTAACAGGGCTTATGTCACTAACAACCACAAGCTAACAGAAAAATATAATTTTGTAAAAGCACCACGCAGTCTTAGATTACTTTTTATGTCAATCTCTCATTATTTCTCTCACAGTGAATTAAAATGAGGTAGTTTGCCTTTACACTTCACAGAGAAAGCCAGATTTCTGCCGCAAGATGAAGCACTTGGTCTATATATAGCACACGGACAGAAGCTTTGTGTTTATTGTGGAAAGCTCGTGCATCCACTAGCTCGCCCATTCTGCCTTAACAAAACGCTGATTCATTAAAACACAACTGCAGTGTGGGTGATGCATCATGTGACCTGCCCTACACACGATTATGCTCGTTATCCATATTGTTATGATTTGAGATATTATTTATAAGGCATGGCGCATCTAAGCACACGTTGTTTTACTAATGAAACATTTTCCAAACGCGCTAAATGAAGGAATTGGAGGGACACAAAGAGAAGCGCTATGGTTTATCTTACAAACGTGAAACGAAACTGACTATACGTATATTCTTGAAAAACTACAATTCACAAGCTGCCCTGAAGCGGAAATGCCGCATACCGATACGATCGTTTAAATCACTTGTGTAGTTTAATCATGAATCCGGACACCTGTCATGTGTTACTCTGGATCAGCGTTCAGATACAACATTAGTTTAAGTACGAGTTGGTGAAATGAACTTAAATCTGACGTAATGACTTTCCAGGACTTCTCCAGTCGTTCATGCCGACTGCTCTGAATTTTAATGTACATCTTACACCCATTAAAAGGTAAAAAAAAATTTGGGATGTGAAATATTTATGATGTATTCTAAAGTATTAATAAACATTAAAAAGAAATCGTATCCCGTATATAACTATGCATATGACAAATAAAAAATCTTGACTCATGAATCACTTTCCGGGTTTCCTCTGAATTTCAGTAAATACTGAAGTGTCCCCTATGCGAAAACGAAAGCTGAATAAATCCGTGCATGACATAAGCAAAAATAAAACGAGATCTACACGACAATTAGCTTTTCGCAAGCTATTACCCCTGTGCTGTTTATTTCAGGTATTTACTTTAACTTACGAGATGGGAAACAGCATCTGCAGGATGTCAAAGCATTAAACAATACCATTTAATTAAACGTCAAACTGACAGCAGGTCTTCTATTGGTAATCTCTTTAGGGTTTCATCGGCACTACTAGCTAGCCTGTTGTACGCTTTAATAGTTGATGCATGCAGTTTACAAAGCTTGGTCTGAGGCCTAGCTAACTACAGTCATAAGTTCGCATGCTAATCATTGAATGAAAGAACTCAACAATTTTACAAACGCGACGATCTCATGCATGTCGGATATACGAGGGTAGGAGGGTATTGTCGGGAAAACTCCCAAGTAGGCGGCTGCTTACACTGAGTTAGCATGTTAAGTGCAGTGATCTGGCTCTTACCAATAATCCTTCTCAGTCCACGCTCAGTTTCGCCAAACCGCTCCTCGTGAGAACTAACTAACTCAGATGGTGCGGATCGCAGGCTGATTGAAATGAGGAAAAACACGACAACAGCGCTGGGCGAGATGCTGCGAGAAAGTCCCCTTCACTATCCTGCCGAGTCACTGTCGTCCGGTCTGCGCCCTGCCTGTATCGCCTTTCTGATTTAGTTTCAGCGAACGGAACAAAACCAAAATGGCAGCTGCGGCAGAGGGGCGGAGCCGCTCGGATAAAAAGGAACAGGAAAAGGTGGACTCGCGAGCGTGCTGCAATCCTGCTCGTTCGCTCATTGGCTGTCCCACCAATGACGTACCCCCGCCCTCTTTAAGAAGGCACTAAATATGCCGGGACATTGGGCTTCTATAACTGATACTCCAGTGCGATCAACTGAAGCACGTTATCCATTGTCATGAGGCTACGGAAAGGGATGCACAGAACAACGTTCAATATACTGCCAACAGTTATATAAAAAACGATTAAGATTCATCACACTGTGGTGAACGCGATACAAACACAATCTGCGTGTCAAGAAACTCGTTTTTGGAATATAATGAAATAGAATTTGCTCATGAATTTGTCGCATCTATACCAGCTTCCACCCTTGTCACTTAATGCTCTCTTGAATGAACTAAGTTTTAATCCATTTAAAAATCAGATTTATTTTAGGGTCACTAAAACTCGAAATGTGAAACTAAATTCAGATAGGGTTTTATGAGAAAACAGTATTTATGAATGGTCTTGGGGTATTCATTTTTCTAGTCAGGTCAGATTTGCAGCATTCTGTTTAGCCATTTATGGCATGCAAAGCCTTTAACCGACATGAAGATATGCAGCAAGTATAATATTTGTAAGAAGCTGACTGAGGATCCGGGCCTGTTTATTTGATAAACAGAGGTTCAGTAGACATCCAATGAACAAAACCAGCAAGCAGATATTGCACTTAAGCACTGGGATGAATGCTAAAGCCAGTTTGATTGTTACCGTTGCTTGTTGACAGCTTACTCTGTAAAGTAGGTCACAATCACTTACTAAGAAGCAGACATACTTGACATAAGCCATGTGGGTGAAACATTTCACCAATGCTGTTGGTGATGGTTAAGAAGTTGTATAATATAAATTCTTGAACCATGGAACGATTTAAGGTAGACCATGGAATGTAAAACATCTTATTCAAAGGTTAAAAAACACAAGTACTACCTACATGTAATGATGTTCTTATAACTCATGAATAGTTTCTGCTACCTCTTAGAGCAATGAGTGTAACATTATCTACCCTGTTGTAAAGCACTGCACCAATAACCCCCTAAAACAATTTTTTTCCAAGGCAATGACTGCTAAAATTAGAGGTTAGTCATGGGCTTGCTTGCTTGTAATAAATGAGAGGAATAGCCGTTGGGGGATGGGATGATACATTGTGACAAAGGCCTAAGTGGGCCCCTTATTCTGGCCTGTGATGCATTAAAGAGGCAAATATACGAGCCTGTACCCTACCTGCGTCACCTTTTCAGCAGGTACAAATAATGTAAACCCACAACGCACCGCATCTTTTCCGCCAAGGCACATACACCTGAGAGTGGAAATCCCTCAGTCTGTGTAAGCCAGTTAGCTCGCTATAAAACCCCATCTTAGGATGACACTATCATATTGCATGTTTACTAAAAAGAGCATCGTATGATTTCATAAAGCTTCAGTTAACTGTTTAGCAAACTGTTTTACAGCACAAACTACTTACGCACCAGGCTACATAAACCAGGTTTAATGATCACTGATCTAGCCGAAGAAACAACGCAGTGACAGAGTAGCCCATATCCAAGCAAGTTTGATTCAATATTCGCTATATTTTTGAAGTGAAAAGATTGAATTACTTCCAAAAGACTCTTTCTACGTAGTTTGAATATTGACCACCTGCCTACCTACTAAGTGTCAGATTATCCGGCTATCAAAGCTGCTAGCTTTGGGGAAAACGATGCGAGAAAGCAACATGCCGCAGACGTTTTGCGAAACTCCACGAATAACATTAGCCTCTAGAAACGAAGCTTGTTAGCTTAGCACACTTTTAATCCAGTGCGTAAAGGAATCCTGAAAAATAACCTAAACCATTTGACGCGAGAACTCTTAGGCAAAGATGAGCATTTCTCTGAACACTGGCTAGTAATGCATTGCACGCATGGTGCGCATTGTCTTGCACATGCCGTTAGCTGGCTCTTCCTAAAGTAGCCAGTATCGATTTATAGCCAAATTGTTGCGTCTGGCTAGCTGAATCTAGCGGTGAAACTCGGCGGTTGCTAGCTGCAACAGTATTCTTAAGGACACGTTAGCTGTTTAGCATTAGCTAGGCACATAAGTATGCAGAACTCACCACATCTGATATTACTTGGCCTCTCCACGGTACTGAATACAGATATAACTCCCAGGCTTAAGACAAACAACAAAATATCAAATCAAACCGTTTCTGTAACTTTATCCCTGGAAGTGGCGGGATCTCCGTGACTTTCCAGTGTGAGGGGAGGCTGGACGGTTGCCTAACCGGCTATTCCCTGTACCGTTAACAGTACTCTCTCAGTTCAGCAAGTGTTCTTCTGTTCATGAGCGCAGAACCAACATGTGCAAAGTTTGAGTTAAGAATGTTCTATCATTCAACATACGTGGATGCAACACAAACATGTTTTGACCTTCGACGATCAGATACATTTCCTAAGCGGATAATCACAAATTAGTGTTTTCAAATTATAAATTAAACAATGTTTAGTATGTAATTATGAAAAATATTTATATAGATGTATATAGAGCATAATGACGTCTTTGTAATCCCCCCATCCAGTAACACAATAGACTTGCCCAAAGCGTGCGTTGCGCTATGCATTATGGGAAAAGTAGTTTCAAGCGTTGGACTGTGCGTTAAAAAAGTAACGTAAAAACACTAGGCTTTCAATCGTACACCAATAAATACTTGTTTGAGGACACGCTTGACGTTTAACTGAATCAGTACGTAAAACACGCTTAATACATTTCCAAGAACATCCGAACCTTTAAGGTGTTAAACAGATAGCAAGTGTCTTTGTGTTAGCCTTTGCACAGTGTCTTGAGCAAATTTAGCATGAACCATTGAGAGGCGTTTAATTATAAGTATTTTAGTTTAAGCCGTTTATTTTGCAATTGTCATTTTATATAACCAGAACTCACAAGTCATGCCAAAACAACAGTCAAGATGGTTTAATCTGAATTTTATTGAAATTTTAGCATATATAGTGCAAAAAATAGCTTGGAAGAATATTCACATCACCAAAACTATATTATATTTGGGAAAGAGGAAGCCACAAGTTACAATTCACAGACATTTGCGAGGACTTTACATACAGATATTAGATATTTAGGATATATTAGCAAAATTATTATACAATGTATTTCATAAAGATAGTATGTATCATAATTTGAGAAAAGAGTGTAAAAGAACGAGAATTAAACAAACACAGATGGACTCGCATAATTGCAAAATAAATAATATAAACAGAGAAAGAAAGTTATCACTTCATTTTTCATTTTTTCTTGTGGTGTTAGCCTTAGCGTACTTTTGTAAATCAATGAAAGATTGGTAAAAGATCTGTACAACTTGAAAATATATCATAAGAAAGAAAGATGAAATTGCCTTTGAAGAACACACATGCACTGCTTCAATCTTACTATCTTAGAGCAAAAATCCAAGATGGATGAAGTAACAAAATAAAAATATCCTTCAAAGTCAATACTTGGTGGAGAGCAAATGCATGTTGTTCTTCCAAAACAGGGCATGGTGCCAACCTATTTTAACTGAACTTTTTAGGCTAAATTGATCTTGCATTCAAATAGTCTTAACAGAACATTACAATTATGCAGTCATCACTTAGGATATCAGTGATTGCTATAATTTGATAGTGTTGTGTTATTTACAACCTTTTAATGTGATCATAACTGTGGGTTATCTCGGTCTAGTATAATAATATAAAATGTTGTTCCCTTTTATTTTCTTTGCTTAAAACCTCAAAGCCACATTCCCTTTTAGACATAAAAAGATGCTTATCAGTCAAACAAAAGTAGTAATGGGATCTACTAATATTTCGGATTGAACCCCAGAACATCATTGTATAGCCCCCAAAGTATTCTCTAATTTCAGATCCAGAATCCCTAGGCAAAAGATTTTAGTGTTTCAAATGGCTGACCTACTTTAATCTTGAGCCTACATATTCTCCTAACTTATTTACAACCCTTTTCCTGACACACTTCCTCTTGGTGATTGGCCAGAATGCATTGTATTCCTCTGGTTATCACTGTTACCCTTATCAGCAGCTGGATGGCTGTGACCCTGGACGTGACTGGGTGGGGAGGGTGGCGGGTAAGCGGGAGGGGGGATGGTTAGATGTGGTAGAGAAGGCATCTCTGGGCGTGGTGTGGTAGGTAGGGGTGGAGGGGTTGAGTGATGATGTAATCGAGGTTGTGGTGAGGGTGAAGAACTGGTGCTCTTTGCTCTTGGCAGGGTCTCGGGATGGTCACTGATCTGCTCTAGCAATGAAGGCATGTCTCCTTCAATTTTCTCTAGCACAGCAGCCATTTGCTTTTCAATTTGTTCAATTACACTGTCCATTTGCCAATCAGCACTGGCTCCACTCCCTGATTCAAGACCACCATACACACCCCCACCACTAACAGAATAGGTTGGACAGTATGGGCTCCCATACCCAGATGCACCATGGACCATCTCTTGCACATCCTGCACAAATACATTTTTATTACGGCCAAGACTTGATGTTCCCAATCCCCCATATGTACATTGGATATTTTTGACTGACTGGCTACCCTTGTCTGTTTTTCCTTTTTTCAACTCTGTGCTCTTGGTGTTAACCTCTCCAGGAGCCCCTGTATCTACTGGCCTCTCAGCTACTGCCTCTGGAAGCTGTGTTTGACACCAGCTTGAGGCTAAATCTTGTACTGTGTCTATCTTACTCTCTTTTTTAAGAGGCTGTTCCTTTCCAGAAGATAAGGTACCAGTTTTGGTATCAGAACATAAGCCATGATCCATTGAGAGATTGGCAGCCATCTTTCGTCGGTTTGGAGTATCAGGGAAAGATGATGATTTCTTTTCAACATTGCCAGCATTTGGCTCTGTAGAAACCTGGTTCTCTCTGCCCTCCGAGATTATGGTGGGCTTGGTAGGTGTTGAAATCTGGTTGATTTCCACTGATGGTTTCTTTAGGCCTGCAACAGGTTCATTTTCACAAGTTCCTTCTGCTGTGTTTTTCTTGACCTCTTTTTTGTTCTGCTCCTCTCCTTGTTTTAAGGAGCTGTTTGATTTGGGAAGGGGCTCTGTGAGGTCTGAAGGTGAGACTCTCACAACTCCGTCCTTCTCCTCCCCTGCTTTTCTGTTTCCTGTTTTCTCCTTCTCTTCATTCTCCATGGGTCTGCTTTCAACGGTCACCGCATGGGACACGTTTACAGTAGAAACTCCACCTGAGTCTGATTGAGTTCCCTTACCATCCAATTCATCTGCTCTGCCCCCTTCACTGTGGCTTTCTACTGCTCCATCATTTGATCCCATTTCAGAGGCTCTGAGACGCTGCATGAACGTGGTGACACGAATTGCTTTCTGTAAGTAAAATAAAGAAACACCAAACACTTAGTACTCAATGAATTAAGTAACACCAGGTCTTCTTTGCTATAGAGGTGAAATGCATTGTTTACAGTTTGGAAATTTTCACTTCTTAGCTATAATATAGGATGTACACATTATAGATGAGCATTTAGATCATTTTGTCTAAGTTCTATTGGACAAATATCTTGGATGAGTTGTTCCTGTAGCTTAATTGGTAGAGCATGGCACTAGCATGATTTAGATCAGTGGTTTTCAACCCTGGTCCTGGAATATCCCCAACACTGCAAATTTTTGATGTCTCTTTTATCAGACACGCCCATCTGAGGTCTTGGAGCCTTTACAAATAATCTGATGAGTTGAATCAGGTGTGTTTATTTGGGGAGCCATCTAAAATGTGAAGTGCTGGGGGTATTCCAGGACCAGGGTTGGTCTGTTTTTGAATAAAAATACATGAGCATGAGGTACAGCACAATCAAAACGCTGTCTATTGTACCTAAAGGTTTAATTGTGTTATCATGACTCTGTAACCATCATGACATTAAAAATGAGACCACCTTTTCACACACAAACACAGGGACGACTCTTCATACACATACATGTGACACTACAATGAATCATCTGTCTGGATATTTATCTGCGTTGATGAAGGACTAACTAAGGACTAACTGGTACTCGAGCTAGAATATTGAGGACACTGTGAGTAGAAGCCAGACGGCGTATGATTGAAAGCACATGGGACCAGCTGGGCAGTGATAAATTTGTTAGTTACTGGTGCGCAGATACGGGAAGGCTTAAATACAGGGAGAGTCTTTCCAACAATCAGACTTGAACTACATATTTCCCATGTGTCATTTGAAGAAACAGGCCAGGCCATGAGACGCTGAAGCCATGTATTGTCATGTACAAGGTATGATGCTAGAGGAAATATGAGTGTCCAAGTTTAAGATTGTTACACATGAAAAGAATCTCTGCCTCTGGGCTGTCCCGCAAATAACAGTACCTTCAACTCCTGGGTATTACATGCAAGGAAAAAGCAAACATGAATATAATAATGATCAGAACCTTTATTGTGAAATTTTACAACAGTTTTACAGGCAACACCATCTTTATAGTTTCTTATCCAGTGTCCTAAAACTAATTCTGCTGTTTGCAGGATGATTGAGTAATACAGTTATTAAAGGCACATGACAAACTGCAAATGACTGGCGTGTGACAGCAGATTTCTCTTACCCTCCACTTGGCCTTTGCAAAGTTTTTCTCGAATTGAGCACACACGCCCTCCTTCAGATTCTTTTCAGAAGCGCCATTTCCTGCGATCCTATTTGGAATACAATAAATCAAAATAAATTAAAATAATTGAAATTGAGATTCTGTCTCTGTAAGAAGGTTGCTGTGTGTTTGAGTCTGCAGAAATGTTACATGATCAAAAGTGGATACTCCATTCTAATTAATGGGTTTGGCTAGGCCCATCAATTCCAATGAAAGACAAATTCTATGGTCATAAAACTGCGTGTTTCAAACTCTATAGCAAATATTTGGTGAATGCCTTTTTCTGCTCCAGACAAAGTGAATCTGGTGTGGCAAAACTGCACCGGCCTGCACAAAACTCAGATATAAACCTTTTCAACATCTTTTAGAATGAATTGGAACACAAATGTGAGACAGTCGCTATATCACTGCCTGACCTCACTGATTCCTTCCTGAATGGAATTCTCACAGTCATGTTACAACATTTAGAGGAAAACCTTTCCAGAAGAGTTTAAGTTTAAGTAAACTCTCAGTGGTTTTGAAATTCAGTGCTCAACAAGCACACATAGGAGTGATCTCTGGGTGTCCACATTTTGGTCTTAGTGTATTTGTGGCCTTACCATTCATGCAAAAGTGCATCTTGTGCAGTAATTCTCAGCATCGGGTCCACGTCCATCAGTCTGCACACCAGCTGTTTTGCTGTGAAAAAGAGAGAAAGAGATGTTCAAAGCACCCGCAATGATCTTAAAGAGCTATTTAATTATTCAGACAGTTATGATGAGGAACTTCTCAGGTCCCGATCTTATTACCGGCAGGTGAGATGTCATCCCAATATGGTGAATCAAACTCAAATTCTCCAGCAACGATACGACAGAAGATGATCCTATTGTGCATGTCAGTGTTCTCCTCCTCAGTTTCATCATAAAATGGGGGGTTTCCAGACAACCTAAAAATGACTCATTTGTCATTTGTATTGTGTCCTGCTGTTTTCCATTATATGTCCTTAAGGGATCATTGAGTATGCATTTATGTGTAATCAAGAGATGCTGCAGAATTACTGAAATTTACACAAAGCAAATTAAAGGAATTGTAAACAGAAAAATGAAAATGATCCTATAATTTACTCACCCTGAAGCTGTCCTTCATAATAATAATAAATGTCTGCAGTTTAAAAAAATATGTTTATGAGTGCAAACAATTAATGTTTTGAGCATATTTATTTATTCAGCACACTTATATTTAGCATTGTTTTGCTTCAGAAGACATTTATTAAACCACTGGAATCATATGAACTTCTATAATGGATGAATGTACTTTTTGGAGCTTCAAAATCTCGAGCACTAGTCATTGCCATTATAAAGCTGGGAAGAGCCAGAATATTATTAAATATAACTTTAATTGCATCATATACACCTACGATGGCTTCAGGTTGAGTAAAAAAATATTTTTTTGAGTAAACTATTACCAAACACAATGTTTTAAGAGGCCAAAATCATAACAGAAATAAAGAACAGCCCACAAACTAATTTAATCTAATTAACTAATTTAAAGAATAGTGTATCTAACATCAACTTACAGTATGTACATAATTACCCCCACAGCCCAACAATCAACTGGTCTTCCATACCGATGCCGAGCCACAACTTCAGGGGCTGTAAAGAAAGATAAGAAACAGATGTATACAAATACAAATATCAGGTTTAATCAAACATAAAGATCATTTGATGAATATTGAATAAATATTAGTTACCCAGGTACTCCGGTGTTCCACATGGCTCCGTGATCGAGCCGTTCTCAAACCTGGACAGGTAAAAATCCCGCAGCACAACTTTGTTGTGGTTACTCTCTCTATAATACATTAGATTCTCCAGCTGAAATTACATAAAGACAGAGTAAAAAAATAATGGTTCTGAAAAAAATCTATACTTTCATATACAAGTTAATAAGAACAATGACAGGACATTAGGTCAAAGTATGATTGAATTAAAGATCCCTGTGCCCTATATAATGTTAATTTTACTCTTTTAGTTGGGCAGCAAAAAGCAGACAGAGCACACTGTTTATCTGCTCTCATTGTGAAAAATGAGTATATATATATGTATATATGTCTATATGTATATATATATATATATATATAATATATATATATATATATGTATATATGTCTATATGTATATATATAACCCCTGCTTGAAAGTCAATGCTCTATGATATTAGTTAGCTACAATCTTGTAGTGCATCATAAAAATAACATGCATTACTGACTTTCTAAAGAGCTTTGAGCAATGACACTGAGGCTCTGAATACACCAGGTCTCATAATTCATCTGCTCTCATGAGAACCTTATAAGGTATGTAAAAACTAGTTTAGTTTTGAGATGCAGTAGACAATGTAGAGAATGTCTGATATTAATAACCTTCACAGACTGTTGTATAGACACAGTATACTACAGGAACAATTGCTCTATGTACACTAGAGGGCACTACAAACACGTTGTCTCATGACAAACAGGCTTATAATCTTAACGACTTTAGTATGAAGCATTAAACCACAGGAGAACGCAGTATTGTTTATTTCTTTCATATTGTTAATTTCTTTCATATTTGTTTTGCACATTAAGGACACCCACAGGGAGAATCTGCAATATTACAGTTGTACAGTGCTATGAGTCAAATAGCACTAGGCATTTGATTATTAAAACTAATTAGCATTTAATAGTCAACACGCAAATCAACACACACACACACACACACACACACACACACACACACACACACAAAACATCCCTAGTTCACACATGAACATTAACATGTATAAATGCGTGCCTGCCTTTGGTTCCCTTATTCCCGCTTAACAGATATTGAAAGAAAATATTGCAAATGCACCGCAAATGTATTGCAAAATCTTTTCTATTTAATTTATGGCCCCATTGCATTTAAGTTAATGACTTATAATTTTTATATATAAATAATATCCTAAAGTAACTGCAAACCCACCTTTAGGTTCCTGTGGACTATGTTGAGAGAGTGAAGATAAGCCACAGCTTCTAAGACCTGCCGGATTACATTGGCTGCATCTCTCTCTGTGTAGTTCCCCTGGTCTAAGATCCAGTCAAACACATCTCCACCTGTGGCCCTGTCACAAAACATACAGTCAAATAATAAAAGAAAAAAATCAATCATGTAAAAGAAAATCATTCCAAAATATGCTTTAATACATTAGTCACAAAAACCATACAGAAGACATACAGAAGGTGTACTTCTAGGGGTCCTCTAGAAAGGGTTGGGAACCATCAGAAATGACGTTGGTCTACAGGATGTAAATGATTATATTTTTGGTTTCTGCTTTATTGTTGCATATGTTTCTAATTCCACTATTCGTTCAATAATATTATAAAGTATATGTTGTATGTAGGTATATTATATGTACACGTTAATGTACGGCCATACATCAGGTTTCAATATGGGAATATATAGCCCTTATTGAAACTCTCATCAACTCATTACTGTGTCATTCATACACAAGCAGATGACAGGGTTTTAATGGACTTGTAGCCCTGGCTAGATGTATCTATTTGCATATACAGAGAGACAGAGGAGATGAATTTTCAGGAGTGTTGTTCTGATTTAGAGAGAGAGAGACACAGAGAGAGAGACAGTGTCCTTGGCCTCTTGAATGACACTTCAATAACATGACTGATCACAGCAAACAGAGGTCAAACTCACAGCTCTTGTATGATGAAGAACTCTTTTCTGGTCTCGAATGCATCAATCAACTGGAGAATGTTTGGATGTTTGACCCTGAAATAAAAACATCACAGCAAAGAGTTGAACAGATTCTTTAAATCACATTAATAAAGTGTTTCCAAAACAGTGCGAAAGGACCAAAAAATATTACATCAAGGGCATTACATTCACTGTCTCATACCCTCTCCATTTTTATCACGATTTCTCACCCTGCCTGTCATTCTCTCTCATTGATCTTCCATTTTTAAGCATCATGATTGACTGCATTTGATTGACTGCACTGATTTTAGGTTTGGGGTCCCAGAGACCCCAACAGTGCATGTGTAAAAATAATAATAGTAGTTATTATAGTAGTTAAAATAACCTCTTATTTCCTTCCTCAGGTTTTTTAATAAGTTCATCTGAATTAATCACAACCCAGCAGGCAGATATTATTGAAGCTTTCCCCCACTGTTGTAGCATATTCATCAGCAGTGTGACTGGTATCCATTCTAACATTATTTCTCTTTGGAGTCAATGGGGATTTTACACTGATTGGATAGATATCTGATTATGACATGGCCAAGTATAAATGACCTCCAAGATGCCACAGATGATCACCACAGGAGGTGGCGTCTGTTTGTTCAGGCAGGAACAGTAGATCCGATTTATTTCAGAATCACATTTATGAGGCCAAAGCGTTGATGGAAAAGCAATCTGATCAAACAACATGCATGAAATGACTAGTGTAAATACCCAGCTAACAATTTTAGGTTGTAAGCATGTTTCCCTAACATTTACATCAAGTAACAAAAACATCAAAAAATGTTATTTTGAAAGTTCTTTGATAACGTTGAGTGGACTTTTAGTTCTGATTACATTTCATGTTAGCTGGGTAGGCCCCAGACAAACGCTGTACAAGAAATCAAAATAAACAACAAGCGCATTCGTGCAAGGAGTGTATTCGTTCATGACATTCATTCATGTTTTCCATCAGTTGTCTCCAAAACCCCAAATAGATATTTCAAGGGGAACAACTGAAGCTTGTCTTTCTGATTTTGCTTATAATCAGATTTAAAAAAACTCACAAAATATCAACAATGTACCTCAAAGTTAAATATATTACAATGGCCCTGAGGTCTATTGGACCTCAAACTGAACATGAGGGTTTAAATTGTCCAGTTGCTCTCTAAGTTTAGCTCTCTCATATCATCTCTCTTCATCATCTGCTGAAGCTTTGAGTCACCACATACATTTTCAGGATCATGATCTCGTTCTTGGCAGCCTTCCGCACTTTCCTGCCATCCTTCTTGAGGAATTTCTTGCACACATAGACCTTGTCCGTCTGCCGTTCTTTTACCAGACACAGCTCGCAAAATTCTTTTCTGTAGAGAGAAATTACACCCAATGACGCATTTTGCACTACAGTAATTGCCAAGCAACTCTTGCCATTGTAAATCATGCAAAACAATCATATGAAGTCCAATGTTGTGACAAACACCTCTGGATCTAAATGAATGTTTAATGAGGTAATTTGTCTGTAAGGGATGGGTTGGCTTTCCTAAGGCTATAATGACAGATCTATGCACACTCACGCCTTGAGGACCTGTCCAATCTCATATTTGTCAGTAATGTCTGATAGGCTGTTGTATGTCCGCCCATCTCGCAGAGCAAGGCACCCAAATGGCATGACAGCATCCACCTGTCCAGGGGAGAAGAAAAAGCAGTGCATATACAGATCAGCCTCAACCTCACAGAAACCATGAAATGCTATTAAATGCTGTTTATGAAACATGAGCAGAAAGATTTTCTTTGTAAGTTGTTCATTGAACTAAACAGTTTTAAGTTCGATTTTCACATAACCTCTTTTTGCTTGTGTTTCCTGAAAAATAACCCATCCATTACATGGCACTTTCTGCAAAAAAAGTACAAAAGTGTATAACCTTCAGAAAATGGATTCTTCAGGAGGTCACAGTAAACATTATATGAGCTGCAACACTGTTACTAAAATGTCTAAATATAATAAAACCAGAATCATTTTAAAACAGTTGGTTATGTGAAATGGAATTTTACAAATGGATTGGAAATTGATTTTGTTAAAAGAGAGAAAATCATGTAGTAACAAGGTTGCACACAAAATCTAGACAAACACTATTATGCTTACAGTAATTAAAAAGCTAGCTATATATAATAGTTATATAGTTACATAATTCTAACAGTATAGCTTTCACTCCAATTAACATCATTTCTTTAAAAAAGTGTCTTTATTGTTTATAATTAGAGCATTATTTGTATCCTATTTTTAAATTAGGAATAATTTAGGAAAACATCAGAATGAAAAGATCCCATAAAGAAACCACAAGCAATAAAGTCAATTCATTTGTATTAGATTCTCCATAATCGATCTGATACATCACACATTTACAAGATCAGAAACATCAGTAACATCATGCTCAAGTGAAAGTGTTACAACAGATGGTCAGAAGATCTATTTCTCTGTGCAGGGAAACCAAAGATCTTTAGGACTCAAATGCTGATGGTATCGAGAAAGAGTCTGATAGGAGTGCTGAACTTCATGAGAATAGAGAGCTCTGGACTGCTGGCTGTGTAATCCAACTCCTGCCTCTAATCCCTAATCCCTCACATGGATCTACACAAAGGACAGAATACAGTAGGGGAGGTTGGGAACTAATGGTAATATTACATAAGCACAACATTGTGTCAGTCATGCTGACTTTTATCATTGTGAAGGCTTAGGTCCATTTAGTCAGACAGCTGTTCATCCTAAAGCAACAGCAACATGGTGTTCTCATAACTTTGTATTTGTTTTTGCAGTGCTGTTTCTGCTACCCACCTTCTGGTATCACAGAACAACCACATAACAGGCAATTATAATGGTACCGTTATGATTTGAATATGACAGCCCTGTTAAATGAACATTTTAATAAATCAAACATGACAGCCAAGCAACACAACAGGGAGTTCTGACACAATAAAATTAAGATTGCCAGGTAGTCGAGATCAGAATATGTTTGTATATTGTTGAGTTTGTAAATCTAATTGGTTATATTTCTTGTACAAGCAGCAACAATAAAAAATGTACTGTTTAAAGAGAATATAATAAACTGTTATAGGTTTCAGTTTTTTGGAATGGCAAATTCAGAGGTAATTACACTTTATAAGCCATCAGGGTTACTACGTTTTTCTTACAGGCACATTTTAACACTCTGCCCATATGGCATGAACATACTGACAAGAGATGTTTAAAACGATCGTGGCTTCCCTCCGGATATGCATGCAAATACAGGAGGTGATACGCTTACATTACATTAGTAATGCGCATGTTTTGATGGCAGCTTTAGATTGGAAGGATGGATCACATTTGACAGCCTCTGCTCGTTAGTTACACCCTATACAAATGTTTGCACTGCATTATAAGACTCAGGTGCATGATAAACACAGGTGTGAGATGAACTGACATCATTCTTCCAAGTGAATCTTGTGGGGAAAACTTCATTAATACTCCATTACAGTATATGCACAAACGCAGCAAGGGAACCAAGAATAATGAGCGCTCATAATTTCTCAGATCAGTTCCGGCAGAAATGTATGTAGTTTTAATTGGGGGCCCATACATATTCATCATGGCTATTTTTTACTGCTTACACATCCCCACCCCTCACATACGCACACATGCACACGCCCATATTTCACTCCAAAATTAGCCTTACAACACTCCTTATAGTCAGAGTCACTTAAAGCGACAAAAATGCCCCAGATATTTAAAATGCAGAAGCAAATAATTGCCCCTCTAAACAATTCTTAAATTTTTTAGCCGATTAATGTTTTGATATTTTATAATATTCTGTGGCTCTGGAGTATGGGTTTGGACACTGTAGTGACTATTTTAATTAACAGATATATTCAAAATGTTTTTCTTAAATAGACAACATGCTGTGTTACACCATTCCCTAATCATGATTCCTCACAAATTATTTTCTGCCTGCCCACATTGAACCTGAAACCGCTGAGCAGTGTGACAATCCCAGACAATCAGAAGACCTGTGATGTTTAATGCGCATGATAAGATTTTGAACCAGTAATATTTTACAGTGGGTGGAGCTACCCTGCACGATGTTGCAGAAACAGAGAAGTTATTTTAGCAATTCTTTTACCAACTGACACAGTCACAGCTGGTTTTGTTGTATATTTATACATTATTAAATGTTTGTAAAATATGCCCTCATAAAGGTATAAAGGCAAATATTAAATAAAAGATGGAATTTCATAGTCTGAAGGCAACACGTTTACCAGAGACCAAGTTCAAGAAAGAGATGGAGACAAAGAGAGCGTCAGAAGCCTCTTGGGATGGGAGGGGTATCTCTTCTATAAAGCTCTGTAAACCTGCTCACAACACATGCCTCCTTCCATCATTAAATGCCTTAAGAGCAGAGAAAGGCATCCTCACCCTCAGACATCCCCAGGATGCTCCTCTGTAATGGTGCCTCCTTCTCTCTCCTGTCGGTTCTGCTCTTATTAAAGCAATGAATCTTCTCTAGAGACACATAGATTAAACACCAGAGCCAATCCCACAGGATAGATGAGAGGGGCCCCACTGTTTTCAAAACACACTGGAACCCGAAACCACACAAACCTCCTCACAAACCAGAAGAGCAACAAGCTCTGGAAGTTCAGAAGTCACAGCATGGAGAGAAGAAGTTTGATCCTGTTTCCTCTTGCTTAATCTGGTGCTAAATTACAGTGTGCAGTCATGCTTTTTTCCACCTCAGACACAAACACCATAATCATTATCATCCTGCTGGGTTTATTATGTATTTGGTGTTCTGAAACAGAATTTTGGCACTACAGGAGGAAATATTTGCCAGAGCCTTTGATAAAGCCTTAGATGTACTGAAAATATTAAGAAAAGACTCATCTGAATTACTAAAGCAAATATTCTGGATTGGATGTGGTTTGTTTAATTGTTACAAATACATTTCATGTGAAATCAACAGTGTAATGGTAAAAAAAAAATTCATTTTAATTGCATCAAAAAGTTTTGCATCTCTGCAAGCAGATGTGAGACCCTGTCTACACTTAGTATTAATAGATTTTGGGGCAGTTGTGGCCTACTGGTAAGTGAGTCAGGCTTGTAATCAGAAGGTTGCTGGTTTGATACTAGTGACGGCAAGTAGAAACTGAAGTCCCCTTAAGCAAACCACCTAACCCCCAATTGCTGCCTGGGCACAGTAGTGTGCTCCCCACTGCTCCGTGTGTGTGTGTGTTCACGGCTTGCAGTGTGTGTTCACTCCTCACCAGTGATAGGTTAAATGCAGAGGTTACATTTCAGCTATGGATTACCATATCTGACAAATTTGTCACTTTCACATTTTGGGGAATCCAAAGTGGTCAATGTTAAAAATACAGTAAACAAAGTCCAACACATTTTGTGATCTTGTACACCACTATGCATTTAATGTAGTGTAATGTAGTGTAAAATCAACTGTAAACAACATCAAGGGCTAACTACTCAACAATCAATCAATAATTTTGTTAAAACAAGGTTTTTAAACCTTGTCGCTTATGTGGAAAGTCAATACATCTGTTTGCACAAGAATTCATTAACAACAATCCAAAATCAATAACATCTGACTGCATGACTGATTTCTTGGACTATGGTATAAATGTGCAATAAATGGTGCAGTATCAACCTCACCCAGACTGAGCCAGTCCAGCTGGACTAATGTTAGAAGCAGCTGGATCCTCCACAGATCAGGGAAGGGAGGGGGGAAGGGCTCTCATTCACAGACAAGATGCTCATCCAAACTGTCTGCTGCTCAGGAGGGAGGCTCAGAAAACTGGAGCTGATGAAAAAGGACAACCTCCACACAGGCCATCGGAGGCCTGCATTAAATCAATCTTTTACCCTTCAGGTAGAATCCTAAGAATTGAGTAGAACCGATAGCACAGATTTTGATTTTGACTCTTTGTGCAGGTTATATGTGATGAATGTAACTGGAATCTGTGCCAAGCTAAAGACTCAGCAAACAGAAAGAAGAACAGAAAGAAAATGAATGAAAATGTGTGATGTCCAAAAAAAAGGCATTAATATTTCTGTCTGATGTGTTTCATGTACAAAAACAAGCTGAGCGTTTTCTGTCTCTCTAGTGGCATATTCTAGTGGAATAATAATATATTTTTTTGTCATGTAGGCAGAGAACAGAAAGGTTTTGTGAAAACACAGCAGGTACACCAACACCATGCATTGAGAAACAAATTTTATTCACTGAAGACAGACGCCATCAAAGCTTTCATTCATCTCTCTGCCTGGGAATTTTACTTTGGTCTCATTAACTTCAACTGTTACCTATGATAACATAACTGGATTTCATTGTGGCTTTGGCACAATTTATAATAAGGAACTCCTGTGGTCATGTACTCTCCTCTTCTATGCAAATGTCCCTTTTTTGAGCCTTTGCCTACTCACTGCATGAGAATATGCCCCACCCAATTATAATCACTGATCTCCATAGTTCACAGATCCCTCATCGCTGAACCGCGAGCGATGGCAGAGCAGAAAATAATTTACACCCGACTTTTAATAAGCAAACTTTGCTCACTGCAGCAATATAAATTTACAGCACCAGTCTGCGGGTGGAACACTGGGTCTGTTTTTCACTGGGTCAGAATAATGGATGTGTTTTGAAAACTAGCTGCAAAATAAATGCAAATGAACCCCTGTAAATACATTACAAATGATGAAATGATGCTCAAACCGTTTGCATCATGACAGAGCCCCCGAATTGTGAATGAGCACAGGTTTTTTCCAATGAAAAGCATTATTTTTACTCACATTAAAACCATTAATGCAACGTCCACAGAATAAAAAAAACGTTTGAATAACGTTCTTATAACCAAGCAATACCGTTAATGAAGTGCTTAAAAAAAAACTGGATGTTTCGACATTCCTATAACTTTCAAAATACAATTTTTAACGTTTTTGTCACTTAATAGACAGTCTTTACCCCACCCTGGTACTGCAGGAGACGTGACTACTGCACTGGTTTGGTGTATAAGTTTTTAAAGCATGCTGACAACTTGGTTAAAGGGCCATTCATGAGACCCTTCTTGCAGCAATTCTGGTACTTTTTGCCATGAATGCCTGTGTCCTAGCAGAATCTAAATGAGGTCCCTGGGGTCCCGCTCAGCCAGGGCCACATACAAGCTGTTCGCATCATTACCCCTCTCTGTATCTCTACAGGCTGTTCTTCAGCTATAGATGCTGTGTATTTCCCAGTGGGAAAAAACGGAGCTAAAACAGGAGTATTAGTGTGTAACCTTTGGTCAATAGACACCTGCAGATAAAAGCAGCCATGGTTTGAGCGAAGCAGAGCAGAAATTAGTTTGGCTAGTGAGGAATAACTGCAGCCAAAGACATTAAGACTGGAAAGCCACAGAAGTAATAAACGCATGCTCCAAATAACATTTAGCAAATGTCTGCACTCTTCATTCTTGTTTGATGATTAACTGGCATATTTACATTTGATGGATTATGAAAGAGGAAGCAAATAGGTTTGATGGAGTGTTGTTTGGGTAAATGCTTGTTTGCTTGCTATCGTTTATGATTTATGCATTATTATTGAGTTGATTATGACTGTAAGGCGATAAGTCACGCTTGTGTGTTAGAATGAGAAGTGTAATGAGATACACTTGCCTACCAACTAACTTGACTTTAATTTAGCATAATTTAGCACAAACCTTTTGGTTACCCTGCGTTTTGGACTGGTTAACTCTTATTCAAGTGAAAATACACACAACACGGCCCTACACATATACAAATATGGGCACATGGTCACTGATGTTTTAAGTCTAATTTTGTTTTGTGTTGGTGAGCAGGGGGTGTATTGTGTGCCCCCCAAATTATACATTTTTATTTTGCGTTTTGTATTGTTTCCCTAAGGAAACTTACTGTAAACCTTACTCACTGTATAATCTTAGTCAAGACTCTTAGTTTTGCATTATTATATGCCATTCTGTCTCTGATCTTATGAATTTAATGGCAGGGTAGGCAATCTTTTTCCCAAAACATTTTTTTATGCTGAATGAAAGTTTATTCACATTCTGATAGCAGTCACTACTTGGCATTAATATATTTATACATTTATATATCTTCTGTGTAAGGTGCAGGACCATAAAACGTTCATCCAATCATTGCATTCGGTCCTACTTGCCTACCGTGCACAACTGCAGGAGGCGTAGCTTTGAAGAGCGCTGTGAACCAAGGGCTGGATCCTCTCCAAAACTGCCTACTCTACCTTTAAACGAATATTCCACATTTAATACATTTTTTACATAATTATTTTTGTGGCAAGCAACATCAGGTCACAGATGTGGCTGATAAAGCATAAGTGGTGTTGAACCCTAAATGTTCCTTTAAATGGGCCATTTTTGCCACTGTGCCTTAAAGACTTATGTAAACACATAAAATGAGTACAAGTGCTAACATATGGGTTGTGGGATTGGTGTCAGGTCCAGTATAATTGGTGTCTCCACCAATCCTTCAATCACAGTCTCTATACAAACTTTACTGCGTCTGGTTCACAAAACAGTTATCACGTCACACAAACTGTAAAGTTCACCTCTAAGCATCTTGGTAAAAGAATGTTTAAGTTCAATTTTAGTTCTGAAATGTACAGTATGGTTACACCATACTGTACATTGGTTACAGTTCTACAAACTATATACTGTAATGGTTACAGTTCTACAAACTATGTTCTCCCTGTGGCTGAAGTGATTGTCAAGGACACCTCAGCTAAGAATTTTAGGTTGTAAGAACATTTCTGTAATGTTCTTTCTGTAATCCATTCTGTAATCCAAGTAACAAAAACATGTAATTTTAAAAGTTCTAGGAATGTTCATAACGTCCAGCTTTCTAGATGTTGCGTTAACATTATTGCTTTATTAAGAGAATGTCAGTCAAACATTTTAAAATCTGTAATGTTATTAAAACATTCCACTAACAACTTAAGAATAACATTTTTGATATGTTATATAACATTACAAAATTGACTAATGTTACTGTGAGAATGTTTTTTTGATAATTTTGAACCTTTAGGGAATATCAGCCAATGTTTTAGATAAAATCCCTGTTAGCTGGAACAGGCCCAATATAGAGATTAGTAGTTATTATACAAAAAATTTTGACTGCAGAATGCAGTGACCAACCAATCAGAATCGAGTGTTCCAGACAGCCATGAAATAATCAGAGATTATGACTACTGCTGGCACAATGTGTCAATATTCCTTCTGAAAACAAATGCATCTGCTTACAAAAGCACACATGTGAACACAGCCCCTTCAGCTGTGCTCCTCTTAGTTTATTGGCCATTGCAGACACTTGGCATGCCTAAAATTGGCATGCCAGCTAAAATATTTAATGATGCATAGGAAAAAACGTATGGTGCAATAATTATTGATTCTTATGGGATTTATAAGTACCTTCCCTCAAACCGAATGCTGAGGTTGATTGAACAACTATTGTATATGTGCATGTAAAATAATCAGATCACCTACAGGCATTCACATGCGTTACAGCACACACACACATGCACACCCTTCTGGCCCTCTTTTTCACCAGCTGTGATACTAAACTAACACTGCAGACTGTTCAAGATTCTGTTTGAAAAATGCTTGAGCTATTCCGCTCTTCACTACTTTATTATTTTTATGTAAAAATAACCATTACTGAAGCAGCGAAACCCCCCCCCCCACCACAAATCTAAGCCCAATTAATGAATACCCTCTTAACAGTTTGTCTACATACTATATCTCTGTTTTTTCAAAGCTTTGATCCTTTACACCATTGTCTCTCCAGCTCTCCCTCTCCTCTGTTTTCAAATGTGGCAGCGGAGAGAACACACATAATGCTGGAGAATAAAGGACAAAACCTGAGATGCTACAATTTTCAGATTCAAATCAGTACTGGACAAAGGCTTTGTGTTGAACGAACGTCGTTATACAAGGCAAATTTGGCAACAGAAACGGAGAGCATCTGTTATGCATAGCCAATTAAAAACTGATATGTCATTCATCGTTTGCCACAATCACAAAAACACAAAACGAAATGGTCAACTGACACAAATACAAAAAAACCTAAAAACACAGCAGTTCATTTACAGGGCAAATACTGTAATTATTATCAGAATCCAGCAATTATGATGACATCATGTAGTTAGAATAATCTGTAAGAGTTGGCACTTTAAAAGCAGCTATAAAGTTAAACATTTGCAATACTGACATCATCAGGCTTCTATACTGTAGTGATACTTCCACACATGTTGTACTCCTCTACACTCACCTATACTCTAATCCAATAGCTGAGAACTTGAGAAGCACTGCTCTAAACTTCAGCTTCACATATAGGACCTCACTGTCCAACAGGATCTTTATGAAGAGAGCTAATAAAGAACTTGCCAGCAACAAAAGCAACTGAGAATCCAATAAGAAATTAAAATCACACCTGCAAAAAACTTTTAAAACACCTTACTGCAGCTACAGCGAATTCAGAAATAGCTTAATGGTCATTTAATGAGGACAGCTGTACAGACCTCTAACAGGTGATGAAATAAACATAATGTGTTTTCATAAGTTGAGGTGAATCTGGGATAGGAAAGATCTTATTATGTGAATTTGAGAAACTGCCTCGGTGTGCGTGTGCCCATTTGAGTACAGCCATGTCTTCTGAGGAGAATTAGGTCAGTCGGGCTCCTGGGAGAATCAGAGGGAAAGAGAGAGAACGAACAAGAATAAGCAAGTCAAAGGCAGACAGCAGGGATGAGGGATGGAGAGAACAATGTAGAAGGTTACAGAGAGAGAGAGACAGAAGAGAGACTTAAATGATATAGTGCATGGTATCAAGAGGACAGCAGGCATCAGTCGCATTGCTTCATGTGTTAAATGCTTTGAACTGAATCTTTATGATATGGAATGGAATGATGCGGACAGGTTCCAAGAATCATTTTTTGGCCACGTGACAGAATAGGTATGAATTTACCAGTCATAAAGATGTTTTTGGACTGGCCATGAAACTGTATTTTGCTTTATTTCCTTACAATTGCAGTAAGTGATTTCTGAGAAACTCTTAAAAGTTAAAATCAACACACAAACAAACAATTTTGGGAATATTTGCTAGAGGTCCTTCTGTGTGTATGTTGAAATAAAAATATGGTGTTTGCACATAGTCTTGGTTGTGTAAATAGATAAAAACTGTGGATAGGAACGATCACCACAACACCATAATACTCCTATAGCCAATCAGCAATAGGGGACGTATGCACCAGCTGTTAGTCCTTGACTTTGTTGCATAACTTGTTAATTTGTTTTGAGGAGCAATCAGGGTAGGGTTTTGTGAATTTGGGTGGCGATTTATCAGCAGCATTTCACAGAAATTGTTTACTGCACCTTAAAAATAGTTTTTTGTCTGTATTTCATTGGAAATATTTATCCATGTTTTCTCTTGTATATTTACAGCAAAAACTGCAGATCATTATTTTAATGTCACTGGCAGCATCATATTCAAGTCAGTCTCATAGTGAACTGGCGCCTGTTACCAAATCATCAAGACACATCTTGATTTTGTTTGTGGTATTTTGGTTTAGTGGTTTAATGCCAGGAATATGTCACCACACACAATTCTGGAGTTATGACAATACATTTAAAACACTTTTGCTTCCCAACTGAATTGCTGATGAAAAATTTTATAGATTTTCTAAGGTATGCTATCTGTATCCCATTAATTTGATGTAGTCGCATTGTATATATCAGATAATGATACATGACCCCCTTTGATTTATTACATTTTAGTTTAAGCCATACGTTATTTTACAATTTATAAAAACGTCACGGCCAACTGGCCAGTAAGTCTGTTGAATTTACTTGCCAAAGCCTGTTTATACTCACATTTGGAGAGTGTTCATTTTGGACCCTGGATGTAGAGATGCTTATTATGTGGAATAATATTCAAAAGATAAAGTATCACGGACAAAATTATAGCCACATTAAAAAAGATGAATGCACACCACAAAGACTAAAACACAGCTCTCCAAATCAATTTTCAAAGAACAGTGATGTGTTGCTACTGCACCCTTACCCCCCCCTCCCCACACACACGCACACTCCCAATAATTATAAAATACAGTTACATATTTCTTCCTCCATACTGTAGGACTGTTGACACTATACTGGGGTAATCAGTTAGTGGTTGGAATAGATGTATGAAATATTTAGAGCCCTCCAATGACACTGAACTTCAAATTGCAATTTTACTGACCTTCTAGAAATGTCTAGTAAGAAAACTGGGAATGAGTTTAAATATGTCCCACCCTAATTTCAGTACTTGTCAACAACAACGAACAGAATGCACTCATTCTAATGTTCTGTAAAAGTTAGCAAAAAAGTTCTTGCAGCAATGTTAGTAGAATATTTTTAGCTATATTATGTATATCAAAAACATTATTCTTAAGTTGTTAGTGGGTTGTTTTAAAGTTCCAGAATTTGGAAAGTTTGAATAACGTTCTTACAACCAAACAGTAACGTTAATACAGCAGCTAAAAAAACTGGATGTTATGAACTTTTATAGAACTTTCAAAATAACATTTTTATTATTTAAAAGAAACATTAGGGAAATGTTTTTACAACCTAAAATTAATAGCTGGGTAGCTGGATAAAGTGGTACAAATGACAATCAACAGGCTGACAAGGCAACTTCTTTTCTTCTATTCTTTCAAATTCTATGAACCTGAAATATTTATGATTAAAAGAAATATTGTGCAAAATGAAACATTAAATATATAGGTTGTCAACTTCAAGACACCAAATCAATACCCTGGTGTTGTTTTTCAGAGCAGGGACATGTAGGTCCACAGCTTTAAGTTCAGAGACTAAAGACCAGATAAAATCTGTGAGAAAGAAGCCGAGCAGGGAAATAAAAGGGGAAAGAGTGTGTGAAAAAAGTGTGAAATATTCAGCAGTGAAATCCACTCCCCGTAAAGAGAGAGAGATAATGATTGAAATAAAGATAGTGACCACATTACAAAACCTCCCAGAGTCATTCATCCTCTTTGTGCCCACAGAGTGAAATTAACCATTGCACTGATAACTTTCCCACACTATCTTAAAGGATGCTTAACAAGTCATTAACTTCTTGTAATACAGATTCTGATGTTTGCCCCCTAAGGGGATGTGTTATGAAACACTTGCATCTATAGTCCTGCGCATCCCTATGCTAATGAGCATGTCGCGGCACTACATCATTGAGAAAAAGAAATACACCAAGTGAAAGTCGCAAGTGTGGACCAAAGAGGAAAATGAATCAGCAGGCGCAGACTTCAGCAAATGGCCAAAGCCGTTTCTGCCTTCACCCGAAAGTGCCCATCTGGAGAGTCTGGCTGCCTGCCCTCACTGTAAACTGTAATGGAGCCAAAACTGCCTCTGTCACATCAACATGCAAAACTCAAACTAAAAGATTAGCAATTACCATCATCTCCGATACTTAAACCAGTAAAGGCACGTCGGTTACAAAGCAGCCAAATATAGGACTTATGGGTACTGATTCAGAGTTCTAAGTAGGTGGATTATCTAAAATCAGGTCAATGAAAGGCATCGCAGTCTAATTTTTCTCTACTTCCTGTTGTATTCACTTGATACTCCAATAATCTGTTGCGTAATGCATCTCTTCTCTGTTGGAACATTGCAACTGCAGTCTATCGTCTCTGCCTTCTGCATATCTAGACCATTAGATTAGACATCAAAGGTTTGGTTATTTAAAGTACACCCAGAGAGGGACAGCATGCAGAACTATGCATGCGTCAAAGGGTAAAAGGGTTTTAAACAGAATACATTAACAGTGTGCATGCGTATACCATGCTAACAGTGACGTGCTATCAGGGATGGATAAATGCTAATGTCTTAAAACGTTCCTTAAGGACGAAGGTGGTTAGGAACAGCAGCAGAAAGGAGGACAAGAGAAGGAGGGAGAACAAAGTGATAAAAACAGACAGACATGAGGCCAAAGATCTGTAGGAGGAACGAAAACATGAGTCAGATGCTGAAAACCATGAAACAATCCAGTGTTTGACCGTACATACACAGATGTATTAAAACCATCAATCATTTCTTTGTACGTTGAAAGAAAATCATTATGTAGTAAAAAAAATAAGTTGCTTTGATTTTTTGTCTTCTACTTTAGATCATTAAGTCAACAACATGGTAAAAGAGCAGAAAATCAGGTGTGAGCAGTGGACACAGTCTCTGAAATAAACAAGAGTTCACAAACTCTTCTGCTTTCTTCTCTCCCTTTCTGCAGGGTTCCGCACCTGTCTGTTCATGGCAGTTAACACATTAATTATATTTTGGTCCATATAAGTTAAATACTTTGGTTACCGATGGGCACATACAGTATTTTTATAAAGAAACTTCTATAGAAGTTTCTTTATAAACTTCTATAGAAGTTTCTTTATGCAAAAATAATGAAGAGTTTTGCTCACTGTCCACTTGTCCACGCAGGTGTATTGAGTTAGTAGTGCAAAGGTTGTTGGTTCGATTCCCAGGGAACACACACACTGATAAAATGTATAACTTGAATGCACTGCAAGTCACTTTGGATAAAAGCATCTGCCAAATGCCTAAATGTAAGTAAATTAACATGCTGAATAATGTTTTGTGCGCCGGTGTTTGTTAAAAGCTTTTCCTAAGATTGTCTACTTAAATGCAAATTGTCTTAAAAACATCCATAGTCACACAGAAAATATTCACAAATGGTGTTAGTAGAGCCTTCAGAGACATTAGTTGCACATAAGCTTAAATGCATTAAAACCAGCAGAGACTAATCACTGTCTTTATTATGAATCATAGACAGAATTAGACCAGCATACATTTATATTATGATGAAAAACAGCAGTAATTCAATTTCAAGCATTGCAATGTTTTTTTAATATCCTCCTCAGATATATAAACAGGAAACAGGAAGATTATTGCTGAACAGCGCTAAAATAACACCCCTATTGATGCACAGTGCAACACTGTGCATAATGAGGATGAAGTATTCAATGGCCAAAGTTTCATCTCTCTCCATTTCACTCATCCCCCATTCCCTTTATCATCTGCCTCTCTTTATCCTTAAGTCGAGAGTTATGAGGGTCCAAACGGGGCTATGGGGAAGAGTCCTCAGCACTGATTTATGGTTATGCTTCTCGGTCCCTCATATATTTATACTTTGAATGCGATAGAAAGCACAGCTCATCACAACAGCGAACACAAGGACCATCTTCCACATTCATGTGGAAAGCCTTAATTTGAATGTTTTGCTTACAAAGCCTTGTTTACTTCTCCCAACCTCATCCATTTCTCTTTTTGTTTTGTCACAAACGGTGAAGTGGAGGCTGCCTCTATTGTCACATGCAATCGGAAACAAAATTATGCTGAGAAAGGTGGCTAAGCGCAGTTGAGAGCTCCTCAGATCAGATCTTTCTCAGTGAACTGGCTTAAATTCTATAATGTACTTGATTAAAAGTAATTTGATAGGGAGAAGGAGAATGTGTGACTGTGAATGGCTGTATGTGAGAGAGACGAAGCGTGTGTTAAGACTGTGGGTGCGTGACCCTCATAATGGCTTAGTTGTCTGCGTATCTCAATTAGACTGTAATTGCCACTCTCTCTTCATGTTCATTTCTGTCGAAGGGGCAGTTGTAACAGTTTTGTGCCTGGCCCATGCTGGTATTAAGGACAGTAACTAATAATCCATTGCCCATGCCTGCATAATTGTGAAAGATAATGATATTATATTACCTTTCTATAATATGTTTGTCAAGAGTGCTACAGGGGGTGGAAATGATTATCAACACTGCTTTCAGTAGACATATGTCATCTCAGCAATGCTGTAATCTCAAAAAATAACCATTTGTGCCCCCTGGAGAGAGTTCACAGAAAGGCTGTAGAGATCAGCCTCAGCTGTTATGAAAAAGGACGTGTTGGGGTAATGCAGCCCCTAAAAGCAACAAACAACATCATTATCATCATTATCTCTAACAAGTCCTAGACAGTTCTATAACTTGTGTAGAACAGTTAATTTACAAATTCTCAATCTACCAGGATTCCTAATCTACAAACATTTCTGATTTTCCAACATTCCTAGACCTTTCTCTTTCTCATACATACAAACAGACATATACTGTACTGTGTGTATATGTGTGTTTGTTTGTGTCTGTTGTAAGTCTACAGCGCCATGTATTCACACAGGCTATCAAAAACAAATCTGCAGAAAAGTTTCATCGAAAACATAAAACTGGTTGGATACAAGCTCATTAACCTATGGGAATATGTTTCCAAAGATTTTATGAATCTTATTTCATATGTCATAATGGGAAAGTGTTTGTAGAGATTATACAAATCCATTAAGGAGAACAACTCATTTGTTGCAGGCTTATATGATTAACAAGCGTTTACTTCATTTGCTTAAAACTGTAAACAGCACTTCTGAGCTTAAAAAGGAATATTGGACAAGACTTAGGCACCTGAAGCTGAGTTCACCCAAACGCATCTGTGGGAGGTATGTACTGTAGTGTGTAGGCAAACTGTATGAATCTAACTTCAAAGTCTTCTATATGTAGCCCAGAATCATGATGTTCCTCAGAATTTTCTTCTAGATGTTTTCTTGCACTTGTTGGTAAATGAACAAACAGTTTATACAGTGTAATGTCTACGTACATGGGTAAATGACTTCAAATACTTTTGGGAAGTTGTGATGTTAGACATGTGATGTTACATTTTTAACATGTACAACTATTTTAAACAAGATTTTAACCTACAATCCTGATGTTGATATGGACATGTTATCAACTACCCATATATGCATAATTTTCGCTGCATATATTTGTCAGAAGGGTTGATTCTGTGACGAATCTTCAGAATTAAATAACTTCATTGGCACCAACCAAGAGGTGAAAACAATGTTGTGTGACATGGTGCTAATGGGAATTAACATGTATATAAATAACCAATTGTATACAGACAGTCAACTTCAAATATGACTCATGATTGTGATTTCCCTTCACTACTGTCATGAAGAAATGATGTGTGTCACAAAGGTGTGTTTCCACATTGTGTTGGAAAACCATTTGAGAAATGTGAACTGGGTAGCCTGCTCTAGCTGAGGTTCTCCACTGTCTCGTTCAGGGCTGTCTGCACTTAGTCTCATAAGTGGCAAAATTTGTTGAGTAACTGAAGGTGATAGAATAAGAGTGTTTAAAGGCTGTATTGATTTACAGTTTCTTCCAGTACGTACATAGATAATGATGCTGACATTCAGTAAAGGGTGTCATCTCTAACTTACATTGGTTACTTGTATACTGATGAGGACTTTACATTTCTTTTGATCAAGTGAAATGTCTCTTTACCAAAGTCTAAAAGCTGTAAAAAGCTGTTAAAGATGAAACTGAAATTTCATTGCCATCTTGCAAGCCACATACCTCAGCTGGGATTTTAATCTTGTGTGGGTACAAGCAATAATCATAACTCTGTACTGACAAACCCGCATGAATCTAAAAATCACAGCTGGGTAACAGAAGAAGGGATTTTTATTGCTACCTTTGTAAGAGACCCTCAGACCAGACCAAATGTAAAACCTCCACAAAATAATTTATTCTGAAGGGATAATACTCTTTTGCTATTGCTGTATTATTTTTATCTCCAATACCAACCACTATGTTTTCCTTTCACGAGAATTCTTCCTTTTTATCCTATTTAATTCTCGTAATGCAATTTCATTGCAGTCAAGCTAATCCCATATTCACAACCAACTTTTATTTGTTTTGCTTGTGTATATAGCTTGTTAATCCATTGTGATCTATTTCCTCTGCCATTCAACCATATTTTGGCACATTTTGAATCTGAAGTCCATCACAGCCATTAACCATTTATAACAGATTTGTTCTAGAGGTTTATCATTTGTGAAATGCTGCAAATGAGTGTTAGCTGGGAAATCCTGCACCATGCTGAAATGTGTTAAGAGGATGTGCAATATTTCAGTCAAGTTCACAGCTCACCTGTGGGTGCGTCTGTCACATTTACAGACACCTCCCTGGCTGCAAACGCTCTTTAAATGTGGCACAGGGCAAAACAATCTCTGTCTCTGCAACTATGACCTGCAGCAAGAGCTCTAGAAGATTCTTCAGTGATGTTTGCATGTGAGTTTTGCAGGTTGTAGCCATCACAGAAAAACTGCCATCATATATTTGTGCTCTACATAAACACACAAAAACACTCGAATTTTGACAGTTTTATTGGGAATTTTAGATGACTTTTGGGAATGTTATGTGAAACGTTCTAATAATCTCAACCCACTGTTTTCTTTCTACAGATCAATGGATTTTTTTCAGTGTGCTTGACAGTTGACGGATTAAATACAGAACCTGATGTGCCACAAGGACCAAAGCATTAGAATTAATGTTAAAACTGATTAAAAAGCACAATAATGAAAGGTAATGAGCAAAAGATGTGTCGTACGCATAGCATTAGTTGACAAAGAGAAAGTGTCACAAAACTCACATCAACCAAAACAACTTCTTTTTTCCAAACATATTTTTTACTATAATTTGTAAGACCTACAATAAGAGGTCACAAATATGTGCAGCTCCACCTGAAATTAAAAATGTCATCAAAATGTCAGTGTATGTTTGTGCGTAGTTTATATGCATTCCCCACTATGAAAACACTTTCTCACACAAATACCACACACACACACACACACACACACACACACACACACACACACACACACACACACACACACTAACGTTGCTGTGGGGTTCATTGACCCTGAATTTCTCTCGAGTTAAGCCTTTTTGTAAAATCAACTGATGAACACCTGTGTAATGAGAAGGACAGCAACACAAAAGCAAATATATATAAGTATCAAAGTGGTCACTCGCGATTGATGTACATCTGTATAAGAGGTAAAAATACGTACATGGATAAAAAGGTTACTTAAGAATTGCAACATCCTTAACCCTTAAACCACCGCCTCTCTGATTTTATGTGAGGTTTGTTGCTACACGGCATGGCTCGCAGAGCCTCCGCTTTTTAAACAATTTTGCAAATAATTTCCACACTAAAATATGTTTCCTTTCATATCTTATTTCTTTATGAGTATAAGTATGAAAGTACCATGTTAAACAACTTTCAGCTGTAAATGCGATCAGGCATCTAATGACTCCAGGAATAATTAAAAACGCAGATAGCGCATCTCTGCCTCTAACACCTTTGTGATCATGATTGACAGGTTGCATTTCATAACGCATCTTCCCCACTGCCGCCCTGTTTCCTTACAAACTCAATAATCAATGAACTGCAATGACAGCTACATGGACTCGAAAAAAGCATAATGTTCTCGTTTGTTTCGACAGACATCCTGCCTATTTGACTGTGCTTATATCTTCAGTTTAAAGCATTTAAACATTTACGACGACATACCAAAACATCTGAAGTTGGTTTACCTGCTCGGGTTGACACAAAGTACGCACAGGTTGGGTGAGAAAATCCAAACTTTGAAGACTGAGAGCCCTTGATCGGGTGTTAGCGGCTGGTGAATGACAGACGCATTGGATCAGCGGAGTTCAGACAAGACTACCGGCGCTGGATGCCGCTGCCTGTCCTTCCCTCCCTCTTTCTACCCCAGAGAAATAAATAATCTCTGCTTTCATCTGGATCACGGAATCGCTCTCGCTCTCCCTCGTCTCTCTCTCTCTCTCTCAAGATTCAAATAGATTTATTGCCATGGTAAGAAAGAAAGAGTTTTACATTGCCGAAGCATAGGACTATTAAGTGGGCTATACATTTTGCAGAAAAATACACGTGAAAAGTATATCTCTCTCTCTCTCACACACACACACACACACACACACACACACAAACAATATGAATTAAATGATCAATTGTCCAGATAAGCAGGTGTAATGACACTATTAACTCCCTTTAGTGCTGTTTTTTAGGGAGAACGGCATCTGAACGAGTATTTCGGTGCTTTAACAGGTTTGTTGCACGGTGCACTTCGCTTTTTGACCATTATCATCAGAAGCGACTGAGCTGAGTAACAAAGCGCGGTCGTTTTCCTACAAATCGACTGAACAGTATGCATTAGTTTGAAAGTATCTAATAGTCTCCAAAGGCGGTGAATTGCAGTGACTAGCAGATTGCGAGTGACGGGATTACTACACCGGATTAAACTGCAATAAACATCATTTCATTATCTGCGCATCAGCAGAAGCATGGCGCAGTGATGAGGTGCTCTCACTCGCGCTCTAGTGTCCAGTTTTGTTTTTATGAACGTGACAATTTATATCACTTCCTAAGACACAATGGTGCTCCAGTATATTAATGTGCAATGACAATTTCCAAGAAGTTCATATACTGGAGTTTCCTAATGGTTTCGTGGGGTTTTATGATGCCTTTGAATCTTTAGACAAACCAGTAGTCTTCCACAAATGTAATAATCATGGCATCTCAGCATGTAAAGGCCATCTGCATGGTTTCACATCATTATGAAGTTCATCAGTCAGACGGAGAATTGCTCTTATAGCCATCATTACATCTCTCTGGGTAAAGCAGAAGAGCTAGTCTCCCCTTAATGGGATGAACCATTGAACCACACAGAGATCAGGGTAGCAATGCTGTACAGGGTCTTTAGTGTGCCAATGGGATACGGACAGATGGTTGTGTAATTACGCAGGAACTGACCCCTGTGCGCGTGTCGCTTCCGCTTTTGAATGGGAAAACAAAAATATTTGAAAGTATTCTCAATAAAAACTATTCCATCATTCTCTTATGCATGTATGTGACTGATTGAATCACATATTTAATGAGGTCTAATTTAGAGGGCAATGCAACAATATGGAGAGAGAATGCGTTTAAATTCAACATCAAACCTCATTTTGTTAAACATAGCTCCAGGAGTTTTTATATATTACAGCGAGCATTTCAAAGCGGTGGCAGAACAAAGAACAAATAGAACACAGAGTCTGACCCTAATAATGTAATAACGTCTGAAGAATTTTTAAAGAATTTCAGTTTGATGGAAAGACTAAGCTTAGTAAAGATTTCCATAGTGTGCTTCTCTTTCACATTAAAAATACCAAAAATAAAATAACAAAGCTCTGTTAAAACAGCCTTGCCTTTGACCCATGGTCCATAAAATCAAAAGCTCTATAATTAGGAATTGGGTTTTAAGAGGGGAGAAAATGGCCCCACTGGCAGGCCTATGTGAGACAACCTATAATTGGACTGTAGGCACACTCATTGAGCTGGCTACACAGTGTCCCTGTATCATGCCTTACCATTTAATTGTAATAATTAAATTGCCCAGAAGTAGTTGCAATACAATCTAAGTAAGAGACCTTGGATTAAATGACAATATGTTATGTATGTATGTATAGCAGATAAATAAGGATTTTAACAATTTGTATGTGGAATGACTTACAAACATCCACGGATGTGTTTATGTATTTCTGAATAAGGGATTAAAGGATATTGGCAGTGCTTTCAATAGTATTCATCACATGTTTATTTGCCGTGCTGGAACTAACACACATTTGTCTTTCTAGATAGCCTTTCAGGATGAAATTTGACTTTCGCCTACACAAGTTCATACTGTGGCCTTGGGTTTGTGTGACAAAGCCTTCTTGAAAAAAAATCATATCCTTAAAAAATAATACAACAGTAACCTGCAGTAACTGTGAATATATGCATGTTTGGTAGCTTAAAGACTAGCTAGGTTGAAATGGTCCCTATGAGACAGACAAAGAGCAAAATGGGCTTAATTCTCAATAACATGCTGGATTTTCAAAACCTAGTGGAAAATTATAATTATCTTCAAATACAAACATAATACCAATAGAAACAGAAATGGCGCTTGAATTAATTTATGGATTTAGACCTAAAATGCTGTGGACTCTCCACAGAGACTGTTAAATACATCTGAAACAAAACACTAGATGGACATACAATCATTTCACTTAATCTTAGACAGGTTTTCTGATTGAACAATATGGTTGGAAAAAATCGTTCCCAGGCTAATGCGTTAAGATGACCTTAATTATGAAGCTATATTTGAATGGGGATTTAGGGCAGGGATTACTCTTACATTAACAGAGTACAAAAGTAAATCGTAAAAGGATATGTCCTGTCTAGTATATGACTTACAGTGGGGTCGAGATCTGTGCTGTAAGATCATCCATGGTCCAATATACGAGCCAAATCACAGTGTCATCTTTGTGTAACTATAGTTCTTAATTGGCTGCACAGTGAAAATGGTTTGAGTGCCCTAACCTAGCACATATTGATTGTCTGCTGTGGGGGCTCATTAATCACATAGACATAATGGTGAGTAGTTTGTAGAAATATAGGACAGTGTGTGATGGCTGATATTTTGGAAAAGGTGAAACTTATTTTAAAGACTAAATTTTTTGTCCGTATCGTGATTTCTAAGAGTAATTAAAAAATATAAGCTATTTTCAGGCTTTCATGCGCAAAGCTGCCTTATCTACAGACAGGGGTCTTCAATTAGCCTGCTCTCTCCTTTCAAAGGCCTTAGAAATCAGTCTTACCCTGCACCCAAGAGTGTATGTGTGTGTGTGTGTGTGTGTGTGTGTGTACACTTTTGTCTCTTACACATATGAAAATGTGTGCTAACACACACTCTTATGCAAGCTTATACAAAGCAGCACTGGTACTAGAATGACCAGAAAGAATACATAACTTTTATTTGTTTGCTCTATATGGTTGTTTTTTGCATGAAAAACACAACTGACCTGTAGATGGAGCACTGTTGCTTTTGACCCATCCACACCTATCCACATTTATTTATTTGATTAATAACATTTGGTCACTGAATATGTAGCAACATTCATAAATGTCACTACTGTTTTATTTAACTTCCTTATGAGCCAGTCTTATGACATGCAGAAGACAGGTTGCACTTTATTAGAAACTGAATGTATCTATACCCTGAGAAATCACTCCCCTAGATTTTAGAGGTCATTAATAAAAAGAGATTTACCCTGAAGAGAGAACACACGAACTGGGTCAGAATGGAGATTCTTTAACTCAGTAGGCGCTTTTGCAAGACTGCTCATTCATGCACTATTAAAAAATGAGGCAAATAGGAATGTAAGTTGTAACAGTAATTGGAACAAGTGACATATGAAATCAATTGGGCACTTTTTTCCCCACAATTGTAAAGGTTGACGTGTTAAAAATAGCACAGTGAACTGTGAACTCTGATTGCCTCTCTCTTCAAACAAAAAATACTTTGGTTAAATATCAATACTGTAAAATATATAAACTGTACAGTATAGAACACACAAAATATGTAAAATGTACTAATGATGTAATATTATATACATCATGCATTAAAATGTAGATCCAATATCCTAAAATGACTGTTAATTTTCCACAAGCATCAGTCTCCCGTATATTACACCTCATATCAATTTGTCTGTAACAGGTTTCTGTACAAAAACATTTCCTTCACACACGTCCCACTCAAGGTCCTCGTTTTGTATCCAGTTTGGCTCATCAAATTTTTGTGAGAAATGTCAGCGCTAACCTTTCAATCTCACGTGGATGCACACCATCGGCACCTTCTTTGGCGTTGACTGCTGCCATGTCACATGCTTCTGTATGTTGTCTCCCTCTAACTATTCTGCTGACCTTGAGCTTTTATTATCAGGAAAATAAAAGCTCTGCTGAAGGATATCAGAGTCATGGTAAGGCTGTGTGAGAGCGACCGATTGAAAGCAGTTTCTATCAAGCACAGAGCTTTAACTAGTTTTGACATCAGGCATGAGAAACAGTATGAACTACAGAGACAGTCTTACAGTATATTGCCATTCTTTTGACTGAGGCCTTGGATACTCAATAGTCCCTGAAATAAATGTGCTGTAAGTCACTGTGGTTAAAAGCGTCTGCAAAAAACAAGTGTGTTATGAACAAATATCTCAAAGGTGGAAACCTATCAGCACCTCAAAGTTAAAGACAGAAAATTTTTGTAAGCAGAAGCTTACAGAAGCTTATAAGATTAACCATTTTCAGGTGAAAATAATTAATGGTTTAAAAACCCAGCCTAAATAAAATTATTTTTGAACGCATATGGAAAAAGTTCTTATCAGCTAGACTAATGCAAAAGACCATTATACAACAGCCTACTGACTATATAAGGGTCAGATACGAATAGCTGGTATTAAAATGAATGATTCCATTTCAATCTTTCACTCTCTTTAAAAATGATATGCAATGAATAATCAATAGGCTTGAACTGAATTTACTGAATTATTGATTTACCTCCATAAATAAAAAAGAATGGATTTCCAATATACATAGGAAAATTGAGATGTTATTTTTTGTATGTAAAGTGATAAACAGACCATGTTTATAGTTCCGGACACTGGGGCAGAGCAGAGCACAGATTGCTCTTGTGGCCAGAGATCAAAACAGAGCAGAGTGAAGAATGTTCCAACTGTGCATGTGTATGGCCCACTGAGATGCCCCTTACATAAGCACTCGGGAATCCATGACCTACAGTATATTACACCACTAACTGAACTTATTACATCACTCTTAAGCCATGTAATACAGGTTTGTTATATTACAGTGGAAAAGTTAGAATTTATTCCTCTATAGAGATGACTTACATGGGTTATTAAATTCAACAACATAAAAGACCCAATGAAATCGCCTGAGGAGTACAGCTTTCTTTCCTGTGTCAATTTATTTCCTGTTGAAACAGGCAACTGGGACAGGGCATTTTTAAATAGCCAGTAACATTTTGTTTATGCTCTAGCTGTGAACCATTATTATCTTGCTACTGGTAGTTAAAGACAGATGGTATTGGGAGAAAGCACATTTTAATTATACAGAGTATTTTATGGGACATTAATTTTTATACACCCCTAAGGGATGGCAATGGCAATTTTCCAGGATGGGAAAGACCAGAAAAGTTACATGCTACAAAACTCCAATTTAGATCTGATTCTATGTGTGACTAGCAGATGTTTTTTAAAAGGGTCCTATTATGACTTTTTGGGAATCCTGAGTAAGTCTGTGGGGTGCGCTACAATAGTTGTTAATGCTTTGTTTTTCAAAAAAACACATTATTTTTTACATATTTTACCTTTATTCTACATCACTGTTTCCACTCTCATAAAAACAGCTGTTCATTTCCTGGTTCTATGAAGTTCCTTCTTTAGAATGACTCAGATTAGTGGGCTCAGATTAGTTAGCTGGCCCAGGGTGTTGTACATCACAGACCCAGGAAGAAGAGAACTGTAGTTCCTTTCAGCTGTTTATTGTAGTCCTTAAAAAGCCATTTTGGTTCAAGAGAATATCTCCGTTTGCAGTGAAGTTTGAGCAGTGTAACTTAGCAGATATTGTTTATGCTGAAACATCAACATTACACACTAACTAAAGTTGAAAAAGTGAAAACCCATAATAGGACTCTATTAATGAGGAGATAAGGCCACCAGAACATATTTAAACCCCCTTTGTCCTGCAGGGGTATTTTCACTCTCTGTGTTATTTTTGGCTCTAGTTTTCAGGCCAAACTTATTGCAGATACATCTTATTACTGGCTCTAAAAACACCCTTTTATAACACTGCCATCTAGTGATGAAAGAAAACACCCTTATCCAATCTTACATTTCTAAATCCTTTAGCAACCAAGTTAAGACTCATTACAATTATTAGAGAAACTAAATTTCACATTTTTTCCTTGCTTTATTTGTTTATTACTAATATGTTAGCAATTTCATCAATTTGCACACAATTTCAGCATTTGCCCACAAATGCACCCCTGGAGACAGTATCAAATATTTCAAACTACAATACAATTTTTTCGGAAAAATGTAATTTTAAAAAGTTGTTGAAAGTGTAAACATAAATATATAGTGCACTATTCTTAGTTTTCGAGCTCGTCCCTGCTCGACCAATCACAATCACGCACAGTATTGTGGGATATTAAAGGTAGCGATAGATAAATCTTGATGCCTTCAACAACTGATCAGATTAAGGTATCACAGGAGACAGGAAGTGAATTAAACATTGCATTCAGACGTGCCTTAATGCCTCCCTACCTTGAACTCTGTCCTCTGGAGGCGGCATTTTACAGCTTTCGACGCAGCCACTGTGTTCACAGGTGTGTTCAAACTCAGACCGACCGATGCAAAGTACCGCGAGAGCGAAGCGATCTCGCGGTACTTTGATGTCATACGCTGATCGGACCGCACAGCGCTGCTTATAGTCGAGGTACACCTCGAGTTTATAAGGAGGCGTGGCTTTGGAGATCGCTTTTAATGGAGGGTGGGATTGTTTGGTTTCAAAAATAGCTTGCTATTGCTAGCCCTTATGAAATTGCATACGCCGCCTTTCAGGTAACTACAAACAAAATGCCAAACAAAAGAAATATTTTCTGCAGTAAAAATGTGACATTTTGCATTTAACAAGCAGTAAGAATTGAGCTGTAATCGCATTGAATTGAAATTCTTAAATTAAAACTTTACCTTTCCATTTTGCCCTGTGTTTAATGTGTCTAAATGCAAAACCTGCCTCTACGGGATGCAGTGCTGCTGCACAGAGATCCTCTCTGACTGCAGGGGGCACTAGAGAGCCTGCTCACAGGCCTGCGTCAGCCTCCAGTTTAATGTGAGTTGGGGACTGGAGAGGCTGATAAAAGCCTCTGCCCCCCCAACCCCATATATAGTTATATATAATTACAGAAGCAAAATGTTTTGTAAATGCTCTTTCATGTTAACCAAAAGACAGACTTCTGCTTTATCTTTTGTAATATACTTGAAATACATTCCACTTAAGTTCAAATTATTAAAGCTAGCAGTTCATTATTAAAAGTACTACACATCATTAAAAAGATTTCAAATGAGCAATCTGAGGACCTTCGCAGACTTGATGCACACAATCTTGTCAAGTTCCTGTACCTTCCTGTGTTATACTGTTATCCTATTGGTCTATCTTGAGTGAGAAAGCATGTCTCTTGAGTTTAAAGCTTATAAAATGTCAAAACAGAAAGATCACTGCAGATAGCACAGTCTTCCAACACACAGGAATTCTGTTAGTTCTGAGTGTCATTATGAGGGCTGATAAGAACTTGGATGCTCACACTAGCAGGCCAACCTATACTCAGGCTTTTTAAAGGCAGCATAGGCAACTTCTGAGAGGATTACAATAGCAACCTAACTTAACATAAAACATAAAATCCCACCCTCCCTTAGGAGCGCTTTTAAATCCATGCTGCTTCTAATACACAGGAATGCAATACAAATATACAGTTACAGGCAAGTAGGACATTCTATCATTGCATTCAGACCAATTGACGAACATTTTATATAAATAGATATATTTCGACCATTTTAGTGATGTGAAGACACTTTCAACCATCATTACAAAAATGACTCTGGAAAATAAAAACGCTACCTTGCCTTTAAACCTAAGGGGAAAATATTACAGATTTTATTACAAGAAAAAGTCAACCCAGTGAAGATGAAAGAGCAAAAAGACAAACACAGCAGAGACTGGCCAGGAGTAGAAGCATTGTGAAAAGGACAATACAGCACTTTATTGTTCAGAAATGCTTGCAGTTTGGAAAAACAAAACAACAAACAACATAAACCGGAAGTCACATGTTTACAGAAAATTAGACTGAATATAGATAAAAGGATTGTTCTGAATCCCCTGGTAACAACAGGGGTTCATCTGCAGAAGAAAGTGTGATTGTTAAGAAAAAACAAATTTCATTCAGCAGAGGCTGAACCAAACACAGTCTAGTCTACTTAGCACAATGCTACAGTGGTCAACTTAACTGCCATACTCTCAAGTTAGGGCAGATGTAAAGGTATGAAAGCTGCTCTTAATGCAACACAAGTTACAAATGGTAAATAGTTATAAAAAAAAAATGGATACTTCAATTATAAACAGGCAAAATAAAAGCAAGAGATTATGTTCTTTTTAATTTGCATTTTTATACGTCAATATATATTTTAAGCAAAATGCTATACTTTTTAAAATAAAAGTAAACAGGAAAACAGCCACCAAAGCCACATCCATTATCATTGAACATATGATCCTTAAGCATGAGCACAGAAAGTATAGCAATTTTTTTTAAATCAATTAGTACACCTACACATTTCCGTAGAAGACTGTACAAATATACACTACCTATTCTATATGGTAACATGAAATTCAAGAATACCTGTGGTTCTAACACTTTTCTGCCACAATAGCGGCTGAACAAACAATAACAGTATGTTTCTAGTTATGTTAAAGGAACTCAAGGCAAATCATGTTATTGTGTTTGGTGCATTTTCCTTCCCTGTGTTGAGGGTGTCAACCCCCAGCTTAGCAATCAAAATCTGCATTAATTTTCATATTTCAAAACTGCTAAATATGACTTTTTTTGCCTTTTAAATGGCTTTAGGATTTGAGGAAATAGCATATCCTTATATCTACTGTATGTAACCAAGGTCCAAAAATTCAGTGAGGCAGCATTGTTGATCAAACCTAATGCAAAAGTATACATGTGCATTTTAATAACCCTGTCCAGTAATCAAACCTGTTGCTTGGTAAAGTGAGTCTCTTGTTTTGATTGTTCAAGCTTGTTTGTTATACCTGACTGGCATTCTCCTTTTTGTTGTCGTTTTTCCCTTAACATGTCCTTTGACCCATAACCATTTTCGCTGTGGGTTTCCTCCCTGATGTCAGAGTCATTCCCATTCATTTCATTATTTACCTCTGTATCTTCGTTAGCAACTGACTGTGTATTTAGCATAGAATTCTCCAGCTGTTCCACAACATTCTCATTATCACTGTCTGAGTCCACAGCAATTGGTTCTGAATTGACAAGTGATCCAGGTTTTAAGGTGCACCTGAAAGAATCATTGCAGTTGTTCCCAACAATGACCTTTGGACCATTCAGATAGAGTGAGGCTTTGACAGCTGTCCTTGTTAATGTCCCCTGCTTTTGTTGCACTTCACCATTGGCTGTGGCTCTTTGCTGCAAGCGAATAGAATTGGCGGAGAGGCCTATGCGAGTTCTAGAAGTTCGTCTTTTCTGTTCATGTTTGTGGCCCTCAAAATACCACTTTGAGTCAAAGTTCATGGGATGATGCAAATGCATAATGTCTTCCATTTTAAACCCAAGCAAGACACGTACATTTAGTGTTTCACAATCAAGCGTACATTTCCTTCTTCGATTTGCGAAATGGCTTGCAATGTCAGTCTTCCAAAGCCAGAGGCTGGATGCAAGCTTCTCTACCTCTCGCTGAGTGGGGTAGGGCTGCCTGTTGAAGTACTGAGTGAGGAAAGCTTTACGTGCTTCATATGATTCGTTCTCATGACCCTTTGGGTCCAAGGCGAAGACCACAGGGTCTTCTATTTTGTCAGTGGATGGTGGTGGGCTTTCCCCAGTCTGATCATCTGTCTCAACTCTACTCTTCTTTGGCTCAGTTTGATCAAAGTTTGCTAAACCTGCTCTTTTAAGGCCAGCCCCTTGGGCCTGTGCAACTCTGGGAGAAGGAGCAGGCCGGCCATTCTGAGTTTTGCTTACACCGCGGCAATGCACTAGATGCAAAGTGATCGTGGAAGCCGTCATGTTGCTAGTATAAACACCAAGGCAATGGATACACTTGTAGGTCAATTTCTTTTCTACAGGATGCACTGTTTGTATAACCTGATGCCTTTCACGCAAATGGTGAGCTAGAGAATCTGTGATAGGTCCCTTAAGAATAGAGAAGCAAAGAGGACAGAGTGTTTTGCCGATATCTTTCTTATAAGGTACAGCCGTTTGAAGCATCTTGGCTGGTATGGCATTTGCTGAGGCATCTACAGGTATCTTTGGGACTTGTGGTATAACCTGTTTATTTATTTGAGATGCTGGCAACGCATTGTTTTGCGCATGGAATGCCACAGATTCTTCAGGTGCATCTCGCATATTATACGTGGTAACGATCAGCTGGACGTTCTTTGGATTTCCCTGCTGAAGCGTTAGGTCAAAAGTGAGTGGAGAGTCTGTACGTGGTCCGACGGATTCATTGGGATGCACCCCTCGCATATGCGTCACCATTTTTTCAACATCATTGAATGTGGCTCTGCAGTGTTGGCAGGATAGGCCATGAATCAGCATGTGATTAAGAAGTGTGTCGCTAGGTAAATACCTATTGCAGTATAAGCATTTACTTGTGAAATTGTGAATCTTCATGATATAGTTGGCCACTGCTGGCACCTTTTCTGCTTTGTGTTCATTTTCAAAATGTGAGCTATATACGTTTTCTGGAAAGAGCTCATTGCAAATAGTGCAGATCTTCCATTTCTGAGTATAAGACGTGCCATAAGAGTTGCCTTTCTTGGGGGCAACAGCAGATACAGTAGTAGCCGCCGCCTGAACACGCGAGTTTATCTGAGGGATCTTTAGCACAGAGGTGGAAGCTGATGCGGAAATGGCGCTGCGCAGACTGTTAGCAGATATCTGAGGTTTGGTTGTTTGACTCTGCTGTAGCTTTGGGAGTTGAACCTGTTGTCCACCAATGGTCAAGGAATGTGTAGTCCCTGGCTTTAGACCAAACGCACCCTGTTTCAAATGAACACCCGACAGGAGCCCAGTTGAGTTCAAGCTCCCTTTTGGAATGACAATTCGACTCAGCTGTTGGGTGGATAAAGGTCGCACCCCAGTCACTACTGTACCCTTTGGCATTATACCAATGATGCCCTTATCCCCCTGAGACTTAGGGGACACCATAATTACAGGCTTTGTCCGAGGTACCACTACATTGGTATGTCCAATCATGGCAGTCACCTGATAACCAATGCGCTCATGATCTTCAATGACATGCTGCACAAGTGCTTCATAGGTACGGGGTACAAAGAGGCATCGTTTGCAGTGAATGGCAGTGCTCGTATGGTTGACACCACCAGCAATGCTGTTAGAGTCAACATTGCTCCCTGTCCTTGCCGTTGTCCCACTAGGTGGTGTTGTCTTCTCACCTGGCCTTACCAGATATGGCGCAGCTACGTGCTGGAAATGCTCCCGGTAGATATGCTTGCGCACCACGTTATAGAGTGGGTCCCTGTAAGTGCATTTTTTACAGTAGTACACTGCCTGTTCTATATTATCACGCGTCTTATCCAGACGAGCCCCATCCTTTAAGCCGCCCCCCGTCCCCTGAAGACCTCCAGCATTCTGCCGCCCCACATTGCTAGGCATATGAAACAGTCTTATGTGTGTCTCCAATGTCTTTTTGTTACCATTGTAAGTGCAATAGGGGCAGTTCAAGAGAATGCGGTTTTCAAAGTCCTCATTGTGCACATTACGAAAGTGACTTTTGTAGGCAGAGAAAAACTTGGAGGAGAATGTACATCCTGAACAACAGAACGGCTTTGAGCGGTATTCCTGAGAAAGAGGACAATAGGTCAGGCTTTGCTACTAAGCAAAACTCAAAAGATTCAATACTTAAAATATTCCGCTTTTCTTTGGTAAGATTTTTGGTATTACTCACTTGTGATTTGGTCATTGAGGGATCCCACATGCACACATCATCCCATGTGGTGTTCTTAATGTAGAACTCATTGGGAACAAAGTCTTTATAGTCCTAATGAAAAAAGTGAGAAAGAATTTAATAAAATCAAGGTTACATAAATATACATTTTGTGCATCAAACAGTGCATATTTAAAAATTAGTGTGCCTCAATATAGAACTATATAGAAAAAATAGCTAAAAATCACATTTTAAGATTTTCAGCATATACTTGATATTTCTATATCTGCTTTGAAAATTCTTTAAAGGATTTTCTTTTCCAATGATCATTTCAACCAAAATAGCCAAGTAAATTCAAAATATTAAATTCAAGAGTTCAAGAATAAATATCAAGTTATAAACAAATAAGCTATGCTATGATTTTTTCTATGCACCAATGTAATAATACATAGTAATAAACAGCCATATTTATGACCATAGGCATAGAATATTTTGCACTAAACTATTATGAACATGTCTAAGTGATGACACTATTAAACTGTTCCATCAGTGTTTTGTACTGACTAATTGAACCGATCAGTTGAAATTAAACCGATCTGTGGGAATGAATCTTTCTTATCAAATCAATAATATAAACAAAAACATTTTACTCAGTGTTAAACAGTACTGAGCTTTATTATAATATACATTTGGTCCTTTGACCATGCAGACTTTAATTCACAATGGTCTGTTTACAAAATATTGAAAGAGATAAGGTGGAAGAGAGTAGAAACGGTGATTAGTGATTATAGAAAATGATACATTTGACAAGATCAGAAAAATGCAAGACAGTTGAAAAATCAGTCAGCATGTCAGCAAACAGTCAGCATGTTTTACCATAGCTATATAGGCATTTAACTTGTGTAGCCCAAACATCAGATTTACTTACATCAATATGTTCCTTGCAAAAATCCAAACCAATGTCACCCAGCACTTTTTTCACATTTTTCCTAGCTTTCCTTAGACTGCTGAGGTTGTTGACTGGAAGTTGAAACATTCTGCCCACCTGGAAACAAATTAATTGATTAATATGGACACTTAAATGTGCTTCAGATGCAACTGTCATACATTATATTGTTTATTATTCATGATTACCATCATAAACGTGTTCATGCCATTGATGAATGCGACCTGTTTCGTACTGCAATCATTTGAATGCCAGTGATTTCCAAAAATATGTGATGATCTAGTACTTTATCTCACTGTGACACTACCAGACTGACTATTTATTGGCATCCCAATCCACAGCATAAACACAAGTTCAGTGTCAGAAGTTCAAAATGGTCACAAAAGGTCTAAAGCAAATAAACAACTCTGCCATCATCTTATGCCAATACTTCATTAAGGCCTGTGACAGAGGGTTGCATGCTACATACAGAACTCATAAGCTACCTTACTACTGACACCACATAATACCGCTTTTGTATTTTAAAAAATGACCACACAACTGAGAAACACACACATCCAGTGATGTTCTGGCTAAAAGGGACTAGATAGACATGTATCAGAACTGTGCTCTGTTAAATACCAATCAAGCAACACGTGTTTTTATTTTTCAGTCTTTTTCATAAAAAAATAAACAATATAAATAAACATGCTTAATTACATCACTAAAGAAGCCGGTCCCACATTTGACTAACTGCAAGCCACAGAAATAAAGACAAAGATCAGAAAAGGTCAAAGGTCATGTAACTATCTGATCTGTCTTTAGGGAAAACCTGTGTCTGTTGGCCTCACCGATGGCAAGCATCACACTGTATACCCTGTATGAATGAAGAGCAGCAGTTTCACTTCAGAATTGAATGGGGGTTCTCTAGGTTAGGCGTTCCTCATCTCCTTCCTGACTTTATAGATGGCGCTAGAGCACAGCTCTTCCTCCATGTTATATAAGCCTCTCCCTGTTCCGCCTGCCCCTTTTCCGCTCTCTTTTTTTGTGCAGTCTTCTGCATTATAGTCCTGGAATGGCGCCTCCTGTTGAGGCAGCAGCAGAGGCCAGCGTGTGCAAAGCTAGATCTGCAGTCTCCTGATAGAGGCTAGGTTTTCTGATTTCCCAACATAGATATATACATACTGAATATATACAGTCAAATCCCATCTATAAATATATGATGAACATCAAAACAGATGTGTGGCTTCTCATGTTAACATTTACATTTTAAGTAAAATTCAAGATTTGAAGATCTCTCTTGACTCTCACAATGATCTCCTCAAATTAAGTCATTGTTGACCAAACAATATGTAGAAACACCTTCTGTCAAACAGATTTAACCAAAGCAATCTGCTCATCTATGGCCTAACACAGCTACAGCTGGCAAAGTAACATTGCATAGGGCTATACTTGAAGAAAAAGCACAGCATGATAAACATAAGGTGTCTAAATGTTTACCACAAGCTTCACTGCCTTTACTCCGACTTAGAATCAAGATGATTCAAGCTGAGTGACATCTGTACAGCAACTACCTTGGAGGAAATGCTGGCAAATGTGACAAATAATACAATGTAAAGTAAAAACACTGCACCACAGAGGCCGATTACAAAGCTGTGACCAACATCCAGCTATTATTATGTCATTAAAAACATTATGGATTGAAAATAACAACAAACTGACGAGGGAAACAACGCGGATCAACCGACCAATTAGAGAACAATAGGAAACGCACGTTGGTCTGTTGACATGTCAGAAGTGATCAGACCCAAGTGCTGACTTATGTTTATTATCATAAAACAGCATATGCTGAGCTGTCAGGACTTTTTGGTTATCACTGTACTTCAAAAAAGACAAGTATCATGTATATACAGAATAACCGTGAGCTAGTCACGTTGTGCTTAACTGTCAAAGCAATCAAAGATGCAACCGAGTAAGCTGGTGTGAGTCCTTTGATTTAGGTTTGAGGATGGTTGAAAACCAGCGGTCGGCAACCAAAGTCACCCAGTTACAGTAACAGTCCAGATCCATTATTAAAAACTTTCCTTTAAATCCAGGACCTGCTGCAGCGTCAAGCCTTCATCACATCAACTTGCAGCAATTGCATGACACAAGCGAACGGCTACATATTCCACCTGATCGCTGGCTTTTCTCCCTGTTGAGGTTCTGGTCTTACTAATAAACGTTTCAGCAGGCTGGCCGTCTTATCTGCTATTCTGATCCGGTTTCTCTCGCACGGTTCTGCGCTGTCTAACTGCTTCCCATACGCGTGGCTGGAGGGGACTTTACCTGACACGGGCTCCCGCTAGCACAAAGCAGCAGCCCGTAATCTCACTTTCCCTTTTCCCGAACGGAGCGCTTCGTTCTCCGGTTCACGGGCGGACACACCACGCCGAAAGAGGGAGCTCGACTCCTGTCACGGGCCGACCCAGAGCTGCCTGTCAGCCGGGGATGAGCAGCTCCTGTGGTGGTGTGTGGGGGTCCTGGAGCAAGAGGGAGTGTGAGCCGCCGAGCGCCTGAGGCGTTGGCGACGATGCACGGTCCACCCAGACGCGCAATGACGGTGTAATTGAAAGCAATTAACGTAATCCGCCATCCACTTACAACAATACGACCCGGTCCAGTACCTATACTATCCAAAATGGCGTGTGAAAAAGGGCGGAAGTGACATGTGTGTTTGATTAGCATAAAAAAGCATTGTGCCGACAGAGAGGCGTTGGGTCAGGGAATCTGTGGTCAGAGGTACCAGGCGACCATCCATCAGACGTATACAGGTCATACAGTCATCTAACTGCTTACCTGAAATTCACAGGTGCTCTCAAAAGGGTGTCTGTTTGCGCATTAATGTTTCATTCCATGGTTCCAAAATTGGTGTAAACAGCCCCCTGTGTGTAGTTACATGAAATGAACCATAGGGGGCGCCACTATCTGAGAGTTGATTGGTTAGAGGCGTATGCGTCAATACTGCATCTGGTATCTACCCCCGCAGAGAGTCGGATGTATACAGTGCCTAAGTACTCACCAAGCATCGGAGTAGTATGAGTTCAGATGGTGGCGCTGTAGTGCTTTTACCACAAGTCACCGGGACTACTTCTGAGTGTGAAGTGCTGGGGTTACAGACTGTGAGCAATGGTGATTTCCCCACCCACTGGCCCTTCAGCACTGGAAATAACCCCCACCCTCTGGCACTTGAGCTCTGCAGTTTTTCACCTACACTGCCTGTACCAGTCCTCTCCCCTCGATGATGGATCAAACTTTCTTTGGAAAGTTCTTACATTATGATACAGTCAGCTATTGTGTTTTGAATGTTGTGATATTGCACACTGTCATCCCATAGTGAAGAGAAAAAATGATTTCTTTTTAGAAATGTCATGTCATACATTTGGAAGTGATTTATAGTTTGTAGCATATGGTTTTCCAGTGAATCTGGCTGGGTTTCAGTGCATAATGCAACTTAATACAACACCAGTTTTTTTACAAGTACAAAATCAAAAAGTTTAGCAAAAATTGTTTATTTCAGGCCATACATCTCTACAGTCACAAAAATACAAAAATGTTTTTAAAGGGGTTTTGTTGGGCTGTTCCAAAAAAAATCTATACACAACCTAGAAAATTCTGAAAAAAAATAACTGGCCGTATATGATTTAATTGGTCCTTTCAATTAAAATTGAAGTAATTAAGCAATACTAAGACAAAGCAATCAAAGCAAATCAATTCATATGAAAGCAGACCTTATCATCCAGCCACAGTCACACAGCAAGTTTTATGGCACAGAGCTATAAACAACCTGCCTTTTAAAAAATATGGGACATTTACTGTAACATTGTTACAATACAAATATGATAAGCACTAATCATACAACACTAAACAGAAGCAAATGAGGTCAAACCTCATGTAGTGGCAAAAAGAGTGAGCAGTCCTTTCATAAAAGAGACAATTTCATTTCCACCCAACTTGGACTCCCCATAAACACGATCCACAAATGAAATTGGAACCTGATAGACAGATAAAACCACTTTTCAAATACAATAATACAACACTTTAGTTACAACAATAGTTACAACATATACATAAATAAAAATGTAATGAAAGTATAACCATTGTAGTAATAATTTTATAACAATTTCACTAATATAAAATATTAGTATGCAAATTCCAAAAACATGATATAGATGACTTAATTTTGTTTAAAATAAAAAAGTATACTGACCTCCCCAATTGTATAGCCAAGTTGTCTAGCACGTACAATCATCTCCATCTGAAACACATAGCCTTTGGACACACACCGCTCTACTAGTTTTTCAAGCACCTCTTTCTTATAAAGCCTGAAATACATAACACATAAAAGGAGACAGTAATGTAACAATATTAAATATTAAAGAATAAACATTTATTTGTATTGACATTGATCTATTGACATTTATTAACATGCTACAACACACCTAAAACTCCCTGTAAGATCAGTTGCTCCCGGTCTGAGCAGCACTTGTGTGATGAAGTTTGCTCCTCGACTAAAAGAAAAATAATTTCATTGATTCAAAATAATATAATGTCATAGAATAAGAGCAGCTGCATAAAATCAATAATACATTTTCAGTGGTACAAGTTCAACAAGGGCATGCAAAAATTGCTCCAATAATCTAACATTACACCCACATACCTTATTAGTTTTCTGCGCAGGTCCCAACCATAAACGCCACCATCTCCTCTGTATCTTGTGCCAGACACCAGGTCATATCCACCTTCTCTCTGTTTTCTGGACATTTAACAAATGCATAAAATTGGCTAATAATGCCATTAAAGCAAAATTAACAATACAATGTGCAGATATAGCATTTTTTTCATAGCTGAGGGATGAGACAATACAAATAAATTACTTACTCAATGAATTGTGGGATAAATTTTGGCTGTGGTTAGGATAAAACAAACACAATATTTATACAGATGAAAATAAACACATTAAAACCAATTTTAAACATATTTAAACCATTTTAGTTTGATAAGATCATATCAATCAAGGAATGCTGTCAACAGGCAACTTACATGATGCGAGAGATCTGCATCCATAATGATAACAAAGTTTCCAGTAGCATGTTTAATACCATGGATGTAAGCCGTTCCTGAAAATAAAATCAATATGTGAATAACTACACCTTTAGTTCTACAAGAACTAAAGAAACAGACATGAGCCAATTTACCTAAACCAAGTTTCTGTGCTCTAGGTCTCAGGATCTAGAAGGAATAAAGTTGTCAGGACTTCATTAAGCACACAATGAGCTGTAATAAAGAGTGGTGTGATGTTTAAGGCATAACGTACAATCTTATCAGGACCGTATATCTTCTGCAAGTGTTCTGCGATCAGCAGCGTCCCGTCAGGACTGCCATCATCAATCACTATGATCTCGTAATTGTAGCCACTGCGTGATGACATGAATGACAAACATTATTTTTTCATTTCATTTTATTGATATTCAGAAAGAATTTGAAGATTAAGATCAGAAAGAATATGATATTCAAAAAGAAACAGAAACAGGGGAGAGAGAAAGACAGTACAAAACAGGGTACAGCATACCAAGCATATTAGAACAAAACACTTGAAACACACAAAAAAAGTAATAAATTGATACAACGATACAACTGACATTATTAAAGTCTTAACACCAGACAAATATCAACATTTTCTTATCATCCAGACTGAGACGTGTAGTGGAAACGGGATTTGTCATGCTGTTGACACTGACAGCTCATCATTAGATACTCATCTTGCTCACAATTTGTCATATAACTGGGTTTCATTTATATCTCTGCCATAGACTATATAACACATAACGACTTATTTACCTCTCTCTGAAGTACTTCACCAGCAACCATACAATCAGCGGCAGGTTTTCTCGTTCGTTGTAGGTTGGCAGCAGTACAGAGTATTTGTCAGACTGCTCATTGATCTTCGCTTTACCTCTCAGGTTCGCCATGTTGGCGACTGCTGTGTCAAATAAACACCGGATGTCCTTAAACCCGTCCGTGGAAATCGCCGACTCAGTCTCTTGGTTCCGCAGCAGATTAATGGAAAATTAATTCAAATCACAAACTGAAATTATTCATTCATCATCAAGCATTATTAATTCAATTAATACAGGCACTGTCTGGGACTGAAACACATCATATAAAGGGCTCTAATACTAAATATGTCATAGAATTCTGGCAAATTTTGCTTAGTTCCAATAATAATAATAATAATAATAATAATAATAATAATTTAAGCGTTCAATACTACTTTTTAGAAATCAAGTTACTTTTACCATGTTATGTGCTTGTATATACATTGTATGCATTATCATAGGCATTATATAGTAATAATAATACATTTGTGCTTATTGGAAAGAGATGTCTAGAAATCCGAGTATGCACAGATATATAAATATTAAACATGTACACTTCATTATTTTATGAAATGAGAAAATGTTTCACTGGCACAACATTGTTTTTCAATACACAGTTTTTCAATACAATTTTTACATTACAAAAAAAAAATCAAACAAACAATTCAATTAATATAATTGTATGAAATAATATGGATAGCCTATCTGCATAAGTCCGTTAATACTACATCAGTGTATTTCATATTGACATATATTGCTCTGGCAAAATATTGCTTAGTTCATATTTAAAAAATAATCAATACAAAACTTGATACAGAAACTAGAATGGAAAGTATTTAAACTAATATGCCTTCAACACTATACATTTCAAACACATATAGTGCATTAAATACAATAAAATAAAAAAGTACAACATTAGGAACCTTCTTAGTGCACATTTTAGCTGTTAGTCAGTAACACATTAGTTACCCGTCCTGTAACCAAAACATTTACCTCTATAAAACAGAGTCTGAGTGTGTTGTGACCACCCCAGCTTGAAACAGAGCATCAGTTCAGCACATAAGAAGTTCTACACAAGTATCTGCCATTGTCTTGTAGCAGCGATCAGACTGAATACTGAGTAACATAAACAGGAGTCCGGAATGATCAGTGCTTTGATGATCTCAGTATGAGTGTAAGATCAGTTTGGAGATCACTTTGGAGATCAATAAACAGGCTCATTTAAAGTCCTCTGGCAGAATCGGTCTAACTGCTACTTCCCACAATGCCTTGCCATGGGGAGAGAGATGATTCTGGCACTGAAATAACACCAAGTAATGCATCACAGATTTCTCAGCTCAAGGCTGGTATCCAAGGTATGGATCCTCTGTACAATAAAAAAAGATGACAATCTTGATATCACATAGAAAATGTATATATTTATATTTCATTAATATTTACCTGCAGCAGGGGCACCTTGATAACATCCACTGCTGTCACATACACCAGTGGGGCCGATTTCTCCTCTCTGCCCTGGGGCTCCTGGAATACCTGGAGATCCAGATTTACCATCCTCTCCTTTGGGGCCTGGTTCCCCTGTTTTGGTTTCACCTGGAAGTCCTGTTAAATTACAAATGAATAGTGCTGTGGTGAACACTTTACCATTTAAAATACTTTAATTGGGTTTGTATTATCAGTGTGTGATCCGAAAAGTCAATATTAAATTAGTCAAAAATATTAGTCTTAAAGACAGAGCAGCTACAAGGTCAGAGGGAGGGTGAAAAAGTTTCAGAAAACTTTATTTTGTTGGTGTAGGAAACGTACGTTTTTATAAACCCTAATATAGACATTGCTGGATGATAAAAAATATATTAAAATACCTGCAAATCCATTTATTCCTTGTGGTCCCTGGACATTGGCTCCTGGAGAGCCCTTCTCACCAGGCATACCACTGCGTCCTAGAAGTTAATCGCAGAATAATGCAGAATTTCAATTCAAATGCAATGTGAATAATCACAATCAAACATCACATCTGGAGTTTGCCTTGGAGAAATTAAGGCATTGAGGCTTACCCTGCTCACCAGGGTACCCAGGTTTCCCAGACTCCCCTCTGCTTCCTTGTCTTCCCTGAGGACCTCGTGGTCCAGGTGGCCCCCTTCCGCCCGGTGTTCCTGGCTCTCCTGGTGGAGCTACTGGTTCCTGGATGGGCACTGGCTTCCGATTCATCTCATTCAGAAACGCATCCAACTTTAACACTTCATCTAAAACATGATCAGCTATTATCAACTTCCTTTATGGTGAATGAGTGAAAAGAATAAAAAAGGCAGAATTTACTACATACTGTGTACAAGCTTTTCACAGGCTTGTGTAACAAGCTGGTAGATCATGGCAAGAGACTGTGGCTCTCCCTAATGAAAGACATAATTGTAAAACCATGAAAATAACCCATGTTAACGTTCACAAATGGCATGTAATTTAATGAAGCCATCAACCCACCTTCTCTCCTCTTTCACCTTTGCTTCCAGGAAGGCCCTGTGAAAAGAAGAAAATTGGTGAAAATTGTATTAAACACTCCAATCTGGAACATCCCAGAACATCATGTTTCCATTCCAGTCTGTCAATAATGTCAAATAAAAATAGTTTCAGGACATCTATGTGTGGGGGCTTTACTTACTGTTGGCCCTACAGGACCTAGTGGTCCTCTCTCTCCCATAGGCCCTGGATGACCGGGCATACCCTGAAAACCCTAGAAAGGGTACACCGAGAGATATAGGCAGAGCATTATGAAAGCAAGCAACAAATATTACATATCTAAGAAAGGCTGCTTACTCTTGGCCCTGTAATTCCTGGGGGCCCAATGTTACCCTCCACTCCCCTGGCGCCCTGTGAAGATATATGAATAGAAACACTAATGAAAGACAGAACATTCAATTTGATTTCAGAACATGGTGCTATGTCAAGGTCTTGCGTTTGGTTCCAAAAGAACACAAACTGAGAAAGTATGGATTGAATACACTACAAGTTTTTTGCAAAATACATAAATGTAAAATGTAACTTGTTAAAATGTCCCAAGGTACCTTAGGACCAAGGCTACCCTCTTCACCTTTTGGACCAGGAGGCCCTGGTAAACCCTGAAGAAACAACATTAAGAAAGAATGAGATGATAAGATAAGGAAACACTAGAAATTTGACCATGATAGTGGTGTTGGGTAATTATAGGCAGATAAGATGGATGTTAAAGCTCACCTGACTACCAGGCCTTCCAATGTCTCCTTTTTCACCTCTTGCTCCTGGTGGACCCTTTACACAGATGAAGAGAGAGGGTTTAAATATGCTACATGTGTATTTAGATTATATACTTATGACCCTCTCTATATAAAAAGTGTTAACATACCACTTTTCCCATTACAGCTATTCCTCGTGGACCAGCAGATCCAACCGGGCCAAAGTTGCCCTCAGGGCCCAGTTTTCCTGGTGGGCCCATCTCACCCTGGTGAGAGGCAGACAGGAAAAAACAATGTGGACTAATGTGAACACAAATAAGAAATACTGCAATATTTCTTATAATTCATAATTATAATTCATGTCATTCGAACCTTGATATGATATTTGCTTACAAAGACTCAGAAAACCAAAACTTTTATTTTATGAATCCAAATTAAATGTGAACAAATTAGTTCTTTATAAGGTGTGTACATCAATCCTACACACATTGTGACATGATCAAAACAAACAAATCACTAATCACAATGATTTAAATAACAATTATTCTTACAATAGAGATTAAGCCAACATGTCATGCTCATGGCAGCTGTAGCACTACTTTACCTTCTGTCCCATGTCTCCTTTTTCTCCTTTGTCCCCTCGAGGACCAGGTTTCCCCTGAAGAACAAGCATTGTGCTCAGTGGATTATTCCAACAAAGGTTTTATATCACTTTCAAAATGCATTGCTGTAGTGTAAAAGGGTCATAGACTCACAGGTGGACCTGCATCTCCAGGTGCTCCAGGAACATCAGTAGTACAGGTGCATGCATAAGCAGGTTCTGGACAGCTCTCCTCATCCCTCTAGAGGACAGAGAGAACAGTAAAGAAAACAGATCTAAAACGTATGTGCACTCATACTTAAAGTAAAGCTATTGGCAGCCAAGATGATATGAATCTTAACCTTAAAAAACTCAACCTTAAAATAGTTGTTTTTTGATTCACGGTGTGTGAACGTCATGTACCTGTGAGGGCAGATCACAGCAGCCATCTTCTGAGGCCCAGGTAGTGTTGCACACTATTTCAAAGGACAGCAGCTGAAACTGAAGTAAAATAAAATATCACAGACTTTGATATTTGGAATTGCTCATCTGCATGGCCTCAGTACAGTTATGTGGTTTTTATACTGAAAAGTTTACTGTATGTTTTTGACGCACAGCTGCAGATCCACTGTGAGGTCCTCGTGTCCGCACTAGCTTGCCCAGCATCTCAAAGCCATCAGTGGGCAAAGTTCCAAGGGGACGGGCGGGTCTCTCACCCACCCGGTGGCAGTCCACAGACAGCGATACACTCACCTGACTGACAGACAAATGAATCTGCCAATCACATTAAAAAAGGAAATTAGAACTGATTATCGGAGCCAGATTAAATGTCATATCATAAAAATGATCTGTCTCAGCTGATTCCAAGATAGTCCCAAATGTTTTAAAAGAAAATATCTGGGTGATCTATCTATACAGATCTCACACAAACTTTCACACAAACCTTATGAAAGCTTCCGTAAAAGATAGAATGGACTTGCGGCTGTTCAAAGGTCAGTTCCTGTATCTCTCCTCTGTAGTCCAGACTGAAATACAGCAGCAACTTCTTCTCAGCTGACAAACAGAATGAAGAAACTTATCATTAGAAGTAACAAAATAATGCTACTTCCAAAACATAACTACAATTTGGACTATCTTTGGATTCATCTTCAAAGAATCTAAACAATTCTCGATCATCCACTAGTATCTCATTTGTACTTCACTCACGGTCCAGCACCACTCCCATCTTAGGCTGGAAGTCATTGTCCGTGAGTTGCCAAACGGCAAAAGGCTCCTTTGGTGAGTCCTGCAGGAGTCTGAAGGTCATGCTGATGGTGTGTTCTGGAGAAAAGCCAACTGGGTGGATGAAGCTGAGACACACAAGACAAGCCTGTGAGTTGTAACTGAAAGGTGTAATGGTGATGATTAATAATGTGCTTTTATTTCTCACCCTGTGCTCTGGGTCAGCTGGACATCTCTATAGAGGGTGTAGCTAGGTAAGGTGCTGAAGATAAACGATTCAGCTGCCACACCCTCAATAGTGGAATGAGCCCTCTGAGTTAGACCAAATGCCTCCATCATGTTAAAGCCTAGGACAGAAATTTGACTCTTCTAAAACAGTTCTAGCGCTATTTTAGAAAGGCAACAGAAAACAGGCTAAAATCTTGATAGTTGCTACATTTTCTCTGCAAAGGTATAGCACAATAACTTTAAATTAAAACTGCAGACTCACTTGTCAGTATACCTTGCTAACAATTTTAGGTTGTAAGATTGTTTGCCTAAAGTTTCCATTAAGTAACAAAAACATGAAAAATATTATTTTGAAAGTTCTAGGAATGTTCAAAACACCCAGTTTTAAGACGATGTATTAATATTGGTTATAAGAACTTTTTTAAACCTTTTATTAATCCTGTAACGTTTTTAAAACAGTTCACTAACAACTTAAGAATGACATTTTTGATTTACATGATATATAAAAATACAAACTGTTCTTCTAACATAACTTGTAGAGAACGTTAGCCAAAAGTCTGAGAACGTTCTCTGTTCTGGGTGTGATCTTACCTTTAGCTACATGATTTCTGACAGTCATCTCAGGACACACTAAGAGAGAGAGAGGGAGAGCAAGATAAAAAAATTATTAAAATGCAGTGTTTCTATTTAAACCTTGCCTGCATTAACATTATTCATAGTACTATAAGTATTTGTGTTTATTGTGAAAAGGCCTTAACTCTAATCTTACCCTCCTTTAGTATGGGATGCAGTCCAGGAGGAACCTGAATTCTCACTGGAGCGGTTCCTGGTTATGACAGAATTACATGCAATTACAATTTAGAAAAGTTTAACGGCAACTGTATTGTGTGTTGACCAAAATTCTGACCTGTGGGGTGAAGAATGGTGACAGCAGCGCCCTCTAATGTTCCCAGGCTGGAATGCACACTAATGCGATACACTGTTTCAGGCTGTAGCTTAGTGAAACAGTGACTGCTGCTGGATGCGTCCACTGTCTCCTCCTTTGTCTGTTTATCTGAGCCCAGACATACAGAGAAAGTGAAAATCTGAAAACTATCTGAAGATTTGTCCAAATCTTATATTTCTAATGAGCAATGTCTATTCAATTAGAAATAAAATGAAAAATAGAAACATTTTCACTAGAGGTCTCAGACTTTTGGACGCCACTGTACATGTGAGCAAAAAACAATGTGTGATGTGTTTGCATAACCGTGATACCTTTGAGGGCCTGGATGACTATTCGATAACCACTGACAGCAGCTACAGGCCTCCAGGACACACAGATACTGGAGTGATCAGACCGCAAAACACTCACACTGCTCACCCTCAGATTAGCTGCTTGTGCAGAGAGGTGTAAAAATGAAACACTGTTAGGCAGACGAAACAGATGAAAGGGCAGACAAAAGTGTACTGTATACACTTGGTCAGCCATTGTAGTACTTCAGATCTTGAAATGATGTGTGTGTGACGTACTGGTCTTTCCCTGAGCTGTGGCACTCCCTCCCTCTCTGCTGCGGTACTCAGCAGTGACCTGAACACTGTACCGAGTATCATGTTGTAGATTCTGTAGCAGGATGTGCTTTTCACTGCCTGGCAATGACACCTAATAACAAACAACCGACAGGACTACATTAGCCATCACATTTACAGCAACACTAATCTATAATCAAAGCTATTTTTTCACTAGCAATGACAAAGTCATAGGTTTGATTCCCAGGGACTGCACATAACATTGGACAAAAGCAACTGCCAAATGCAAAAATATTAAATTATAATGTAATACATTAATAAAATAAAACAGCTATAAACAGAAAAGACAATCACTGAAAGCACTTACTGTGTGCTCCCTTGTGTCCCCAGTGAGGGGCGTGTATGACACACGGTACTGCAGCACATGGGCGTTGGGGGGAACCCAGGTGACAAGCATACTGACTGGAGTCTCCTCTGAGATGGATAAACTGCTGGGACTGCCTCCTGATACTAACACAACAAACACACCAAAGTTTGCATGTTTCTATCTGTGTTCACGTAGCTCATGGAGCACATTGCTTCAGGAGTGCCAAAGTCATGGGTTTGATTCCCAAACACACAAACTGATAAAATGTATACTTTTAAAACTTGAATGGTTTAGATGAGAACATCTACAACATGCATAAATGTGTGTGTACACTCACAGGTGCTGTATCGTATGGCCACTGCCTCACTCTGAGCCCCATCAGCATATAGTGCAGACAGTGAGACCTGATATTCCTTATCATCCTCAATCCCCTCCAGTATGGCTCCCTCACTCTCCCCATCTACTGTAAGCTGGAATATAACCATAAATGTTTTATTTTCAAGTAACACATTTGTGTAAAAATTAATAGCATTCAGGTACAGAATCAATAGCATAGAAACGTCACAGAAAGTGCTGAGAGCTGGAGCTAACCTGTCTGAGCTCTCCTCCACTAAGGGAGATCCATTTGATGAGGTATGAGACCACGTCATCCGCCGCAGCCTCCCATCGCACGGTTATGTCACTGCCAGAAAAGTTAGTGACTCTCAGATCTGAGGGAGCCGGTACCTTCACTGAGAAATGAATGAAATGATGGTTGGCTGCCCAGCTAACAATTTTAGGTTGTAAGAACATTTCCCTAATGTTTTCTTTAAGTAACAAAAATATTAAAAATGTTTTTTTTAACTTATAAGAACATTCAAAATGTCCAACAAAACAAACAAGAACAAAACAAAAAAAATTTTTAGATGTTGTATTAAATTATTTCTTGTTATTCAAATATTAGAAATGTTATTAAAACGTTTCACTAACAACTCAAAAATAACCTTTTTGATGTGTCATATAACGTTAAAACACATTCTACTAATATTTCTACTAGAACGTTTTTATAACTTTGAGAGAACTTTGAGAATGTGGAAAAAACAGTAACCAAACAGTGAGAGAACTTTTAGAGAATGTAGCCAACGTTCTAAGAATGTTCCCTGTTAGCTGGGTGGTTGGTTGTTAAGTTTAGTAGCTGGTTTTATTGAATTGTCTGTACATCTTGGTTAAAAACTACACAAACATAGATTATAGACTTCCATTGGTAAATAGCAAAAGCTTGTCTGATAGTATGTCACACCAAAATAGTTGTTAAGGTGGCTTAGCACATGGTCAAAGGGCATCACAAAACATAAAACAAGTGTCATAGAAAAGCATGTAACTTACATGTAGTGATATTGGCTGTGACAGGATTGGACAAGCCTTTCTCACAGAGCGACTGCACTGACACCAGATACTTGGATAATGAAGACAGATTCTGCAGCAACACTGTGTTCACACCTCTGACCTCCACCTGAGAAACAGAGAGAATGAGACACAGTGAGACGAGAAGCAACAAAAAGAAAGGAACAGCTGTCTGCATGACTCAGACAGCTTAACAATATAAAAAATAGAGACTTTCTGTATCTGCTCACCTGCTTGACATCACTGCCGTGATTGGTGCTGTAGATGATACGGTGGGCGGGAACATCGAGGGCACCAGGGACCCATGTGACCCTCAGAGTGCTGTGACTGACCATGGGAAACTGCAAACTGAGAGGAGACGGCAATGGAACTGGAAGAGAGAAGTAAAGAAGAGAAAGAACAGAGAGAATGAGGATACAGAGGCCCGGCAGTCTGATACCAGTTGTCCAGTTTGAAAGTAGAAATGTGTAATACATTTCTATTAATTACTGAACTCAATGAATTCAGTTTCAATGAATCAGTTCAAACAACAATTCAGTGATTCTTTAACATAAATCAGTTTTTCTGAATTTTTCTGAACAATGCATTGGTTTAAAAAACAATTCAGTGATTCTTTTACATCATTCACATAAGCATTCTCTCCACAATTTTTCTTATGTTTCCATGACTATGTATTTTTCTGTAAAACTGCTTTGCAACAGTGCAAAATTGTAAATAAAAGTGCTATAGAAATCTGAATTGAGTTGATTTTAAATTGAAGAATGGAAAGACCAATCCCATGCAGAGCTCCATATAAATATAAAGATGTTTTTATGTAAGTGTTGGGAATGAATGTGTGTTTACAGGTGGTGCCGAGGGCAGTAACTGGATCACTGGGGTCCTCGTCATACAGAGCATAAAGAGTGACTGAATAATCCATGGATGGCATCAGATCCACCAACTCAACATCTGTCTGAGCAGGTCCAAACTTCATCTGCCACAAATAAAAAAACATGAGCACAGGAAAGACACTGTAACAATTAAAAACTGTTTATCTTACCATAACCACTGAGCCACATGGTACCTGACATTGACTCTCACTCACCTCTTTGGCATCATCAGGTTCTCCATCAGTGAACGTTGAGTACAGAACCATGTACTGTGTGGCTCCTGCAGCCGGCTGCCAGTGCACACGCAGACTGCTGGGGGAGGATGCAGTGACCTCCAGGGCTCCAGGCACAGCCAATGGCACTGGAAATGAGGAGAGAAAAGAGAAAAAAGGGGATTTATTGTGATATACAGAGGGCTCTGAGACCAAAAGTGTCATAGCAGTGCAAAATGCAGTGAAACTGCATTTTGCAAGTTAGCAGGTTCTCCATATGTCTGTGTAAAATCTGATACTGCATGTTATACCAGCATGATTTAAGAATGTTCAAGAGATTCACTGGAAAAAGGAAATCTGACTTTGTGTGCATAAAAATGTACATGGTCAATGTTACGTAAGTTTGCTTATTTGATTAATGACTGTTCTTCATAACATTTCTTTATAACTTCTTTACATATTTGTTTGTTTTACTTTTTCACAATCCTAAAACTTTGTTAATTTCCAGATTTACATAATATATTGAATCTGAGTTTTCAATATGGTCTCAGACACAAACATTTCATGAGCGATTATTTTGAAGTTCGAGACTCACCTGTGGTGAAGGTTCCTCTAAGGGGAGAACCCACATTTTTCTCATAGACGGGAAAGATGGACAGATGGTACTGTGTCTGTGAGGCCAGTCCTGTCAGCAGTGCTGTTGAGTCTGTTCCATTCACCACCACCTGAGGCCCAGAAACATATGACACATATGCCTCATAATATGCCTCGCATGCAAATGAGTTTACACACACTAACAAAAAGGTGCCAGAACAAGTTTGAAAAATGAGAACATTTTAAAATTGTCAGAAATTTTCACTGCAATAAAAAAGAATGTGAAGCTGTCATTTTTGTGTGGGAGTGAAGTTATTTTTAGATGAATTATCCCTTTAGTTAAAAAGTGATAAATCACACCCATATTAAACCTGACAAAAGCAATTAGTGCTTCCAACACTTTACAGTAAGACAGCCTTCAGGCATGTATGTTTGGCAGGTATCCATTCTGCAGCCAACCCATAAAAATGAGTGTCTGGAGAGGGTGTGCTAGAGACTTAGCTCACCTCCTTTAGACTCTCTCCTTCAGCTGTGTGGTACACCACTCTGTACTGCTGGGGAGCTTTGCTGGGGGAGGTCCAACGCAGGCGCACATCTCTGGAACCCAGTGCTATGTACTGCAGATCAGTTGGGCTGGGGTAGGACAAAACTGGGTCCTGAGTGGGATGCTCCATTCCTTCTCAGCAGAAGACACATACATTCCATTATATTTTGTGTATATATATATATATATATATATATATACACACACACTATATATTAGACTTTATATGGTGACATAGAGTAAATATTTGTTGGATGTCTGCTCATTACACCAATGCGCATGTATGACTCACTCTTAGCTTTAATACGGTCTTCGATCTTGCCACAGAGGATGCGTGCTAGTCTTCCCACCAGTTTACTGAGAAGAGGAAAATCATTCACATTATATACGTTTAGCTCTAGAGGTTCAGATGCCACCTGCCTCAACTCTGCCTCATCTGCATTCTTCACACCTGTGAAGAGAGATTATGTGATAGTACAAATAAGAAGTTAAACATATATAAAGACAAATAAATACACACATATATAAATATATGTAGCATGAGGTTCTCACCAATAGCAATGATCTCCACACCAGCATTCTTCAGCCTGTTGGCTGCGGTGATGGCATCATCTTGAGATTTGCCATCAGTCAGCAGCAGCAGGAACTGTGGTGTGTCAGGTCGTGCCCCAGCCTCCTCCTTCAGATTGTTCTCAAGGGCATGAATGAGAGCCTGACCTGAGATGCAGATGTCATAAAGACAGGGCAGATATTTACAAGTCATCTTCCAACATTGGTTTCATATAATCCCACGCTGATAACATCTGCACTTACCTGTGAAGGTGTTTCCCCCCTTGTACCTGAAGTTTCTGATGGCTTCCAGGAGCGGCTCTCTGGAGGTGAAGTTATTAAGATTCCACTCTGTGCGTGGATCTCCACTGTACTGAGATAAAGCTGAGAGCGAAACAACAACAACAACAACAATGCCACAGCCATAACACATAAGGTGCACATACATCACACCATCTTGTTTTTTCTACTGAAGTAAATAATGAATTTGTATGCCATTTTTTCTCTGTCATGAATCTTTAACACAGCAATACTATATATACTCATGAAATATCTCACCTATCTGCACGCCTTCTGGGCTGACATGAAAAGGTATAGCCAGCCCCTCCAGGAAGTCGCGCACCTTCCTGAAGTTGGTGCGACCAATACTCCAAGATCCATCCACGAGAAGAACCAGATCAGCCTGTGTGCCAGCGCTGCATTCAAACGGCTTCTGCGTGGATACTGTTAAGAGGCAGCCGCAAGAGCCAAATAGTATGGGTGACAAACATTTAAGATGGAGAAGATAAGCATCATTAAGCATCATTCTCCATCATTAAGATGGAGAAGATAAGCAGTGATCTTTTAGTCTGTGCATGTTTTCAAGTACATATTGCTGTGAGGGATGAATAGCAGACGCTTTCCGTATCTACAAACATTTTGCAATCTGCTCTGCTCTTATTGCCAAACTATTGTTACACCCAAGATTGTGTGTGTCAACACATACAGTATGTGTGTGTGTGTTCCTACACGGCGCATTCCATGTCTTCATGTGTTTATGACAGGAGAAAGGAAGGAACAAATTTCAGGCCTGAAGGCTCACAACAGGCCTTGATAACAACCTGCACGACATCATTAACTCTAACCACTCTAACCAGAACATGCTCCCAGTATGGCCAGCTGACTCCGTGGGAAATTTTCACTTATTCACTATACTGATGAAATCATGAAAAGACAGAGTGGTTTAAAATGCACATAAGATTAAACCCCACAGAGCATAAATGCACCAGGGCATCTTTGTGAACTTTTTTACAACAGAATGACATCAGCATACACAGGTTTGGAAGACCTGCAATCCTATTATGATGTGTATTATGACTATTACCTGTGACAAGTTGGGTTGAAGTGGTTTTCCTCGTTTTGTCAGTGGGGATTTCCTGTCTCTCTGACTTCAGTCTGTTTTCTTCTGGATCATTTCTATCTTCAGTCTTGGATCGGGTCTTGTCTTTCTTCTTCTTCTTGTCTTTAGTGCTTTTCTCAGCTTCTGACTCAAGATCAGGTGAAGCTGGAGGCTCTAGGGCAGCAGAAATCACCATCGAGATGTTATGTGTGATAAGATTTGGATCTAATCAAAATCAGATATTATTTACTGCAAAGATCTGTGCTGTGTCTTTCCAGTTAATGCATCTAACATTAATACAACAAACTTAAGAATGACTTTCGGTATCAGCACTATTTTCTATGGGGTAACAATGCTTCAAAATTAAGTCTTTTCTGCCCAAAAACTTCCCAGAGAAATTTCCCAAAGGAAATACTACGGTTTACAAGGCAGTAGTGCTTGAACGTCTGTAAGAACAGTTTAACGGTTCAGGCAAACAGCAAACTGTGTAGAACATTTTGTTTAGTAGTGGAGAAGATTAAATGTTTGAAAAAGCAGTGAGTTATTGACAGTACAGATACTGTAGCTATGAACAGCTATGGAAAGTCACAATAGCTGCTGATAGATAGTGACAATAGCTGCTGATTCTGTGTGTTTTCATACCCCACCTAGTCCTAAATACACACTCAGAACAGGTGTACAGCATCACCTTCATGTCCTGTCCTGCCCCCCTGCCCCATTACTGCAGCACAGGTGTGTGGGGGTAAATGGACTCTTATTAATAGGTTAAGTAAAGGAGTTGGCGCCAGTCCAACCATTTGTAGCACCTCCAGTAATAACAGAGACAACAGGACAGAAGGTGGTTGTGCAGGAACTATAAAAGGATGTTAAGACCTGTTTCACACAACTGCAAAATTGCTAATTTTTACACTGACAGTGCACCACAGAGCTGCGACTCTATACGGAAAATAAAGCGATTTTTGGGGTTTTTATATTGAGCATTGTCTTTAATAATGGTCAGAAATGAGAAAATGGTTATTAGGAATGGTTATTAAAAACTCTTTCAAACCTGATCAATGTGAAATTTAATTTACATGAGGAGGGGAACCACATGTACAACTATGTATATAATGTATATAACTATAATGATGTTTAATGTACACTCTACCCCAGAGCATAGCTACTAACCCCTTAATTCACTTATTATACTTACACTGAACAAGAAAGGCATGCATATCAATATTACACCAATTATGCTTGAACTGACAACATAAAAGGTCTTAAACACATTTTAATACTTATTTTAACGCAGTCAAGGTCATAAATGATTTAAATGATCATAAATGCAAAATCTGACAGGGAAACTGGTGATGGGCAGACAACATGTGTGGGTCATCTACCTGTGGTTATTGGTTTTCTGTAAAGCACTGTGGGCAGGGCTGCTAGAGCCTCTGTGATGTCATCCACCTCTCCAGAGCCGGAGCCAATGGCATGGGTTTTCTTCTTCTGTTCCCTGTTCCCGCTGCGGGTCAACTCCTCCTCACGCAACCCATCAACTGAGATAAACAGGAAGACAGTAACATGACTACTTGAGACAGCGAAAGGGTACAGAATGTTTGATTTAAAAAAGTATAGATAACTTATTTGTAAATCACTGGCCAACTTGGGTTTATTTATTTGGGTAATATGGTTTTAATAATCCAGCTAAATCCTTTACACGATTTAATGACAGAAAGAGCCCATTTAATGACAGAATCACATGGTTTGTATGAGGTAACAATGGAATAATCCATCACAGACAAGAACACAGGGCCCACAAGGTCAAACCACATGACTGACTTGTCCAGACCTGTCCAGCTCAACAGTTACATAGTCTCCCACCTTACACACAACCTGTCACCACAAAGTATCACAGATATTTGGGATAGTCTGCATCTTTCGAAAATAAGAACACCATCCCATTACCAACATTGCCCAGATCAAAGGTCTAATTGAGACCTTTTTACTTGATAGATTACTTGATGATAAAAAAAACAGTGATTGACAGTGATTGCTATCAGCATGTGAAGAGAATTTCGTCCAACATAAAAACATTTTCTGTAAAAAATGCCTTTAACAGCTAGCAATGTAACAATGCTAAGACAGGTTCTCTATTAAAGCATTTTATCATCTGATATCAAGTTTTTTTGAGGGTGGTCGATCAGGTGGAAAATCGCTGTTTCAAGAGAATTCCACAAGTGTCTTGTGCTTGTAAAGGCACAAGCATCATTCCAGAGTTTTCCCTCAGCATTAGTCCCAGCCTGTAAATCCGTCAGGAATCTACCATTAGACACTGACAATTATAGACAGTTCCCCTTTAAAAATTGTGTGTTTGTAAGTGTGTGTCTGTGTGTGTAAATATAGTGTGTGAAAAGAACTGATTCATCAACATAACCAAGAGACTGTAGCTTGGGTCTTTGTTGACAGTTCATGACTGCTGGGAGCTACTTCAACTGACATACAGATTTCTGCTTCTGGCACAAATACAGCAGTTAGCTAGGGGAAGCCACCCCACCTTCAACAGCACTCACAAACAATCAAAAAGGATTTACCCTGACCATAAATGTAAAACTTTGGTAAGCGTCCTCTGTGGTACAGATGTGAATGATACCTCTAATCAAATGGATTTTTTCAGTTATCTTGGACCAGGGTGAGCTTTTTTGATGCCCCAACAACCCAGAACACCCTTTAAATCACATAACATTGCCCTAGCAACCACCCCGGGAGTCCCCACACCACCTAAATTACTAAAAATCCCAAATATCATAATGGAGAAGTTTACACAGGCAAGCACCTTATATCCTGCTCACAGTACATATGCATTCCTATAACAATCATGTAGTTGTGATCTGCATTCTATTTTCCTCACAGTTTTTTGTAGCTACAACCTTCCTTCCTCTCATGCTCTCATACCCCGCCCCCTCATTCCTTAAGTCTTACTGGTGAAGCGTCTCTTTGCAATGAGTTTCTCCTGCGTTCCGTTGAGCACCAGGACTTGGAGCAGGTATTCCTGTCTGGAATCCAGGCCTGCCACTGTGGCTCGGCCGCGTGTGGTTGTCAGCATCAGCTCTGGCTGAGGAACCTCTAGAAAAAGCAACAAGGGAAAAAATATATATATACTTATATGCTATATCTACTTGGTCCTTGATGGACATTTTATGTTATTTTGAAATCACTTTATGCTTTAAAATTACAAGTTACTACAATGTGACAAAAACTGCCATATGGAATAAGTTAGACAACCATTGCAGTCGTTATGTAGTAACGTAATTTGTAGCAACTTTGTGTTTGAAAGTCTTTTTCAATATCCTTAATACAATATTTTACTCATAAATAGAAACATCCTGAAAATATCCTAAAAATCTTCCGAGTTTTAAAACTAGAAACTACAGCATTTTTTGCATGCCTAAAATCTAGAGTGACCACCCATTTACACATTAAACGGGAGCATTATGCACAAGACAATTAAGTAACAGGAATGACGTGTTATCACAAATTGTTAATTAATTCCTCAAAGCAGAGAAAGTACAGTAGGAGTTTATTATTATTAAGTGTAAATGATAAGTGTCAAATATGATTTATGTTCTAATTCTGTCTCTCTTTTTAGAACTGTGGGGCATGCACTTTGTCTGTTTTACTGCGTGAACTTTCTCAAGACTGAAACAGACCTGTCTGGACTCACCTAGCTGAGAACAGGGGCGGAAAAAAGCAGATAAGAGAGACAAAGGTAAAGATAAAAGGAGAGAAAAATACACACAGTTAAAATGAGAGGGAAGAGAAACGGTTTGAGGGAGGACAGAGACACATACAGAGGAGTAAAAAACAAGATATGCGAGGCTGACTACAGGCCTCATTCCGTCAGTGCTGAAAAATCCTTCCCTCCATTCCTTGCCTGTACTGAACACTTACTCAGAGAGACAGGAATGTACTACACTATTCATTCTGATGAAAGAAAAAAGAAAGAAAGACAGACAGAAAGAAATCTTCTGTCAGCTAATTTCTTTAAAAAAAATTTTAGTACAAAATCATGGTCGCATTAAATATTGATCATACACTTTCTTTTGACTGGGTGGGTCTTTGCCAAAATGAGCAAATATGGGATGTAACTTTGCCTATAATCATGTATGGCGATGTGAGACAACTGCACAGTAAACTGGAACGGGGAAAGCAGGCCTATTCAAACACTGAAATAACACCCTTCACCTTTGAACTGCACACATTCTGTGTTCCGGATCCAAATGTCTAATTATGTACTCCAACAACCCAATAAAGATTAGCCCCTTGAGAATGCAAACATTGTAAAAATTGTCAGGTAACCTACAAATGTGTTTCATGTGGATACATCTAAATTAGCTGCTTTTTTTTTATTTGATCAAAAATATTATTACATATGACTCAACCTGACAACATTAAACAACATTGATTGTAAAAGGTGCTATATGAATAAAATGACTCAAAGACCTAATACCATAGCTAGAGCCAACTCACCTGTGATGGGTCGCACACGGACCTTGTAGCCCTGAACTGGACCCTCTAGCTCCTTCCATTTTATCTGCAGTCGATCTTCAGATAGAACTGTCAGCTTCAGACGTCCTGGAAATGTATACAAAGTTTACATGAAACAGTTTTTGTGGAAATGCATGTTCATAACAAATTATTAGCAAAGAAAAAAGATGTATGAAGGTTGAGAAACAGACACTATCACTCTGATTAGTTTGTAACCTCCACTGGATGGACACACAATGAATGTGAATGGCCACTGATGAGGGACAAAAACAAGCTTGTAACTGCCAGAGAGAATCATTGGAAAAAAGGTCTGTATGTGAGACTTTTGGGCATGATGTTTAGAGATGCTTTGCAAGATCAAAGCCATCTTCTGGAAGCTTCTTAATGGCTTTTTTCTCAACTTCCCCTCTGAGAAGTTCTAATATTTGAATATTCAGTTTTCCTTTTCCTTCATAACTGGTCTTTTTCTCAACTCTGCCCTTATGCTCAGCCTATCTGCATAATTTCCACATGCCAGCTTGTCACAATCCCCCTCTTTCATGTTCCACACTGTTTCCATCTTCCCAGCTGTCTGTGAGGACTCAAAGCAGGCCCTGTGATCCCCTGCAGGGTAACAGGGGGTTGAGGACCACAGGAAATCTGCTTTTCGGTGGGGTTGAAGGTCAGCCTGAAGGGGCTGCTTCCATGTAATGTCATGGCCCAAATGACTGTTATAATGGGGAAGACCCTAAAAAGCACAGAGTTCTTTGTCCCTTCTACTGTAGGGTCTTTAAGGTCTGGATTATGTTATTGGGGACCACAAACTGCTAAATTAACCAACTTTATTCTGGTTAAAAATATTGTTGAATGTGATTAAATCAAGCTGACTGCATTCGATTGTACCAATGAAAGTAATTTTAAAAGAAGGATTTAGTGGAAGTAGCTCCTTAAGGTAACAAAAGTCCATTTTAATTTTTTACTGTGTCCAACAGAGAAATATCAAAGCTCTGCACTCAACTGGCAATGGATCAGATCTGAAAAGAGGCTTTCCAGTCGACAAAGCAGCACCACCAACCCAGACATCGACAAATGTGCAGACAATCATTCAGACAGAAACAGTGTGTAAAACATATGCACAGCATGTTTCCTCTGGGGAGGACAGAGATAACAAGACACCTAGAGAGGACACATAAATTATTCCAAGCATTTTTAAGACAAACTTCTTTTCCAAATGTGACAACATGTACTAAGGGCTATGTGCAGTTGTCTGGGGAATCCAGAATGTTGCACAATGGCCTTAAGCAGTAAATCTATTCTTTGGTGGTGTTCTGCTAGCCAAGAATTTTCTTCCCTTGGGGAAAGTTGGTACTTCTTAGAATATAGAACTGCAGTTGTGGGAGACTGAGTAAAATTGTATAATTTGAATATACCACCAGATCCTGAAAAGTTAATAATTAAAGTTAAGAAAAAGTTAAGAATAATAGAATTTCTCGTAGCTGCGTTGGTGCACATGCTCATGACCTTGAGGAATGCAGATGACATTTCCCAAACCTAACAAAAGCTACGTGTTTTGTGCAAGTATTTCAAGAGCACCACAAAGCAGTATACCAGGACTGCCATCCAGAAAAAAAATGCAGTAAAGTAAGACATAAATTCAAGATCTATGCCAGTCAAATTAGGACATTTTAAAAAAGAAAAAATTACACACATCAACTTGACAAGTTGTGACAGAGGTATGTGGTTTGTGGTTTTGTCTGCATGATTGCCACATTCTCCAAACCATAATAAAATGCCACAGACTTTGGCTGAAAAAGAAGAACTCTAAGAATGGAAGCACCAGCAGTACTACAGGAACAAAAGTACAACAACTGCTGAATTTATTATTAGGATGATTACAATGAATTGTCCCATCTCAAACCAAACAGGTCAAAAAGCATCACGGTAGCTTGAGTGAAAGGTAAAACTCAACAGAATTGTAACCTTGGGTATGAACTTCAGAAACCAGCATCAGAAGGACTGTCACCAGGATGAGAGACATCTGGTATGGGAGGATGAGAAGAGAACCGTGGGTTGGCATGATTGTGCTGGTGTTAAAAACCTGTGGGAAAAATGTCACTGTGAGTGTTCTGTTGTTCTCTGAAGCAACAGAAAGATAATGTCTGACACAGCTTTAACTATACCATCTAATGAAATGTACACTTACAGAAACAACTGCACCAACAGTTGTCATTAAAGGCCCGTTAAACATAATTACAAGACAAGGGGAGGGAAGGCTAAATACCTGCAATTACAAACTGATAACAAGAAGTGCGTTTGTATTACATGCAAGCAAAATAATATATTATTATACTACTTTAATCTCAGATTATATATACTAATTATATAATGTGAGCTGACCCAGATATGCTTATTTAATAAAAATTAATGGAACGAACAAGAAATCTTCTGGTTGTGTACGATGTACATGTGAAAAGAGACTTAAAATTAACAAGTCAGATGCAATTATATATATATATATATATATATATATATACTAATTGAATCCCTCCCTTCTTGCTTTAGGCCAGGAATTCACATGCATTGGCTTGTTCTATTAAATACGCCGAATGATTCGCGACTTTTAACGCTACGAATCAACGCTGAATGTTTTGACATACCACACCTACGACTTACTTCTGCATACACGCAAATATTATTTCGAAAACACAACCAGTCCACAAAATTGCGTATTCCTACAGGTTTGAGTTTACGCTCTCTGTCATTACTAAGTTAAATAAGCTGACTATAACCTAAACAAATAATAAAAACACAAGACATGTCAACCACCATGAGCAATTACAGCGATTAAATGCGGAGAGAACAAAATATTCTATATTTTCCAATAAGGCTCGGGTTCGTTGTTCTGCATTATTTTGAGAAAAACACACATTATATTATTATTATTATTATTATTATTATATATAAACCCAGAAAAGGGTCTGAAAAAACTGAAGTAGTTTACCTGAAGCAGTTACCTGTCGCACATTCCACACAGGTATGGGATGTTAACACATTGAGTCCCGTTCACTAACTTCTCATTTGGTCCCGTTTCAGGTCTCTTTGGTGAGATTAGGTGTGAAATCTGAGACGCCTTTTCTGCCCTCCTCTTGTGATACAGAGGCGGGGAATAAATCCAGGGTGTATTTCAGCTACTCTACTATGCTGGAAAGTTAGGGCACATTTGCAAACTTAATGAGCTGCATACTTTAACATTTAAAAACAGCGTCCAGGGACATACAGTAGATGGCAACTCCATAGTAAACTTTAAAAACAGCATTGAAGTGTAGTTTCAACACTAATCGTTTTGTAAAAACTTTTACAAAACTTTTGCCCCGTGTTTAATTGTCAATGAAACAGTTTATTAAGGTTTAGGTTGTATTACATAAGAGCTGGTCTGGTATTTTTCTGAAACCGTGACATTTAAACGAGGATAGAAAGACAAGCTTTTATAAGTTATAAGCTCCAGGACACCTGTCACAGCATAGAGACTTGCTTTTGCATATATGTACAATTATAAAAAATTAAACATATGTCCTTTAATTGCTCACCGATTACTCAAAATTAATTTTACTGCATTCAGACAAAATCCACCAAACAAACTAAATGAAGCCAAACAGGTTTATAAATATGTAGATAATATGCTTTGTGAGTTCTGCATGCCTTCCAAAAAGTTATTAAAACTGACCTAAAAGGTTATAAAAACTGATTTTTAAAAGGTATAAACTTACATAAAACCTATTAACGTGTCCTGTATAACAGTTAAAGGTAAGAAACCCTTGGTTGCACAAATACATTTTTTTATTAAAAAAGTAATTAATTTACATTCTATACTTCTTTTATAATTAGTGAAACAATTTGTCTCTGAAAAATAATTTATCAATGTAAACAGATACGTCAAAGGCCACTTGGGGATTGGTCCTTTGCCAGTTTTAATCAGCATCACTTTAAGACCTCCAAAGAGTAAAAGATTTCTCTGTACTCTCCCGATATCAGATAGCTTATTGCTATAGAGGTGTATAGACTTTCGGGTGATGTCATGCTTTTTTTATCATGGGACCCGTTGTGTATATGTAGTCAATGTGACCATCAATAAGGACCTCAAAGGAGAACATTCCACAAATCTATTTGTCATTTTCACTGTAGAGATTATATGACATTGACACATTTAAATGTGTCAATCTCAGTCTAATGAAGAATCTCATGCTCTTCTTCATCATTTGTGTCTTCATAACAGTCTTCATTTGTCTGCAAAAGTGGAAGCTCAAGGTCTGGGTTGTCTCTGCCTGGTAGCTGTCTTACCATGGGCTTACTTCCTAAAAAAAAAAAAAATAAATAAATTCACAGAAGTTATGTCCCGATGGTGGAATTTCTTTTTTCTATACTATCAGCTGCTCAATGTACCCGCTTTAAATGTTTAGGATTTGAAGGGTGCTTCATTTATTTGTCTATGTAAATGTATAACAGATAAAAATATCTTTTTTTGCACAAAATATATTTTTCGGAATTGCACAAAATATTCAGAATTGGGAAAAGTTCCACAGAAAGTGAATATGCATTTGAAGTGAATATGAATACACATTACAAATTTGCTGTTTGTGTAAATTTGTGTGAGGAGTGCTTGTGATGTGCACACGCTGAGTGGCACTGAAGATCAGAACTTATCACACATGTAATCACATAGACAGCTTTCCCATCACCATTTCCCACACTGATCACATTCAGACACCTGCTTCAATCTGTTGTACCATGCTGAGTTCTGTATAAATCAACTGCCAAAGGATGATTCGTACCCTTGTTGTAATATGTTTTGAGGCCAATATGCAGTGATATGCCAGATGAGCAGACAGCAAAGCCCAGCCAGTTAACTGTGCTCATTTTATCCCCCATGAACTCTACTGCCAGCAGCAGAGTGCAGATTTCCTATTGAGAAAGAAGGACAAAAGAGAAAGCAAAATAAACAGGAGAGAGAGGGCAATCATGTGAAATGCCTAATAGCATTAATACGGTTTAATACTAACAAAACTATAGAAACTTAGATAAACTTATAAGAAAGGTTTAAGGACAAAAATATATGTTATGGATTAAAAAATAGAAAGAAAAATCAAAATTAACCAAGCAAACTGGGCATGAATGCAACTAAAGACTTCACACCTTAAAAATGCCTGCAATGTACAGTGTGAGGCTGGACGTGCGGGACACAAGCAGGAACTCAGAAGCCCAGCCCAAATGCCAGCATGCCCCCCACAGACAGCATTACCAGACAGTAGAGCAGGCGGAAAATCTCTGGGGCCTGGAAGAGCTTCTCTGTAGTGCTAACACTGAGCCCTGCTCATGCATAAATCAATAAGCAATGGGTTTTAATCAGTCATTAACAAAACATATTAAGAGATGATTACTAGAATGTTATTAACCCAAATGTACTTACTACCACTAAAAACACCTGTCCTCTGATCATTACTCAATCATTCATATGTTAGGTGGGGTAGGCGATTTTTCCAGAAACCTTTTTTGTTATGCTGGTTAAAAGTCTCTTCACATTCTGATACCAATCACTAAGTGGTCTACATGAACACAATATTTAAATAAACATCTTCTGTGGAAGGCGCAGGACCATAAAATGTTTGTCCAATAACCTAGCTGCCTTTTAAACTCTGTATCTGCATACCTCTGCGCACCACATTCATGTGTTGAAAAAGGCGTGGCTTTGGGAGGGTGGGATCCTCTGCTTTCAAAGCTAGCTTGCTATTGTTAGCCTCTCCGAAATTGCTTACCCTACCTTTAAACGCAACATAAATGTAAATAAAAAAAAAACTCTGAGTCTGACTGACCCTCATTAAGCAGAAACCCAAGAACATAAGAGGCTGCAGGTGGTACATGGTGTCAATAGGGTTTTGAAGGCCTGTGTAACAGAACAAAATACATAAGAATGACAAGTGTTATTACCATACAGAATCACCATACAGTTTAGTAAACTGAACAGAAAACTTTAAAGTAATTTTTCCAAGGTTTCTGACCAAAACATACCAAGTTCTGCTTTCTGCATGAGGACTTGGGTCAGAGTCCAGCGGATCCCACCAATAAAAGAGGCCAGCAGAACCATGATGAAGCCCTCCAGATTAAACTGGGTGGACTTGAGTGTGAACATGAACAGACCGCTGGCTATCAGCAACACAACCAGAATCAGGAATGGATTCTGTTGGGTTATAAAGGGTCAGAACACATCTCAGATCCAGGACCATTCTCAAACACAAATAAGTCCCACCCCAACTTCCTCTTTTAGCAGGAAATATGTCAGCATACAAAAGAAAACTGTTGTTTCATATGGTTTCTGAAAAGTGATGTAATTCTGATTTATATTGGCTTAAAACAAGGCTGAAGATTGATTCTTCTGCCTAAACCAATTTCTGTCAAACCAATTCATAAACCTGCATAAATCAAACCTAAAATAAATTTTAAAAAATGCTTCCCAATGCCAATCCTGATCCCTAAAGCTGCTCCCATATCTGACATACCCAGTTCACGAAGATCCATGTAAATGAGCTAATGTTTTAAATCAGGTGTCTTAAATAAGGGAGACATCCAAAATCCACAGGTCTGTGGTTCCCCAGGACCAGAATAGAGAATCAATGGCTTACCACCAGCATACATTCCTGACTGCTTACCATTAATATTCTAGCAGAACTCTCTGACCATCTTAAGTCCAAAGTTAGAGAAAGAGATTACAGCTTTTACCAATAAATGCATGAAACACATCATTGGAAAGTGTAGAGCAAAATCACATGGTTCTGTTAAAACCTTTCACATCCTTTGGTATACTGTACCTTTGTATGTTCGTGTATTTAATTTTTAAATTTATTATTAAATTTGCATTCCATTTAAGATATTCAGAGTGGAAGAAATATTTGAAAGTTATAGAAAAGGCACATTTATTAGAAAAGCCACTCCATACATAAAATCCTAAATTGTTCTGAGAACACGTGTAAAAAGCAGCAATCTAGAAGCAATTTAGTCTCAGTGTGACTACTCAGAAGTTACATCAGCACCCTTATTGAAGTGCTGTTAACAGTATTTCAACAGAATTCAACCTAAGCCGGAACAACTACAGTGGAATTCACTTAATTTGTGCCTTAATTTAATTTAACTGCACACTAGAACATGTTATTATGTGCTGTATATAAAATATAATATAAAATCTTCAGTCTTTGGCGACCTCAATTATTGCTAAAAGGAAAATATCAAGTAATTTTTACATGCTGCTACAGCATGTTTCTGCCTATTGCAGCATTTAAAATTTGCCCTGCTATAGACTGAAATAATGTGTGCTGAAAATCATGACAAAATGTCTTCACACTTTGCTCTAAAGCTAGCCAATAATTTGACAGTGCACCCGATATGACCTTTAAATATGCTATAATATGTACAATATAAATATGTCCTTTACTCATGGTTCAAATTGGGTGCATTATTAACTTACTGGCTCCTCCAGTTTGAAGACTAGGGAGAAGAAGAGAATAAGGAGTACAGCTGAAGACTTTGTCATGGTGTACCTACAGGAAACACATTCCAAATAACATTTTAATTGAACTTATATTGCAAAACACAGACCAAGGATGTAACCAAATGTTCAAAACTGGGGGGACTAAATGTAAGATGCATAGATCAAGCACTGTTCTGAACACTTCATGGAACACTTTTTGTGTGAATTCTGTGAGTGAAACCCTGTGAGCCACTGATGCTCTTGTGTCTGAATAGGAACAATGTCTGCAGGCATGTTTTAACATATAGTGCAAAGCCCACACTTAAGAGTGGAAGTTGTTATAGTTGCACAGGCAGATATATGGGATTAAAAAAGAGCTCTGAAATAAAAGCTCAACAAGAGCATAGTGTTTAGATTCCACATACTATTTACCATGTAGTGCATAACCCAATACATTTTTTGCAAAACCTTAAATAAACTTACTGGTAATGTGTGGTTGAGGGTTAATTTCTTAAAATGAAAAACAAATTAATCAAGGTGGAAAGCTGCACAATCTTTTTCAAACAAACTGGACTCTTTGCTTTTTGCCCAAACAGAAGCCATGCTTTCACAGTAAGGCAAAAGCGAGTGCCAGTCGCATTTCCACTGTCACTTCCGGACTTTACCTCTGTCAGGTAAGAGGGTCTGCGGCAATTCTGCGCATGTCGCTTTTTGTGTGTCATGCAAAGAACCAAAAAATTGGGAATCACCAATACTGGTCTGTGGAAGACAGCAGCACTCTTCTAAGCATTTGGCTTGAGATATTGTCCAGCTTCAGTTTCACAGAGTCTGCAGAAATACAATACATAGTTGCCGAACACGCTAAATATCCAGCGCACAACGGTGCCCAGCGGAAGAACTTTTCTTGTTTGGAAATTATGGACGGTGTGCTCGATCATCATCTCTTCGTTAGTGGAGAGGGGGACACGGATAACAGTCAGTGAGTTTACCTTGCTCGCCATTCAACTTTTACATACCAAATAAATAAAATACTGATATTGCGTAAGTGTCTTGCGTACATGTTTTTTGTGGTACATTTGTCATTTCAGATAGATTTTTGGAATCAGAAGTCGAGGAGGGGCCATCCGATGTGGACTTACGCTCTTATCCAATGACAACGTTTGTTATCGGTTCTTTCTTTAGTCATCATTTTGACGTACGATCAAACACCAATTTTGGTCTTTGGACTCATAACAGATAAAAAAATTAAAATTTGGCCCACCTGTTGGGGCCACTTTAGTAAGATAAACTTTCCAGGGGAGGGTAACTCGAGGCTTTCCGGTCCAGCCCTGCATGACAGAGCGTGTCAGCGTGGAGAAGCAGAATATGATGGTGAGGTGGACCAGGGTCATGAACAAAGGAAAGTGGAAGTCCTGAAGTAAATGAAAATGACAACACAGGGATGTAGACAGACCTATCCAACCAAACAGGCCAGGGGTTGGTCTCTTTGATACAAAACCCTTCTGGGTAAATTGAATAGTGAATAGCAGCTTTAAATAGACAAAATAACTTAACGTTACCTTCATGAGCCACTTGTTGTACAATGTAATGCCAATGGAAAATACATAGTAGAAAAGCACCAGGCCAACAGTGCGCATCGCCCTGAAGATAAACTGATTTGGGCACGCCATCCTTAACAATCCAGATCCGATAAAATACGTCTGCCTCGGGTAAGATGTGGCTAAACGAAGGAGGTATACAAGAATATAGCCTGTTTGAAACAGTGGTTGCTGCCACAGTATGGTAACATAAGGACAGTCAAACTTTGAGTAGTTAGATAAGAGAACACGCTGGGCCAAAATTTTTGTTTTTTTGGGGTGTTGAGGAGGTTTGAACAAAAAAAAATTTTTTTGTGTATTTTTTTAAAAAAAAAAAAAAAAAAAAAATTTTTTTTTTTTTTTTTTTAAAAAAAAAATAAAACCCCCTTTTAAAAAAAAGAGGGGAAAAAAAAATTTTTTTTTTAAAAATTTAAAAAAACAATAATTATTTTTTTTTTTAAATGTAAAAAAAAAAAAAACCAACCCCGCGACTATTGAAAAGCAACTGATGCTGTGACAAGTTACACATACTGACTGTTCCACTTACAGCTAACTACTATTAGTTTAGGTCGATGATCACACATTATCTTATCCCTGTTTACATAGAAATGTTCATAGTATCACACTATGTAACCATCGCTTGCACGTTTGTCATCTCATCATCTCATAGCACTTAAAGGCGACACTGCCATTCATATAGCTGTGTTTGCAGAACAACCTGGGAAATTTCCTGGGAAAAAATCTGGGAGATTTTTATTCCAATCTAAACAGATGACTCAAATTTTTCAAACAAAAGGATTTTTCTTTTATACAAATTATTCAATTTTTTCAATGGTTTTATTTTACGCAGTACACAACAGCCTGAGCGTTAATATTTCTTTCATCCAGAACCTTAGGTGGCGCTGGCGGCTTTAAATGACTCTTACTTCCGGTCTTTGCAGCTTCTGTACGGGGTTTGTAGGTTTTGTTGGTGTTTGGTTTAAACACGTAAGTTATGCATAAACACTGGGATGTTTGTCTTTAGAAACAGATAGCACATTTAAGTTTTGAAATTGCACCGGGAAGATTTATTTAACATGTTTTGTCTATAGAATGGCTGAGGAGGAGGAGGATCCTGGCTTTGACGAAGAAATAGAGGACGGAGGTAACGGCGTAGACTCTGGCCAAGGTAAAAGAAAGCGACTTTTTTCAAAAGAGCTGCGCTGCATGATGTACGGGTTTGGTGACGACCAAAATCCGTACACTGAATCCGTGGACATACTGGAGGATTTGGTTATCGAGTTCATCACGGAGATGACCCACAAGGCGATGTCTATAGGACGGCAGGGCCGTGTTCAGGTGGAGGACATTGTCTTTCTCATCCGCAAGGACCCTAGGAAGTTTGCAAGAGTGAAAGACCTTCTTACCATGAACGAGGAGCTGAAGAAAGCTCGCAAAGCCTTTGACGAGGCTAATTATGGCTCTTAAAATATGCTGTTATTTGTTGTTGATTTTTTTTAGGCCTAAGTGGATATGTTTCCGTTTTGCCTCTAGTTTACCTGTTTTTAACATTCGTTTGTGAATGGACGTTATGCATACGGCTTCTTGTTACCCTGCAGTTTTCATCTGCGTGATAATTCATAAAACTGTGTCTTGTCTGAAATGTCACTTTTTGATGTCCATTTGTTTGAACAATAAACTTTTAATTGAAGAAAACATTCATATGAGAAGCATTAACACATTTGTGTTATGTCAATAACACATTGTAGGCTGTAAACCTTGTGTGGGAGGTTAACTATTCAACTTTCAATGACATCAAATATTTTATTTATAGCTTAAGAACGCATTAGCTAATTGTCATGTTGCCTTACAGTCCAGATAATGTAATGCATTATTTGTTTTGTTCACATTTAGTTAACATTCAGTTTATATCACTCTTCACAAAGATGTAAGTCTAATTTTACCCCAGTTAAATCAATTGATTGCATTAGTAGTGAAACCCTTTGATTTAAAATAATACTCAGCAGCCATTGACCATATACAAGACACAATTTACTGATTTACACACTTTGCAGCACAGAGAATGTCATCCTGAAAATGTATTTCTCCCTATTACTTGCAAAAGAGAATGAGCACTTTCCTATGAGTAATAAAGCAAAGTACTATTCTTTAAGTGATGGTTCACATTGTTATTTATAAATGATTGGGTTTTTTTCAAGTAAATAATCAGTTATGTGTTTTACTATGTACAGGAATTGTAAACCAATTGGGAAACTAATAGAACTTGGCAGACAAAAGAAGGTTTAATTGATAAATTCCTCAAAACAAAACCATACAAATCAAAATCTCAGACCAACTAAACATGAATGTTTTATTTTTTATTCCGTTAAAGCTTTTGATCTTAAATGCAGTGAAGTGGTTGTAAATTTTTGCATTGGTCTATGCAGCGATAACAAGCTGCTGATCTAGACTAAATCTAGACTAAACACCCACTAATGTGGGGTCTACCATGGCATCTGTTTCTAGTGAACTGAGCGTCATCATAAGCAATGAACTTATGAACCACACTACAGCTTGGGTCAGTGGGATCCCAAGATAAGGAGCATTGTTGATTGAACCTTGGTAAAACCCCACAGAGGTGTTTATCTGTCTGTCTGCTGAAGAGGTGAGATGGAGGGTCAGAGGCAGTAAGGCAGATCAAAAGGGAAGGAGAGTGAGTGGCATTAGGAGGGCAGGTTTTCAGTCGACTGGGGTGAGAGGTGAAAGGAATGTCCTTGAGTTTCAGATTTACTGCACGTTCTCCATCATCTTGAGGAATTCTGGGGAAAAAAGGAGATAGCGTTCCTTCAATATATCATTTTAATTCATATATACCTCAAAATAAAAAGTGCCCTAAAAATCAATATAAAACAAGTAATTAATAAAACTGCCATACCATCAAAGTCCAGCATGCCGTCGTTGTTCTTGTCTCCCTCTTTAAGCAGTTCATCAATCTCCTCCTCTGAGATGGATTCACCAGTGCTGCGGATGATCTCAGCAAACTCATCTCTGTCGATGTAACCATCACCGTTCCTGCAGAATAACAGTGTTGTGTATAATAAAGTGAATCTGACGTTGGGTCTGATTTAAACACAGGTGCGCACAAGAAGATATCAAATGACATACTTGTCCAGCACACGGAAGCATTCAGCCAACTCTTCCTCACTCTTGCCAGCCTGGTCCTCCTTTAGGAGTCTCACCATCATGACCAAGAACTCCTCAAAGTCAATGGATCCGCTGCCTATAAGTTTACCGTATGAAGTACATTAGCTATTGAATTCCACATTTTTGCTTTAAATGTTAAGCAATAAACACATATTATGGTTAATCTGTCATAATTACATCATTTTGTGTAAAATGTGTAATGAAATGCAATAACTATCTAAGGTGTGGCATTTTGCTTACCGTCTTCATCGACCTCCTCAATGATTTCTTCCAACTCCTCTCTGGTTGGATTCTGACCCAGCATCCTCATCACGGTACCCAACTCTTTGGTGCTGATATCACCGCCACCATCGGTGTCGAACATGTCGAAGGCAGCCTTGAACTCTTGAAAACGTCAAAAAAAATACACATTATAACAGACAGGCGCTAATCATAATAGTGCATCGGCTGAACTGCAGTCAGACAATATAATTTTTTTTTTCTGTTTCTAAACACTCACCGGCAAGCATCTCCTCGCTCAAATATGAGCGGGCCTCCTGTTGCGCGTCAGTCTGCGAAACGACAGTGTTTGTGACATTGCGAATGATTCATTAAAAAAACAATGCATTAATGAGGGTGATGAATAACAGGTAATAACATTATTTTCCAAATCTGTATTTCAGAAATATGTTGCGATAAGACAGGCTGATAGGCCTTGCGAACTGCAGCTGGTATCCAATAGGATAACTATTTTAGGCTCAACAAATTATCCCCAGTCAAATGACTGTACATGGACATTTTGAAACAGCACCCCTGAAATGTGCTGCATAAGCTTTTAGTTAACTCACTTACCCGCTGACCATTTACATATCAAATAGCTGTAACCTGTATCTCCTTCCACACGCTTACTGGTGTCTAAGTGACACCCCTTGATTCTTAACGCTAATAGCTTACATTAAAAAGCTCCAACCATAGTTTTACACATATATACGTTAAAAGATAAATTATGCAATTAATATATCTAAATTATACAGTACAATTATGAAAAAGAAAAAAAAAATTCGAGGATGAAGTATTTAAACATACAAGACGGCAAAAGTGCAACCAAAATGACAAATACGGGGCAGAAAAACGAGCATTGCATTTAAAACGTATGGGAGCTGTTATTAATATTTTTATTATTGACAGATATGTTGTCTATATCGAAAAATGTAATTCTACTATATTATTAGCCTACTTTTATGTTTTTCCACGTTTTATGCCTTTCATGCATCCATTAGCAAAGATGATGGCTTAAATGTTTGATCTCTTACCATGGTTGTGGATTAATTTCCCTCACTTATATCCACGAGACAAGCAGTAGTAAACGCGCTCGCACCCTAACAGAAAGACTAGACGTCAAGTAAAAGTTCAGACACTTTAAACAGGCCCCGCAAGCCACGCCCACAGGCCGCCGGATTTAGAATCCTGAACATTTAGGGTTCGGGGTCTCTCGTAAGCCAATCGAAATGTGAAATGAGTACACTTACATATAGTCTGTATAAACAGTATATAAAAATGCTTCATTCTGCTTTTATGATTTTTATGTGTTATTGTGATTTATAATTTGATTATATGATTATAAATGATTATATTTATTATGAAAGAGGAAAAACACATGGGAATGTTTAATTAAAAATAATATATTGTGTATGGTATAATATATGGTGTGCTTTCATTGTGGAAACTGTAAACATGTTCATGTTTAACATGTCGACTGCACTGAAATTTGGAAACAGGTTTTCTGGGATTACCAGCTCCTGCAGTTTTCATGTGTTAAAACATTATATTTTAACTAGCCCCCCTCAAAACACTTGTGTGAGAAGTTACTATTACAGCTAAAATAAATTATCATAATGTTATAAAGATCTAAGGTAGCTGTTCAGCCACATGTTTAAGTTTTAGAGGAGAAAATTATATTAAGCTTTCTTATGTGTACAAGTCAGAATTCATTTTTAAAATGGTTAGAGCTGACAGTTCTACACCACCACCCATCTTTTAGTGAAGCTGAGAAACCTTAAACCTCTTGAGAAAGTGCTGTACTGCACAACTTTAGCGTGCTCTGAATAGCAGGCGATTAAGATCTCCACCCCACTCAAAACCTAAAAACACAGATGGTGACACAGGTACCTCATATCCTGAAGAGGCTAAACCCTACCAGTCCTTGTATAGCATGTGCTTCCTGTGTGAGGAATCATAAGGACATGGATTGGAGAAGGATGCAGGGGCAACTCTGAGGAGGGGGTTGCGGACTATATACCTTTTGGCAGAAATGGAGTGATCTAAAATCTGGGTGATGTGTACCACAAGAGCAGAAAGGTCCTGTTATGCAGCTCACCATTTGAATCTTCCTACGGTCTCTCCTGAAGGACAGTTCTGAGTTAAACTCATGGCACCTCACCATTGCCGCATTGGAAATTGCATTTACAGCACTGACATGAGATGAAACATCCATGACCTGAAGATAAAGAGAGAGACTGGGCACCTTCACAGTCCAGTACCTGGATCACATGGCTTTCCACCATGAGAAGAAAATGTGGACATTTAAGATTTTCCCTCTATTTTCCACTGTGAGAACGCAAATATGTATAACTTGCATGCATTTGCTGAGGTGGCACACAAGGCTATGTTTATCTTATTTCAAGGTTATGCTTATCTAATTTTGCATGGAAGACTTGAAAGGTAAGTATGACAATTAAAATTTCAATCAATTTGGGAAGAGACTAACAGAAGGAAAAGCAAATAACTGCAGCATGCATTTATATGCTGGGTTGCCAAATGTTTTCTATTTTGGATGTGAGCTACTGGGATGGGGGCTTGGAAGGGATTTGGGGGTGAACCAATTAGCGTGTCTAAAGAGAAGATAATGGAGGAGGGGGGGACCACATGAATGTCAGTTATAGCTTTAGAAATGAGATATTCAGCTTGGTAATAATGCTTCTTTAAGCCTGGAAGTAAAAATGATAACTTAAAGGACTAAAACATTGAATAAGGCCGTAAATTAGCTGCATTTGTCATACAAGATGACAGATCACTTTAGTAACATTCCTTTTTGCACAAATAAATGAGTTGCTTGGCTAAAACATCATATTTCTTTTAATAGACATAAAGAGAAGCTAGTAACATAAGAAATTTCTTATTGCCATGACAACACAACATTAAGTGAACTGATTATGAAGTAAATACTGTTATTTTGTGACATTTCTTCTTGCAGAAGAAGAAAATAAAGAGGGAGTTAAAACAAAGTTCAGCAATGTCTTGAGAAGTAGTGCAAGACGTATGTGTAATGGGAGACTGCTGGGGGCATCTGATGGGGGATGGGAGTGCAATAAATGGTTTCCTCTTAAAAGGTCTGGATGGGTATTTATAGACATCTCCACAGTTCACATTCCCTGAAGGACATTATCAAGAAGATGGCACTGATCCACTTTATTTTCTGACTCTCAAAACCAATTTCAGTCCATCCTTCTTGTTAGTGATTTAAACATTGGGGATTGTTTCCTTAGCCACCTTCTCCTTTAAAGATCTCAGCATGGCGCATCCTCTTTTAAGCGGTACATCATTGGGGGGTTGGAATGTGATGGTGATGTTATTGCACATTCTCCATCATTTTAAGAAATTCTAGAAGGACAAAGAAAATTTCCTGAGTATGAAATATTAAATAATGTTAAATTTTTAATGTAATATGATGAAAAGAAATATACAGTGACTTTAAGTTAAATATTAGTTTTCTGGAAATAGAACTAGCCCCTTTCCTGCCATTATGGATTCTTACAGCTCTTTATGTATGTCCAAAATATAATTTGCAAATTTGTATGTATCTTTGTTTTTCATTTTAGATGAGACAACCAAGAAAAAGATGCTTGTCTGCTTTTACACATTTAAATATTTAATGTGTACAAATGTGTATTTGTACATATTGTGTGTTTATGTGGGTATTTGTATGCAATATATATATGTCTGTATATGCTTTAATACCACATGAGAGCAGAAATCTGTTATAAGAGTAAACAAGATTAACTTTACCATCAAAATCAATCTTTCCATCTTTATTTGTGTCTGAATCTGCCATGAGTTCATCTATCTCCTCCTCTGTTATTGGCTCGCCAGTAGAGTGCAAGATATCTCCAAACTCCTCCCGATCAATGAAACCATCTTGGTTCCTGCATATTGGGACAATATGGAAAGGAAAATAAGCCCTATAATCTTTAAACTTAAAATACCCTAAATGTGTATTTATTTATAGACTGAGGTGTTTTGATTAGTCCATTCACTCCTTCCCACCGTCCCCACACCACAAATTAGTCTTTCTTTCAATTTCTTTCAAAACCAGGCAGGCTTCACTCCACAGTAATTTGCTCTAGTAGTAATCACTGCACAATCAGTGATGCCCGGCATCACTGCACAATCACTGCACCATCACTGCACAAGAGTATAGAAAATCAGGCTTTCTTTCTATTTAATTCAAAATCATGGGCGTTTACGCCACGGTCATTTGCTACAATTGTTAACTAAAGTGTGGCTAAAATATCCACATTTTCCATGCCTTTTAGACTAATTACAGTTTCACTGTACCTAACAATTGAATAGTTTGCTGCCTAGATAAATAACGTGTTGAAATATGGCAAAGCCTGCTTAGTTACCAAAGCGGCCATAAGCAAAAATATGTAATAAAAAATAAAAATGATATCAAATCTTGACCCAGTCATAACCCACATTTGGTGAGTTAAAAGTTGTCTTAACAGCTCATGTGTAAATAAAGAGCCAGCTTTGGTGGGGGCATTTGGTGACATACTTGTCAAAAATGCGGAAGCACTCAGATAGCTCTTCTTCACTCTTGCCAGCCTGGTCTTCTTTTAGCTGCTGTACCATCATGACCAAGAATTCCTCAAAGTCAATAGTGCCACTTCCTGAGAATGCAAAACTGAGGCGTGATGGGGCTGAACAGTGTTTGTTTCTGTAGCTTAACTGCAATAGTATTTCACTAGCAGAGCTTATGTACTGTAAGACTGTACGTCACAATCCATACATTTTTATTATAAATCACCATTGTACATCAGATTGAACACTGATCTGATATGTACTTGCTTAATAACTTTAATGTATGATGTAAGCATTTGCCAAACGGATATGAGTATGTCAGTTTAAGCTGTTGTGTAGATCTGATATATGAAGGTTAACTTAAAAACTTACCATCTTCATCAACTTCTTCAATGATGGCATCCAACTCTTCTCTGGTTGGATTCTGACCCAGCATCCTCATCACGGTACCCAACTCTTTGGTGCTGATATCACCACCACCATCGGTGTCGAACATGTCGAAGGCAGCCTTGAACTCTTTCATGTAGGATAGAAAATGTGATACAGGATGTGAGAAGCTGCATGATCAGATTTTTTTAAAATGGACATTTCACTGTAATGAGCTATAACAGTTGGTCTGATATAAAAAGGAATAATGAAAACATTGTAATTTTTCACCAGCAATCATCTCCTCGCTCAGGAATGAGCGGGCATCAGTCTGGGCATCAGTGGGCTAACAGGTAGAAAAGAATAAAATTACAAACTCGCTTTGATATGTGGAACTGGACAACATTCAAGTACATTTTCTAAAAATACATATGTATTACAATGTATTGCAGGAATATAATGTATTACTGGAAATATATTTAAACAATTCAAAACAGCTGGATCACCTTTAAGTGCATTTCCTAGAAATTCTAGCATATGTGTGCGCATGTGTTATTATATATAGGTATATATATACATAGCAAATAAGTTTCAGCATTTATAACATTTCTAACATTTATAACTGAATAAAACAATGATTAGAGGGGCATGATAAAGCTCTATGAAGTGCATGTGCAGAACTTCTTTTAACAAACTCCAGTTAAAAACTTGCCCATCTAAAATCTGTTTACATTTGCAGGATGATATATAGGATATGGTATATATTCATCTTCTTCAAATGGATATTAATCCACAAGAGCTTACATGCACAAAACAACATGTACTCACATACTCCAGCACTGTACACATTGGTTTAATATAGCTGCACTAAATACCTTTTGCTCCACACATACCTGCTGAACAGACCAGCATCAGTTTCTGTGCTGGTTATGATTTGGGGGTGCCTACTATTGTTGGTCTTATTCTGATCTAATTAGTGAAACAACATGAACATGCTGAAAAAGCTGGTTGACTAAAGCACCTTGCTGTTTAACATAGTTAGAATACTGGGTAGAGAAAGGCGTTTTCTGATCTCCCTGCCTGTAAAATCTTACAGACACTACAATCACAGCTGTGCTATTTCTGTTTTCTCACTCACTTTTATAAATGGATCACACCTTTGTCTGCAACTAAAGCAACTAAATCTTCAGTTTGTTGCTTTTAAGATATGCTAGCATGTTTCCTATATTTTCTTAAATTTTCAGATGCCTTACAGAATATGTTCATTAAGTACAAAACACAAAATGTTATGGCAAATGTCAAAGTACCAACATGTTCTAAGCACTGTAATTATATCCCTTATGTTCTCTCTCTCTTCTTTGATGATGTGGATTACCATTTGTCTCAAGAGACCATAAACAAGACCAAACACTGTCAAGCAAGAATAACAGCAAGAGATCACTCAGAACTGACAAGCAAACTGGAGACTATTTCTACTCATCATTTGTAGCATCCACACTAAATACTGCACACTAAATACTTAGTAGCTTCACTACTACAGATCACTACAGATCACGTTCAAGCCTGCCATCTTGACAGCTATGAATATTACTTGCAGTGTAAACGTTATGTGCAAACAAAGCAGAAACATCTAATGTGTATGTGTTTACACTATCCACCTGTAACTGACATCCCGAATTTGCTTTGTACAAACTAAAATCATACATTTTTTTCCACAGATGAACTCCAGGTACCGTGAAAATATAAAGATACAAATATATAAATATAAATAAAAAATATATAAATATAAAAATATATAAAATAATATAAAAATGTATTTTAATAATATAAAAATGTGCCCAAATATCAAACTAAATGTGTGCGCACACTTCTCAAGCTCATGTACTATTGTCCCATTGAACCACATACTTCATCCTTAGATTTAAGATCCTTAACCAATCATTAGGAAATATCCATGCTGTGTACTACAAACATCAAGCACTGATCTAAGTTTCTCTTACCATACTGACAGCTTGTTAGTGATCAAACTGTGTCTGAAAAATAAAATGATCTTCCTCCAGCAAAGTCCTCCAGGTACACAAATGTCTCCAGACTCCACTAATAAGACCTCTCCTAGCCTCACCTTGTAGAAAATGGGCAGGATTGGACAAGAAATTTGGACATGGAACTTGCCAACCAATGTCTGTGCAGCCTAAAAGAAAAGCTCCACCCATCTTCATCCATTTCTAATCCATCTCCACCTCTATGTGTCCTTTATTGCCCCATATTTAGCTGAAGGATAGACAAGTGATCTCAATGGCATTTCTCTCCTTAGAAAATAAAAAAGGAAAGCAACAAGATGTTGTTTAAGGATAGGATAAACAGAGATTCCAGAAACACATGTGAGCTGCACACGCAATGATACAAACTCACACGCAGTGCTATCACACAGGGGATGAGATTTGCATGCATGCATCACTCAGATGCCTGCATTTCTTCACCTTATCTGTCTATCATTCTATCCATTGGTCCTTTGGCTGTGTATCTGCTGATGACTTGCATCACAGAGACGATAACCACACATATTTAAAAAGACTAGAAAGGATGAACCTTCATACAGTGTGTTGCCACTGATACTTAATTATGATTCAAACTGACAAGGATTGAAATTTGTTTTTGAGAGTTATCACACAGTTGTGTGGGATTCATCATCAAACTGGGGAAGCCTGGGGGAAGGGGCCAACAAAAAATGTGAATTTTAGCAGCCTTGATGTGACAGTACCAGAAGTGACCTTGTCAGACTCTTAAGCCTGCTCATCATTACCCTTCTATGCCTTGTAGAGTTTCATCAGCTTTGCAAATACATCTACACCCAGGCTGTCTTACAGTAGTTAAACATGGTACAAACACACTAGCACGCTTACAAATTGAAATCAAAAAGGTTATATGTAGAGATGTCACAATCATAGGTATTCTTATGTCATGGTCTCAGTTAAAGGATGTGATTGTCAGGGCATATTTGGCCAGGTGACACTCATGTCACATCATTATCATGTGCTGTGGGCTTTGAGCATATTAAGTGTTATAGCACCCATGCACCTGTAAACTCATTATAGAGGAGATCAGGAGAGTGTGTCTCACACTTGAAATAAATGGGGTAAATTAGTGTCACATGTTGTAGTAGGGTTGTTAAGACCTACACTTACGATCAGGGTAGGATGCAGCATCAACAGAATATTGGTGTTACCAAACAAGCAATCAATACACTCCAATTTCAGTTTAAATATTTTGAAATGGTAAATATAGGAAAAGATGTACAATTTCATTGTAAAATAAATACATTAAACAAATAAACAAAAAATGAAATAAATTATAACTGGTTGCATTGATGGTGCTCCAATTCACTCTGTAACATTCCTTGTTCTTCCCTAATGAGGAATAAAATTAACAGATAGAGTATGATTTCTTTGACTTTTTGGGGAAACAGATGCACAAGGTTGCATTTGGTTGTTTGTTTATGATAAATATATACATATTTATACATAGTTGTAAGTAATTATTGAAAAACGTTCTTTGATTCCTGTCTTTTTTCCTTCAAATCCACTTATCCTTACATAATTAAATTACGGAAAACCTCTGGCAAGAGAACGAGTGCTGACCACTTATTTCCATTATGGTGGCTTGGCTATAAACCATTTTCTTAAAGTTGTTCAATTCTCTCCTAACCATAATAAAAACATTTTAAATATTGAGCAACAGTTGAACAGTGAACACCTCACTATCTCTAGCCTCCATGATATCACAAATAACTAGCAGCACACACCGTATCACGTATTCAGTGATATTTCTACCTTCTTTTAGTCCTTTATACTAATGTCTCTAAAAGATGGTTCTATGAATGTATGTTGGTAAATCTGATCTTCAAAATAGTTGGCTACTCTTCTCAGACAGATTTACATCAATGAAATCGCAAATCACTCAGTATCCTGTCATCACCATTTTTAATCAAGTACTGCAAGGCCATCCCCCTGCAAAGCCCTGCCTCCATATCTTTAAAACAGGCTGTGATGGGAGGGCTGCAGTATAAGTAACCTCTAGGGGCTCAGCTATAACAGGCATTCTCTATGAATGACCACACTCCATAATCCATACATCCATAAATATAGGACACAGTTTACGGAAATGTCTGTTAAATTAACAAACATTTTACTTTTTTTTTTTTTTTTACAAAGTAACGTCACCCCAAGCTCTCCAAAAGCCTTAAGCTGAGCTAAATGACAGCACCAACTGCCATCCCTCTAGCTCTCCTCTGTTTCCCCCCACTCTATTCTTGGACATTCTTAAGAACAGCAGCTGAATCTTGGAGAACAACTACACATGCAGGAAGCTAAATAAGGAGGGAGCAGTGAAACACCCTCCTGTGACCTATAATACTAAAACCCCTGAACTGTATTGAGAGATTGAAATGATCAAGTAATCTACAACAGGGATGTGTGATGTTTCAGGTTAGAGAATAGAATATTTAATTATAAAATTAATGGAAGTCTGTAATACAACCTGTGTGTATGTGTGTGTGCATGTGTGTGTATTCTTATTTTTTTTACCTTTATGGGGACCAAATGATCCGCATGGATGGTAAAAGTAAAGGTAAAGGTTAGAGGATAGAATATACAATTTGTACAGTATAAAGGTTATTATGTCTATGGAAAGTCCCACAAAGCACAGAAACCTAATTTGTGTTCATTTTTTCATTTTACTGTACAAGCATATTTGCTTTAAGAATATTAAAATAAAGTGTTAAAAATGAACAGACAAGATGTAAAACAACAGACTAATGAAAAAACAAACACATTAATAAAGGATATAGATAATACTGTAAAACGGAATATGAAATGAAATGAAACGAAATGCAATAACGAGCTGATTTTGCAAATGTCTGTTGTATGTGTTGAGCAATTTATTAAAACCATTTGTAGGCTGTTCTTACTCTGTCTCTTGCACACACGCAAACACATTTAAACGTTACATTTTACATTTATTATTTATTTATTATTATATCAAACAGAAAACACACAACTATTAAACAGTTCTTTAAAAGCATAGCCTTACATCCCGCAGCATTGCATTTCTTACAAGAGAAGTTACAGTTTGACATTTGTTAATCATATATTACAAAAACCAATAACTCAATAAACCATTAAATAGAAATATATAATAAATCACACAGTAAATAAAAACATCCCGTTCATATTCGACTTCATATTTCAAATGACTGTAGCAGGGAGAGACTATATTTAGCCTACTGTCCTTGTCGTTTTTTTCATAAAGCGCAATAAGTATCCCCACGCATTCATAAGTCTCAGAAATCTTTGTGCTCTTTGTATTTATGAGAAACCTACCCTCTAAGATCGAGTAAAAGCCACACCTTCCTGCAAGTCACTCACCTGTCCGCATCTGTTACGATGCACAAGTACGTAAGCTCAATATATAAGAGCATCACCGACCGTGCCAAAAAAAAAAAAAAACCCGGCGCTGTGTTAAATCCATCACACTCGTCGTCTGGGTCTTCACGCCGTCGTCCAGATGCATTTCACACATGCCATAGCAAGCTTAATGTTATGGACTGTTATCTCTGCGTGTCCCACACAGCTGGACGGCAACATCTCCCTTGAGAGTCTCCAGCTGTTAGACCAGGGACACTGCCTCTTCAGATCCATCCTGCCCTCAGATCCAGCTGTACAGGTACTGGTTTGTGTTTTTGTCATGATGACTATCATCTCACTTCTTGTTAATGGTTGCACGCTGCTCAGTCTTGGACGCTCAGAAGACTTATCCTGGGAGCCACGATTTGCTTTGCTGAAAAATCTTATCGTAAGTGATGTTTTGCTAATTGTCACCCAAGGTCCAACAGTAACATACTGCCTGCTGCAGAAAACCACACTGTCGTATGGGGCTTGGTGTCTCACCCAGTTCTTCATTAACACCATATGTGTGTTCTGCACAGTGTTTACCATCACCTGCATGGCTCTGGAACGTTACCTGTACGTGTGCCAGGCCATCTACTACCTGAGTATTCTAACCACTAAGCGCCTTTACCTAATCGTTGGTTTCATCTGGGCTATTTCAGTGTGTTTCTCTGCAGTCATCACAGGAATGTTCACTTTTGGGCACAAGTCCTCATTGCTAGGAAAACCAACCACAGGACTGCTTTGTGAACCAGACACCATAGAGACACACCTGGGATTCCCACGGACCCCAGCGGTTTTTCGTAAAGTGTTAGGGCTCATGGTGACGTTATTTTGTGTGTCTTCATATTTCTTCTCGTATCTGAGGATGTATCAAGAAGCACGCAACGCCGTACAGCCATTTGAGCAGGTAAACAGAAGGGCACGCAAAACTGTGGTCTTCTACTGCTCCATGTTTCTCCTTCAGCTGCTCCCCATCTTCCTAAAGATAGTGTCAGACGCTTTGTGGGAACTTGAAGGCACCACAGCAATGACCCGCTTGCTGAACTACCCTCCAGGCTGGACCTCAGCAGGGACCCTACACATCTTGCTGATGGTGATGCTTCAGGTCCCTCCGTGTATAAATCCACTCATCTATGGTCTGCGTAACAGGGAGGTGAGAGAAGCTCTGCCCCGGCTGCTGTGGTGGAAGACTATTAGATAGGTGCTAGTGCTAGATAAGGGATGGAGACTAAAGACAAATAACTAACTTAAATCTTACTACCTCCTTAAGATGCTTCAGGGGATATTTAGTCCCTGGTCACATTTTAAAAAAGCAGGACACAAGGCTGTGTATGGCTGTGGCTTTTTTATTTTACATGTAGTGTACTGTAGGTTTGTCTTATAAGCTTGAGACATACACTCTGTTTCTTAAAAAGTGCACTGTTATCTTAAAATATATGTATATTGTGATAATTGAAATTTATAAAAAATAAATGCACAATACTTTACTGATTAAATAGTATTTATATATATTATATAGTGTGTGTGTGTGTGTGTATGTACATGGTGTCACACTAAACTTCAGAGGCTAATTATTAATTATTATTTTTCTATTAAAGAAAGGTATTGGCAAAATACTTCTTAACAAAGATTTATGAATAGACTGTGGAAAACATTTCAGTTATAATTACATTTATTTTGTGGTCATTTTTAGTATCAAGATGAGAACCTTCTCTCCAGTTCAATGTGCTGTATTATTTGAAACATTGTGACATCTATGAAAACCATAATTATGCAAGATGTTTATCACCCTTTTCATATTCTTTTCAGGTTTTGCTCAAATTTTTAAATTGAAAAAATGTGCTTGCTTTTTCGGGTGTGCAACTGTGGTATGTATCAAGTAAAAAAATAATAAAATAAACAGAATTAGAGTACAATTTTCCAGTTTTGGTGATTGCTTGTTTTAGATATATCCACATTGTATTGCAATGTTTTACAAAATATTGTGATTATAATATGTGACCTGTGCTGGCAAAATGAATGTGCACAAGCTAATTACTAGCTATAGGAAAAATAAATGAAAAATGGCAACCTGAGTCTGATTTGAGGTTTTCACAAAAAAAAAAAAAAATTAGTTTATTAAGCCCTTGTCTAGTGGTCCCAATGCTCCAGTTAGCAGTTAAACATCTAAAATCATCTTTATTTATCCATTTTCTGAGAGGTGAACCTTCCTAAATTTTTCTTTTGTTTTAATAATTCATAAAAAATCAATGTTGTTTTCTGCTGTCTTCTTAAAGACTGGTGCTTCATTATGTAAATGTTTCATTATGTAAATGTAAATGATTAGCCCTTATTAATAAAACGACTTGTAAACTGCAGAGGTGCTCAGTGAACCTGTTGCATTTATAACAACCAGTTACATTAGCAGCTAGCTAATTTACTGCAGTGGACCTTTAGACTGTATATTTAGAAGGACTAAGACTGCGTTAACATCTAAACGTTTTCAAAGACGAGGACAAATTAGTTTCTTAAAAGTATGGTAGGCAATTTCGGACAATCTAGCTTTAAAGGTTAAGATCCCACCCTCCCCTCACAGCACTCTCCCAAGCCACGCCCACTCCAAAACAATGAACACGCCGATGACGGAAGATGGTCTGCATGAGCAGGGTGAGAGGTGGTATGCAAATTCAGTACGACATCCTGTCATTGCATTTGAACAGAATTTAATTATGAGCATTTTATGGTCTGGCGACATATGTATATAAATATATTTAGACCTCTTTACTTAGCGATTGCTATCAGGATGTAAACAGACCAGCAACCAGCAGAACAAAAACAATTTTCCTGCACAAATTGTCTACCCTGCCTTTAGGATTGACATCATAATCTGCTGTTAATAGTCTGCTATTGACACAAGAGCAGCAAGAGACACAACAAAGACGAAGGGACCTTTAACTCATCTTGAATCTCATACTTTAACAGTTCTGTAAGAAGATACAGAATTTAAGATAGGTGGAGATGTGGAGATGCACAATGTAAAAAAGCTTACATTTTTAAGGTCGATGAACTTGGCACAAGTCATTTCAGTTTAATCCTGACTGACGTTAAATTGCTGTAACTTATTTTTCCTAATGTTGCTACTATTTTATCATTTAAAATGTTATTTTAAATTACTTGTAAAGCCAAGTTAATTAAACTAAAACATTTAAGGCAGCGATGTTTTTTCTACAGTGCAGTCTTGCCCATGTTTTAATCCAACAGGTTTTATTCAACAACTATAGATGTAGGAGATGTAGGAGAGCTTCCCCTAGTGGCTACATGCTCCTCAATGTTATGTTCAGTTACACTCCCATCCCCATTTCTAGGGATCATATTAAAGCCCCATTTAACAGAATGAGAAACACTTATATGAACATTACAGTTATAGAGCCTCATGAAGTGTATGGGTTATAGATAGTTAAATTTTAAATGTATTTTAAATGTGTTCCTGTAAATGAGAGAATCTGAACTTTCTTCCTCTCAGGTGCAAAGAGACAAAAGAATGAGGAAGTGATGAGCCATTGTACAATGAGTCATTTAACATTCATATGTTACAGGCAGTAAAATTAAACAAGACACATTCTCTCACACGCAAGACAGAAAAACACAGAGACCAAAGCCACTGCATACAGGTAAACGTTACTATTGCAATTATGATTCATTATAGCCTTGTTACATAAATGTATGTAGTTGGTAAAAGTAAAACGTAAAAAAAAATTTAACTACTTTTAAGATTATCAAGCTGACTTTTGTTTTGCACTTTGTAATTATAAAAGCATGCACAAAAGACAAAGAATGAAACACATAAACATTTATTCATCATCCTGTTGCTGTCTTTTGGTGAGCACTATACTTCAGAGAACAGTACCCTCTCTTGGGTTGGTATTAACTCTGATATATGTTGTAAAATGTGTAATGGGCATGGCACAGCATGAAACCAGGACTGATGCATTCTTTAAAGAGTGTCTGGTAAAACCAGATTTGTGTGTTGTGAAACCATGTTCTTCAACCTAAAATGGTATTTAAAGCTGCAATGTGCATAAACAAAAACCACAGATCGGTGTTCAAACCGGTCTTCTTACTTTACCCTGATTTGCAAAGTTAAGATTATAATGATGATTTATAATTTGAGCTGTCGTGACTGTATTCCTAGGAAATGCCAGTTTGGCTTCATTTGGCTCCAACATATGTAAAGTAACCTGCAATTTTATGTTTCAAACAAAGATGGCAACAGAGAGGCAAAAGTTACAGATTGCAGTGTTAAAAAGTATTATGACTGGTAAAAATATCTATCATACATGGTTGTTTGCAAGGTTTAAAATCACTCACAAAATTACACTCCCCTACACTTTCAAGGATTTTGCGCATACAGTAGGAATGTGCTAAATAAGGGACTTCAGGCAAACAGCTGAAATGCTAAGGAGCGAGGTTTCATATCTCCCAGCAACTTTTAATCTCGGAAACTATTGCCTTAGTTTAATTGGTTAGCCACGTGTAAACATTTTGATTAAACTTTGTCTTCTCAAGAATTTCAATTTTTAAAATAAACAAAATTGTTTTACAAAATAAAATAACTCAGGCTTTTTCTATTCCTTTTTAGTATCCATGGAGAAGAAATGCGATGCATTCCAACCTTTTCTCAAAAGGAATCTTGAACAGCTGCTTTGCTCTGACCATAACTTAGTATTTATTTGCAAATTCTCTGCCAGGGACGGTTCTCAGTCGGTGGACATCCAGGAGCCTATTCAGGTCAAACTACCAGCACAGTGCACTGTCCGCCAGCTTCGTGTACGACTGTGCATGCTAGCACAGGAGACAAACAGGCTTCCTGAGCCGATTGCGCTACTAGATCCAGAGCGATACAGTTTGTTGTACTGCAAGAATGATGAATGGTATGAAATTTATGATGATTTTCAGGTATTGCGAACTTTGGATACACCCTGGTTACAGAGTGCTGATGGTCTTCAGACCCTCTGTGTCACTGTGTTGGCTCAACAGACTGCCTCTTTGGAAAGAATGCATTTCCAGTGCATTCTAAATGAGCTAATTGGCTATGATTTAGACTCCTCAGATGCTAGTCGTTTAAGTGAGCTTTGCTTCACCCGAAGAAAGTTTGCCACACCAAGAAGGGAGGAGCTAAAGAAACGGGATCCTTTAGTGTATGCCACTGAACCATGGACAACCTCTACTGCACTTCCTATTGATGAACAAGATCAACTTCAGTGCAAACTGTCTGTGACACTTTATCATAATAATTCAAGCCTTTTTGTTAAAGCTAACTTAAAACATAGCCCCAGTGATCTTCTCAAGATCATTTGGGAATCATTAGAAATAGGTGACCAGTCATTTGAAAGATGGTCTGTAGATCATGTACTCAAGGTGTGTGGAAGAGAGGAATTCTTGAGTGGAGCATTCCAGCTTTCAGACTTCCTGTGGGTTAGACACTGCCTGAAGAACATGTTGGAACTCCATCTTTCAGTGGTTGCCATCTCATCCCTACCAGATGACACAGTTAAAAAAGAGTATTGGCCACTGGTGGACAGTCTCACAGGTCTCTCAAGCTCCCATGAGGAACTTTCCCTTACAGGAAAGGAAGTAGAGGAAATTGTAATGATTTCCTTGTGGGACTGTGAGAGAAAATTCAGGGTAAAACTTGTTGGGTTTGACATCCCAGAGCTCCCAAGTAAAGTACCTCAACTTGTTTATGTGGAGGCCACCATAATCTATGGTAGCAAGATTGTGTCATCAGTTTGTTCAACTTCAAAAGAGTTTACAGATGAAGTGCTCTGGAACATCTGGATTGACTTTGATATTCTTATCAGAGATATCCCTCACGGAGCCAAATTAGGCCTCACAATTAATGCTGGTGCCATGGAAGGCTCCCCAACCAAAGACACAAAGACAAACTCTCTTAAAGTGTCAGACTCCCAGAAGGGAAAAGGGAAAGTGTTATATTTTGTAAACCTCCAGCTGATTGACCACAGATCTCTCCTTAGCCAAGGCCCACACACACTACATATGTGGCCTTTCCCAGAATGCGATGAGGAGGCATTTACTTATAAGGCAGACAAGCTTTCTACTGCCACTAACCCTGATGTGGTTAAGTCTATGGCAATCACATTTATGTTGGACCGCTACAGCTTTCCTGTTGTCCTGCCCAATAGCAGAAGCTCCTCTAGTTCTTTCTTCCCTGGTAGTGGTGCATCTCTTGTTTCAGATTCTTGTTCTCCAAAATCTGGAAGCCATCTGCTGAGATGGCTTAAAGAAGAGAGCGTTCACTATGCCTCAAATTTACCTCAGTTTCTTCGCAAAGTGGACTGGATGCAGCCAAGTGCTGTTCAGGATGTCCATTGGCTCCTGAGTCACTGGGAGCCAGATGACATAGAACTGTCAGTGGCCCTTGAGCTTCTGAGTGTGGATTATGCAGACATGAAGGTCAGAAGATTGGCTGTTCAAAGGTTAGAGATGTTGTGCAATGAAGATGTACTTAAGTACCTGCTGCAGCTGGTTCAGGTAACAAACTGTTTGGTATAAGTGTATAGATCTATATAGTAATGCTGTTTCACAGTAGTGATGTTGTGATTGCAAATTAGGTCAAACTTAGCTCTTGGAACTCACTTGAAGAATTGCGCAAGTAAAACCCAATAAAGCAAGTTTCTAAATGATGCTGTTTCCTGTAGACTCTTAAAGTCGAGCCATATCACGATAGCTGTCTGGCACGATTCCTTCTCAGAAGAGCACTCAGAGTAAGTCATTTACATCCAGTTGCTAATCTCCAGTGGAGGGTATATTGCTTTTCTTATTTTATCTTATTTATTGCCCTTTTATACTAATACCATGTGCTTACACAATTTTACCTGTCAGAAAACTAGCATGCACTTTTTTAGTTTTGAATATCTGCTACACAGAGCAAAAGAATCGGACATTTCTTTTTCTGGTACTTGCGGAGTGAGGTGGCAGGGTGCCCATTTTTTCGCCAGCGCATGGCTGTCATACTGGAGGCGTACCTGTTGGGTTGTGGAAAGGCAATGCTGACCGAATTCCAGCATCAGGTACAAGTTGTCAAGTGCCTGCATGATGTGGCTCTGACAGTGAAGAGCCTCTATCCAGATAAGACTGATCTACCACCAACAGGTAAAGGTCAAACATCTGGAGTATTAGTGTCAGTGGCATTACTGTTTATCTACATGATCATGTATGGTGTCAGCTCCTCAGAGGCTGCAGGAGTTATTGGAGGAGTACAGTTTACCCTCAGACTTCCAGGTGCCTTTTGATCCCCGTGTCAGAGCAGGAAGCATCATAGTGAGTTATTTTTGCTTCCAGTTGAATGTGAAAAGCCTATCAACTTCAGATGCAGCTCATTTGTGATGTTCTGGATTTTGCTTTCTTCATGAGCTTCTTTAAGTTGGATGTGGGTCTACTCCCAACCCAACCGCAACTTGCTTCTGACCTAAACATTGTAAGAATCTTCTAAAATGCCACCTAATTCAAACCCTTCCCCATACAGCTGGAAGATTGTAAAGTGATGGCATCGAAAAAGAAGCCACTCTGGCTTGAGTTCTCCTGCATACAGTCAGAAGCTCCAGCCAATCCACCTGTGGGTATCATCTTTAAACATGGAGATGACCTCCGACAGGACATGCTCATTATTCAGGTAAATAAACAACCACAGTCTAAAGGTTTTCAAATAAAAATATGCTGATATTGACTAATGACTACAAACCTCACTTTCTAATTTAGCAAATAATTTTGTATGTTGTTTCTTAGACACTCATGGTGATGGACTCAATTTGGCAAGAAAAAGGTTTAAACTTAAATCTTGTGCCCTATGGATGCATTTCAACAGGATATAACATAGGTACATAAGTAGTGTCTGATTAAATACAGAGTTCAGAGCATCTAAACATCAGATATTACAAGAAAAATTTATCTTATAAACAACTCTTAAAAAAACTTCATTCTGGTTGGTCAAAAATAAATACTTTTAGGGTGAACACCTTTTTATTTTGCACAAATGACCAGCTGACTGATATCATCATCAATAAAGTTAACTTATTTTAACAGATTAAAGGTTAACTTTACAGATATAAAGTAAATCTCAATTTTACATTTCATTTCTCTGTAATCTATATAATGTAGATTTCTGTTACAATCATTTACTGCTTGCATGATGGGAAAGTAAAAAATCTGGAACAGCACTTTTATCAATTTACATTTAATCTGTCTTTGACACAGGTATGATTGAAATTGTACGAAATGCAGTCACTATTGCTTCTGTCCAGCGGAGTCAGGGAGGTGTGGCGGGGGCTTTTAAAAATAACGCCTTGTATGACTGGCTTAAGAGCAAGTGCTTTCTTCAGGAAAAGGTAAGCAGATGTATTACTATTATTCCACTTGAGCCTTCATTTCCCAGCCAATTTTATTAGATTTGCTTTTGTCATACTTTCCCATCTGAATCAACTAAAATAAAGCAATTGCAAATCAACAGGCGAATATCTGATAATTCTCTTGTTTGATTTCAATGCAACAGCACTTTCAAGCTATGGAGAAGTTTGTGAACTCTTGTGCTGGGTACTGTGTGGCCACATATGTGCTGGGTATAGGGGACCGCCACAATGACAACATTATGATCACTGATCAAGGTAAAACAGAGGGAAAATTTTGTCCTAAAGACTGAAAATATTCCCTCTCTACAAAACAGGCTTCTCATTATTCTATAATGAAATAATAGCTATTATAATAGTAATAGTATATATATATATATAATAGTTATAATAGCTATAATAATAGTTATTAGAATATATTAATTCATCAGGTGTAATTATAAAGTAGGTCTCACAGTGCATTGTGATTAAGACAAAATATGTGGAACAGGACATTTTAAATAAACATGGCAATAAATAGATGAATCAGTATTTTACTCATCACTGAATCCACTGAGAATCAGACTAATGTTATTACCTGCTTTGTTTCTTTCAGGAAATTTGTTTCACATTGATTTTGGGCACATCTTGGGAAACACCAAGAGCTTTATGGGGGTGAACAGAGAAAGAGTGCCCTTTGTTCTTACCCCCGACTTCCTGTATGTCATGGGCAGGGTGAAAGGTCGCACTAGCCTCTACTTCCAGAGATTCAGGGTATGTTCAGCTTCATGTTTTCTCTTCAAAACCTTTGAACCTCAGTGTAATGGGATCATCCAACTCTAAATCTAAGAAGTGCTTGATTGAACCTCTTGTCAGTGGGGGTGGAGTTTGCCTTTTTCGTCAAGTCGGGTGTACATAGAGAATGTCTGGGTTGGGTGCAAGTTCCAGAATTTAGATAAAGCATTAATTAATTGTAAAATTACATGCAAGTGTTCATACTGTTCACTAAATTATATGATAGTATACTAAATTATATGTAGTGTTCCGAATCCTTGTCCACTTACCTGGCCAAGGATGCAAGTCATCCATTGAAGCTCCAATTTAACCTGTTTGACCTACCCTATGTGTTTAATCACCCAGACACAACCTGATCAATAATGCAAATGTCTATGATTTAAATAAGCCAACGAAATGTAATTGTACCTGAGCTTCAAGCACTTTGCAGGGAGCATAAACTTTATTCAGTAACTTTTTTTGTCTTGTAGGACACCTGTATCAGTGCTTATCTGTCCCTACGCTCTCAGTCTCGCCTGCTCGTCACACTCTTTTCTCTCATGCTGCTCACGGGAATTCCTGAGCTCAGCACATCACAGGACATGCGCTACCTGCGTACCGCGCTGCAGGAGGATCAAGTGGAGGATGAAGCACGTAATCACTTCCTGCAGCAGATTGCCCTTTGTGAACACAAAGGTTGGACAGTGCAAGCCAACTGGTGGTTTCACATGATGGCTGGAATTAAATAGAATATTTCTGACATTGACTTTAAATTTAATTTTACACCCAACAAAAATCAGTTTCAGCATACACATATGAACAATTAAACAAACACACTTATGGTGTAAAACGTGATGATAATGACCCCATTAACTCTTTTTGTAGAAAGGTTTTTGCTTTCATTTAACCAAACAGATGCTCTTTGAAACATTCTCAAAGCTTGCTCAAAGCATAGGTTTTGTATTAACCTTCTAGACTCCATGTCAGCTCTAGTGTATGCTGTAAATAAAGCAAGAAATTCTAAAATTCAAAATAATTTTGTTGATACATATTACATGGAGAATTTGTTTGTTCAAAACAATAAATGTGATGCTGCATTCATGCTTATGTTTCCCATTTCACAATACTTAAAAACCTGAGTCACAAGTCACAGTGAGGGGAACTAATGGTGGCTTAAGATTATCTTGACCCTTGAAAAAAACATCAGTTTGATTCATCATGATGGTACCACAACGCCAGGAAATGAGACATAGTCATGTCTGGTATTTACAGTCACTGCCTTTAGAGGGCACCCTGGCCCATATTCACCCCAATGCTTGGGTCACGAGACAGCAGAGACAACCTGATAAAAACACAACAGATTCAGGTTTGAGATTTTAGGTTTATTCTTAATTGCTTTATTAAAAGTGCACTTAAAGGTGCATATCAGCTAAACCCTCCAGACATAGGCAAGTACTGGAAGGAATTCTGTTGCTTTTGGGATGTGTAGGGAGAGAGAGAGGAGGGCGTGTAGGGGTGTTTTGAAAGCAGTTTGGGGGGTATGGGCGGGGGGCTGTCAAGTCTGGGTGTGAGACTGTTGCCAGACAGGCGAGTCTCCGTTCTTCTCTGTTGCTGCATCCTCCACTCATTTCATCTCTATTAATTCTTTTGTTTTTGATCATTTGCATACAACATTTAATTCATTTAATTGTGTTTTCAAACACTACTAATCCTTTTACTCTTATTTCATGTTCTACTCATCTTGATCTCGCTCTCTCTTCCTCACACACACACACACACACACACACACATGGCAAGACTGCATTATTGTGCTGGCACAGATGAGCACATGGTTAGATCATTGGCTGTCTACATTGCGATGGGACTGTCTGTTCTTTTCTATAAGAATATGAGAGGTAAGACAATTTACTGTACATTAGGCTGACTTACTGTATAAAACAATTCTATTTGTATTGTTTTTAATCATACACTGATGATGTCTAATGTCCTCCTTCAGGCCAGATGTTACTTCTGTTCTGTATACGAAAAGAACTCTTAAGGTGATCATTTATTTTACATGATGTAATAAAAATGTACTTTTAGTTACAATTCCATGTATATTTTTGTTTATCATTATAGAATAGCAGTAAAGAGTTTAGATTTCACTTACAATTTTAGCTAATGTTCAAGGGGTAAATATAATACAAATACATATCTGCTATGGTGATGTGCTTGCACCATTGACTGACTCTAATTTTATTGGTTCCATCATGGTCAAACATGCTTAAAGTAACATTGTTTAAAATGCTTTGTGGTGATTGACATTTGTGGTCATATCCCATCACCATGTGTTCATATATAGGGTCACACCCTCAAAAATAATATTCTGTAATTTTTTTAATTGAGAAGGTGTGAAAGCTCTAGTAATTACTGCTGAGGGTGTGTCAGAGGGCAAGTCAGGTCGTATCTATGAGTCTTGGTTACTGAGTGAACACAGAGGACCCAGTCAAGCAGTAATGTCTTCCAGTGCTGAATAGATCACTGACCTAGTTCAGGTCTGACAGATCAGCCAGCGGCCCCCAAATTCCAACATGCTGTTTGTGTGCTCTGTTAATATTTACCTCTTCGCCATCTCTAGAGGTTTGTGTGTCTGATCGTCTTTGGATTTTATGAAAAGCACCACAAAATACACCATAGTTTTATATTTTTTAGATTTTGCACTACTGTTCATACATGATATTAAAGAAAAATGTGAAATGCAATAACTCACTAAATAATATAATAGCCAGTACAATAATGCTTTAAGTTTGTAAAATTTATTTTAAATATGACAATTGCATAACTAACATGTTTCACAATCTTTCTGGGAAAAAAAAGCATCTCTTCAACTTCTGAAAATGAACAGCCAGGATTTATTGCGTTGTTCTTTCATACGTCAGAGCATGTACATGCACTCAGGCACACACATGCACACATATCCCAACTCAAATTCAGATTAATTTCCTGCTGTCTGCAGGAACCCTAAAGGCACTAGCTCACCCAAAAATGAAAATTATTCCATGATTTACTTACTCTCATGTCATTCCAAACCTATATGACTTTTTCTCTTCTGTGGAACACAAAAGAATATATTTTGAGAAATGTCTCAGCGGTTTTCTGTCAATACAGTGGACGTCATGGGTGCCAGTGCTGTTTGGTTACCAACATACTACATACCAAAATATCTACTTTTTTGTTCTTTGGAAGCAAAAAAGCAGGTTAGGTAAAGTCATACAGGGTGTAATGATGGAAATTCTTTTATTTTTTTGGGTGAACTACCCCTTGACTATACATAACTTTTTGAAGTATTAAAACGATTGAGTTATACACATTTGCGATATTTTAATAATTTTGATATATTGTGCAGCCTTACTGTTAACACACCTTGAATAATTCTCATGCAGATATTTTAACAACAAAATTTGTCACATCATGTTTCTATGGTAGGTTTGATCTTATTTCCTACCACACACATAATGCATAATAATTAATAATTACATTTACTAAAGTGAGGAAATACTGCGTTTTTGCATCCTAATTACATGTGGAGACTTTGCAGGGTTTCAGTACTTCCACACATGTATGTACTGTTGAGAAAACCCTGTGAAGTAATAGGAAATTTGGTGTGATGGGAAATCAAACGTTTGCTACTTTAGTTTCCATTTCTGAAAAGTAAATGTAAAAAAACAAGATGCATGTCTAAAGATTTCTGACACAAAGATTTTTAAATAAATAGAAGATTTAGCTTGTGAGTTAGCTTGAAATTGTTTGCTTTTAATGACTGCAAGCATATAGACATTTGTTTTTAATATCAATGAGACAGCTCATTGGCCTTACAAGCTAATCTTTATGCACAGAATCTTTATGCCTTCGTTTTTTGTCTATATACACCGTGGTCCTAAAGTCTCCTGCAGAAGTTGTAGATTGAAATTGTAAATTATATTCTGAAAAAAATAACCAACAAAAAGTTGTGACTAAAAATACAGAATAAATATTTAAGGTTTTCCACAAACTTGTGAAGTTCATGGGAGGTCTAGTGCACATTGTCATTAGAACAAAAGAGAATAAATAGTCTTTAGGATGTTTAAAACTATTTCAAATACATATTAATAATATATTATTAATATTGATAATATAATTGTATATATGTAATTCTGATAATATAATTTGTAAAGGCATTTTCAATAGTGGGCTCATGTTTTTTAACCCCACTCTATATGAGTTATTCCAATTTTATGTATCATAATATACATTTATGATTTTAAAATGCATTAAAGCTTGTTTCTCCTCATTTTTCCCCTCCTCTCACACAAGTCTGGCTGCTGGGAGGTCCCCTCTTTTCTGCACTGATGGTCCATGCCTAAGCTGCTATGACACAACACAGCGTCCCTCACAGGGGCCCTCCAATTATGACAAAGACACACCAGCTTCCATAAACAATGTGGATGCTGGATGGGAAAGTCCTCAGGAAGCAATCTATATATCTGTATGAGTAAATGAGACTGGCCACTGGGGACATATGTCCAGTAATAAGAGTATAGGGAGGCTCATTAGCAGATGTGTGTTCAAGCTGAATGCCATTGGTATTCGATTTGTTTGTGCATTGTCCATTCCCCTTTCAAGTGCATTATCACTGTGAGCTTATTTAAAGATGCAACAATGAATTAGTCCTCTCCTGTGCCTCTGCCTTGTGCAGCGTGACTGATTTCCTCTGGTGTTCAGAGTGGACTGGTGTTTTCTAGCACCATTTGAAATCGGTCAAGCTGAAAGGCATCGCGTCCCCCTCATATGGGAATGACATGACTGGAAATTACTTTGTAGCTGGTGAGAAGAGAAACTGTTGGAGTGATGTTTAAGGTTATCAGTTAATACACCACTGTAATAGAACTAAGTTTAAATAAAGTTCATACTGAGAGGTGCCTACTGAATTTATCTGATTTTCAAGATCAATGTAAGTACTGTAACTCCATAAGGTTTATATTTAAAAAAACAACTTTTTAACATACTTTTTAACTTCAGGTTTATAAATCAAATGTTTTATTAAACTGATTTTATTTGTTGTGTACCTTTTTACTATAAGCAAAGATTTCAAAGGAGATGTTAGTATTTTTAGTATCTTTCTACATATTTCAATAAATAGTTCACCCAAAAAGTACAATAATAATGTTACTTTCGATGTAATTTTATGAAAAAAAGGCATTTGTCTTTTTGAAAGAGTGACCTGTACATTCATCAAAACTTCCTTTGTGTCCCCCAGAGAAAAGAGAGAAAAGAAAGTCATGCAGGTGTGGAATGACATGAGATAGAGCAAATAATTACATTTTTGAGAGAACTATTTGTTTAATTTCTTAAACTGTCTATTAGTATAAGCAGATTTCATCATACATACCATAATAATTGCTTTCTCCCACCAGTGTCTCTCTTTTAGTCACTTGTCAGCTTTAGGATTAACAGAGCATGTTTGGACCCGCAGCTGTGGGGTCAATCATTAAACACACAGACACATTTCTTTCGGGCCAGCACATACTATCCCACATTCCCTGGGAAAAGTGTCAGAAGGGATGGACTGTGTTTATCTTCATTCCTTCGAGGAATCAGGTGCTTTCTGTCACCTGGGTAACTGAATCTCCATGGATGTCACAACCAACCCGCTGCCTGAACCGAGTGGCACAGCCCCACCAAGATCTGATTCTGAGTCAGTCAGCTGGATGCCATTTCCAGTATTTCTTAGAGAACTAGCAGTAAGGAAGATAAATACAGGTAAGAATACATGCCTGTTCTTGCTTTTTTGGACTGAATTTGTTTTTTAAGATCACGGCAGGGTCATGGATTTCCTTTGCATCTGAAATTGTAGGCTTTGTTCTTTTTATACTGAAACACAACTGTGATAAGGAAACATAATCTTTCTCATCATAGGTTATGTCAATATAAGTGATGAGGTAGACTAGATATCAAGTGACTGGAGTAACATCCCCTGTCTGCTCACAGCTGTGCTGTCCAAGCTCCTTAATGACAATGGAAGAAAATGTGAAGAAAGACCAGCTGGAAGATAAATTCATCCTGGGCGACTGCAACCTTAAATGCAGACAATACCTCATCAGGTCTGGTGCCTTAAATCACAGGATTAGAATGTGTGTGTTTTTTGGTAATAGTAAATGAAAGCTGCATTTGGTTTACCTGACTGTTGTAATTATTTGATCAGCTGGCAATCTGTCTTTTAGTTTGTTTGGTGAATCAACAGCTGAGTATTTCCTCAGCCCTTCCTCACGCTCAAAGGACAAACCACATTGGTTTTTCCAGCTACAAGATGACATGAGAGGTATGACAAAACCAGAGAGATGGATAGTGATATATGAAATGAATTTAATGGTTCTGTATTTGCTTATTAATGCAATAAAAGATGCAATATTAATGAATGCAATATTTTAAGGTGGTTTTGTTACAGAGTAATATTAATCAACAACATGTCTTTACTATAGGGTTTAGTGTTAGGATTGGAGTTTTTAAGGGTTATTTGCATGTAATTATGCATAATTTGCTAGTATTACTATAGTAAATATATGTAATGTGTAAAGGACACTGTAAAATAAAGTGCTACGGGAGTTCACCGATCAATAAGGTTGTGCCTCATGTAGTATAATAGGTTTAAATCATCCTTTATACTACACAACTCTAAACTCTATTAGACCCATTGTAGGCATACTCCAAATAAAAGTACCATAAAATGATATCTGATACTCCGAATTCGATCAAATCTGTGGACTTCATTTTGGGGGGAAATCTGAAAATTTCTGTGGAATGTATTTAAACATGAGAGCAATACACCCCTTCTGCTGTAAAGATAACAAATTAGAAAAGAAAGAGAGGTGTGTAAAACTGTGAATGACATTCAAATGTCTGCAGAGATAAAAATCTGCAGAGATTTTAGTCGGTGCAGATTCTGAATGGGCCTGGCCAATTACATATATTACCACCACAAAACTAATACTACTGTAATCTGATACATCTTTATATGCATGTTGTGCATGCTGTCATCCCTTGTGTTCTCTGTTATTAGATCATGTGAGTGCAGAGGCCCTGTGGGATGCTCTGAGACAGCGCTCTATCAAAGAATCAAATACAGAGCCCTCAACGGTGATTAGCAATAAGGTCCAGAGTCTCTCATGCACCAAACTAATTACTAATCTACTATCTTAGTTCATTTGCAATCTTATATTTTGCTCTTGTTTATCAGATTGTGAGACGGATTGTAGATTGGAATGCACTGAAGAAACAGGACCATCTGAAGCACCTATCAGGAGTCAGACATATGTTCCGCTCTGCTCAGCGTAACCAGGCCATCTCAGCCCTCCTTCTGCAACGTAACCCTCGTTTTGAGCATGAAATAAATAATCAAATAAAATGATGCCTGCCCAGAAAAGAACAAACTTAGAATTATGTTTCATATATGGTTTGATTGTCTGACGTATTTTATGAGATAAAAAAGGAAACAGTGAGTTGCTGATATATATATATATATATATATATATGTTCCACCACAAATGTCATCCACACATATTGACAAAACGAACACATTTTGTTTAATGTCTTAAAAAACGTAAGTGAATGTGTTGAGCATTCATTACAAAAGCTTACAATGGTAATTATTTTATGTAATCTTTGTTAATATGAATTTTCATTTGAAACGCCTTTTAGTACACTGTTGTACTTACCCTCCACTACCATCAGGGGGCAGTAAATTGTAAATATTCTAAAATTGGGGTTGGGTGGGACACAAAACATGAATAATGACAACTGAACTTTCATTTAGGGTGAACTGAGCCCAAAACGATAATTCATATCAACAATATAACAACACGCATCCATAAAGTCTATTATCATTTCAAACCAACGTGTTTTAGAATAATCAAAACGATAGAATAGCACAAATGGAAATATGGAAATTATGCTTAATTTTATGCTTTAAAATTAAGTAGCTGTACTCTTGACATTTTATCAGACAGCTTCTTAAGGCTAGATGCTTTTTAAACAGTACTGAAGTAATTCTCACCTATGCTGCGCTATTACTGACTGCTGTTCAGTCCAAGCTGTCCATTTCAAAAACAAAACAATTTGTTAGTTTTTAAATGAGCATTTATATATTTCACAATTATATTTTTTCTTTACAAAACTAATTTAATACATTTAAGTATATGTCTTCAGATCAAACGATTTTAATGTCAATGTTTTCTCTGTGAAAAATGTAATTTTATTAATATACATGGAAAAGTGCCTCCTGTGAGGTTAGGTTTAGTGGTAGGGGAAATCGCAATTGAATTGCCCCTGCAGCACTTGGCAGTTTTGAGTCTCATTTGCACACTGGTTTACCCACTCTGAAGACGCGAAAACAAATGGACGTACACCTCAAACTTTGTCATTGAGTGTTTATTAAAAATACAAGCCATGCCGTCGCCATACAAACTCTCTTACCTGTTTATTATACACAAGTGGTCTGACTCCTCCCTCAGTAGTGCTGTCTGCAGTGAGCTCGTTTCAACAGGTGGACGCGCAGCTCAAGCTGCTCTGAGACTGAACCCACAGGTAAGAGTATTTGCAGCCGTATTTATTTTTTTTTACATTTTTGCTTTTCATTGCTTTTCACTTTTTCTTACAGTTTATCTTTGCTATTACTACGATTACAGCTTTTCGTAAAATCGTTTGCATGCATCAAGATTTTTGGGCAGCCAAAAAACTGTTACGAACTTTTCAATTCACGAACTTTTTATTCATATATGTATATGCTGAAAGTCATATAAATAGTGTTTTTGGTGTTCATTAAAACAATGCCACTGATATCTTTATCAGAATTTATTAATTTGCTGTAAATAACCTACATTATTATTTTGAAAGACGGTCTACAGTGTTGTGGTGTATCATGCTTGCATTTGTTATCAGAATAAGTTTGCTTGAATTGGACAAAATGGCCAATTGGTTTCAAAAGACCAGATTCAATTTAAAGAAATATATATAAGTAATCTGTAAACTGAATTTGCATGTGTGCTTTTGTACTGATTTGTACTTTCACTCTGTTGCACCACACTTACAAGTTTCACACTGTCATTATCAGTGCTGTAAATGTGCATGTGTGTTCTGATGATGATTAGACAACTGCCTGGACAGACATATTGTTTAAATAATGCGATATATGTGATATAGAAACCTTTATGTGATTAATTCTAAAGTGCTGTAAGCTGTCACATGGTAACTTGGAGCTGAAGTCATAAAGCATGGGAAACTGTCCCTGTTACTGAGTATAACTTTAATCGGCTCTCTTTTGACCTTTAGTCTCATTTCTGTGGATGATCAAATTTAAGGAGTTCTACAAGTCCTTCACTTTTAAGAAAAAGCTTCAGGTTCACATGAGACTTATTTTTTGGCAACAGTTGCATTCATTAATTCTATTGATATTAGAAATAATTGCCAGATGCACCCCCTATCCTTTTAGATTAGCTGAAACATGTTTTGGGAAATGCTTAATTATATCTGATGTCTGTAATAATCAGTCCCAGCTGCAGCACAAGCTGTCAGAACATATTCTGTGTGTCTGTCGCTTCTAATAACTCTGCTGGCTTTTTGTTTTCTCTAAAGCTTTATTTAAAATGTCAGTCCTCTGATTGAAGCTGAAGATTTTTGAAGCAGCATATCAGAAATATTTTTAGTCAATAGAAAGAGGAATGATGAGTGCATTGAATGTCAGAGGTAGTGTAATGATGTGAAGTTGTACCTATCAAAACAAGAATTGCCATAACAGTGCTGAACTTTATATATTTCTCATTTTATTCTCACGTAATTTTATTTACAATAGTTAGAATATCTAGAAATAGATTAGGCATAATAAACAATTGCATATTACCTCTTTTCCGCTGCATGTTGGTAATTAGTAATATTTTGTCATGGAAATACCATGCTGTAAATCTAATCATACATACAATTTTAATTCAATACATCAGGCTGAAATATGTCCCTCTTTCTGGCAGTCTGGGAGGAATGCAGAGAACTACACAGTTCCGGAATATCACTCATCACTTTACAGAAAGTTCTGGAATGATGCTTTGAGGAAGGCCTGGTCTTCTTCCCAATCTTTCATTTAGTCGAAGTTCAAAGGTGGTCATCATGAAAACATGAGGAATTTTTTAACATGTAATCGAATCTTTGATCAAACACACTGCATCTGACTAGAACCCTAAGGCAGGAAACCTGCTCCTATATTGTTACATGAAAACAACTTTGAAAGTGTGTGTTGGGTATTAGGGATGTAAGTTATTAGGAATTTACATTTACACTTTTGGCAGAAGCTTTTATCCAAAGCAACTCACAATTCATTCAAGTTACACAATTTGTTAGTGCATGTGCCCCCTGGGAATCAAACCCACAACCTTGACGACATTTAACATATGTAAATTAATCATTGATTAGCTTAATTAACCCTACTTATATTTAATCTTCAAATGTGTGCTTGTACATGTTTAATGGATAAAGAAAGAAGTGACTTTTGAAAATATTGCTCTTTATGACTCATTGCGGCTGTCAAGGTAAGATGAAGCGCTGAGTCAGGGTTTAAGTTTACTTTGCCTACTGTTTGGTCCTGTTCTCCGGAAAGGCCCGGAGGGTGTGCGTGAGCTCACGTGTGGTTAGAGATTAAACCTGCTGATAGAGGGCATTACTTAAAAAGTGAGCCAGACCTGGCTGTCCTGCCTTGATATTCAGTATCCTTGGTAATTCACATTGTAAGCACATACAATGCATAGACACTTACTGAAGTAGACTAAATGACCCAAATGCACATTATCTTGTGGCTCTTTCATACTGAAGTCTATGAAGTTGGTCATGGCAGAAGATATCTCTGACCAAGAGAGTATTGTGGCTAATTTGAAGGTCATGCACCTTAAGCTTCAAGATCTTTTAGAGAATGTAAGCAATGATTTTACTAATCCCAGTCTCATACAGCTGTGTTATTGTAATACAGTGTGCAGGTCATTCTGACACTGTGTTCAGTGTTTACTCATTCTATACAAATTGAGCTTAATCAGAATGAATACTGGTCTAATCTTGTACAGCCTAATGGAAGGCATGTTTTGGACTTGGTCTGTACATGTCTTCCACCTTAACCTCCAGTTGTTTTCATATTCTCCTTTTGAGCTTCTCCTAAAAGTGATATTTAAATAGTTTTGTTTGTCGTTATGGCTTTAAGATATTCTTAAGTACTGTGAAACGTCTCAGTCTGTCTTATATAAGTGCACTTTTCCATTTCAAACTCAAACACAGGCATGTACTGTGTGATGCCCATATGGTTTCATAACAAAGGTAAACATCATGGAAAGCAACAGATCATATAGATCCATGAATTCATATTCTCTATACTCAGAGAAGTTAATAACTCTTCATTTGACTTTTGCAAGTGACAAATGTTTGTCTTTTTATTCTCAGTGATTTTGTAACAAGGAAATTAAAATATAAATCTGCTGTAGCTTACGTGCCTCATATTAAATCTCGGTGTCTTAATCATATGGGTGGAAGAGGCAGATAGCATATACAGAACTTGGCTATCAAATCTAAATAGATTTATTAATAGATCAGCTACTTTTGTTTTCCACATCCACAATGACAGTGTCATTAAATATTATTAATCTCTCTGTATTACTTCATCCTGATTGGTCAATCACAGTATTCCCACAGTGAACTGTGTAAATGACTGTGGTGATGTCTTTGATTTCAGAATAGATTTCATCTCTCTGAACCCTCATATACACAGCAGAATTCATAGCTTGTGATATATGAGGAATGTTGTGTCTATAGTTCAGAACAGATGTTCTTATATATGTCATTTTCTGATAAGGAGTGAATTAAAGGGTTGGGTGCCAAAAACCTGCCAATCTGTGCTGGCGTTGAATGATTTACTTATGTCTTATGTTTCAGGCATTTCCTTTTTCATTTAAATGTTAATAAGTTAGTGAGTTAATAACAGAAAAGTAATGCTGGTGTGGCAGTGTTTCAGACTTTTTTTTAAGAATTGCAGATAATTTGTCAGACAGCTGAATATCAAAGACCAACCTCAGTTTAAGATCTATCTTTATTTAGTATGAAAGTGTTAAGGGTGTTTAACTAGTTATGTATTAATATTGATTTCTGTAATATTTCATCTGGGTTAGTTTTGACTTTCAGAAGACATGATAGTCCAATAACTTTTATACTTATTTCAGGGTTTCATTTAGGACAGGTTTGAGCATGTTACAGAGTACGTACAGAAAATATGTCTAATGTACTTTAATGTATGTCAGTAATGTCAGAAATAAAAATCTTTAAGGTGTTCAGTAAGGTTCATCATTGACAAGGTGGTTAATGATTAGAAAATAAATATTCAACTGCTTTACTCAGAGATGCTGTTATTAGACATTTTGAGAGTACAGTGAGTTGTACTGGAAAAGAGCTGTTGTGTGTGTGGTCAGATAAAGCTAAAGCATGACTGCCCCTTCACGATACCCCTTAACCAGCTCAACGCCCCCATGAAGAATGGTGCAGTGCATTCCGTCAGCCGGGAGACGGGCTGTCCCTTTCACATAGAGGCTTTTGAGAGTGACAGCTGAATTTGAATGAGAATCACTCTCCATTCACCCCATTGCTGTGGTGATGGGGTGGATAGGGTGGGGGAACATTTTTTCGTCCACTCTGATTGGCTAATGACATTCATTCTGCTTTTTTTGTCCGTAAAGGCCAGTTGTGCTGGTAAAGTTTTTCTTTTGTGCCTTATTTTGTACACTCAACCAGACAAACCAACACACGGTTGCAAGGGAGCCTGAGAAAGGGTCTTCCCTGTACAGAGACAGTTTTATTCAGCTTGGTTGCGTGAGTACTATGTTTCTTGTATTGTAATGTAAAGTTTTTGATAAACACTCAGAGACCCTGGCCTGCTTTAGTCACTCTGTGCAGATGTAGATGATGCACAGCTCATGCAGGCTTTATCTTTTGCCTTTCCAGGCAGTTGTGACTGGAATTCTCATGGCTTTATTCTGTTATAGACTTTATCTATATCTTAAGTGCTTTTCTTTGATTTGCCACTGTCATGTTGTGTTCTTTATCTGTGAGATAAAATGACTCTGTGTCCTGTGATGTCCTATCTACACTGATTTTAAAGAATTCGAAATTTGCACAGTAACAGTAAAGTGCATTTTCTGTTGCACGGTACAATAACTTCTCCCACTGATTTCTGGATCATAGAATATTACAAAGTGTTAACACAGCACGCTGTAAAAACTGGTTTGATGGTTTTAAAAAATAGGCTTTTGGGTGTCTGTATTTTTTGTGTATTTACTGATTTAATATCAATGAACTAATCTGCTTTCTCTAACAGTGAAGTGAGTATTAGAGGATTATGTGCTGGTAAAATGTGAAGTGCTTCTGGTACACGAGGTTGTGTGGGAAACTGGGGCTTGTGGTATTGTTTGGTATAGCTGAGCTGACAATCCTCTCACCAGCAGACTGAAAAGCCTGCAGCCAGGATCCCAGTGTGCCCCTCATAAACTCACACACACAGATAAAAGCAGCCTTTACTACATCCTCGTCATGTCTTCCTGGATTTAAATATCTGATATTAATTTAGTGAAATATCCAGTTAAACTGTATCCAAGCATTTTCTTTATCTTTTAAAGTGTCAAAATGCATATTTTGTTCATGTTTTGTCACAACACAGTGGCCACAAGAAATGTGTTCAGAGATTGCTGACTTTTTTCTTTTTACAGTCAGTATAGCATCACAAAGGGACATGTGACCCAGATTTTACCTCTGAAGCATGACATAAATTAGTATATATTAGTTTATATTCACAGATTTAGCTGTTTTTCCATTGTTTCAGCTTTATAGTGTTTAGACACAGTTTATATACTAATCAATGGAGCATACACTTATACTAGTGTTATAGATGTAGCACAGCAGTGCATGCTGGGTAAACTCCACAAGAGTCAATAGTTTGAGCTTAATGGAATCTCTGCATTGATCTTGACTATTGGTTAAGTGCTGTTTCAATTAACCAATCTGTTTTCTCATACAATAACATATAATTAAGGCCAATTATACTGTATTAGACTGTTCTTTTAGTAATAACAAGATATTTGTTTCTATGAGCAATAATTTAATGTTGAAATGAAAACCATTATATAAAATATATATATACAAGGAAATATATTCTGACATGGTTCAACAAACATTGTTTTACTCAATTATTGGAATTTTATTTATTTATTTTATTGGTTAACAGCCTAAACAGTTCTACCTTTCACCTAGATAAGCTATTCAATACTTAAATACTGAAATACTTCATAAGAAGTCATAAGAATAAGAAAACTCTGGTCCTACTTTATTAAAATAATAAACATAATAAATAAATAAATGAAATTTTATACCAATATTTTTTTGTTTTGTAGGTCTCTGGATATTGGCTGCTAATGTTCATTTGATGATGATGATGACCAGATATTTGAGGATTGTCATTCTAGGTAAGACACAGAATATAATCAACAAATTTAAACTGGAAACAAACTTGAACGGTGGTCATTTCTTACTCGACCTTTCAGACATTAGAAAATGGCTGATGACAAGTCAGACAATTCCATGTGATTATCAGAGTCTGACTCTCCAGTAAGCTGAACAGGGGATTAGACTTTAACGTTCAAACACAGAAGTTCAAACACACTGACCCCCCACCTGTGCCCTGCGCAGGAGGTTTTCCACAGTAGCTCCTACAAGAGACCTTTTCAAGATTGAACAATCTAGAGTTAAACAACAAAAACATTTGTGTGATCAAAATTCGCTTTGGTGACCATCCTAAACATGCTTACTTGGGCACATGGGGCAGAATCACTAAACTGTTGGGCCACATTATGGAGAAATATTTATGCAACAAAAACCCTATATTTAATCAACTTGATTAAATATTTTTTATATATACGTTATAAAAGCATTTAATTATTTTAGTTAATTTCATTCTTTCCAATGCAAACACACCTTCCTTCTATGTGAATTAGAGCTGCCATTATTAAAGATTGTATCTTATATACAAAACTTGTAGTGCTATTTATTTCCCTACAGCACATATCACTGTAGTCTCCTGCGTCCAATCAGAGCAGGCCTGCGAGATGAGGAATTGCGGCATGCATACTGCGTTTTGCAACAATACATTACTGGCCATGTTTCTTTGTTCTCAGATTTGCATTGCATTCTGTGCAAGCAACACATCCAGCAGGCCAGACTTATTTGTAGTGAATTCCCCCCATGTTTGTGAAAATTGTATTGTGGTATGATATAATAATTGTATTGTGGTATTGTGGTAAAAATTGTATTGTGGTAAACATCTCTAATATAATATTAGAGATGTTAGGATGTTTAATTTATTTCTGTTTATGCACCTCTGCCTTTGTTTTAAACAAGGACTTTATCTCTCCCTTTTCTTCCCATGGGCTGTCGCCTAATGTTCTCTGTCACATTGTTTTCACCCACTGAGTTAAATCATTGTCTGAAACTCCCAGTAGTAATATGATAATCTGCTATTTCCCAAACAAAGTATAAGGATATAATCCCTCCCAATGGGGCTGTGTAAAGGTGAAGGGAGAAAAGACAATTTATTATTTCACGCACATTACCAAGGGTGGGAAGTGTGGAATTTGTAGTTCAGTATTGCTGCAAGTGCTTCTGACACCTATAGCCCCAGAGCTCATGCCGGTGGTACAGGTTCAAGTCTAGCCTGCAACAGTTCCAGATTAACTTTCTGTTTTTACTAAAATCACAAAAAATTAAAAGCCCCAATCCTTTCTGATTTTCATTATATGACAAAATGGTGGCGACAAACTTCCCTTTTGTGTTCTGCTGGGGAAAGACACATGGATTTTAAACGACATAAGGTTAAGTAAATAATGACAGAATCAAATAGTAATTGTGACAGATGACACTTTTGTTAGATAAAGACTTTTGTTTGTATTGACACACACACAGTGATTTCCCCTGGCACAAGCATCCATGTTTTATCCGAAGCCAAATGTGGGTCAGAGAGAATATTTGTTAATGATTGGACAAGGAATATGATTACAGTATGTGAGTACAGTACATGCCATTCTAATGGAATGTCTCTTTTTAGAATGTGTGTACTTGGTGCACTCTGGCCTACACTGCATATAGACAATATCTATAGGTCTACAAGCCTTAGTTTGCAATGTTTAAACGATCTTGGATAACGTCTGTGGATGTACACACAAGCCCTTTATTGTCTTATTATTATCTGGATCTGCATATAGAGATATGATCAAGTGATCTGTCAAGTGTTAGATTGTGATTCTGTTTGATTTCAAACAATAATAGCTACCATGCTTTGTCTGTGCCTGCATGTTTAATATCTGATTTTAGTTCACATTTCAGTGGAGGCTTTAAGAATTTCACTACATTGTTTATACTAGGTTGTTTTTAATTTATAATGCAGTGTGCCACCTTATTGCACAGTTTTCTGGAATACTTTATTGGACAATTGTGGCATTGGGTGTATGACCACTAAACTGTATATTTGACCATTGATCAGGGCAACTTACTAGGGTAACTTTTGCCTCTCTTTCGCCATCTCTGTCTGAAACATAAAATTACAAGTTACTTGCAGTTATTTTCATGAATGTTAACGTATATTACAAGTTAAAATTCAAAACAACTGCTATACGAACAAGCTACAAGAGCACCATCATTCCAGCACCCATGATTTAGTAGCCTGGTCTTCTTTCCTATTTCTGTTTACAGATGTGACCTATTCTCAAACTGACACTGACATGAGCTGACCTGGCAACTCAAATTATAAGTCATTATTATGAACTTACTGTTACGAATCAGGGTAAGGTAATAAATAACCGATTTTTGTTTAGTTTTAATCAAAAAAAGTTTATTTTTGTTCCTAAAACAGGGTTTTAAAAAAAGTTGTTTGGAGATGATGGTTGGAAAACACCAGCCTCTTCTGCAGAAGTCTCAGCTTCACTGTAACAGGCAATGCAGCACATGTGGGGGCTTGTTCCGAATACCATTCCTTAGCTACAGATTTTGGCATTTTGTAAAAGCCTGTGTCAGATACTTTTACACCTGGAATTTTTCTCTTAATGAATGACATTTTCCTGGCGTGGCATTCCTGTACTGCTGTTTCTCTGCGGATGCCCATCTGTCACTGCAGCCAGAGACACTGTTGTTGGTGTGCAATCAGGCAGATACACACACAGAAGTGTATCTGTGTTTGTAAATGGTGTATGCTGGACAGTGTGTGTTAGGGTCTGCAAGGAAAAGTGCTTGTGTTTTTCTCCTAACAAAACAGATGTTATTTGTTTAATTACAGTTGGTTCTGTTCTTGTTTACAATTATTATACATTTGCAATACAATGGCACTTCAAATTTTCAGCCCACTAGATTAGTTAAAATGCACTGAAACAAGGGACAGCTCAGACCAGCAGCACAAACTCACAATAAGGTTTTCTTGATACAGAAGTTCAAATGACAAACAGTATTTGTATTTTCACTCACATATTGTAGTATAAATTACTTGCCCAGAATAAGGGAAAACAACTAATCATTAAAAGCTTAAAGTATTTTATGTATGTGAAATACATAGGATACCAGGGATTGAAGTATGTGTAGAATTCTTCCTCAGTTGTGAAATGCTTATATAGATTTCATTTTATTCTGTAGAAATTTTCTCTTTTCTTTTTTCCACACTGTCTCTCTGTTTTTCCCCACACACACTCTCACAGTCATGTTTTGGCCTTTGCCAGTCAGAACATGAGAAATCCTGAAGATAATGTGTGAAACACATCCATGACCTCAGGGGAACTGATATGAGGGATTCATCAGTGTCGGGTCTCATAAGGTAGAAAACAGTTTGTGAGGATGGGAATGGGATTTTCTTGTGTGTGTGGTCTGTAAAGCTTCTCAAACTGCAGTCCTGTAATTATAAACATAACAGGCAGCCTCTGAAACACCACCTATCACAACCAAGAAAAAAATGAGATACTTTAAAAGAAAGATATTTGCAAAGACTTTTCATGTATGGGAATCCCCAAGGGAATGATACTGCTCAGATGCATTGAAAATAAGATGTTCACAGATGTTTCTCCTAAATATCTTTAGAAGAAATAAAAATAGACACAAATGAGACAATAATTGACAATATATATATATATATATATATATATATATATATATATATATATATATATATATATATATATATATATATATATATATATATATATATATATATATATATATATATATAGCTCTATATATAGCTCAGGTAATTGTTTTTTGATGAGAAATATGTGAGCTCATGTTAAAAGTCTTCTGCTTGCTTTCAATTTGATCTCAGCTGTATTCCATTTGATCTCATCAATGTGTAGTTGTGATATTAAAAACATTACATTTGTGATTTATCTGTATTTGGGCCCCCACATCAATGCATTTTGTCTGACACAAACAAACATAATTAATTTACAAACATATATTACAGGTAAAACTCTCTCTCTTAGATGTGGTTGTTAATTCCCCATGTTAGACCCATAAAAGAAATATGCACCTTACTGAGACCCAGTAATGGGTCTCAGTAAGAAACTGCTAATTGTCAGCCCTTATTCTTGCCTCTTAAGCCCTGCTACATTTTAGAGCTTCACACTTGTCTAATCACACAGTTTACCCAGGGAGAGTCGCATGTATGCAGACTCACATTCCAAAGATCGGAGCCATTATTCTGCGATCATGTGGAATTTTACAGTACGTGAGTTTTGACAATAAAATCATTCACTTCCACAACAGGCATGTCAGTTTATGCTGTCAGATGGAATTTATGGCAGCAGTTTTTTATTACATTGATACTGTTATGTTTTGAGCTTATCTCAAAACAGTACTGGGAACAGGGCTAAATATTTTAATGATTTGCTCATACTGTACTTTTGAACATCTATTTTCTTAAAATATCACTGACAGCTCGGCATTGGCAATGTAGTTTATTACATGTTTGTTTTTAACCCTTGTTAATATTTGATAAATATTAATATTTGTGCATTTTATTTTAATATGACTCAAGTTCATATTTCAAGGTCATATTTACACAGTAACATTGTTGTTTTTGATTTTATATTGCCGGTGATTTCATAGCAATTATTTATTTATACATTTGCTTTGTTATATTAGTTTACACATTAGTGTCCATTAGTATTCATTCACTTTTATCTTTCCTTTCTCATTATTCTCTGTTAAGATTGACATACTGTTCACAGTCAGTGATGGAAAATGATAGGGTGTGGGTGCCCAAAGTGTGAGGGGGCCCCTGGCCTATCCATGAGTTTATTAGAGGCCCCTGACCCTGTGAGATAACAGCCTCACTGTGTTACTTGGTACCTGATGATGAAGCATATAGAGCCACACAGACTAAATCATGTGAACTTTGTGCCAGTCCTGTGATAGGTTCACAGAGTTCAAACACCTATACCTAATGTCAGGTAAACCCATAATGAGCTGTGTGGATTTTGAAAGACAAAAGCAGTGCATTTTAAACCCTGTCTTTGCAAAGTTAACCATGTGAAACAAAGCCAGTTATTTTCCGACTCAATGAGAAAGCAAACACTCTTTCTTTGAATGTGCCGCCCGGGGTGGGAGCGTGAGCTGCGTGAGGTCATCAAACACACAAAGCTGCACGGGTTGCACACCATGCCGTGCTAATCATTGACTGTGATATATGATGTTTTAAAGCATATTTGTATGGCTTTTGTATTATCTTGATGTAAGTCCTAATGCATTCAGCCGTTGCTTGGAAACAGAATGACTTTATTTCTTATCACCTTCCTGTCTGTGTTCTCTCAAGTTCTTCCAGTCATGGCTCAGGACCTCCCCTCAGCCCCACAAGGCTGCACGGAAGGTAGCTGTTATCCGGCAACAGGAAACCTTCTGATTGGCCGAGCAATAAATCTGACTGCCACCTCCACCTGTGGTCTGAATGGACCTGAGCAATACTGTATCGTCAGCCATCTACAGGTAACTTTATGTACTTTGCCCCTTAATACCTCCGATTTACAAAAGCATTTTCGGGATGCTTTAAATTAAAACTTTTCTGTGCCTCTCTAAAGTCTTTCTCCTTCAATACAGTATAGACAAACAACACACCATGATCTCACGCAGTGTAAACAATGTATCTGTACTGCTGTTCTCTGCCCCTGCATGCACAGCCTTGCCCTGCAGTTTGTGCTGATGTGAATTATTTGTCATGATGATTGATGTACGCATACACACAACCACTTTAAACCATATTAGACATTTTATTAAACTGAAGATACATTTGAAGATATTAAATAACATCTATACCATAACATTAATAGGCAGATTTGTCAGGATTTACTATATTTACCACCTATTTGAGCCTCACATTGTAGGCAAAACTGGACCCAAATAGACACTCTCAAACACTTGTTTGATAACAGCCTGTTTCACATGTTGCTGTCTTGCACATGTATCACTGCGCCACACCTCTTTCACCGCGGAAAAATCCTCCAGCATGTCTGTGGCTTTTCGGTCTGGATCTGGTATTCATCCCTTACATCTGCCTCTGTTTGCTTTCTCTCTTTCATCCTGAAAAAGGCCTCCCTTTTCACTCAGGTGTGTGTAAAGGGTTAACAGAAAATGTACTTCATTGACTTCCATGTGTGTTAATGGTTTGTAGGTGAGTAGGTGTCTGTTCTAAAGTCTTAGCACCAGCTTAGTTCTAAACAGACTGCACCCATCATAAAAGCATTTTAGAAGCATAAAATTGACACAGAAATCATTTCATCACCTGAAGGCACCACACGGCCTAGACATACAATGTTACACCCATTTTGTCCTCGGCGCAGGTGTTACCTGTCAGTATGTCAATTTATTTGTCAGTAGTGTTTCTGTAGACTCTCCTTCATTTCCGTTGTGTTGTGAATCATCTGTCATGGAGTGCTAGTTTAAATAAACCGCTCTATTTGTTTTTTAGAGCCACTTGCTAAGGCAATTATTGCTGTTGATAATTTGAACAAAGCCCAGAAGGGTAGAGAACAGCTGAGGGTTTTAAACAAATATGCACAAAATGTTACTTGCTTATTTCTGTAAAACACAATGAAGTGTTTGTGATTGATGTTGTGTTTGTTTGTTAGAGACAGTCTCATACAGTACCTCACTGTATAATAACATCATTTCTCATGAACTTTTAAACTGTGTGAAATCACAGATCTTTTAAATTGTGGTAGGTAGAGGAATTAGATATGTGTATTTTGCAGGGCCCCAGCATAGCATTCCTGTCGTTTATAATCAGGGAGATCACTGCTAATCCTATTGTTGGCAGCCCACATTCAGACTACTTCAGTAAGTATGTGTCTATGTGTAAATCCAATCTGTAAGCACAATATTGTAGATGTAATGATCTCCTGGAAAGCTTGTGAAGATCGGAAATAAATAATTAGGTGGTAATCAGGTCTTTGCTGTGATCTTTCCAAAGGTGCCTTAGAAATACACGTGTCTCTGTGTTTTTAGCCAGGCCTCTGCTGGAGATTTTGTTGCCCTTGACAACAACCTAGCCTAGACAAAGTGCTCTGGCATTCTTCCATGCTAACTCTCATGTTCTGACCTGAATCCAGGAGGCCCATTTCTCCTTCATGTCTTCCAGGTTGCCCCTCATTTTGATGGAATATTTTGCCCAGATTATGACCCAGATTTTTGCATCTCTTGGCAGTTACCTGATACACCAACTATAAGAGTTTTACTCATTACAAATGAAACGTAGCTGGAGAAGGGGCAAAAAGACAGCAATGTGTGCTGCTGTTTTTGTAAAAATGAACTTTGTTCCTGCTTTCTGTTTCTCTTTCTCTATGCCTCACTGTAGGAGTCAGATAAGTGCTTTATATGTAACTCTATGGAGCCTTACGACCCATATCATCGTAGAAACAGCCACCCAGTGGAGAACGTCATCTACCAGAGAGACAGCAGAGGAGAACTCACCTGGTGGCAATCTGTAAACGGTGTGTGAGTTAATGATATGTCAAATCAAAATGCCCCAGTGACTGAGTCTGAATTGAGAATACAAAATTGTAATTTGAATTTGATTTTTTTAGGTAGAATTTAATGGAATAATATTTAAAGAATATACTTAAAACTGTGTTTTAATTAAGAATATACTTAAAACTGTGTTTTAATTTTATAATACAATTAATTTTCCAGTATGAATTACCCATAAACATGGTATCATATGCTTAAAAGTGTAGTATTATTAGGGTAATTGAAAAATGAATGCACATGCTTGAGTTTGACTGAATAACATATTTGTGATGTTATTTGTGATATCATGTTCATTCTTTGTGTGCAGGAGAGGAAAAAGTCAGCATTAGACTGAATCTTGAAGCAGAGTTTCACTTTACTCATCTCATCATGAAGTTTAAGGTGTGTATGTGACTGTATGTCAAGGTTTTATCTCATGTTTCAACCTGTACAGTAACACAGCACTAACTCCATAATATTACAGTCTACATTAATATACCTGAAACCAACTTTTCTCACTGTTAGCCAGATTACTTCAATCTGTCAAACTTCAAAAGTGTTTTGTAAAAGTGTTTACCTTCTTCTGTTTGCATCTCCTAAGACGTTCAGACCTGCTGCTATGCTAATTGAGCGCTCTGCTGATTTTGGCCGTTCATGGAGGCCGTACCGTTACTTTGCCTACAACTGCACCAAAACTTTTCCCGGAGTCCCCTCCCACTCCCTTCGGTTTATTGATGAGGTCATCTGTGAGGAGCGCTACTCTGACATTGAGCCGTCTACTGAAGGAGAGGTGAGTGTGTGCTGGTGATGTTGATACACGTTTCTGTTTTCATTGTTCCTATGTAATGCAGTGTTCACTTATAGTCAGACTCATACCGTTTTTTTTTTTTTGTCTTAGGTCATTTACAAAGTACTTGATCCTGCGATTCATGTCAAAGATCCATACAGTCTTGAGATTCAGGGTTAGTGCACTACTGTAAAACATACAATGAAGAAAATCTATAGCCAGGCTCCAGAATTTACAAAATTAACATCCATTTAATTGTATATTTTTCTTATGTATTTTGTTCCTATTTCTCAAGTAAAAACTAGTGCCAATTTTTACCTGCATTTTGTACAGCAGCTTTGTAAAATTGCAAGTAAAGCAGCTGTGAAACATTAAGTGTACTTGAACAATCTACCCTCAGATTTGTTGCGGATCACTAACCTTCGGATAAACTTCACTAAACTGCATACTCTGGGCGATAACCTGCTGGACCGACGGCCTGATGTGCTACAGAAATATTACTATGCTCTGTACGAGCTGGTTGTGCGTGGAAGCTGCTTCTGCTATGGTCATGCATCAGAGTGTGCACCAGTACCTGGGGTGACCACCAGGGATTCTGGGATGGTGGGTGTATCTCAAAATAAATTATTGTTTTCGATTTCATGGAACACCATGTTTGTACAAAGCGCACTATTTAGTGTCTCTGCTCTCATTGGTCAATTTGTCAAAAAAAATCCAATCACCTTCTGTCATTGGTTAGATTCATGGACGTTGTGTGTGCAAGCACAACACAGTGGGATTAAACTGTGAGCAATGTAGAGATTTTTACCATGATGCACCTTGGAGACCAGCAGAGATTGATAATGCACACACTTGCAGGGGTAAGACAGACACACACACATATTACATTAAATTACATTTATTTATTTAATAGATGCCTTTATCTAAAGCAGCTGTCAAAGAGGGAGCATTTAACATTTTGCCATAAGAACCAACAAACCTAGTCTACAAACACACACATTAAAAACTTTAAGGAAGGATGCAGTTAATTTGTGACCATGAATTAATTAATGTGTGAACCTAAATGTTGAAATGTGCACCTTTTCCCAGAATGCAATTGTAATGGTCACTCCAACCAGTGTCATTTTGACATGGCGGTATATCTGGCTACGGGGAACATCAGTGGAGGAGTGTGTGACAACTGTCTACACAACACAATGGGCCGCAACTGTGAGACCTGTAAACCTTTCTACTACCAGGATCCCAATAGAGATATCAGAGACCCGGCAGCTTGTATCCGTAAGTTATCTAGCTGCTTAGAAAAATCTGATTCAATGCTTTCAGATTCAGCACAAGCAACATAATTCTTGATTTTAATGTTGGAGAGATTCAGGCTGTATTTGTCTGTGTTTCTCCTGTGTGTGCAGCCTGCGACTGTGACCCAGTGGGCTCTTTAGAGGGTGGAGTTTGTGACAGTCACACTGATCTAGACCTGGGTATGATTGGTGGGCAGTGTCGCTGTAAGCAGAACGTCAGGGGCCAGCGCTGTGACTGCTGTAGAGAGGGACACTATGGACTGAGCATTAACAACCCACTAGGGTGCCAGCGTAAGTGTCTATGTGGCTGTCAGAGTTTGCTTTGAGAACATTATTTACTACATGTGTGATACTTATTCTGGTCACTGTCTTTGGCAGCATGTAACTGTGACCCCCGGGGCATCACAATACCAGGGGCCCCATGTGATCAGATCAGTGGGGACTGCTCCTGCAAGAGATACGTAACTGGTCGCTACTGCAACCAATGTGTGGTAATAGATCTCTCTCTGTTAAAATGATAACCTTTCTATTCCCTGTAATGTAATGGAATTTAGCGTAATATATGTTCTAATATTGGAAGTGCACACAGAAATGCATGTTTTAAAAATTGTAAATAAGTTGTAGTTTCTAAAAAAGATTACATTTATTCTATGCATAATGCGGTTTAATATTGAAAGTTTTAAAAAAGTGTAAAATTATAAAATTGTAAAGTAAAAGAAAAAATTATTTAGAAACATTCTATGCATTATGTTTAAATATAAAAAGCTTAATTCAAGTTAAAAATATTATAATATAAAAAAGCAAAGTATTTAGAAAAAGCAGTATAGAGATATAAACCTTTATCAGATGCTCATGTTCTCGTGTGTATTATTTTTGTGTGTACAGCCTGAATACTGGGGACTCAGTAGTGACCTGGCTGGCTGCAGACCCTGTGACTGTGACTTTGGTGGAGCAACCAACAACAGGTGAATCACTGATGTGTTTGTTGTGTCTCAGTCCAAATGGCCTTTATTAGCAATAAGGAAGTGTCTGGTTTCTGGGTGTAACTTTGATATGCCAATATTAAAGCCTGATCTGGGGCATGATTCACTTTCATAAACCATTTAGAGTATTGAAAACAAACTGTTTTCATGATTATTTTTTTTTATTTGGTTTATAAAGTTTGTTATTGTACAAGCTGTGTTTCACTTTGTTTTGTCTCCTTCAGATGCATGATGGACAACGGTCAGTGTGACTGTCGGCCACATCTGATTGGTCGGCAGTGTGCTGAGGTGCAGCCTGGGTATTTCTGTGCTTCTCTGGATTATTACAAATATGAGGCAGAGGGAGCCATTGGGCACCCTCCTGATGACATCACACTCCCAGTGAGTAATGCTTAATTTACACAGAGATCAGCTTCCTAAAATCTTCCTAAAACACCCCGATGCTGGCATGTGAAATGTTTAGTGTTTTAACATTTGGCAGCCTAAACTCTCAGAGGTCATGTTATATTATCAGGGCACTGTCATAAATCTTTCTTCTGTTATATGTGTAAATGGCTGTTCTGCTATGTACAATGATGCTGGTATCATCAGCCATGTAGAGCAAGTTGGGGCAAAACTCTAGAGTAGTGTGTATCTGTTATACAATTCTCTTATTTTTGGGTTGAGTTAATTTTTTTGGCCCATAATGTGCATTTGAACAACTAACCTGTCATTTTATATGCCAGTTCGCTCGCATTGAAACTGGATTTTTTAAATGAGTTCTATACAAGTGAGTTGAAACCTTCTCATGATGTGCTACATGTTTACCATGTTATAGGTGTGCGTCATTTGTAAACTTTTGGTTGAACTTTGGTTGAGAATAGCTTCAGTTGAAGTTCTGTGTTGCAAAAATCATTTTCTTAATCAGGTTTATTTCTGTTGTTTTTTACTAAAAATATTTAAACATTCTTAAAAAACAGAAATATATCGTGAATTAAGATTATTTTGCTTTGTGTTTTTATGCATGAATGTAAAAATGTATTGAGATATGTTCTCATTTATTGTATATTTTTGCAGTCTGCATATCTTATGCGTATTAGTTTGGTTGAGGGTTTAGTGTTCTGAATAGTTTGCCAACAAAATCTGTTTTTTAGTTTAGTTTTATGAACTGTAAATTTTGCTGGCCTGCACAGTGATGGTTGCACTGACTCTGTAATGCACACACACACAAACTGCAAAATTCTGTCCATAGCTGAAGTGACCCAGAATAAGATCAGAGAGCAGTAGAGATGCCAACCTGTCAGACAGAGTTATTAATGCCTATCACACACACACACACACACAAGCATTGTCTAAGTTGCACAGTCTTTCTGCCATTCTTATTCCAGTTTACACTTGCAAACAATCTCTTCACTGTTTGCCACCTGACTCACTTGTTTCAAAATGGGTGTAAAGTTGTCTTTATCTTTGACATTGTTAATTAAAAAAACTGTATACAAAATTACTGAATGGAATGGAATACTTGCACACACTGATTATTGCATACTATATGTAGTATATAGTGTGGAATGCTTTTGAAAAAAACATGCAGGAGTATACTACACTGTTGTTTTCTCAATTTGAAAACACTGTTTCTCAAACTCAATTTGTTTAACTTGTTTCAACTTTTAATTTAGCGAGTGGCGTCCAGTTATCATCTATTAAATAAAGATGATTGTTGTATATATAGCTTTAATGTTTGTTGTTTAGGGTAAGCTGAGGCCTCAGGCTGAAACTGACTGTGTGCAGCATCTCAACAATCAGCTCAGAAGACATCGCCGTCACAGGCGCATTGCCACCACCCAGCATCAGAGGGCAGCACTGAGACGCATCCGACAGTTGCAGCAAACTGTGAGTTTTGACACAGCACTGGCCTTCCTCAATCGCTGCAGTTACTCCTTACCTTTCAATACGCAGCTGTATTTATTGTAAAATAAATGCGTGTATGCTTTCAGCCCAGCGTGAGCACCGTGCACAGAGAGAGACAGCCGGGTCAAATGGTCACATGGACTGGGCCAGGCTTCGCTCGGGTTAAAGACGGTGCTGGTCTTGAGTTTACCATCAGTAACATCCCCTACGCCATGGAATATGACATCATGATCAGATATGAGCCAGAGGTGTGCAACCAAACACCTGATTGTTTTAAATGTCCAAAGTTCAGCATCTTAACTTTCTCTTATCATACAATAAACAAATTGTTTATATTTTGAGTAAACAGTCCTGTTTATTATATTATAATGTTATTAGTCATTATAATGATTTGCTTGGTTGTATGCAGTCTACAGAGGACTGGGAGGCTATAGTGAGCGTCACATCCCTCAACCTGCCCACTAGTTTGCGCTGTGGAAACATGCTGCCCACAGAGCAGATGTACACAGTCACAATGCCCCATCACAAGAGGTAATGTGATCACTTTTGTGTTTTTTGCTCATCTTATCTTTATCTGATATGTCATGCTTTGCTTTGCTTTTGGGTGCAGACTCACATCCCATATTTTTTTCCTATCACAACATGCATAACATTACATAAACTGTAGATTTTTGCAGTATATATATTAACTATATTACCTTTACTAGTTTAGCCTTATCTCATTTCAAGAGGAACTCAGTTCCATTGTAGTTGTTTAGCTCATTCCTGCATGGCTGAGTTTTCAGGTGCCATTGTAATCTGACTCAAATCTCAGTTTTGGCCCTTTCCCAAAGCTGCAGGAATTTAGGAGCTGGTAGGCAAATTAGACTCTTTCAGAAGCTTCCTCTTGAGCAAACCCTGAGTTAATTAAAAAACAGAAGACCGACTGAGAGTAAAATAGAGAGAGATGAACGAGAGGAAGAGACGAGAGAGTCAGATAGAAAGTCAGGTGGGTTCAGGAAGTTCACTCTGGAGGAATTACAGCTCTAAGACTTTGTTTGGGTAAACAAACACCAGGAAGGAGATGATGACATGACCAGGGCTGTAAAGGTGCTGTCTGACTGGGTGGGCAAAGAAGGTTTGTTGTCTGACCCTGGCAAGAGCATGTTAGGAATGTTGTAACAGTGTGTACTTTAACATCAGTACCCTGGAATGGTGTGCAAGGATGTATCTGAACATTGAAGACTGGGCGGGATCCCAAAACTCATATTGATTGTCCACCTAAATATTGCACCTATATTATGTACTTTTGAACCATATCTTTTGTGTATTTTTTGTGAGGATCCATGTTTTTGGCTTGAATTTGACAGTAACTTTGCAGTGAGTTATTATAAATTGTATGACTGAACAAGTCACAAAGTGTGTGTGTCTTGATCATTTAATTTCTGAATTCAGAAGAAAGAACAGTATTAATGTATCCTGGTAACTCCTGACAGATATATTCAGATGCCGAGGCCTTTCTGCTTTGAGCCAAACAACCAGTATGTGATATCCATTCGCTTCCAGCGTCATGGTGTCTCTCACCGCCATCTTACAGCCTTCATCCTAATAGACTCAGTAAGTATTCTCTCCTTTTACCATTATCAGTCATTTATTCATAAATCATTCACAGTTCTGTCCCTAGATGTAATTAATACAAACACTGTCCCCTGCTGGTGTGTTTATATTGGTGATCCAAGAACCTCTATAATATTAGCAGCTTTGGTTTTGGGTTAAAAATGAACAAAAATTAAGCAGGTTTTTAAGCAAGTACATGACAGATCAGTGTTTAAAATGGTCTCCTTACCCCAAATCGAAATGGTAAGTTTATAGTAATGATTTATAATTTGAGCTGTCAGGTTCAATTTCTGGATAATGGCAGTTTAGCTTCAATTAACTTCATACTTATTGAAAAGTTCGTAAAGTAACTTGCAATTTTATGTTTCAAACAGAGATAGCAGCAGAGAGGCAAAGTTACAGATTGCAGCTTTAAACATGGTGGTCTAAATGGACCATACTACTATGATTGAACTTCTGTTCTCTTTCTTTATCTCTACAGCTTGTGCTGATACCTAAGTATGAAGAGCTTCCTGGATTCCAGGGTAACGACGGGTCAGAGGAGCGTAGACGTCTGGAGATGGAGCTGTACATGTGTTTGGATTCCTTCATGACAATACCGATGCCCATGCTGGCCGAGCTGTGCACCAAACTAATCTGCAGCATCTCAGCTATCATACACAATGGTGCACTGGGTGAGTCACACAATGACAGGGGTCAAAGGTCAAGTCGCTCTTCTGAGCTCCTTGTCCATTATTTGTTACAATATTTGACATGAATCACATAATTCAGCTTTCTTACAGATGATAATGAAAGTTTTACAGCTTTTAGATTATTATGAATGCCTTTATTAAAAGTGATTAGCGTTATAATAGTTGAAACTGTTTTGTCTCTGCAGCATGTGAGTGTGATCCTCAGGGTTCTCTGAGTGCAGAGTGTGACAGAGTTGGAGGTCAGTGTCACTGTAAACCCAATGTGATTGGTCATAAGTGTGATCAGTGTGCACCAGGAACATTCGGATTTGGGCCAAACGGCTGCACTTGTAAGTAACATTTTAATTGTCTGAGACTGTTAGTAAATCTGAGGGGTGCATTTTAAACCCAACATATACATGGACCATATTTTTAATATGGTTTAAGATCATATTCATGTATTGACACACTTTGTTAAAATGTAAAAAAATCATATACTTTTGACTATACTTTTGACTATTTTAATGTGGAAGGAAAAATTAAACATTTAACTGAACTTTAGCTTCTGTAGCTTTTGATGAAGTTTGGATCTGTTGAAGAGAAGTTGTTTTCTCCTGTGTCATACCTGAGTGCGAATTAGTGCAAATTATAAATGATTTTTACACACTTCTCATCTTTCTCACCTCTTCTCTTTCTGCAACAGTATGCGACTGCCACTCACAGGGGTCTCTGGGGCATCAGTGTGACCCAGTGACGGGCCAGTGTCCCTGTCGGCATGGGGCGATTGGGCGTCAGTGCTCGCAGTGTCAGCCAGGTCAGTGGGGATTCCCCAACTGCAGGCCCTGCCACTGTAATGGACATGCGGAGAGCTGCGACCCAGAAACAGGTGACTGCTACGAGTGCAGAGACCACACAGCGGGACAGCTGTGTGACAGGTGAGAGATCAATTCTAGAAAGACTCCTGCAGCATGCTAGTTAAAGATCAGAACACTTAACAGAGAGGTGAAAAGTTTTAAATGTGTAAATGAATTCAAATTTGTTCATCATACCTGTTCTCTGTGCTCTGTGGTATACTCTGCTAAAGAACAAGGAAATGAAAAGAGTAATGTCTGATATGACCTCTAGGGCAAATGTAATGTAAGCGTTGGCTAAATTACAAATGACAAAAAAAGTGATTATGTCATTATATCATAAATATCTTGAGTGTTCTGTAATTTCTGCCTTTAGGTGTATGAATGGTTTTTATGGCAACCCACTATTGGGATCTGGCGAGCACTGTCGACCCTGCCCGTGTCCTGGCCACCCTGACAGTGGACACACTAATGGGGCGTCTTGTCACACAGATCATGCCTCCAACCAGATTCTCTGCAAATGTAGTGAAGGATATGCAGGTAAACTATAAACTACAATATGTAACCACATTATAAATATAACTATATAGAACAATATATAGCTATAGTATTTGATACTCACCAACTAAACCTCTCCCAGGTCCACGCTGTGATCAGTGCGCCCCTGGTTACTATGGTGACCCTCATCAGCCCGGTGGGGTGTGCCGCCCATGCCAGTGCAGCGGGAACATTGACCCCCAGGACCCTGAGTCATGTGACCCACGCACCGGCCAATGCCTTAAATGCCTGTATAACACAGGAGGCCACTCTTGTGCTGAGTGTCAACATGGTTACTATGGAAACGCGCTTGCTCAAGAATGCAGGCGTAAGTACAGTAACTGTTCCTCTACAGCATTTTACTTTTTCTATTAAGCAATTGATCTGAATGTTCTGTATATATATATATATATATATATATATATATATATATAATTCGGAACCATCTTTTCCTGCAGGCTGCACTTGTGTAACCGCAGGCACTTCAGAAGACGACTGCAAAGATGAAGTGTGCAGCTGTGACAGTCAGACTGGGCAGTGCCAGTGCAAACCAAATGTTATTGGCCACAGCTGTGACCAGTGTGCTCCCAACCACTGGAACTTCGGCTCAGACTGTGGATGTGAACCCTGTGAATGCTCCCATCCAAATGCTCTCAGTGCCCACTGCAACATGGTACAGAATGACTGTGTGGTGTTATATAACAGAGATTGTCTTTACATGATACATTTAATATTTGACTATACATACTATGGGCCCTAAAAGTCTAAAACTTCCTCTAGTGTTAGATTTACTCTAATATCTTTTACCCTGTCTTCTGCTGTGTGTTTCTCTTTCTCTTGCTCTTTTCATATATTTTTATATTTATAATTTTATATTTTTGTAGTTCAGTGGTCAGTGCCATTGTCAGGCAGGTTTTGGAGGCAGGCAGTGCACTGAGTGTGAAATGTTCCACTGGGGTGATCCTACAGTGCGATGTGAGGGTGAGTATTTCACAGACACCAGTTTTTCTTGTTTAAAATTATGTTCTTGCAGTGTAAACCATGAAGATGTGACATTCTCAAGTTTATTTTACTTTGCACTGTTTCTCTCATTTTATTCAAGCTCATAACAATGTTCAATTAGTTGGGGCTGCATGATATATCGAAAAATAGAAGAATAGTCGCAAATGTACATATCATAATATGCATACAGCAATGGTTTGTAGTAACTTAATCATTTTAATTCTTTAAACAGTTATGTATTGTCAGTTTTAGGTCAATGCAGATAGCAGAGAGCTATCAAAAGTTGTAGTGAAGCTGTCTTTTTTACAGAAAGAATTTGAAAACATGTATGTTGGTTTCGTAACTTTCAGCTTTAAATCTATTTTAATATAATTTTTTATATTATATATTTTACAAATATATATACAAAGCATTATTGTATCGCATATTGCATTATTTAGCAATGTCCCTGTTTAGATAGTTAATTGATAGGGCTGCACTATTCTAAAGAGAATTGCGATATGCATATCACATTTTTCTTTCAAAATGTACAGTCCTATAAATTAGCTGTCTAAATAGGAGCATATCGTAAACTTCTGTTGTTTTAATACAGAGCTGGTTACAAATACTGAAATCCACACTGTAACCCTAACTTCAACAGAAAACTTTCTGCATTTTTATAATTAAAAACACTGTATTTACTATATTTTTATAATGTGTTTACAAATGAATTTTATAAATGTCAGGTTTTGCTTATTTTTAGGTACAAATTAAGGGAAACACATCTAACAAAACCAGTGCTGCTTCTCTTCTGTGGCAGATCATTAGACCTCAATGATTTCTCTGTCTTTCTCTGTGCAGAGTGTAACTGCCACCCTCTAGGCTCAGAGACGACTCAGTGTGATCGCGTAACAGGGGCATGCGAGTGTAAGGAGGGAGCTTCAGGACGTCGCTGTGACGAATGTGCCCGTGGGTTTACCGGAACTTTCCCCAAATGTGTTTCCTGCCATCCGTGCTTCCAGCTGTGGGATGATGCAGTGTGCCAAGTCCGTCGTGACCTGACCCATATCAAGGACGTCATTGCCATGATTGTGGAGAAGGGCGAGGTGCCCGGCATCAGTGATGCCCGTATTCAGGACTTGGAGAGGAAGCTGGCACAGGTTCAGGACCTGATACGAGATGGAGACAGAGAGGGAATCTATAACTTAATTAGCCAGACTGTTGATGACTTGAGGTAAAGTCACAGAGGGCAATAAGGGTATAACTGCAGTCTGGAAGTCTAAAAATGGGGGCAGGGCACTCAAGAGAGTCAAGAGTCAAGATTTATTTGTCACATACAAGTTATATAGAATACAACAAGTAGTGAAATGTGAATCTGAATGCTCTGTTAGACTGTAAGATAAATACTAAAAGTAAAAACACACGAAATGTGAAAGTACTTAGAATACAAAAATATATAAAATACAAAACTCCAAAACGGGGCGTGGCTTCCTCCTGTTAACAATAAGAAACCTGTCTAACCCTAACCCTAAATCCCCCTTTTAGAGGTACTGCCCACTTTTGAAGTACACACACTGTTTGAGATCTCCTGTCTGCAGCTATATCTGCTTGGATTGTGCTGTAGTATGTAGCATATCACGTTAATGAGGTTTCTTCATTTGAACTGACTTATTTTCTGCTTTTATCCTCAGAGCTGAGATAGCTTTGACCGATGGCCGTTTGATGGGTGTGGTTCAGGAGCTAAACATGACTGCAGAACACAATGATGCTCTAAAACACAACCTAACTGCACTGGAGCGTGAACTTAGAGACTTGAATAATACTCTGCATCAAATGCACAAAGAACTGGAGGAGTACCTCACTGTTGGGTTAGCAGGTAAAATATGTTTAATATAAATATTTATATGAATATTTATATATTAATGTGTAAAGTCAACAGGTTAACTTTTGGCCTACTTATAAGCAACCCTTCTTCTAATTCTCTACTTTTCCTTAAAAACATTTAATTTATGTTGATGTCTTTTGTAATTTCCTGTCTACAGAACAGTTTGAAAACATACGCAAGTATTACCAAAGTTCACTCAATTCAGAGCAGCGCTGTAATGCCTCTGTGTACGGACCCCAAAGTCCTGTGGAACAGTCTGAAGACACACGCAAACGTACTGAAGACCTGCTGAAAGAGAAGAAGGACAGCTTCCTGCGTACTGTCGCAGCCAACAATAAGTCCTTGTCTGAGTTGGAGGAAAAAACTCATGAGATGGACCGACAGGTCCACCACCTAAGCAACAAGGTAGAGACTTTGGACAAAGGAGTCATATATTCTGCATTGCATTTTAGATTTACTTAATGTAACTTAATATTGCATTTTTTTTAGTTATGAAATGTTTTATACAAAACAAAAAATGACAATCAGTGAGATGTTCTTGTTTGTCTTATGCCTTAAGGTTTGTGGTGGCCATGGCAATGCCAGTGCAAATAGTAGCTGTCCAGATAGCCCATGTGGAGGTGCTGGTTGCCGTGACAGCAAAGGTGCACTGAAGTGTGGAGGGAGAGGATGTAAGGGAACTGTTGGTGCGTCAGTGGAGGCCCTGGATCTCGCCAATGATGTTCATAAGAACCTGACCGCTGCCAGTGAAGAATTACAAGCCATGGCCAAGAAGGTATAGAAATGTTTCTTTGAGAATGTGCAGAATATACTTGTTGTGAAAGAGTTTGAACAATCTCTGCTTTCGTCTCAGCTTCAGGACATTGCTACACTCACCCAGAACGTGAAGTTGCAAGCACAGAACACTCTTAATAAAGCTCAGAACAAGAAGGAACACTTTCACAACTCCAACAGGAAATTAAAAGAATTAATTCAGAAGATCAGAGACTTCTTAACTGGTCAGTTATTAACACCATGAGTGTTTTTATTATTGTTTACTTGAGGCATTTAATGAAAACATTTACTGAAAATTAATTATTACATCTTATTTGCAACTGTAAACTAAAGTTGATGTTATATTTAGAGGAAGGAGCAGATCCAGAAAGCATAGAAAAAGTGGCCCAGCAGGTTTTGGCCATTACCTTGCCAGTCAACAGGACTGTAGTTCTCAACATAGTCCAGCAGATCAAAGACAACATTGCCAACCTCACCAACACAGAGAGTGTGTTTAACCACACCTCAGAGCACCTGGCCAAAGCCAACGATCTGCTTAAAAGAGCACAAAATGCAAGGTAAGAAAGATGTAGTATGCAAGAGAGAGAAATTGTTGTTTACTATTTTACACAGACATTTACTGTATATACTGTCAGTGTCATGCTTTGTGTGTGATGGTGTGTTTGCACAGTGCACAAGCAGAGGCAGTGAATGACAATATAAAAATAACTAAAGAGGCACTTGAAAGCTCTCAGGCGGCCATTAAGAAAGCTGAGAATGAAATGAACACAGCCCTGGAGAACCTGAACAATGCAAAGAACATCACCACCTTGGTACTAACACACATCTGTCCATGTGTACAACCTAATACATTTTTGTTATTCTGGTTAAAAAAATTGTTTGTAACAACATTCAGTCGTGCATATGATACACATTCATATATGCCTATGATCCGCTCTAATCTTTCACGTATTCTTCTCATCCAAACTCCCATTAACAGGTTGACAACAAACTTTTTGACTTAAACAACAATCAGATGGATGTGATGATGCGATTGGCCAATTTGTCCCATGGGGTGGAGCTATTGAGGAATAAAACAGAGCTGAACAGAGAGATGGCAAAAGATGCTAAGGCCCAGTCAGCTAATGCTACACGAGAGGCTGCTGGACTTCAAGAGGTGTGTGTGTGTGTGTGTGTGTGTGTGTGTGTGTGTGTGTGTGTGTGTGTGTGTGTGTGTGTGTGTGTGTGTGTGTGTGTGTGTGTGTGTGTGTGTGTGTGTGTGTGTGTGTGTGTGTGTGTGTGTGTGTGTGTGTGTGTGTGTGTGTCTCTCTCAAGCTGTACTTATTTAAACCTGTTCCTGTAGCTTAACTAGTGGAGCATAGCTCTTGCAATGCCAGGTCATGGGTTTGATTCCCAGGGCACACACAAACTAATATCACTTTAAATCGCTTTGGATAAGTGTTTGCCAGATCCACAAATTTAATTGTAATGTTCTTGCCATTAGGCTTTAATGTTTGTGTGTGTTTCTCAGGAACTAACCAATGCTGAAACTCTGTATAATGAACTGAAAGGGAAGGTGGATTCTGTGGGTGGGGCAGGAGAAGGAAACATTAACCAGCGAGCCATAGACATGAAAAAAGAGGCAGAGGAACTGCTCAAGAAAGCCACTACAGGCATGGAAACCCTCAAAAGTATGTACCCTACTGTATCAAACCTTTGCTGAATTAAAGCAATGGCATTTTTATTGTAGCAATAAGACATGAAACTAGCACAATGCAGTATATTAGTTTGCCAGCTACAACGATCAAATTACACAGTTTATATTCAATAGACAATGCTCTACAATGCTACAGTTGACCAATCAGGATCAATCATTTCCAAAGAGCAGTATAAGTTTGTTTAAACATCTTAATGTTTCTGTTGTTTACCATTTTATTTACCATTAATGGTGAATATTTCTCAGTTCTCAAAGTTGCCTTTGTTAGTTTGTCTCTGCCCCAGTGTGTCTAATTTCTCATTCTCTTGTTTTCTGTTTTTCTCCTTTTAGAACTGGAGAGAAAGTTACAAAAGAATGAGCAGAGGATGCAGCAGCAGCAGAATGAACTGGCAGATCTAGAGAGAAATGCTACAGATGTCAGAGAATCCATCCGAATAAAAGTCATGGGCTACAACAACTGTCAGTAGAGACAGAAACTCATCTACAGCCAATCAGAACTGAGAATAAGCTGCCACACTGCTGCAAGAAATCCATGTTTAAAAATACAAATGACCCGATGAAGATGTTTTGAACATTCACACTTTCATAAAGAAGAAAAACACACAACGTTGTCAAATTAGGCATTTTAATGTTAAAATAAGTGTTAAAAATAGCATTGTATACTGTCTTAATAAAAGGCAAAACAAGCTTTTCCATGACACACGGCCTAAAAATTGTTTAGTTATCCGAAAACTCTTATTGTTATGATATTAATGACAAACTTTGAAACACTAGGTCTGATTGTTATTATATTAAATGATGCAAACTAATTCCTGTGTTACCCAGTTTTCACACATACACATTGACCTGCTTATCCCCATATAATGCTTTTCTATATTGTGTAAAAACATATGTGAATGCATTAAAACTTCTCAATATGAAATTCAAAAGTTGTTTCTCTTATAGACCCTAAAAAGTTGTTTCTTTTATAAAGTTCGGTGAAGAAGGAACAATTTTGACCCAGTAACTGGGTCACAGTAACCCAGCCAGATGTTCAGCTGTGCATAAACCCCTTAAAATCCATTTGAACCAGCATGATCAAACAGTGTGTTTACTGTACCCCAAATATAAAATTGTGTACAGTATAAAATAATATTTTTCTAATACACGTGTTATTATATTTAGAATAACAGATTTTTTTCCTGCTGTGAATCATGTAAATGACACTTTGTTAAATTACTTTGTATGGAAAAGAAAAAGTTCTTTGAAAATTCTCAAAAGATTGTTCTTATCTTTATCATGAGGTTTTAAATGCATTTCCATTGCATTCCAGATTTTCATTAACTATGACTTCTTTATTAACATAATTAATCAAAATAATTAAGACTAAAATATAAACTATAATTAAGCAAAATAATTTGCAGTTAATGGTCTATAATAACGGTTCGTTTAGTATATAAATTAAAAATATGTAAACATAAACAGAAGTCATTTTCATAGAAAGATTTGGGTGTGCATTATCCTGCACTTTAATGGATCCATGAAGACTGTAAAAATTGTGTCGTTTTACCAAATGGCTACTAATAAAAAAGAACACGCATATATTTCTGCTTTGTATTATTATTTTTTTTACTAAAGTCTTCGCTGCCATTGGTTGCAAACGCACAAGGGCATCCGGAAGTGTGTGTGTTTGTGTCTGGAGCAGGTTGGCGTGATCTCCGTCTCTGCCCGGTTTGTTTTTGTTCTCCAACAAAGTGCGAGTCGAGCGGAGGAAGCGCACCGTCTTCTTTGTTTCCATACCCAGCAGCTCGGTTTCTTTTTAGACAGCAACATGGGCCCTGGTTAGGAATCTTCTGGTAAGAAAAGGACATTAAGTTTAAGGGAGCGCTGATGCGGCTGTGGGGCTTTGGGCGGCCCGCTGCCGTGTCTGAAGCCTGGGGCTGAATTAAGCCGCAGTCGCTGTTAACGGAGAGAAGGGACGAGCCATCGCGACTCCGCATTACGAAGCAGCGACAAAGCAACGTAAGAATTTATTGAAACAGCCGCTGTCATACTCAGATATCACACGATGCCTTCGCCTCGTATACAGATAAACGGACTTTATAACAATACCGAACCACCCGACCTTGCGCTAAGGCTCCGGCTCTATAGCGCGTGCAGTAAGACGCATGTGATCACGTCTTGCGCATGCCGGTGCCGGGCCTTTAATCGTTATATGGGTATTGAACTCTGTCCTTATACAGCACTACTTCTCTTACTACCGGCAGACGATGTTAACAAACGAACAGCTGTAGTCTATAGTGCAAATATAGTGTAAAAAAGCGACAGGGGTGAGTTTGTGAAAGGGAAACTAGAGTGTGGAGTCGGGTAAACCGGGCTAAGCTAGCTGGTTTAGCATTAGCGATCCTTATAGGGTATAAGCTGCTTGAGTATCCATGGTTCGCCTCGTGCGACAGGTGATATACAGAACAAAGAGTGGAAAATATTGAAGACTTCCGTGACAATTTTTTCAGCATTGTGTGATGTGCATGATCTAGCTGTTCGTGTTTAGGATTTAGTTTTTAGTTCTGGGATTTATTAAAGCCAGGCATATTTTAGGTCTTTAGTCAAATTGATAATATTCATTCCTTTGTACTTTTCCCTGCTTCTATTGATTCTTTTTGTCATAATGCTGTGATAACATGAATCATCAGGTTTTTGCAAAATTGTTGAATGCATGCTGTCATTAAATAAATGTTTGTTTCATATGTCATTTTAACGGTGTGTAGCACTTTCTATTATTGTAGCAATATGTACTGTCATTCAACCACATTCATATTTATCCCTGTTACCTTTCGGTTCACAGTTTTCCTCTGATTCTCTTCTGGGAGTACCCTCATTTGAAACGCCGCCAAGATAGCTGGATCAGGCAGGAAACGCCACAGCTCAGATCCAGACCCCTGTGGAAGAAGCTCCAGCAGCGGGAGCGAGGTGGGTGACGGCCGACCCGTCAGTGGCAAGTGGCTAAAGATGGCCAGCAGCAGTACAGGACCCAGCGAATCGGCCCGCAGACGAGGTCAGAGAGGACCCGGCGACACTGCCAGCAAGAAGAAGCAGAAGGACAGAGCCAACCAGGAGAGCAAGGAGGCCAAGAGGACGGCCTCAGCCAGCATCACAGAGACTAGGAAAGGTAGAGAGAGTGGTGTTCTTGACCATTGTTTATGAAGTAGGTGTTTATTGATTATTTTTATTTGGCCCTTTGGAGTTTTGATTGACTGTTCACTTTCTTTATCTGCTGGATATATTTACCACAGTGATAGGAATAGTCATATTCATGTAAATAGTCATTTTGCATGGTCATATTCCACAGTGATGTCCTATACAATAAACAGTGGTGCAGTGTCCGCTTTGAACGTTTATAAAATGCTTTCTTGCCCTTGACTTCGTTAAAGACATTAAAGTACTATTTTTATGTCCAAAACTGGCATGGTTTCCAGTCTATTATGTAGTGTAGAAAACAGAGAACCGAGCACTAAGTCTGTAAGTGTAGCTAGCCAAGCCTTAGGATAGTCTATTGAAATGAATGCTGTCAGAATTAAGTGGTTTTAGCTTGCATGTGGTGAATTCAGTTTTTTATTTGATAATTTCAGGTAATCATCAATCACCTTTAGTATTACATTTCTCATCTTAAAACAAACAAACAAATAAAGAGGTAATGTAAGTGAGCCTGCAAACATAGGTGATTATGTATGCTATTATGTTACCTCAGATATTACTTAAGCAAAAAATAGACACACTGTCTTTTAGGCTTTGTATCTGTAATTTGTTTTGTTCCACAATTTCACAGTGCTTTTGATGACTGTTTACAGCTGTTCTCATTTTTCTTGTTGGATGTTCCCATACATAATCTGTTGGGATAGTAATATAGGTGGGCTTTCAGTCACCCAAAGTTCTGTTATCCATTATCATTTATATTGTATAAAGAATTTATTTCATAGCTTAGAGACACTTGACTTAAAGGGATAGTTCCCAAAAAAATTGATTTACTAACCCTCATGTCATATCAAACCTAAATGACCTTTTGCCTCTGAGCAACACAGAAAATATGCTGGTAACCAAACATCAGTGGCACCTATATAGACACAAAGCCACTGAGGCATTTCTCAAGATATCTTCTTTTGCGTTCCACAGGAAAAAAAAAAATTAGTTTTGTAATGACACTGTGTGTTCCTGTAGCTCAGTTGGTAGAGCATTGCGTTAGCAGCGCAAAGGTTGTGGATTTAATTCCCCATGGGAGGAAACATACTGATAAAATGTATAACTTGAAGTTGCTTAAAAGGGTGTAAGTTATGGAAAACTTTTTATTTTTGGGTGAGCTATCCCTTTAATATTTGAATTATTTGAAAGATCACTCATATATCTGCGTTTTCTGAATGTTTTTGATGAAGAATACCTTGTGCATATTGATACATTTGACTACCAGGCTGGCAAGTGTACACGAGCGTTTTGTTTTTTAGTCTCTGTGTGCCAGCTTGTGTCTAAGGCTGTGCCCCGTCTGCTGGGCGTGTTTGCCACTGCAGTGCTGGGCCTCATTGGCCTCTCCATGGATCTGATTGTGGTCTGGGTTTTTTCTGGTTATGCTCCTATCCCAGTGTTGTGCTTCTCTGTGAGCTGAGAAAGGGAAAAGCCTGTGCCTGTTAATCCTGTACGGGCAGTGGAACTTTATGTTAGTGCTGCTTACGGATAGGCAGAGGATTCTCACTGGATACAGGCAGAGCAGGGATTACATCATATGGAAAAGGAACTTGACTCCAGAGTATGGCTTCTTTTCGACCTTTTAGAAGGTCAGTGTAAGAGAGGGATGGGACTAGCTGTCACTTGACTCTGAAGCTTGATCCATAGATAAACAGGCTGTGGTTTCCGTTCACTGCCTCTTCTCGCTCTTTGCTCCAGTCTCTCGGACCCGCTTTCTCACTCTCACTATCTCTCACTAACATGCACATAAATGCACCTATGCCAAACCCAGGACTCGAACTGGGGATTCTTTGCTTTATGTACTTGTTTAAAATGAAAGAAGTTTATTCTTTGCCTGGCTGTGAGGTCTTTTAGTGTTAACATGATATCAGGTAAAGTTTATTATGTGTTTGTTTGTTTTTGCACTGCATGGGGTTCTAATGCGTAATAAACATTTGTTAGTAGGAATCCTTCGCATGTAATTTTGCCAAAATTATTGTTTTAAATTCTTCTGTGATACTTGGTCATGGCAACTCTAGAAGTAAACTTTCAAAATTATGATTTTGAAAAAAAGTAACATTTATCAGCTGTAAAATAGTTTAATGGTTTAATATTGCTCTGTGAGTGCGTGTTTAGAGTGACACTTGTCAACTTGAAGAAGCACAATGATTATGTTATGACCTGATTATATTGATTATCATTAGACTTTCTTTAAATCAGTGCTCGGTTGTATAGGCAGCATGTCCCTCATTGTGCTTGTTCATGACAGATCCTGAATATATGTCTGTAATTTGTCTGTGTAGATTTGTTTCTGGACTGGAAGCAGAACGCATACGAGGTAATTGTTAGACTCAACTGTGGAGATGCTGGGGTACTGAGAACAGAAGATATCGACTCTGCCTTCTCCGATACCTCCTGCCACATCCGCCTGCCGGGTAAGAACAGCATCTTATTGTTTTGTCAGCGTATATTGTGCTTGTGCCATGTTTATAATGTTTGTGTGTATATAATGTGTCTCTGGGTGTTCTCTCAAGATGGTCGTGAATGGAGCGGTCACCTTTATGAGGAGATTGAGGCCTCCTGCTCGAAATTACTTTATAAGGAGAAAGCAAATGTTCTGCAGCTTGTCATGCACAAGAAGATTCCCCTCAACACCTGGCCCACCCTCATTGTAAGATCTGACTTAGTGTCAAAATCTGCCATCACCCATCTCCTCCTCATGCATTCAAACAAGCTTATATTTGTGCTTACACAGTGTTCCTTTTCATTTTTGTGTTTTTATTATGCAAGCCCTTCAGCCATCAGCCTACTGTGCCTTTTTTTACAAAGATAAAAATATGGAAAATCATCAATGCAGTTTTATCTTTATTCGATTTACCCCCCTTCTTTGAGTGTTTCGTTTTGTAGAATAAATTAAAACATAAATACAAAATATTTATCACAAACAATGTGAGAATGTTTTGCAAATTATTCAATGCTGAGTTTTATAAAGTTTCATAAAGAAAACCAATAGACATGTGGATTGACTGCAGTTGGAACGCTGCACATTCATTCATTTAAATCTGCCTGATCTGAGATCCTTCAGCTGAGTGTGTTTTGTTCTTCACTAACACAGAGCAAGAAAGAGACTGCGCCAGTGAACATCCTCCGAGAGAACGACAGCAACCACCACCAGTCGACCACAGGACAGTCAGGTGAAGCGATTGTAATTGAGAAAGCACCTGTTTTGACCTCTGCTGAGCAGAAACGAGTTAAACCTGACAGAGGGTTGAAACGAGGGATGAAGGGCAAACAGGTGGAGAACACTGAGAGCGCAGGTGTGAAAGTGGCTGAGCTTAAACCAAGCAATAAAGCAGACCCCAACAATGGGCCCAGTGCAAAGCGCACCACACGTCCCTCCAGAAACACAAAGGAGTCCCCGGGAGCCTCCAGTGTGGTGAGGGAGCCCCAATCCAAACCAGCAGTTAATGCCGAGTCGCAAGCATCAGCCAGTAGCAGTGCTGCCTCTTCAGATAGCAATGCTAACGAAAATAGGACTCAACTGGCGGTCAGAGGTCAAGTATGCCAAGCATCACAGAAGGAGAAGGGAGTAGACAAGAGGACAAAGAGCGATTCTCGGGTGAGAGTTTATACCTCACAGTGAAATAGTTTACCCCTTGTGACACATTTCTAACTTAAATTGCTAACCTTTCCGATGTCAGTACCCATATGACCTACAATAAAAGTTGATGATATGACTGCTGTCTTTCACTTGCATTTAATGAACAGTGGGTAATTTCATATCTACAACAGTTCTCATACTCTGACATTTCATATTTCTATTAACTCTTATGTGCCAATGTTTAAAAAAAATTAAGAGAATGGAGAGGGAAAAGGATTGTCATCTACTGTGGTCCACTGTTGTTTGTAGGTTGAGGCAGATGAGAGTAAGACTGTTTCCTCAGCATGTGAGCCAAAGGTGTCACAGCAGGAGAGTTCTTCCCCTCCTGTAAGAACACAAACTTTCGGGGGTGCTGGAAGCACAACAACAGATGAGGTAGAAAACAAAAAGGAGGAAAAGAGACCCCAGGCTGATGCCCAGATTCCTAAAACTCTTCTGTCTCATAATGTGGGATCTGGAGAGCTTGTCTCAACAACTGCTTTCAAAAGAGAAGAGTTGCCTCTGAAGAGCTCCACAGAGGAGAAGAGAGACAAGTCCAAAGAGGAGCCACATAAAGGAAATCAAGAGGAGGTCACAGAAGGTCAGTTACAAACATTTGTGGGTTTCAGTCCATGTTTTCACATCACATCAGTACTGATTGAAGTGTACCACACCTTTTTTCCCTATAACTGCTGTGTTAAGGTCCTGAGCCGATGGTGAACCTGACGTTAGTGAAGAATGACTCGTATGAAAAAGGAACAGATCTGATGGTTGTTAACGTCTACATGAAAGGCATTTGCAGAGAGACGTCCAGGGTGCTGTTCAGGGAACAAGATTTTACTCTAATCTTCCAGACCAGGTAAGAAAGCTGAGAGGTCATGTTGAGTTTCTTAGGCACTACGTTGCACTTACTCATAGGATTCAGCTGACTTTTATGTTTCTGCTAACTATTGAAACACTTTCTACAGTGATCCCAATTTTTTGCGCCTTTATCCGGACTGTGGACCAAACACTGTCTTCAAATGGCAGGTTAAACTCAGGTACAGTTTTAGGATGGCCATCTTGATCTTCGTCAACCTCAAGCATGCATATTGCAGGGTTTGTTTGTTTTCTTTCGATAACCTGAGGGTTTCTTCCATCTGCTGATGTTTCAGGAATCTAATCCAGCCGGATCAGTCCAGCTATGCCTTTACACCGTCCCGTATCGACATCACCCTGAAGAAGAGACACAGTCAGCGCTGGGGGGGTCTGGAGGCCCCTGCCACACAAGGTCTGCTGCCTGGATTCTATTTGCTTCTGCGCATTTTTTACAAACAAACACACACTTATTTTGCACGTTATATATCCACTTTGTTTACATCAATCATTTACAATAAACGGCGGTACTTCTGTATCTCCATAGCAACATCTCCTAGGAAGTATGTCCATAACTAAGCCTGACAGACAGGAGCTCTGATGTTTACAAAGAGCATTGAGTCTTTCTTGTGTGTAATACGGAGTGTACATGAGATTATTACTGTGGAAAAGTGGACTGTTTGTGTTTTTCTTTAAGTTGAAATGAGGGCAACAGTCAAGAGGTGCAATGTGACTACAGGGACTAACCCAGTAACTCAATATGAGTGTGAAACAAGGTCAAGCCAAATAGATTGCATCTTTGTCTTGATGCCAGTCTTCTGACCCGTGCTGCTCTACATAGCTCTCTCTCAAACTCAGCTGCCAACTGATGAACATTGTGTTTTACTAGTGTTGATTTTACTAGTGTTGTGCATATGCAGATTGATACCTTGTGGTTGTTTTGTCACAATATCCAATCCATCTTTTAGATCCTTGTTTTTGTATGAGGTGCCATACTGTCCGAAAACATTGTTCCCATGTATTTACCCTCTTGCCAATAAGCAGGGGCACCTTCATACATTTGGTGCAGTTTTAACCAAGATTTAGTCATGAGATTGGCATGCATTACCAAGTACTGAATTTGGCTATGAATAGTTCACACACAATAGTGTGTTTTGTATCATGAGGTAGTTGCCAATACCCAGCCCAATATTTTTTTTAATCAAATATTGATCTATAATTGCTTGGTTTTTATTAGATGATTATGAAATAATTCCTTTCCAGATTTAATCTTTAGCTGTGACCTGTAGCTGCTAACCACAAGCTCTGTTGTCCTGTTTAAGGTGCAGTGGGGGGTGCTAAGGTTGCCATACCCTCCAGCCCTTCCTCACTGGAAAAGAGTCAGCCAGGAAGCAGCCAGCATGCACTTCCTGCTAAAGAAGAACCTCGAGTAGGGGAAGAGAAAGCCAAAGCCCCTCGAGGTCCAGAGGACACAGGCCTGGATGCTGTGGTTCCTCGCTCTGTCCCTGACCACATTATGCTCAACCAGGAACCAAATGTTACCACGGTAATAGGAAGTGCATCATTTTGGTTTTGACACATACAATGATCTAGTTGTTGCTGGGATATATAACTAATCTCAGGTCTATTAGTTATGTTTTTATCTTCTGTCCATAGCCCAAGCCCACCTGCATGGTGCAGCCCATGACTCACACTCCTGTGAGCAACGAGAGAGCAGAAGAAGTGGAGGAGAAGAAGGTGTGTCTTCCCGGTTTCACCGGATTGGTTAATTTGGGAAACACCTGTTTTATGAACAGTGTGATTCAGTCCCTGTCAAACACACGGGAGCTCAGGGATTATTTTCATGGTAAGTGACATTTTAATTGATTAGAATTGTTACTCTCACATCCGGTGTTCTAACCAGATGCAATGCGGCAAGTTACCTTTGACAGATAATTTGTCTCTGCACTGAGCAAATGCCTCACGATGCAACATAATCACAACCAAATGAATTTTATGTTTTAGTGTTGTCACAGTCTGGTGTCACAGTCTTAGCTGGTTAGGACAAAAAAATATACCTATAGGAATTACATGAAAAAATCGCTTTTACTGCTTGTCTCTTTATGCCATCATGCATACTTAAGCAATTTAAGATCACTGTGTCCTATGGACTCGCAATTTGCTCTTTGAATCATTGTATTGTAGCTGGAGATTAGGTCGCCTCATTTTGACTTTTGTGGTGTTTGTTGTTTCAGACCGAGCATTTGAGTCGGAGATTAACTGTAATAACCCATTGGGCACGGGTGGTCGACTGGCCATCGGCTTTGCTGTTTTGCTTCGAGCTTTGTGGAAGGGCACTCACCATGCCTTTCAGCCTTCCAAACTAAAGGTTTTAATGGAGTAACAAAATTGCTTTTCTCTATGATATGTATTTCGGCTCTTAACTCATAATGAGTCTCATTTTATTTTAATTTGTCCTTTTTCTCTCCATAGGCTATAGTTGCCAGTAAGGCCAGTCAGTTCACCGGTTACGCACAGCATGATGCTCAGGAGTTCATGGCTTTCCTGCTGGATGGACTGCATGAAGATCTGAACCGCATCCAGAACAAACCGTACACAGAGACCGTTAACTCAGACGGCCGGCAGGATGAAGTGAGCTCATTGCTTTTGTCTCAAAATGCACAACATAAGTAAGGGATAAATGTTTTCAGTGTTAGTGGGCATTATTGGAGGATACTTAACCTCAGAAAGTCACGAATGACCATCAGAATCAGGTATTCCAGAGAGGCGTGGAACATCAGGTTTCCACAAACTTGTGGAGGAAACTTTTCGACCCCTCATTGAGCCTTATTCTCCATGGCTAGTAAAACCTTTCCTTGTTCTTATTTCTGGTTTAACAGGTTGTTGCAGAAGAGGCATGGCAAAGGCATAAAATGAGGAATGATTCCTTCATTGTTGACCTCTTTCAGGGACAGTACAAGTCAAAGCTGGTGTGCCCAGTGTGCTCCAAGGTAATGCAGGTCTTTTGAGAGTTAAGACATAAGTGTGGGTGTATAAGATGGCAATATACACTCAACATTATCATATTATAGTGTGATATGGTTGGGATGTCAGAATGCTTCAGGTTTAAAACTATGAAATTAAACAGTCAGCTCAGAATATGTAACTGAATATCTCTCAATATCTCTCTGAGGTTTGGTTACGGGAGTCTGTTATTTCATGTCTTTTTCAGGTTTCTATAACCTTCGATCCATTCCTTTACTTGCCTGTTCCTCTACCTCAGAAACAGAAGGTGCTGACCGTTTTCTATTTTGCTAAGGAGCCTCACAAGAAACCAGTCAAGGTAAAATAGTAACAAAACTTGAAGTTTCTAAGCACGTTCTGTAATATTTGAACTAATACATTTGCTTGTGTAGTTCTTGGTCAGTGTGAGTAAGGAGAACTCGAGCACTGCTGAAGTACTGGAGTCAATATCTCACAGTGTGAGGATCAAACCAGAGAACCTGAGAATGACAGAGGTATGACTATTCTTATCTGAAGCATGCTGTCTGCTTCAGTTTGTACTGTATACTGTATAATAGCCAGTTACATGTATATGTCAGTACCCGGAGGCTGAAGTTGTTCTTTAAGCTGGTTATTCAGTTTTTTTTACCCTTTTCCTAGGTGGTGAAAAACAGATTCCACAGGGTCTTCTTACCGTCTCACTCCTTGGACACAGTCACACCTAGTGACCTGCTCTTCTGCTTTGAGGTGCTGTCAAAAGATCTTACCAAAGAGAGGGTGGTGCTTTTGAAGGTCCAACAGGTACACCAGTCTTATGCTCTGATTCCTACTCTTACACTCAAAATGATTTTGTCCTTAGTGTTGTCATTGATCATGCATTGATTGAGTCATTCTGTTTATATTCAGAGACCTCAGGTTCCAAGCATCCCAATAACAAAGTGTGCTGGCTGCTCAAAGCCTCCTGCGTCTGAAGATGAGAAACTTAAACGTTGTACACGGTGCTACCGTGTGGGCTACTGCAATCAGTGAGTCATCCTCAGACATAAAACTCTGTTTTTTTTGCTAAAATCCTGCACAGGCTTTAGTTAGTGTCTTCGCCTTAACATTGGCAGTAATTTTTGTTCCTCTGATTACAGGGCCTGCCAAAGGAACCACTGGCCCAATCACAAGACCTTGTGCCGACCCAATGTGGAGAATGTTGGACTACCGTTTTTAATCAGTGTGCCTGAGTCTAGGCTGACCTACACTCGCCTCACACAGCTTTTAGAAGGCTACTCTAGGTATAATGAAATCTTAGTTGTTAGATTTGGAACCATGTGCTCATTGTTGTTAGATTTGGAACCATGTGCTCATTGTAGTAATTGAAATTGATTTATCGGTAGTGTTAGTTTTTATTTATTTGTAACATGTATGAAGCTTTAGCACTAAAATATGAATAGTAAGGAAACTCATGTATAGTTCCTCCAAAAAATAAATAAATTCTGCCGTTAACTGTTTTTACAGACCCATGCTGATATATGTAAGAGGTCCAAGCAACTGTTTCCTGCACATTTATTTTACTTTAAGGTGCTTTTTAGTCCTCTTTGAATGCCATTATGTAACTCTGCATTTGTGTGTGCAGGTACTCTGTCAATGTGTTCCAGCCACCTTTCCGATCTGGGCGGACATCCCCAGAGGCCAGCCTGTCCCGCACTGACCTGACCTCTATGACCAGCAGCGTCTCAGCGTGTCAGGAGCAGGAGCCATCATCAGCAGGAGAACCTGAGAATGAAGTAGCACATAGTGAATCCGTCACAGCCCCACAAACAGAGGCTGTGTCTTCACTCCCCAGAACAGATGGGGACGCTGTCTCCACACACACCAGTGACTCGGGCTTCTGTGAGCTTGCAACCAGCTCCCAAGATTCTTTGGTGGAAAAAGAAACATCATGTGAAAAGGCTGTTAAACCAGAAGGTAGTTTTACTAAAACATTGAAGATGTGCATTTGGTTGATGTGTAGCCATATTAGAATATAGAATAATGGTCTATTATGTTTGTTGTTGGTAGCTGTAGTAACCGGCTATCAGCAGCCATTTGACTCTGGAAGTGTGAGTGCCTCTCAATTCTACATCTCTGTTTTGGATTCAAACCAAAAGGAGGACAAAAAACTTGAGGACAAAGGTCAGTCAATATCTCTTTTAAAGATGATCCTTTGGGACAGTCCTTGTGTTGGAAGCAGCGCGTCTCATTTGTAATGGTAAATGCAGGTGATGCAGTTTTGGAGCTGCCTGATGACTGCACGCTGGAGCTGGTGTGGAAGAACAATGAGCGTCTAAAGGAATATGTGCTGGTGCGTTCTAAAGAGCTGGAGTTTGATGAGGACCCAGGCTCTGCTACGGAGACAGCTAGGGCAGGACACTTTACACTAGAGCAGTGCCTAAACCTCTTCACCAAACCTGAGGTGCTAGCTCCTGAGGAGGCATGGTATGGACACACACTCGTACACATGCATCTAAACTCATTGCAAGGACCCACAGTGTTAGGCAGAACTGATCCGAGTTAAAATTAGAAGTTAATCTTAATTAAGAGGATAGTTCTCTGTAAAATTAAAATCAGCCTATAAATTACCCTCAAGGCATTCTAAGTGTATATGGCTTTCAGAATTGACGCTGATAACTTTGAATCTCATTGGATCTTGCATGTCGAATGTCGTGATGAAACGCATATGACAACTAGTCACGAGACACAAGAGACCCAGTGAGATTCAAAGTAATTGATGTGGAACTGGCATGCCGTCATGTAGAGTGTACTCATTCATAAGATATGTTCACATTCTTATGCTTATGTGCTAATTTTCATTTTTTTAGTGAACTATTCATTTAACATTCAGCTTTAACAGGATCCATTTTTATCATGTTTCTATGGTGCAGGTACTGTCCTAAGTGTCAACAACACAGGGAGGCTTCTAAACAGCTCCTCTTGTGGCGTCTGCCCAATGTGCTCATCATCCAGCTCAAACGCTTCTCATTTAGGAGCTTCATCTGGAGGGACAAGATCAATGATATGGTTGATTTTCCTGTCAGGTACACCAAAATACACACACTGGCAGACTGTTGATATTCTTAGGACTATCTCAAAGTTTTGTGCCAAAGCAGAAACAGTCCTGATGGTTCAGTTGGAGTGTAATAACAATTTAAACCATGAATCCTGTTTTGCCTAAATGTTTGTGTATTATTGATTTGGGTCGGGCCTTAATATGGCTACCACACCAGTGAGTTTAACATTTGTTTTTTTTGTCAACATCAGAAACCTGGACTTGAGTAAGTTCTGCATCGGTCATAAAGGGGACATCCAGCAGCCACCCATCTATGACCTCTATGCTGTCATCAACCACTACGGAGGAATGATCGGAGGACACTACACAGCATACGCTCGTCTTCCCAGTGACAAGAACAGCCAGCGCAGCGATGTCGGTATGCATGAGCTTCTCTAGATCAAAGTTAATGGAACATCTCATCATCTCTCTTACCATAGGCCTTGTACTGTTTCAGGTTGGCGTCTCTTTGATGACAGTACAGTGACAACAGTGGAGGAGAGTCAGGTGGTGACGCGCTATGCCTACGTACTGTTCTACAGACGCAGGAACTCTCCAGTAGAAAGACCGTCCCGCTTCCTGGGGCCTCTTGGCACTGAACCCTGTGCTGCGACCGGTGGTGCTGCCAGTCAGGTGAGCTCAGCACCTTCTCATGTAACCTCAGATCAGTGGAAAAAGAACTACTTCTAAGTAGAGGTGCGATATTCTTATTCATTAGTTGCAGAGGATTAATCGGTTAGTTCTTCCTGGTGACAGAAATGTCTTTCTCCATTGTTCATTTTGTTAATGAGGTGTTCATAAACGTTAATGAGATGTTTTTGGGGTGTTTGCTTAGTTTTTTTTTAAGCTGGATATAATTTAATTAGTGGTTTAACTGTTTGAGAGCCAGAAATTAAGTTTTCTCAGATGCAGTTTAATCATCTTTGAAGAGCTTGACAATGATTAATAGATGAATTGGAGAATCACAGGCATTGAAGACTTGAATAGTTATCTGAGAAGTGCCATTGTAGCCTGTGCTAGGACCTCATGACTTCAGGATGAAGTTAATATGCTTTTCAAAAGGTTAAAATGTACAGCAACCAAATGAGTATCATCTTTTCAACAACATGGTCTCACCTGAAGGTAATGCACCTGTCAAGGATTCAGGGATGATTTGTAGTTATCACTAATAATTCCCATCTGCCTTTCATTATGTATGTCAAAACGGAACATTTGTGAGTGAGCTTGTTTCATGTTTTCTTGTCAAAATATAATCCAGCCTTAAAAGTAATTTGCTGTTGCTTATGGGAAATGTAGGTGAAATTTACAGGTTGCAGCTTTAAGGTCCTCTGAGCTTTAAGTAAGTGTAAGTAAGTGAATACCACTTTCTTAAAGAATTATATTTCTTGCATATAATACATCAGAAAGTGACACTGTCGATCTAATCTCTGGTGTTGTCTTGAGCCACGTTTTATCTGCTTGTTGGTTAACATTTAGCAATGGTGATGTGATCCATACTTCAAGACACTTCGGATAATATAGCATGTAATATAGGTAAGCAAATTGTATTTGAGTAAATAGCCCTTCACATGTCAATGGAACTATTACTAGTTCATATAGACCAATGCAACCCATTTAATCACTTGAGTTTTCATGTTAATCTGCCTGCCCATCGGCCTGAGAGGACAAGAAATTGAAGCAGTCAGCTCTCAAATACTCAGTGTTGTTGTGAAGATTTGCTGTTCTACGGTGTTAAAATGGTACTTTAAGGCAAGGCCCTTTCCAAGAAGCTGACACAGGTTTCCGCCAATCGCAGGCGTCTCTGATATGGCAGGAACTGGAGGAGGATGAGGAGGAGCAACGAGAAACCTCTTTTCGAAGCCTGTTCCACCCCGGCCTACGTGGAAGAAGAGCCAGGATGAGACGGGATGCAGAAGAGGAGGGCAGGGGAGGGCTCTCTCACCACAGACGAAAAGAAATCTCAAAAAACTCAGACAGCCACTATCTAAGATACTTTATTCTGGGCGCCATAGCAGTAGTCCTAGTTTTGTTATTCAACCTCAGCTATTCTTAGTTATACTGGTCCAGCTGGGGTTAATTTACAATTTTTAGACTAAAACTGAAGGCAGCACCCTCAGTAACTAACTGGTTAATGCAATCTCAGCAGTAACAAAAGATTTGCACTTTGTTTTCAAGGTAACTTTTGATGAATCATTTACATATTGTTTGGGCTGATAAGATTTACTATTTGTAATGACAACATTAAACCTGTTAGCTTCAGCCACATAGCCTAATAGATAATCATTTGTGCCGACGTAATCTCTGTGCTGTCAGATTTATTTTTTATTTATTGCTGTGGCTCAACTGGTAGAGCATTGCATTAGCACTGCAAAAGGTTGTGAATTCGATTCCCAGGGAACACACATACTGATCAGATGTATAGCTTGAATACATTGTAAGTTGCTTTGGACAAAAGCATAAACGTAAATGTGGTGGCAAGAGAAGGTTTAAAATCAAAAAACACTCAGGAAATCTATTTAATGAAGGTTCAGCAGTAAGCAACAAACACATTGTATGTTTTTAACGAATGGTAGAATTCTTATTTATTTAGCTTAATGACCTAGTCAGTGTATGAAAACCGTAGGACCTGCCACTCACATCAGTAGTATTGTGTATCAGCTATGCGTTCTGTTCAAAACAAATAGAATTTAAATGATTTTAAAAGCATAGTTATTGCTCTGCCATAGCCATTGTGTAAACACTATCCTTACATGTTATGTCAAAATGCAAAAGTAAACAGGAAGTCACAGTTTCTTATTCCAAAGATAAAGTTGTAGTGATGTCATCAAATTGTAATAACTTCTAACTAGCTCCTCCTTTGCAACAGTTTTCAATCTCGGTTTGTCACCTACCTGGATGGAGAAAACAGTCAACAGCCTAATAGCTATGTAGGTAATGTTACTGTTGTAGGTAGTGGCATGTGTAGAGCTTCCACCTTTCCCAATGGATGAAATACAGACTGATGCCTAAACATCGCTTTTCACTCTGATAAATGTCACATTGCAGACATAAAAAGAAATATGGACTTTTTGTGTTTTTGGGTAGACTTAGCAACTTCATTTTACATACGTAATGAAATTATTCTAGCATTTAAAGCAGTGTTTTATGTTAACTTTTTTTCTTAGGTGTGTTTATCTGTTTGTATATTGAATAATGGTCAGTTGGTATGAGATGTTTAAATTTCAATTGCTTTAACTGGTTACTGTATTTGTCCGGTCAGTGATGCAGGTTTATGGCCAGTGCATTACTCAGTGAGTTTTTCTTCATTCTCCACCATTGATCCAAAGCTTAGTTGCACATAAAACAAGAAGTCCACATATTGTAAGGTGAATGATACCTGGGTTTGTGGGGATGTGGCATTTCCAACAGTCTCAGGGATGCTGCTTCACTAGGCTAGTCACACTACAAGCCTCAAGACCTTTTGGCTTCTGTGAATGCCTCAGGTCATCTTAAACCACTGAACTCTTAAGGTCATGTCCTAATTTTTTAGGAGCATATTGATTGTTTTTTCTGTTCAGGGAATCCAAGTAAACAGAATGAAATGTTACTGGTTCTAATATGAAGGTCAATCTTTGGTCTTCTTTTTGCAGTCTTTTTGATCAAGGGCATCAGCACAATTTAAAGACTGCTCTGTTCGTGTCTTTATATACATGCCTGCTTGTGTATAGGTTAATGTATATGTTTAGGCAGTATGTCAGGCTTGAATTGTTTTTTTTTATTTAAATATCCATCCTAATGACAATGTTATTTATGCTGCTGCACAAAATGTTCCAGCAATAAATGAAACTTTTACAAATTACATTCTAAAGGCTGCTTAATTGTAAAGGTGTCTGTACCTTCACCATCATAAATAAACATTCAAGATAACCCTGCCTTGATGTCACTTATTGGATTTGTTGAACTGTTTGCCTTTATATTCTGTCTTATCTGTTGTGTTCTGTATAAGAATTGATGTAATTTTCTTATGTGGATTTTGGGTTTACAACAGTTGGCGTTTATGTGTTCCACCCATAGAAAATTTCTCCATTTATAACAGTGGTTTATTTTACAGGCTTCTAGCCAGACTCTGTTTGGGACTGACCTGGACCCAGACGGACGCCCTCAATTGAGCACAGAAGTAAACTCTGACATGTTTGCACACTCTGCAGAATGCTCTGCCCCATCCTACAGCAGCATGGAGGAGGTGGATTAAAACTTGACCTTTATGCCAATGATAGTGGGCACCGATGGCAGTCGTTCAGAGTCATGCTTCCTCAAAAAAAGACACTCGAGTGGATCTGGCAGAGGTGCTCCTTGCACTTTTTTGTATTTGCAGTGTGGACAAAATGGCTGTGCAAACATTTCCAAGACTGGGTGGAAATTGCACATTATATGGGCTGTATGCAGTGACGCTTAAGGTAAAGATAATCCTCAAACACATTTAATAAGTCAAACAAAGTGATCTTTATGAACTTCTCATGCACAGATCAGAAAACCAGAAAGGTTTTTTTAAAGATACATTTAACACACAAAATATGCCATTTACAATTTCACATGGTAGGTTTCGAATATGTTTGTCTTGCTTGTATTTACACAAGGTGTTACTTTGTTAAACCCCTTTGATGAGCGCGATCAACATAATTTGTGTGGATGCACAGAAAAGCTTGTTTAGATGTTTGTCTGTTTTTCCCCTCTGAGAGTCACCTGCCCTGGTTTGCACCTCTGTAAATGTCTTGAAGTGGTTTGCGAAGTGATTGCAATTGTAAACATTGTAAGCGTGGACAACACCGAATATTTAGGGGTTTTCTCTGGCACTCAGGCTGTTAGTCAACTTAATATCCTGTTCTTTCTCCTTAGACAATCCAGTGATTGATTTTCATCATGGTAAAGCCTGTGGAAATTTACACGAAGTGCAAAATAAAAGGCTTGATTGACAGGGATGCATGTTGACCTACAATAGCCCTAGTACTATGTATTATATACAATCTCTTTAGTTTTAAGTTTCGTGTGAATTGTCTTGTTTTCCCTATTTCTTTTGTTTTTGTATTGGACTGCATAGTACATGGGAACTGGGGGTTTGATGGTAAGAATGCTGCTGTGAATAAAACAGAAATGGTTAATATAAATAAAAGCTTTTTTGGCATAACAACCTCAAAGGTTACAGCAGTTTGTCCAGTTCTGTTTTAGCCAGATGTTTTTATTCCTATGGCTCATTTAGTACTTGTATGTCAGCTGGTATATAATTTTACTAGCAATGTCAACAATGTTTGATTCTCACAACTGTAAATCTTAAATGCACTGTACCTTGAAATGCATCTGCCAAGTGCATGAATGTAATATGACAATCTTCTTTGTGCAACGTGCAACATTCTTTATGCATTTTGATTTATAATGTTTTTAAAATAGCCAATGTTCTATCAGAGTCCATATACTTAAAGTACAATTTGCTGCCAGCAGGGGACGCTCTCGCATAATTTGTCTAAAACACTTTGAGACCGACAAGAAGTCATGCATGCTGTCATTTGAGAAGTGTCAAATATTCTTTCACACCACATTGGCGAATGATTTTGCCAACAAACTTATGTTTCACTGGTCTGAAAGAGCAGTCACTCATCCCCAAAGATCCTTCAGTTTGTCTGTATTGGCATGTCTCAATTTAAAAAGACATAATAGTACGTTTTTAAAGAAACTGTCATACCAACATTTTTGCGCCATGTATAATTCAGACAGTATGCCAGAAACAAGTTTTGACTAACAAGCAATGGATACAGACGTGACATTAACTCTGATGGGACGTTTAAAATAAAGATTTGACTGACTCATTCCGGAGAAGAACTACCAAAGAAAATGTCATTCAATGTCCTGCAACACAATCCTTGTGTCTAATGCAGTCACAAAATAAGGAACAGTAGCTGATCTTGAATACTTCCTTTCCACGGTGATGTGGGGGCGCATGGCAAAAGGTACGACCCAAGAACATCATATCCAGACTCTTAACCAGCCATGATAACATATAATTAAAGATCATACCAAAATGTACCATGCTTAGAAATAGATTTAGAAATGTATTGGGTTTTTGATATATTTATATATATAATGTATTTAAGGAAAACCAAATATGTTTATACATCTGTACTCAAGGTACCCAGCTGAAAATCTTACACTCAGGTATTATATATAATTCTATAATATAATGTTTACTTATAACAAAAAATATATGTTGTTACATCCTGTAGCATTGCATCTTGGTAAAAGCACTTTACTTCAGCAGCATTATGCATGGTTTTACTCTGTTCGCAGGTAAATGGGAGTGGATGTCTGATTCACCATCTCTACTCCAGCCTTGTGAGGGTGCTTTCACTTACTACTCCGAGTCTGGCAGGGTGGCAGGCCGAAGGTCCTGAAGCAACATCTGGAATTGCTTCGATGGCCATCTTACTTGCCTGAGGATAAGGAGCTGTCAATTAAAGGATAAGATGGAAGCTGTACCACTGGATCCTACCTTCTTTCTTCCAGATGCTACAAGACTTGGCCTCAGATGGTGTGGAGTTCATCATCTTCTGTACCTTTGGCACAGATCTGCCTCTTGTTCTGACTGCTGTCAGACATGCTGTTGAGCATGGGTCACATTCGCTGTTTCCTAACCTTCTGGCTCTGAAGGTATTTGACATTTGAGGAAGTAAGTCCCTCTCTGAGTTATCCTTTGAGCTGAGTCTCATCACCCTGACACTCAGGGTGAATGTAACTGCTGGGCAGATCAGGTGCAGCAGTAAGGGAGCTATGCTGACTCATGGAGTGGACCATGTGACCACTCAAAAAGGAGAGTGCCTGTGTACCAGTACCTGAGCTCTGCAGAAGGTCTGAATGGCTTCCAGGACCACTTTGACTGGTGAGGAGCCATTTATGGATCCATAAAGAATAGTGTAGCCTATCGTTTCATGGTGTGCTGAATGACTATAAATAAAATCATTGTTGTGTTTCATTAGTGTCTAGCCTTGGTTTCTCTTAATAGTTGGGCACGGAACACATACTCCATTTTAGGAGGTAAACCCCTCTGGATTGACCTTTTTGACTCCAAGGTTCAACATATTGTCATTGATGACAACATTTATCAAAATGATGAGGACATTATTGTCCATCCTATGGTGTTTTTCCTTTCATCCGAACATCCATCCCATGCATTTTGTGCATTCACTATAAGTTCTTAAAATGTTTTGGCAGGTGTTTCTGGACCCAAGCTTATAGACTCGAACAGCCTCATCATCAGAGCTGTATGATCTGTGCCTGGTACAGAACAACCTGATGAAGGATATTTCTGACCCTGGATATTTTACCTGACACATTCTGATCTGCATAGAGAACTATGAGGGGAACATCCAGAAGGGATGGCTAGTCTAGTCTAACACAAGAAACACTGTGCTAGATTAGCCTAAGTGAGAACAGACAAATGATGCTGTTTGAAATTTTCATCATTATACATGAACACAATCCTGCTTCATATCAAACTCTGTCTGCCACATTCACAGATCAGCATAGTCTAATAAAGGATGTTACAATCCATAGATCTCTGTACAGATATATATTTTACTACAATTGTATCATTGTAATTGGGTTAAATCATCATATCACAAAGCTTCAGGGTTTCATTGTTACAGGTAGGTGAATATGGCAGATTGAATTTTGATGGAGCAAGGCTTGAACCTATATGTAACAGGTTATATATTAAACAACACATGCCACAGATTGCCACAGGCACATGATCAGAGACATGAAGATCTTGTGGACATTAGTATTCTCAGGGTTTGTAAACATGGGAGGTATTTTTATTTTAGAATTTTTCTATTTTGATGCGTTTTATTAGAATACATTTAAAAAAATAAGTTTAATATTGAGACACTTGAAATTTAATACGATATTCATTTATTATGAAGTTCCTAACTCTAAACTGACTAGTTCATTTTTAAGGAAGTGTTATATTGCTGTAGTTATGCATTGCACAGCTACTGCTTTTTGTGTTTTTCGTATGATATAATAAGTTATGCTAGTTAAAAAATAATTATGGGTATCATTTATGATGATAGTACTTTATTGTTTGGTCATCAATTAACAGTGTTAAAAAGAAACATTTTACTCATGTCTCTATATTTATTAGCTTTTCGACAATACACAAGTCATTCCTCCTTCAGACTAACTTCATCACACTATAATTTAAACATGTCACACTCACTAAGATTGATAACCAGCTAGAAACACTAAATGGAATCAAACCCAGCATGAAATGTCTTCACTAAAGCCAGACAAGAAATTCAATAACAGTTCAGTGGTATGATCAAGGATAACAAAATTTGGCATTTTCACATCCCTATTTATCAGACTGAAATTTAGGAATAAACGTGTCTCACTAACATAAAAAATAAATCACATAAATGGTCAGCCATGTTAATTTGTTAACATGTCAATCTGCACAACTCGTGGCAGTCTGTTTTTTCTTCATTTTTAGGGGTAACCTTATATCTTCCCAGCAGTCTTTGCAAACTCTAGTTAGTGTGGGGAAGGTCCTTGTACTCCTGGAAAATCCTTTATCAAAGACTGATGATTACAGACTGTATGTGATCTCGTATCTTTCCCAGCTGGAGTGATTGGATAAGGATTCTACTACTGCTAGTGAGAGGTCTGAGGCTCAGGGGAAGCTCAAGGTGTGGACCTATTGCGTATGACGTATTCTAGGGTTTACTGTATTCGATTTAATATATATTTTGTAGTTTTAATAAGTGTCTCCCAGGAAATAGAATACATAAATCTGTATTTTGCAAAGTGCTTAATAATTAATACTTCAACAGGTTTTATTCAATACATGCTTTAGGAATTTGAAGATGAAAATTCCCTGGATCAAGAGGATAACTGAATGTTGCAAAAAAGAACAGCTTCAAAGTGTAAATGTAAAAATAGTTTTATATTTGATGAAGTGTATAATCACAATTGAGTTTGGTTTCCGCTACTTCCCGACAGCTACGGTCAGTCAATGAGCGACGTCTGATTGTTCCCCCACAACGAGGCACCAAATCAATTTGTAAAACTTTCACGTATTCTGTTCCTTTGTGGTGGAATAAACTCCCAGCCTCCACCCGATCCGCTGAGACCATCACAACCTTTAAAAAACAACTCAAAACACACCTGTTTCGCAGACACCTGACTAATCCCTAATGCTCTATTCTATCCTCAAAAAAATCTCCTTGTCTCTAGTTCATCTTGTCTCTAGTAGCAGAATACAATGTCTGCTTGTAAATGTAGCTTTGTAGACTTGGCTTGTCGGCTCGCAAGGCTAAATGTTCAATGCTCTCGTCCTTTTGTAAGTTGCTTTGGATAAAAGCGTCTGCTAAATGTAAATTTTTTATTTAATTCACTACTTACCCTGTAAATACAGAAAAAACAGAGACTAAATACAGATGAACTGTGGCAGCATCTCCAAGACGCTTGAAGAAACCTGCCTGTAAAGCTACAGTGCTATGAAAAGTTTTAGCCACTTGTTTAAAATGCTGTAAAGTGGGAATGCTTTCAAAAATAATGTCATAAATAGATTGTATTTATCAATTAACTTCTAATAACTAAATCAAATATTCTGTGTAAACACCCTTTGGTTAAAACCTCTTTTGTCCTTGGTACACATGCACATTTTTTAGGTAGCTTTGCACGCAGGTTTCTTCAAGCGTCTTGGAGACGCTGCCACAGTTCTTCTGGATTTAGTCTGTCTCGGTTTTTTCTGTTGGTTCATAATGTAATCACAGACAGACTCGATTATTTTGAGATCAGATCTCTCTGTGCAGCAATGGCTGTTGTCAGTCTCCTTGTGCATACAAAAATCTCACTGGATTATTACAATAAATGGCAAAAAGAATGTTTGGAAATGTAATCTTATAAATCCTACTGACAGACACTATTTTAAGGTATGAAAATACTAATGTGCCTAAGACTTTTGCCCAGTATTGTATATCTGAAATTTAAACAACACGTATTAATAATGTATGCATATATACACAGATGTTTTAAATTTCTGCAATGTCACGAACACGTTGGTTTAATACTAAGAATGAGAAGACAGGAAGAATCCACTTCCCTGTTTGTTCATTCCCGCCCACATTAAAGTGGCAGAGCCTAATTTCAAATAGTTACCACATTCCCTTTCGCATGATCGTCATCATGACTCGACGATTCATTGATTAAATTTGATGCTTTTCAGCATTTTAACAACAATCGCAACATGTAATCATGACAACTGTGTGTGCAAATGATAGTTTTACTTCAGCATAAACACACTTCCTTTTACCCAATCACGTATGTGATTATATTTATTATAAAGCTCCCAGTTCTGCTTTCTGCGGGTTAATGACTTGACCTGGCAACCCTTCTGCTGCGCGCGGCCTGTCCTCTGTTTCGTCCAATGATTCGCCGGAGAGGATGAGTTGACAGCTGACGTAAAACGTCACATAAAAGCTACGGCGCACCACGTTACTGTGACCATCATCTTGCTGCATCGTGGGTTCACAGCGTTTATCTTGCAGATTAACGTTGGATCGGAGGTGTTTTGTTTGAGGCGCGCAGTTGCATTCATTTCAACGCATTTTCCGCACGCAGGTAAAACATGAGCTACCACAAACCCGACGAGAAAACTCTTCAGGGCCTGAAAGACATCGCGAACAAGCTCAGGATTCATTCCATCAGGGAAACATGCGCGTCAAACTCTGGGTAAAATCTTCTGCTTTTATTCTAATACATATTTAACAACTTTCTAGGTTGGTAAATACAATTGCAATCACATGCATTTAGCCCCTTTGTAGTGTAAATGTTATCTTTTTGTCTCTGCATGTAACTGCGAAGTTGGCTGGGGGCCGGGCGCACTATTGGCTGAAACAATTTCGCCTTTGTAGTAACTTAGTTGTAATGACGCGTAAGCATGATGCAGCGTAGCAGTTACATTGTTAGCAATCGGTGATCGTATAGTTGTAACAATGAATAATTGCAATAATGTATCGTGTATTTGCAAATACTTTATGCAGTTTAAGTCAACGATGGCGCCAATAAAATTGGCTTAGGTCTCATCGCACATATAAATACCATTAGCAAATACGGCAGCCGGTGGGGTTTAAAAGTATTTCAGTTCTAGTAAATTAAAACTTAACCAGTTAAATCGTGTTTGTCTCAGTACCACGAGTGGCGCTGCAACCCATCGCACGTTTCTCCTCACTAACAGGTTGTCACGTGGAGTCGTTTACAGCTCATTGTATCTGTTGAACTGTGGGTTCAAAAGTTTATGGACTGCGAGAAGAAATGAATAAAAAGTTGAATGAATTTTGTGAAGGGTTCCACTGAAGCTTACATGAAGGGGAAACTTTGTTTTACTCAATCTCTGCTCGTCAGTTAGCCCTTGATACTCTGACCAGTGTATTGCCACAGACGGCCATTTCTCAACATTACTGAAATCGATGTGGGGAGTTTCTAAGCTTGTGGAAGATGCCTCATCAACCCATGTGAATTATTCAAATCCTGTATGTTAATATTAAATGTTGCAAAGGTTCTTGGTACAACACTACATCTGTCAACCTTGTTGAATTTATATATGAAAAGAACACAGTAGCAGTCATATAGAACTGATTTGTTGTTTTGGCTATGAAAATCACACCCTTAATGTTTAAAAAAGGACTTATGAAGATCTGTTCACTGTAGCAGACACCATGTCTGGAATTAAATTAAATCAATTACAATAATTAGTTATGCCTGAATTGGTCCTCCTTATTCACAATGGTATGCTGCAGTTTTTCATTCATTGAAAATATTGTGTAGGAAAATCCCTGAGTGTTGAAACTTTTACCTGATACTGTTTATTTTAGTTATGACACTTCCTCCTTTTCTGTTCCCTGTCATTTGAGTGTCTGATGCACAAAAGGAAAGTCACTGGTTTTTATTTTACTTCCTTGATACATCTATAAGGAAACATTGATTTTGGCTTGGACATTTTGGCTGCACCCTTTTTAATCTATGTTGTGATTCTGCAACTGATCAGTGGAGAATGGTTTCTTAATCCTTTTTTCCATTTTTTTTCAGCCTTATTGAATGTCTCTATAGGACAAATGGTAATACATTGATGGTGGTTTGTGTAGTGGAAAAACTGGGAATAACATGAGTGCATGTATTTTGACTGCCCGTAAATAATAAATGTAACAGGTCTATTGTAGCTCATATTTTGTGGCCACTGAATTGCATGAATTCTTTTCAAACAGTTCTGACTGTAAATAGTCACTTTAAGCTTTACTGAAAACAGACAAACTAACAATCTGCAACACTAAATTCTAAAAACAAACTTTTAGTATCTCAGCAGTGTGTTTCAACTTAATGTGTTGATTATAACCAGTCCCTTGATCTTTACCAGTCCCTTGATCTTTACATTTAATTTAGTTGGAATGAGAGTTGGTTTGGAGAAGATGTTAGCTTAACCTTATTAAATGAGTTAGAAATGTACAATGACACATTTGTATTTGTAATGTCTCATATGTACCTAAAACATTGCACAATAATGCAACATTAATAATAATAATAGCCTTACTAATCATGAAATGGCTCAATTGTTACTTGTGTAAACACAACTGCCTGGTTTGGCAGTAACTAAAATCAGTGATTCTGATAAGGAATATTACTACACCTCAAACACCAGTGAAGACAGTAGCAACTTCTGCCCTTTAGTACCATTTGCCACCAGTAAGCAAACGTTTGAAGAAAAGATAACCAGCATGTTTGATTGGTCTTTAACATCTAGCATGTTTAAACCCTTGATTAATGATTAATGAATTGTTTGGTGATGCTGGTTTGTGTTCCTCTTCACAGACATCCCACCTCCTGCTGCAGTGCTGCCGAGCTCATGTCAGTGCTGTTCTTCCACACCATGCGCTACAAAGCTGACGACCCCCGCAACCCCTGCAACGACCGCTTCATTTTGTCTAAGGTGGGCTGCCATAGTTTGGTGTGCAAAAATTTACCTTCCTTTAAGATAAACTGTATTCAACCCTCATCTTATCATTTTCAGGGTCATGCTGCTCCCATTCTGTATGCAGCCTGGGCAGAAGCTGGATTCATCAAAGAGTCTGAGCTGCTAAACCTGCGCAAAATTGACTCCGACTTGGAGGGTCACCCCACTCCTGTGAGAATCACCACACATCACATACAACACATCACTACACACAACACTCTCACATTATCTCATATAATCTGTCTGAGTTTATCAGACAGATTACCTCACTCGACCACAGTTATAGCAAACTATACCACTTCCTTTTCAGAAACTGGCTTTTGTGGATGTGGCAACAGGATCTCTTGGCCAGGGTCTGGGGGCTGCTTGTGGTATGGCGTACACAGGAAAACACTTTGACAAAGCCAGGTAATCTAACTGTCCTAAATCATACAGACTTGTTTTCTTTCACAGTATTTCATTCGGGTACTGTATGATATTGATGAAAAATGCAGTATGTGATAACTTAATACTGCATTGTTTAGTACAATAATTCCTTTGTTTTGTAACGTAAATAAGTTATATTAAAATGGAGAATTATATAACCAACATATGCTTTGCATTCTTTCTGGGAAAAGAAACGCATCTTCCAACTATTAAAAGAATTTAGCCATTTAGTTATTGTAAACCATTGTGATATGTATTGTACAATATCCCATTTGCAATATTGTACTGTTGTTTAGTAGTATGTGATGCAGAAAGAGCTCAGTGTCTCCTGCTCATCTGATGGTACTGTAACTTAATGTGTCTATCTCTGGTTCATTAGCTATCGTGTGTTCTGCTTGCTGGGAGATGGTGAGTGTTCAGAAGGGTCAGTGTGGGAGGCCATGGCTTTTGCCTCCTATTACAAGCTTGACAATCTGGTGGCTATCCTCGATGTGAACCGCCTGGGCCAGAGTGAGGCAGCCCCACTGCAGCATAACATGAATGTCTATAAAGACCGCTGTGAGGCTTTTGGGTATGTCTCGCTAATCCTGATTTTACTCTGTATGCTATTATAGAGCTGGGTTTGCAATAGGCATACTGCAGTTTCCAAATTTTTGTTTTCTTGGGCTACACGTGTGATCTACCTTTGCCAAAATCAGAAGTATGCATTAGAGCATGCTGAGTGAAATGCTGTATCCCACAATGCAGTGCACCTTCAGTTTCAAATTTAATGAGGAAACGGACAAATAACATCAACCAGAACTTTTAACGTTGAATTATTTGTTTACTGCCATTGTGTTTACAGACAGTTGAGATTTTTACGCAGAGTCAAAATAAAAATTTTTTTTTTAAAGGTGTTGACATAATAAATTAAACCTAATTAATGAGATCTTTGTTGCACAATAAAAACTATTGTACATACCATTTTACAGTACCAGGCATTATGTATTGCATAGAATGCTGTGCCAGTGTATACAACCTGTTATTTATTTTATTTATTTTCAGTTTCAACACTTATGTGGTGGACGGCCATGATGTGGAGGAGCTGTGCAAGGCTCTATGGCATGCAGAGCATATGAAAGGGAAGCCCACTGCCATCATAGCCAAGACATTTAAGGGCAAAGGTCTTAAAGGTGAGTTCCTGGATTAAATTCTTATGGAATTCGGTAGTGAGATCATTGACAGTTGTGGTTATGCTGATCCAAAACATTTATGACAGTCTTGCTGTGCTCATTCTTCTTTATTGCCCTGTTTCCCTGTTGTCAGGTATTGAAGACCACGATAACTGGCATGGGAAGCCTATGCTTAAAGATCATGCAGATGAGCTGATTAATGACCTCAAGAGCCAGATCCAATCTCCCAACAAGCAACTCCTTCCTCAGCTGCCCAATGAGGATGCTGCCCCAGTTGACAGCTCCCCCATCCACCTGCTTACAGCTCCAGAATACAAGATTGGAGACAAGGTGATGAACCAGCACATTTCAATCACTAATCACTCTCTGTATTTGAAAACTTGGGTTTACTTTAGAAATGCTGTTTAAACATCTTTTTTAAACATCTTTTTAATTTTGGACTTTTGTATTGGAATATGATATTCCAATAAAAAGTCCAAAATCTACAGAACTGGGATGATATTGTGAATATTTAATACAGGGCTAACTTCTGCTTTCGTTTGTTTATTTAGATGTCCACCAGGAAAGCTTATGGTATTGCCCTGAAAAAGATGGGTGATGCCAGCCCTCGTGTGGTGGCCCTGGATGGTGATACCAAGAATTCAACCTTCTCTGATATCTTCAAAAAGGCCCATCCTGATCGCTTTATTGAGTGCTTCATTGCTGAGCAAAACATGGTGTGTAACTGGATGTTGAGTTTTCTCCTTTTGTACTCAAAGATAACCAATGTTTGTTTCAAACATCATGTCTGACTGTACATGGGTATACACTTTGTATAGAAGTTGTAGAGCATGGGAGAGGAGGTTGAATGGTCTGAAAACTATATGTTGTTGAGGGAGTATATGTGTGTATATTACTTAATATAATCTGGTTTAACTGTAATCTGCTCCAAATCTATGTAATCTGTTACTATTTATCTAAATCCCTTTATTACTTATCAGTCTCATGTTCTTACTCATGTTCTTAAGTAAATAGGACATGACAATACTGATTGACAAAACTCCTTTCTACCATATTCACTCCCACAAAGATCTAGCGATTCAGGGGACAAAGTCATCCAGAATAAAGATGTTACTTTTCTTGCAACAATTTCTTGCAACAGTCCTGTAGCTCAGCTGATAATAAATGTAAACTACAAATATAGCTTTGTATTTAGCAGTGCTATATTAAATAACAACATTTATATGATGCTTTTCAGGTGAGTGTGGCCATTGGTTGTGCCACTCGTAATCGCACGGTTGCATTTGCCAGCACTTTTGCTGCCTTCCTTGCTCGTGCCTATGACCACATCCGCATGGCTGCAATCTCCCAGTCCAACGTCAACCTGGTTGGCTCACACTGTGGCGTTTCCATTGGTAAGACATTTTGATGTGAGGTACATGTTTTTTTGATCTTTATCTCAGCTTAAGATAAAGGTTATCTTAAACTTACAGTAGATAATACTTGACCCCAAATTATGTAATTGTTTCATTGTTTAGTGTTTTATGGAAAGGTTGTTTATTAAAATGTGCTTTAATTTGTCCAGGTGAGGATGGCCCCTCTCAGATGGCACTGGAGGATCTTGCAATGTTCCGCGCAATCCCAACATGCACTGTGTTTTATCCTAGTGATGGGGTATCTACTGAGAGGGCTGTGGAGCTTGCAGCCAATACAAAGGTGACATCTATGGTTCCACCTAATTTATTGTTATATAAACCGCAGGCTTCAGATTATTACATTTGTTTTTTTTACTCCATAATAATGTCAGTGTCTGTTTACAGGGTATCTGTTTCCTTCGTACCAGCCGGCCTGACACTGCAGTCATCTATGACTCTACAGAGAAATTTGAAATTGGCAAAGCCAAGGTGATAATCACCAGATCACAGTGAATTTTAAATTAAATGATCATAGTTTTCACTTTTGAACGTAGTTTTATAGTTTAACTACAGTGGTAAAATAACTGTAATTTCAGTATAGCTGCTTACAGTGTTTGTTATTGTAGTGGTCACGTGGAGCCCCCTGTTGGTCAGCAGTGAACATTCAGTGTTTTTGGTAACGATTCTCTGTTTGTCCTGTAGGTGGTGCGTCAGTCTGACAGTGATCAGGTAACTGTTATTGGAGCTGGAGTAACTCTGCATGAGGCACTTGCAGCATATGAACAACTGGCCAAAGAAGGTTTGTACAACCCCTGCTGGCTATTACAGGACATTACCTTACATTTATGCAATGATTAATAATTCCTTTGTTTCATCAGATGCAACTCTATGATTTTATAAAAGCACATAGCTTTATGTGTTAAAGGACCTAAATGGTTTAAAACTGGTAGCATGTTAAAGTGGTCACATTTCACCTATTTGTTAGGTGTGAAGATTCGGGTGATTGACCCATTTACTATCAAGCCTCTGGATGCCACAACTATTGTGGCAAGTGCTCGTGCTACAGGAGGAAGGGTGATTACTGTAGAGGACCACTACAAAGAGGGTAAGCTGCTTCTATATTTTTCCATACCCGAAAGATCGACAAATGCCATGGAGAAAAATCTACATATTGTCTTTTCTCTCTATTTCCTGCTCCTTTTTATTTTTCCCCTGTGCTGTGAGGATATTTATGGTAGTTCCTCTGTCTTCTCTTTGTAGGTGGTCTGGGTGAGGCTGTCCTGGCTGCAGTGGGTGAAGAGCCCAGCATAGTAGTGAAGCGGCTGGCTGTGAGCCACGTGCCCCAGAGCGGCAAACCACAGGAGCTTCTGGACATGTTTGGCATCAGTGCCAAATGTATTGTTGCTGCTGTCAAGCGCACTTTTGCCAACTAGAACGCTCCCATTGTTAAACTGTCCTGAACTACACCCTCCCTCCTAACCTAGCACCCAGAGACCAAGCTTACAACATTTGTATCATTCCAGAAGTTCCCTGCTTTTGCACTGAGATGAAAGGATGGAGAAACTGGGGGTTATATAACTTCTTTAGTGTGTGAATTTTCTAACCTGTGCACTGTAGTGTAAAGAGCTTTGCCCCATAGCTTCATTTCTGCACCATAATCAGTTTTGCCTTCTTGAAAGCTTTGAATTCTGCATTGATGGTGGTTTGTCGAGGTTTAGAATGATGGATTAAATCAGTGCATTCCAGTTGACGTCTTAAGACAATGATGTTTCACATTTAAGCCATTTCATAACATTCCTGTAGCTTTTGACTCTGTGTACTTATTACTCAAAAGCTAATAATATGAAATAAGTGAATAAGACCAGTGAAGGTGCTTTCAGGGAGTACAAATTATGTTTTTGTTTCTTCCATTTTGACTGCTGTCGTGTAAGCTACTGGACAACCCAGTGTTACAGAGTTACAACCCAAACTGTTTAATACTGTTATTACTTGTGTGAACTTGGTTTTCACTGCACTTGATGTGTTAATAAACACGAATATTGTAACTGGCCATTTCAGTCTGTCTATATTTGCTTTTGTCTGGTAGCATTTCAAGTTTGAGTGTTTAGGAAAAAAACAGATAAATGCTAGAAAAAGTGCTACAGAAAATGTATTTTTAATTGAGCACAAATAATATTATTTATGGCAGTAGGTCACTTTGTAAACAGTTCCAGAATAAATTGCATGCAGAATGCACCAATTCTTCTAAAAAGCGCATCCGTGTGTATATTGTGTAGTGACGTCAGAGCGTCGGGGGCAGAGAAAAACGTAGATATTTCTGGTCAGTCAGGCAGGATTTTACTCCACACCCTTCATGAAGTCCAAGAACTCTGTAGGTTTTAGAAGGAGATATAGGTAAGTTTACAAGTAAATGTTTAGAAATTAAACTGTTTTGAGCCTTTGACAAGAAATACTGCGATTGAGCAGCGTTAAGTTACCGTCGTAATCGATCTTGCCGTCGTTGTTTTTGTCTCCGTCCTTCATGAGTTCCTCGATGTCGTCCTCAGTGATGGCCTCACCTGTCGACTCCAGCATGTTCTTCAGCTCGTCTAAATCAATGTAGCCATCTCCGTTCCTTAAGAGAAGACGTTGATAAAAACGAGTACGACGCCTAGTTTAATAAGAAAATATGACATACGTTGATGTCCTATTAAAACTCAGATCATACTTATCAAACATGCGGAAGACTTCCGCTAGCTCCTCTTCCGATTTTCCTTTGCTCTCCTCTTTCATACAGCGCACCATCATCACCAAGAACTCATCAAAATCTACTGTCCCGCTTCCTACAAACACGCACATATTAATGATACACACATGAATATAGCATAACTGTCACTGTCATTTTGTATTATTCAGTGTTTCTTGTTTATGTACTGGCCAGCATACCATCCTCATCTACTTCATCTACCATTTCCTGCAACTCTTCTTGGGTTGGGTTCTGACCCAGCATCCTCATGACCTTCCCCAGCTCTTTAGTGCTGATGCAGCCATCCTCAGCATCCTGCACGAAGATGTCGAACGCAGCGCGGAACTCTGCCAAATGCAGATCGAAGATTGCAGCGTGTCAGCCAAATGTTACACGTCAACATTGGCGTTTCTCGAGAGCTAATGTTTGTTTACAGTACTTATGCAGCTGTTTGTTCAAATTGAAGGACCAAAAAGATAAACTTACCATTTTTCTGTTCTTCTGTCAAGTTCTCTACCTGTTAAGGGAAGAGAAAAAGTTTAAAACTTTGCAATTAAACTGTGAAAACATGTCTTAGGCCGATATATGTCTATACTCTACCCCATGGTTACTGTCTTAACTTTAGCCTTTGGCCTCACACAATTTCACCAGCTATTGTTGGACATACTAATTCTGATCCCCACACCACAACCCCCCAAAGAAATTCACTATCTGAGTTGTTGCTCATTTATTGAATACTTTTTGAAGGTGTTGTCTGTGCTGTTAGGCCATATGCCCTAAAAAGGGCACCAAACGGCCTCTGTTCCATTTATTGATTTAACCTTGAGTGCCGCTAAGGCAACTTTAGTTTATACAGACTCCTGGACAGTTACTATGACACTGCACTGACTGATTTCTTTGAGAGTTAATTATTAATTATAATAAAATGCAGAAATCTGTAATTTAGAGAAAAATGTGAAAGTTTCAGTTAATTAAATTACATTAATTTCATGATGTAATTGTCAATAATTCTTTGACATAACGACACCGAATGCTTCTGGACAAAACACAATTATTAATCATTTGTCAGTTAACTGACACTTTCCTACAACATAACTTTTAGTCCTATACTTTGATCAAGGGCACAATGGTGAAATGACACACTAATAACTGCTGTGTTCCCAACTTACCGCTGCTTTATATACATCATCCATGGCTGTCCTGGGTTTGGGGTTTTCTGTTTCAAAATTCCCTGTTAACTTCCCAAAGGTAATCCAGCACTGAAGCTCTGTCACCCAGCACTCTTCTCACCACGGCAGACACAGGACATAGAGCTCCAGAGCCACCTGTCATGGCCTTTATGGCTGGAATGGATAGCCCAGAAAAGACAAAACCTTTTGTCACTCCCCTTTCTATTGGAGAGAGAGAGGGATGGGTGGAAAAGAGAGTGAGGCAGAAGCTTTGGGGTAGTATGGGCTATAAATAGGGGAGGAATGTAAGAGACAACAGGAGGAGGACTCCAGTTTTGACAATAAGTCCTTGGCACTAGTCTCCATGGCAGCTTGAGCGACAACCCCATATAAAGTTCTAAACTTATCCACTACTCACCTGCATTTGCCAATCATTGTTGAACAGCATCATGACTTCATTCCTTTGGAAGGCACTGGTCATACATTTTTTATCAGATTGTGTCTTCCCTGGGAATCGACCCTATGACCATGGCACTGCTAATGTTATCAGCTGATCTACAGGAAGGAACAACTGGGTTTATTACCCTTATCCCTTTAATTTGTAAATTGTTACCCCTTTTCTGACTGCATGTGCTGAATGTCCTTTTTCTGCTTAATTTATCTTTTAGTTTTAGTACAGTTTGTGGTGTATTATATATCAAAATACTTGTTATATCAAAATAGATGTTTGTCATGTTCAATATGTCAATATCAATATCACCAGTATCACTATCAGTGTTACATTAGGGCAGTATCTGTAACATCACAATGATGTGCTTAGCTATTCTAGACCTCTCCAGCCTAAATAAAGAACACCCACTTGCCATGAACCATCCCTTAAAAGAATATCAGTGTAGGAGATTACAAAGCACACACACACACACTTACACGATGTCTTCACAAAGGTATTAAAACATTCAGCAAGGTTATGGGTTCATCATAGTTTCCAGACATTTTTCATTTTAGCAGAAGCTCCTCTTGTTTTTTAAATGTTAGCTTTCTATTTTCAAAAGTAGGTTTCTCTGCCCATGTTCTTGGCAGCTCTTTCCACAGCAGCAGGCATCCGCCACAACCACCTCATTCTGAGAACATGTAACAGCTGAGACACTAAACTTCTGGTGTGGGACAGAAGAGTGAGAATGAAGTGGAGTTAGTAGAGTAGACTGACACCAGTGGCTCACTACAGACAGACATTTGGACGTGGAACAGGAATCTGGAAAAATGATTTTGCCAGATAGTGTAAAATTACAGATATTGTCTCATTCTTACCCACTGTTTATTTGGAGAGTAACACAGGGTCATCTATTTAAAGAAGTACTTGAGGAAGAAGAGATTCAGGGACCTTGGTTGGAAAGAGGAGAATGTTATTGCCCAATTGGGGCAACAGTTAATTTGGCAAAAACATTAAGAAATCTTAGGGCACTCTTAAAATTTAGACAAGAACATTGGTCTTTAAAGGGTCTTGCTTACACTGAACCTTTCCAGTAAATTTTCTATAATATAAGCAACACTTACAAAAATTATTTTATATTGTTTTATATATTTTATATTATTTTAAATTATTTGATTTTAAACATCCATATATAAATGTTTGCAAATATTAAACAAAGTCATTACTAAAAACTTAAAATCATAAATTTGAAGCTAAAGAAATAAGTGTCAAAAATATGCCAACATACAGTTATGTCAACATGTACAGTTGTTGCCCATTTTAAAACTCGGGTTGTCTAGGCAAATTTGCACACAGTATCTCACTCTGCACCTACAGTTTGTACTGTAAATGTAAATGCAAACACATACAATGTGACCCTGAGAGCTCTTCTGCCTGTACGTGTGTGTAAGATCCTGGCCCAGCCCCCTCAGGCTTTTTTTAAACTATTTCGTTCCCCTACTGCCAGTAAGATGGTATTTTCAGAATGTCTGTTTTTCAACTTATGAAAAACCTAAAGAGATCCTGTGTACTAAAAGTTGGTTATAAAAGTATTTGAACACCTAAATCACACAACTGTTTGAATTTCAATACATTAAACATAAAAATAATAAATTAAAATAAGTGGTAAAAAACAACAGGTGTCTAGGATATAAATTATGAAACAGTAGTGCTATGTTCAAAATTAAGACAAAAGGACATTTTGGTTTGTGGTTGTCAAACTTACTAGCACATGTGAAATGATACCTGTGGTTGCTCTGTTATGACACCTGTATGAGCTTGAGGAGAATTGACTTTTGACATTTAGAGTTTGCTCAAAAACATTCTGAGAATAACCAGACACCATTTGTTTACAGGTGTCAATTGATTTTATGTTATTTTATGCAGTACCATTTTTAAGTGTGACTTAAGTGTCCAAATACTTTTCAAAGCCACTGTGCAGTATTTGAATTTGAAATAGGCTATTTTATATCATTTAATAAATGAGTGGAGATTGTACCAGAGAGCCACTGGATTTATCAGTCTTCCTTAGTGAATCATGTCTTTTTTTTCTGGCAATGGTTTATCTTTTTACATACATGCTTATGGCAGTGTGCCAGTCAGCAATGTCGAGAACAAGACTTGGAGCCAGAGAAAGGTGTGTACAGGTCAGTCCTCTTGTTTGACTAGCTCTCACATTTGTCCATCTCAAGTGTTACAGGCTGTGAACATGGTCATTGTGGCAGGCATGACGTGACTGACACTGGCCATCGCTTTCCTCTCCCCCCTCTCTCTCCCAAACTCTAGTGTCTGTTGGCACAACCTTCCACTTTACAAGGAGGGTTTGATATTTTTGTGAACATGGGATGAACTTGAATTCTGGCAGTGAAGGTTCTTGTACACGTCTAACCCCAGATCTGCGATCTCCTCCCTGTTTTTCTCCTCCTACTTCTTACAGCTGACCATAAGGGAATTTAAGAGGGCAGCTGGAGGTGAGCTTTCAGGTACATTGTAAGTGTCTGAACAGCAAGCACAGTAGAATGGATCGGATCAGAACCATGCAGGCTCTTGTGGTGCTCTGCGTGTGCTTAGGAACTTTAGCTTTGAGAGCTGAAGCATTGACTGAACTGGGAAAGACCACAGAACAAAATGAAGTTACAGACTCAGATCCACTCAGCAGTTTGTCACCTGAGGCTGATGTTTCGTCTTTACAGCATCCACTGGTGAAATCCAGTCCAGCATTAAGTGAGTAAAGCAGCAAGAATCATTTGAAAAGCACTAGCATTTCTGAAAATTGTGAATAATTTATGGTTTTACTATATTTAATTTTGAACTTGCCTTTACAGGTGAAGGCAGTTTAGCTTTTGGATTGAAATGCCTTTACAGAAATTTACTTCATGTTGGGTTTTTTTTTTACAATGCACATTGTTTCAGAGCAGCTCTGTTGAAAATTACAAGAAAGTACTATTGTCTAAATTCCATAAGGTCTTCATTAAGCAGTTGCTTTGGTCCATGTGTGTATCTGCAGTGGCCCTAAAAATAATTTAAAAGAGATTATTTTTTTTAACTACACATTGCATCATAATATATAACTGAAAGGTATCTGCAAACAAATGATGCTTAAACTTATCCTAAAGCCAGCTTCTCTTACTTTAAACAAACTGCTCTCAAGGTCATTTGCTAGCATAGCTACTGCATAGCTGCATATAGTCAATTTAATAGATGTTCTAGCATAGCCAGATGTGTAGTTCATCACATGCATATTACAGTAAGGTTTCCAACTCACCAAATTTGTTGTTCTCTACAGTTTTATTATGTTATCGGATGTTAATATCACTCTAGCTTATGGTTCACACATAGTTCAGTGTTACATCATAGCTGTATTTGCAGGTGGAACAAAGCAAACACAAAGAACGAGGTACTTGAGGGACACAGATGATACACAGGTGAGGAGATCCCATTTTTTTCCCTGTGCACACTGTAACAACAGCACGGCTGTACTACTGGAGTCTAGCTTTTAGTATCCTGATTTCTTAGAGCAGAATAGGAAAAAAAAATTGTAAGTATTAAAAAAGTAAATATTGAAATCTTGATCAAACTTATAATATAGTGACATCCATTTTTTGCTGCTGCTGTCGTCAGAGGGAAGCTAGTATGTGTATTCTGGCATTCTGAGATAGCACAACCATACTATAAATGCAAATTATAAGTCTGATTTTATTCCCTGTCCTATTGTTTAGCCTCTCATTTTCCACCTCCTTTATGCCTGTCTGTACTATTTGTCAACTATATTTAGTTTATTCAGTTTGTTTCTGCTCATTCCTGTGTAACTAATGGACCTGTGTGGATTGCCGCACCTTTAGTCAATTTTGGGGCGCACCAAGGCTGTGTGGGTGGAGCTTAACGCTGTGTTAGAGAGATGGTTCAGAACATTAAGGAATTCAAATGCAATCCTGAGAGAACTTAAAAAGGAGAAAAAACGGCTTTTGGGCCAAAGTGAAGAGCAAAAAGTAAAGAAAAAGCAAGAGGAGGAAGAGGATGAGGATGAAGAAGATGATGATGGTGAAGATGATGATGATGATGATGATGATGAAGAAGATGAAGAGGAGGAGGAAGAAGAAGAGGAGGAAGAAGAAGAGGAATTAGAAAAGGAAGAAGAGGAAGAAGCAGAACAGGAAGAAGAAGAGAGTGATGCAACCAATAGCACAGACTCCTTACCAGATGGCTGCCAACTGGAAGGAGCTAGAATATCCTGCAAGCAGATTGACTTGTCCCTTCTGCCCAACATAACAAACCTGGAAGTCACCATACTGGAACTGCCTGGTAAGAACTGGACAGTCTGACAGAACCAGCATAATTATATACTCAGACACTATAATTAAAAGCCTGTTATTCTTAAAACCTTTCATCCATAGTACAAGAGTAAAGCGACTTTGTGGTTATGTTTGATTGTTTGTTGTATGGCATACAACAGCTTGTAATAAGCATAACTGTTCAACTTTATAACCAGTGTTCTGTCCTATAGGGAATAACTTAACGAGAATACCTCCTTTTGGTTTTGATGGACTGCCAAATCTTGAAGAGGTTGACCTAAGCATGAATTTTTTGGAAGACTCCTCTTTTGGCCTGAATCTGTTTACGGTACTGTCATTTCTTGGTTATCCCTTTAATTACACCAATTATATACTTTTACAGTCGTTCAAAAGTATGCATCGGCCTCCACTCCAATTTTTGTGTCCTATGTCAACATACACAATTAAAAAAAAGCTCCAAATTATAACTGCTAACTGTAAGTAGAGCCAAGACAATCCAGATTCTCCTGAAATAAACCTCTCTCAAACCTGAAAAAGTGACCACATGTTCTTCCCAAATCAAACACTGTTCCAAAAAATAAAAAACACTGACCAATGAAAAATCCTGGAAAATACGACTGTCCTCTTTGAACCATCTATGCAATGTCTGTGAAATTAGAACAGAGAGGGGAAGTGAGTTCACATTATACAGTGTCAAATTCTGATGCTTTATAAATGATGCAGTAAAGCACTTTAGATAGTCTGAAACATCAGTAAGTGATGGCAGGGTTTGATAAAAACACGTTTTACCTTGCAGAACTGAGGCTGTTCATTTAGTGGTAGGCACAATGGAAACATTGTTTTATTAGGCTGGCACACCATTCAGACAAACGATGTCTTGAGGCTCATGAATCACTGTGCCCAAAGTGGACAGGACCTCACCACTTCTAAGTAAAACAGCTTTTTATGCTCTCCTCACTTTCCAGAATTTGACAAAGCTGAGAATACTGAAGCTGGATGGCAACAGTCTTACAACCATTCCACACTTGCCATCTTCTCTGGAGGAGCTAAAGATACACAACAATAAAATAAACCAACTGGCCTCACACAGCTTCCAAGGTTTGTGCTGTTGTGGCAGCTGATACATGGTACACATTGTTTATTAGTTCAACGAGTATAGATGTATAATTGTTACAATAAGGAAAGTCATAGTGCTTTTTTAAAAGTACTCTCAATAATTGTATCCTAACGTGAGATGAAGGCTCCAGTCATATCAGCAGTCTAATAAAAGTGCCATTTTAAAAAAGTTTACCCCATGTTTATAGCATGATAAGCTGAATATGGTTTATTTTACTTCAGTTACCCGTTATTGAACATTTTTGCTTGCCAACATGTCATTCATAGTCATTTTAGCAATGGCAACCATGCCATTCGGTGTCAGTAGAAGTCCAATGCAACATATAAAAATACCTGTGAAGATACACTACTACAAGTTTTTGCATGGCAACTATTTACAAGATCTTTGTTGTAGACTGATTTGTGTCTTCATCCATAGTAGAGTGTATCATTTCAATCATATTTTTTAAAGGTGCGATTCTTTACTTTAGGTTAAAAACATTCCTTAATAAGCATAAAATGAATACTTAACTCATAGAGCTAATAACACTTTTTTTCTGTAGGCTTAACCAACCTACAGGTCCTAGAACTGACAGGTAATCTGCTCTATGAGGGCAGTGTCGCCCCCTGGGCCTTCTTAACTCTGAAGGCACTGAAGTTCTTACGATTAGATAAAAATCGTTTCAGTTCCATTCCAGCAGGATTGCCTCCATCTTTAGAGGTCAGTTGCGTAATCCAGCCAATGCTTCAGTCACTTACTTTGTAGGGCAAGTGTTTATGGTTGGTGTATTTTATTTTTTTTTGCATATTTGCAGAATCTAAGCATGCAAGAAAATCAGATTGTGGAGGTGCAGGATAGGCTGCTGCATAAATGTGTCAACCTAAAGGTGCTTGATCTCAGTCACAATCTTCTGAGAGAGAACAACATTTATCCCAAGGCCTGGGTCAACCTGCCGTGAGTCACATTTTTATACTTTATTAATACACAAATTGGAATAAGCAGCCTTCTTAAGATATATAAGATATTTTTTTTTGTAAATTGTAAAAAACATTTTACATTTTAAAAACATTTTAAATAAAACATTTACTTTTTTATATTTACAATATTTTGTATTTTTTGCTCAATGAAAAACCGAATGAATTACTACACAGTCCAGCAGTATTGTGATTATGAACTAACTGAAAATGTTAAAATAATATTTAACTCCAATAATATCTGTTGTGCATTTCTCTTATTAGCCACTAGGGGGTGAACAAGGCACGCTGAATGCAACTTGACGCTATAGTTTAAGCGTTGTAGAATTTCAACAACTTGTGCATTCGCCGTCATCAAAACCAGTTGGAATAAGACCGATACTGAGTAATATAATTTATTCTGGCCCAGCTGTCAAACTGCATCTGCCTCACAGTTTCTATCTTATCAGATTAGATGCTTCTTCAAGGTTTCACATCATTTATCCTCAAGATCATGTTATACAAGAGGCAGAAGTGGAGATCACTCACTCATCACTTACACTGCCCTCTACATTTTCAAACACACTGAGTGATGGAGTGAGTTTAGAAAAAACAAGATTGAAAACACATCACATGGTCTAAGTTGTTTGGGACTGGAAGCTTAAAGGCAGGGTAGACAATTTGTTTCAGAAACATTTTTTATTATGCTGGTTGAAAGTCTTTAAGTAGTCTAAATATATTTATATATTTTCTGTGGAAGATATGTACCATAAAATGTTCATTCAATCATTGCATTCGGTCCAAATGCAATGATAGGATGTCCTACTTGCCTGTCAAGCTATGTATGCATTCATTTGTCTGAAGGAGGCGGGGCTTTGGAGAGTGCCCTGAAGGGAGGGTAGGATCTTGTGTATTCAAAGCTAGGTTGTGATTGCTAGCCACACCAATATTGCCTACCCTGCCTTTAATTTCATCAGCAATAACAGCTCATGTCGTGTGAATTGAGGTTTGTTTTGTAACAAAGCATAAGCTAATTTCGCAGATAACAGGTTACAGTTGTATTGCTAAAGCAGATGTGTTGGCTGTTGTTGATCAGCTAACTGCACTGGTTCAGAGCTCTGGTTATAGGATGACTGTGTGATGATGAATGTGTGGAGTGTGACTCATACAAGGGTCAAAGTGAAGTTCACACGCTCCTGTGGAAAGACACTTTGTAAATTTGGAGTTTCAAAAAACTGATATGAGGTCAGCAAATATAACTTTCCATCTCTGGAAGGAAAATACATGCAAAAATGAGAGGCAGAGAATGAAAAGTTGAAGGCAGTAGTAATCATTAGTTATTTTTCATTTATTAAAGCAATAGTGGCTGATGAACCATTTTAATTGTAATTGTGCTTTGAGTTCTTTGTCTTTTCTGTCCCCTCCATTCCAACTATGACACTGATAATAAACTTTACTAAAATGTATTATATTTATATTTTTATATATATTTATATATTTTATATATTTTTTAATTATGATTCTTTATGTAACAATACCATTCAAAGCTGGTTTCCTAACTCTCTCCCTCCCTCGCTCCCCCCCCTCCTTCCCTTTCTCTCTCTCTTTCTCCTCTCTGTCTCTTTGTTTATTAACATCAACATCAGCATTACCACAAAAGTGGAAATTATCACTGGAACTGTCGCCATGGTTTCAGTCATGTTGTGTTGTTTTTTTCATAATTTTTTTTTTTACAGTAACCTGTAATTAGCTGAAGTAAATGCAAGTGAGGTTTGATCAACCATCAGCTCAACTTTACAAGCTCTTCATTTTCAAAGTAGTGTCACATTGTCACCAAATCGTACTGTTAATTGTTACTGTAAATGTGTGTGTGTGTGTGTGCATTAATATGTGTGATCTTCCCAAACACACTTCAGCAACACACTATTACCTCAACATAAATCTGTGAACCTCTCTGAGTTAAGGCAGGACTTTTACTGTCTGCTTTAATTTCCTCAGCCTTTATGAGTGCCTGTCAGCCCAAATAACGTCCAAACCGGCATCCTGGACCCAGTCTAAAGAGCATTTTAAACCCCAGCTCTATGAACACCTCCTCAAAACTCAAACTTTCATTCATTAAGTCATGCAACATGAACAGTCCAACTCATCTACTAAACATATATATATATATATATATATATATAGAGAGAGAGAGAGAGAGAGAGAGAGAGAGAGAGAGTTGTGGTGCTGTCTGTGGCTGACCAAGTGAAACATCATATGCCTGTGTGTTTATATAGGTGCACAAGTCTCTGTTTATGTGTGAGTGTTTGTGTGTTTGAGAGAGAAATGACACCATGTGGCCCATGTCATCTGAAGTATTGTTTGCCTCTGGTAAGACTGGGGTGAAGAACAGGGTGTGCTGTTAAAGGGCTCTGCTGCAGGCCAATGACCCGTGACCTCAAGGAGTTTGATGTATGGAGAGGACAGTGTTGATGCTTTGAGCTGCGCTTACAGGAATAAGTGGGAAGCTTAGAGGCAGGGGGGTGAATCAGAGGACACGTGCTGCTTGTTTTTAACTTGAGTTGTCTCACAGAGAGACAAAAATGCTCTGCATGGTGCAGTTGCACTCCACAAAGAAGCTGACTGAACAATTCACATTTCATAATGAGTTACATAAAGTGTCTCTGCCTGAGGAGACAACCGAGAGCCAGTGCTCGCATAGATACGAGAACTTGTGGAGGCACACTCACACATAGACCCATGTTCACTCCTCATTCAGCTCAAAAGTATGCAAAAATGTTTTTTAAACTTCGAAGTCCTGTCAGGAAAAGAACAGCAATTACAGAATCACAGCTGGAGATAGTTATCTCATACCCTGCGCTTGCTAGTTCACATCATAGTTCTCAAAATGAAGGGGCTGAATTTGGCCGAGCTTAGGTCTCCTGCATGCATGATATAACATGAGATCCAATGAAATCCACCTCGTCATGACAGTGGTCTTCCTGTCCTGCATGCCAGGTTATATAAGGCTGATTGTGCAACGCTGGCATTAGTGTGCCCTTGGACATGTGGTGGCAGCCGAGATCTATGTTCCTCATTACACGACTGCTCCCTGAAATTTCCTATTATTATTATTGATTAGGGTAGCTTGGTGGTGGGGGGTCTTTGTGGGGGATCAGTGTCACTATCTGACTCAGACATCAGAAGCGAAAAACCACTTTACAATATGTGACTCTCAGGGTGTGTGATTATGCTTTATCTTTGTTTTACAAGTCTGTGTTTTTGGCAGCTTTTATTACGTTTTACACATGGATATTATCTTGTATTTTACACTTAAATACTTACAGGTGGTTTTGATTAAGTATTTACTTTATCAGGAGTGGCTTTGCTTTGGCATTTTCTAGGCCATCTTCATAATATATGAAAAATAAGTATAAGAATAAAAAAGAATAATGTGAATAATTGTTTAGGCATAGGTTTCATCACAAATGGGTTTTTAGAATAGCTGTTTTTATTTTATGCATAGAATAAATGACAAATTAAAAGTCTGTAGCTAAGTGGTTATGTAACAACTACAGCAGTTGTCTGATTTGTCAAATATGTGAACTTGCATCCTTGTGGTTGTTGTTCTTATGTAGCAAATTACAATTCGAACAGAATTAATTGTAATTGAAATAAAACAACAGAATTGTGCTTTTGTGTGTGTAATGTGCATAAAATAAAGCGGCAAAGTCTTATCCAGTGATGTTAATTGAAAACCGCTGTTTTAAAAAACAATTAGAAACTCCAGAGGGAGCTCATAGTAAATTAGCTATCTGGGTTGGTCTGCAAATTGACGTCATGACCGAACATTTAATTCTTTGTAATTCTGAATTATTTGTTTCCATGTAGTTTTGGTTCATTTAAAGAGCATATTTGCATAATAAAACTTTTATGGATTTATGCATCTTATTTAACAGCCCAGCTTTTAAAGAACACCCCCTAAAGAGAGAGAAAGATTCCCACTACTTATTAGCATTCATTTTTTTTTACATTTTCAAAGGAAAACTGTGGTTTGGAAACAAGGAACTGGATGCATTTTCCAAAACACTACAAATAGCAGTGTTTTATCAGTTTTTGTCAGTATTCCATATGTTACGTTTACATTGAGTTCACACCAATACTTATTATATTCTGTTCACTGCGGAACTTAAAACTAGAACTTAAAATAATAGCTCAGAATTCCCACTGAAACTCTGTCAGCTGTTTTTACTGCAAATGTCCTGATATTTATTCAAGTCTCATTTCTCCTCCCATAGACAGTAACAGAGCTTGTTATGTGAATCAAAAACACATGGAAGTCATTGTATCTTTGATTTTTAATAACACTTCCTGCTGTATGAGTGTGTTTATCCCATTGTAGTGTGCTTGTGCGCTGGGCAGCTGTCAGTGCTACAGAGGAAATGTGTTCCTGACTCCAGATGAGACCATCATAGTCAACTTACACCAGCTGTCTTTTCCAGAACCTTCTCCCAAAACACAAAACCCTTCATGCACTTACCGCAAGCTCTTTTGGTCCATCTCTCTGTCTCTCTCTCTGCCTGGTGCCTCCTCAGAACACACACATTCTCAAGTTTCACACTCTGTTATAGACAGTCTTTTGGGCTCTAGCTGCCTTGTGCTGGGTTAATGACCTGCCAATGGGACTCGTCTCGCTGCAAACACAGCAGAGTACTTTTATCTTTAGACACAAGACCCCCCAAGCAAGAAACCCATTATGGATAATGTAAGAGTACCCAATGTATGCTTATCATAACCAATATATTCAGATCGTTTACACACATTTTTGAAAAACACTGCAAAAGCTGAAGCTGCAGTGCACATCTGAAAACAGTATATGTAGTTATTCTCCATAACTTTACAAATTACTGCTGCCATGATCACTACAAAATACAACCTAAAATGGAATATATGCTTAAAATAGTACTACAATATAATATGCTACAATAAAATACAATGATGATAGCCCAGCTAACAGTGAACATTCTCAAAATGTTGGCTAACGTTATCTAAAAGTCACAGTATTCAAAAAAGTTTTTGCAGTTATGTTAGTAGAACTTTTAACCTTACCATATCAAAAACATCATTCTTACATTGTTAGTGGAACATTTTAAAAAGTTACAGAATTAAAAACTTTTGAATGTGAATGCCATGCCTAGCCATGTCTAAAAAACTAGACGTTTTAAACATTCCTAGAACTTTCAGAATTATATTTTTAACATTTTTGTTTCTTAATGGAAACATTAAGGAAAATCTTAAACCAAAATTGTTAGCTAGGATAATGTTATATATGGTGTAAATAATTATGGATGACACCCCACCTCTTCCTCACTGTCTGCGGTTTCAGGAAACTGGAGTCCCTTGACTTGTCCCACAACCAGATGTCTGTGGTGCCTTCGCACTTGCCCAGGGCCTTGCGTCAGCTGTCCCTTCAGCACAATCACATTCATGCCATTCCACCGTACTCACTGAGCCACCTCCGTCCAGGCTTACACTCTCTACGCCTCTCCCACAACCTGTTAGAGGAGCAGAGGGTGCTGGGGAAGTCATTTCGTGGCGTTTATCACACTCTGGTAGAGCTGCTCTTGGACAACAACAGGTTTGAAAGTGTGCCACGGAATATACGCCACTTCACGAATCTACAGCTACTGCGTCTAGATCACAACCGTATAAGGTTTGTACATGTAAATTGTGTTCCATGCTTTTCTGCATCCTAACCATCACAGAATCTCATTAGTGATAAACTTGGAATGTTCAGCGAAGCTAGCTACTCTCACAGCAACACACAAAAAATGCTGTCAGGTTATTCCAATAGTGATTGAGCTTGTTGCTAAGCTAACAACGTATTAATTGTTTTTAATAAAACAGAAACTTTTACTCTGTCCGTTATATATTTTACTGAGCTCATTGTAATGCATAATAGGATTGCCTAATCCATGCAAAATACATGCAGTGCTACTATAGCACTTGACCAAAATAAGGTGTCTTAGAAGGTAGCATAATTATACAGTTTTACAGCAGGTTTCATGTCTGGAGCACACCTACGATACCTTAAAATTTCTGTCTGGGTATGCAGTTCACTAGGATTTGAAACAGGGCCATAGAGTTCAGCTGCTATATGCCCATAGACACAACTTCCATTTGTTAAACCCTCTCAAGCTTACATCAGACAAGCATCTGCTTTATCCTGTTATTTCCTGAAATCCTTGTTCAAGTTAGCCAGACCTTGCTCTTCACGCTCAGACGTAGCTCAGCTTATTTTCCTATACACTGTCATTTTGTACTAGTGTCACTTATTCTTTTTATTGTCTTGGTTGTCATTTTAAAACCATGAACTTCTGCATCCTGCATCCTCAGGCTATAGTGCAACTAATATGGAAGCTGAAATAGTGAGCGCTCTCACTACCCAACTCGAGATTAGTGAACTACATGAACTCCATGCTAATTAGAATATTTGTGTTCTTGCTTTGGGGCTCTGCCAGTAATTATTTGGATTCAGATATAGAGCATATTACTCTCTCTTCAAAAACAGTTCTCTGGCAGATTCTCTGGCAAAAGAATTAAAAAATGTATGGACTAAAAAAACCTTACTGGTCATAAAAAAGTATTTTGTGTTTGTAGTCTGTATGAAAAATTAATTATCTAGCTTGTTTTCCCATATATTTTCAGTAAACAGTGCTACACAGATCATCATAAACTAACCAGTCTTTGGATGAAACATTGCCTGGCACAAAACTCAAGACTTGACTGCTTAATTAAAATTTTGCTTAAAATGTGCATAAAACTATGGAATTAAGATTCCCACAAAGGCCAAACAGAATTTTTCTCAGGTAACACCTTGTTTTCATAGTCCACTTTAGACTAACTATAAGTAACTTTGCAACCACTTGTCAGCCAGCTGTCATTAGAGTATTAGCAAACCGTCTACTTAATATCTGCTGACATTTTATTTTGATGGTCCCCTAACAGACGTTCTACTGACTGCAAGTACGTTAACTTATTCTACTAACCTTAACCTGATAGTCTACCAATACCCTAATGAGACTTCGCTAAATGTATTTGCACATTAATGAGAGTTATTTGACGTAGTTGCAAAGTCACTTATAGTTTGTAGAATCTCTATAGTGGACTAAAGTGGATCTAAAGTGATTACTCAGATTTATAATAAACCATTACCTACATTTGGCACTTGTTAAGTGTTCATTTGGGACCCTGTCTACAACCTGACTGTGCGACAAACTGTTCACTCAGTGACTCATGTGTATTGCTTTGTCTTTTCAGTTCTGTTCCAGTGAGGTCTGTATGTAAAGTTAACAGTAATGAGGAGTCTCACCTGGCAGCTGTCCATTTAGAGTACAACTACATTGATGTGCAGAAAATCCCTCGTACTGCTTTCTCCTGCATCCGGGACCCCAGCACAATCATTCTGGAGCCCCAGACCCTAACAGTGTTACAGTAAACTCCTGCAGAAACATCAGCTGCCACTCTGCTGCTCCTTTCATCCACTCTTGTCCTCTTTGAATACTGTAAACATCATGTCCATTACATCTAATAGCGTCTCCTTTTAAGGGCTTAAGCAGAACTTTAGTCTTTGTATTTTATGCAGTGTTAAATGACATATCGTTAAGGTTTATGCTGACTGATTGCAAGTCATGGCAGTGAGCTGTTCTGTGTTTATCATTTTAGTAGAATTGTTTCTGTAGTGATATGATTTCTGGTTTCTTGCTAAGCTAAGCTTACAACCTGGCTTTTGTTTCACAATACCCATTTATACTTGCATCTACAGTAATTTGATTATATCTTCAGTAATCTGATTTGTTTTAATAAACTAGATTAATTTATAATACTTTAATTTTAAAATACCTTGGTTTGTATTTATTTGTGATTTCATTAAATCCAATAAAGTAAACAAATGCAATAGAAGCAAATCTGCCCTCTATGTAATACTACATGTCCACAGTTATAACAATTGGAATGTATCTGGAAATATAGAGGGGTATAAAAGTCTGAGACTGCAAGTGAAAATGTTTCTATTGTGCAGTTTTCTAATTTGATACAAAATGTTTCTTTTGTCTTAAACATTATTGTTTATTACCAGATTTACATGGTGTTTAACCTGATCTGAGACTTCTAGATCTCACTGTATTTTGGGAGGTGTTTCATAAATGGCAAAGTTCACAGCAAACATCTAACACTTTATATGTGCGGTCTCTATGATGGTTTATGACCTCTGAGACACACTGCAGGATTCCAGAGTGACGCCTCAGGTGGTTGGCAGGAAGCCTCAGAGCAGATGTGATGTTTTGAACGGACAGGTAATGAGGCAAATCTTATGAGCTGTGATGTCTGGTGGGTTCAGGTATAATTGACGCCTGTAGGTCCAAATGGGGCGTCGGTGAACATTCAGTAGCGTTGCTTCCGGGTGCAATGTGGTTTGCTTTAATGCAGCTTACAAAGGTACATAAGATTTCTCGAACCAAGAAATCAGAGTGCTGAGCCTCAGGGTATGTTCTTCTAAACATCTATATCTAAATCACATTACTGGATCATTAACATCAAGCTGAAGATGCTATACAGTTTAAAGGCAATGTGATGGCATGACGCATTTTTCTTTGAATTACATTACATCGAGTGCATTTAAACTTTTTACTTCATTTAAACTAAAAGAAGCCACTCACTGGATATCCTGATAACATTCTGTAGCAGCTGTTACCAGTCATGCACATATAGCTACAGTTTACTTGAATGGGACCAAAATCTTGAAAACTGAAGCTTGCATTTCAGTAATATTTGTTACACCAATAATTAAAAATGTCAAAGACAAAAAAGTTAAAAATGTATATATTTAGTTGGTGCAGATGTACATTATAGTGTAAGCTAGATTGTTGTAAAAACCAGGGGATACTTTTGCTGATAGAAAATGTTGTGTTTTATTTGCCCTTTTAATTGATTGCTGACTTCTTGGCTGCCACGCTGAGTGTTGCAATGTATCCCATTTATGTTTTAATGAGTGGTCTGTCTCTGCAGTACACTGTCTGTGTCTCACTATAGATAATGTAATGTATACTCATATATCTCATAAACTTCGACCCCATCAACATGCTGGGAGCAAGAAAGCAGCTGGACATTTTAAACAGGAATGTTTGTGTTCGTAAAAAAAAAGAAACACTGTTGGAAAAGCATGAGAACACCATGAGATCACACACGGGTCTCATATACTATATGTGGTAGGCTGACTCTGTCTGCTGTGCTCCACTGATAATGGCTCTGAGGTATTAAAATGTGCATGATGCTAGGTATTCACCATTTTGCCTAAAAAGAAGGTTTATTACCATAGTGAATGGTCTGTTTGCAAAGCACAAAGCCTATGCTCATGCACCATTCCACTGTTCCTAGAGCAGCAGGGACAAAGGAGAAAAACATGGAGATATTGGGGCCAAGATCAGAGACATAAAGTGAACTGAGGATCTGTTGTACTGTGTCTCTGGGTTAAACCAGGCCCCAGCACATCCAGGCCCCAGAAATTTTTCCTGGCCTATTAGTTCTTCATGTTCTTTGCCCTAACATTTTATTAGTTAATATTAATGAAAATGGCGAAATCAATATTATTGCCTTTCAGGATGCTACATTTTTTTTCTCTTTTTTGTGTGTACCACACATGCGCATAATTCTGTGCTTACTGTGAGATACACATTGAGTCAATTATTTTCAGTTACTAGCAAGAAGCTACCTATTATCTAACACTTTTCTTGTGTCTTACAGCGAGCAGAAATCTGAAAGGGGTTTAAAAGATTCTGGTTATACTTGTCTCATGTTTGGAGAACATAATTCATCTCTATTAGGCCTAATGGCCCGTATAGCTCATAAAAAACGCTCCTTCTTATATCTGATTTTGTAACTTTTTTTAGCATCTGTCTAATGCCTATTCTAAAGGCCTGACTTACACCCATAAGCAAATGTATTTCTTTTGACCACTATATAAACAGATTAAAGCGTTCACACACTGTGCATAAGTGGTACAGCACTACACACAGTAGTTGAAGCATATTTTTGACACTGAGCTAAAATCATTTTTTAAAGAAAAATCGAATGGGCTTGATGCAAAATATGCATGCAGTGACAGGCAACTCAAACAGCACTAAGAATGTAAGCAGTTTATAGTTACAGTTGTAATTAAATCACATGTAGATTAATTATCATTTGGATAATCAGTTAATAATTTATGGCACTATAATGGCACTATAAAACTCAGTGTAGTATACAAATTACACTTTATTTATGCTCTCAGTGTGAAAGCACAAGGGGAGCCTGTGTGCTGTGTGAATCAGGCACCTTAATCATTGCTTCAGATTATGCAGGTTATACCACCAATCAACTCATTAATTTTTCGAGCACTGGATGCTCTATTTCCATCTCTTCCATGCACGTCACATGCCCAAATGTATTGCTTTTCAAAGATAAAAAACACAAAATGAGATGATAATGATATTTCACAAAGCCAAAAAACCCAGCTGCCCTAGAACAAATATGAATGCATCTGGAACATAATAAGCAGTACATCTCACATTTTTATTGTAACAAAAACTTCAACAAAGGAACTTTTTCTCCAACTTCCAACTGAGCATGTAATCACACATTACCTCCATCAGCACCACTGCGCTGGTCGTGGCTATTGGCTGTCCACTCTACACACAGAGTAACCTCAACTCAACATAATTGTACAGTCATTTTCAAAAGACTGCTTTACTGTCAAGTAAAGCAAGCGGTCATTACAACCAGCTAGGTTCTTGCTCCTCATGTTCCCTCTGGGTTTACTGATGACATATCAGGTACTTATTTTAGGATGAGGGAGCATATGTTGTTTTCAAATCCAACAGAACATCTCCAGTATACTATAAATGATGCAGGCTGTGTCATGTGCCTTGGCTATCATGGAACTCACTGTGAAAAACCATTCTGTATGGTCTATCTGGTGCTACAGTACAGTTTACTGGTTCAGAGATTCATTGTCAACAGTGTTTACTATCATAATGGCATAAAACAACTGGCTCCAATTCCTTGGATTAGAGGTCTGAGGATGTTTCAGTTGTTTTAACCCAGAGGAGATATCTCATCCTTCATATCCTCTTTGGCCCGTAGACAAGCTCTGTTCTTTCTTCACTCAGCTTCAAGCTGTTTCAACATGTAAAGCGGCCCTGCCATTGAATGCAAGGCTGGCATTACACATACTCACTGACATAAAGTGCAAAAGTAACTCCTCAGAATGTCAGTTAATCGATATTTATCTATTCATCAAGTTTTTTGACATTGTGACATTTTGACAAGCTCAAAGTAAAAACATCTGTAACTTTAATAGTGATAATAGTGTAAAATAATAAATTGATTTCATTTGAATAATTTTTCATAGTAAAATGTTTTTTATTATTTTAACAGTGCCATAATCTTGTCTTTCTGTGCTGTCCTTCTTGTGCCCTTGTCTGGCCACTGCAGCTTCCTGTGTTTGTTATTAGAGGAGGGGGGGGACAGCGGCCCATGAGCACCCCCAACCCCCCACTGGACAGTGAACCCACAGCAAAGGCAGCATGAGGCATTCCAAACCTGCAGAGAGTGACAAGCAAATGGAACGAGTGAGAAAGATGGGAGAAAGCAAACAGCATAACTCCAAAGGGTATTTACACTTTTCAGTATAGCATTGTCCATGATTGCCTCAAATTAAGTGAAAGGTATTTTTTGAGCGTTCACAACAAAAACTAGTTGGCACAGCATAATGACTACTGAACTTATTAAGTAAGTAATTAAGAATATCTTTGACTGAAAAGAACTCAATACAGTTTGTTGGTTAAACTTAATTTCATTACAAGTTGTTATAACTCAAAACAATTGCTTCAAATTGTTGCATGTTTTTTTGGTCTATACAGTATTTTTTAGAGTGTACTGAATGATGCTATATTGTAGACCAAATATTGTCATATGTAACAACAAAAGGGTTGGACTGGGAAAATGTACCAGTGTTCTGTTCTCATGCCTCCAGCTGCTGTGAGTGAGTGAGTGCTGGCAGTAGAAGTAACCAAATGAATAACAGCACAGGTTGCCAATGAGAAATAGGAAACAGACCTGCATCAAGCATCCTCATGAGCTAAGCTGAGATGTCTGTTGCTCAGCACTGCATGTTCGGAAATCATGATGTTGAGGATTTTATTACCAAACTGGTTAAATTAAGTGCTTTATTATATCATCTTAAATGCAGGCACAGCCTTCTCAGTGCCAAAACAAAGATCATCTTAGTGCATGTTTTTAATGCTGTAGAGTCCTTAGAAAGTGAAATTTATGAAGCCACAAATCACCACAACCCTAAACATGGACATCAAACATACAAGAAACTATGTACCCTCTGTTAAACATTAGTATCAAAGTTTTAATGATTAGCTAAATAGCTGAGAAGACAAGATAAAATAATCTTTTGCTCAGAGCTACAGTAAAATTAATTTACTTCTGCAATATGTTTGACAAGCAAACTGATATTAACACCTAACTATTCATTAGATTAGGTCTGAGAATGAACAGCCTTTGGGTATTACATTCATCAGCTTTAATCCTAACCAATAATGATAAATAATGCGCGCACAAAACACTCTAATAATACTGTTTCATCGTATTATTCAGTGAGTTGCGATATTTTTTAAAAATAAACATGTTTATAAGGATAATCATTTTTTTAAATAAGTTGGTCTTATACTGATGTAACAATAACGACCAAACTGTCTTAAAAAACATTGTAATAAAATCAACATTTTTAAAAGCCACAAGTATATTAACATGTTAGGCTATAATTTTACAGTAGCAACAATAACAATCGTAGCCAAATTAGTATATTAAAAAAAACTACGGAAACTATAACAAAAGTTTGTCCGGATATATGGATAAATTCCCTAAGCAGGAATTTAACTTTGATCATTTTCAAGAAACAGAAACCCACGATTTGATTGTTTACACGCTTTTAAGACGTATTAAAAGCAAATCAATCGCAGAACATTTAATGTGTAATTCATCATTTTATTAATGCATTTCGCGTTATCTAGCCACAATGAGCGCATTTTGTGTAAAGGTGGTTGGCTTAAGTTCGGGGCACTCGCCCACCCTAAACCCGCACGCCTCTGTTCTCTCATTTTCTCACTGTGTACTTTCACTAGCTCTCTGCTTTACTGACTGATACAGGCTTTATGACCTGAGGGAGTCAGGATAGACAAGACACACCAAAGACAATATATGATTGAAAGCGCGAAAGTCCAAATAAAAAGCGCTTGAAGTCACTATTGGAGCGCAGTGTGGAAATATTACATCTCAGTTGAAGGTAAGACACACTTTGCATCTGGTGGTTGTTAAAAATAACGTGGCTGGTCCTCATGGGTTAGTCAGACTGGAGAGTCTGTGTGCGCATAATGATATGGACATGCTGAGCATCTTTTAAGCAGACCTTTTTGCTTATTTATTACTAAACTTTTTTACTTTTTTAAAAATATCTTTATGACAATTTAAGGTTAAAAGAGCTACAAAGGCATTACAGAATATGGTAAAATGTTTATACAAACTTGGCTGTTTATACAAACTTGTTGCACTCTCTGTATTTAGATGCACAGCTGTGACAGCAAAATAATAAATATTGACAGTGTGGGTCTCTAGTTGATATTCTGCATTGCCTTTAAAATGTTAGGGTGATGTTTAGATGTTTTATGAGAAGTTTATGTGTATTAAGAATGCGTGTATAGAATAATGTATTCCGAAATACATAAAACCGTAAAGCAGAGTAAATACAGAGTTGCATTTGAATTTAAATTCAACCAAAATTCACAGTAATAGATAAAACTATGTCAACAATAAATAAATATATTAAAACTCTCATTACTCAGGTAACAAGTTATTTTTAATTCCTGTCTTGCTGTCTCATAAGATTCATTCAAATCAGAGATGTTAAATTGCTCTTATGTATGTGATTAAATAAACAGCACCATGTCTAAGCACTCTAATTCATGCAGGGACTCCATGCTTCCTCCATGTGTCTCTGTACACATGGAGAGGATGCAGCTGTTTAAAGGTGAACACAGGATGGATGAACAGTGAGGTGGGAGCAGACAGGTTTATTTAGGTTAAGATTTTGACCTTTATTTTTAGTGTTTTATGTTGCATAAATTGTGGTCTGCGGTGACAGACGTTGCTAGGCAAAAGTTTTTTTGGGGGCAGAAGAATTACAGTCAAGCCAGCAGTTAATTAAACACAGAAACACCCAATGGTTTGTCAGGAGCGAGGGAGAGAGAGAGAGAGGGAGAGGGAGAGGGTAGCAGGTGCATGCATAGAATATAGTTTGTTTGGTGATATCATATTTTCACTGGCTAAACATTGAAATAAAAATAAATAAATTAAAATAAAATAAAAAATAAATGGCCCAATAAAAATATGCCATTTTGTATAATAATAATAATATGCCTTCATTTTCACTGCAGCAAAAGAAATACACCAAATGCCACTCATAATGTCCCCTTGTAAAATAACAAAGTTTAGCACAAAGTTAAATCTGTTTTCTGCATGATTTTAACAACATTGTATGTAATATTGTACAATATATGCTATTAATAATATAATGTTGTGCGACTGTAGTCCATGTGTGTGTGTGTGTGTGTGTGTGTGTGGGGGGTCCAGAGAGAGGTCATACACAGATGAAGTTTATTGTCTAAAGGGGTACTCCATTGCAAAAAGTTGCAGAAACTCAGGTCTACTGTAAGTGATGCCATTCGTGAAGTCACCAAGCTGAAAAGAGGGTGTGTTTCAAACTTTTGTTACAGTCATAAGAGCAACTCATAAGTGATTAATGTGAGCATTGATTTGTCTGCATGTATTTGGCTTAGGCCGTGGGACAGGACTGTCTGTGTCTGCTAATGTTTGTGTGTGTTTGTTTTCACTTTTGGCTTTGTGTGTTTCATTCTTACAACATGTATTAACAGAACTTGTCCTCAAAGTCTGGTTTTGAGTTCTGAAGTCTTTACTGTGAGTCCCTTTGGTTTTAAAATGTGTTGTCAATCTCTTAACTGAACTGTGTGTAAACAGAATTGTATTTGGATTTTCAACCCGGATTGGCAGTCATATTTTGCTGCTGTGTGAACACACTGATTAAGATCCGACACAGATGCCTTGTTTTGTTGAGGAGCTGCTAATTAAAGAGTCGGTGTAAAAGTGCTGAGAACAACAGTTGTATATCATATAAAAATGACACATATACTTATGCATATGGTGCTTAAGTTTATAAACAACACATATAGTTTTCAAACTCTTTCTTGGAGAGCAGGATGCCGAGACTTATGTATAATTGTGCCTCGGCTCTCTTCTCACATTCCTCAGGCCAGTCTAAACTGGACCTTTTTTGGGGTGCATGGTATAATTTAGTCGCTATTTTTACAAATGGGTGCATTTTCTTCCCTGTTGGCTTTTATTCCAGGTCAGTAGCATGAAAAATGGTCGGCCCTCGTCCAAGTGTTTGACTTTTAAGTGAAAGATAGGCAGACAATATGAGAAGAGCACACAGTTGTTGATATGACAGGATAAGGAATGTGACTCTATTGGACAATACTTCAGGCAGTAATGGCCACTTTGGAAATGCTACTGCACAACTGGTATTTAGCAAATGTTTGGATCAGCTGTGTGTGGTCAGTTATGGGATCTGTCACCCACCGTGACAAATTTTTAATGTATGTGTGTCCATTGTGAAACTTTTTTAAGGATCTTTACATTGACTATGCTTTAAACAACAAGTCTGAATGTTCAGAGAATGATTGATGATTGAGAAATAGCCATGGGGAACGCAAAAGCATCCACACTCATTAACAACACAAAAAACGCTGAAGCTGTGTATAATGGTTTGTTTGATGAGAGGCATAAAAGACTCAACAGAGGCATGTTTACATAAATAATATTTGTATGGGATCCTTGTAAATCCAATGGGAATCTTTACAGTGACTTTATTAGACGTTAATAGGAAGTGTGCTTTGACCTTTTTGATGTGTGATCATGTAGTTCTTCCCTAAAAGGCAACTAAAAATGTACGTCTGTGAGTTCTTTGTATACTTTGACCATATCAGAGTCTTAGATACTAAAAATGAGACATATCTTTGTCTCATTCTAAACCCCATCTCTTGAATTCCACAACAGTGCAAAGCTATTTCCTGTGGGTAGTTTTGCCATTACAAAGATTTTCCATTATATTAAATAGAGGGTGTTGAGCATCATTGAGGATATGGGAGGTTGAATGTCTTTTATGCTTAATCTTCAAATCCAGAATCATGTTATGATGTTGTTGAGGGAAGATATTTGAATGTGACTGTAAAGGGTGATGGGACAGTAATGGTGAACACATGGAACTTCTGCACTGCAAGTTCTTCTCTTTGGAAACATAACTGAAGTTTCAAGATGAAATATCAAGGAACATCTTAAACTGACATCTTTTGACATCTGGTACATCTTGCTCATCCCTGTATGTTTCTTCTCAGCATGTATAGAAAACAACATGGATTACACTATGGTAACGATGTAGCAAATCATTAAAGAATCACTTGAAGACCTCTTGTGTACACAGTCAACTCCAATCAAGATCTTTTGATTGCTGGATGGTACTAACCAAAGTATGACACGGCTGTGGCTGCTGTGTCTTAGAATTTCTTTAGTTTACAAATCCCATTTTGTGTGTGACTGGACTGGATGTAGGATAGGTGTTGGTTTCTAATGCCACCAACTGACAGGTGGAGAGTTGGTGGAATTTCAGTTGCATTTGAGGTTTAGATTTCTGAGCTATGTTGAAGGTATCAATGAGTCCCTCTTGTGGGTTCTGCAGACCCCAAATCTTTAACCACATCTCAGCTCCACCTTAGTGGTGACATCACATGACTCAGCTGGAGCTCATTCAGAGATGACATCATGACTGGCTCCCCACCCATCCAGCCACACACGTACATGCACAAACAAATACAGAGACTGCCAGAAATATTCCCTCCTAACTCCTTCCTGTCTAATGAATGGCTTGTTTTAAGACGTGTTTTTAAAAGGTCAGTCTGAATTTTTCCCACCACACACTGTCTGACCAAACTTGTCCTACAGACACACAAACCCACTAGCTGTCTGTCTGTTTTCTATTTTTTATAAATTTTAGTGATTTTTGAAACATCAGTGAATGAGACCTAAAGTTTAAGTTCGGAGAATCTGTTATATCTAATACAATTTTTGTAAGGTTAGTGCAATATGTATAACTGCGGGTGCATGGGATGCTAAATGGATCTGTTTCCTGCTAGGCCATGACCATTTGTCTTTTTACATTATTGGTAATCCATCTACTAAAGAAATTAATCTGTATTACTAAACTAATAAATTAATCAGTGCTTTTCCATGTTTTCACATCTATATTATTGATTATCTCACTCACTATATCTATTTATCTTATTTGTTTAAGCAAAGTATTGTTGGCCTTGGCTAAATGTTAAATACTTGATTAATGTTGTACTGGAAAGGCATGTTGAGTGCTGAATGATGTACTTATATTCAGATGGCAATGTTATAATATCCTTCCAGTAAAAACCTCAAATATCAACCTTGTTCCACCCTTTTCCTGTGGGTGGATTGAGAAAACTTACTGTAAATATTTCAAACCAGCCATAAAACAGTATGTCACATTTTTATTGTCCCTATGACAGTATTTTTTATTTTCATGCATACATGTGACAGGTGAACTTGTGTGGCAATAAGGATTTGTGTTCCTAATTTTTATTTTGTTGGCTTACAGGAAAGAAAATATTCCGCAGATGTGTCTAAACATGCAGCTTTGGGGTAAAAAAGCTTTGTAGAGGGTAAACTTCTTTTTAGATGATTTTGATGTGAATGACATGGATAACTTACTGTACATCAGCAGGTGCTTGTTTAGGCCCTTTTGCAGTTTAATTAGGCAACGTGTTATCCTGCAGTTTCTAACTTTTTGACCCTAGGTTTTTTCTGTTCAAACCAGATCTTATTTATTTATTTATTTACATCTTATAGTCAAATTTATTATATGCAGGACATATTGTCCCATTGTAACCTATTATGAGTCATGTGTTTTATAAGACGTTCATGAGTCTCTCTCCCTGTTTCCCTAGGTCAGTTGGTGTCTCTGTGTATCTCAGTCATGTTCTCCGATTGCTCTCTTCTGCTACTGCTGCATGTCTGCAGCCTGACTGCCCCCTCACTGGCCCTGCCCTTCGAGCAGAGAGGATTCTGGGATTTTGCGATGGATGGCGTTGGGGAAGATCTGATGACGGTGATGATGAGAGATGAAGAAGGTTCAGCAATAGAGGAGGAGGTGGAGCTGCCACCAGGAGTGCCCTTATGTCCCTTTGGTTGCCATTGTCAGCTCAATGTGGTGCAATGCTCAGACCTTAGTGAGTATCACAGTGTGTGTGTGTGTGTGCGTGCATGTGTGTGTGTTTGCCCCAGGTACAGCCTAGACAGCTGCTTAAAGCACGAATGAGCAGAAGAATTAGCCAAATCAAGAAGAAATGATTAAAGAGACTGATGAGTTAAACAAGAAAGGAACAGACAGGTAAAAGCAGTATTTTGGCTCTTAGGATGATAAAGGGCAGGGCTGTACTAGAATTGGGGGTTGTGAAGGTCATGGAGATGATTAATACACCTATGATGATTTTAATTTGTAAAATAATTGTATACATTTAATTTTTAACCTTGATATTTACTTTTAATATCTTGATGTTAAATAAATATTTGAAACAGTGGCAGCTCAGCCTTTTCCAAACATCACCCCCACCCTGTTTAAACTGAATCTGCTAAATGCTGTTCTTCAGTGGGCAGTATAAGATTGTGTGTGTTTGTTAGAGAGAGAGCAAGAGAGAGAGCACATTCCATAGAGGTTTACTCAAAATGGGCAGAGGAAACAAGGTTTTAAGTTCAGGTTTTAAATTTTATTGTCATTCCAGCCATGTACAAAGCTATACAGTGAAACAGAATGGCTAATTATGGGTTAAATGGTGATTTGTACAGTTCTGCACAGGATTAAAGTCAGATTAAAGTTTTAGGAGTTTCTCCTGGAGGTGGTGGAACAGTCAGGAGAAAACAAGGAGAAAACTGCAGCAGAGGCCTTGTTTGATGGGAAACGCTGAAAAGAGCTTGTGCAAATTAAACTGTAGAAGTTCTGTGTTGTTTTTGTGACGCACACAGGATGTTTTACAGGAAGAAAGTGTGACAGAAAGTATGAGAGGGAGAAAGAAAAACAGCAAACATGAGGATTGTAAGGTTTTCACAGGGTCTGTATTTTAAAATGATTGAAAGACAACATAGGTTATGTCAATAAAATTAATGGGCTGTATAAGCCAGGCACTTCACTTTAGTGTGATTATTTCTAAGCTGCTTTGTTTCCATGTCCATGAATAGAAAATGGACTGGTTTGTTAATATAAAGCATTCACTCTGACTTTGTGATTAGAATTCAGTCAAGCTAATGTCATTTTTTCAGAGACACTTAGAGAGCAATCACTCAGTTTTCATTCCAAACACACATGGATGGACAAACATAGGCAAGAATTATGCAAATACAAAACAAACAACCACATTTGTGTACACCCATATTTCATACTGACAGCAGACTTTTCAGTCTCTTTTTTTCTTTTTCTCTGTCTCTCCAGCCAAGTCCATCCAAATTATGATCTTCATAGAACCTTTAAAAACTATTGAACTGATAGAAGTCAACAAGAACTCAGGAACTAAAAGCTTATTGTTTTAAATATATGCATTCATTTTTAGTTTATGTGTCTGACTGTGTTTTGTCATGGAGAATTTGTTTGTTTGTTTGTTTTGTTTTGCAAATGTTTTGTTTCTCAAATTGTCATTCTTGTTTAGGGCTGTGGATTTGATATGAAACTGAAAAACAGCCTTTGCTTCAAGCAGTGCTTCATATGATTCCTTCCACAGTTATAAATAATTCCCTGTAATTTATTGATTGGTTGAGCTCTCTTATTTTCCTCAGTATCTGTAAGTTGTTGGGTCATGTAGGCTATAATTGAATTGATGTTGATGCGTCTTCATAACATATGCTTATAGGATTGTATATATTTATATGTAGCAGTTATGTGCCTTCATCATTATAACATTTATCCATATTTGGGGGTGTAGATGTGTGTAAAGCTGTGGTTGGGTGGACCCTAGCTTTAATCTGGGGGTTAGGCTTTGTCACTGTTGATTGTCAATTGTTGGTTTGAATGACAGGTGGGGAGAGAGTTCGAAAGGTGAACAATTATAAAGAAAAAACAGGAAGTCATCTTTAATTTTAAAACCTGCGTAGGCTGGACAGACTGACAAAGCTGTTCATCTCTCTTTGGTGAAGGAAATAACCAGAACCAGTACTGGGTGGTGTTCACTACAAACACACAAACAATCAGACCCTGAATGACTAACATCCTCCACACAGAGATGAAGTTTTAAAACAATATTTGTACGGAATATTTTTATCCATGTAGAAAAGTAGTCCTATTTCAAAAGGATGATTCACACAACTGAATTGAAATAACAAACTTTTTCACAAGTTCATGAAAGTAACACAAATACAAGCTTCATATTTCTCATATTTTTTAAATATACTTTAAAACTTTGTGGAGCATTTGCCTGCTAAGCTTACATTTTAAATGCATTACTGTAAATGCATTTTCCACTTTTTAACAAACTAAGGCAAGGACATAAACAGGACCACATGTAAAATTTTGAGATTCTGCCACTGAAAACCTTTTCAACTAATAACTAGAACGTCAAATAATCTAAATATTGGGAGGAGCATGGCCCCCTCAGTGTGCAGTATACAGTATGGTGGTTATGGCTCTTAACAATACTACCAATGAAATCAGTTTTCTTTGGTAATAGCCAACAGGCCACTGATGTTGTCAAAAAAGTTTAAATTGTATATAATCCAGAATATCTCTTCAGTGTATTGAATATCTTTTCCAGTGACTTTTCTTTCTCAGTAGGGGCTTGTGAGCAGCTAGACGGCTTAGCAGTTGTGGTTTGCAAGAACATTATGAATGGCTGAAGGGGATCAGAGGTCGAACCCTGCCTAGTAAAAATTATTGGGCTCTGCTGGTTATCTGTATGAATCATTGCCCTGATTTAGAATCTTGGACACTGCACTGCTAAAACAGACACAGTGTTGGATTTATGCTTGTGATGTGGTTCTGGTATAATTCAGATCTAGTTTGTGATGTGGTCCGTGTGTGGAAAAAGAATCCAAAAGATTTGAAAGATTACGTGCTAGTATAAGGTGATGGCAGAATATTCACGGGTCTTCTCCAGTATAAAACTAATGTGAAAGTAAATCTAAATTAAAAATGTCCAGTGTTGGGATGCACAATAAACAGGCTTGTGGACACAATAACTAGTTCAGATCTGCTTTCTTGGTTTAGATGTTCCATTCTGTTGATCATTAATTTGATATTTTGATGATAAAGACAGAGGAAACACGGTCCTAAGAGCCTCAGTGAAATCTAAACCAGATTGCAAGCTAAAGAGCGTTCTCTTTGTATAAGAGATGTATATTCTATAGCTTGCATGTTGTAAACTGGTGTGTAAACATTTTGTCGTTTTTCTTTAGGTTTGACTGCTGTCCCCAAGGAAATTCCAAAAGACACCAAACTCCTGGACCTACAGAACAACCGCATCACAGAACTAAAGGAAAATGACTTCAAAGGACTTTCAAACCTTTATGTAAGACGCAGTGTTTGGAGAAATAAGAAATAGGGAAAATAAGAGAGGACCAGTAAACAATGAATACACAATGAATACCAGTAAACATTTACAATGAATACATGTCAAAATAAAGACTGCTTTTGCTGTAGGACAAAATTATTTTTATTAAAATAAAGTATGCTGACAATAACTTTTTTCTTAGATTACAGTAAGCTAAACCAGCAAAACGGCTATTAAAATAAGGCTATATCTGTTCCCCAAAGCAGTTACTTATTACTCATATACAAGAGTTCATAATACTGGCTTATTGTGCTGTCTGTTGAAGCGTGCCAGTCTCATAGCTGCCTAAGGGCGTGTCATCAAGTTCTACATGAGCTAAATATTTAGCTTTTTGCTGAGTGCTTTATATGTGTACTTTAATGCTGACAATACAAGTTGTACATTTAGTTTTAATATTTTGAATTTAACATTTATATTTAAAACATTCTTCAAGACAAAGTGACATTTGAAAACCTTTTTAAAGCGTGTTTGGACTACGTCTTGAAAGACTGGGCAGTCATTTATAGCACCCATTGCATTGCATTTGGTACTCTGTAGAAAACAGTCTGACAGAAGTCTCTAAAGAAGAATACTCTTGTAGTTCTGGAAACACATACCCATGTCAGACTGAATATTTAAGTTCCCTTCTTAGAACTCATATTATCCCCAATATTTATTCCAAATATTTATTGCATGGTCACATTATTAATTTACTAGCAGAGCCTCACATGACACCTTTCTCTCCTCAGGCTCTGTCACTGGTCAACAACAAGATCTCTAAAGTCCACCCAAAAACCTTTGCACCCCTCCTACACTTAAAAAAGCTTTATTTTTCCCGGAACCTCCTGACAGTGGTACCCAGGAACCTGCCCCCATCCTTGGTAGAGCTGCGCATTCATGAGAATCGTATTAAGAAGGTTGCAGAGGGAACATTCTCTGGTCTGGGCAGCATGAACTGCATTGGTTTGTATGCTCTCTTGCCATTATGTGGTATAGACGTTACAGTCTGACCAAACCATTTCCTTTTTTAGATGGAGCCTGCTGGTTTTTGTGATGGGATATTCTGTCTGATGTTGGTCTTCTTATAGAGATGGGTGGGAATCCTATTCAGAACAGTGACTTTGAGCCTGGTGCTTTCAAAGGCCTGAAACTCAACTACCTGCGCATCTCTGAGGCCAAACTTACTGGAATACCTAAAGGTGATTTTTTAATAAGAAGTTATTAAGGAGTGGCTTATAAAAGGGCTTGGCAAAAGTGCATAATAATTTCTAAGAAGAACATTTGGATAAGAACTTTAAATATGACCTTGATTTGATTGCCCTTTGTGCAGTTTCTTACTTCAATGAACAATATCTTTTGTAATTACTCACTATTTGCAGAAATTGAGTTTAAGAGCTAATGACATGTGGTGCTATGTTTAATAATATTATGATGAATTTCTTTTCCTAGACCTTCCTGATAGTCTTCATGAACTTCACTTGGACAATAACCAGATCCAAGCCATTGAACTAGAGGACCTGAGCCGCTATAAACATCTGTATAGGTGGATTCACCTTACACTCCACCCTTACACTCCATCCTGCCCTGTCTGTGGGATCTCTCTGGGGAAACAGCACCACCTGGTGTCTGAATTCTCAAGGACGTGGGCATTAAAAAAAGATGACAATGCTTATAATACGTTCAGCTTGTACCATACAAAGACACAATTTTCAGTAATGACCAAAATATAAAATATGCATTTTTTGTACAAAATACACAGCTGTTTTCAACTATAGGCCTTTCTTGATCCAATCAAAAGATCTACACCCTTAAAAATTAATGAATATGTGATTTTAGGCTGTGTTTTAAATATTCTTGGCTATCTGTTTAACTCTGTATATTCCCCTTACCAGTTATTTATAAAGGTCGTGAAATTAGCTTACCCACAATTCATTGTAGCTCAAAGTTCCAATACAAAGCTAAATTTGTATTGCAGCTTTCACTGTGTGGCTGCAGCTGAGCCACTGTCGCTTAGCATATCCAGTCTATTGTGTTTCCACCTCACTAGGTGTCTGCCACAGTTTGTGCCTCACATCTATTGTCTGCTGGTTATTCATTGTTGTGCTTGTCCCCCTTTGCCAGATTGGGTTTGGGTTACAACCATATTCGCATGATTGAAAATGGCAGCCTATCCTACGTCCCAAATCTGAGGGAACTGCATCTGGAAAACAATCGCCTGACCCATGTCCCAAAGGGCCTGCCAGAGATGAAGTACCTTCAGGTGAGGGATGGTGGATCAAATACAGTATCAGGCTGATGACCGGTCACACACACATAGACCATTGAATTGTGCTTCTGTTTCAGGTGGTCTACCTTCATTCCAACAACATTAGCCAGGTGGGCATTAATGACTTTTGTCCTCAAGGTTTTGGCATAAAGAGAAGCTTCTACAGTGGCATCAGTCTCTATGGTAATCTAGTTAACTACTGGGAGGTGCAGCCTGCTACCTTCCGCTGCGTTAGTGACCGATTGGCTATTCAGTTTGGAAACTATAAGAAATAGAAACAGGATGACAGAATGAAGGAGAAGTTGGGGAACAAACAATGTTGGAACTGAAACAAAACAGACAACAGACAACAAAATGGACTGGGGGGGTGTGGGGAGATTTTACAGGGATCTTTAGATGTCTTTCTGAGGTCTAAGGAGTAAAGTAGAATATTGGAGAATTTAAAAAGAAAGAAACATATCTATATAAGGTCAAATTTAATTTGTCATAAACGTGAGAATGCAGGGAATAGGGATCTGTAAGAGCATGTTTTGGCTCTAGTTCCTCAATCAGAATAATGGCCATTGTCTAACCAACTTCCTATCAGCTTAAGGCCTTGGTGTTTGATCTACACTTTTATACTTTTAATATTATTGATATGTACTGTTATATTGTTATTATTTTATATTTTGTATGTTGTATTATCATGGTGAAGTTTGGATGTACTGTTGAAAGGGAAAGGTTGAATTTAGATCATAAATCCATTGTGCTTAATAATTGTATCTCTGTGTTTTTTGGCAAGTTTTATCCTTTTTTATTTTCAATGCCTTGCTTCCCTGCTTCAGGGCTCTTATTGTGAGGTACTTTAAGTAAACGGAGTAAATGTCTGCAGCACGCTGTAAAGAGACACGGTACAGTTATTGCATTAGGATTTAGTCAGCCAGATGCGTCATGTTCTTTCCCAGCCCTCCTGGGTTTGAGGCTGATTCAGAAAAAGATTGTAATGCATTATTATTTTGCACAGTTTCTCTACGAATTCCAGATCTTTTGTTTGTGGGCTTTCGTTTTTTCCTTGTGTTTATCTGCTGAGTTTGGCAGTGTCTCTGCATGCATATATGCACACTGTGCGCTACGCTGCCGCATGTTCCAGTAAAGAATCGCTCGGCTTGACTACAGAAGCAGGACTGGCGTTATATCATGGTTTGAAAGCTGTGACTAAAAAAACTTGAGTTAACACCAGTTTGATGAGTTCAGCGGAGTAAAACCTTTGCATTGTTCTTTTTTTATTAAACGAGAACATGTCTCTTATTTTCTCAAAACAGCCGAACATGGATTGATTGATCAACACAATGTCCATGGCTTACTTAATTACATTATATAGTTACGAAACATCTGAGCAACCCATTTAATAAACAACAATGAATAAAACATTGAAAGCTTTATTTGACTGCTTCTTTTTACGATCTGCAAAAACTGTAAATTGCATTGACTATTTTATCAAATTTAAATGTTAGGTTTTTAATGTGCAAAATAATAAAAAAAAACGCTGCACGTTTTATTCAATCTTCTGATTGTTCACTAATAATATTTTTCATACCATTCCTTCACATTTATTCCAAATATTAAATTTCCGTGTTGCTGAAATAGGTGTACTAATATAACACAGACCAGTTGTTATTAGCTTTATAACAACGATAAACAAAACATGATCAACACAACGTGTCCTCTTTCCATCATCTTAGTGTCCCTTTATAAACCTTAAATTGTCATTTGTCATCAACATAAGATCTGAACTATGAAACTAACATATATGTTGTTACAAATATATGTAGTGTTTCTACGCAGCATTCTTTTCAGCATTTCACAACTGTGAACTGAACTATCTGGTAACACTAGCTGAAAGGGCTTTTATTATACAGCCAGCCAACAACCAGCAGCGCGTCACCTCACCGGCCAAACGCTGGAATTTGCAATGAGCGTCCGCGCCGAGGACGCGTAACCGCGACGCGCACAGTGCGACAACAGGCTACTTCATGTTTTGAGCGCGTCACAGAGGAATAATTGACAATCGTGTAATTACTATTGAATTAAAGTCCTAGGTATTGACTGTCGCTGGAGCCCGAGGCTTGGTTTAACACGTTGCTGTGTTCCGGGTGAGTCAAACGCGACGTGTAACGCGAGCTTTTAAAATTGTCCGTAGTATCGACTCTTAAATGTTGCGGCGTGTTAACGGTAAGCACAGAGAAATATAAATGTTATATATTACGCGGCTTCCTATGATTATTATTTCTCTGGTAGTAGCGCGTTTGCAGTTGTTGTTGCTTCTGTGAATTATTTGAATGAATGAATTTTCAAATAAGCGTAAATCATTTTTAATCTTTATACACAGATAAGCGCGAGCTGTTGTTATTGAGTGCAGATTTGAACTACTTGTCTTTAAGTTGCACGATGTTTTGTTATGATTGAGACGGAGGGGGAAACGGTGATCTCTCTCACCAGTGTTTCCAGCTATGACCAAGAGCACAGGTACAGCGGAATGCTCCTTCTGTTCAGTATTAACCTGCTTTTCAGGGATAAAACGTGCTTAGTCTCTACTGATTTTATCTGAGATCTGACATAAATCCAGGGCACACTGGCGCTTTCAAGTTCTCTTTTGTAGTTAGATGTGATGGATCTGTCACTATTGATTTTTGTGTTCCTCTGTTTCCAGTGACACCCACTCATGCCATAGATGTGCAACCCCTAGCTCATTGAGCTAACTTTATTTCTCCAGAATACCCCAGCTGTTTTTCCACCTGATGCCTCTTGTTCCCTCTCCACTCCTCTGTTCCCTTGTCTCTCCCTCTAACTTTCCTGACCTCCCTTCCTCTCTCAATTGCACCGTCACTTCGTGTCTGATGTCATAATGGTGTGCTTTGGTCGAGCGCTGGACTCTCCCTGCACTCTGGCTCTGTTGGTGGGCTTTCAGTTTGCATTTGTGCTTTACTTCTCCCTGGGAGGTTTCCGTGGCCTAGTGTCTGTTTTGGTTCATTCGACCGGGCCTGAGTTTGACTACTCAAGACCACATGATGTCTACACCAACCTTAGCTCTCTACTGCTCCACCATCCAGTACCCAGTGGACCAGAACAACAGCTCGGAGACTGCGCGCTGCCTTCTCCTTTCTTGGGTATAAATATGTATTCCCATTGACCTATTTATGTTTAATTTGATATTCCTCAAGTCTTTCACTTTGAATGAATGGAACAATGTACCACTGAAGTGTACCACTAACAATACTAGACCAAATTTCACACTTTCACCTGCAACTGGTACTCTTTGGAATTTATAGGTACATGACGTTCCTGCTTTGAACTGTTTTGGAATACATTTCATGTTTCAAGTGCATGCGTCTTCTTCCCCTGCTGTCTGCCAGTGGGTCCTATTTCTGTCCACCTCTCCTCAATCCCCTCCCTGGAGGAGATAAAAGAGAAGAACCCCTTGGTGACCGTAGGGGGTCATTACCGCCCACCAAACTGTGAGCCGAGGCACCACACAGCCATCGTGGTCCCCTACAGGAACCGCCAGACCCACCTCCGGGCCCTTCTCTACCATCTGCACCCCTTTCTGCAGCGCCAACAGGTCCACTACGGCATTTACATTGTGCACCAGGTCTCTTGTTTGTTTATATGCATCTGTTGTATGTGAAAATCCTACCAGTAGTTACAGGAAGAAGATATGTAAACATACACTGTATGAACAAAAGTATGTGGCACCACACCCAATGGTGTGGGTTGAACATTTATTTTCAAAACCAAGGGAAGTGATAGGGAGTAGACCCTCCTTTTGCTGAGAGGGATTTTCACTATAAGCTGAAATATTTCTCAGAGAATTTGTTCCCATTCATATACAAAAACATCAGTTTGGTCAGGCATTCAGCTTTTTAATTCATTCCAATAAGGTACAGGTCAGGTTTTGTGCAGGCCAGCAAATTCCAAAATTGTAAACAGAATTCTTTGGAATGTTGTTATATGCTGTAACATTTGTATTTATTTTTACATAATTACAGTAGCAGATTGGAATTAGAAGGGGGTGTCCACATTGGCTACGTAGTGTGCCTCATAGATTGTTGTAAAGCTATGTTAGAATTCTGTTCTTGCTGTAGAATGCATATGTGTGCTCTTGATTTATTCATGGTCTGTGTTATCAGTCGGGGAATTCTACGTTTAACCGAGCAAAGCTGCTGAACGTGGGGGTGCTTGAGGCACTGAAGGAGGAGGACTGGAACTGCATTTTCCTGCATGATGTAGACCTGCTGCCTGAAAATGATCATAATACCTACACCTGCCACTCCCAGTACCCCACACACCTTTCTGTGGCTATGGACAAGTTCAGATACAGGTACCAAACTCACTATGAACAAATGTCTTTGGTTTCAAGGGCTATGTCTCTAATGTTATCATAATTAAAGACAATTCAGACAATTTTTCTTTTACTTGTTTGTAATATATACCTCAGGATTTACAGTCTGATTTGTTAGGTACTTGACATGCAGTATTTTTTATAATAATTCTAAAATAAATAGTTTACCAAACAGTTTGAATTATTTATAGTGTCGAAGACAGCAAAAAAAAAAAGATTCAACATGCACAGAATGCACACAAATCTTACTCTTAACTTAACAATTACAGAAAACTTCGAAAAACACAAACTTCACTACACTACAATCATAGACATTTGCAAAACATACAGTACACCTAATTTTTACTGATACTTTTATAAAAGCTAATTGGTTAAAAACCTCTTCCTCTTCATGTGTGGTACAACCGATAATACGGTTCTTTAATGTCTCTACCTTATTATCAGTGCTGACACAGGTGTACACAGAAATTCATGAATCTGGTCCTCTAAATTGACACCCTGGTCTGCAAATCTCGGGTCACACAGTGTCCAGCTAAATATAAACATTCACTGGGAAAGACAAAATTGCGGAGAAAAAAACTCATATTAAGTCCACCAAGGCTTCAGGATCTTTCTATGATGAATCCACTGAAGGCTGTAAAACATTTAGACACGACAAGTTAGTCCTTGAGTAGATATGCAGAGAGATGAGGAGGAAAGATACACAGCAGTAGCCTATCTTTCCGCCATGAATGAAATTGAAATTATTAATAGATTGAAAGAATATAGAACAGGTGTTGGGAGCATGACCTTTGGCGGGCAAATGTTGGAAAGATTAAAAATTACAGTTAATACCAATTTCATTTGTCACACTGGAAATGCATTGTGGGATATAATACCCAGCACAGTAAGCTCTGTTGTACTGTACCTGTTACTAAATGTAAAAGGTCATACACGTATTTCAAGCATATAGAAAATATGCATACTATGCACTATATACATACAACTACTGTTTATACTGAAAAAACAGCAAGAGCACTATGGTACTGTAGTATTCTATCCCAAACACAGCCCAGAACAAAATGATTACATTTACATTACATTTATGCATTTGGCAGATCCTTTTTTCCAAAGCGACTTACAGTGCATTCAAGCTGTTCATTTTATCAGGCAATTGAAGCCATAACCTTTGTGCTGCTAATGTAATGCTCTACCAGTTGAGCAACATAACACCTTAGACTACGATACAATCTTAGTCAGAATTATCTTACTTGATAGGGGAACAAGTTCTTCCATCCACCCCTAGAAAGTCTGTCATGATGCAATGCACAGGTATAGCAAAGACTAGAGAATTAACAAGTTGCCGTAGTTCTATTAATGTGAATAGGAGAAACTGCAATGCACAGTTTGGCCACTTTAATGAAGGAAGGAAACAGAATAAGCTAATGTTTTTATAGCACATTTTAAGCTTAACAGACAGAATTAATTACAAAACAGCTGATGTCAGGTTTAATAACTGGTCAGAAATATATTGTTTAGCCAGAGGTTTTTGAGATATCTTTTCTCCCCCCTCATGTAGATAGGTGTTGCTCTTGCATGACTGAACCGCACCCAGAGGTCTGGCAAAGATGAGGTGTGGTGCCAAGTACAGAGACTTTCTTAAAGGGACTTTTGATTCTTAAAGGGATTTTAAATGCAGTGAATGCTATGACACTTGAAAACACTTGACCCTATTTCCTCTGTGATTCTCCACCGCAGGCTTCCGTACTCTCAATACTTTGGGGGGGTTTCTGCTGTAACCCCAGAGCAGTACCTTAAAATGAACGGCTTTCCCAACCAGTACTGGGGCTGGGGCGGAGAAGATGATGACATCGCAGCTCGGTGAGAACAGAAAACAGTGTAAAACACCAGTTGACATGTGAAATGTTTGCATGGTTATTTCAGCCAAAAGAGCCTGATTGTGCATAACTGGCACGTGTACCTAAAAATCGCGTTCTGTCATGCATTTGTGTCGCATTTCTGTTGGTTCTCCTTCATCTTTTTGCAGTTCACATTCACATTTGTCTCTTGTCTCATTTTCATTACATTCATCTATTTCTCATGCCCTCCCCCACATAGCTACAGGAGGGACCAGTAAGTACATGCATGAATCACCACTTTGGACTCAAGGCTTTAGACTGTTTAATTTCAGTATAACATCAGTGATTTCTGCCTTTGGATTTTATTGTAAATGCAAGTAATTTTATTTCTGTGACAATGAGAAAGTTACTGTTCTATAGAGGATGGAAAAGTTGCTGAAGCCTTGAATCCAGTATGAGTCAGGTTTAGTGATTTATTTACAGTGCTGAGGATTTGGAACACACTTTCTCTGTTGTTCTCTTCTGTGTCTTTGCCCTGGTCACTAATGCTCACAGAGGCCTGTTGATCTTCCTTGACAGGGCAGAACCTCTGAGTGCATGAACGTTCTGTTCTTTGTTGTTTAGAATGTATACATGGTTGGGCACAAATTTAGTCTGAAACCAAAAGTTTTTGGAGAAGCACATTTAAAAGTATCCTAACAATCCTGGCTTTTTGTGTTATGAAATCTATTCTAAGGCAGATAGGAAAACCTGACTGGCTAAAGATTAAATGGCTTTGCCTCACCCAGATGACTCAGAGGGTGGAAACCAGAATGTTTAGTTAGTTATAACTGTATTTATCGCCTGGATGTGTCAAGTAACGTACAGTATCTCTAGCCCTGCCTACACCTGGTATTAAGTTTTGCAATTTGCTAAATTAATATCACTGCATGTTGATATTATGCAAACTGGAAAAGTGCTGGTTGTGTAGAGTGTACGTGCTTTTCAACATCATTCAACTGAGGCAGTTACTGTTAAATATAACAATAATAATGTTTGATGGACAGGTTAGAATGTGGCCACATTACATAAATAGGCTTTGGGTGATTAGATCACAAAACATTGTGGGCATGATTTCACTTGTTATTAGTGATGAACACCTAAATCAAATGTTAATACCAGGTGCAAGAAAAAACTTTTAACCTTAACTTCCTATTTGGTCATTCCACAGTATTTGTCATGTGTTTGATCCGTATCCTTTTGGGGTTTTATGTTTAAAGAATCTTCACAAAAGCATACAAATCCTCAACACCATCTTTATTCTTGTTAGTGCACATCCATCTGGTCCACCATGTGGACTGCTGGAAGTGTTTTTTCTTGCTTTGTGCTGACTCTCTTGTCCCTGTCCCTGTAATAATTCATACCATTCTTCCTTTGGCTGTTTTGTTTTATATTACTATTTTTACTCGCCCTGTGATTGTCTTCAGAGTCCGTCTGTCAGGAATGAAGATTGTGCGCCCTCCTTTGTCTGTTGGTCATTATAAGATGATCAGACATAAAGGTGATTGGGGCAATGAGCAGAACCCTAGAAGGTGATGTCACATGACCTGTTTTGCCTCTTTTGTTGCCATACCATAAAGCCTTGTTAAAAATCCTATCTCTTTGTTGTTGTCATTTCCTATTTTTAATTTTATTCTCATAGGTTTGACTTGCTGAAGCGCACAAGGCTGAGCTGGAGAACGGATGGACTGAATTCGTTGACGTATGAGCTCCTATCCAAAGAGTTGGAGCCAATGTACACTAATTTGTCTGTGAACATTGGGGAGGATCCACATCATCCCACTGTAAAGGCTCCACCCCCAAAATCAGAGCCTCACCAACCTGCACCAACCAATAAGACTAAAAAAGGGGGTGTGGTCATCACTGATGTTACAAAAGTAGAACCCACCCAACTGAAGGCCAACAATGAAATTTCAAATCTTCAAAATGTTCAAAAAGCTGCTGTGAAACAAGAAGTAGGATGATATTGATAATCTACAGTAGTTTCCACAGGCTGTATAGTGTGATTTATAACCGGATACTGGATTGGAGGAATAGTTTGCTCATCGTTTTTACATAAATTTTATATTGTAAAGCATTGCTACTAGGCAGATAAGTTCACTCCACTGGCGGTCGACTAAAAGTGTTGAGTAAACTGTTCAGAACCAGTTCCTTTGAATGTCTTTCAGATGCTAATATTTGTGACATTTGCACAAGCCTGCAGCCATTCATTAAAGCTCGTTCCGCTTTAAGGATGGGCAGAGCTCAAAATGGTCTCAACCAATCGGTGTACTGTACAGTACAAGTTCTGTGTATTTCTTGAGCCAATCCTCTGCCAGCTGCTGCTCTTCACCCCCTGTGGGTCTGTTTTTCTGTGCCTTTTGCCTCTGAACCAGTCTTTTATCAACATGCCATTAGTCAGTTTAAACATTATTACTGCACACCACTGTTATTAATACATCAATAATACATCAGTGCATCAACATCAATAAATCTGATTATTTGGCATATTTAGTTTTTTATAAACTCGAATCCGTTTATGCAGCTTTGTGATCTAGTGCTTGAGCAGACTTGTATCACTGTGGTCTATTTTTGGTTGTACTGTATAAACTTAGAAATTAGGATGGTTTGATCTTTAGTAGTGAGCACTGTTTTATTTTCATAGCATAATTTACATATAGTTTTTAGTGTTACAGATTGCTTTATATATGGTGTGGTGCCTTTGTTAAAGTAAATTTTGGTTGTAGACAATCATTTTGATTTGAGCATTTAAGATGGAACAAAAATACTTCAACAAAAACCTCAGATTTCTATAATTTGCTTTCAGGCATTGTATATGTAATACATATGCATAAAAATATTTCTGTTACAGTAAATGGAATAGATTTGATGGTTTAATTAGTTAGAATTAGTATTTTTATATTATAAACATAAAACAGGTAATTGGTACAGATAATGGGTATGTAGTTTTACAGTTAGTTCCTTTTTGTTAAGTCAAAAATTTGTTGGATTGTATTTCAATTTTAGTCATTTTTGAGCTCAAATGAATTGCACTCACTATTAAATACAATCATTAAACATAAGCTATGTTAAAAAAACAAAGATATCAGCAAAAGTCATTTTTCATTGGAAAATGCTTTTGTAAATTAAAATTATGCTGCACTGCATATTATATGAATAGGCTCCCTGAAATATTTCATTGTCATTGATGTTATTCACAAAAGGTCACATAGCATTACAGGCTATTGAAAAGTGAAATAATTTAATTTAAATGGTAGTCTAACCATGCTGTAAAGTTATTTCTATAGAAATGCTGTAGTCCTGTCCAATAGAAAAGAGAATGCGTTGAAAAATAATTAAAAATTCACAAGGCCATGATGCATATCTTACTCACTGTAGTCTATATACAACATTTCACACCTGGACAAGAGATATAATATATATTATATAATAATATATTATGTATTATGTTTTGATACACTGTTCTTAGTGTTTGGAGTCACATTAGTAGCATTAAAATGAATGCCAATAGGCTTTTATTTCACCTGTTACTACAAAAATGTAACTACTGTATGTGATACTCTATTTACCGCTATAGTTGTTTAAAACACAGAATAATTTAAGATATGAAATGTTGCATGTGGCAGGGAAATCTCATTACTTTTTAACATATTTGCAACTTTAGAATGCAGTATATACAGTATATATTTAATACAGAGTTTTCTATCAGATATTTGGTAGAAGTGTAAATCTACTTTAGCACATAATGGTGACTACCCTGAGAATACAACAGCTGTTTAAATGTGATCTACTTGGGAAAAGATTTATGCTTAAATTTATGCTAGAATTGTGAATTTGTTTGACATTGCATTTGGTTATGTTTCGAATGTTTATTCTTTTGACTATGATGACTGTTTTATATAACGATTTCATAGCATTGCTAAAGGTCACTTATAATACCCCCAGTGTAAAACTCTGCACTTCAACATTGTCAGATATGTAGAAGTTTTCAATTTGACTTCTGCCGGAGATATGGTGCAATTATTCCTGATTTGTTTATCTTGTGAATAAATTCATTGTAGTCAACTTTTTACATTGTGACAATGTAACTGTTTATTGTTTATCAACAGGGTTGAAAAAAGTTACTTTCAACAAGTATATTTGGGCCTTGATCTTGTGATTGACCTTCAGGAAGTCTTAAGTTTCTTAAGTTACTTTGAGTTTCTCACGCTTACAGTTTTGCTGGTGTTAACATCTCAATTGCTTCCAAGCACCAAAAAGACAAACCGATGACTAGTGAATGCTGTGTCCTAGGGGGACTACAGGTGTGTCAGTGCATTAAATGAATTGAACAAATAAAGAATATTGAAAATCTCTGTTGTTCTCAACGCTTTAAGAATGAGATTAAAATACAGATATGAAGGTATTTTGAAAGTGAAGTGGGTTTATTTTCTTGTGATACTTCACCCTGCATCCTGGCAGCATTAATTTGAGTAGGTTTCAATATAAAATCCATTTAGTAAAACCAATCAGCTCTTATTGTCATTGAAACAATTCAGTTAATGTGTTCGGACACACATTGTTATGCAGTAGAGCTGAAAACAAATAAACTGTAACAAAAATAATATCTGTAAACTAAAAACTGTTTTTGAAAAAAAATTAAACATTATGACTCCATAACGTGGGTCTGATTATTCATGGACAGGTGTTTTGTCTGCTTCCATTCTGGTCTGATGTACTGGGTTGGTGGTCCTAATTTGGCTGTGCTGAGTGGCTCTTTTGACTTGCTGGTCTAGACTAGGCTAGATTTCCCTGATGGTTTGCCTGATCAGACTGGGCTGAATGACCAGACTGGCTTGCAGGTCTAGAATGGGCTTGGTTGTTCTGTGATTTGATTCTTTCTGTGATCAGCTCTAGTTCATTTTGGTCTGGGTTGCTCACAAGCATTTTTGACTCATCAGCAGGCTGGTTCACATTTAAGTGTTCCTACAAGAACATATTATTAGACTGTATTATTTAAATAAGACCACATTCAAATAGTTAACATAAGGCCATAAGGCAGTGCGGTTTATATACAGAGGGAATATGCCGCGGTAAATCCCGCGTGCCCTGGAATGATGGCCATGCACTTTCACCCTGATAATTATATATAATGAAATGAATGACAAAATCTAAAGTTTCTTTTAAAATATGTTGCGACAAATAAATCGTATATTGATTTAATAAATCACACTCCCATAAAAACTGTAATTATTGTTGTAAGGTTGGTTAAGGACATTTAAATTCTATGCAACATGCAAACAATAATGTAAAATGCGTCAATGAAGTTGGTGAAGCAAATAATTGTTTTTATTTAATACAGCTTTTTATTTTAATTCTTCAAATGATTAGACATTCAGACACAAGTAACCTTACCCACGTTACTTCTGTTACCTCTTTGTAACGTTTTGGAATGATCCAATTCTGGAGCTTTTGCTTAAATTTGACTTAAAGGCCCTTTCATACTGCACACATAATTATAAACATGTTTGATACACGGGTTATAATAACTATAATAAAAATATATCTATTATAGCTGAGTACGGACAATTTAGGTACCTGGTTTGCAGAGAAACTAGTCGACATGTCCCATGGGTTTGTTGGCAGTGGTCTTCTAGCAACCACTCAAAAGACTTCAGAGATAAAAGTTATTTTATGTTTGAGTCCATTTATGTTGTTTGAATCGTAAAAAGGGAACTATTTAAAAGCCTGAAATCATTTATATTTAATATTCAAGTACAGAAGTAATATATTTATAATGAAATTTTGTCTTCCCGTACGTAGAGGGCGTTGTAGATCATTCGGGCACTACGTTTGTACAACCTTACTCCCACCGAAGAAGTATGTGTAACGATGTGAACGCAAACGTACGTTGTGTTAGGACAAACGATTTAAAGCAACTGGTATTAAGTATTAAATATGAAATAAATGCAAAATTTTGTATAAATTAAATAGCACACGTTGTCATTGTTGCAGTTTGCTACAATCGGTATAATGAGTCAGCATCAGCTGTAGCTTAAATAGACAAAAGTGCTGCATTAAAATAAACGTTTGGTCTTACACTTTTTATAGTAGAGTCACTGCTTTTGCGAAGATCATGCAGGCGTCAACATCTGGAGCTGACGATGAGGCGAGAGGCAGCAGATTTACTGAAGATGAATCAAAAACACACTTCAGAGTCTGTCGCTTTATCATCGAAACTGGTACTTGCAATGTTTCTCTGTGATCTATTTATATCTACGGCTGCCAACATTTCTGTTATTATCCAATAATGTGTTGTCGTGTTTGTTTCTGAACGCTATACTATGTCTTTTCATATCTACAGGTGTAAAGTTAGGCATGAGGTCTGTACCAATGGCTACAGCTTGTGTGCTATATCACAAGTTCTTTCAGTCTGCAAGTCTGCAGATGTACGAGCCTTACCTAGTGGCCATGTCCGCAATATACCTCGCAGGCAAAGTGGAAGAGCAACATCTTAGGACGAGAGATATAATCAATGTCTGTCACAGGTATAAGATGACTTTAAGTAGCAGTTTATGTTATGCATGTTAGATCTTTGGGTTCACATGCACATAGAAGTTCCTGTTTTCTCTTTCCATCAATCACTATGCTGCAGGTATTTTAATCCGGAAAGAGATCCACTGGAACTGGATGGGAAGTTTTGGGAGTTGAGAGACAGTATAGTACAGTGTGAACTCCTCATTCTTCGGCATCTTAACTTTGAAGTATCCTTTGAGCATCCACACAAGGTATTGCAATGGACATCTTGCCTGTAGTGTTGTAAAACATTGCTTTTTTTATCAATTATGTTATTTTATACACTTATGTAAAAGACGATTTGTGAGCTGTACAGAATTTCTGTACAGTATTTACTTAGACATTGTTTAGTGTAACCTAAATATTAAAAAAAATAATTTTATAATAACTAATGATTCAAAACTATTTATTTGCTTAAGTTGTTAGTTTATCACCCCCCCAACTAACATGCTTTTTGTGTCCCTGCAGTACCTGCTGCACTTCGTGCTGTCTGTAAAGAATCTGATGAATCGCCACGCTTGGTCTCGAACTCCAATTGCAGAAACGGCCCTGGCTGTGTTAAAAGACAGTTATCACGGTTCAGTGTGCATCCGATATAAGCCTCAGCACATCGCCCTCACCTGCCTCTATCTTTCTCTCCAGACATATGGAGTAGAGCTCCCCAAGGGAGAGCTGGAGTGGTGGCAGGTACAGTAAGTGTTTTAAGGTTTAATATGGAGAAAAACATAAAATGTCCAGGCAGAATGTCATGTCTGGACTCAGTCACTGAGATTGAATGTTGACTAGTTTGGTTCTCACTGGTTCTAGGACCAGATCAGGCATCAATAGAGCCATGATTGTAGTAACCTTTAGATTCATGTAAGTTTGTTCCCATGGCAATAGGGGCACCTAATGGTTGCTGCTTGGTCTGAGGGAAATAGCATTGTCCTCCAAGATGTGTTCCTTTGTTGAGACCACCAAGAAATGTTTGAAAACAACCACAAAGCATTTCATCATATCAAGGCACTCTAGCTGCGTAATTTCTAGAATTATGTTCTATTGTAAGAATTCAGTAAACTTGATGTTCCAGTTTGTGAGATATTAAGAATTTCTATCTGGCCAAAAACTGCAATTTATTACTGATTATGAAGAATTATTCATATTATTGAGCATATTATTAAGGATTGATTATTTCACACGCATAACCCTCAAAACAAAGCAGAATAAACAGTTCTGTTTATCTTGTACTTAAAACTTAATATTTTTCAAAGATTTAATGCCACTAATCTGGCCAAATTTGGCAAATCCAGTCATTAGCTCTTTCTCAAAAGCGCTTATTTTATCAGTCTGGTAGCTTGTAAACAGGACATGACTAATAAGAAACCTTTGTGCCCTTATTCCTAGAAGTTGCATAAAGCCCGCCAGTCAGATTGAAACTGGTGATTTCAGGCAACACTTTTCTTTCTCATGTGGAATATGCATCAGACGGTCAGTACATGGACTGTGGGCAGTCTGTGGGTGGGCAGTCTGAGGCTGAGACTAACAGGCTTTCAGTACTATTATAAAATTCATTAAAAGCACTGTGTCCCACCATCTGGTTTAGACTGTCATCACCTTTTCCTCACTTAGGTTTTTTTTGTTCACATTGATTTAACAGCCTTTTTTAGAATATACATTTGATGTTAAAAATTCACAACAAGTCATCTTCAAGGAATAAGACTTTACTAGACAGCAGTAAAAACATCTCATCTACAACAAGGTGGACTCTATTATTTGTTGCCTTAGAACAGGTTTAGTTTTCATTTGGAAAAAAGTCAGGTAAAATCATTGTTAAAGCATTGTCAGGTAACTTGAAAAATGTGCTTTCTGTAATAAAGTCTACTTTTAAGTCAAACTGAATCAACCTCATTAAATTAGGTTATCACTAATTAAATTAATTGTTAGGGTTAGTTTAAACAGAAATTGATCTTCATGGTAACAATTGCATGTTACCAATTTTAATAGTTTTTTTGGTAGAATCCGCATTGATGCTTGTTTGTTTGTTTTTCTGCAGGTTTTTTGTGCAGATATCACCAAGGATCAGATTGACGCCATCATAAATGAATTACTGCAGCTCTATGACGTGGAGGCCAAGTATACCTGAGAGAAAATAAACAGGTATTAAAACTCTGATGTGGCAACCAACACTCCCTGCTGTCCATGTTCCACAGAGACTCTATAACTGTCTGAGGTTTAACACAAGTCGGATCCTCCATCTCCTGATGTTGTGATGTAATCTAATGAGCTCTAATCTTTAATTACATCACAGAGTGTGAAGGTTTAGTAAGGCTCTTGAGGAATGACTGTATTTGGTTGAGAATAATGAGGAGAACTGAGATTGGAATAAGGTTTGCTGTGGAAGCGTGGCACTGTGAAAAAACAGACTTTAGCCACACCACATCAATCAATTCTGCATTCGACCTACTTTCTTCTTCCTACCTTGTGCTGTTTTCCCCTTAAAGGAGAGAAGTAACAAAAGGAATGGAATGGCTGGATTAACGTAGAATGAAACAAGTGCCAATGTGTCCCCAGAGCTAACTTGTGACCGGATCTGGGCCTTTGCTTTTATATTTATAATTTAATTACTTTCTCTCTTTCCCTACAGAACTTGTCCTAATTGGTTCTTTGTGTAACTTCCTAAAACAGAATTACTGTATGGTATGATTATAAGTATCACAATTTTATTAGACTTCATCCTAGCTCATTACCGTAAACTTATCTCAGTTGCTCATGGACATGAACAGATAGAATGATTCATTCTGAAGTCTGTATTTCAAGTCTGACTGTCATTTCCAATAAACATTGTTTTAACTAATGTCTTGTTTAAACAGCACCTATAAATAGTCTTTATTTGCAGTTTGTTCATCTATGATGTTCTACATCAAATTTCTAGATCTTGTTATGTCAGGACATTGCTCTAGAGTGGATCTTAATAAGTTACTATGGAAACTGCTATTGTGGAGGGAGCCTTTGAAACAAATGTGAGACTGTATTATAGCACACCTGTCAACCTCAGCATGTCAAATAATTGTGGTTGAGAAAATGTACTTACTTAGTAATTATTTACAAAATTAGTAATTGCTAACATGTTAAGCAGCTGTTTCCCCTATAGCTTACAGTTGGAAATTGTGTTGACAGGCATGCAGCAGTGCAACATGGGATTTCTCTTAGCATTAGATCATTTTTATTCATTTCAGTATGTGCATCTTACAGTTTGTCAGTTCTCAGAATGACCAAAAGGTTTATAAAATCCAACAGAATTTATAACTTAATGTATGTACACTGTTTTTAATGACTGCATTTAATAGAATATTACAATCATGGCAATGTTTTTGCATAAATTGTGTTAATTAGGGCTTATTGTACTATAAAGTGTAAAGCTATGCAGATAACCTTTTGCTGTTAAGTCATCTGGGAAGTTTATTCAAAATAATATCTAAACATTCCTGTTTTACTTTTCTTCTCTCCACACACACTCACGTATGTACGCACAAACATGCACATCTCTCAGCAGGCAGGCCCTAATGCTGGGCATCATGAATAATGGAAAGGGTACATGTGCAGCCGGATTCTCTTCCATCAATAAAACATTAGCATGGCCCTCACTATGGGATACAGTGCTGGGAATAGGAAGGATGGGATTGATTCCGACTTAGATCTAACTCTCTTTGCATTTCCCTTGCTTTTGACTTTCAATCTGTTTCGCCATTCCTGGATTTTGTCTGTACTGTATGAAGTAAAACCTTTCTACATCATTAGTGCTGAGCCCTCTTCAAGCCTCTCAACGCTCAGACACTATACAGATCACTCTAAACTCTCTATTCTCCCCTTCAAGGTTGTTTAATATAATTTCTGTTCCATACCAATGATCCTACAAACAACCCAATCCCCCCATTGGGATAATCTCTGCCTGAAATTTTGGAAGTACTGCAGTATCTTTTGCAGACCAAAAGATAGTGTTTTTCTCTTCTTGACATCAGCACTCCTGCCAGTGTTGGGACTGTGGCCAAATCAATCAACTCTCAAAGAGGCAAGCTATTCACATTCAGTTCAGTGTGTGTTTAAGAAAAGCTACATAAATGTGTTGTAATGTATACATTTGTAATTACAGCACAAGGCCGGAGGAAAGGTAGAGTAGCAGAATCAGCAACATAAGACTAGTTACATTTAAAAATGTTCAAAGTTGGGATAGTTGGCAACTTGTGCATTGGCTAAAAACAGCTTACAAGGTGTTTCTATGATTGCCAAAACTGGAAAAATGAACCTTTGTCCTAAAGTAACTGTGAAACGGTAATGAGTTTAAATCTAATCTTCATCTCAGAATAGAGAGCATTTGGATGCAACAGAAGTCAAGCTGTATCCTTGGAAGGGAACTATTTAGTGCTGATGTTGCGTGGAGTTCTTAGACATGGAACGGCTTCACTCGGGTAGCTTTTGGATGGAGTTCCTCAGTAAAGCGGCAAGATGTAACATGATTGGGTGGATTGTGTTTTGATTGACAGAGAGACTCTTATCTGTTGGCTAGGGCTTCAATGCTGGGCTTACAGAGCCTCCACTACCTGCAGGGCTAATGCACAGTAGTTTCCAGAGGGACAGCCATCTCCTAAACCCTCACCTCTGAATTATAGATACAGCTACTCATCTGAAACGTTCTCTTTACTTTGCTGGATATGCCTCACAAATATTTCAGTGTGAGCAGCCTTGTGTTGGAGCAGGAGAAGAAGACATGGTGTTGAGGAGCATGCAGTTGCATGCACAGCAAATAAGACTTGGAAAGACAGGAATGACATGGATTGTTGCTGTAGATTAGTCACCATGACATTAAAATATACTATTATTTTTTATGGAATATTGCAATGTTTACTATGAATGATTTATCTGTGCATGTCTTCATTCATCTAATTCATCTGCCCTTGTAATCTTTCATCAAAATTGAAAATGTATTGCCCCTCTATAAAACAGCAGATGTTTTCTGATGATGTCAGTCTGACAGCTTGGGCAGAGCCAGAGCTGTTAACCACTCCCTTCCAATGGTTAGTCTGCTGTAAGCATACTTTTCTATAGCCAATCAATTTCCCAATTTAAAAAAGCCACACGCTCAATTTTTCTGTTTCACTTTGAATAATGTCAGAACACCGAAGTCAGTTGCAACTTCAGGTTCATGCAGGTTTGTGTAATGTAGACATGTCAGTTTGCTTGGCTTTTGGAATCTGTTGTAGAGAAATACTGGCAAAGGAGACTGATGCTGATCCAATTCTTGGTATTTCCACTGTGCTTTTGTATCTGCATGAACATTTGGTGAAGAGCATTTAGTGCTTGTGTGTGTGTGTTTGCATATGCTTCAGGAGGGGCACACTTGAGCACTCGTCAGCACATAACAGCTTTATCTTGCTGGTCTGAAAAGCCTCCCGCATTAGGGCTATTAGATTTGAGCCCTGTTTGCTTGGAAACCGGCAAAAGATTACACCTGCGTGGGTGTGATGGGGTGTCTGAATTTATGAATTGAAAACAATAGGAAAGAGAGACTTATCAGTGACATAGAGAGGATTGCAGTCCAAATTTCAATCAAACGCACAGTGATCATAAAGAACTGCTTCTAGCCTGCTTGCTGCTCGGCTCAGCAAGATATTAAACTTGCCTTTCTGTTTTAGATTTCACAGCTTTTGGCCATTAGATGTACCACTCAACTGCAACGCTTATTAACTTGTTTATGTACCAGCTGATCGCTTTAAAAAGCCTGCAGTTTGCATCTGGTGTTAAGACCTCATATATAATGTATGTATCATAACATAATTAACGCATGTGCGTGCAAATACTGCACATTTACCACACACGACCTTCAGAGTAAACATCAGGACGCATTCTGTCAGGGCACGCTTAGGCCTCTAGCATCCGACTGCACAGTTCGACCTATGCTCCAAAATGTCATCGTCAATTAAATACGTACAACAATACGTATCTGTTCCGTTCCGGGTTTGAACTCGGTGCATGTGGCATGTTGTGTGTGAGCTGACGTGATCGCGCTGTAACAGAGCAGAGTGGGCGGGATTTGAGCGATGAAGCGGAGGCTGGGGTGGGGAGAGAGAGTGAGAGTCTCCCCCCTCCACCTCCCTCCTCCACCTCCTCCTCCTCCTTTCCGTCCTCTCCATCCGCGCGCATAGCAGCCCGCGCGGATGCTGCGTCCACGGTCCTCAGCGCGCAGCTCAGCGAGGGGGCACTCATCACACATCGCATATAAAACCCAAATATTGCATCACCTCGCTTTATCATCTCTTTGATTTACACTTTAAAGAATAAACGCAAAAACTGTCCACGAGCAAAATACATTTTTACATTGGTCGGGACAGTCATTTCAAAACGATGTCTACATCTCCAATTTTTTCCTCTGCGGATCTTTCATCTAACCAGGCAACAACTGCACTATTTTAGGATTCATAATCTCCATCCGTAGTAAATGCACCGCTTAACACCTGTGTGAGAAAGGACGACATGATAACAGCTACTGAGTGAATTCACAGGCTATCGATGGGCTCATCTGTATTTCTCTGAAGCGCATCCAGGATTTTCCCTTTCCACGCAAACCGCGGCAATGTCCTTGGAGCATGGCCTGGTGAGTTTCTTGTATTTACACCAATGTGAAATGTGCTTTCTATTGTAACAGTTGGCAGTCCGTTTAAATATCACAATAGTTGTTGGGGACTAATTTGTCTTACTGTTAAATTGTCCCTGCATACGTTTTGCAAATGCAGATATTCAGTTTGTCATTTTTTCTTGGAATTACTGATACCTGTCAAGCACGGTAAAACTGCTGCATTAAGGTCTGGTCGCAAAAAAACATTAGTTACACAGTTAAACCCTGGTCAATATTATTATTAACAAAGACGTCAATGCTTTTTTTTTAATTGTGTTTTAGGGACTATTTACCAGTCCTTATAATTGTGGCTGACTATGTGCCTTGCCAGAATGCTCTTAAATTAAAAAAATGTACTTGCTTTATAAATTATAGGATACACTGAGCAAATATTACATGTCTACTGTATACGCGTACATACATATTGTTTTTGTATAACATTTCTATGCGGATCAGCGGGTACAGATCATACTGGTATCCACAGTGGTCACCTTGCGGATGGGGGCATTGCGCTTGTTCCGGATGCGAGTGGCGCACCATCCTCTCACATCCAGGATACCTGCACTATTTATTCAATTAACGTTTCAAGGCTCTCACGAGACTTGAAACGCTTTATGATTATTCTTTAACATTGGGTTTTGCGTGAAGACCAGTTGCCCTCTGAAGGTGACCAGTAAAGGTCATTTTATTTTAGAAAAGCGCGCTGTGGGGTGAGACACCTGACCAGCATCTGCACCGAGACGACGGAGCGCAGTGTGAAGTTGTGTCTGAGTTGCTCAAGGGCGCCCTGCTTTAAATTTCCTCGGAAAGCGTTGGGACTTTAACCTGCTGCAAGGTGCACGGGTGTGCTGGGTGTGGGACGAGGAGAGGAGGGGTAGTTGTAGTCCCGAATGGCTCAGACAGCCGGTGACCGTGTATTGAGTTCGTAAATCTATACTCGATTCTGATTGGCTATTTGCATATGACCGTCAAACGAGGGTCCCAGTTCAGTTTACAAATTTTCAGAGGGATTGAGATTGAAACACGAATACACTGCTCTATGACCAAGCTTACATTTAAAAGGTTCACATTTACAAGACTTAAAAACCACTACCAATTGATCAATATTTTCTTCTCTGTACAAATTGATAGTTACATCAGCATTTCATGTTTGATTTCCCATTTGATTTGAGAAATCAAGATATCAAATGAGCTCAAAAAATGATTTTACATGGTTGTTTGTTTGGATGGTTAATGTTTAATTATATTTCCTGTGATTTACCGTTTGTATTTATTTGAAGGACAATGATCACCATTGACATTCTCCAGTATTTATCGATTGACCAATATGCTATTTTCAAAGGGTGATACTTAAATGATTTGACAAATGATTTGAAAGTGGTATTTCTTTGCATATGTGTATATCATGTACGTCTGCTTTGGTGTTAATAATAATGTAGTGTTTGCTGAGTAATAGTTTCAGGGCTATGCTGAAGTCGCAGTTGCCACTCTATATACTTCTCTATACCATTTGATATCTTCACAGCTTATGCATTCAAAACACTAAAGAATACCCATGAAAGCCCAAATCAAAAGTTGCTTTGTGTTAAATTGTTGTTTTTGCTTACCTCATTATAACTTTATATATTATAAATACACATTATAAGCAATAGTAAAAGAAGTCATAGCCGTGTAAGACAGTTTCATATGTCTTTTACAAAAAGTACCAGAAAACTTTACAAAAAAGAGTTTTTGTTGCTCTAGTTCTCAGTCCAGGTTGCCCTAGTTTGAATGCTGTTGTTGCAAAGATGAGGAAACTTGACCTAGAAGACGTTTAGACAAAACTGCTGCATTAACTTCTATTAATGATACATAAAAGATTTGAAGTTATGATAATGTGACATGCATGATGTAATTGTCTGTTTATACCTGTATATATATGCACTAAAAATGAAGACGGGTGTTGATCAATGCTTTAAGAGACAATCACATCATGCATGCTAGATTTTTAAGAATCTGCCACAGAATGATATGCTTATAAATAAATAGTAAAATATTGAACAGCTGCAATCTTCAGATCAATATAAACTTAAAAACTATATTTAAACAATTGTGGCATCCAGCAGAGGCTGAATGTCAGTATAAATATGTATACAATCTACCAGCATGCATGAGAAAATAATGCAATAGAGCTGCATGCTGAGTGTCAGATGTGCCTTGACACATGAATGGCAGAGTTAGATAATGTTTATAAACCAAGGCATGGTGAATACAAATAGCCAATGGGGTGGAGGTTACATTTCATCGCCATCAGATAAAACTCCAGCCTCTTTGTGATACATAAATAGAACAAATATCTCATCCTTCTTCATTCAGTCAACTGCATATGCGTCAAGGCAACATCAAACAATTGCCTGGGCCATGGTCAGGTATTTAGAATCGAAGGCAATGAGCTTATGTTACATCCTACAGGCTCTTACGCCAATGCAGTCCACATCTCGCTTTGAAAGCATGAAACCAGTGGAACGTATACAGGCCACTGCAGTGAAGATGGAAGGGAGGAGGTAAAAATGAAAGAGCAAAGAACAGATGGACAAAGAGTGTAAGATTGAGGATAATGGAGTGTGTGGGGGTGGGGAGGGGACATATGAACTTATAACGTGAGGAGGTAATGCTCACTTAGCATGCAGTGAGTGGTTTGTGCCAATAGGAGAAGGTAGACATAATCGTAAATCAGCAGATTCATGTTTCAGTGCTGTGGAATGTGTGTTTTAAAAATTTCAGCATGTCAGAAAGGAGCCCAGTAAGTTAACATCACATCCAGGGTCCACAATAAAAAGTAATATTTCTGCATTAGAAACTTTTTACACATTAATTAAATAAACAAAAAATGTTAACATTAAAAATCATGTATACACACTATAGATTGCTGTTATTAGTAGTAACTAAGTAAATACTGTTATTTTATACGGAGCTGGTCACCTTATGGGGGCTGACATGTTGAAATCATATGACCAGCTGAATACTACTTGATAATCCCTCTCTAACTGGAGACTCATTTGATATTAGTATTTTTTCTTTGCTGTTTTACACTATATTGTGTTGCAGTTACTTGTTACCAGCTGACTTGACTTGCTGATCACATAAGGGCAGATGTAGCTGCAGCTAACGTGTAGATGTGTAAGTATGTGGCACAAAGAATATATTTTAATATATTGTGTTATTGTGACTTAAAACTTTTGGTTGGTTTATGGCATATTCCAAAAGGGGGGGAAATGTTGTCCATCAGCTTAGCAAAAATCCTTTTCTCTTTCTTCAGTATGACAGTCGCTTCTTTACCACAACTGTCTAACCATCAGCGGTGTCCTTAGACCACTGTGCTGTATTTGCCCTAGTTACTAAGGCTCACCATGAACAGGGGACTCATGGGAGGAAAAGTTTATTTTTTGCTCTGACAAAAAAGAAGAACTAAATAGTTGACAATTAGATAAATAATCCTATAAAGTGTAGTCGCATTTGTCATCATACAAAAATAACTCAACTTATGTCTGTCCCTTCACATCAAAGCAAAATAGGGATGAAATGACATTATTTGTTCCCTCATTCTTCTTTGGTTTATTTTTAGTAACAGAACATCTAAACAGAAGAAATGTTTCTTCTTACTAAAGAAATTAGTGAATTAGCATCAGGATTTTAATTTGTTAAGATATCTGTCTGTTCACATTTAGTTCGTTTATGCTCTGAAAGCTTCTTTCCTTGAGGGCTATTTTAATCTGCCTCAGTCACAACAGTCCCATACGGCTGGTGTTCATATCTGTTTTAATTTGGAATTTGTTTATTTCCATAAAAACTGCCATGCCTGCTTAAACAAATGTCAACATTATAACGTTAATGCAGTCCTGTAGTGACAGTATATACAATATATACAATGTACTGTAAAGAATATTTTGTTAAATAATGCACAAAACACTTGTGTTAAACAAGTTATGCAATTAATCATGACCCTTGACCTGTAAATTTATATATATATTTATTTTTTCCATCATCAAGCTTGACGTATAATGTACAATTCAGTTTTTGCAAGTTCTCAAGAACATGTCCTGTGATTGACAGCTGACTGAATAAATTGAGGGTGACTGTAGGCCAGTGATAAGCTTATGTTAAATGATATAAAAATGAACAGCAATAATAGTAGTTTGAAATATCTTTATCTATACACCTTTGCAGCAAATGTTGATATATGTGAATATATATAGTATCATATACATCTTGTGGAGTATCAGTAAAATAAACTGTGATGGGGCACAGTTAATATGTGGTACTAAGTGCAATATCAAGCAATAAACATTTGTATACAATAATGAGGCAAACAGTGAACGTAAGTGTGGCTGAGCAACCAGTGCTCAGACTCTGTGTTCAGACTGCGTTGAGACTCTGAGCTCAGAGTCTGTATTTAGACTCTGTCAGAGTGTCTCTGTAATCAGAACGAAATGAGCATTGCACTGACTCATCAACCCTTGCCTGCTTTTTCTCTTGCTTTTTTGTGCAGCAGACCTTTATTATGTTGTGTTCCCAGTGTAGTCATCAAGAAAGTAATTTCCTGCATTGTTTCACAGCTCCTGTTGTAAATGTGGTGCAGTCCTAATGTTTAAATATGGGTTAGCTTTGCGTCTAGCTTTTGGGGTACTATGTGGTATGTGTGTGTGTCTGCGCCTGTGTGTGGGTGTGAGCATGAGCACTTTTCTGTTGGTTACTTAGACACATTACATAAGGCTCTGAACAATTTATGTAATTCTAAGGCCCACTGTCTCTCCCTTTTAAGTTTAGCAGAGTGGGTTGGGTAGCAGCAGTCAGGGCTGTTTGGGTCGGCAGACCTGGGGAAGGCTCAGCACACTATCAACAGTGTCTTACTGAATGGCTCTGGAGCACACTTGCTGAAAGGTTTGGGAAAACATGGATCAATATAAATATTCAGTATAATCTCCAGACCATCTGCCTCCTACACAACGAACATAACTGCAAAGTTAAGCAGTCTCTCAGCGAGGGAGATTTGAGGGCTGCATAGACCCAGTAGTGAATATGTTTGCCCGATTGCCAACAACTTCCCCTAAAATGTTTTTCTGCATGTACACAGTGGGGTTCACAAGCCTGAGATCTATGAAATAAAACATTTTTTAAACCTGAAAATAAGTCATGTTTTAAAATTAGGAAATAAAATAAAATAATATTTATGGCTACAAATAAATAAGCTTATTTTTTACATTTACCATTTTGACTCATTCGTTTGAGTTGTAAGGTCATATGTTTTGGAACATTCTCAAATCATGCTGGGATAAGATGGACAAGGTTTGGTACAAACTTGCAAGTTTGTACCAAACAAAAGTTAAAAGCAAAAGTTAAAAGCAAAAGGGTGGACATACCAAATACACCACATTTTGAAATTCTTGTATATTTTTCAATTACATTTAATTTTTTATGATAACAAATGCATATTTGGTGTGCAGTTTGGGGGGTAGGGTGGGGGTGTGGGTTTAGGAGCACTCCAAGCTTGGAATCTGGCCTAGACCCAGAGTACTCCCCCTATCCTTTACTGATAGATACCAGCTAAGAATGAGTCAATGGGGTGACAGAGGGATGCTGCACAAACTGTCATAGGACATAGGTGAGGGACGGCTATATATACGTACCTCATCAAGATACTCACTAGGTGCTCTTTCCGAAATTTGTTAAATAAACTTAGTTTAATTAAACAGTTATCAAACATTTCACTCAAAATGTTATGCTGATAAAATACTGTAATGCAGCAAATAAGAGCATTTTTACTAGTGATCTTAGACTTTTGTGCCCCATCGCTGATTCCATTCAGGCCTGTATGTGACATCTGATTATGCATTGACTGTGCAGATCCTTCCTGTGGTATATAAACTCAGTGCATCAGAGAAAAAGAGGAGGGGAGGGTGATGGGGTTAGTGAGTCAGCATCAGAGAGCGATGACACCCTGTATGTTACTTCTGCATACTCCCAGTCCTGTTGCCTACACACACAGACATACACAGCGTGCTGCATACCCCAGCCTCATCAGCATTAAGAGAATGTGACAGAGAGATACTGAGATACTGTTTCTGAGAAATATAGACAAGAACCAATAGCCAAGAGATGATAGAAGAGCCAAAATGACAGAGGGGAACTCTGTGATGGCGTCAATGTGTTTGTAAAAAGTGTGAATAAGAACAAAGTGTGAGTGTGTTAGAGGTATAGTGAGGCCGGAGGAGCTTTGTGGGAGTCAGAGGCATCTGTGGGTTTCCATAGCAACTATGGGCCATTGCAGTGGTCTGTATTGCTGAGAAATACAGTATACGGTATATGCATCACCATCTGTGAGATCACATGTTCCTCTTACTGTATTTTAGTCTTTTTGTGGTCTTTTAGTCTTAAGATGGACTGACCTGTTTGTTTAGCATAATTAACATATCAAAGGCTTTACTGAGGTTCATTACCGAGGGTAAAAGAAGTGTATTGCTCAATTAAATAAAAAAAAGAACCTTTAAATGAAGGTGAAATCTGCTAATATATTTAAACGCATTAGCTAAGACCTATATGCTCAGTCTGTCTCCAAAGGAATGCCCACTGTACTCTAAAATTTAATATGCATCCTGCACTAGCACTTTGAAAACTGTAATGCTTTTCTTCTGTCTGTCTCTGCAGGCTTCCTCACCAGTCCCCACATCTTGCACCTTTTAAACCCTAACGGATCAGCTCTCCAGATCTACAAAATATCCTGTTCAGCCTTCTCTTCTCCCATTTTGTCCACTTCTGTTCTTGTTCCGTGTGTCCCGATGGATTGGAAGCGCCCAGATCCCTTCTGTTGACCCTTGGGGTGAGGTGGCAGAGACAGGATTTTTCAAATACACAAGTGTCCAGCCACTATTGTTTAACCTTCCTCCACTGATGGAGAGTTAGAAAAACAGGAGCCATTACTGGGGTGGGAGAGGAGTGGAGGAGACGAACCAAAACCAAAAAACGCAAGTCAAAACTCACCACAAAAACTGACCCCTTCACCCAGCCATTGAGACTGCATTGCTGAGCTCTGAAGATCAGGACAAGGGGAAGTTGCAAATAGATTTACATTGAATATTGTGGACTGAACACCTTAAAGACCCAAAATGTCCACAACAGCAACCATGGGTGAGATGGCAAACAGTGTGGTGGAGTTTTACCCCAAACGGGGTGGAGGTGGTGCAGAAGCCAACCATGCTGGTGACTTTGGGGTGACGTTGGATGAACTCCGGGCTCTGATGGAGCTGAGAGGACCAGAAGCCTTGCAGAAAATTGAGGATAGCTATGGAGATGTAGAAGGCCTATGCCAGAGACTCAAGTCTTCCACCAGTGATGGTGAGAGAAATGCCCTCTCTTTCTGCCATTTGTATTGTTTGTTCTTCTTGGTTTCTCTTTCATTTTTCTACCCATTACTGATTTTCTGTGTAATGTATATGTGTAATCAAATGTCCCCCTTACCCAGCATTCCCTGCTCTCTCTTTGACTTTCAATTCACCTAGCTCATCATTCAGATGCAGCACACTTCTGTCTGAGCTCCATAAATGTGCCTTTAAACCCAAAAGCGTGACCCAACTCAAAACCCCCAATATTGTTTTGTCTTTCTTCTTTTCAGTCTCTCTTTTGTCTCTCTTTTTATTTCTCTCTCACCTCCTTGCACTACTTGTCCACCACCTCTTTCTCTGTCTCAATCGGCCAACTTCCCACTCTGGGTGCACGCGTCGTGTTGGGTTGCTAGGTGACGGCGCTGTCGGTGGTGAGGTGGGTGTAGAGAGAGGGGTTACTCAGTAAACAGTGTTGGAGAGGCTCACATACTAGAATCAGTGACTCTAAAGGTCTCTGCAGTGATCACAATTCTTGGCATATCTATCCATTCAGAATTGTAATTGAATGTGATGCTGTAATGACACAATGACTAGATATAAATTCAGATAGTAGCGGAGATGAGACTATCTGTTTCATCATGAGAAACAGATAAACTCCATAACACTTAAACTGAATTGCATTGATTGTGAGTATTTTTATAAGATGTATAGTGTAATATAGCAATTGCTTATGGTTTCTTAGTTTCTTTTATCATGTGATTGGTAGATTTTTAACAATTAGTTTCCACAAAAAGTTGTTTTAGACATTACAGGTGGCATCCTAGGGGAAATTTAAATTTCTCAATGGTTGCTGTTTCATAGTTCAGGAGTCTTAAGTTTGACCATTATATCATTCTGAATAGATTTCACATGTGAGATTACTAAAAAATCTTTAGTTGCTCTATATTTAGTCTTGTTGGTGTGTAGGAGAAAGTGATGAGATAATAAAAGAAAAAATATTTTAAGATTAAAGATTAAAAGATTTTACTGTGTGATTTTTTCTGTCTTACAGGATGTAAGTGTGTGGTGATTTTCTTCTGTGGAGGTTTTTGCTCAGTGGTTCTGGTATTGCATTTGACTGTTGTTTATTGAGTATCCCAGCTACCTTCAGGCCAGAAACATACTGAATGATAACACATAAATACAAACCTGAATACTCAGGCTACGCTGGTACTATTGTACGTGCTTAACAGGCTCCTGTATTTGTGGCATTAAAACAAAACTGTTCATAAATAACCTTCACATGTCTGTACCATTAAAATAATGGTTGATTTTTTTGCTCCGCTATGACTATAGTTAATGACCTTCTTCAGCACCATTTGTGGCAATGCTGAGAATGCAGCACATAATTGTGTCATAAATTATGTTTCTGGTATATTTCAGAATGCAGTAGTGCGTGAAATCAAGCATGCCTCGCTATAAGCGTTGGGTTTACACACTTGTGGAAAATATCAGGCCTACAATGAAAACTAGAACAATAAAATCCTTTTTAGTTTTGGAATATAAACTGTAGCCCTCTTTAGTTGGACTGCTTTACTTCAAGGAGGTAGATTGATTTGTGTTTCACAAATGTACCTTGTGACTTCTGACTTTTTTTTAGTAATGTCACATTACTAAATGCACCGCTGTTACTGCTGTTACTGATGCACAACTGGCATCCTATCTGACCTAAAAACATTAAATCAATTCAAATTAGTCTGATCAAAGACTGCTCAGAACATTCACTGTGCTAGCAGCATCAGTTATATTCAACTTTAATTAATTAGTTTCTCAGTTATATACAAAATGTCATAATTCTGTTACATATCTAGTCTTTAGAAAACAAATCCCATCTAAAGAGTACTTATAATTGTTAGATTATCAGATGTGGTCTTTGGAACCAATTTTTTTAATAAGTTTTGTAAACAAACTCTTACAAAAGTTATACCTAAAACAACAACTAATACAAAAAGGGTTTTAAAACCTTTAACCACCACTAGATTCACGGTTTAGAAGATGTAAAAGCTTTCAGATTGCCTTAATGTATGGAGATAATAGCTAACATCTGTCATCAGGAACTGCGCTGCTGACAGGTGATGATAAAACCTGATGCTCCTGATGCTAATACTCATGCAATGAGTGGAGTTTTCCTCTAAGTGCAAGTGAAAGCAGCACTAATTCTGTTACATGGTCATGACAAAGCAGACACGAGAGAGGAGAAGAAACCAAAGGGGGTGGAGATGAGCAGTGACAGTGAATAAGGCTGACACTGTGAAGATGAGGCCATGAAAATTGAGGTCCATTACTGCATCTCCTTCTCCAACAACGCGTTCAGCATGAGAGCGGCCGGTGAACCGCAAATTCCTCATATCTCAGCACCGCTGCTATAAACACTTTTTTCAGTGCAGGGCGTGGACGTATCAATCTATCAGGCTGAACGTACACAGATACCTGCTGCAGTAGAACAAGAACATTTGAAAGCAGTGGGGGCGGAAAGAAAGGCTGAAAAAAGAGAGAGAATGGGAGAGTGAGGTTAGGAAGAATCAGGAAGAGAGAAGTTGTAGTGCAGCTTGCCGCATTGTCAAGGACACATGAAGGGGAGATGAAGACAGAGAGTGAGTGGGGGGGGGTTTGAAAAGCAAAAGATTCTTTTAAGCGAAGAGATGTGTGTACGGCTAGTCAGCAGTTTTATTTTAACCCTTTCCTTAGGTGGCATGAGAGTTTTACTTGTAGCTTCACCCATGGCTTATGTCCCGAATGCTAGCTTGCTTGCTGTATTCTGACAGTGTTTTAAAAATACTATGTAAAACAGAGCAGAATGTGACATTCACGAACAGTAGTATGCTACAACATACTACTCACATTACCTCAGTCTCAGTACGTGTTTGATTTAACATGTTTCAGTGATCATGACCAAAGTGAAAATAGTTATATTGCATTTTTAACCTTATATTGTGTAAACATGTCTTAACATTTAGCTGTCCAGTCAAATGATGCACCAAGAAGGTAATATACCAGGGCTTACATTACTTCAAAATGGAAAACTAAGTTGAGCGCAGTGTATCCCACACAGTGAACCTAGTGTAAACTGCATACATTTTCATGTCATTCCATGCAAGTAAATTTGCATACTGTGCAAAGTATATATAATACAGTATATACTGCAGTAGTGTGCTAGTATGCGGCAGTATTTAGAACACAGCCACTTTCTGTGATCTACCCCCTCCCTCCCTCTTTCTCTCCCTGTTCTCCTTCATTCACATATCCACTTCTTATCTAGAGTGTTGTATAATTGTGCATTCAGTAATGATAATAGTAAGGTTTAGTTCTGAGTGCTGGTATGGAGTGACTGTGATCTGTGAGAAACCCTTAGGTGCTACAAACACAGTCTGATGCTCTGACTCAGTCAAGTCATACACAGTCCATACATTTCTACATATCTACTTAAAGAATTTCATAGTTGAATTGTCTTGTCCTTATTCATCCCTTATACACACACACACACTCATAGTCTGACGTCAATAGTGCCTCATTCAGCTGAGCTGTAACGCACGGGTCTCACTGTGGGTGACTCTTCTGACTTCAGTGCTGAGTGAAAACATCATGAATTTTCTTTTAGGCTCTGAAAGAACTTTGCTGTCTGCAAAAGCAGCTTCCACAGCAGACCAATCAAAAATCTATTATGGGCTAGCGCAGACAGCACTGAATCAATGACATCATCTGTAGCTGGGCGAAAAGGTGCCTGAAGACAGGAAGTTGAAGAACGGCACAATTTGTGCTTCATCTCCATGGAAACTGCACTGAACTTACTATGAAAGAGTGAAAGAGAGAGTTAGAGAAAAACATTGAAAGACATAGATGGGGTGGGGGGTGCAATACATTTGTTGTGTCATCATGTCCTTATATCTTTATATCTATTTAGTTTTGTCCACCTTAGTTTGTCTTGGGCCTGTTGTTCCATATACACACATGCTCTTTGAAGCTCTTTGAAACAACACAGACAATTAATTATTTACATCAGAAATTCTGAATTCTGTAATTCAGACTTAATGTATGTGGCTAAGACAGATTCACATTTCCTCTTACTTTGGAACAGTCTGTCTTAACAAAATTATGCATTTAAGCAATATCACACAAGCAAAGGAGTTGTTGTGCTGAATATCATACTGATTATTGAGGGTCACTTGTTATAGTGACCCTCATTATAATTGTCAATATCTTTGCGATTGCAAGATGGCTAAATTCTGTTACAGTTATTTAAGTGTTGGTGATAGGAGAGGGAAGGAGTGACTGTGTTATTAAAGATGTTAGTTAGATCCATACGTGTATTTAAAGCTAGAATGCGTGTACATGTTTGTGTGAAATTGTGGCACTGTATTTGACATTGTGTATTAGTGTGTAGAATTCTTCACTGCAGGAACAGATGAACTTGACTCAGTTTCGTCACTCATATGCCCTCTCGTCATGATGCAGAGAGTTGGTTTGGTCCAGAAATTCCTCATGCCAAAATACATTAGGACTACATAATGTTAAAAACTAGATTGTGTCATGAGTCAGATTGCAGACTGCAAACACAAACATCTCACTTTGAATAGACTTTAAAAAGCAACACATCCTGTTTCAGAACTAAATTATAGTTTTCAAAATGTGTTTGAGCAGGTATTAAAACGTGGATCTTTAATGGAATCTGAATGCACAGGACAACAAGGTCTATAAAAACTGGGAGAAGCTATTTGTTGGCTTTCCCTTTACTTTCAATGAGAGTTGTTATGTCAGGACCTTCAAGGACACAATTTAAAATCTGCCATCTTTTTATGGGCACTCAGCACTGCATACAGTTATTTATTTATTTTTTGAGCCAATCACCTGATGATGCATGATCTGTTACGACAAGGGCAGCATGCAGGAAACAGTCACAATTTCATGCTTTTAAATGCCCTCCAAAGTATAATAAAATAGGTTTACTTTTTCTGTTGCTTGTAAAAATACATTTTTTTTGGGTCAGAATACAAGGCTAAGTTGAAATGCCCATCAATAAAGATGGCTCCAGATTGTGTAGTTACATCTACCAGGGGTTAAAAGGACCGAACCAGCCACACTTTTGTTATTGAGTTTAAAACTCTTCAGGTGCATGTGACTATTAACTATTAATTAAACTGTTTTGTTCTTTCAGGCTTAACAGATAACCCAACAGATTTGGAGAAGCGCAGACAGACATTTGGACAAAACCTCATACCCCCGAAAAAGCCCAAGACCTTCCTTCAGCTGGTGTGGGAGGCATTACAAGACGTTACCCTCATCATTCTGGAGATTGCAGCCATTATCTCTCTCGGCCTGTCCTTCTATCAGCCACCTGGACACGAGGGCGAAAGTAAGACAGGAGGGAGAGAGAGAGAGAGAGAGAGAGAGAGTGACAGGTAGACATGGAACTAAGGAATGTTATAGTGAAAACATCAAGGAAGGGATTTAAATGGACGCTGTGGGCAGAGGGAGGAGGAAATAATGGCTAAAGAGTGGGAGAGCAGAGAGAGAGAACTGAATCAAGGGAGTGTGGGAGGAGAAAGGTGAGAATGTGAGAATGAAGGTGAGAAAATTAGTGAGAAAAGAGGATGTCAGGCTGAAATGCAGAAAAAGAGAAAACAAGGAGGAGGAGTCTAAGGTAGCTTGACAGAGAAATAAACATCAGGATGACAAAGAACAATTAAGGTTTTAAACAATAACGTTTTGTTGTATGGTATTCTCAGTTTCACTAGGTATAGGTAAGGGGCAATGTACCACTAGAAAGTCTTTATCCAATCAGAATGAAGTATTCAAGAGAGCTGTGCAATGACCTTTAACTCCTACAGGCTGTGGAAACGTGTCAGGAGGAGTGGAAGACGAGGGAGAGGCAGAGGCTGGATGGATTGAAGGTGCTGCCATCCTGCTATCCGTCATCTGTGTGGTGCTGGTGACCGCGTTCAACGACTGGAGTAAAGAGAAACAGTTTCGGGGGCTTCAGAGCCGCATTGAGCAGGAGCAGCGTTTCGCTGTAGTGCGCAATGGCAATGTCATCCAGATCCCTGTTGCTGAGATGGTGGTTGGAGACATGGCCCAGGTCAAATATGGTCAGTTCCTGTTGACTTCCTGTTGAGTTTAGAGAATCAAATGAATACTGAGATTAGGCTTAACTCATCTAATATAAGGAAGGTGTGGATTAGCACAGAGGTATTTTTAGGATATTGCTCACATTCACAGAAATCAGGATGAAAACTCATTTGTTGATAATGTACCCTGTGTGTTATCATATCATATTATTGGTTGGAAGCTTTTTGGGATATTAAGTTAGTGATTACATGATATTTCTTTCAGTGTGAGTTTTTTTCCTCATTTTAATTTTTTTTCTCAGGTGACCTGCTGCCTGCTGATGGAGTCCTGATTCAGGGAAATGACTTAAAGATTGACGAGAGCTCTTTGACAGGTGAATCAGACCATGTTCGTAAATCAGCCGACAAGGACCCCATGCTTCTCTCTGGTAAGTGTGCATACATGTGAACTTTAAGACAGTTGGTGTTGTCTTGCATGATAGTCAACAATCCTTTTTGTAGCTCTCTACAACTCTTTTTTTATTTGTTTACAATGAGAAAACAACAATTTATTTGTTTGGTGCAGCTAGTGGTGTAGACGTCCTTTTTTATACCACTCATAAAATGCCTCTACTATCTGACAAATATCACTGAAATCACACTTGTCTCTGTGACAACCTTAAAAAACAGTCAGGAGGCCAGCTTGTGCCCTCACAGCCAATGGTAGCATAAGAAAAATACTAAAGGAGTTCTAAAGGTGATCTTTAAAGGTTGCCCATCACTCTTGGGCAACACATATGGGTCAGCCTTTTGTTTGTTTTGTATTCTGTGCATTGGTGGATTTCAGCTGTCAGTCAGAGGCACAAGTCACACTGTGTCAGAATAACTGAGATGCTGCAGTGGCATCCAGATGTTTTTAATTAGATCTGTGGATCTCTGTTTCCTGCTGTGAGCACTGGTGCATGCCCTCACCCTTCATCTCTGCTATTCTTAGACACTTTAAATGATGACTCCATTTGCTTTATGAGACTGTCCTGCTCCACTGTTGATATTACTGAATAATATCCCAATAAAAGTGGTGTGAAGATGATGTATGGGTGCTGTTGTTGTGTGTGTCTTTGCAAGTCATATGCTAATGGTGAACTGTAGCGGGCCCATTTGTCTGTGTTTGTGGATATTTATTGTTTGCCATAACTCATGTCCTCATGATGTCTGTTGCATTAGTAATATTTTCTGGCTGATTCTGGGGTTTTGGAATAAGTGTGTGTTTTGGCTTCAGCATGTCTATAAAACAGATGCAAAAATATATGCAAAAAATTATTTTATCTCAAATGTTTTTTTCTTTGCCTTATTTTTTTTAAATAAAAATATCTAAGAATCCAAACAAGAATTTGTTGATAAATAGGCAGTACTTTTATGAAAGCACAAATTATTTAACCTTGTTTTAAGATAAAATTACAGTTTTATGGTTATTACTTTACCATTACATTTAAGTATTTTAAAATGTTTTGCAAATGTTGCAATGTTTGTTTTCTGAAAAACAAGGCAAAAATAATAAGAAAATGTTTTTTTCTTTTTCTGTGTGTTCTTACACTCTGTTCTTATATTCTGATATTTTTCTCAGGTACTCATGTAATGGAGGGCTCAGGGCGGATGCTGGTGACCGCGGTTGGGGTCAACTCTCAGAGCGGCATCATATTCACTCTGCTGGGAGCAGGAGAAGGGGAAGAGGAGAAGAAAGAGAAGAAAGGTAGGTGTGATAACAAATAACAAAAAAGACCAACCAAAACACACAGACACAGCATCACACTCACAGATTAAGCCCAGTGTAGTGTAGGTTGAGTTGTGAGAATGAAAGCACACACATTATTATAACACATTGGGAGTAGCAGTACCAGTGGAGAATGAAGAGAGGGGGTGGGAGATCCTTATATAAGAAAAAGATGGGTTTGATATGAATGGAGAAGGCTGCAGGAATATTTATGAATGGTCAGAGGAATGTACAGTAAAACACAAGAAAGGCTCTATTGCTGGAAACTTTATGAACCGTATCATGGCCGATTTAACCTGCAGCCAGCAGAGAGGGAGTAAAGTCAAGAGAGAGGAGTAGAGAAGGATTAGGAGTTATATTGAAGGAGGCTGATTAATTATTCAGAGAAAGGGAATGAACAAGAGAAACGAAGAGAGAGTAAAGGTTGGATGTGGGTGGATGAAGGATGAAGTGACGCCATGTTTTGTTACTGTCCCACTGAATCGCTTTATATGTGTCATAAGGCACTAAACAAACAACCATGAACACGTCTTAATAAAAACTCAAATAATCGTCATGTAATAAGTTATCCCTTACATTAAAACATATAAAAAAATATATATATATATATATATATATATATATATATATATATATATGTGTGTGTGTAATTGTATGTGTAATTATTATACGATATATAAGAATCGATTAATAATTATATATTATACGATATATATATAAGAAATAGAAAAATTAAGTTAAAGTTACATTGCTTGAAATTTCATGTCAATTACAATTTCCCCTAGAGTTAACACCAAAAAATTGGCATTGTTTTGTTTTCTCGTTTTTCTTACCTCAACTTCCACCTAATCCTAAAAAATTCCTGTGATTCCCCTCCTTCTACCCTTATTCTCCCTTTGTTTCACTATCCAATCAGAAGATAGTAGTTACTCACCCACTACTATGGCTAAACAGAGCAGCGTCACCAATGGTATGTAATCTAAAGCACCGTGTATGAGTCCACTGGAGTTACACAACACCCACCTGTACTGTACAGCATAGATGAAGTGATTTTTAGCACTGTATAAAGACACATTTCCCTGGTCTCCTCAGTACAGTTATGGAGAACTGTATTTTGTGTATTTGTGTGCCATATGTTTTCATTTGTGGATCTGTTTCCATAAGTCTGTGCGCTTTCATTTCGCCCTCAAGAACACTGTGTGCCCTGTCTCTCATTCTGTCTCTGTCTGTTGCTTTTTATTTCCTTGTTCCCTCTCTCTCTCTCTCTCCCTCTCTCTCTCTCTCTTTCTGTCTTTCTCTCTCACGTTCTCTCTCTCTCTCTGTCTTTCTCTCTCTCGCTCTCTCTCTCCCATAGGCAAGCAGCCAGAGGCAGCTGTGGAGACCAATCAGAATAAAGGTACCAGGGGACAGCAGAGTAGATGACTGAAAAAAATGAAGGGTTAATTATTTTTGTGTTGTGGAAAATTTCTATGGACAGCTCAGCTACACTGTTGCTAGAGGAGGATCAGCATTAATATCATGCATGCACACATAATCTGTTGTCTTTGACTACAGAAAGCACACTCTAGACTCACACATTCTAGTGTATGCACACTCAGTCTGTAGCTGTTATACAGTACACAATGAATGAGGATTTAGCTGAGCTTCCTGTGTAGTTCATTGTTACCACAGTTCATTGTTAAGAAAAAGTGGTCAAACACATTTTGCAGAATAGTGCAAACTCTGTGAAATTTGAGCGGGGTGGCAGTGTTGTGTTGTGACTCGAAACAATGTCATGGTGTCTTCAGTGAATGTACAAATGTCCACATTTGTCTTGTTTTCCCTTGTGTGTCCAGCTGTATGTGTGTGTGCTACTTGTATTGCTTGTAGTTTCTCAGGAGATTTAAAGAAAGTTATATTTCATCATATATATATATATCATCTTTGTCTCAGATGTTTCTCCTGAAATTAGGAGTAATGAAAATATAAATTGCTGATATACAGAATGAGTACAGAACTATACAGTTTGTGTAAAGCATAGTCCAGATATTTTTTTTGTAAGTATTTGATAAGAAATTCACTCTTTGATAAGAGACATTGTTGAGATGTCTGCCAGAAATCTAAAGAAAGACATGCCAAATTACTTTTTTTACAAAGAGGGGGATCAGGACCCACTTGTTCTTTATTTGTTTCATTGATGTTTAAGAGAAACAATTGAGATATTGAGTCTATAGCATAACTGCTAACATATTCAATGTAGTGATGCTAACTTGTGTCCCACCCACCAGCCAAAAAGCAGGATGGAGCTGTTGCCATGGAGATGCAGCCTCTGAAGAGTGCGGAGGGTGGAGAAGTGGAGGAGAGAGAGAAGAAAAAAGCTAATGTTCCCAAGAAGGAGAAGTCTGTACTACAGGGCAAACTCACAAAACTGGCTGTACAGATTGGCAAAGCAGGTACGTGTTACTTCATATGGCCAATTATGAGGTGATATCACATGAAAGGATAAATCACATCAACCTTTCACAGTTACCCACCAGTGTAATGGCCCCATTGTCTTTCCATGTTTATTCCTCACATGCAACAACATGACAATCTGCCGGCTACATTTTACATAAAATAGTAGGTTGAGGATTTATGTAATGTCTTTGGTTTTTAGGTCTGGTGATGTCGGCCATCACGGTTATCATCCTGGTTCTTTACTTTGTGATTGAGACTTTTGTGGTGGAGGGGCGGAGCTGGGTGCCTGAATGCACGCCTGTCTACGTGCAGTACTTTGTCAAATTTTTCATCATCGGAGTGACTGTGCTGGTGGTGGCTGTGCCTGAGGGTCTTCCCCTCGCTGTTACCATCTCACTGGCCTACTCGGTCAAGGTAAGACAGACCATGTGTGTGTCACCAAATGTATTGAATGTGTAGAGACTTTTAAGGTTGGTTCATACAGTACTGCCCCAGCAAACATCAACAAAATCTAAAGTTGGCTGTTGGATTTAAAATACTGGAAACAAACCTGTTGGTTTACTATTCAAGCTTTGTGCTATTGCTAATTTAGAAAATGATGAAGGACAACAACCTGGTGCGCCACTTAGATGCCTGCGAGACAATGGGTAATGCAACCGCCATCTGCTCTGACAAGACTGGCACTCTCACCACCAACCGCATGACTGTAGTGCAGGCCTTTATTAATGACCAGCACCTCCGTGAAATCCCTGACCCCAGCCATGTCAACCCCAACACCCTGGAGATGATTGTCAACGCCATATCTATCAATTGCGCCTACACCTCCAAGATCATGGTGAGAGATTGGATACCGCATAAAAAATTAAAGGATAGTTCATTCAAAAATGAAACATTTTAAAATAAAAATGTGGTTGTGTGTCCATACAATGGAAGTCAATGGGTTGTTTGATTCCTGTTTGTTTTGGTTCCTCAGAAGCAAAAAAAGTCATACAGGTTAGGAATGGATGATCAAATGGTGGAATTTTTTTTGGGTGAACTGTCCCTTTAAGAAATGATAGCCCTACTTTATGCATAAACAGTTCACTGTTGTCATTTGTTTGTCTCCTCTGTGTCCTTCACTTCCTTCCATCTTCTGCTTCAGCCACCAGATATAGAAGGTGGGCTGCCCAAGCAGGTTGGTAATAAGACAGAGTGTGGTCTTCTGGGCTTCTTACTGGACCTGAAGAGAGATTACGTCCCTGTGAGAGAGCAGATCCCAGAGGAGAAGCTGTATAAAGTCTACACCTTTAATTCCGTACGCAAGTCCATGAGTACTGTGGTCCAGATGCCGGATGGCAGTTTCCGACTCTACAGCAAAGGAGCTTCTGAGATCCTCCTGAAAAAGTGAGTAAACAATGCAAGGAGCTGGCACAAGATCTGGGAATCGTACCCTGTAGGGAGAGCTCTATATTGCTTCACATGCTTATCTTGGTTTACAGAAGTTAACTGAAATAAATCCATGTGTAAGAAAAGATTTAATACTAACTTAAATCTAGAGATGATCAGGTTGTGGACTAGCCGACTAGGCCATACAAAACTGACACATCGACATTTATTGATGGGTGAAGAACCTCAAACTTCCTTGCCTGTGAAATGTGTTCAACTGTTTTTAACAAATAGACAATGTTTTTATTTACAGACATGTATATCTGAAAAATTGTTTCTTCAGTTTTTACCTTGTAAAAATTTTAAATGTCGTATATAATGTTTTATTGAATGTTTGATTTTCTTTGTATTTTTCCATGAAAATAGCCTTGTTGCTAATATGGCATTAAAAATTTAATTGATAATATTAATCTTGCTTTTCACAAGTGTTGAAACAATAAATGGTGTTATGCCTGTTAAGCCTTATAATGGTATGCCTGTAGCATCTTTTGACAGAGTAGGGAGCTAACAACACTAAGATATGTACTGCTAAATGAATAAATGTAAATGTACTAATGTATACACAAATCATGTTGTGCTGCTTCATATAATCAATAAAAGCCCTACCAGCTTACCATGAATTACACTACCATACTCGTTCAGACTGGACTATGCTGGTTTGATGCTTTTCATTGCATTACATACCGTACATGTGATTTGAACAAAGCAACTTAAAATGCTTTTACTTTCACTGTGTCTCACATGCTTAGTCACAAACAATAAATTGTGTCTCCCAAGCTGTCATTTGTCATGCAGGGTCAACATGACCCAGTAAAAGCTACGCTGTTGTTTTGTACCATGTTTTTCAATGGTAGCAGCATGGACAGGTTGAACTAATCAGGAAGCCAGCAATCCAAAATTCTGGTGATTAGCTATGCTGTTTTAAATGTTAAGTGACTAATGTTTCAGCTGACGTTTTTCATGTTGGCTGGTTTTTTTTAATAAAGACCTCTTCTTTTTGTCCTTGAGGTGTTCCTCCATACTTGGTGCCAATGGTGAAACGCGGAGCTTCCGGCCTCGCGACCGAGATGAGATGGTGAAAAAAGTGATTGAGCCCATGGCTTGTGAAGGCCTGCGAACCATCTGCATTGCCTATCGCGATCTTCCCGGCGATCCTGAGCCTGAGTGGGATAACGAAGCTGAAATTGTCACAGATCTGACCTGCATCGCTGTCGTCGGGATTGAGGATCCTGTTCGACCTGAGGTATGTAATGAGAACATTAGAGAACATTAAGTGACCTCAGAAGCCTCAGATGTCTGCTTAGTGATTCCATCACTCTGTGTCATGTGGGGGAATGTGTTGTCTCGTTGTGCTGTGTAATAAATGAATCAACCGTCTCATTGCTTTGAGTAAATTTATTCTGTCAGGAAGCATTTAAATTGTGGTCGTCAGTCTCATGAAGCATGTAGGGAAAATGGCGGCATGAGAATGCATTCATTTTAAACAGTGCTGAATAATGTGATACATCTGAGAAATGAAATGATACTCATCAGGCATGCTTACAAAACATTCAGGAATGCAGCGATTATGAAATTAAAAACAAAATATAATAATTAAACCTATATTTTCAGTGGAGGATTAACCAGTTCACACTCTCAGATGACTGGTGCAATTTTGAACTTTTTCTACTTTCTAAATCTTCTACTTATATGACACCAGCCAACAGAGTAACAGTAGAAGAAAATTAAAGGGACATACACATAATTAAATAAGCAAGTGTAAGGTCCTTTTTGACTCTACATCTACTCCCCCTGCAGGTCCCTGAGGCCATTCGAAAGTGTCAGAGGGCAGGAATCACTGTGCGCATGGTCACTGGTGACAACATCAACACAGCACGCGCTATTGCTGCCAAGTGTGGCATCATTCAACCTGGAGATGACTTTCTGTGCCTGGAGGGCAAAGACTTCAACCGAAGAATCAGGAATGAGAAAGGAGAAGTGAGTGAGAGTACAGTCCTTCTTAAACCTAGGACAGCTTGGACACCTTCGTTCCATCTCTGCTCTATACACATGTGTGTTTGTGTTATAGATTGAGCAGGAGAGAATTGATAAGATCTGGCCCAAGCTCAGAGTTCTGGCACGCTCCTCCCCCACAGACAAACACACTCTTGTAAAAGGTGGGATGCATCATCCATCCTCTCATCGCACTAACACCTAGTCACACCTGCCTCTTATCATCTGAATACACCTCATGACAATCAATTAAAGTATCGGACTGATGAATTCATACTTTGTGTTGACAGTGGTTGCATTCAGTGATTGGTCAAGGTTATGTGCTAGCTGGTAATTGTTTACTGAGTAATGATGTCATTGTGTAGGCATTATTGACAGTACTGTGGCGGAGCAAAGGCAGGTGGTGGCCGTAACCGGTGATGGGACCAATGATGGACCAGCTCTCAAGAAGGCAGATGTGGGTTTCGCCATGGTGAGTCTGATGAAGACTGTCCTGTCTTTCATATATTCATTCTTTCATCCAAGAGGTAGTTTAACAGATGCATACTGATGAAAAATGAATATTGATTTATAGAACAGCACTCATATTACATTCAGTCACATGGGAGCTGGGAAGGTTGTGGAAAGTCTATGTTATAACAGAGGAAGATCTCAATGATCTTGCTGTTTGCTCAGTAGCAAAAAGATGTCTTTTCTCCAGTGAATCTCACTTTGATGTTTGCATTTCTTGCTGGAAAAATTGGTAGAAGTGTTTTGAAACATGCTAACTGGTCCTGAAGCAGCAACACAACCAGCAACCAGCGGGTCATAACAACTTTATGTGATCAGGCAGGTTTTAGGAACATTAGTGATTGGTTTACCAGCTAATAACTTGGTTTAGACTAACTAGAACTAGCTGGAAACCATCTTCCATGTTCCATAACACATCTACAGTGCAGTACCAGTTTAAGCTGGATTTTCCTGCAGTGTTGCCTAAACTCTTTTGCCCTTTCTCTCTCTCTCTCTCTCTCTCTTTCTCTCACACTGTCTCCAGGGCATAGCTGGAACGGATGTAGCTAAAGAAGCATCTGACATCATCCTGACTGATGATAACTTCTCCAGCATTGTGAAGGCTGTCATGTGGGGGAGAAATGTGTATGACAGCATCTCCAAGTTCCTGCAGTTTCAGCTTACTGTCAATGTTGTGGCCGTCATAGTAGCTTTCACTGGGGCCTGTATCACACAGGTAACACACACAAACCCAAGTGGTTGGTAGCATTTGTCTATAATCCTGATCACTTGTTATCAAAATTAATGTTTCTGCGAGAAGTTACCTGTAAAAATTATGCCTGTTCTTTTTTCCAATTAATCCACCATTGGCAGGTGTGGCTAAAAGTGAACTTTTGACCCTGGCTGTAATGTTATGCAATATGAGATGACATAATGTAATAACAGACCATCCTAGATCAGTGATAGCTTTGTGTCATGCAGATTATGGGAGCTGACTGCATTGCACCTCTCAAGCTCATAGCAAACAAAGGCTCTAATTAAATCAGCCACTGAGCCCCCTGCTGGAGGTTGGTGGTACTGCATATTCTTGCTGCACTTGCAACTTTAAGAAACAGTTAACCAAAAACAAAAACTTAGTAAATTATCATAATAAAGTTACCGAAAAATTTTAAGTGAACTATCCCTTAAACCAGCTGTGTTGAGTGGTGTTCAATTGTTCAGTCTTTATTTGTCATGTTTGTGTGTGTGTGTGTTTAGGACTCTCCGCTCAAAGCAGTACAGATGTTGTGGGTCAATCTGATCATGGACACATTCGCCTCTTTGGCTCTAGCCACTGAGCCGCCCACTGAAGCCCTGTTGCTTAGGAAACCTTATGGTCGCAACAACCCCCTCATCTCCCTCACTATGATGAAAAATATCTTGGGTCATGGAGTCTATCAGCTTGTCATCATCTTCACCCTGCTGTTTGTCGGTAAGACAGAGAGTTTGCGAATTATTACACTTTATGTGTTGTTAAGATGATAGAATGAGAATAGAATAGAAATAGAATAGAACTGATAGCTCAGGCCCTTATACCCTATTCACACATACAGTGATTTTGTTGCTGGAGGTTGCCAGGTCACTGCATTGTTGATTTCTAGGCATTTCTATTACTGGATGCCCTGATGTTATTGGTGGGTTTGACAAATCTGACAAATTGGGTTTCATGCCTATAAAAATAAGATGTCATTTTAATTTGACAAAGAATCCGTTTTCTTGCCACTAATCATCAACAGATCATTTGTGTATAAATTTCAGCAGCTCATGATGCATCATATTAACAACATAAACAATTATCAATGCATGAATTAAACACTCTCAGAATGGTGACAATTTCTGACATGGTTCTCTCACTTCCTTCCTGCTAAGGAGAGAAAATCTTCAACATCGACAGCGGCCGTAATGCCCCCCTGCACTCCCCCCCATCTGAACACTACACCATCATCTTTAACACCTTTGTCCTGATGCAGCTCTTTAATGAGATCAATGCCAGAAAGATCCATGGTGAAAGAAATGTGTTTGATGGCATCTTCGCAAATCTTATCTTCTGCAGCATTGTTCTGGGAACATTTGGAGTACAGGTCAGGAATGCCATAGTGTGCTTTGTGGGGCTTGTGCAGGCCCATGGAACCCCACAGAAAACATTTCAAAATTCAAACACTAACATGTAAAGTTATACACACCCTTCCACACTTGTGTGTTTGTCTACTAAATATTTTGGCTAGTTTGATGATGTTTTCAGATAAAACAGTGAGTAACAAAGTAACAGTGTAGTATTCCCAGTGCATGTTTAAATGCATTCAGCATAATTCTATGGATTTTTCACAAGCCTGCACAGAGAATATGAATAGTCAGATTTTGTCTGGACAGGTTCCTAGCTAACAGGGAGCGTTCTCAAAACATTGGCTCAAAACAAATCATAACATTATAATGTTATATATCATATATATCAAAAATGTAATTCTTAAGGAGTTAGTGGAACATTTTAAAGATGTCACAGAATTATCTTATAACCAAGCAATAATGTTAATACATCTAAAAAAGACGTTTTAAACCTTCCTAGAACTTATAAAATAACATTTTTAATGTTTTTGTTACTTAATGGAAACATTTCTTTTCAGATCGTGATTGTGCAGTTTGGGGGAAAGCCCTTCAGCTGTGCCCCTTTAAATGTTGAGCAGTGGCTTTGGTGCCTCTTCGTGGGTGTTGGCGAACTGCTGTGGGGGCAGGTAGGAGACAGAGAGAGAAAAAAACAATTAAGAAAGACTATGAAAGTGTGTAAGATTGACTACACTTCTCATAAACAACCTTTCCCCCTCTTTATTTCAGGTAATTGCCACAGTGCCCACAAGTCACCTGAAGTGTCTGAAGGAGGCGGGCCATGGGCCGGGAACAGACGAGATGACAGAGGACGAGCTGGCCGAGGATGAGGAAGAGATTGACCATGCTGAGAGAGAACTTCGCAGGGGCCAGATCCTTTGGTTCAGAGGCCTTAACCGCATTCAGACTCAGGTGCTGTGCATAAAACCCCTCAGCTCTGATCTTTATATGCCTCTGGTAGAGCTAGCAACAGTAATAGCCATAGTCACGTAAGATGGTTTTCACAGACAGTAGATCTTATGTCTCCTCAAAGAACGTTCTTTTGCTTTTCCTTTTGTTTTCTACTTCCTTTTCTTGTAGACCTTCTCTGAGTCACCAGCATTAGTCCATCATTGCTTTCTCCCTCGCCTCTCTATATCTCTCTCTGCTGCCCACTGTTGGACCCTTCGTTAAATGAATATAGATTTCCCTGACAAGAATCTATAACATTCACTCTCCTGTGCTCAGAGCTCTGTTTTGTCGCTCTGTTATGTAACTTGAGTCATTTAAAGTCTTAATTTATTGCTTAATAGCTAATTTGCCTCAGTCTCAGCACAGAATCCAGACGCGCTGTGTGGGACTCGAGAATGACGTTCCTCAGTCCTTATAGAGCTTTAGAAACATTTGATCTGAACAATGTTCACATCAAGGATTCCAATATTATTATCAATATAAGATCATACACTTTGTGCACCTTAGTTACAGTTTTAAGTGACGATATGAAGAATAGCGCAATAATCATTATTATGTTCCTGCTGGGAAATCCTGTTTAAGCTGGTAGCTGTGTTTGGAAACGTGGCAGCTAACCTTTATTATTTATTATTAACTGGTGCAGGCTCATAATTAGCAGGTCCAGGCTGGTAGATGATTTCGGACCAGCTAAGTCTAGGAACCAGCTACTATGTTCCAGTCAACATTACCAGTAAAAGTGGATTCTCGTGCCGGATTATTACTTGATTGGTCATTTGTGAAGTGTTTTTGTGTATCCTAATAACAGATACAGAGATGATATCTTGTATTCTATTGGCCTTTATGCTTTGCTCCTTCTATGGGCTTTGCTGATAATCCCTTTGGTTTGAATTGTAATCTATAATGAATTGTGTATTATATTCTCTAATTCCCTTTTTCTGCCTTTCTATCTGTCTACATCTTTTTCATTTCTCTCTTTCGCTATAATTTTCACTTCTGTTGTGAAACTCAGCGGGGGTTTTTTTCTGAATGACTGTTTAGTCATTTAGAAAAAACACATTAAGTTCTATGCTGAAATTATTTTATGCTGAATTAACTATATTTGATTGTTGTTTCAATAGTTTTCTCCATGTCCTCAAGTGAGGGTTTGTGTCTCTCCTTGTGTGGGTGCTTGGAATTATTGTTCTAGATTTTCTTTGCTGGAGCACACTCTTGAAAAGCTCTCTTTGCTAGAGCACATTCTTGAAAGCTGGTTCCTGCTGCTTAATGTGAAGGAAGCATACAGCAGTATAGTCTTTGTAGATGGATAGTTAAATGCTTAATTTGGAGCATTGAGTTATTAAAGTCAGTGACATTGATAATGGTTTTGTTAACTGAGTGGACCTCCACAAGTTCATCTGGAGTAGAGAAGGTGGGATGTGATGCCCGTTTCTTTGGGGTACAGTACAATCAGTAAGTTACAGTAACTTAAGGAAAGTCTATCCCAGCTAACAATTTTAGGTTGAAAGAACATTCCCCTTCTTTTCTATTAAGTTAAAAAAAAACGTTAAAAATGTTATTTTGTACAGTTTAAGAATTAGATTTAAAACATCTAGTTTTTTAGACATTATATTAACATTATTGCTTGGTTATAAGATTGTTGTTGAAACATTTTTTAATTCTGTAACATTTCTAAAATGTCCCCCCAAAAACTTAAAAATGACATTATTGATATACATTGATATATAACATTAAAAATGTTCTGCAAGAACTTCTCGAGAACGTTAGTCAACATGCTGAGAATGCTCCCTTTTAGCTGGGTATACAGCGGGAGAGAACAACCGGAACACTCTCAGACCACACACACAAACACTTATATGCTCAACAGTATAACAGGCTCTCGTTTGGCCATGTTCTTGCTAATATGCACCATCAGTGAGCAGATATGATGGGATGGTACAGCATTATGAAGGTATTTTTTTTTAAATTTGAGTGCCTGGTATAGATTACTGAAGTGCTTGTAAAGGTCCTTACAAGGTTTCCATCGATTCCCTCACTGCTCGACACTGAGTAAGCAAAACATGACACACATTACAGCGGCTATCAGCGTATCATCAGTCAGGCTAATCTAATTGTGGCTCCATCTAGCGTGGCTCTTCTAAAGAGAGCACCATCATTTCTCAGTGTTTTTGACAGAGGGTGTTTGCAGATTAATTATGTATGATGTGTTATGCAAGATCACTGCATGCTTTTACAGGATTGGCCATTTTGATTTGGCCTGTGGAACTCAACTAAAGGTTGAATGTAGAGTAGAACTGGTTTGGTATATGAAGCGAGTTTCAGGAATGTTTTTGGGAGATTTGGTTGCAGAGATAGCATTTAAAAGCATTTGTTGTGTTAGCTTTTATTTCAAAGTGATATTTGCAGAACTGAAGTTGTGTATTTTCATGTATCAGTTATGTCAATTTAGGATTAAAACAGTGCCTCAGTTATATCCTGTCTCAGTTTCATGCAGGATGTTAGAAAACAATTTGTTATCTCTTTGGTAAAGGTGAAGGGTGTAATTTCTGCAACACCACAGAATTTTTTGAGAAACTGTTTTCTTGGGATTGTAACACATTCATTTTGCATTTGTTATGTTGAGAAATTACGCACTTCCAACACCTGGATGTAGGTCCTGTAGAAATAGTTCAGCTAAAAATGAAGATTTTTTCACTCTCATGTTGCTCTAAACTCATACTCTGTTTTTATGAAACACAAAATCCAAACAAACAAATTGTGGATCTAGACATGTACATAGACAGATTACCAATCAAAAATCACTTTAATTTCAGTTTGTTTCTCACACAAAAGTGTTCAGATAATTCAGATAATTTAGAGTTGTACAGTCAGAGTACAGCATATGGGTTTAGAACACAAGGATTAGTAAAACATTACAGAATTGTTTCATTTTGAGTGAACTATTCCATTAATGTTGGAAGCTGTACCCCCAGTACATTAGTGTTAAGACAGTAGTGTTAAGTGTAATTGGTGTAAGGACAAGATAACTTCTCCTACCAGGTGAATTATAACCCCGAGCATATTTTCCTCTTGCTCTCCTCCCTCTTTGCTGCTCCTCTCTCTCTTTATCTGAGTGTGTATATGATGTGGTTCTCTCTCTCTCCTGCAGATGGAGGTAGTGAGTACGTTCAAGCGAAGTGGTTCGTTTCAGGGTGCAGTGAGACGTCGCTCCTCAGTGCTCAGCCAACTCCATGACGTAACCAATATTTCTACCCCCACTCATGTAGTTCTCTCCACTGCCAATACGAGCGGCGCTCCTGGGAGTGAGTTTCCCTGCTTTACCCTACCTGTGTCAGACACCACACACTCACAGTGCAACAGCTTTCTGATAAGCACCAGTTGTTTACAAACAAACACTTAACATACGTAGCACATCCCTGCTGATAAGACCTGCTTTAGATAGCATAAATACCCATGTGGGATCAAGGTTGGTCTGGTTGTAGCTGGTCCAGAAAGACAAACCGTTCTCCACTAAAACTTTGCTAGTGAGGCTGGTTGACCAGCACAGTTTTTATAGTCAAGCTAGTTATCCAAAGAAGTCCTGCTGGTAAGATTCTCGTAAAGAAGAATGTTTACATCAGCACACTAGCATTCCATCCCAGCATGCAACACACAGCATTTGCTGGTTTTCTTAGCAAGGATCTTAAAAACATTCCTCCTTACACACAGCAGAACATGAACAAACTTGAACAAACACACCCTACTGTGTGTGCAGTGGTGCTTTCTATCTCTTGTTCTTTGTTCAAAACCTCCTCTGTAGACATATCTTTGTGATTGAGTGTCTCTTTGCAAGACAGCCTGTCTGGCTTTGACTGATCCTCTGTAGGCCGATGTTTGTGTCCCCCCTCCTCTCCTTTTCCTCAATCTCTGTGTGGTGTCTTGCTGTGTCGGGCTTTTCTCTTGCTGTTGGGTTCTTCTTTGTTGTCTGATGGTGTCGGTTTTGTTTTCAAACCTCTCTTTCTTGATAAGCCATTCTCTCTGTTATCTCTGTTATCGACAGCTTCAGTGTGGCATACATTGCACAAATCGAAATCAATTGTAATCCTTTTTTTAAAGCTGAAGTGTGTAATTTATGTGCTTCTAGAATCACTCATTGCAAAATATTGATTTGGTTGCCTGAATACTACTCCCTGTTCTCTGTTGGTTGAAAAGTGGATACCTGCACACCAAAAATCATGCTATTAGTCGAGCCACTGTTGCTATACCAGGCTGGTTGGGATGTTTAAACACACAGAGCAATGTTTTGAAAACACCTTTCTCTGTGATGTCATACTCATCTGTGACATCAACCATTTTCAGTTGTCTCTATTAAGTTGTGATAGGAGAAAAGTATTAAAATTACACACTTCAGACCAACTAAACCTTTGGAAAACAGAATATCATAAGAAATTGTACTGTGATGATAAAACAATTGAAATACATTTAATTAAATTTATAAAAATGGCAAGAACTTCTTGAAAAGTTGCTTCTGAACCTGTTCTGCTGTTCAGATGTCCACTGAGAGAACACAGAGAGAACATGGCACTCACTTGTATTGTCAAGCCTGGTTTACTGAAAAGATACAGCAACTGGTTTTCGAGTCAGCACAGGTACTCACTGTGCCACGCTATGGCTTTTCAGCCTTACACAGGGGTAAACCTTCGAGTATAAAGCCCTATAAGGTTCTTCTCTCTCTCTGTCTCTCTATCTTTCATTCTCTTTCCTTTGACTACTTATTTTCAGATAATGCATCTTGTATCTCTCCATCATAAAACTATGTGAAAGCATCTGCTAATGCCTCTATGCTTCTTAGTTCTTCTCAGTTCTACAGATCTTCATTCTTTTTGTTTCATGGTTCTCTCTCATGGCTTCAATCAGTTGTTTACTATTTGTCCTGTTTTCTCTTTTGTAGGCATCTGTGCTCTTCAACATTTTAACTAACAAATGACCTTACATGATGTTATCTACTATAGATGGTGCATGTCTAGATATAATGCATTAGTGCATGTCTAGATATAATGTTTAAAGGAATGTTCTGGGTTCAAAATAATGTGACATAGGACAAAGAAAAGTTTATGTAAACATTTAAATTTTGTCATTATTTCCTCATTCCAAACCAGTATGACCTTCTTTCTTCCTTGGAACATGAAATGAAGAGTTTTGAAGAATGCTGCTCTGATTTGTTTATTTTTAACATTTTACGAACAAGAAATAATACAAAAGGAAGATACTGAAAAGAGGGTTATGCTGCTCTGTCATACAGTGGAATTAGATGGGGACTAGCTCCTATAAGTGCCTAAAAGCATCATAAAAGGAGTCCATATATGACTCATGCACTGCATTCCAAATACTCTAAGTAAGACTAAGACTAAGTCATACAATGGATTTGTGTGAGATGTAATTTACTGGTCTTGCCTTTACCAAGTCTTGCCTTGAAAGCCATATTTGACAGCCATGGTCACTATTAACTTTTAATGTAAGGAAAAGAGCAGCTTTAATATCCTTTTATTAATAACTTATTTTGTGTTCTGTGGAAGATGGAAAGTTTATTTCTGAAAGAACTATTTTTCTTGTTTTGAACTTGTTTTGAACCTGGAGTATTGCCTTATTAACTCTAATAGAACGTCAATAAAAGTTAAGATTGCATTGGTATGTTATTTTTCTGGGAATACTGCACTAACCACTCCTTAATCAGTGCTTACATACTTTCTACTGCTATATTTCCATCTGTGTGTGTTTTTTCTTTGTTTCAGGATAGCAGTGTTACGATTATGACCATCATGTGTCATTTACTTTGTGGCTGACAGTTCTGTGTTGTGCATCATGCACATCTGTATACTTCTCATCACATTTCTTTCACTGTTTGTGTGTGTGTGTGTGTGTGCAGGTTTATGTGGTTAAAATGTCCTGCTGTACCCGCTCTAGTCAATATTCACTATACTGTACATCTCTTCATTTTTTTCTCTAATTTTGCTATTGGCTAAGATTTGTGGACAAATGTTAACAGTTAAACAGCATTCAGTCATCCTTATGTTGGAAATTTGAGCACAAAATCATAAAGCAGTTCCCTGAAAGACACATGATAAATCTGAACTAAAGATGTTATATGTATGTAGGCATATCAACATATTAACATTTAATAATAACATTTTCAGTTAAGCTTTGTCATGTGTCCTGAGGGAGGTGGCTGTTTAGGGAGGAAAACACTATCTTCCCACTTTTTTTCGCACAAAAGTAGTTCAGATCTATGGATAAAGTTTGGTTTCATTTTAGGTTTTGTAAGATGTGTCCATGTTGAAAAGAAGCACAGCACTGCCACTGACAGATATTCTTGTTTATCTCCAGTCCGGTAGCTCAGACATTTGCCTTGTATGGTAATGGTTCACTGCTCAAGGGACATGTTCTATATCAGTACACAAGTCAGTGGAAAATATATTCTTGTAGTAGGAAGGGCCAAGTGAGGTTTATTTATTAAGAGTTTTTTAATCCCTGAAGCTTTGATAATTACCATCTGATAAAAATAATGATATTTATACAGTATGTCTAACTCGCTGTGTGAATTTAGAGATAATGCTTGTACAATATTATAAGGTGCATCAGTAAACCATTCAGACTCTTTATCTATTTCTCCCATTTTACTAAATTACTAACCTTGTTTAGTAAAACCCAAAAATATTTAAAAAACAGCTTTAACAGAAATATCGAAAAAGTTTTATGATACTACATATTTACAATAATAATAATACATATTTTAATGCAAAATATGCATTAAAAAAATGCAAAAAATGCATATACATAAATAATAATACTTCTAGACACTTCTTCTAAAAACTAAACTTCAGTGTTTAGTTTCTGTATTCTGAAGCTTTAAGTTTACACGGGGGAAAATATGTCCTAATTAGGACTCAATTACTTTCTAATTGAATCATAAATTTTTTTATTAAAACCCATAGTTTTAGCGATTTTTATTGAAGCTATAATGAAGACCAAAGAGACTTCCAAAGTAATTAGAAATATAAGAGACTCAAACATTAAAAAAGATAGAAAACAATAAACCGTAACAGCTGTTTAATTATCAGAGAATGAAAGTATCAAAACATTATTTATAAAGTGATACAAGCAAGATATTAAATACAAGCCATAATAGTCCAGCAATCACTTTTAAGTACCTACTGAGGACTAAATTGGAATATATACTAGATAAGCTGTTTCATTTGACTACTGTAAATCAAGAACTCCGGTCTGGAGGAAATAAACCAGAGATCATGTCTGGAGTTGTCAATTTCAGTATTTAATTTGCAATTCGCTAATTCAATTCGCTTGGGAGAATGTGTTGAGGGTCGGATTAATAAAAAAAGGTGCTGTTTTAATGAGGTTCTGTAGTTGCTTACAGAATGAGTTTAAAGGATTTTTATATATATATATTATATAATATATTATTTGTTCTATAATTCAACCATCTTCATTATTTGCCCTTTGTAGAGAATGTCTTGTTCACTGGTTGCTTTCAACGTGCCACAATATATACAAACCTCTCAGAATGAATTTGAGCTTCAACATGGTGCCATTATTTCTCTGTTTCCATCACTGCTTTGTTAACTACTTCCTCTCCTTTCCTGCATTTTATCACTTTGTCTGCTTCAAATCTTTCTATGTAGCTCTATTTTTATTTCAGACATCTTTGGGAAATATTTGTTGAGTAAAGGAATCTTTTTTTGTTTGAATCACACAGTTTTTCCATCAAGCTTTTTTCTTTGAAGGACAGCGTGGAGACAGTAATCTGGCATTCAAACATCCAGAGCCAAGAGCAAACATCAATCTGTTGTGAAAACACACATTTCCCAAAAGTGGGCGCTATACTCGAAAGTTTACCTGTATCCATGCAAAAAAGAAATGAAAGAAACAAAACGAACAAAAATGAAAACAAACAACAAAAAGATTTCACAAAGCAGATTTGCATGACTTCTTTCTTAGCAACAAACAGGCTCTTTGGAAAAACAGATAAGCACTTAACCAAATGCTTGACCGTCCCTTCCTGTTTGTTTGTTTGTTTTGTCTCTTGTAAATTCTTTCTTGGTCATTTTAGCTTCTTTTCTTTTGCTGGGTGAGTGTTGGAATGGGTGGGGTAGGGCTTCACTGACCTGCGGCCACAGCAAAGGATTGTGCTCTCAAATCTCCTTCCAAGTATATACACACGAGATGCATGTGTGTATACAGCTGCATTTGTTTTACAGCATGAGCCTGACTGCTTACCATCATGCATTTAATTGTTTACTTTAAGCCTGTTTTAATTCTGTTCCTGTAACACAAGAACAAGGCTGCTAAACTGGAATGAGCATTTTGATTTATGATTGCTTCCTGTGTTCCTTCCACTTTTCTCTGCATTACCAGACTGAAGCAGATCTCATCAACACTCCTCAGCAATTCTTGTGTCATCTGCACTCGTCTGCTCCGCTGCATGCCAAAAGACGCTGGCTCTTTCTCTATCTCTCTCTCCCGCTTTTTCACTTAATACACTGTTCCACACATCTTTAAACATCCTCAACTAAATCTGTCACCCAAACAGTAATTCTGAGCAGTATCCCTTACAGATAAAAAACAAAATTCAATTTCAGGCATATGATACTGTACAAAGGTGTGATCCATTTGTGCTGATAAGGCGACTTCTGCAGAAACCAGAGACGCTGTGACCTTGTTTATTGTGCCTGCTCGGCTCGTGTCAGTGTGATGGTGCTTGTTAAAGTCTTCCGTCGCACCAGTTGGTGTCTATAATCAATGGCTCAGTGCCAGGAAGTAACTGGACTCAGAGAAGCCAAGCCATCATCATCCATCTAGATGATGCTTTTGGAAATTATAGAAGTTTTGCTCTGGGAGTCAATGTGATCTGAACCTGTGGAGTGATTTATCATATACTGTAACCAACATACAACTGCAGATAATTCCTGTTTGGGTGTTTCTTTAGCTTCATGCCCATTTATGTCCTAAAGGTTTTGTTTTTTTTTTCTTTTTTATTTTCTTATATGAAAATGACATGAAATGCCTTCACGCCTCTTCCTTTATTGTACTTCATAAAATATTACTTACTATATTATTTTAAATATGGTGCCCTAGGTAAGGAGTAAAATAAACCACTTTAGCATGTATTGTGTAAATAAGATTTTTGATGACTGACTGTCCATCACAACCAACTAAATTAGCCCTGATAAAGTTGCTTTATGAAGTTACTTAAGGTGAAGTATGAGACATGGGATCAGAGTAAGTTTCACTTGAAGATTTTTGTTTCTGAAATTGTGAAAGTGTTTGTTATTATTTAATTGTAAGTACTGTAGGATACAGTTATACTGTAGGATGAAATTGTATTCCACAAAAGTGTCTGTAGTTGAAGAAACACCCAACAAAGGAAGCTGTATGTAATTTCCAGTTCCAGAAAAGTGACAGTAGAACACAAAACTCTGTTAAATCTCTGTTTGTTTTACAAGAAGACATAGACACATCCATAGATAATATTTCAGATAATTTGATATTTAACACACCTCAGTTACAGTATCTCATCACAGCCTATGACCCATTTCTCACTCATATACATGAATTGCCGTCATTGGCCTCATTGCGCATGTTTTGCTTCCATGGCTCCTATTATGGCATCACGATCACATGACTCGAGTATTATTATTTCATTACTGTAACCACACCACTGAATGATGCTTGTACCAATGAGGAGTAAGTCATACCTCCTCCACGACTGAGTTCGCCATCACTGCAGGCTGTGGGTACGGGCGGTTCCTCCCTCCATGCCACCAGCCTGAACCCCAGTCAAGCAACCTGTCTTTGTGCCATCTTTTCCCTGTGTGATGTTTTGCTTATCACTTTGTTAGATTCTAACACACTGTTATTTCCAGTGGCTGTGTGTCTATGTGTGTATTGAGACCACTATTACAGTTGCTCTGTCTCTCTCAGTTTGTGTGACTATTTCAGTTAAGCACTAATTGATCAATACACACACAAGGCTTATTTTTATTTTTTGCCTTTTTGCTACTTTTTGCTTCCATTTGTCTCTCTGCTTGAGGCCTGGTGGGTTTTCTGTTGTGAGGTTACGAGAATGTTCATCATCATTTTTTTTGAGTGATAACCGTGAACTGACAGCTTGGGTCCATTTTAGAGGTTTTGTTTACTTTTGTTTGTCAACTCTTTGAGAAACTCTTAAGATCTGGTTGCGCAGCTTTAGTGTAAAGCTTTAGTTATGTATTACAATCTAAATTAATAAAGGTGTTGTGTGTTATTTCTATGACACTAGTGTTGTCGGTTTATTTGAGAGGCCAGACATAGCAATTCAGCCAATGGCAAATCCTTGATTTGTGCCACATCATTTTTAAAAACACTTTCTAAAATCCACAATAAGCATGCAAAAATAAAAATGCAACTAAACATGCAACTTACAATAATAATCAGTAAATAAGCATAAAAGAGATATTGCATTCAAAATGGAAAAACCTGTTTTTTAACAGTTACTATTTTCATAATATTTTCACAATGCTTGGTGCCACTAGTGCAAAGAAATTAAACACTATGCCAATAACTACTAAAACTAAACAGTTGCTATGATGACACCAATTAGAACAAATGAGACAAACTGATTCAGTGAGTGTACAATGTTTGCAGCAACCTGATCTTGAGCTGTCTGTGCATTGTAAGGCATGTTCAGAACAGGTTCTACAGCAATTCAGCTCCATTTTACTACACATGTACTGAGAGATTTCTTTGCTCCACCTTCCTCTCTTTCTTTCTCCACCTCTCTTGTTTCTTTATCTTACCTCTTCCTCTGTCTTTTATGCCCCACCCTCTTCTTCTACCCTTCCACTCTTCTGTGCCTCATACCCTCTGTTCACATGTAGATGCGAGTGGTGAAAGCGTTCCGTAGCTCCGCTTATGACGGAATTGTGAGACCTGCGTCCAGTAATTCCATCCACAATTTCATGGCACATCCCGAGTTTCTCATCAACGACTACATTCACAACATACCGCTGATTGACGACACGGACATTGATGACGAATCTGAGTGGTCGAAGCACAACCACCACTTGCATCCGGCCTTCCGAAAGCCCCCTCCTCCTCCGGTTCAGCATACACAACGCAGCCACCCACCACCCCGCCCCTATCGCCAGTACAGCCTCCCTGCCACGCCTAACCGCAATAATAATGCCATTGAGAGAGGCATCTACAACCTGAACCTCTCCACAAGCCCCAGTGGGCACAGGACATCGCCCACTCGACAGCTCAGTCCTCTCCTTACCCTGGAGACATCTCTATGAGTGACTGTGCTCCAGAAAACAAGAATCTAACAAACTTTGATGATGGAGACCTGTGAATTGTTTGAGTTAGGCTGGTGGGGGAGGCTCCAATGGACATTATAGGTGGTTGACCACTTACTCACCGAATAGGAAAAGACAGTATCCATCACGTTACATTATTTGCTCTTGCCACTACCACCTACTACTAACACACTCCTCATGTCTCAACAACAGCTCCACAGATATCTCTCCTCTCACTGTGTGGAGGGGAGCTTTGTCTGCAGTGTGTCTGTGGTTCCTTTGAATGGACTTGTGTAGGTGAGGAATCCAGACTTGATGGACTTTCTAGCGGTTATTTAGTGCTGGTGACTATTGACTTCTCTGGATGCAAAGGAATATAGGTTCCCTACAGATGGAGTAGGGGTCCATTCACATACTTTATATTGGTGTTACTAAAGTCTATATTATTATTATCATCATGTTTTGACTGCGTACTATTGCCATCATAATCCTGAGCACTCAGATTATCATTGCTACATCACAGAATACAACTTTTATTACTCTGTGACTAATGCTTTATGGATAAGCTTTAAAACATTTTTTATTTTATTTATTGGGTGATCACCAACATCTTTTTAGTTTCACTTTATCTATCTCTCTCTGTCTCTGTCTGTGTGTGTGTGTTGTGTCTGTTCTAAAAGCATAAAAAAGCAACAAAAAGAAATACTAACAAAACAAAGATTATATCAATTTGAAGCTTAGAATAATGAAATTATAATGCGCCTGCTAATAACAAAAAGACAAATCCATTGCAGCGCCTTTTAAATTTCTGTAGACTGGCCCATTGTTTTACAACAAAAAATATTCAAGTCTGTTAATCGAGGGCAATTTGTAGCTTTGTATGTTTTTAAATGCTCATTAGTTTTACTGTATGTTTTAAATATGCTACAGGGTAGAGGAGTTGGGCCATCCCATCTCAGTGAAACAATGGTTAAAGTACGAGTTTCTTTGGTTGCCATTTAACACGTTGTGTTGATTTTCCATCTTAACAATGGCAATCAGCCTTATGACTAAATGGCCTTGTCAATGCATCTTTCCTTGTTTGAATTTGCTAAAAATTGTGATTGAACTGGTGATTACAGTGGGTTTGCCCAGACTCAACATTTAACGGTGTCTTCTTTTCCATTACATATAAGCCATTGAAATCCATGTTGCGCATATGACACCAACAAATGCATCAACCCTTTAAACATTTTTAAATAATTATATTTGCTCAGTACAAGCATACCTGCTGGCCCTTTAAATACATTCATATTCACACGTGTTGCTTTCCACATGCTGTGTGTGTAGAATATTTATCAGATTGTGATAAATATCTGATGAACTCAAATACCTGCAGACTGTGGTCTCAGAGGGCATAAACCAGGGTAGGGAAATCCATTTTATACTGCCACACCATAGTTAATGAATATCAAAGATACTAACAATGGACAATCTTTGAGGATTTCATTACTTTTGCACAATATCAGGGTTCATTGTTTTGGGCAAACACCAAAAGGGTGACATGTTCAGAGTGATTCTGATGAAGACACACTCTATGTCTATTGGTCTCTATGTTACATTTTAAGAGAACATTGAATAATGTGAGGCACAAGAATATGTTGGCACAGAACAATAATCCCTAGAATGTAATGACATGCATGATTCTCCATGTCGATTTACAGTATGTTTGATTCAGTTACATTCCATTGACATTCCACTGATCAGTGTACCATCAGGGGTTACCTCCTCTTACACCCCATAGCCATCTTCTGGACTGGTACAGTTATGATCGTATTGCTATAATCAATGCATTGCAATGTAATACAATCATTTGAGGAACGAGACTGGCACTTATGCAAAAGACTGCCCTGTCCACAGCTGTGAAATACGCTTCATGACATGTATATAAGGATTACAAAAAAACTTTATCTGTATAGAATACTTTTCTAGATTGTCCAGTTTTGAGAAACTGGCACATATTGAAAATGGACAATGCAAGCATGAGCGTCGTTAGATCATGTCATTGCATTGGTCAGTCGTTTCTGTGCAGAGCATGTTGATATCATAGCGCTTCTCACTGTCATTGTTTGACTTCACTTTGTCTGTTGATGCTTCACTTTGGCTCTTAAGCAGTTGGTGGACACACATTTCTCTGCCCGGTGCATCTGTGCTGTCATAATACGGTATTGTCCATGATGTTCTTCTCCTGTTACCCTGCCCAGTTTTCCATACAACATGTGGCAAGGAACTTGGAGGTGGAGCAGTGTTACACTGCCAGTCTGACTACTTGTTAAATGCTAGTAGACATGCTGCTTAAAATGGGTCGACCCATTCTACCAAAACCAGAACATTACGTGGTTGCTTAGAGTTTGTATCTTTAAATGTGCGCTTCCCAGCTACACAGTATGCCTAAAGCTGTATGTCAGATGAGTAGGACTTTTCTATCCCCTAAGCCCATGGGACCTAAGAAGCCATCAGACTGAAAATGTTAAAAAACAAGACTGATGTTTGAAAAGCAAATATGGTGGAGAACTGTGACTCTGATGGCTGTTTTTGAAGGCTAGAGGTAGCAAGAAAGTTTTTACGTGTTAGTGTTATTAAGTGACAGGTCAAAGAACAAACAGGTGAAAGGACTATGGCAACATGTTGGATGGAATACTTTATATCCAGGAAGGTAATTAGTGTATCTGACTATCTACAGAACACTCTTAATCAATGATTAAAAAGTTCTGAACCAAATTCAGTACAGTAGAATTCAGATGCTGCATGTCTCAGCAGCAGCTTCTGTCCACCCATTTTAAGCAGGACAGTGCAAACTGTCACTGAACTGTGTTGTACCTGTATGAGTGTGTCCAACCTTTTGATTGGTTGTCAGACTCAGGCAGTTCCAGTGGAGTCTCCAATGGCGAGAGCGCTGGCAGGTCTAAGAGACCAAACTTATTTAAAGGCACAGACACAATCAACAGGCCAAAGTGGTGGTCAGAGAGGATAGAACTAGAATAGTTTGCAGAACCTTCTAAATAATACTAAATTAACATTTCTTAACCTTATCGTTAGCCAAGCTTAACTTCCAAAATAGGCCTCAAGCTATGCTCGTTGCTGAATAATTTTAAAATGAAACTATATAAAGCTGTATACCCCAATCATTCAACTCTCCAGACAGTGATGATATATATTACAGTGATATATTACATATATTACACCACTTTATCACTGCTCTCTCTCTCTCTCTCTCTATATATATATATATATATATATATATATATATATATATAAAACTAAAATACAGATAATTCAGAGTTCCATTGTCTGCCTTCATTTTGTTCCATTCTGTTGTAGAAAAATCACGCAAGGTATGGTGAAAAAATGTAATGTGAAAAAGAGTAAATAATATATTTAATATTAAAGATATAAATTATTGTACAACTGCACCATCACTGTACATTTTTGCCAAAATGTGCACATGTGCATCTTTTGTTTACGATTTAAGCATTTTTTGTTTCACTCTTTATTGTCTCTTCCTCTTTTTCCTTTTGCTTTTTTTGTAAAGAATTAAAATTGAACAGCTTGTACATTATTATGATGATGATTATTATTATTATAACTATTATTATGGTTATTATAATTATTGTCTTTTTCCAGCAGTGCTCTTTTAACTGATGGAAAAAACAATTGCACATTCTCCTGAACATACACTTATTGCTCTACAATGGAAAAAGACAAAAAAACTGAAAAAAATAAACTATTAAATATATTAATAATTACCTGCCTGTTACTTAAGAGAAAAAAGTATCTATCTATGATGAAAGAACACTGCTGTATACTATAGACTAAACTGTATGGAAATCTAAGAATTTAATGGGAAAACAAGTCAACACTTTTTGTCTGTATAAAAAAATTAATCAAAGTATTCTACAATAATAACTTGACCAGTGTCTGTGCTTGTGTTTCATTGTGTCCCTGTGATCTTTCTTTGGCTGTTTCAGCCCCTTGTGCCTTACTGGAAAATCTCGCCTCACACTTTTGTGTCAGTTAACATTATATTTGTGGCATATACATGTATATTTTGCAGAAATTATCAAACTAGATTTTGACTGTGGTTCCAGTAACACTCTCCTGTTGTTGGTAGTGCAGACAGTGTACATTATGCTGGGTTACAGGCTTTCTTTTGAGGGAGACGTCTGTTATCTTCACTGCATACTTGGCTAATGCATGACTAAATGTAGGCCTGTTTATTTACAAATACACCCAGAATCCCTATCTGCACTGATATATATGCACTTTTAGAACCTTTAAAAAGAGTAAAAGATATTCCAGTAAAATGTAAAATGGGTTGTAATGTTTTGTTACACACCATATCAGATGTAAAATAGGAATAATATAAGTTCTGTGATGAGTAACACTTAGAAATCATAGCAGGGAGTTATGTGTGTGTTGTGCTGATGTCGCACTGGCACAGTGATATTCAATAGTGCTGTTAATTGTTTTGCTTTTGAATTGTTACCTCATTCTTTGTGTATAACCTCATGTGCACCACCCTTATAGCACACGTGTGAAAAATGTAAAATCTCCACCTTTTGACTATAGGAACATACAAACCTATATGAACATTTCTAAAGAAATGTGTCAAAATCCATTTAAAATATGATGATTTTCACTGTTTTGCTCTACCTGGTTAAGCAAAGGCAGTAAAGGTTAAATAATAATGTTTTAATACAAAATAATGTTTTAATATAAGGCCACACTGGTGCCTTGCCTCTGGTGACTCACTTGCTTCACCTTCCGTGCAGCCATTGATAGTAAAGCCCCAGTGTGGTGGAGTCAAGAGGCAGATTTTCAGAGCTAACAATATCTCAGTGTCTGTGTTTGACTGATTATAGGAAAGCTGTGATCTTATCATGAGTAACGTTGTGAATGAGTTGTGATTATGACTTCCCAAAAACGGGTGAGGATGAGTAGGCTACAACAATGAAAACAAAACTAAAACTAAATAAAACAAAATAAAATGTTGAACTGAAAATCATGGGTATTGTAAGAGAAATGCTGTCCAGAGTAACAAAGAAAAATTCATTTTTTTGGCATTGCTGTGTATTACATCTCACATGGTCTTCCTTCTAAAATAACATAACACTAACATCAAGCATGAGTAGTAAAGGTGTCTCCGTGTATATATATAGCCATGTATAACATTTATCATAATCATTATGATAATGACCTGTTGAGTTTATACTATCACTTACATAACAATTTAACTATTAAATGCATAACACCCTAAGTTTGTTTACATTGTTGAGGGAGTGACAGAGGAAAGACTAGAACATCTATTAGGTAGAGATATAAGGACACAGTCTTTGCTAGTAACATCACAAATTATTTACTTCTCAGGCAACTTTCATTTATGTTTGCTAAATGAACTTCTGGATTTCTTTTAAATATTCCTGCTAAATGAACCAGCTGAATGGAGGAAGAAAGTCGTGCACTCAGTGATTTAGGAAAAGAAGAGGTATGTGTGTGTTTTCTTGGGCTGTTTATGATAGCCATTATAAACATTTTACTGTTTTAACTATACAGAAGTCCGATAAATAGACACGTGTTAACGGTCTTAGTAGCATTAATAATTGTTTTAATAATAAATGCTACAAAATGTTATTGAGCGCATTAGGACAGAACTGTCTACTGTATGTCTTTTAAATGACACTTATGAGTATGTTGTGTTCATTACAAACTGGCTCCAAAAAAGCCTTATCGATTTGAAATAAACATTTTTTGACATATTCTCTACTACAAGACAGGAATAATCAAAAACTAACATCTCATGTTAGTAACACTATAAATAGCAAAGCAGGAAGTTAATCTTCCCTGCTGACATCTCACAGAACCTGTAGAGTTGAAACCTGGAAACAGCTCCATCATAACGGGCTCTATGGTGCTATGTTGAAGGACACATACTGTATAGAAGCTCGCCTTGAAAATGTTGCCATTGTCATTGCTTGTACTGCATATAAACAGTGCTTGTTACTATTGTCATAATATTATCTCATTATTTACTGTTTTATACATAACATGCTAAAACCACATGTTCATGTCTCAGCATGTTCTTGCTCTGTTTTTGGTTGAGTGAAGAGTTTGTCTCAGAGGTGCCAAAATTACACAATTTACACAATGTTTAAATATACTTAAAATAGTATATTAATTATTTTGAAATACCTTACCCTTTATAATCTGTTCTGCATTCACCTTTAGGCTGTTGTTTTATGCTGATTAGTAAACCATTAGCAGAGCCTTCATTTAAGAAGATGTTATTTAAGCTTTGTTGTGTATGTTCATTTAGTACAGTGTAAGTGGGAATCTGTATTTTATCTTTGTTTGCAAGTGCCCAATACTTAATGTAATATTCATTTTCTGTCAGGGTCCTGACACAGGAAAAGGACGTCGTCCCTTTAACATGAATCATTACGCTACTAAGAAGAGTGCAGCACAGAGCATGTTGGATGTGGCGCTTTTGATGGCTAACTCATCACAGCTAAAGACAGTACTGCACACTGGGCCACAGCACCGCTTTTATATCACCCTTATTGCATTAATCTCACTTTCCATCTCACTGCAGATCATTGTTGGTCTCTTATTAATTTTTATAGGTTAGTTTATTTCATTGTATCTGTTTTTATGTCTGACTTGATATCACTGCTTATTCTGGTCTCATTTCTTTGACTTATTTTTCTTGTTCCTTTCAGTGAAGTATGACTTGAATGACATTAAGAAACAGCCGAGGCTTAAGAGAATGAATGATGTGGCCACTATTTTTGTGTTCTTTACTGTTCTTATCAACATCTTCATCACAGCGTTGGGATTTGAGTCTGGACAGTAAGCAAATCTAATTAGTTAATAGATTTGATCTCATTCATGTTTTTTTATTTCAAAATATGGTCTATAGCATAATTTAGTTAATTCACTAAATGTCTGAAGGAGTTTTTTGTAATAGGTAATAGAGCAGGAAATATTCTCTTTTCAAGTGTTTTTTATATATGAGAAATATTTGTTTAGTTGTTTTTTGTACGGACCTCTAATTCTTCATTTATTCTTTACATCAAAATATGTTTATGACTAGCTTCACATCCCTTCCCCTTGATTCAGAAGCAGCATAATGCCTGGTATTGCCCTTGCTCAGATCAACGCTTTTAACACCACAGAAGATGTGTAATTTACCCAAACTGAACACAAGGACTGATCACATAACGGTTTCTACACTGTCATCAAAAAGTAATGAAACAAGTCCACCCTTATTCAACAGTACAGCCTCAATGTTAGACTAAATAAATAAATGTAAATAAATTCTCTCTTGCTCTCTCTATCTCTCCTTCTTTAAGCCCTTTGTGAAATTGCTGTTTAGAAAGTTATCTTTAGTATTTATCTTTATTTTTGTAAAGGCAGCTAAATGTGTGAGCAAATTGTGTAATGTTATTGTTTGTAATAATTCGGGTGTTAAGTAAGTTAAGTAAGCAATGCATCTTTTATTTACTCATTTTGTGTGAATGCTTATTCACATAGAAAGCATTAACTTACCTCACTAAGCCTTCATTAACAAGCACTCACGAAATGTGCATTTGTGAGTTTTCACATTTTAACATGGTTTGTACGTGTGTGTGTGTGTTTGTGTGTGTATAGATCTTACAACCAACAATTAAAATGATAATGCACAGTAGTTTGGTTATGTTGTAAAATACTTTCTGCCGTCGGGAGGCGTCGTAAGCGCAACACTGTCTAATTCACTATCTGCGGTAATGACAAGAACATCATGGCGGGTAATTCAAAGCAACAGCGGCTATCTCTGCAAGTTTTCAACACCCTTCAGGTAGTTTTCTTACATTTTCACAGACACCCATCACACACCGTTAAACGATATGAAATCGTTTTGTGACGTTTCACAAGTTTACAGCTGTTTACTGTTTAGTGCGAGTTACCGTCGCTGCTATAGCATTAGCTAACAGTTAGCGGACAGAGTTGTAAAACAGGTCATGTAAAATGCTATAAAACAACAGGCATTTTAGTTCGTTTATGTTGTTGTTGTTGTTGTTATTATTATTACCAATTTAATAATCTCGTGTAATCGACCTGATGTAGCTCTTGCTAGCTATAATTATCCATCACAATCTCTCCCATTAGACTTGGTCTATGATAGATCTCTGTGAAGATCTAATGTAGTTGCCCGACCAAAGTGTTTTAATACAACTATTTGATTAGATGCAAACCTCATTTGTTTTGAATCAGAGTCTGGGATGTCCTCTGGTGGACGGGCTGTACCTGAGGGAGACAGACAGCATGCAGGAGCTTCTGTGTTCACCTTCACTACATCGCACTGATATACTCAAGTGGATTTGTGTGAGGTCTGATGCTTAATGAATGTACTCGGTCTTTGCGTCTGAATGTGACTAAACATAAGAACACAGGGTGACATATCATGATAATAATGGTGATAACAGTGCTGACAAATATGTTGCAAATTTGCATACTAAACAGCTTTCCTGGTCTGTGTTTCTTACAAAGGATTTGCCCATCCTTAATGGAGAAGTTTTCTATAATTAAAACAAATGAGGATTTAATTCAAGGTAATCCTTTAATTGTTTTTTTTTTTTAATTGTTCAACGTCAAGTCGGTTTTCATCAGATTTCTGTCCAGGGAATAAACATGTTAACACGTGCTGATTTTGTAATTATTATTATTCATACTTGCTGTGTTTTTCTCTCTCAAACAGAACTCACACGGTTTGGCCATGAAATGATGTTATGTAAAGCTACTGACCAGGATTTAATAATGGTATGTAGTTAAAAGATCTGAATGTTTAGATTGTCCTTTAATAACGTAAATTAGATAAGAAGTCTATTCAGTTTCAAAAGTAATACAGATTTAAATTGATCTATTGTGTCTGTTATATATTCAGGGTGTTGCAACACCTTTACGGCAGCTTGTGTTTCTGGAGCAGCTTATAATGATTGTTCAAGCAGAGTCCTCTAGGTATGTGTATTTTTGGTCATGTGATCACTCCATATACAGTAAGAACATCAAATACATTTTCATGGCCCTTAAAATTGTTTTCTTTAGGGTCTTTCAAAAATGTAAATGTTTATATTAATGTGTAATACTTTTATTTAGAAGCTGAATACATGGCCCCAATGTAATGGTGTCAGTGGCATTTTTAATGGCCCCCCAGGTGGAGGTCAAGGACTTAAGAGATGTAACATTAACTAGCCTTATTAATTGTTTAAAATTTAATTTAAGCAATTAATATTATATTTATTTCAATTGGCCTATATTCAGACTCCATCAGAGCAAAATTAATTTTTTGACATGCTTCTTTGTTATTGATGGACATAGACAGAACTCATCTTCTGGAGATGAAAGTGTGAAGAATGAAGATCTTCTTGGGATGCTGATGTCTCAGGAACACTCTTCTGACATGGATCTGGTCCTGAACCCAGCCTGCAATCCATGGTCTGCCCACATCCGAGAACATCTGATACGAACACAATCAGCTCACAACAAAATGAATGGAAACCACAGTAAACCCAGCGATTACATAAACAGGTCTATATGCATACTGTAACAAAAAAGTAATGTATAAAGGACTGTCCACAACACATGGCTTTGAAAACCACTGTTTTAAGCTACTAAACATGGTTGTTGTTTTCTGTCATTAAAAAAACTAATTCTCAACATTCTTGCCTTGGAAGTCATGGAGAAGAAGACCTCACTGAGACCATAGCACTTCTGCAGTCTGCCCAGAGCACATTAGAAGAGCTCCGCAAGGAGGTGGGATCATCATCCATATTTCTCTTCATTGCTTAGTCATTGTTTCTCTCACAGATATCATCTGTCAGCACCATGTCTGGTTTCATCCATCAATCATAATAATGTGCCACATGTCTCCTGCAGTGCGAGTTTCTACAGTCGCATCCCTTAGGCTCTGGAGCTGCACTGTCCCCCTCTGCACTGAAAGTGGCCATATCTGACATGTCTCAGTTTATGACTGCCTTCAGCCACATCTACAACGCTGACTTTAAGGTGTACTGTCAGAAAGCCCCTCCCGCTCTCAGTTCCAGCACAAATGTGTTCCAGTCTGTACATGAGCTTCTTCACACCTGTAATATGGTAAAGTCCCATACAGTTTTGCTGTTTAATAGATGGGATGGATTTCAATTTGTTTGTTGTATATCTGAATATAGTTATGTAGTTTTCCTGTTAAAATTGTGGTTTATTTAGGAGCTTGAGGCTCTTAAGCAGCTGTCTGAAACCTCATCATCAGTTACACAAACAGTGAGAGACCTGCAGACAGACAGGCGGTATTGGTCAAAAGGAGAGAAACACACTCTGCGTGAGTATTATACTGCATATTTAGTAAATTTTAGGTTTTTAAATTAAATAAATTTCAGAGAATAATTAACATTTTCCTTTGTTGTTGGAAGCCGTGTTTTTAAAACAGTCGTAATACTATTGCAGTATTGAATGACAGGTGAAGATATTAGATTGTACTTATATAAATAAATTTAAATAACACCAGTAGACAATCTACGCTGTTTGAATGATTCTTATTTGCTGTAACTGCTGTAAACTGTAATCTGTAACTTTTTCCTCTCTGCTGCCAATTCTGTTTGAAACTGCAAGTAACCTGCAACTTTATGAGTTATTTTCTTGGTGTGGATGACAAGTTTAAATTCTAAACAACTGCCATAAGAACAAGCTACAAACTGTGTGCCATTTACAGTACCTGGACATGCGATATATATATGTAGCCGGATCATCTTTCTGTTCATAAACGGACATTTCCTGTGAAATCCAACCCGACCACTCAAATTACAAATCATTATTATAAACTTATTATTACAAATTGGGATAAAGTAAAGAGATTGTGTTCTGTTTTTTGTTCATCTTTGATGAAAAAGTTACAGATTACAGCTGTAACAATAAGACTGAAAAATATTAGTTATGTAATCGATCTGTGGATCTTGCATCAGTTAACACGTTATTTATATTTTTAGCCAATCTGTTGGAGGCGCTGAAGAACAAATATGTGGCTTTTCTCTCGCTTCAATCATAACTCAAAAGGAGTCTGCATGCTTCACATACTGTCTCAACAAAAATGTACAGCCTTCATATAGTGTTTTTATTAATACTGAATAATGACATAAAACAGCTGCCATGTTAGTTTGCTATTATTCATTTAAACATTAACCAATGATGCACAATTTGTCATGTGTTACTGCTATTATATAATATAATTGTAATAACGCTAATAAACATTTTTTTTCTATGTTTTATGTTGTCTGAGTTGTATACAGTTATTAGTAAGTGATTTGACTTCCAAATATTGTGGTATAACAGGTATTTCTTTCAGTACCTGTATGGAAAATGCAGTCATGGCATCTTTTGAATAAAAAAATTGTCATTTGCTAAACAAATTTCAACCCAATAGAGAATCCAGCTCTCAATCATTCATGGAAAGTGAGTAATAGCATTTTAATTTGAAATTAAAACAAATATTCAACAAATATGTGGAAAACAACACCACCCATTGAACAAGAATCATTAAGCGATTAAGAAAAGTGCACAGCACATAGCATGTTGGATGTGTTGCTCCTGATGACTAATTTATCTTGGCTGAATACAGGGTCCAATAATTGCTTTTATATCCCCCTAATCTCATTTTTATGTCTCACTGCAAATCATTAGTGTTGAAGTTCATATTCATTGTCTATTATTGGTACATTTTTTCCTTCAGTGATGTAAGTGATGTCTTTGTTGTTGGCAGTAAAGAATAATTTTTGGGGAAAAAAATTAAGCTTAAAAAATGAACAACAGTGCCACTGTTGTGTTCTTTATTATTAGCATTTTCATCACAGCAGTGGGATTTGAGTCTGGAAGGTGAGAAAAGTTGTTAATGAATCCATCTCATTACTGTATTTTCAGACTTGGACAGTGTGTGTAGCCTTAATGGCAGCAAGATCATTAGTCATGTAATAGAAAACTGGCAGCTAAAATCAGAAAACATTGTTTGCAAGAAACTAGTGTTTGTAATGTTTTCATGAATATAATCAAATCATGTCATCAGTATTTTTGTCTGCACATCTTTTGTTAATGCTTGTGTTATCATGGTTGCCTTGACATTCGTTTGTGTTTCAGACATAATGTCATAATGACTGATACTGCACACACTTAGACTGTCTCTTTTCATGATGTCTGAGTGGCCCAAACAACACATTTCATGTCACAAGAACTATTCACGACTGTACACATGGTACATATTATTTTAAGTAGCTTTACTAAAGCACTGTACATGACAGCCTGATAGCATTCCTTAAAGAGGATGTACGTTGTTATAATTTATTTTATGCACAAAAATAGAATTGGGAAATATGAAACATTAGTAGTATAAATATATATTATACGCTATACTTTACTTAACACCAGATTTCAGTTTGTTAGTAGTTACAATCTGTTCTTCAGCTGTTCTAAAGCTCAAATCTAATTGGACAACCTATTTCAGCACAGGGCGTTGGGGGGAAATCTACAAACAACAAAAATCTTGTTTTGTTGCGGCACGATTGATCATGCCCGGTGTGAATAGCTCAATACGAATCTATTGTTTATATTCAAAAGTGCCACTGCATCACACATTCATGGCGTGTAATTATGCTCAGTGTGTCTTAATGATGCCACTTAATGACATATAAAATATTTAATATCAATATTTTTAGGTTGTGACAGTTTTAGTAAAACAGTAAGACATTTAAAGCTATGTTATATTATGAATACAATCATGGCTAATGGGGTACCAATGTCAGGCACTCATATGAGTTTAGATTTCATGCTCAGCTTTAAATTCAGTCATAAATATGCACTTTAACAAGCACATTAAAAACACAAAAATTAATGCTGATGACCTTGTACCATATAGTGCTTTACAGAATGTTTCATGAACATATGTAATATTGCCATAGAATTTTACATTAAGAAAATTCAATTTATGGTAGACTTGTAGAAACAAAGAAAATTAAAATGCCCCCAATTAAACTGTAAAATAATTTTCTGTTAAAAAAGAGAATATGCATTTTCTTGATTTTAACATATCTTTACTTGTTTCATATAGTAAAAGACATGCAAAACATTTTAAATAAAATTTTGAATTTCAGATTATGTAAATTTATGTTTAACAACAACAGGTATTAAATGGCAATACCAAATACATCTCTGTCATCAAATCTCTACAACTGAGTAGCATTAATTTGCCATTTTAAGGCCACAGTTTTGGTTGTTCCTTAACTGAACCAATTTTGGTAGATGATGAATGTATGAAACATCTCAAAGGTCATCTACTCAATGGTTTTAAAGGGGCCTTGTTCTGCAGGCTCCATGGACAAGTACACGTAATAAAGAAATACAGCAATTATAAGAAACACCAAGACACGAAGCCACCCTGGAACAGTGGCAGATTTGTTGGTTTCTGTATTTGCACCTTGTTTACTGGCTATGGACACTGATGGGCCTGGGCGAGAAGTTGTCTGATAGGCTGTTCGAGATTGGTTTATAATGGGCCTTAAAAACAGACAGGAAAGAGACTTTACAGATTGTTACAGGAATCAAGGGACTTTTTAGTAAACGCTGCATAGAAACAATCCTACATTTGATCTAAGATTATTTCTTAATTGTGCATATGTATGGTTTTGAAAAACAAGTCTATAAATCACAAATGATCTTGAAATTGTGTGTGGCTGAATGGTTATGTAATGTAAACGCCTCCTTAGAGCTGTCACGGTGTCGGATTTTCACTATACAGTGCTATTACGTAATTGTTTATTTAGCTTATTTAATGTTTTCTTATTTTTTTTACCATTGAATCACTCAAAATATAAGTGTAGGGAGCCGGAAACCCACCATTCTGGTTTTTAGGGGGAAAATGTTAAACGGGTGCAATAGCACCACCTACTGTGTTGGAGTCAATCAGATACTATTGCTGAACCATTCACAATATTATCATGTGTAGTAGTAATACAGTACCAATAATTATGGGTATTGATATCACAGTCCATACCAGTATACTGCAACAGCCCTACCCCCCCTAATTAATTTTATTAACATAAAAACCACCATACAACCCCCAATCCTTTAATCGAGAATTACGAGTTGTTAAGCGGTTGTACATCTCTGACTCTGACAAAACACTGAAAAGTCTGAAAAGAACCTGATGTGGCACTAAGCATTTTTCCATCTCCAAAGAGCATTTTTATAACTCTGAATGCAGGTGTGGATTTTAGTGTATGCATGTTAATCAAATCTGTGTTTGCGCATGTTTTATCAAAGAGACCCCACAATACAAGCACGCTTATTATAGGACAATTATGAAAAATAAATAAAATAAAACTCACTCATGGGTGTAATCTACATCATCTCTATAGTCAGTGAATTGTGACCTCCTTGTGCTGGGGAGAAACATCACATATCCAATTAGTGCATGGTTATGATAAATATTTAACTTTGGCTTGAGGTCATTTAAAACAGAAACACATTCTCTTTTGTTAAAGTTGCAATCTGTAACTGTTTTTTGGTTAAAAATAAACATCAATTATTGAGCAAGTACATAACAGATCAGTGTTCAAAACAGTCTCTTTACCTTTCCTTGATTTGCAAGCATACAATAATGACTTATAATTTGAGCTGTTTGGTAAGATTTTCTGGGAAATGTCAGTTTGGCTTTGTTTGACTTCAATATATGTAAAGAAAAGTTTGTAGCCTCTTTGTCACCATCTCAAACAGAGTAAAAAACAAGAGCAAAAGTTACCAACTGCAGCTTCAAATATTTTAAAATGGAATCCACTTCATGAATTTAATGCAAAGGGGAGACCAAGGCTTGCTGTCACACTTTTTACTCTAGTGAGTATATTCCAGGTAGGTTTAAGTTAGTTTGTGTATTGGCAAATACCTTAAAGCATTGGCTATTAAACAGCGATTAAGCATTTCAAACATGATTACCACTCAGGAATAATAAAATATACAAACTGTCAAACTATGTGGTGTAAGTTGTCACAATGGAAGAAACAGTAGCATTAAACAGCCCAGTTAATTAGGAAAAAATGTGAATATTGTTTACATTTAAAACATGACAAGAATATTCCTGTAGCTCAGTTTGTAGAGCAATTTGTTAGCACTGCAAAGGTTGTGAGATTAATTTCTAAGTAACACCCATACTGATAAAATGTATAGATTAAATGCATCATCATCAAGTCACTTTGGATAAAAATGTCTGTCAAATGTATAAATGCAAATGTAAATAAGATACAAACAAAAATATGATTCTGAAATTTTTTATCTGGAGGACAGGATTTCAAAAAAAACTAAACATTAAAACCAACACACAAAACATATTTTTTTAAAACCACATTTTTCTAACCAGACTGTTGATTCAAAATCTAAGTTACAGAGATCCTATGACAACGTCCTCATGTGGCAACTAGCCCCGGTCTCTCCCCGTGTTGTACAGCTATTACGATGAGATGATAAAGAATTAATAAATCTTACTCGGGAGAAAAATTTGTATGAGCAACCCTTGACCTCCTTGTGCTGGAAAAAAAGACAAATATATACATATATAATTACTGTAAATATGCTATGCAGCAAGGCTGAGATGTTTTAAAATAATACTATATTATGATTTAAAGGTTTTTTCTAATCATCTTCAACAAATTCAAATAAGGTACTTACACATCACCAGATCCATTACGTCTAGGAAGTTGTGATTGCTTATCAAAACATGAGAAATGTCTGATTAATAAACTACATGTAAATGTAAACTACATGTCTAATGATGTAAAATCTAGCATACAGCATCAGCTGCCCTTTAAATGCTGTTCTACTTACAGGATGATGATAGGTAACATATTCCACTTCTTCCTCTATAAAAACAACAGAATTTTGTGAGTGTAATGGTATATGAATATATGATGGCAAAGCCGGTCTGTTTTGCCTGTGCTAAGCCTTACGTTCTTCTCTGTAGTATGTCTTGTCAGACGAGGATGGCTTAGTGTTTTTGGTCATGGCCTCTTTTAGTTTCTTTTCATAGAGTTTTCGTGTGGACTCTGCAAAACAAAACAAAACATATATATATATATATATATATATATATATGTGTGTGTGTGTGTGTGTGTGTGTGTGATTCTAAAGACCTATTTTGCTGTTATTAATGCATACCTACAATGGGTCCATGTTTGATGCCATATTCATCCAGCAGCTGGCTTATCTCCTTATCAGACTTACCACTTAGTGAGGACATGGCTGCAATAATGAAATATTATTAAAAAAAAATCAATAGCAAGGATTTTCAGATTTTACCACGTTAATAATTTACCTTCTTAAAATGACCTAATGGTGGAGATAACTAATACTTTATATATTGTTATATATATTAAGAATATGCAGGTTATATATTAAGAATATGCAGGTTATATATTATTATATACAAGTCTTATATATCACTATATACAAGTACTTCACCGTTTTAGACTGCTTAAACATCTGGAGCTGATCATCTGTCACATTTCGCAAAGGGCGACTGTTGTGAACTGACAAGTTCAAGAGGTACTGTGACCAAAATATATATTTCTCATACAAGGCTTAGCGAAAATAAAACCTTTCGTCAGATCGAAAGAGACTCGAATAAAAGCATTTGGGGGAAACAATTTAAATGACTGGATCTGACAAACAAAACGCAGGGAAAACTTGTTTCTTACACCCGAGCGAGCTAGCGAGCGAAACTACGGCACCACACATTAAGCACGATTAAAGGATAGAAAGGGAAATCATAGCACTAGCAATAGTTTAGTGTGTTTTATTGCCAATGTAAACTTCTGCGTTTTTAAAAATACTTTCTTTCATAAATAATTTACCTTGAACGCTTTCACGGAGTTAGTCTGGTGGAAAGGTGCTATCCTGGGCTGGGGCGTGTCGCGCTCGTGAGGAGGAGACCTGCATCACTTCCTTACGCGAGTCCTAACTAAACGAGTTTAGAACAAGCAATCTTTTGTCTTCACGAAACGTAAAATGCTGTGCATTTTATATCAAACATCAGATAAACATAGTCAAATAAACAAAAAATAAACATAGTCAGAATATACTTTTGTTTGATATACAATACGGTTTCTCTGTGTTTGCCATAACCCTGCGCAAAACTAAATAGAAACCAAAGCTCCGCAGTCTAAAATGCTGTCATTGCGCCCGAAATCGCTCGTGTGTTCAACGAGCTAAACTTATGCAAAATGATACCAGAAGCCTGTCAAGATCAGGCCGTCCTGTAAGTGGTAAGATAAAAATGTAACATTATGTTCGTCATTTAATGACAAGATATAATTTTAGCCACTACAAAGAAGTTGGTCTTACCTCTGAAAGGTCGAACTTTTGGCTTTTAACTTAAAGTTAGTTTATTTTCATTTCTATTGTGCGTATGAAATATAGTGTCTCCAGATCAGTTCATTATTCCAAAGAACCTTCTTTGGACTTTTCTTCTGTATGGCTCAATATGAGAACAAACAGGGTTCTCACTATATAAAGACTGGTAACCTTAATAGCATCTAAAAGCAATTTGTATGAATTTAAGTAGCAGTCCACTTATGTAGAAGGTCTACTTTAAGTGTTTTGTTATGAAAAAACAAAACGTTGCCTAGCTCCAAGTCATCAGGGTATGTTTGGACTGGAATAATACTACGTTTGGCAAATACTGCAGGTCAGAGTATAAACACAGTTTATATACATTGCAGAAATAGTAGCATGATAAAATGCCTGTAATGTTGGACGTAACCTCTCGTCACTGGTTTACACATGTAGTACATTTGCCTAACGCAGAAGGGCGACAAAGAGCAAAAGTGTAAACGGCAAGCCACAAGAACATGATACAGCAGGACAAGTTTGCGTCACTTTCTGCTCTGCGTTTTTATTTTTAACTAGTCTACAAAGTGACATCGGATGTGTAGATGTTTATGTGGAAATGAAAGAAAATCTTTCAAAGAATAATGCACCTTTATAAACAAGCAAGGCGTACAGGTATTCTGTCAGGAATAGCGATTTGTTTTAGGCTTGATCATTCAGTTTCGCCCAGACTAAAGCAATAGAAAAACATCACGAACGAATGCTGATCGTGTTTTGATTAATGATACAAGTTAATGACAACCAAGTTTAAAATAAAGGCGTGGCAACGCTACATCCATAAACGTTTTTCTTTTTCTCAAAGCACCGGATCTTCTCTTTTTAAATTTCACATCTACCTTATATGCTTGCCTAAGTGCACTGCGTTACGTTTTACTTCATGATTAAAGTTGATTTGGTGCTTTGTTAGCTTTTCAATGCATAGTGAATCATTGCCGAATGAGAGGTTTCAAGCATTAGCTTGAAACCCCCTCACACTGCTTACTAATATTATTAGTGCTCAATGACAAAAAAAGAATGCGATTGACAAATAGTTAGGACAACTTTTATTGTTTTATCAAATACTGTAAGTCAAAACTAAAATTTTTTTTAGACAATTTCTAAAATTCTGGAATACGGATTAAACATTGACAATTGATCACAAAGACCTAGAGAACTGACAAGTGACAGTAAATAAGCAAATTTTTTCGAAAAAGATGTTGAACGTCCAAGTGCATTTTATATAACCAACCAACCCATTAAACAAACTCAAACAAACAATGCTCCCTTTCATTATACCTCCAGCCAAATATCACATCTACATCAAGGCAATCCCCTTTTGGCATTTCTGGAATTATTGCATAGCACACAAACCCTCTTATGTTTGCATGGTAAAACTGAGGCAACATGTTTTTGCCTCAGTTCTGTAGTTTGAATGGGAAAGAGAAGTTCCATACAATGACAGAAGGTCAAATCCACAGAGCTTCACCACCAGTGTTATTCAGTCTTGTGAGGGGTACAAGGCCATGAAGCATCACTTCACCCAATTGGAAATCAAAAAATACAAATCTGTGTTAATAAAGCTGATAAATCACAGCTATTTCTCCTGCTATTAGCAACAGCTATTCTGTACAGCTATAGCTAGAACAGCAGTCTTCTAAACCAGGCAATAATATTGTAGCAGCTCCACTGTGTTAGAGACAAGTAACAAACTTGTGTAAACCTACATGGGCACCAAAAGCCACCAGGATCCTTGAAAGAAAAATAATAATAAAAAACAACAAGATCCAAGTATGATGGACAGTGAAAAGGTGCTTTTTAACCCTCTCTAGCTTGGAAGCTGAATAGTGCTGCAGGAAGATACTGGAGGAGAAGATCATGAAGATAATTGCAGTAAGAGTTTTCAGTGTTTATGCATTTAAGGCACTGGCAGAAGCCTCAGGTGGGTAGAGGTTTTGTTGAAGGGCCATTAGACAGTGATGTGGTATGGGCTCCCAGGGATATGTTCATCTCCCCATTTAACCACCAGGATATACTCTCCTTTCTCTTTCAGTTGGTAGGACACATTGTAGAGGCGGTTCCCCAAGTGTTTCACCAAGATCTCTTCACAGGGCACTTTGGGTCCATCCACTCCAACCAGGAGCATGTTTCTCCCTGTTGGGATTGATGGAAAGATTTGTCTATAAATTTACAATTAACTTAGTGCTGTTAATTTTACACCAAACAATTAGCTAGTTCAGTCAAATTCAATATTAAAACACAATCAACCATACATATATAACTCAACATACTGTTGTGTCATACCTGCTTTACTGCAGTCTACACTGAAACTGTTCTTTTGTCCTATAAAGCCCTTGTTTAGCCCAAGGCCCTTGGCGACTACACGGCTAGCATCAGAACTGGCCCATCCTGGTGCTGCTTGCTGGCTGGTTGTTACACTGCGGGTCACAGGGTCAACGAGCACTGATGAAGTCTCGTGCATGCTGTGGCTATTGACCAACCGAGAGCCTGCAAAAGATAAACGCTTGATAATAGTTTATTTGCATCATCAATTATTACTGGTTGTTTTTTACCAAAACCAATCACAATTCATGGAAATAATCGGCAAACATTTTGGTTACACTGTGCATCAAGCAATAAAGCAAATCAATATACTGTCACTGCAGTGAAATCACCCAACACAAAATTCATTATCATTATCCCCTTTTGTGTTTGAAAGACAAGAGGGTCCATGTATACAGCTTTTATTTTTTGCGTAATCTTAATCCTTTTCTCTTACCTGTAATTTTAGCTTTGAAAGGACTACCAACAATATGGTAAGGTCCACCGTATTTGATAGAAATTAGGTAGTTTCCTGGAGCCATGGGTGTGTAGGTGACTTTGTAGCCCTCTGGGCATTCCTGACAGTCCATCTTCACCTTGGAAGGCCCATCAATTGTCACTGCCAAAGCACCTGGGCCAGCTGAACTTGTGTTCACGTTGAATTCACATGGAGATCCTGGAGAACAGGTTATGATGGGTCACTTTATTACAACTGCACTCAAATGACTTTGAGACAGCAATTGTTGTAATTACCGGTAGTGCCTCCTTCCAGACCAGCTCCATAAGCAGACACCATTCCAGGGTCTCCAGCCTGGCCCGTCTCACCAACACGGATCTTGAAGGGGCTTCCAGGGATGTGAGAGCCATTAAATTTCACATCTATCAGGTAGAGTCCATTCTCCCTGGGGATGAACCTCACAGCATACTTATCTGTGGGAGACAAGAGGTATGGGATTGCTCTGACAATCACTCTGAGCATACTGGAGTTTTGTACTTGGCTCAAAGGGCAAAACTTCCAGCAACTCCACTTAACAGCTCATGTCTGTCTTGGCTAAAACTTTACCACTAACCCACCATTTGCATGAATCATGGCAGTACAAATCTAACTAAAAGCCATGGAATCACAGTGCAAGGAAGCCCTCCTCATCCCACACACCATCTCCATGGTTACCTTCATCGATTTCTGTGACACAGCACTCCTCAAGGGCTCCAGATGGGCTGTGAACTTTGGCGTCGATGACTCCCTTCGCCCCATTTAGACTCACAGCAAAAGACGCAGGCTGGTTGACCTTTAACCCGGACTCCTGCATTAACATGACATTTGCACACTCAACTCAAAATAAACTTGCAGCCGTGTGTTTAGCAGAACATTTCATTAATATGTACTGCCCTTTAAGATATGACAGCTCTTCACCTAATGTAACTCTCCGTCTTACCTTCAGGCTAACAGGGTTAAAGAGAGAGGCTCAGAAACACCAAGAAAGCCCCACCACCAAAGCAACATATGGATGTACACAAAAACAGATTTAAAGTAGATGTGCATAGACACACAAGCCTCTTTTGCTCTCTTTAACCCTTTAGCCTATTGCTTCCATCCCTGTGGCCCATAAAGGAAAAGCTGTTGGGAGCCTTTAGGACAAGGCACGAGAAATACAAACAGTCCTTCAGTATCCCAGCAACCCCAGTACAGCCCTTCAACACAGCAGCAACACTTAACTATGGGTTTTTCCATGCAAACCAGAATTGCCATTCAATTGTGCTGCTTTCCTTTTTGAAAGGTACCTACTACCAAACTTGTGCTCGTATGTGTGAGCTTGTGTGTGTAGCTCAGCATGTTGCATTACATTACCTTGCTCACCTATCCTGTTTGCACTTTTGAAGTATAACCAAAAATAATAAAATCACAAATTGTGTGTTATGGTACTGCTTTTGTTTGTTGCAGCTGCTGTGTTAAGGGTGGACTGAGTTATTTTGGGGCGGACAAATGTCTGTGTTTCTCGAAGCCTCACCTGAAGACTGGCAACAGTGAGACGGCGGGCATCATCAGAAGGCGAGGCCACAGGCACTATGAACGGACTGTCAGGGATGTGCTCATCATTGAACCTAATGGATACTTCATAATCACCTGTAATGGATTAGAAACAGTCAGTTTACGATTTGCCATGAAAATGATCATTTCTAAAAATGTTAAATTCTCAAGGTCTCACCGGGCTCCTGGACAATATAGGAGACACCACTGGATCCATCCTTGCGATCTTCAAATGCAATTTCTGCCTTGCTGGGCCCCTCCACTGCAATGGACAGACCACCTGCACCTGCTTCGCGGGTCCAAATACTGAACTCGGCTATGTAGCGGGGAACACGATACATTAGGCACTGTTTTTTGACATGTACAAACATACAAACAAATGAAACAAACACTCCCTACCTGGTACTCCTGCTTCTGCTCTTTCCAGCCCAGGACCTCCAGCACGGACCTTGTGTGCACCTCCTTCTCCAAGAGGGCCCACTGTGAACTGGAAGGGGGATCCTGGAACATGTTGGCCCTGATATTTAACACTGACAGTGTGCACGCCCATCTCCGTGGGAATGAAGCGAATGCAGTAGGTGTTGTTTTCTCCCTCCATGATCTCAGCCTTGTGTACCTTGCCAGATGGGCTGGTCACCTGAGCGGTCATGTCTGCAATACTGATCTCTGTTGATCAAAGATTTCCAGTTTGGATTACGATGGGAAACAGATGTTAATGACTGTTACAAGGTTTTGTTCAGAACTTTTACCAGGGATCTTCAGACTAAGGTCACACTGGCTGCCAACATTGGCCACAGAGGCAGCTTTTCTTCTGCGGGTTATGCTCTCCTTCATCCTACCCTCTCCTGTCACTTTCACTGTAAAAGCACTTCCTTTGGAAGAAACATAATGGGCCAGTCAAGTTAAACACATCAGTATATTCATCCAGCAATAAATAAACTACACGTGCCGTTGTGAAAATAGAATACTGCTAGTAATCACCTGGAACATGCTGGTCAGCAAATTTGATGTTAATGATGTAATTTCCTGGCTCTGTGGGGCAGTATGTGACTTTGCAGGTGCCATCTTCCTGATCTTCAGTGTTTATGTCCACCTTACTGGGTCCCTCAATGGACAAACTGAGTCCTCCATATCCTAGCAATTAAAATAACCACACTCAAGCATATTAATGAATCTTATTTTTACTTTTGAGATTTCCCTCACCTCACAAATTCCATTTACCTGCATCTCTGGTGTCAATGATGAATTCTGCTGGCTCAAATGTGCGAGCCTCACTCAGGCCCTGGCCAGTTACACGTACACGACTGGCATCACCAATCTCTGACTGGTTGATCATGACAGAGATGGGGCTGCTAGGAATATGACGACCATTTTTCTTAATGTTTACTAGATGCTCGCCAATTTCTTTGGGCACAAAGGAGATACCTTAAGAGAAGATACCAGGAAAGAAAAATTAAGGTTAGTTCACAGAAAGAGGGAAACAATTAAGAAAAAGAGCAACAATTAAGAAGTCAGACTTCACGCTCAGTGAAAGAGATGTGTTCTTAAACATTCCATTTAATTCTGCATACTGGTTTTCCTTTATTGCCACACTTACCCACATGCCCATTCCTGAGCATTTTGAGTAGACATGGCTCTTCTCGGCCAGAGGGGGTGGTGAGAGATGCAGTCAGCTGGCTAAGGTCCAGCTCACCAATGTCCAGAGGGATATCAGCAGCAGAGCCCACCTTCAGATGTGACATGCGCATGGAATCATCACCTGAGGACAAAGACGATGACATCACCAAACAATGAAACCAAATATAGTTTTTCTAAATAAAGCAGAGCTTTAGGACACCTGTAATTTTGGCCATGAAAGGGCTGCCAGGAATGTGCTTGTCATTGTACTTGACAATGATGTTGTAGTCTCCAGGAAGAACAGGCAGATAAGAAACAGTGCAGGTACCATCCTGATTATCAGTGCAGCTGATGTCAGCCTTTGAAGGTCCCTCGATAGCAAGAGACAGCCCACCTGTTGAATACAGAATCCTGAATCAGATTTTCAGCATTTGGATCATTCAAATGACATCTTCCCCCAGGCATTAGATGAATAAAATGATAGATTAACATATTAGCTAATGTAATATGCAAGTCATATCAAAATCTATACCCTCTCCAGCATCCTTTGTGTTGACAGTGAAGACTGCAGGCTTGTTGACCATGCCGTGAATTAAACCAGGACCGTAAGCAGTCACATGACCGCTGTTGACATAATCCACATAGAACTGCAGTGGGCTTCCTAAAAGTGTAGGAGAGAATTGCAAATTTAGATTTTTAAACTTAAAATTAAAAACTTATAAACGTGTATATATAACATAAAATCCTATATATAAAATGTATAGTACATTATAGAAGATGTAGACTTAAATATTTAAGGCCTATATTCATTTGCTGGCTGGAATGACTAACAACTGGCTAAATCAAGGCTTTTTGTACCAGGAATGTGTATTCCGTCATATTTTATGTCCATCTCATGCAGGCCAGCTTCAGTTGGGGCGTATTTCACTGTGACTGTGCTGTCCTTGTTGTCTGTAATATCTGGCTTAGCCACTTTTCCGGAAGGCATTCTTACATCCCCTGTAAAGCACAAGGTGCTTAAGAATCATCCCTCAGGTGGTTTCTATGGGAACTCATTTACAGATCTGCAAATGTTTACCTGTAATTTCTCCTTTCTGGATGGTGAAAGGAATGACCAAGTCGAATGGTCTTAGTCCAGCTACATCCAGCCCGTTCATGCCCATGGGTCGGTCTGTGGCCTGTAAGAGAAACAAACAGATGAGACAAACCAAAACCAACCCATGTGGCGGACACTGAACTCAGGATGGCAACCTAAATCTAAAGAGCTAAAGCTTAACACATACTATAACATACATGATGCAGACATCAGGCATCTAAACGCATTATTCAGTGTCATACTAACCAACTGTATGTTTGACTAGAAGCTTAAAACATGACTACTTTAGATTTAAGTCAATAGTAGATAAGGATTTTTAAGAAAGAAAAACCCTAAAAAAAATCTAAATATGCCATGTACAAATACATTTTGGTGTCAAGCAGGGTCAGAAATTAACCAGGGATTTGGGAAAAACTGCAACCTAGAGGCAAATGCAAGTATTTAACAATGAGAGTTGGAGTTAATTCATTGACTCAGAAACAAGTGTTATTAAATATTCAGCTCAAATATTTGATAAAAACTAAAATTAGGTGTATAAAGTCAAGAAATAATTAAACCACTGGATAAATAGGCATAGAAATTAAAATCTTTTGCTTCAGCTGTAAAATACACAAATATTGCCCCTAACAATAAAGTTTATTTCTAACATTTGATGTAAAGACAATGAAAGTAAACTTTGAAAAATGCATCAGTGGAAATCAAAAGCACAAACACAGAAGACATGACAACAGCTCCCTAAAATAAAAATGAGATGGAAAACACATTGGTAATGACTGAGATGAGGATGATGGATGATGCAGCAACCAACACTGTGAGAGAATGACATTGTAATGAAGAACACAATCAGTGATTGGCTAATCTGGAGAATGGGGCGGAGTGAAAGCCAAGCAAACAAATGGCAACGTGACCAAAAATGACATACCACACAAAAACAACATCTAAAAGGCCAATACGACACAAATAGACAAATAACAGTGTCCAACACACAGCAAAAGCTCTGTGATAATCAGCCATTTTGTTAAAATGTAGAGTTCTCACATTTATTGCTTTCAAAATGGCTGTCATTCTATGACTCATATGAAAGTGTATTTCACATGAATTCTGAATCATGGGAAATTATGAAATGAATCCTAAACCTGCAGGAAGAGACAAACAGAAAGGTGACCAAGGGAAGGACAATGACTGATTGGGACTCAAATCAGTAGCAGAGCAGGAAGTGCAGACGGAGGGGAAAGAGGGGCGTGTCAGTACCCATGGCTGGCCCATGTTGGGCGCGTAGGCATACTGCCGGTTCTGAGTCTGCTGCATTAGTTGGTCAGGGGAGTCACCTTCCAAAGCCTGAGACAGGGCAACAGAATCAAAGATCAAATACCTCTGATAACAAAAACACCTCTGATTCAAGGTTGGTCAACCAGGACGTGGTTTTAAATGTAGTTCACCCAAAAACAAAGTCTTATTTACTTTTATGACTTATGACTTTTAAAAAAAAATGACTATTTACCCCAATATTTAACCAATTTCACAGTAAAACTGTTCCAGTCTCTTTGACATCTCATGACATCACTAATGTTTATGCTACATCCAGAAGCGCAGCACAATTCTCAACAGAGAGCTACTCTTTTGGAATGACATGAGGGTTAATAAATGACAGAATTTCTGGGTGAACTTAAGAGAATAAGCTCTAGAATTTTGTCATTTTAAATCACATAGTGCTTAACATGAATATAGTTTACAAGATTTTAAACTAGGAATTCATCCACACCCATAAAGTGTGCACTTTAATCATTACTGGGACAGCAGTACACAGCTGTTCTTATGAACTAATATGAACATGTCAGCTTTCATAAGGTGACTTACTCCATATAAAAAAAAAAAACACTTCTATTAGGCTGTTGATAATACCAAGAGTTATCACCTCATGTGAATAAACATTTAAAAATATTCAGAAGCAAATAACTGAGTGCACCTTTTCACTATGGTAACGGCCAACATGGAAAATCTCTCTCTTTACATGGAAAGCTCTTTATCTAGTTCAATGCTGGTCAACCAGGAAGTGGTTAAGAATTTAAGATCAAGACAAGCAACCTTAAATAAGAGCACCTTAATGCCGGTTGCACTAAACGCAAGTTAATTAAATTTAATTGAAAGGAATATTATAGAATAAATACAAGTTAGTCTCTGTTGGCAGCCTCTTTGGCATACCAAGTTAGACCAAGTAGATTAGCCAAGTTATGCACCTACAATAAAAAAAAAAAAAAAAAAAAAAAAGGGGGGCAAGCTTGTTTTCGATAAGGCTTAACCTTTTAATAAACTAGGAATATATTCCCTCAAATGCTAGTCTGTCTGTTGGAGCTAATGGTCATCATTTGAAATTAATATGCGGTGTTCCATCTGAACAAAGAATCTGTATGGCATATATATATATATATATATGTATGTGTATATACCGTGACTTGGAAGGGGCTGTTGGGAATATGCTCTCCACCAAAGCGCACACAGATGATGTATTTCCCAGGTTGGGGTGCCGTGTAGAAGATATCAAACGTTCCATCTGCATTCTCAACTACATCCACATCCACCTCTCCTCCATCTGGAGTGCAGACCGTGCAAGTGACCTTGCCCTTCCCAGCAGCTTTTGCATCCACAGTAATGACTGTCTGTTCTCCAATCTGAATGGTTGGACCAACTCCAGCTCCTGCAGAGTACCAAGAACAGTTAATAACTTGTAAAAAGCATGCAGATGTTTTGTTATTAGGGAGTTTAGTATCCATCCCTCCATGGTTACATTCCACCATGCACTAGATGCAAAATGTCTGGAGCATCAAGGCAACAGAAGGGTTTGGAGATGTGGGATCCATTATTAAAAGCTCAAGATTAAGTTTAACCTGCTGCTCATCTAGACACTCTTTTGTGACTTGAAAAATAAAAGGATCCACTATCCTGTTTGTCTGTTACCTCAATATCCAGATAACTACTGTCCATTTGATTAAAGTAACCAGTAATACAAAATATGCAAGCTGGAAAAAGTACATGTACATTCCACCATACAGGAATATTAAATTCCACTTAAGTTAGTGATTAGTCTCCCGGCAAACAACCAATACCTGTTAGATCAAGTACAGAAAAGTTAAAAAAAAAAAAAAAAGTTACTAAAATGCAAATGTTTTAACTGATAGAACCATACAAAAAGACTTTTTTGTACTTGTAGTACAAGGTCAAGTCTTCAGTATTAATGTCCAGGACAGCAAAAGATTCCTTTAGCTCAAAGTACAGTGCAATTCCACATGCATAACCGAATGAAGACTGTAGCATTATTCAAAGCGCTTACCCAAACCGTGACCTCCAAATGAGACTGAGAGATGGTGAAGCAGTGCGAAAAAGTGAAAAAGGAACAATCAGGGCAAAATACAACAAATGTGGGCAAGAAATAAACAAACAGAGGTGAGGAATGAAGTGAGTGTGATGGGAATGTGAGCAGCGTTGCACGACAGGTGTGTCTGGTGGGACATGAAGTTGGGAGCAAGTACACACAGAACAAACTTTATAAAGGCAAAAAAAAACAATTCCCTTGTGGCATTCAGCCTGAACATTGAGGTTTAGTTTAGATGGCTCTCTAATGTAATCTTTGAGCCAGTGCTCCATCAAAACATTTGGTTTCCAACAGCATCCAAATCACACAAATATACTGAAACCTCTATTCACTGTGTATCCTGGCTGACTGAGATATTTTGGTACAATGGTCTCTGTATTGCTGGGACTACTTATTATAGGCTCAATAGTTCAGTCTGAGGTGGCTTATATCGGTTTGTACGGTACATATTGTAAGTTCAGTATTGTAAGGACTGGACATTGACTGTGACTAATCAGACCTGAACAGCACATACCTGTGACTGTGCATTTACTGGCATCTCCTGTGGGAAGAGCTCTGATACGATATGGAGAGTATGGGATCTCATCACCGCCGTACTTGATGAGAATGGTGTAGCGGCCAGTCATGTCAGGCACATAGGATACAAGGTATGTCCCATCCTGATTATCACGAATGTTGGCCTTTTTCAGCTTCCCCTCAGGGTCCTGAAGTATGAAGAGAACACAGATGCACAAGTTACACAGTAAATTATTTGACATGTGTAATGAGCCCTATGACCAAAGCTGCTTCTGAAGCAACACAGTGGTTGATTGTAATGAGTGGTAGGAATTTGCTCACAGTGATTTGGACAGCCAAGAGTCCCTCTCCCGCATCTTTGGCATCAATGGTAAACTCCACAGGCAGACTGGCAGGCACACCAGTGGTATTCAGACCAGGACCGCTGGCACGAACTTTACTAGCATCATGAGTGGGCAGAACCTTCACCTTAAAAGGACTAAACAAAAGGAGACAGAACAGTGTGAGAGAGCAAAATAAACACGGACCAAGGGAGTTTTGGAATGCATTAGGGGTTATCATAACATCATTATTTTACAAAAATGTAATGAAAAAGTACAATACAGTAAGACCACAGCAACATGATTATAATTTGAGTAACATTTATGAAGATCATCCATCATTTTGAATCTGATACATAGATATTCTGGATGCATTTAGCGTTGTAGGAAGAACGGGCAGTTTACCTGTTTGGGATTTCCTCATCAGCATACAGGACGTTAATAGAATATGGTCCTTCACGAGTGGGAACGTAGCTGACTGTGTGAGTTTGGTCACCATTATTCACCACCTCAACAGGTTCCACAACACCTGCACACACAAACACACATATTGCATTTAGGTTTTTTGGGGACATTCCGTAGACATTAAAGTTTTCATACTGTACAAACTACATATTCCATCCCGCTACACTAAACCTGTCCCTAAACCTAACCATCTGCCAAAGAAAACTCTGCCATTTCAGACTTTCAAAATAGATAATTCTGTATGATTTATAAGCCCGTTTCCTCATGGGAACCTCAAAGGTCAATACTTTTCTTTGGGGTACATTTGGTTCCCATAACGTAGTGAATACCAGGATCCCCCTTCCCACCCCAAAACACACACAGTAAGATTAACCACAATCCTAAAATTGACTGAAAAAAATGAAAACAAGTGTTACATGTAATGCATGCTCACCTTTGGGTCCCTGCACTCGGACCTGCAAGGGAGCAACTCCTGCTTTGCTTGCATCCACAGAGAAGACTTGCGGGATATTGGCACGCACATTGTTTCCAAGCCCCTGACCAAGGCATTTCACTTTAGTTGCATCAACTGTATCATGAACAGGTACAGAGAATGGGCTTCCTGCAAACAATTTAACAAATAAACATAATTAGATGCTGACATGCTTAAAACAACCAGAAAAGCATTCCACAACCTTTTAGTGCGTTTTGCAAAAACACCGACCAGTGACTGGTTGACCTCCATAGGTGACATTGAGGTTGTATGTGCCTGGCTCATATGGGATGTACTCCACACAACAGCTGCCATCTTTGTTGTCAGTGCAGGACATTTTGGCTTCAGAAGGTCCCTCCATAGCCAAGCCCAGTCCACCTGTACCAGCCCCACTGCACAGAAGTTGAGAAATGAGGTAGTCAAACTACTGTAATAGTGACTGATTTGCATATTTCATATTGCAGCTTGTGATGAAACATTAAGCATTCCGATTGACTCACCGGGTCTCCACTGTAAACTTGTTGGGTTTGTTAGTGATGCCAGACTGAAGTCCTGGACCATGAACGCGCACACGTGCTGGGTCACAACCCTCAGTTACAGGCACACGGAACGGGCTCTTGGGAACCGGGCTGCCATCGTAGGTGACCTCAACGCTGTGCGTACCTGGTCACCAGAAGATCAGCATAAACACATTAACACCCCTATAAAATGTGACAACTTGATTTTAAAGATGCAATCCATAACTTTTGCCTCTCTATCCCCATTTCTGTTTGAAACAAAATTGCAGGCTTCTTTACATGCTTTTCTTTATATGAAGTCAAATGAAGACAAACAGACAGCTTGCAGCTTTAACATTCTGAAGAAAATGTGACTGGTGCCTGCTCTTGCAAAACTCACCCTCCTCGTAGGGAGTGTACTCTACTTTGTAAGTGCCATCTCCAAGATCACTAATAAGAGCATCAGTGCGATTGCCTGATGGGTTGTTGATGCAGGTCTTGATGTGATTGCCCCCAGTTTTGGTGAGAGCACGAGCATCCACAGTGAAATCTGTTGTGGCCTCCCGGAAAACTCCTACAGGTCAAGAACACTGACTGTGACCAAATAAACAAAGATACAACCTTTTCCAGCCTCAAAATCCTAAAGGACAAATCACACTACCTTTGCCTTCCACTCCAGGTCCAAACACTTTCACACCACTGGTTTCCACAGCAGGCTCCACATTGAGTCTGGCTGGGAAGTTTGGCACATCTTGATCACCATAGCGGATAGTGAGAGTGTAGGCTCCGGGATACAGGGGAATGTAAGTGATAGTGTAGGTTCCATCTCCATTGTCCTGAATATGGACCTCTGCTTCAGTCCCATTGTCTGAGATGATCTCAATAGTCAGCTCAGCAGGACCAGCATTTGTGCAGTCAACCACAAACTGCCCTGGCTCGCCAACCTTGGCTCGCTCTAGACCTGGTCCAGAACATCTCACCTAAACATGAGAAGAGCCACTAGGATATGAATGAAAGAACATTTGTTCTACTGCTCAAGTCAGAATAAAACTCAGATGCCAAAACCACTCACTGAGAAAGCCAAATTACACTAGCCAAATTGCAATTCCAATTTTACACCATAATAGTTTTCTTGGCGCATTCTTACAATCTCATTAAACTACTGATAATAGTTCATTTCTAGGTCAAGCACAATTTCAAACCATCTCACCATAGATGGGTCAGTATGTGTAACTGCTTCTACAGGGAATGGACTGCCAGGTATAGGAACTCCGTCGTAGGTTAGTTCCACCTCATAGGGTCCTTTATCTCTTGGGATGAAACGGACCTGGCTGGTCTCTGGGCTCAGACCTGGTTCAACTTTACAAGGCACAGATTTACCAGCTGGACCAGTGACCTTTGCTCCAACCTTGCCCTGACCACCTGCTCCTTTGGACTTGACTGTGATCTCTTGATCTTTTCCAACTGTCATTTCTAAACAAGAAGATTGGACATTCTAAATGAAGGTGAAAGTCAGTCAGGTAAATCAATCACAAATATAGAAAGGACACTGATAACTTACTATCTCCAATGCCAGCCACTTTAACTTTACTAAGGTCCAGAGAGGGAGCAACAGATACAGCAAATGGGCTCTTAGGAATTGGATCACCACCATAGGTGACATTCAAACCCATATTACCCTAAATAAGAAGAAAAATTCCAAAAATTTTAATGGAATATTTACATACTGAATAAAATGTACAATATTCTGTTCAGACTTTAATATTCTCAAGCATTGTGATAAAATGATAGAATTTGGAATACCTGTTGGACAGGTGTGTATTTAACAGTGTGAGTGCCATCATTATTATTGATAATGTCGAAGTCACGGACTGCTTCTCCCTTATTTGGTCCAGTAAATTGAGCATCCAGCCTGGCTTTACCCGCTGCCTTTGTGTTCACAGTGAAGTATGTGGGTTTGTTGAGCTCCACACCTTAAATGGAAAGAGCAGAGCAGGATTACCTACTTTACTTGGAGAAAAACACATCCTCAGAACGTGTTTTACAAAATGGCACAGGGCAGATCATGGCTTCCACCCTTCAGATTCATTCATCAACAAAAACTCAAAACATCACCCTGTCCTTTTTAATCAGAGATGCTCATGTTAGTGTACACTTCTCACCAGTGCGATTGAGTCCAGGCCCCTCTGCTTTAACCTTACTGGCATCATGGGAGGGATCAACCTTGATTCTGATAGGAGTCATGGGAATGGCCTATAAAACAAGAGTTTGAATGAAAAAATAAAAAAAGACCACACATTCATACACAAACACAAATCTGATTCCTGTTACCTGATCAGCAAACAGGACCATGATTGTATAGCTGCCTGCTCCAGGGGGCATATATTTAACAGTGAATGTGTCATTATCATTTCTGATGATGTCAAAATCGATGTCAGCTTCAGCAGGTCCCACAACACCTGGAGCACATTTGATCCCTATGCTGATGTCTCCTAGAAACAGGAAAGAAAAATATAAGCTGTGCTATAAGCTGTGAATCTAACTGTTCACAGCACAGTCTTAAAAGCCATTGCAGTTAGACATTAACAAGCATGGATCACAAAAAATAAATTGAAAAGCAGTGGAAGGGACGCAAAAGAGTTCTGTGTGAATTGGCCCTTTAAGTTCTCACCCTGTCCAGCTTCAGCACAATCCACAGTGAAGTATGTGGGCTCAAATGCCTTCAGACCTGTCTTGGCCACACCAGGTCCCGATACTTTCACTTTGTTGGGATGGCATCCTGCTCCAATGTTCATCTACACAAGAGTGAAAAATCATTACTTTACATTTAGTCATTTAGCAGACACTTTTATCCCAAGCGCCTTACAAAGGACGAGAGCATTAACCATTAACCATTTTGCCTTGCGAGCCAACAAGCCAAGTCTACAAATCTACCTTTACAATTGGATATTGTATTCTGCTACTAGAGACAGGATGAACTAGAGACAAGACATTTTTTTAAAGGATAGAACAGAGTATTAGGGACTTTAAGAAACTAAGAAATTTCCATATTCATAATAATGCAAAAATGATTGCGTATGAATTACTACTGACCCTGAATGGGCTCTCTGGAATGTTGACTCCACCCCATGACACCATCACTGTGTGTTTGACTGGCTTGCGAGGTGTGTAGCTGCAGCTGTACGTTCCATTACCATTATCTTTGACCTGCACATCCACTGGGTTTCCATCACGGTCCTGACATGGAAAGAGGTTGCAAGTTTGGGCCTTTTATAGGGAAAATAAAGGGTGTCATGAACCACACATATTCAGAAAGAAGAGTCACACCTGAGCTTGAATCTTCAGTGGAGCTTTGCCACCTAGTTTGGCATCAACGGTGAACTCAGCCGGTTTACCAACTGAAAGGCCAGTACTCTGCAGACCTGGACCATAAGCCTTTACCTGAATCCAAAACAGGAAATACTTGTCACAACACTAACATGATCAGAAACATGGAGTGTCAACATGGAGTACCAACTGGACTATAAATACTGCAAGGGATGTTGATTATGCCACATCAATTACTTCTGAAATGAAACCAGGTCTGGTACCTTATCAGGGAAGAAGTCTTTTCCTGGAGCTGGCACAATCTCAGCCATGAACGGGCTGAGCTGGATGTCCTCATTCTTACACAGAACATGCACCGCATACTCGCCTGGTTCTGTAGGCCAGTACCGCACGTCACACGAGCCATCTCCTTTGTCGTCACATTCGATCTTAGCTGGGGATGGGCCCTCCACTGAGAACCCTGTTTGGAGAATTTTTGAAATTGCGAACGCAAATGGAATGTTAATACAATATGATGCAATTCATTCTACTTAAACTGATTGCCAAAAACAAGAAGCTTACCCAAAGTGCCCACATCATCTCCAACGGCTTCTACCACAAAATCAGCAGACTTTCCAACTACACCACTCTCCAGTCCTGGACCCCATGCCCTCACCTGCTGTGGACCTGCTTCTGTCCCAATCTTCACCTCAAATGGACTGAAAAATAAAAATCAAAACTGAAGTCATGCTCTTCACTCCTACCCCCTTTGCATAAGATTTCATAATAAAGGGTGATCCTACCTGCGTGGGATGTGCTGTCCACCCCATGTGATTGTAATGATGTAATTTCCAGGTGTGGTGGGGTAATACTCAAAGCTGTAGACTCCATCTCCAAGATCCTTTTTCTTACAGGGCTCCTCAAGACCCTCTGTGTAACAAGCACAAGGGTTGCTTGTTTATAAATCTAGTATTGCAGAATTGAAGACAGACAAGATAAGGCAGTTAGATAAGTTAATAGTACTGTGGTGTTCACTTACTAGGTCCTTTGATGGTAACCTTCAGATCTCCAGTTCCAGCTCCTTTGGTGTAAACCTTAAACTCTGCAGTTTCCTTGATCCTCAAGCCTTTAGGTTGGAGACCACGGCCCTTAGCTCTACACAGGCTCGGATTACAGGCTGGTGAGAACAGACAATCACGTAAATCAAGTTTGCATGTTCTGGGTTTGATAAAAGTTACACTGTCAACTGAGCATCTGTGTCATGCCGTTATTACTACAGGAAATGATTCAGACTTGACTAGACATTCTTATCCACATCTGCCTTGATCCAAACAAGCCTTACAGGAGGAAGTGCATGTGGCAAGAATGATTGTACAGTGCTGTAAATTTCTGGTGGAATGAGTCTAATAATGAAATGCTATTTTTAATGTTCCATTAGACTACTGCCCCACACATCACTGAGTCACACAAATTTTGTTTGGCTTCCACTGACATGGATAACATTGCATACACAGTCTATATCTCTTGAGAAAGCACATCTTTTAGCACTTATATGGGCAGTTAAACCTGTTCAGGTCAGTATAATCAATGAGCCAAAATGATGTGATCTAACTGGACAGCAGAGGTGTGTGATATACAGTGTGATATAACTGTATATAGTGATATAAGCTGTGAAGTCGTGCTTTAGTTGTGTTGAGTCTGACAAAAGTTTGCATGTGCTAAATCTTATTACAATGTCATATTTTTCCTTTTTGTTTGTACGCTGCACAGTTCAGTGCACAGCTGAGCAGTTTTTATTTGAACAAGTTTTACTTTTTTTTTACAAAAATTTTTTTTACAAGTTTTACAAAATATTTCTGATTATTGTTATAGGCAAAATCACAGGAAAAAAGTCAATCACACCCCCCCCAACTAAAACCCTTATGTATATATTATGTTAACTCCTAAGGCAGAGCAACATGAAACAAAAGGACATTGACAGTAAAGCAGCAGATCAAGTACCAAACACAAATCCAAGGAAACAGGAAGTGACATCAAAAGCCAAAAGGAGGCAGCTCCAAAGAGGGAAGGAGAGATACCAGTGGATGTAGACGATAGCTGTCCTTCAAAAGGAAAAAAACAACTGCCAGTAAAGAAAAACAGTTGAGAAAAAAGAGAAGGGAAAGCAATGCAGAAAGAACATGTAGCGAGGACAGATAAAGAAACTCAAATGCTCAGCCAAAGTTATACAAAGTCTATTTATACAGAATCAGTGGAAATAGCCTTTCTGTGCCTCATTAAACTGAATCCTTTGTGTATAACACTTACCAACTTCCCCTTCCTGCCTAACACTTTTAAATGAACTGTTTACCAAACAACAAAAACTAAATAAATCTCATTTTCCCTCATTTTTTTTTAAACAAACAAAAAACAAGGACAAGAAAGTCATTTACATAAGAAACTCTATGCTGCTTATTCCCATTACATACATATGGATGATAAATTCATTTTAGAGCCAAATATCCCTTTACTACGTTCATGCGCTGCATTTCCTCCATCTGCTTACCCTCTCCTATGTGAACCGTGTAGGGGCTCTTTGAGATCTGTCCACCAGCAAAGGTGACATAGATGGTGTGCTGGCCCTCCTGGGTGGGCTTGTAGGTGCACCGGTAACTGCTGTTGCCCTTATCCTCAACACTGCATTCAACAGTGTCTTTTTTTCCATTGGGGTCAACAATGACCACCTCAACCTCTCCTACTCCTGCACCTGGGAGGGTAAACAACATTAACAATATTATTACATTAAACAATATTATCCAATTCTCTCATTTTTTCAGTAAGCATGTACGGACACCTTTAACCCTGACTCTGGGCTAAACACCACAGGCAAAATTTGCGAATTTCATCTAGACAGACACACCACTATGTATGGAAAATTGAGGGGAAGTACCAGCTGTGTAGACATCAAAGTATGTGGTCTTGTTAGCTATGTTGCCTGCAGGCTCAAGCCCTGGGCCCTGAGCAGTGACCTTGCTGGAGTCTCCCTGAGCCATTCCTACATCCACCTCAAAGGGGCTCTTGGAAATGTGCTGCCCTGCAAAAAGCACCGTCACCTAAGACACCAGAAATTGGTAGGTCAGTTCCTGGGACCAATAGGAATCAAAAGCAAGGAAAAAATGCAGTGTTTTTTTTTCACCGATGTTGAACACCTGAGGTGTAATATATTTAGTATTTACAGTTTTATTCTTTAAAAGTAAGTCTGGGGTACCTTGTGTTGTCCAGTGACTTTTGGTACATAGAAAACGGAGTAGGTGCGGTTCTTGTCATTGTTGGCCGTAACTTTGGCTTCCTCACGGTGGCCAGCCGGGTCCTCTACATACACCAGCACCTCACCCTGACCTGCGCTGATGGTCTCCACAGTGAACACGGCCTTCTTCATCACAACATTACCTGTGGGCTCAATACCTGCATGCCAGACAACAATTCCCATGAGGGTTAACAGTCCAATAATACAATGTCTTAATGCATTGGAAATATTGTTTAAATTGTTTAGCAAGTTATAGCAAGTTAACTATACTTTAAGCAGCTGTTGGTGGTTTACCTGGTCCATAGGCACGGGCCTTTTTGGGGTTGAGTTTGGGGCGCAGGGGGGCACCTGGCTTGAGTTTGGCTTTAGGGAATTGAGACAGGTATGTCATAACAGAGTGCTCATCCACATTGGGATCAACGATTTCTTCTGGGGTGATCACCTGGTGAAGACATATGTGCTTTAATGACCACTGACGTTGAGAGGGACATTGACACCCCAAAATACATTTCTGGTTTGGCCTTTAACATTATCTTGAATTCCAGGCAAATCAAGCCAAACATGCAACTCTTAACAATTCAAAATTTGTACTCAAGCCTGCCTGGCAATAAGAGGTTCATTGAGTGGCAGAACACATATGAGAGTAAAGCTCTGTGTATCATAGCCACATGCACAACTGACGGCACACAACATGCCACCCTAGGCACCATCAGTGCACGTCGTAACAAAGAAACCGCATGGGTAGTTTCCATATATCAGTGTTGGAAAAACCATTTGACTCAGTTCCTTATTTGCCTTAAATGTATCATACTTGCTATTTCAGTCAAGTCTGAATGGCTACCGTAACAGTACAGGAGATCATGTTATATAACAACAATACAGATGTGACCATGGTGAAAGCAGTGGCGTGACAGAGCTGATGGACCCATTTTATTCAATCACTGGAGGTTTCATAAATCATTCGTTTCCTCACCATTTCAGGTCATTACGAAACCACAAAACAACAACTGCTGAATTAGAAACATAGCTATACCAGGTAAGGGCTCTGGAACATTCTATTCTATGATGTGTTCATGGGTTAGTAACGAAGTAGTGTTAATAACACACCAGAAGATTAATGCCAAAAGATAAAAATGAGTAAACTAGTAAGTACCTGAGGAACACCAAGCCAGTCATCAGCCTGCTGCATGGCCTCCCTGGCATTATCCACAGGCTTTGTCTGGTCCCAGGAATCCCAGTCAGGACACAGACCTGCAAACCAAAACACAACCTCAAGTCCAAATTCTTTCACTTTAAATGTGGGTTAATGTTCTTTACAGAAAAGGTTTATACAATTAAAAATTTTATGCGTTTAAATTGGGACCAATAAAGTAGCGTGTGAATGTCCAATTGTTTAACTAGGAAAAGAATCTTTCACCGAAGCATTTCTCAGATTGCTTGATTGTTAAATCCCAAGACCCCACAAAGTCCACTCCAGATCCATCTCTCACCTGGAGCACAACTGTCCACCAGAGCACCAAGGGCTTTTCCTGACTGCCAGTCCCGGCTAAAGTTGGTGATGGGCAGCTCGGGCAGCTTGTTCTGGATCCATCCAAGCAGCCTCTGCTTGGGTGTCTTTTGCTTGCTTTCATCAGTCTCCTCCTCCTCATCCCACATGGGCATGGAGATGGAATAATGCAGGATAAGCGTCCATATCAGACCCAGGATCAGCTTCAAGTTCCCATCCACGATGGCCTTACTGTCTATAGCACAGAGAATTAAACAAAGAATTACAGAAAATGCTCTAAGACATACAGAAGCTATGGGCAGTTCAGGGTGACTGGAGAACAAAAGTTAATTTAGCTTAGACAGGAAGGAAAAAGAATGTAATGTAATTTTTTTTTGCCTATCCAATCAATTTGGTTGTTTGTAGCCTGAACAACAATTTTAAATCCGATTTTTACAACTACTTCCATACACATGATACACAGAGCAACAGTAGTGCCTAAATTTATGCATCCTCACACATGGCATCCGCAACTATAAACCAAATGCATATGCATTAATGGTAGCCTCTAGTAACACCTCACAAGTTTAGATGTCATGAATAAACATGAACATGCAATATTTCCAATGACAGCTACTCTCATGTCTCTTGGTCCTTACATTACAATGTAAAAAAAAAAAAATAAATAAAAAAAATAAAAAATGTAAAAACAAAATATTGTGAACAGTCAGTCCTACAAATTGTGAAAAAACAAAACTGAATTGGATGCACTGTGAACAAAGGCTGTGTGGGTAAATAGTAAATTTGATAATGTAAATCTTATGTAAGGGCATTATGTACTCTTTGATGGTGCATTATGTTGTTATACTGAAAATGGTCTGAAGTTACTGGAAAGCTTGTATCAGCACTCAGTATATGAAATGCACAACCTTACAGCTGGCATGATTTCAGACTCCAAGTTAAGATAATAATCAGAGGAGACATCTGTGTATTGAACCATCTAGAGTGTTGGCAAGTTCCCATCTGAGGATCATTTCAGGACAAGAGTTGTTTGTGGGAAGTCTACATGTCCTGCTGTCAGAAGACTATCAAAAAGGGAAATAAATAAAACCAATCTCCTCCTGCAGGCACTCCACCCAGTGTCGACATCAAGATCAGAACAAACTCTACAGCCGCATAACGCATTCACACTTCCCCTCTCCATTTTTTGCTCTAACAAAGGCATACACCCATCCAGCATGTGGTTATACGCTTGTATGTGAGGTGCCAGAAGATACAAAAGACAAATGAAAATTCATACAAAACAGAGCGTGCAACATGCATTGAGGTCAGCTTTACTACACAACACTGTGTATGGAAAGGCCTAAGCCATAATAGTTAATGAGAGAATCAAGATGTTTGAAGATAATGCAGATAACTGTTCACTGATAGCACTCTCACACCCTTGGGGTGGGGTAATGCAACTTCCTGTTTTAATTGAAACATTTTCCACTGAGGATGCAGTTAACCTTGCAGGAGACAAACAGCATTAAACTTTTGGTATAACGTATAACCCAAACATGCTACTGCAAATGCCAGAGACGTGCCAAAATATATTCATCCACCATCAAAAAGTCTGTGGGTTGCTAGGTAACACTCAACAACTGATCCTGTGTTGCCAATAAAAATAGTTCCAAACAAAGCCACAGTGAAAAAAGACATGTTTCTCTTATATAGTAGTTCTGTTCAACAGATTTTGAATAACACCAGTAAATCAAAATGTGTGTGTGTGTGTGTGTGTGTGTGTGTGTATATATAAATAAATGAAATCTCAATGCATTATCCTATTCCTGACCTTTTCTGGTTACCCAACAGTGCTTGTTTTGCCATGTAAAATAATATATTTGCATTTTCCTCCAGCTCTGGTCTCCTGGTGCGATTTACAATGCTTCAACCCTCAGAGTGTACTGGAATTCACCTTGGCTTCTGGTGAAAGTACCATTAAATCTTCTGATTCTTTTACTCACAGACCAAAACCGCTGGACTCTTGGGCAAAAAGGCAATATGGAAGTTTATAAACCCATTGAGAAATGGCATTATGGGGGATGCTGTAACAAAAAGGGGGCGTTTAGGCTTTGCCAAGCTTTTGTGCACAAAGGAAATATTAGAACCAAACCAAAGTTGGTACAATACAATAGCTCAGATTATGATGACTAGCATGATCTGAAGTATTGTTTCTTAACATTTGAACATGTTGGAGCTTGTTTATGGAATTAGAGACAGACATTACAACCAATGCAGGGCAGGGCTCATGCAGACACAGTCATACACCATGTTGGCAGCAACCCTGAAGGCAAAAAACAATCAGTTATTCTCTTTGTTTATGTTTGTTTTTCCTGCCCTTCAGGGCCTCAAAATTTCTATGCGAACAATAAACAAATTGGAAATCTTACAGACATTGGTTCTTACAGTGGTTCACTTTTATCTGTAGTCACAGCATGGACCTTGATTTGGTGGGAGTGCATATAAAATTTACACAGCTGTACCTCCCAGTGGCCCACCCTCACAAACAAAACATCACCATGCAGTAGTTTATGGTTCCCAAGAATCCACTGAATAAAGTAATACAAGCTAAATGTAAAAACAGTTTACAGTTTGGTACAGTTTGAGTTGGGGGGGTGATATTGCAGACCTGGTGAAGTTCTTCACACAATGGCAAACATATGAAACATGACAGGAATGTTGTGTTGCTTAAGCATTCCCACCACACTCTGCAGGAAACATACACACAGCACACATTCCTTTTATGGACATTTAAGCTCCAAGCTCTCAATCAAATTCCCAAAACATGAATCTTACATCCAGGAAAAACGTTAGTCAGCAGCAGAGGAGGATATACCAAAGAAAGAAAGAGACAGCAGAGAGACAAAAAGAAGAAAGTGTTTCAGTGTGACTGAAACCGATAAAGTAACAAAAATACAAAAGATAGACAGGGAGGGACAGAAATGGGCATGGTAAGTTGTGCACTTCCTGTTTGAACCGAGTCATCCATAGTTGATCCAAGCAGAGATGTCCCCCAGACACATTCCCATGACTCACCTCTGTCTGGACCTGCCAAATAATCTCTGCTGCTTTGACATCAGCTCTCACCCTTGACCTTACACCCCAGCCTGTGACGCCCAACAACATAACAGGCTGCAGATGTTTAAAGACACAAATGTGGAGGAGTGTTCAATTAGAGATAAATTTTATGTGTCAAATCTGCAAAACTTTTCATTCACAATGTTGAGGCCTTTTACCAGCTGTAAGCGTTTCGTGTTTGCTGCACATCTATAGAGAAGGATTAAAAGGAAATTGCACACATTCCAAAAAGGTCTTATCATAGAGCACAGCCCTGTGGTTGAGACGTCTATACCCAAAAGCAATAGAGACAGAAAACTCAACATGACTGACCCCCTCTTCTCTCTCCCTTGTCCAAGTAAGGCAATGCTGAATCACGTGGAATGTTTCAGTCTTAGAGTGGCTGTTTAAGACTGAAAACTTTCTCTCATCTTTTCCATACAAAGTCAATAAACAGTGATTAGGGGAGGTCAAACAGTGAATCAAATTTAACAAATGAGTCCAAATGTAGCTGGCTATTGTGTCTCTTAACAGGCAGGCATTTTCAAAATAAGAACTATGGTAGAGGGAAAGATTGAAAATTTCATTTCTTTTTTTTATTTCTTTGAAAAAATCATTTTTTCATCACTTTTGAAGCTTAATAGCTCTTGGTTGCTATACAATGACTCTTTTTCTCAATGCCTGAAAAAAGAGCAGCACAAACTGCATGGCATCTTTATCTACTGAAGACCGGAACATTATTTGGTTTGGGGTGACGTGGGTACATGAATGACAACTATTTTTGGGTAAACTGTCTCTTTAAAGCTGTAATAGATGTGATAAACATTCGCACATTTGGTCACCCACAGTGACAAAAACTTGCAGACTGTTATCATCGCTGTTATCTACAACAGCTGCAGTCTGAAGAACCTAAAAAAAAGCATGAAATGACTTGTGTTGTAGTTCTTAATGAAAACCATGTGTCAGAGTAAGGCAGAAAAGGTCTGTCCCGGCTTTGACATTCAATACAGGGAACATCCAATACAAGATTTTGGGAGCATGAACTCTGCGAGCAAACTTCCTCTTTTAGTTTCTATTGCTTTCAAATGTCCCTCCCTTCTTTTCTCCATTCCTCCCTCCTTCTCCCTGTCTCACTCAGTCTCTCTCTTTCTCTCGCTCTCTGGAAATGTTGGTTTTTTAGCCTTAAAAGGGCAGAAGCAAACCTGATCCTGGCAGGCCACTCATTCCCCTGCACAGGGGTTTCTGATTACAGCAGGGAGAGGGAGGGAACAGGAGGAGACAGGAATGAGTAAGTGAGAGAGGAAGGGACAGAGAGAAAGAGAAAATGACTAAGAGTGAAAACTGCTGCAGTAGTACTTTTGTAAAACCCCATATTGACAGAGCTGGATTGTCATTTGGCTTGGTTGTTCTGTGGTTGGATGGAACAGAGCTCTGTTAGCTTCACAACAAACAAATGCGCGTGCGCACACACACGCACGCACACACACACCAGGTGAGTATCCATCTATATTAAATATATGATTTATTACATTTGAGCCCACTGAGAATCACATGTGCTTGAGTGTTTGGGTCTCTAGTTTGAGATGAAAATTAACTATTTAAATTACACAAACATTGTATTGTGTATTGTACACAACAGTATTGTGTTTCTCAGCAGAGGAGGCCTGTCTGTATTTTAATTAGATTGCAGAACATCAGGCCATGTTCAGTGATCTTTCCATTCATCAGGATTTCTGCCAGCATGACGATGCACATAAATCTCTGCTTAACTAATTGCAAAGATAAATGCCCACTTACAATCTCATAAGTGCAGTTTGCACTGGATTCATTTTCCAAATAGGATTACACCATTCCTACCATCTCCATAACATGTGTCTTCAAGGAATATTGAGCCTGACATCAGCATTCCAAAAAAAATCCAGACCATAGATTACAGCGATGCATTCTTCCATGGCTTGATGGGTGGGGCCATGCAATTATATCTATTAGGAAAGACCCCGCCGACCCCCCTTCCTTGAACCTACTTGCACGTACTTCCTGTCACCCCCACCCCCCAACACCAAAGTCACTAAGACACATTATTTGTCTGGGAAAAGAGAATTCTGCATTAGCCTTAGAACTTTGCCTGCACATTTATCCTGTCCATCTACCTATTTGTGTCTTTCTGTGTCTGTGCTGAGTTTTAAGGTTCTTTTACATCCCTCACAGATTTTTTTTTTTGAGCACGTCATATGTCTTCATGTGGTTTTAAGCAGCTGTTGTCTAACAGGATCAGAATGACCTTAAAAACACTTTTTAAAAGGTTTTACATGAAAATGTAACTTCATCTGTCACAATCTAATCATCCAATTGCAAAAATCACCTTAATTCTTTTGTGTAAATATCTGCAGATTCAAGTATGATCAATTAAAATGGCAGAGGACATGAACAACAGGGTAAACCCGCCTTGAGGTTGGGTTGTGAGACGTGCCACAGGGTGCTTTCCAGTGTGGGTAATGGTGAGAACATACACAATCACGCTCATTGACAACATCGGGTTTACGTTCTCTGTTTAAAAAAAAAAAAAAAAAGTTTTATTCCCCCCAGTCAGGTGACAGTCCTGTTAAGGATCAGTATTCCTACATAACTGCTGCCTAAGACAGGGCTAGAAATGGACAGGAAATCCTGGCATTACCAGCAAAGCACAAGAACCTCAGGAAACCCCACTGGTCTGATAAGCATTTGTGCTATGCATTGTAAGCATATGCATGTATGCTCCGCAATGGAGCTGCGTTAATGATTTACATGCCTTGTAACACAAATGCTAGATTTTCTATATTTTTACACAACTAAAAACATTCAAAAGCTAAAATGTTTTCAACATACATGTTGTGGTGAAAACATTTAACATGCAACTGTGATAAACAGGGATGCAGTTGAACCTGCCAACAATAACGGCATAAAATCAGCAACATTCTTAACTTCAAATTTGGGTCTTGCATTCCACCTGCTTTTGGGCTCACTGCATTGTGGAAGCTTTGAAAAAGTCTCAGCATGCAACTCACTTTGACAAGCTTAAACATCAGGGTCTGTATTACAAAAACATCCTTAGAATCCTCTTATCTGTTTAGTAACCATGGTGATGTCAATTAGGAACCCATTCAGAACATTGAACTCAACTCTACTGCCATTGAGTTCATGCTGACAGAATCCTTGCATTTGAAAGCATCCTACATTAATGCAAGGTATTGTGCAACTTATCAGTTAGAAGAATCACAAGTTCTTAAGTGTCAAACATGATTTAGAGGCAGCCCACTTGAAGTTTTGTCCTGACAATTTCTAGGTAGCAACACACCAGATGAAGAAACCGATTACAGTGTCCCTGTTATGAGCCCCACCCAGATAAAAAAAAACCAGATACACTGTCATACTCTTACGGCATCAGCCAGGCCTATATCCATATAGACAGGTAAAATATGAGGTCTGTCATAACGGGAAACATACATACCACCCCTTAATGCTTGCATGCAGAAACACATGCTCTTAGTACAAATACCTGTTTTATATGATGTTCTATTGGATAAGGCACAAGGCACAGACCTTCCTACTAATACTTGCAGTACACTTCTACTGGATGCAACCCAGTCATATGCATGGTAAAATATTTCTCATTGATTGCTGTAAGGTACCAGCAAAATAAGACAATCATCAGTTTGAGAGTCCAGCACAATGTGTTCTTCACCTCTATTAGCTTATATCAATGATGAAGGTGTTTCTATATGTTATGAGTATTAAGCAATAGCACAATAATCTTTCATGGCCTGCAACATGTCAGGAACAAAAGGTTTATTCATACCCTGTGGGCCCTGTTGAGAAACTCGACCATTAACAGCCAAAGCTTAGAGATACAGCTGTGGCAAACCGGACAAAAACAAGAGAACTCAGAAGAGAACATTTACAATAAAACTGTGAACTAGACAGGGAGTATAAGCTAAAAGGATAACAACAATTGAAGGAGACAGTTACTGTCAGATACAAGGGACCGCTAAATCAAAATACTGAAACAAATGTGTCAATTTAATTGCTAGATGAATACAAATACAAATATTAAAAAGAAAGATTCATTCATACAAGTCCATACAATAAGAAAACGTAAGATGGAAACCACTCGACAGTCAAAATTGAACATAACACGTCACACATGTAGTGTAAAGCACTTGTCCAAAGCCACTCTGCTCTCTCTTACTAGTCTTTAAAGCGGGCCAAGCACTGGAGGGCGTGTCATCCGGATAGCCAATCAACCAATCAAACCAGCACTGAAAGAAGGACGTGTTTGTACATTGTTAAAAAAGCCCCAACACGTTGCATAATATTTCTTGCATTAAAGATGTCAACGGCGACAAAACAGACATTTTAACTCTGATGAAGACAACCGTGGTCCTTAAAAGAGTTAAAGAGGCAAGAGGAAGGCGTGTCCTCATAGATGCATACAATTCTGTTCGACTGGTCGGGTGAACGCCACATTCGCCGATGAAGTAACGATAAAAACCGATGAAACACGATGCGGATCAAAAGCAAACCGACTGAAAACCTCCACTGAGGAGGCGAACATTCCCTCTGAGGGGAACCCCTTTCTCCACCCTCCCTGTCCCGCAGCCGTGTTACTGCATCAACTTTCAATAATGAAGTTGTTTTGGTGCTTTTAAAGAGCAAATTTCAGTTCATTCAGCAGTGCGTTTCGATCGATCTAGCCTTAAACTTTCCTAGAAGTATCAATAACTGCAACTTTGCTCTAACTTTTCCTAAAACTATCCACCACTATGTCTGCAGCTTTACGACATTTACGGCTGGAGTAAAGTGTGCACTTTATGAAATGCAAATGTAACCGAATCGAAATCTTTTCACCCGTCCTAAGAAACAGGTTACAAACGTCCACAAAACAGATGCTTAAATCGTTATGCAAAGCTGAAACGGTAGACAAATAGGTCGGTGTCCAGCAAGGCCTTCATTTACATAGGTCTTTCCCGTTATTTTGTTGCCTGCCTGAAATTTCATGCCCTGTTTGGTCGGGCTAAGATTGTGTCACAATAAACCCAACAAACAAAGCAATAAACAAACAGTGTTTATAAAACTTTTGTAACTTTCTATAACTGTATTTAGGACCATGCTAAAGTCAGTCACTTTCCAAAAGATGAAAAATGTTCAAGAGTCGGCAAGAGAATGAGCTCAAAAAGCACACTTACCTATGGACACCAGTTTGATATTTTCCCTATCAAGGAACTCCAAAGCCACAGAGACGTTTTCCAGCTGCATTTGTCTGAACGTGGGGCGCTGGTTGTACTTGCGGAACATCTTCTTCTGACTGAGCACCTCCAGAAGCGCGATCAGCCGGAGCCCATCGCTCAGGTCCGTCTGCAGGTTCGCTATGCGCTTGTTAACACATTTCAGATGCTCGTTGCACCAACGCGTGAATGTATTTTGCTGGATCTTCTTCCATGGTGCGTCCTCGGCGAGATCTTTCTCTGTGGCGGGCATATCTGCGTCCTTGTCCTGGGCAAGAGAAGCGTTGGATAGGGGAGCGGCAGCGGCGGCGCTCGACTGGCTGAGGCGTGGGTGTTGACTCATTTTTATCGACTCGGGTCTCCCGCACTAATTCGCTGTCTCGTTTTTTTGGGTGGAGTCTGCAGAAATTGTACAAATTGTGTGCTCTTCTTTCCTTTCCAATGTTCTGTTTCTGGAAAGGAGTACAATAAACAGGGGTTGCGATTTTACCATATGATGGACATTGTATGACTCAAGCACTTTCCCACAAAAAGTTCTTATTTGCGCTGTCTTAGGCACAGCGTAAATCCTTTGTTTAAATCTTAATCAGTTTTTAATAAGTCGCTGAATGAATGTATGTCATTGTGTCGTTCATTCATTTTTTATCTGGAAGTGTAATAGCAAAAAGCTACTTTGACTGGACATTACGCAACACTTGAGAACGTGTCATTTAAAGGATTAAATACTGGTGTATTGTGTGCATGCATCCCCTCCCTAACGTTGTGCTTCGTCTTCATGTACTATCAAGGGAACATTACATGGTCATTGGTCATAATTCAGTGTTATTTGAAAATTATCTCACAGCACATTGAACACTGCAAACAACTGTTGCTTGTAGAAACACATGCAGTCTTTGAAATGCAAACAAATGATCTAATAAACCTGAGTTATTAGCCACTTGGTATTTACTAATATAATTTTATATTTCAACACATGCAGATGTCGTACAGATTAAATCTATGCTGTTAACAACATACTATGTCAGATTCACGTGTTGATGTAATACCATCAATTATCAAATTCTGAACGGGTGTTGGACAATATGCCTAAATACTTTCCTACCATTTAAAGTAATAATAATAATAAAGTAATTAGTAATATTAGGAAAGTTGCAACTATGAGGTATTTAAATACCCAAGGTGTACATATAAATTACCTTGGCAGGATTTCCATCCTCGTTGTACCCATTTAGAATAAGAACCTCACAAAATAGAGCAATTTAGCAAAGGCCAGTTTTGCATCAATCCAACATTTTACTAAATAAGGCAACTCGGCCAAAACAGTGAGTGAGGACAAAATCCAAAAGAATGTTTCCCCTTAGATTTTCTTCTGCATTTGTCCAAGAGAATCTGTGGAATGCCCTTCATGAAATAAGTCACTGATGGCCCCCTGACCCCCTCCTCATGATACCCCGCCAAACCATAAACCATCTACAAAACCACACATTCTGTGTCATACTTCTCACTAGCTCTCATTCTTTTCTCTCTATATTATTCAGATTTACTATACAGGACCTGAGGTGAACAGACAAAGCTTTCTGGCTTTTCACTACAGTTTTACAACATAATCTAAAATCCATAAGGTTTTATATCAAGCTCATTAACAGCATTTATACTGGTTATTCATATTCCTTGTAATATATACCCTTATGTCCTATTGATTTTAATGTAAATGTCAGAAAAATCACCAATGTCCAATTAAGCCCCAAGCACTATTATAATTCCCACAATACAGTCTAACTGTAAATAGGCCAGCTGCTCAAAAACAAAAGATGAACAAACTAGTTAGGCATTTGGTCCACGCCAAAGCAAAGTATACGCCCACGTTGTAGTTTGGCACCATCTGCAGGACATATGAAATATTACCGACCCAGGTCTGGGTACAAGACCAAATAGAGATATAGCAAACAGAATAGCTTTTTGAGAATGCTGTAAAACGCAATATGAGTGAAGTGAATTTCTATATGACAAAAGACAATTATATCACAGCTGGTAATAACAGTGACCTTATCTGCATTACAAATTTTAAAACCTTTCAACAAGTATAAACTACACAGCTTAAGTTTCATATCTTTAAGATTTTAAATGAGTCTCTTAAGTTAAATGATCAAATGAGTTAAATTATCAGTTTATAACTAGGAGAATGACTATACATTTTAAGGGTTCGTATGAGGACGCACAGTCAGGACTGTGAAGATGGCACGCGATGCAAAGTTTCGTAAACCCACATACACGCAGTCAACCGCATATGGCGACATGCATCATCTCTGCACCAGTGGCAAACAGATTACACACAAAGGAGGAGAATGGCACGGTGCGTATTTTTGCAAATACGTTCAGCTCTTATGTCAACAGGATGTGGCTGCTATTGCTGCTATTTATAAAAAAACTAAACTAACGTTGTCGCTGTATTTTTCTTAAATGTAATCATTCAAACGCTGATGTTTTTATTGGTTACATATAAACCTAATGTAGTCTTAAAACATTTGTGGTTTGGATGTCACAGCACCCAGGTGAGCTCGTTCTCTGTGCAGGATTCCCCTTCAGCGTGGGGGGGCGCACGCAACTTTTAGCATCAAAGCGTGAATGCTGCGCGGAACTTTTCCATATTTTCCCTTATTTGGTGAGGAGGCCTTAATTAGATTACGGCAGCGATGCGCACAGTACCTCTGTAAAGCATCGGATTTATATACTTTTAGGGGCTTCGGTCATTTTATTCGCAAATTTTTATACTTATGTCCGCCAGAGATCTGTCTGTAGTCTTCGGAGTTCCACATTTTACTGCTTAAAAATGTTTGTTTGTTTAATTTAACTAAGTCTTTGATTTCATCCTTTCAAAAATAGGATTACAGTTTATAAAGCTTTGTCAAGCCATATGGGTACGCCGTCACACGTCGTTGTGCATACAAACCACTTACATGTACGCAATAAATGGATATCCAGTCATTCAGCACACTTTGCCATTGCAGAGTCAAAGCAACCGTACACCCATTCCGCTACATGAACCATTTACGCACTGCGTTTTTTGTTTATGCACTCTAATGAACATCAGCATCAATCCTAAAGAGCTACTCTCTTTACTAAATTAAATATCACCCAAAAACAGCATAAACGTATTATGTCTATGGCGCAACAACAGGCGCTGATTAACCGACCAGTGCGCTTTAACAGAACAAAAAACGTTAGCAATTCAGCGCATGCAAAAACTCGCCTTGTAATTCTGAACCGAAACATTGTACAACTTACCTTTGTTGCGGAAAGTCTTGAAATAGTTTTTGCCTCTGTTGTATCTCTTTAGAGTCTGCGTGGGGCACAGGCGGTAAAGAGTGAACTTCACTGTACAACTGTGCAGAAATCTCACTGTACCCTCCCGGACCGGAGGAGACTCCCTAGAGGGAATGCTTGTTCGCTAAACTCGAGCAGAGACAGTGGTGACACCCCTTGCTCTTCTCTGTCTGCTTCTGTCCTCTTTGCCTTTAATGCAAGAACCTTAATTGGTAAAATATCAAAGAGGGGGTAACTTGTCTATTCGAGCGAGCGCGTTTCAAGCTGACGTTATACCGGCGGCCGCGCCTTCAGATTTTAAAGGTATGATGTCACCCTGCTCAGTGTGCCTGTATCTGTCTGACTGTGCGGGGTGCCTGAAAATATTTTCTTTCTAACAAGAACTTCATCCACACCAAGAGTTACATTTTAAGTTTAAAATTCTAGAGGTAACATCGCTTTTATTTAATTTTGCATTCCACGATTTAAACATGTTTTAAAAGATGAAAGTGATGGTAAGTATCTGACTGAGTGAAAAAGCCTGACAAACATTCAAAGAAACAAAACAACTTTTTCTCAAGGCACGCTGGATTTCATCCAGTACATTGCCTAAAATGTGTCATGAGGGTTTGTATCCTGGTGAGCTCATTTATTCTAATTTGTGCGCATGAGCATGTTTGTGAGAGAATTAACTGCTGTCTAGGAATATTTTTCATAATTGTTTAAGCACTTTTGCGACCAATAAGTTATTTGATAAAATAATGATTGATGGCTCAAGAAAGCCAAAACTATAAGAATGTCTGTTTTGAATAATTAAAGAGCCAGAGTTTGCTTTTTAATGCATTACTTTCCTTTCTGCTGGATTCTATAATTGCTTTGTATGGGCCTATCTATGTGACACTATATCCCTCTTTGTACCAATAAAACCTGGTGTAGACAGCCATTCTCCCTAGGGTAACTGTGTTTCACTGCAAACATTCCCAGTACTGCATTCCTTAGAGAGAAACAGAGGAGACCAACCGTAACAGCCCAATTTATCAGAGGACCCCAGGGCAGGATGACATCATATTGCCCCCACCACACCTTTAACTAAATCCAGCAGTCACAGCCCTTTGAAACCAGGTATCATTTGCCCCATATGGAGCTTGTTGCTGGCATGTGCTGCCATTAGATCTCTATCTTAAACCAGCATATATACACAAACAAGCATGCATACATACATAAATACATATTTTACTTACTGCAGATATCTGAGGTATTTGTTTAACTCCTGTGTGTGTTTCATTTCTTGTGAACTTGGCCAGTGGTTTGTACATTTCAAAGAGAAGCTCCTTCTCTAATCTCTCTAATACAGCTATGCAAACACCCCATTGTGTTGCTATGACACAATTTTTGACTAATAGTGTTTTTTAATCACACTAGGCTTTCATGTATGAAAAGTTACATTTTTATTATTTTTGCATTAGTTACTTCCAGATGAAGGGTGAAGGTATTACAGCTTTTGAAGGTAACATTTGGTGTTAGGACAAATTTCATTGTTTGTCTCTTATTTGGCTCATAATCCACTCAAGTCCACTCAGATCAAGACAAGACTGGCAGGGATCTTTTGGCTGCAATCAGGCTCTAGATACCCGGCTCACAAGCAGCTAGACATACAAAGTGGAATAAATAAGAATAGCCACTTTAAAAGACAAGGTGACAGCAAAGCCAGGAGTCAACAGTTTAAGCAAAAGGCAGCAATTCAAACCTGAATCTTACATACACTTAGTCAACAAAACCTTCTGCATAGGCTTAGCATGATGGCAGTGTCTGGTTACTGCATGTGTGTTGGATATGTTTTAGTGGCATAATTTGAAAAGGAGAAACTGGAACAGATTTATTAAGAAATAAGGCCAGACTACACACATGGTTTTAGTAGAAAGACACACAAACAGGTACAAAGAAATGGACACTGTATAAGTAAAGCTTGTGCAGGATTGCATTGTGTGTTTAAGGGGCATCTATATTAGTTTGTTAATACTGTGCTAATTCTTTTATTAGTTGGGTATGCCTGGCTCTCTGCACCCTGGTTCTGTGTAAACGCTCACACACACACATTCATAAATACACAACAAAATGCATTCACTACATGAAAAATATTGTCATGGCTAGAAGGCATTTTTACTATTAAAATAAAATGCTCTGTTTTTATAGACAGTAAACACAGAGTTGGTACGGTAATGCGCAAAGAGATCAAGGAACAGAGTGACCATAGAAAATAATTGAAGGGTGAGGAAAATTATAAACTAAAAACTTCTTACATTTTTCTGTTTTAGATGGTAATTTAGTTCAAAGATGAAGACAGAAAGAATGAGACAGGGAAAATTGTTATGATCAGATGTTGTTTTTTAAATTAAGGCTTACATTTTTGGACCCTAAGGGTTAGACGATTTGGTTATTAGTTAGGCTATTAGTTATTAATAAGGATTCTGTATGTAAGCTTATTGAATAACTGACTTATTGAATAGCAAAAATGCCAAAAGATAGAGAGAATGGCCTGTTGTGACACATCTACTTTTGGGTGTAATGCTTTACCAAAGGATGCTGTGGTGACAGATATGACATGTTTTCCACAGGAACACAAGCCTCTATGAAAGGATGGATACAATCTGTGGCGGGCAGAGAGTCCTGTTGTTGAGCTGTGAGATCTGGAAAACAATGATGATAGCTAAGCTTTGGTTTACTATTTGATCTACCAGTGTAGCATAGGTCAAGGCAGAATACATATTAAAAAAACACATCAATAGTATAAGATGGGTTTTCTCAAAGTGTGGGTACCTACGGTAGGTGGTTACAAGTTTATTGAAACATCAATGACATTATTTTAAAAGATATTCATTATGAGATAATTATATTATTTAAGAAAGAAAATTCAAAAACAAATTATTTTTTTCTTTTATTAAATAAACATACACACACACAAAATAAACACCAACACCAAACAGGTATGAAAGCATTGAAAAGTGGGCAGCATCTGTTACAGTTTGAGAGCATATTACAGCAGAGTGAGTCAGTATCTAAAGCTCTAGAACTGTATAATATGTGTCATCAGCTCCAGCGCTGCCTCTTTTTGTTCTTCACTGCAAATCACAGAAACTGGAGCAGCTCTCTGGTTCACTGAGTGTCATACATGTCAATATAGTGCACACACACATACACACACAAAAGAGAGAGAGAGCCAGAAAGAGACACCAAAGCAATACAGTGGTAGGGCAAGGAAACACTATTAAATGGGGTTGATCTTTCTGGCTCTGGCCATCTATTGGAGAGAAGTGTGGTGAATGACCAGGGTGATACAGGTCAACCGGTAAGTACTGCAGCTTCCAGACTGTATTCTTAATCACTATGGTCAAGTTTACACCTGGTATTGAGATCCATCTCTTGTGATCATATTTCAAAGGGAGGATCTCTGAGTTTGTAAACACATAATACTAAATACGTCACTTGCTACTTGCTACCACTTGCTGAAAAGTTTTTAAATAACCGGAGAGGTAAAAAATGCATTGTTTGTGAAAGATATATTTATATATATAAATATATTTAAATATATTTTAATTTGTGCACAAACATTTGGGCATGTTAAGTAGATTTCTCAGCTATTATGTGTAGTACCTGTAATAAATGAACTTCAGCATTCTTGTCAGTCTAATTCATCAGTCGGGGACAGTGTCCAGTGTTCTGCTGATAAACACATGCTCCTCTCCTTGGAATTCCTGGTGCAGATCCTGACACTGAAGGCTGTCTCATACCAGACTGACACAGAGAGAGGCATCTGCAGGAAACCTTTTCTCAGATGAAGTGTGAATTATAAACTCACACTCACCTGCACATTGTCTGAACTGGAGGCATGTAGCTGCAAAACAGGATACTTTATTTGGATTAACTTGGGAATTCTTTAAACAGTCGAAACTACAGGCGTTATCCCGCAGTCAGGAACAGTAAACACTGGATGAACTTCCTGTAATATAAGAATATTGTAATTTTGTAGAGGAATAATTATCTATTCTACTTTTTCCTTATTATTTAACGATGATTGGGTGGATCCAATGGCTAGACACTGAATATGTCATTGCTTATTTTTGTAGCTTTAATTAATGCTAAAAATATCAAAAGAAGTTTTGAATGTTATTTGAATTACAAAAATTAATTTTAAAAAATATTTATAAACCGTTGACTTCAGGCTTTGGTAGCAGGACAATTTAAAGCACAAACATTGTAGCTTTTTGATTGTGTTGATTGTGTTTGATTAATGTTAATGTCTTTTTGCTTTTCCATTATAGCCACTATACTCACCATGTTGAACAAACCAGCATATGTTGTATTTTAGATGCATGAAATCCTACTATGGTGGAGTCCCAAGTCTTTTAACCAGAAAGCTTCCCCTTGTCCTGCTTCAACAGAACCAACTTTTCTTTTTTAACAACTTCTATGCTTATCCACCAGCTAGAGTAGTACCGAACCGGCATGAACAAGCTTGGATCACCATTTAAATTCATGGTGGTCTAAGCTGGTATTTCTTTTACCAGGGTTGCCTGCAGCTCTTCCTATAACCACCGCCTGATGGTGACTCTGGGAAGGGACCAGATGTGGTGTTGGATCACACTGCCTTTCCATAAGGTTTCAGAACAAAACATTCTCAGATTTAGAGTGAATTGGTCAATTCACTCCTTCCTGGGCCAGTTTTTGTTGGAAAATTCAGTTTTTACTAAAAATATGGAATGGAGGAACGACCAGAAAAACATTGGGGGTGGGGCACATATTCTGTCTGGTTCATGAATATTGATATGATGGTGTAACATTTGCCCAGTAGTCCTTGTTGAAAGCTAGTTAAAGGAGCAGATACTTCAGTTATTATGGTATTAGTGTATTCATTTTATGTGGCTGATAAACTTAAAATATGATCATTATTTCCATATTCAGTTCAACAATTCACACAAGAATGGATTTCAAACGATTTACATAGAAATTTAGTTGTACCTGTGTTTCATGCATTAGGCCCATTGAGTGTGTAAGACCCTGTTTGTGTAATTGTGGATGTTGTGGTCCTGTTTATTATTTTCACCCAGGCATCACTGCAAAGGAATGGAAATTGGCTTCCATGTTATCCAGAATTTAGTCATCTGATAATGGGCTTCCTCTGGAGTTTCTTTTGCAGTCAGTCTCCTTCTTTACAGTTACTCAAGTTTCAAGACATTGTTTTGGTGAGATGATGTCAATGATTCTCCATAATCTGCTATAATTTCATCATTACCGTTGCAGGAACTCAGCTAGAAGAAACACAAGATACTGTAGCATATTCAGACAGCTGATGTTCATCCCTCAGTGTTATGAGAAGAATGAGATGAGGAATGTAAAATAAATGAATACACTGTGAATAATTGCCCCTGAGGGAAATTTAGTTATTTTTACACAGAGGTGAAATCTTCATAGTGTGACAAACAGGGGGGTCACACAGGGTTCATTCACACTCCACAGTGAAGTGAAGAGTGACATTAGTGTCTTGACAGATCCTTTTGTTCTGTCTGTTGATGGAAGTCTATGCACATCATCTGCGTGTTATTACCCTGCATATGGGCCATGCGCATCTGTTTGTTTTGTTGCCAAGGGAGATGTTGAGACATGCTCAGAGAGTCTGTGTGCACATGGGTCAGTGTAACACAATAATCTGCAGAGCAGTGGTGATGATATTTGAGAATCTCTGTTGAAAGGTACCACACTACGAAGTTATAATGAATGAGGGTGTGTTTTAAAAACACCTTGAGAAGGTAAATGTCTGTCCATAGTAGTTCAAGGTGTGCTTTCTTTGGGTGTACACATTTTGTTCCTTATGTTCACTTTGGCTCCCTTATCCAATCCAAGTGGGAAGTCTGACCATATTAAGAATGTTGTCGGATACAGGCATAGACAAGCAAGCTTGACAAATCACACATTACGTCACGCCTTGCCTTCCAGGGCATTTTCAGCAATTTATGCAGATGTGTGCATAAAAAACAATGAGATGGCAGCAGCTGGTCATCTTTAATATCTGGTTAACTTTAGATGTTTATGGGATTTGTGTGAGTGTATATATGAGTACTGAGTCACAGAAAGTGGGAGTATTGTCGAGTAAGTGTGGTGGAACAGGGAATTACTTTTGATGTCTGAAAACTATAGTAGCTTCCTGCTTGTGTTGTTATATAGTGTGAGATCCTTAATGTGTTACATTTCTTTTATCACTGGCTTAGTTGATTCATGATGTCTTTAAAAGGTAAGCCTACAAAGTAAACACTGAATCTAAGCCAAAAAAATCTCACATCAATTATTGGACATTACTTTCCAGCAAACTACCGTCTTAGCTCTTTCTTTGTCATTCAGAAATTGTGTTTGAATGATTTACCCACACAAATCCCCATCACAAACCCACGAAAGTACAGATATACTCAGATGTACAGGCGCAGGACAAGGTCACACAATTGTACAGCTACACACAGATATACACTTTGCTTTTTCTGTCTGCACAAACACAGCCATATATGGCAAGCAGGGAGAAGAGAAAGAGAGGGAGAGTGAGATCAGCTCTGTAAGCGAACTAAACAACTCTCTGTCAAGAACTCTTACAAGTACATGAATTACTTGAGCCATGCCTGAAAAGCCCTAAAATCATGTAACTGTGTTAAAGCTGTATAAACATTTATGACCAGTAGCTGTAACTTTTTCCTTCTGGTGGACTGGCAGAATATGTTATCACCTGTTTGTGCTAATACAAAGAATGATGATCTTCAGAAATGTTACTTTTGGCGGGACAACAGAACTGCAATAAGGAAGAAGTCCTGATGTTGCTAAACAGTGGAGGAATTTGCACACTAATTTCTCGCTTAATTTCAGGATTAAATGTTTGTTTTATCTGGCCATTTTGTGGATGCTTAGATTAAGCAGATATGTTAGACTAGTATGTAAACATTTTGATCAAAGACATCGAATCAATACAGAGGTATGCAAAATGTAGACCTCATGCTATTCGCAGAAAACTATTCAAATATGATGAATAAAACAAACTTACTTCCCAAAACACACACTCAGACTTTTATAAAAAAATAAAATAAATTATTGGGCTCAGCAAACTGTGTAGCACTGCAAGGCCAATGTTTAAACCTCATATGACCCCTCCACTGCTTCTCTACATCATGTTTAACTCCACATCCATCTCTCAGAGGAATAACAAAAATATCCTCCTTGTGCTGCCTCGCTTGCACACACGCTCCCATAATCAGAAACAGCATCAACACAACATCGACTGCAGCCACTGCACAAACATACATGGGCCGCAACAATGATGCACATCATTTACAATTAAGCTCAATATTCTAGCTAAGACTTAAATCTAAAAAAATGCTAACATGCTTCAGATGCTTGTATTCCTGTACGTGTAATCAGCATATTCGCAATAAACTAAGACACGCACATTCTGTTCCTGATTTTTTCTTCTGGGAATACTGGAGGCGCTCTTGCTATTTATAGCATTGCATTTTAGTCAGATTTTAGTCATGTTTAACTGTAATTTCACTTGTCCTTGTCCTTGGCCTTGTCCTTAAGAAAAGCACATGAACAGTATTATGTCCTCAATATTGAAGGACGTGGAGTGATAAAGAAGACAAAATGAACAAGAAAGAAAAGGGCAGTGAGAGAGTGTCAGCAACTTTATCCTTATTTGGAAGAAGGAATGTGAAGGAGGCTGAAAACACATCAGCTATGAATGATGGATCTCTCTCATTCTCTCTTTGTATGACTGTCATTGTGAGAGTAGAGATGAGATGCTCATTCATTTAATGTGCAAAGGTGGGAAATGATCTCACACCTGGATGAGTAATGAATTATAGATGGTGTTTACAGCTGTGTGTTATGTTTATGATGCGATTCCGGTGCTGTTGCTCAATTGTTAGAGCATTATGTCAGCAATGCAAAGGTCATGTTTGACAGTTACTTTTACTCCCAGGGAACACATACTGTAATGTATACCTTAAATGTGCTCAAATACATAAATCTAATGTAAAATGTAAATTTACAATCTCAACTCATGATTAATCATTAGCATGACTGCAGAGATCAATAACATAACCTGTTATAAAACACATATGTGCACATAATGTCACACACATGCACTGTAATGAGCTGCAAGAAGCAGGGACACCCTTTTCACACATCCATCTGGACTAAATAACCAAGCAGATGTTAAAAGCAGATAAATAATGATGTCACTCCTGAGTCAAAGATGGCAGTCCTGGCAGTGTTTGTTTATCTGGATCTCCACATGTGCACCCCAGAGCACCAGACCGTCTGCCCCCCATCAGCAGAGGAGGTGTATGTGTGTGTGTGTGGATCAGGTCTGGCTTACACTGTAGGGTCCAGATTGTGAAACTCACCTACATTGTGAAAATCACATACAGCCCATTGTGGGGATTAGCCAGCTATTCCCAGAAAAGAGACAGCTTAATAAACATATTACATAATGTTAAACATGCACAAAGAAGATTGGGATTAGGGTAGAATGATAGAAAATAATATAGTAATAGAAATAACAGAAAGTAATAACAGAAATAATAGAAATAATACAATGCTCAACAGAAAAACAACCATATGAGACGAGAAGAGAGAACTTAAATCTAACATATGTCTTCTTATGTCTAAAAATGTCTAAAAACATCCAGGGAAAAAGTACAGCTGCTTTACTGAGAGAATACTGATTGCAAGTCAGTTTGAAAAAGACAAGCTATTGTGCAACTTGGAAAAATGCTCTAAATTTCACAATTTCCTGATTATATTGAAGGCAACAAATGATGATGACCAAAATCTGTTTATATCACTCTGTGATGACCTTTCCTTCCACTTTAAAAGACCAACCAACACATTTACACACCCCGCTGCACACAAAAATAGATTTAACACCTCTATATACATATATACATACATACATACATACATACTCCATATCCCTTACATGTGCTTTAAAATGACTCTGGCATTACATGATCTCATGACTATGGCAGTCTAAACTTGTACTAACCTGTACTGTTACTCTGAGCTCCCCTCCACAAATCAACAGACTTACAGATGGCTGGGGGTGCAGGGAACTCTTCAGTGTTTGGTTATTTCTACTGAACATTCAACAGAAAAGTTATTGTATCATCCTTTATCTGTGGGCTTTACTGGCTTTGTTATTTACAACTAGTGGTAATCACCATAGCAACATATTATGTTTTCACTTCCTGTTTAAGGTAATACCATGGTGCTGGATGCCAGCTCATCAAATTATCCAGTGCCAATATAAAAAAACAATTGTGTCTTTCAGAAGAAAATGGATATCTTCTTGCACACTCAAAGAAATATAAATGCAAGATGTTTTATTTTGGTCACCTCCTTTTAAGGCACACCCTTTCCGGTTGTTATTTGTGCTCACAGAGTATATGTAACAGAGATGATTAGATTCACTGTTACTAGACCTCTTGCTTTGCCTGGACACGGAATAAAAGATTTTGTCTGCTATTCAGAGTCATTTAACTGTGTTGCAAGTTAAATCTTCTGCCAGCCAAAACACAGAAGCAGGAGACCAAGAGATAATGAAGATTATTAAATCGTAGTTGTGACTTTCACAAAGTTCAGTCTGACTTCATCCGAGCAGAAAATGGTTTTGCATTCAGACCATTGCATTAGCCATTACAGGTCTCTGTGAGAATTTGATTATGGCTTTTCCACACAGATTGAGATGATTAATTGTGTCTTTACATGAATACAAACATAATGATATTTAAAGATGTGATGACTAATAACCACCCAACCCTTTTCATACCGTAGTTTCCCTTTCTTACTAGTTTTTAATTCCTCTTTAACTTACTATCTTTCTGCCCTCTCTTCTTCTTCTCCTTCTACATGACGTGCACATTTAAATACAGTAACACCATGTACTCCACCTGACAGCACAAACACACAGACATGCTTGCATTAACACAAGCACTGTTGCATAACTGCACATGCACACTGCTCAGGACCTGTGCAAAGCCAAATCACAATGGCATGTGAGGACCTATTCTCATGCTCTTCTGATGAAAAGGCAAAGATGCAGATATTCATATGTTTTACAATGTAAGGAAACATCCAGTCCATCCAAAGATGAAGCCAATAAACAGTCTTTACTATTTCCTCTGCTAACTGGGTTATGCAAACATTCTTACCCTAGATGGGTTGTGCACAAAATGCAAGGCAATGCCTTGCATGATGTCGGTCCATGCATCTTATCTATACTGATGTGTGAAGGTTTTGGGTGTGGTAACTGAGCCCAACACCTAGTTTGTGGTTATCTGAAGAAAAGGTACTTTATATAGTATGTGTGAGTTCACCATAACTAAAAACCATCATCATAATCATATCCATCACTTATATATGCACACATTATATATGCAAATGAAAAGAACCACAAAGACAGCTAACATCTTTCTGACCACACTTAGAAGACAATTGTGTGAATTAGGGTGTGTGGGAAAAACACAAAGGGTGGAAAATAAATAAACAGGAAAGCATGCTTGCATCATATTATACAAAAATATATATTCTAATGATTGTGGGCCCATATAATTACAATTGGCCCACACAACTCAAATGTCACACCTGTCACCAGTTTAGACTGACTCTGAAAAAGGTGTTATGAGATAAAATGAATGATTACAGGGAGGCAAATTTCACTTAGTCTGACCTGTGCACAACCCCATCTAGATTTGGGTGGACTGGATGTTTCCTTACATTGTAAAACATATATGAATATCTGCATTTCTAAATATATGCAGATACATTTCTTGATCTCTCATACATATATGTCATAGCTAATGGTACAGTGTACAACCAACAATGTTTCACATCTCCACCAAATGGAAGGCCAGAAACAAGATTTTTTAATGTCAGATCATTTTTACATTGACTAAGAACAAACATACAGATTCTATGGTGTGCAATGACCAGACCCAGCATTTGGTCTTCATTATCCACAGTTTAGAGATATGAGGTCATTCCTCTCCAAAAATTAGGAGGGTCGAGAAGGGATTTCAAGACCACATCAGTGCTTTATGATTACAAAGCAACAGTGCTGTTTCTTGGAAGAAAATAGAATGACTATATTCTATTAACTGTTATATAGGTCTGTGTCGCCCTCTTGTGCTTTTGCATTTTACGATTAATCGTGATTTATGTAGATTTAGTATGTGGGTGTTTCTTTGTCTATGGAAATGTGGGTTCCTTAGGACTGTTAGAACATAAACTCTCTTAAAACACACGTTTAACTTGTAATTCATTGCTTTTCGTTGGTTTAATCTAGTAATAGTTTAAGTTAAAAGTTAAGTTTCGTATTTTCGCATTTTTTATTTTAAACCGGTAAACAAATAAATTCATACATAAAGGACTACATTTGAAAACTAGCAAAACTACTTTTCAAAAGTAGTTTTGAAAAGTACAAAAAAAATACGAGACATAATAGAAAAAGTTCAAATTTGCCAGTTTTAACAAAAGTCTAACTATTAACAGTTGTTAAAGAAACAATTGTATGTATTATTGTTATCAATTAAAAGGCATCGAGAAAATTAATGATAAATAATTTCAATACAATCATAGTAAAAACAACTACAACCCAAATTCGCGCCCATATGGACTACAAGTCCCAGCTGTATAAGGGGGTAAACTATATGTTCGCTTTTAGCGTAAAAGGACATAGAATAATTAACCGTTAAATGAAAAGCTCTTATTAATATGATTTACTCTTCTGGTTATTGTTAATTGTAAGATTTCAATGTAAATCGCTTTTGTAATCACAGTTTTATACACTAATTTATCACTAATGCTGTACGCGCCTCACGCAACCGGATGTAGTTTCACTCTGGGTCTTCTTACGTAGCGGAAATGATTTTTTCTTTCTTTCCTCCATTAGGTGAGTACGCGTTGGAGCACGCTGTGTCGCTTTCTATAGATTTGTCGAAAAATACATTATTAACGCATTAATATATGCACATTTCCCTTTTTAAAACTATTGTGATTGTGTATACTACAGATCGCAACCATGGGCCGTCGTCCAGCCCGTTGGTAAGTTCTGAATTTGGTGTTTAAAAACTGGCTGAACTGAAAATGGCAGGGCCCGCTAACCATGTGGAGCACGCCGGCCTCATACTGCAGGACAGTGTGACAGTGTACTGATACTGAGTGTGTAGTGATTCACAATATGAACTCTGAAAAAAAAACATACATTAAAATTTTGATTGCTTCTGAAGTTTGCAGTTTGTATCAGGTTAACTAATCCCCGCCCTAGTTATGTCTTTAAGCGGTGACGTTTGAACATTTTAATTTTAGTTGTGGATAACCCGCTATACTTTACTTTTATACACGACTTTGCAAAACTTTTATACACGACCGAATTGTTTTTTAAAAATGAGTTCACGTTTTGTTTGAAGAGTGTAATTTACTATTTCGTTCTTTTCTTGCAGCTACAGATACTGCAAGAACAAGCCTTACCCCAAGTCCCGTTTCTGTCGAGGTGTGCCTGGTAAGTAGTATGATCAATATGGAAAATACAGCATGTATGTTTACAATATTAGAGTCGCCAAGGTTTTACAAAATTGTATGGATATGATCTGCTGGAGTTGTTTTATTGGAAGTTTCGTTTTTGTAAACAGCTCGATAGTGATGTGTACGTTATGACACTTAAGTGTGCCTCTTCTAAACATAGATCCCAAAATCAGGATCTTTGACCTGGGCAGGAAGAAGGCTAAGGTGGATGAGTTTCCCCTATGCGGTCACATGGTGTCTGATGAATATGAGCAGCTGTCCAGTGAAGGTGAGCGCAAGCTTTTCTTCCTGTTTTTCTAGCAAGACTTGAGTCATTAACTCTACAGACATTTGTGAATATCACTGTCTTTGGACAGTGACATAATGGAAAACTTTCCTGTAATCATGAACTGAATTATGGTAGTTCATTGGTCAAAATATGTTGGAGTCCTGACTGTTAAAATGAGTGAGATCTGTAGACAATCTGCAATTCTGATGTAATTGTCTTCTAGCTCTTGAGGCTGCCCGTATCTGTGCTAACAAGTACATGGTGAAGACTTGTGGTAAAGATGGTTTCCACATTCGTGTGCGCCTGCACCCCTTCCATGTCATCCGCATCAACAAAATGTTATCCTGTGCTGGAGCTGATAGGTTAGTACAAGTTTGGTCTGTGAAGTTTACCTGCAGCTTATTAAGCCGACCAGTCTGGTTGTCTGTACTTTTCTGGTGTGCAAAGGCTGCAGACAGTAATTCTTTGGTTGTGTATGAGTCTGGCTGTGTAGTGCCAGGCCCTTTAAGGGACCATTGAGACAGATCTTATAGCTTATGTTTAATGTTTTTGTTTTTCTTTCATTTTAAATAACATGATTGGTCATTTCTTCAGGCTCCAGACTGGAATGCGTGGTGCTTTCGGAAAACCCCAAGGCACAGTGGCTCGTGTGCACATTGGACAAGTGATCATGTCTGTGCGCACAAAGGCCCAGAACAAGGAACATGTGATCGAGGCTCTGAGGAGAGCCAAGTTCAAGTTCCCAGGCCGTCAGAAGGTATGTAGTCTGAAGTCTTATTAGTTTTAGTCTTTAAAAACCCAAAGCTTGACTGTTTAATCTTACGATGTACTTCCCTCTTAGATCCACATCTCTAAGAAGTATGGATTCACAAAGTTCAATGCAAGTGACTTTGATAACATGCTGGCAGAGAAGCGTGTGATTCCTGATGGCTGTGGGGTGAAGTACATCCCCAGCCATGGACCTCTGACCCGCTGGAAGGCCCTCCATGCCAACTGAAGATCATACACGCTTTAAAGTATCTGTGTGAACCAAGGCTCCAGTGTTCTCAAATAAAGTCCATCTGATATACAGTCTTGGTGTTTCATTTGTTCTAAGTTGTGATGTAGTAAAAGTCGGTGATGATTTTGTACATTAACCAAAAAAGTAATGGGTTAAAGCGTTATATAGTAATACAAATTAAAGTTGATTTACAAATATATTTTAACTGTTTGACCTGCAATTTAAGCTTATAAACAAAGCTGAATAATTATGACTGGAAAAAATCTGATACTTCCAAAGTGTACTGGTGGTGAGGGTTAGATCAATAACGGTTAAGAAGCACAGCACAACAGAATGGTTGCAACTTGAATGTAAAAATCAGGGACAGGAAAGGTGATGGGATAATTGCTAGTTTTTTATTTAAGGGAAAAATACTCTGAATTACTAAAGGCTTTTTTAAAAATACTAAAGTAGTTTAAACGAATACAAATCATTTTATGCCTGAATGATTTCTTCTAATATAAGGAACATACAGAACTGGAGCTTTGTCATTCTCAAGGGTAACAGTAAAATAATATAGCAACTCAATTTGTGTCTAATGTCTGGTTAACAGTTAATCTTGTTAACCAGACATTTTGCTGCATTTAGGTTGTCAAACATTGCTTCTACCTTTCTGGACAAAGCACTTAACTCAGGCCTTATCAGACCACAATGTTCCTCCAGATTGCTGGTTTTGTAACATGGCTCCAGAAATATGTATAAGACCAGAAAATATTTATTACAAAATTTAAAATACATAACTTCAAACACTGTCAACAGAAGCACACTTACCACCTTAAATTATTAAATGAAAAAGCATAACCATACTGTGAATATGTATCATTTAAAAACCTGAGAAACAATCAACACTAGGTAAATTTCTCAATGACAATCATCATTTCTAAAATCTGTTAAACACAAACAAGGCTCAATATTCAGTCACAACCACTATCCACCACATTCTCTAGATGCAGTTGTGTCTTGGTATAAGCTCCAGTACATAGCAGCTGTTTAACAGCAAAGTCTTCACTTCATCTAGGTGAGACAAATACTGAATTTTTTACTCATATTATCTGCAATAGCAGCATGCTGTTAAGAACAAATGCTGTAGGCAAAAGAGATGATGCTTTGGCATTTCTGGAGAAAAACCCAGACTTCTGAGTCTGCAGGGTGACCTCAATAGGATAGTGATCACTCACTTCTAGAGCCTAAGATACAATCCACAGGTTAGTGACATGACAGTATAAAAAAGGGCAAATGCTAAAGTCCTTTAACTGTCTGCTAAATTCTTGTTTACTAAGTGAGATTGACTGGACAGTTAAAAAACTTAAAATGCACTTACAATCAGAAGATAAGGTAATCTTGTTTTCTTCTGTTAGGTCTTTTCACAATAAATTCTTTCAATAAAAAATACTTTACTAAACACAACAATGCCATTTGACAGGATGACAAACATGATAAAAAATTAAACAGCTGTTCTACATAGAGGGACTCTTAGTAATCTAATTAATCTTTGTATTACAGGTCTTCATCTGTATCTGTACTGCTGTATGTATCTTATTTAACTGATTTTTATTCAAGCTGATTAACATAGATTTAATGTTGAGAGACATTATAACATTCAGACAAAAGTGTTTGTTCTTACCTGGGCTTCTGTAAGACCATATTCTTTAGGAAACTTGAATGGTTGCGCCGAAAATGGCTCAATTGCCCCGAGAAAGACCTCTCCATGCACGACAATTCTAAATATAAAGCCATTAAAATTATGGTTTAAGGATAACCTTTATTTAACATCCATCTCCTACAATAATAAATGTAAATATGCATTATATAGATTTGCTGTTATGTAGTTTCAACATGCATGATATATGACACGTGATTTTGTTTTATTTTCTGTTAATACTGTACCTGTCATATGCACAATCAGTGGATTCTTTTACTGTAGTATCCACATTATCCTTAATCAGCCAGACAAAAGATGTGTCAGAGAAGAGCCTGATGTTCTTACGGTTCTTCTTAGCCACATAACCACAAGCTGCATTGAAGTCCCCAAGAAACATAATGTTCTACCAAGAGCAGAGTGATAAACTGGGTTTAGGATTTGATCTTAAGATTAATACAATCAAATGTATGGCTGTAATGCTTTGGCAAATTCAACATCCCACCTCGGCTTTCCATCGTTCTCTGATGTCCACAAACACGTCATAAAGTTCGTCAATTTCTTTAGTGGCATTTGATGGAGTTGTGTGCTGAGGAATCAAAACGATCTCCTTGGCCACTGTTAACAGAGCAACATGAGGTCCAACAGACTGAACTTGGGTATCAATGAAGAGATGCTTACTATTGATCAGATTCAGTGTGTATTTCTTTTCACCTGTTTTGGGGGCTTGGAAATGTACCACAAAGGGTTCTCTTGAGAAAGCGTCTACATCTCCTTGCTGCGTATCTGGATACTGATATTGATTTTTCAGCTTGGCTGTGTTTTTCCTGTGCAAGAAATTCAAAGAGGAAAATTCTGCAAGGCTTGAAATTCACAAAACGAAGTGTTTATCAATGAATCGGTATTAATCGAAGGCATACATATTGTCCTAATGCATAGAAGTGCTGAACATATACCTGTAAACAAAAACGTATTGCTCTTGATAGGTTTGTGTTCTCCCGAGACGCTCACTTGCAACAGAGTCATACTGATTATCCTTGTCAAGTCTGAAAACATATGACGACATCAGTGTGTTTGCATTGTGATGTGGGCTAACTCATCCCTTAATTGCTTATGTTAGACTGTGATTTCTCTGTTATTTATTTGTTTAGTATTTGCATTTTGATTACCTATTAACAGCAGAAAGAAGGCGTGGCATAGCTTTATTGTTTTGATCTCTGACCTCCTGGAGCAAGCATATGTCACAACGAGCTACAATCTGCAAAACAACATTAAAAACAAACATTTAAGCAGAAACAGCATTTATTTAAGTACCTACATTTCACTTAAGCATTTAAATGTTTTAGATTAACATTGTGTTACAGTTTTAAAGGAATTAAAAAGGATTGCCTGATGTGTCCACTTACCTGTGCTATAGTATTCAAGACTTGTGAATTTGCTGATTTAGCGTCTCCAAAACTCTTAATGTTAAAGGCACATATTCTGAATCCAGAGCAGCTCAGTGGGCCAGAGAGAATGATAGAGATGACGAGAAGTCTGAGGTCAGATGTCATTCTGTAGGTGAACAATGACAGATATGTGAGACAGCAGAAGATTCAGATAAGTCTTGGGCAGAGAATTACTCAAACAGAGTGAAACTAAGTTCCAAACGGAAAGCTTTATTGCCCAAAAGTGAAATGAAACTTTTCAAAATTGTACTTGAAAACATATGATTGGGGTTTGATTTGCAGTATGTATGTACAACTTCCCATTATCAGAATTTTTTTTTAACATTCTTAACATATGTCCCAGTTAAACAGTAATTAATTTCCCCATTCCTGTTTCAGAAGGTTTACTGCTAATTAAACTTTAACACCTCTGACAGAGTGTAGCCAACCAATCACAAGTTTTAATACATTCAACACACCACCTTGTTTAACAGAACTTTTAATCATTTTTGGTTAAAATCATAAATGCAGTATTCCAGTACTTCAGTGTTACTTAAGTAAGACCTGTGATCTATAAAAGACATTTACCACCTAATGATGAAAGGAACAAAGGTGACCTATTGTGAAGTAAATAGCATGTATTGTTGTTTAAACTAATCAATGGTCCACACTGTAAAAAAAACTTTGCTGCCTTAAAATTTTAAGTTTAATCAATGTGGCTGAACAGGTCATTTCAACTTTCTGTAATCTTGACTGGTCTTGAGTTGCTGTAACTTACTAAAAATACTTGAAAATTTGCTTATTTTTACAAGTTACACCAGTCAGGATTTAAACTATTAAGTTGAAATGACTTGTAAAGCCAAGTTGATTAAACATAAAAATATTTAAGGCAGCAAAGTTTTTTTTACAGTGCAGTTAACTTGCTGCAGAAACATGGTTTGTAAGGGTTTGAGGTTGTTAATAGCTTGGGTTCAAATAGCTTGCAACAAGTTTACTGTTTAGCAGAAGCTAGTGTGAGCAATTCCACCAAAACCTAAAAGATAACAGCAGACTAACACAATCTCCCAGAACCCCACAGAAAACATAACACACTAAATAACACATCTCCTTACCTTAGCTGGAATATAAAGTAAAGTAAAGTAAAATGGGTTTTATTTTAAACAACACCGTTCTCTCTTTCCTGTCGGCAACAGAGCAACAGTTTCCCTCTGCTGTTATTATACTCAGGAAGACTTACGACACACCCTCTGCATTACTTTCTCAGGATGAGGGCGGGGCTTATTTATTTTCACCCCACGCAACAGACAGACTATTAATAATTTATTTATTAATTATTTTTATTATTTTTATTTACAGAAGCATTTATTAAGTAATTAATATGATTGTTTTGTTTTATGTCTTAATAGTTTGTTGTGAACGATGCAAATGTGATGAAGAACAAAATTCAACTACAGATGACAATAATGTGATGTATGGTATTAAAGTAGTTTTGTTTTGTTCTGCTCGCAGAGACGAAAAACAGAAAACCGATTCTGTTTGATGAGCATGTAGACATTTCATTTCAGTTCTCCTATGAAATATAAAGTACGAATGAGGTAAGAAATTTGTACAAATTTACACTAGTGGGAGGGGGAGTCAAACACGTGGGCCTTGTGGGACGACAGAGATCCTGTCATCACTTTGCTTTATAATGGTACAATAAAGTATCATAAATATTTTGAAGAGACAAAATATTAAGTGGATAAAACACGCGTGGTCTCTGAAGTGTCAGGAGATGGCGCTAGAGAAGCGCTCCGGTTCCTCTCCATGGCGTCAATGATTGTTCGCATAAAAGTTCAGCTTTGTGACGGAACGAGTGCGCTAAAATGTTTAACAAAATTCAAACTTACTATAACCCACTTTAAATATTTCATCAAGTGGAATATTTGTTTAGTCCCCAGTCATCTGAAATTAAATTGAAAGAAAATAGTAGAGTACCGTACAGTACAGTTAGCTCCAGTACTGTCGTTTGACAAAAAACACAGGTGAGCTCTCAACTGAACGGCGTTTAAGATAAATATCTGCACTTGCCAAGAACTTATTGTTTGTCTATTCTAACCTCCTGATATTTAACTTTTCAGCTCTGATCTGTTGTTCTCTTTCATGAAGGAACAGCTGGAGACTGGAGAAATGAAAACGGAACTCACATTACTATTACATTTATTGTGACACATTGACTCAGCAGAGTGATGCTCTGCTAGGTGAGTTAGCATGGTGTGCTGGATGTATATGGATATCATGTTTTGTGATTATATTTTATTTTATTTGGTTACACATTGTCTGGTTACAAACATAAACGTAGAGGGTTATTTCAAAGATGATAAAAATACACATGCTATTGTACATCAATAAGATGAACAATTCTCTATAATGTAATTGCTTAGTTCACAACATACTTCATTATATACTGGCAAATAAGCTACTGTGTGTGAGTTAAGTTTCCTGATATTTCTCTTTTAGAGCACTGTCACTGGTTTCCTCTTGCTCCCTTCAGAAGCTCTGGCTAAAGATGTTTACGAATCAGCCACATAATGGACCCCCTCATAAGCAAAGCAGGAGCTGCCATTGGACTAACACAGGAGAAGCTTTTCTCATTGCTTCCAAAAGAGCTGACGCTGTGGGTGGACCCTTACGAGGTGTCCTATCGGATCGGTGACAATGGATCCACTTGTGCTCTCTATAAGTCCCCACTGCTACGACCTAAAAGTGCCACCTCAGCAATATATCAGGCAGCTGCAGAGAGAAACTGAAAACCAGGTGATCAAATCAACAGGGACTCAGTATATTGGAAGTGTTAAAACAGTCTCTGTTTAAATAGACCTTGTACCAAAACAATCACTTTAATTTAAATTCATGAAACATTACAGGAGTAACTGAATACAAATTATATTGCATAAGTGCTGGACTGTTGAATAAGTGTAATGTTCATTTCCCTGTTTACAGGGTCATGTTAGGATTCCCAAATTTCTCATTAGCAATTTCTCCCTTGAACTTTGATTTACCTCATTTTGACAGTGGATTAATGGTATAGATTTGATCAGTTTCGATTTTCACTGGGAACTGAACCCTTAATTTTGGTGTGGCATCATCATTCTCTATAAACTAAGCAATATTGACACATGTACAGTAACAGCCATCAGTCTCGGAGGATGACATACAGTTCTATATCTGATCTATAATAGTCTATTAGCTTAATAAGAAGCTCTCATTTGATTTGCCTATAAAATGAAAGCTTATCAACTCCTCAAGGACTGTTCGCATCTTCCATTATGCATCAGGTTGGTATAGCTGCAGGCAACAATACTGAGAAAATATCCGGACTTTGCAGCAAAAATTGTTTTCCTGCAATAATATTTTCCTCTCTAGCTTTTCCTTTTTTTGATTATGTATTTTAAATAGTCACATCTGTCTGGCTGATATTTTTTTCCCATCAGGTTAAGTAACAGCATTCAGATGGGGGACTTGGAATGTATTTGTCTACAGATGTCACCCAGTGAATGTTGCTGGGTTTATTATTTGCCTTGAACTGAGTGTTGAAAATGAGATCTCGAGATGTCATAACAACCAGTTCTCCAAAAGTGCTCCGAAGTAGAACTCAATGTTACGATAACTCGCTCTGTTTAAGCCATCAGATTTTTCTTGTTTAATGCATTGGGATAAATAGAGAGGGTGAAGATATAAAGTAGAGATAATGAAGATATAGGTTAAATGATGTTTGGCAGTTAGGTGTTGGACATGAAGGGTTTTTTTAATTTCTCAGAGAGATTTGTCATACATTTCCTGTTTAAAGATTATTTTATTTTCTCTTAGGTTTAATCAGAAACAGGAGGACAGAATTCTCTCTCTCTTTCCAATCCATCCCCTGATATCAACCAAACAAATCCAGCTGCATTGCTAACAAAAGACCTTTTGGAGACCATATAGAGATAAACAAGACACTGTTTTTATATTCCACTGCAGAAGCAACTCCAGTTTTGTAAGTTTTAAATGCTCTGTCCAAGATTCCTGAACTAATAATAGTTTCCTGATGAACTGGCCAGCTCTGTTCGCTATTCACTATTTTTTTCCGTTTTCCAAATTATAATGTTCCTTGAAAATGTCTTTATTTTTCAAAAAACCTTTACATCATTACCAGAGGAAAACATGTATTAATAGTTTTTGGCAGCTAATGCTTTGTCACAAGGCAACATATGCATCTCATTTTTTTCCTTGCATCTACAGTTTTCCTTGTATGTCAGTATAAGTTGTTTATATCCAGCTCCTTCAATGTCACTTTAAGCCTAATAATTTGTTTGAAAAAATTGTGTTATTATATGGACATATTAAGAGAATTATGATAATTGAGCTCCTTGTTGTTTGTTTTGGAGGGAATGATGGTCAGTGTTCCATTAGAAGAACTTAGTCAGTACACAGTGGGTTAAGACCAGTTTCATGACTTGTTTTTCAATGGCTCACTCCAGAGAAGTACTTTAAAGGTCTCGGTTTGCTTAGCACTTGCATACTGCACTGCCCATCTCTCCACTCCACACAGTGGTCAAGGGCAACAGCTGATTCTCCTCACAAGATGTTGAATCTGAGGATTCTACTCTTTCTCTTTACTGTACCGTGGATGTTTTGTGGAACAGCAAGAAATGACAAACAGGTGCTTAGAAACAGAGGGATATCGAAAATAACAGTTCATGAAGAACTAATCTCAGAGGGTAACACTTTTATGGAGCAAAGGATACCAAAGGTATGATAATTTTATGCAATTTAAATGTGATGATGCTGATGTATTTGGAATTATTTGCAAGATTTACTTCAGAACTTGATGTACTGTATTTGACATGTGACTGTTTTTGGTTTTGATAGCTAAAAAGAATATGTGTATTTATAAAACTCACTAGCCAGATATCATAAATCTCGTTCCAAGAAAGGTATGCAATGGAAAACCTGTTAAACCCATAATGGGTTTATATCCAATGGAAAGCAGCATAATCAGTTCTGTGCAAGTTATCTGATTTCTGGGGAATTCATATGAGGTCCTTGTCCAGATATTTTTGAAAAGCAAAACAGCATGTCATTGCATGATAATTCTGAGACAATAACTCTATGATGTAATTATCTGTTTCTGCTTAAACCTCTTCATGTTATACTACAGAAAAAGGTCATTACTACCACAGACCATACAGATGATGAGTCGAAAGCTGAAAGTCCAGGAGCAGACAGTAAAGACGATACAGGTATTTGCTTTTCAATTTGATTTAGAATGAAACAGTGTACTGTGTTTCATCATTTATATTTTCAGCCATTTGTGCTCATTTACTTCCCTTTCAGAACTTCCTACTTGCTTGATGTGTGTGTGTCTCATTGGATCAGTATACTGTGAGGAGATTTCCCCAGACATGACAGCAGTGCCACCACTGCCAAAGGAAACATCTTACCTTTATGCACGCTTCAACAAAATCACTAAAATAACCAGCAAAGACTTTGCTGATATTGGTGAGGAGTACTAGAAAAGCTCTTTTAGGTGTGGCCACAGTTAATACAATATGAAATATTTGAACTGACACTGGATTTAATGAAAGCAATCATGAGTGAAATTTTCCTAAACGTTTTTGTGTGTAATTTTTTCTGTTAACATTCTTTTTCCTATTATAGCTTAATATCCATAGAGAAAAAGCGTGGCTCTGGGGTGTTATCAAAACATTGCTCTCACTAGCGCCACACAGACACATTGACTCAACCAATTGCACACGTTTCATGGTGACTGTTTGTCCAAACAATGGATGATGGGAGGAGCTTTTTGGAAACTTGTATGTTTGCACTAGTGCCACAAAAACCACACAATTACAAACACAATTTATTTTACATTTGGTGCACACAGGCCTTAACACAGACAAACAGAACTGTGAAAGCGTTTAGGTTCCTCAGATTTTCAAACATAAATATATATCTCCATATTTTATTTACAGTGACATTGAAAAGAATTGACCTCACTGGCAACTTAATCTCAGAAATAGAAGATGGAGCCTTTTCAAAACTCACTCAGCTTGAAGAACTATCATTAGCTGAAAACAAGCTGGTCAGACTCCCAATGTTGCCACCAAAACTTGTGTCTCTCAATGTCAACCACAATCTACTTAAAACCAAGGGAATAAAAGCAACCATTTTCAAGGTAAAAGTAAAGAACGAATCAGACATGTTTTACCTAAAGATAGTATTCTAATGTTTCCTTTTGGTTCTGTTTGCTGTGATACCCATTGGGATTAGAAACTCAACAAGTTGGCTTATCTCTACCTTGGAGGTAATGAGCTGGAAGCTATTCCATCCCTGCCCGAAAGCCTGTGTGTCCTTCATCTACATGTATGTTTATTACTGCTCACATTAGAGTCTCATTAAAATAATTTATATACTATTTAGTGCATCCATATGTACAAATACTCCTCCAGCAGTAATTTGTTATTTATGATGTGCAAATGTTATCTGTTTCAGAACAACAATATAACAAAACTCTCGGATGACACTTTCTGCAAAGCAAATAACACAGATTACATTAGGCACAACTTGCAGGAGGTACGGCTTGATGGGAATCCACTGACAATGGCCCAGTATCCCAACAGCTTCATCTGTCTGAGGTCTCTACCGATTGGACAGTACAAGTGATCTTTTGAGGCAGACCAAATATATTCTGGACATAAATAATAAACATTCTTTGAGCCACTGTCTGAATGGCAACCACTGTTACGATGTTGTTTGGTATTAGTTGGTATTATTTAGACAGTACTCCCAAATGTTTTACAGTTTAATATTGAATTTTGACCAGCAATAGTTTTGAGTGTATCATGCATTTATATTCTGTGCAAAAAGTATATACAGGCTATATTAACTGTTTGCTTGCCTTTTCTAAAATGTAATCATTTTGATATGTTTGTTTTATTAAATGTATTACTAGAAGTAAAGGTGTAAAACCATAAGGAAGATAAAGTTAAGAAAAAAACATTTAACAGGAGTTTTACATTCTTGCTAGTAAATAAATATCTTGGATTAACAGATTTGCCTGCAATCTTTTCTCTGAAGTAAACGTGCACTATGCACTATAAATGACCTTCCCATTTCTCACGAATAGATAATTTTATTATTATACCAGATGATACAAAATTGGCACCCTCCAATTATAAACACAAAAACACACATTCATAGTCAAAAAACGTTTTTGATTCAGTCTTTTCATTTCAGGATTGTGTGGTCCTTCCTGTGTATCTTGACGTTACTGTTTCTTATTTGGCTTCAGATTCAGTGAGGACAAAAACACCCTCATTCATTTTCTGTTGGTTTTCCCTCTCTCATTGCCTTCTTCTGTAGACATCGTCTGTTGAACAAGACAATAATTATATATATCACAAATACCAATACAGAAAAACGACTCTTTCAAAAACATACATTTATCTTATGTTAAGGGAATTAAACGTATGCAATTTAAACTAATTTTATATTGGTTTAATATTATTAACATGTTTACATTAATATAAACGTATAGATTCACATTTCAATAAATAAATCGTCATTCGTTTGGATAAACACAAGCGGCTTGCAAACCAGAGGTGAACATACAATGAATGAGTGACAATACTGCGCAAAACAAACGCAGAATGGATGCACAGAAACGCCTAAATCAGAAAGCCGCGTATATATATTTCACATACTTTTAAAATGTTTCTCTTCCTATTCTTACGTTTAACATGGATCCACTCCATGACACCCGATACAAAAGAATATGGACGAAAACCTATATGTCCCAAATTGTCTTTTTCTCGGTACAAGACTTAAAATATATTTTGGTTTCCGACTTTTTTGAGGATCTTTACAGTAACTCAACCACCTAAATGCACACTCACAAACCTGCACTGCTAAGAAATGTTGAATGTTTCAATGCTATGAGAGCGCAATATACAAAGTAATGCCCGTCAACATTGATTTTGTACCTAAACGCATGTTACAGTTGCACTGACTGAACGGGAAGACTGACGGAATAAACGTTATTGCGTCAAAAGTCATAGGTCTGTAGACATGACATGAGCCTGACGTAGTGGAGATGATTTCTAAGGATGTTATAAGTTTGATTAAACATGTTGCACTATTTCAAAAGAGGCAGACATGTAACAAAAAAAAACTAAACAACTATTGACCACTTCAAATTAAATCTCACGTTTAAGATGAGATTTAAGAAGGACGCTATAAGTGAGGCTGAGTATAACCCAGAGGTTCAGTCATTTGCAGTGAAAAATGACAGCTGGCTATTTTTGATGTTTTCTTCCCTTTTTTAAGAACGGAGTGGCACAACAAATCAGTTACATTTATTTCCATTTACAACATGTTGACATGTAATACTTTTTGTATTTGTCAGAAAGAACAATTTGTCAGAAACACATGCACACTAATATTTTCATGTTGCACATGTTGCAGTACTCAGTGTTTGGCAAAATCCTGACCTGATGAAAACTTGTAGCAATTTCTGGTAATCCTGGTTTTTTAAACAATTGTGAGGAAGATGTTCATACATTACTACAAGTTATTTATCTGTATATGATCTGCAAATGCATTCATGTTTATTATAATATTATGGTACTTTTTGGATTTTATTATAAAGAACTCTTCTGATTATGAAAGTAGCCCCCTTTACATGACGTAATCCTTTACATTTGGTTCCCTTTTTCCATCACAGATGAGTTTTGTCTCAACAGACAGTGGGATTCCTAGAGATTAGAACAGCATTGGAAACAGCAGCAACCACATTTGAATGGTATTACAGCTCAAAGTGATTTGGTCAATCTTCTACTTTGTAAGCTAGCCTGCAAAAAGTCCAGTGATGCTCCACTGTGTTCTCATTGGCACGTTCACTCATGTGGTGCACCCGTGTGTTGCGAATTGTGAATCCCTGTTTAGTGATGTAGTCCATGAGGTGGACCCTTAGAGACACCTCTTGATGGTGGTCACATGGTCCAAAGGTGAAGGACACCTGACAGTCCCTGGTGTCCATCATGTGTTTGTTCCATTTGGTGAAGTTGTTGGATATTCCCTCAAGCAGCGAGTGGACCTTGGTGGTTATGGTTAGCTGCGTGATGATAACTGCAACAGGGTTTGAGTACTTGGAGAGCTTGCGGGTGCTGGACAACTCCACCACCTGTTCAAAAGTGTCCAGTGGGTACAGTGGTTTTGGGTCATTGAGGCATTGGATTAATGGCTCGATCTGATAGAAGTCAGCTTCTTTACGCAAAAGGTCCATCTCAGTGAAATCAACAGGGAGAATAAGCTCAGATGTGCGTAAAAAGTTTAATATATAGCGGAAAAGTGTCCCATCCCGATCAATGAAGTAGTTTCCCTGAGTGTCCCTTGTGGTGGGAAAGTCACCACGGAACATGGCACCCAGCATGGAATCTGGGTAACGTTGAAGAGTGGAGAGAGAGGTGGTGTAGAGGTGACCTCCAACATTTAAGGTGACTGGGTAAGTCAACTAAAAGATGATGGACAAAAGTAGAGAAAACAACGATTAAACAAAGATCTAACTGTCAGTTCCATGTAAACATCATTAGGAAACATCTTTAGCTTATCATTATACATAATGAGCTGGGATGTCCGAAGGCCTGGGTTGATTCATTGTCATAATACTTTTGTTGATTATGTATATGACGTTTTTGTTAGATGTTTCTTTAAAGCTATTAATGAAAACTGTGGTGAGGCAACAGAAAAGGGTAAGTAAAAATCTTAAGCAGTGCCCCAACCAGGCCAATAGGAAAACTTATTTTTGACCAACCCTACTAATAATCAATAGTTTGGATGTAAGCTTAATACAAATACACAAGGGCTAATAAGCATTAACAATAAACTTTGCTTAAACATCACTCCACATACATACCCTATGCCCCCAGTCCCCATTATCCATTTGATGAGGATAGGCAGACCGGTCTGACCTACAGAATACGATACGATATTATATTTGATTTGACCTGCAAAGGAAAACGTACATATAGGAACACATTTGCACATAATTGTAAGTCATCTGCAACCAAACAAGCTAGAATAATAAAACCAACATACGACAAGCACGTCATGAGAAAATCTCAGGATGCAGCAATGTTAGTCATGAAGACATGAATTATACACTCAATAGCATGCTAGCTCTTTTCGTCCTGCAGGCAATAAACAGACTTTCTGCAACAACAGTTTTTCTCGTCTAACTCAAAAAAACCTTTAGGACAGTCTCGTAATTGTATGTAATCTTAGTATTGAAAATAATAACATTAATAATGCTCTCTGACAGTGGCTGCTAGCTAGATATCATCAAGCTATAATATACAGCTAGCTCTATGCTAACCATTAATGCAATAACTATATTATAAAAACATATATTCTTAGTAACCTGGCTGTATGAGACAACTACATTTACCAATGTCCAAAGTGTCTGCATTAAAAGAAAACACCGATCGTCGGATTTGATGATGCTGTGCTGCAGTTTCACTGTTAGCTGGTCAAAGACGAATAGCCGCACTGTCACGTGACGGCTACCATGTATAAACTGCAGTAATGGGTTCAACACATCTGTGGACAGAACAGCGCAGCTTTGTGTTGAAACCCGTGCAAATGTCAATGGGACTCAAAGGAACTGCTAAATAAATAATGATTCAATGGAAAAACAGAATGCCTCATACAGCTGGGTACTAAAAATGCCGCCTTATGAATATCAGCTCACTACTAATAAAAGGGACAACAAAACAAAAAGTACCAAACATTTATGGTACATGATATTCTTTAAGAGTACCTTGGAGTACCATATCGGTAATAAGAGGAATATGGTAATAATTCTGTAGCATATTATAGTAACATGGGATCATTAGTACCTTTTGTAGGAATGATCAGTTTCTTTTTTGATCAAAAGGCTGTCAGCATGTGACCGGGTATTTTGCAAAATTACTAAAAAAACATTATATTTAACCAAGTTTATATTTTATAGTGAAACATTTTTAATTACAGTTCAAAATAGTGTATTCGTTCAGCATATTGTATCAAAAAGTGGGAAACCGTGTCAATCTATGGTGTCATTTACCATAACCTAGAGCCTAGTACTTCACCCTTTGTGCTTCATTTACAGCTGAAGAGTGACGTTTTCCAATGTTGAAATACTTTCTCATATATCAGCTGAATTACACAGACAAGGACACAGTAAGTAAAACAGATTTCCAGGGGTAGTGGGGTCCAGGCTATCTGTTTGTCCAACCAATGAGATACATGGAGAGTGTTTAAAAAATCTGTTTTGCAATTGCTGTTTGATGATGCAAGTGGCACAGAAATTACACACATCAGCTTTAAGTATTGGGAAATATACAGCTGATGGCAGAGACATCTCAGGGTTTTTTTTTGTCCTGGCACTCTTCTAAAATGAATTTGGCTGACCATTTTGACATGGTCACTCCATCACTACAGAATCTAGCAGATCAACACAACAGCCTGGAAGAGCCTCTTCCAGTACAGGGGCCCCAGACACATCCACAACCTGAAAAAAACACAGGAATATGTATTATGAACCCTGTGCATGTGTGTGGGGGCTTATTGTTTTTGTAGGTCATAATTATGCATTCTTTCTACACATACCTGCTCCTGCTTGTCCCCAGATGATTTGCAAAGGGGTGGATTAGTGTATATGTTATGCAAGGCATAACTACACTCATAAAGATACTTTAGGCAAAAGTACAATTGTGCAAAACGCAAAACAACGGAACATGTTTGTACTGCATGTTATGTTGTAGTGAGTAATAAATAACACAATTTTAGTAAATATATTAAAACCATCATGAAAAAAAATCATTGTGTGGTATTTGTATGTCCACCAGGCCCTGAAAATTAAATGAAAGGTAATCTGGAATGAAACAAAATCATGATGCATCTATATTTGCATTTGGCAGACACTTTTATCCAAAGCGACTTACAGTGTATTCAAGTTATACTTGTTATCAGTACATGTGGTCCCTAAGAATCGAACCCACAACCTTTGGTGCTGCTAAGGCATTGCTCTACCAACTGAACTACAGGAACACCCCTACTGATGTAGATGAAACAGTGTTCTTCACCTGTTGAGGCACTCTGAACTGCACATGACAGCAAAGTTTCTGCAACTCCATCTCCTCTGGGCTGATGGGATAAGTGGAATGTTCAGTCTGTACTCGCTGTACTCCACATTTTGCATTTGTCTGTCAAACTTACTCATGTTTTGGTTCTTCAGGCCTTCATAGAAAAATGTGGTTATGCAGGAGTGTAATTTTATTTTATAAAATTACAAATATCAATATAATTTTACAAATATCTTTTATTTTATTTATTATGTCTATGTATTAAAGTTATAGTTCATTATGAGTTAAAGTATAGTTATGGGTTTTGGTATAGTGTTCATTATGGGTTACACAATATGTTTACAAACCGGCTGGACAGATGAGGGTCATACTGCAGAGATCTGAATCAATATTTCATCTCCTATTCATCTAATCAATACCTGCCTTATTCTCTTGGTTTGGCCCTGGATTTAGTAGTCATCCTTGTTAGTATGTGTTGTTCCCTTGTGGTATATTCACACACAGCAGGTGTAGATGAATACACAAGTTGTGTTTTTAAGCGGTTACAGGCAATAACATCCTTGGTGTTTTTCACTTTATACCCGAGTCCCTGCAGCAATGGAAAAACATTCACCAGATCCATAATGACAAATTTCATCTAGTAAAGGCTGTAGAATATGCAACTCAACATTGCAAGCAGAAATGCTCAACATAAGATCCTATGTATTACAAATGTTAAAGGTTTGATATAAAAACAGTACCTTTGTTGCACATCATATGTTGGTCAGAAGAGAATGTGGTGGGGGAGGGTTTGGTAGCATCTGTTTGTATCCAATCAATACACATAACCCATATCTGGCCATGCAGTGTACATTTATATGCTTTACATTTACAACACATCAAATGTGTGTTTGTGTCCTTGAAAGCCCCCACTATAACCTGGGCCATGGCTGAAGACTTACTAGCATTAGACAGGAAAACTTGATCAGCAGTGCTGTCAGATGTTATGTTTATCTCCAGCTCTGGCTGAGACGTTACCTCACAACCATTACACTTTTCATAATGATCCATGGGCAGATCACACAAATCACAAACAACATCAAACAGTGATAGAATACATAATAGAAATATACCATTCATACCAGTGGCACTGTGTTCCATTAGTCTTTGTGTGAGATTCTTATATGAGGCACTGACAGATACTAGGAAGGGGTCTTTTGAAACATGCTCCTCATTAAACATGACCGACACCTTATACTCAACTACATACAGAGAACATACTGCATTTACAGCCCTGTTACTTAAACTGTATTTAAAATATTAAGAATAATAGGATATTTAGTAAAGCGATATGCTGGTGACCCATACTCAGAATTTGTTAAAAACAAGCAATAACGTTAATACAACATCTAAAAATTTTTAAAAAACATAGAACTTTCCTAGAACTTTCAAAATAACATTTTTAACATTTTTGTTACTTAACGGAAATGTTAGGAAAACATTCTTGCAATCTAAAATTGTTAGCTGGGGGGTGTTTTGGACTATTTTTATGGTCTGTTTTTGGTGTTTTCACATTTCTGTCCTTTTGGACACCTGGTACCTTTGGAGACAATGTTTTTCAGTGTGTGTAAGATCTAACCTGGTATATTAGTTTCAGGAGATCCTCCTCTGATGGATCAAACTTAGGAATGATGGTACCATCTGTGCTATCAATCATCTCAGGCTGTGCTGCCTTTCCAGATGGCAAGATCATCTCACCTATGTATGCCATTAAAATAATGATGTGAGGCTGCGATCGTAAAAACAAGCAAGTGAATCTATGACAAAAGCTCATCTGTAATTTCACCCTCACATAACTCTGATGGCACAACTATATCACAAAATATAAACCCTGCTTGATTAATGGCAGCAGGAAGAAGTAAATTGCCTGAAACCTGATGACAAATAATGAAGATGTTGAAAAGACATTCAAGGTATGAAACACCTCAAGGTCTTAAGACATTAAAGATTAAAATTAACTTTGAAAAACTTTCATATCTTGTTTTCAAAACCTCTGTGACTGCTTGAATGTTGTGAGGGTGACTATTGACTACTGTATGTTCCAAAATAAATATGCTATAGATTAGGATATTGAAATAAATTAATAAATCATAAATTATTTGTAAATATTATTTAGATTTAGAGATTATATTATAATGTGAGAAACAGGTAAAATTGTCCTGCTTTTTTACATCACCCTCATTCAAATTTCTGAATTCAACAATTTCTGAATCCACCTCAAGCTGAACATTCTTGAGTGTATTTGACAATAATCCAATGAGATCCTTAAACACACATAAAAGTTTCACTTGGAATAGGAAAAATCTAGTCAATTTTTAAACAGAAACAGAGATTAAAAAAAATCACAACAAAGAGGACAATTGTTTGCTTTAGGTTTCATTATGACCATAGCAAGTCATTCAGCTCACATGAAAAATATATTTCTGATCCATCTGGTTTAAACCATGGAGTACTATGTTTAATTTTCATCTTGGAAGGCATTATCTGAAACAGTAATGATGCAGAGACCATAAACTGGGATGAAGCTGAAAATTACAACAATATATTTGATGCACACAAACCCATTCCCTCACATGGTTTTTCATGTGATTTCAATAAACATTGTTACACAGAGAAAACACAAATATAAATGGTAATAAGCATCCCATTACATTCCACTGAGCACAGCACATCATCACCAGACAGCTTTAAAACCACTGGGATTAAATGGAACTTCAATAAACCAACAGATGCAGGAATATTATAAGATTAACTGGAATATGATGGAAACCAAATTGGGTAAGGTGATGTTTCTATAACTTTGTTAGATCATGTAAATGAAATGCATAAGCATTAGTTGTTGTACATCACATTCTTATGGCTTTAAATTAGCTCTAAATAAACCCCACACACCATACATATACCTCTAGTTTTCCCTTGATCAATGCAAACAATCACAATGAAAGGACTGCCAAGAACCATAACCCTTCCCAAAGCCACAGCAATGGTATATTTGAAGAGGTCTGAAAGGATGTAAGAGCAGATGAAGATGCCAGATTCTTCAGAAGCAATGGTAAGAGCTACACACTCTCTATCTGCTCTCTGTGAATAACCAGGTATGCTCAGATAAGGTAAATCTCTAAAACAAAGTGCCACAAAATCAAAACAAATCAAAATTCATTATTCATCACCATTATTTAGATCATCACATTCATTCTTTGCTTGTGACCGACCCTCAAAGGCAAAACCTTGAAAAGACTATTAGAATAAAAAAACACAGTGTCTGTTTAGAAGACATTTCCAGGCCCAGCATTGTCTACCTTGATTTCAGCCAACTGGCCAACTCTCAGGCCTTTTGGACTGCAGTTCCCATCCTGTGGTACGGCAGGCTTTGGGTTTTGGCCATATAACCATATAAAACCATATAAGAGGGAAATACACAAAACAAGTCAAAGCACAGCAGGGGCCTTATAATGGAATTAACCTTTCTTTGCTTTGAGTGGAGCTCCAGGTTTAGTCTGACTTTAGGGAAAAATGAGAGTTATGTGATGTCATCACTGACTGTTCATCCACAGTTGGGTCAGGAATCTCCTCTGGAGATATGAGACAGAAAAACGTGAAAGACAGCAAAAAAAAAAAACTATAAAAAAGGATTGGCAAATTAGGTAACTAGGGTTATTGAGAGGACATTACCAAGCACGTTTGCTAAATGTTTGAAAACTGCATGTTTGAACTTACCTGTGGAATTCCCCACCAGTCATCTGCTTGCTTCATGGCCTCCCTAATGTTTCTCACGCAATGCACTTTGTGTCTCCAAGATTTTTTCAACAGGTTCATGGTAAAAACTTCAGTCAAGAGCCATTTTTTCTTTTGTGAATGCTGACATCACATGATTGCTTTGAGTTTGAAATGAGCATTTTGATTGGTTCATTGATACACCAAGTGCTTTTCTAACCTGCCAGTCCTTGGTTGAAGATAGTAATGGACAGCTCAGGGACTTTGTTTTGGATCCATACCAGAAGCTTCATCTCTGGGGTCAGTTTGGTGACAGAATCATTGACCTCATCCTCCCATACTTGGGAGGAGATGGAGTAATGCCGTATCAGTCCACACCAGACCCAGGATCAGCTTCATATTCCCATCCACTTTGGTTTACTGTGTGGAGACAGCAAAGCATGTGTATGTTTGGCTTTTTTCAAACAAGCCACAAGTTATTTTCACTTAATAACTTCAGCACCAGTCACAGGTTTGAGTCCCAGGGACGCATCATGACTTTGGATAGTAGCGCCTGCCAATTACATAAATGTGGGAGTGCCTATCTAGTATTCCTAGCATTTATTATTGAAAGTAATGTTTATATAATCTAACTGAATGGATTAAATGGAATGAAGAATTACATTTTTTTTTATTTGGCCATTACATCAGCCCCCATTCCAATGCTGGAATTTTGACAAGAGGACATTGTCCTGATTTTTGGTCCAGGGCCTGGGGGCCATCTAGGGCCTCCGACAAGGAAAGAGGCCCCAGAAATTAAAATAGCAGGCCTGTTCTAGTGTCAAAGTGGAAGTGATAGAGTTTCATAAGGTCAACACCTCATGACAATTTTAGAAAAAAATGCCAGTGCTTTTCAAATAACAGGTACTGCCACTGCAGCATTGCCAACATCATTTGACAGACACATGAAACTGCTATGCTGGTAATATTAACAGACAAAATAAAGATGCTAATCTCATCAATATCTGAAAGGAAACATTAAAAAAAATATTTTAGTTAAGTGAATGTATTTAACTTTATTTTGCCATAACTAAGCAGAAAAAGGTCGTAACTTACTGCGGTTTAACAGCCTTAATTTATATTAGCCAGTGAACAATTATTTGACATTAAGACAATTCTACAAATCAGAACGAGCCCATTGCTCAGAACAAAAACATAAGATCCTTAATCTTCAGGTCCACAGACCTTAGGTCATTACACCACCATGTGAAGGTGTTCTTCTGTATCTTCTTCCACAGTGCATCATCTTGCCACGTTGATTTCAGCTGCAGCAACACTATCTTTAAAGTCCCCCACCTCTCTGATGTTCACAACTAAGTGTTATCTTGGAACTCCAGAGCATTTATACCAAACCGTTAAGTGCAATTTGAGAGCATGAAGCTTTCATCTAGCTTTGCTGGTTTTGGGAGTGCCCCATCCCCCACTCTGGCCAATACTTTTGTTCTCTGAAAGCTGTTTTTACTCTGACATGGCTAATGTTATGACCATCATGCAGATCCCCATCATGCAAAAGAATAAAAACATATAATCTCAATACATCAGCACTTGAAGAATGTATTTCTTAGGATAGTGGAGGTCAAAAACAGGATCCTCACGCTTGAGGAGTTCGGCTAATTCCCACCTGCAGTCAGATTTTCCATGAGGTAGAGATGAGGGATGACACACTGGGGTGGACTGTCCTGCATTACCCTATGGATATGTATGCATTTAGTTGTACATTTCCACCAAACCTAGTTTTGGGACTATTGATTATTGTGAGTCTTCTTCAAGTCTTCTGCAAAGAGTCTTCTGTGCTCTCTTCAAATCCCAGTCTAGCTCCATTTAAGTTATTAAAATATAGACAAAAATGTATAGAAAAAAGATTTCATACATTTAGAACTTTAGGTTTATTTATTGCAATTAACATGTATTTGTCAGGTAGATTTTAAATCTCTGTACAAATAATAATAAATCATAACCACTTTTATTATAGACTTTTAGACACTATTATAGACACATAAGTGCTCTAATGTCTTAAGTGTTATGTTATTAATGTCCTAAGTACTTAATTATTAATACCATATGTTAAATCCTTACAACAATAAAGTACAGTGCATAGACATTTCGAATCGGGTTGTATAAGGTGAACTTCTACAATGAAACACACAATATATGGTGAAACATTTAGGCCCTAAAGCCACAGAATAATTAAACAAGTTCAAACTTAAACAGATGTTGAATGCATTAATGCAGTGGGCTTTATGGTAACCTGCAAGACTCCAACACTCCAGGTGTCAGCTAATGGAAGTATTTGGTTAGGGAGGTATAAAGGTTTGTTTATCTTTGTAAGGTAATTATATAAGGCAATCCACTAAGCATTTGTTCAGCAAAGCAACAGTGTTCAATAAAATATTGGGAATTAACCCGCTACTTCAAAAATGCTATGCATACAGAATCTATTATTTAAAAATATATATATGACATAAGGTGCACATTAGGGAATCTTGTAAACGTGACATGATACAATATATTATTATTATTATTATTATTCAAAGGCCATCAATATTTGGGTAACAATTTGCATTTGTTACTCAAACTAACACTGTACAGACCACAATGATGCAATGTCTATACATAAGACTACACAATGACTAGGTGGGCATGTATACTACAATGTGTGTTTGTTACTGCTTGTTACATCATTTTGAGCTCTTTGTAAGCAAATACGTTGTCACGGCAACAGTTACAGTGGCGGCAACAGGCATCCACCTGATCCACTTACCCTGCAAGAAAAACATGACACAGATGACATCATCTGTCAGCATGACCTAAACAATCAGAACACGTTAACAATCAGGGATGCACATGAGCCAAGACGGGGTCAAAAGCCACAAGCACGGAGAAACAGAGGTTAGCGAAGGACGTGAACAGTAGAAGACAAACAGTGGTGGACAAAGAGAGCCGATATGTCTCAGAGCTACGCTATAAACTAACCTACATAATGAAGTTGGTTTGTTAGGAGACGCTTGTTAGTGTACGTGCTACAAGACTGGCATCTTAGAATACAAAGCGAACCTGTAGTAGGGAAACATCTTGCAAATGACGGAACGGTGTTTTGTAGCTTAAGCGAAGAATTGTTCAATGGTCATGCATAGCACTGAGGATAATGGATGCTTAAGCAGAGGAATGAGATGGGACAGGAGCACTGTGTACCTTTCTACCACAATGGGCCCAAGCACCAATACAGCAAAGCCAGGACAAGGCCGATGGCTACGGCTAGGATGGGCTGCAATAAAGACAGCTAAAGGAGGGAAGGGAGGGATATTACTGAGATCAAAATCTGGGACGGTCAGTGAATGGCTTGTGTTTGTGGGCTATTGTCGGACTACTGAATTTTACTATCATGAGGACAAGGTTAATAAAAGGTGAAGTGTGTATTTTTCTCAATGTTCAAATACCTCCTTTAATGTAGGGATGGGAATTGTAAAGGATACCGAATCCTGAAAAATATTAATTTTGATTCTGCTTTACATTTCTGATTGTTTCATGTTTCTATTAATGATTTTTTTTAATAATTTGAACAAGTTAGTTAATTAATTGGTCATACTACAGACCATATAGTGTATTTTGATCGTATTTTAAATTTTTCAATACTATGTATCACAGCAAAACTTTAAAGGTTTCGAATGTGTATCAACAACTAAGTTGTGTGTAATAATACTACTAAGCCATTTGTATGTTGACATACTGAAGACTATAATTGTTGTTGTGCTTTCAAAACACTGCTGTTTTTGTTTAAACTTTTGGCTGAATTAATGGCACGGGTTTGGAGAGGTGCTACCTGCTTGTCTGAACAATGTGGAGATTGGAAGGGCTTGCAAAGCCTTTAAGTCCTTATTTTTACACATCATTTGATTAGGCCACTGGCCCAGAAATTACACGCTTCACCTTTAAGCTACACAAGAAGTCTACACAATCTGTCAAAAGCAATACAGTGCACTGTCAAAGAATTTCTGCTGTCTTTCAGCTCTGAATTCCAGGGCAAAATCAATGTAATCTGTGCTCTTTCCTCTTGAACTGTCCCTATTGTCAGTACCCCTGTTGTTTAGCATCAGCGTTAACTGGACGCAACACTTACATGGTTTTCTTTGTCCTGCTGTAGCCTCAGGCGTTCTTGGCTCTGCTGTAGCTCCAGACCGATGGTATGTTTCTCCTCCTCTGCATTCTCATACTTCTCCCTCAGGTCCGACAGCTCTTTCTGGATATCCTCGTACTAAGAGAGAAAGAGGGAGTCAGAACTTTTAAACAAGAGCACTGAACCTAGTCAATAACACACAGTTACACAGTGTCCAGGGGCCACTTCTTTTTTTTAGGTGCACATCTCTTTTGCGACATGACTGCTAACGAGACTCGGCTCTACTTTCCCTCTCTCCTTCTCAACTACGGTGTGAATAACCTCTTTCTGCAGTTCTTTGATCCTGCTATTGCTTTGCTCCAGCTGGCCATTGAACTGGCTGGTGTCTCGCTGGTGTTCCTCCTGCAGTGTTTTCAGACGTTTCTCCAGGTCCACCTGGGTCTTCTCCAGGGTCTTGACAGTGTTGCTCAGGCTTGTGTTTTGTTGCCTGGAACTGTGAGCAGTCAGAATGCAGGTTCAGATTTCAAAAGTATTACATAATCATTACATCATACGTCTGACATAAGAACTTCTCTCTTATTTAAAGGTATAAACAGTGTTATTACTTGATGTTTAAACACTTTTTCATGGTTTAATGTGCAGGGTCAAATATAAATAAGCCATTTCTAGGTTAACTAAATAGTAGATTAAAAAAATTTAAATTGTCATTATTCACTCACTATCATTTTATGACAAACCTGTATACTGGTATTTTTTCCAAGCAAACTGTTTAAAAAAGGTTTGATCACAAGACACAAGAACCAAGGCAGTCTGGCATTAGTGACAAACTTGCTGCAGTTTTTTTGTAGTTCTTATAACATTGAGATTTAGAAAATTTTGAGATGCTTCTGTGATGCTTATTGTTTATATTTGAAACTTGACAGATGTTGTCACTATGAACTGCCACTGTATTAAAAACAGCTGTGTCAGGTTTCTTCAAAACTGTGCTCATGTAAAAAATAACAGTCTTTAATTTCCCTAAAAAGTATTAAAACCGGTCGGTGTTTGTCTGACCAGCATTCTGTAATTTTAAAAAGTGTCATTATTTTTGAATTTTCATTAAGTGAATGAAAAAATGCCCTCCTTCACATTTAATGCAACCAGTTGCTATAGTGAAGCACAAACCTATCAAGCTCTTTCTCCAGTTGTTGCTGTTTCTTCAGTAGCTGTTCTTTCTCTGAGCGCAGGGTGTTGCTCTCGCTCTGCAGGCTGATCTTCTCTTTCTGCTGTTTATCAGTCAGCTGCTCTCGCTCTGATCTCAGAGATGCACACTCCCTCCGCAGGCTCTCACAGTCCTTCTGCAGCCGCTCCAGCTCACTGGCTGCATCATACACATGATTAAAAACAAACCCACAGACATGTACACATACTCACTGATACAGCACACACGCTGACTCACAACACTACTGAGTTACATAAAAGTGTAAGTGATGTGAGAAAAATGAGTCATCTTTTGAATATCTGTCAGATTACTGCAAACATCACTATGAATGTTGTTTGATGAACCCGGATCCTGACTTAAATTAAACGACTACTAGCCCATTATGCTCTTCATTCATCACTCATTAGGTTTTTACTGGACAAAAATCTGTGTAGTGCAAGAGCTTTATATTGTAGTGCAAGATGACTCTTGCACTACAATATAAAGAAAATATAAAGACTGTCAAACTGAATCTGCTAAATTTGTTAACTTTCATGGAGTCTTTAGGATATAGACTTAAAATACACTAGGCCTGTCCAGTTAGTTGTGGGTACCTTGCTGCTTGGCAGCTCTGTCTCTTTGCTGGTTCTGCTGCTGGTGACTGGCCTGCACACTATCAAGCTCATGCTCGTACTTGTTTGCAGCCAACTGCCATTTCTCCAACTCAGAGGTTAGCGTTGCGAGGTTCCCCTTCAGCGCGCTGACCTCGTGCTCCCGCTCGGCTGCTGTTTTCTCTATAGTGCGGCGCAACACCTGTACTTCCTCCTGAGCTGCATGCGCTTCCTGTCGCAAGCTGAATACTGCACTGTCCTTCTGATCCTTGAGGTTCTCCGTGTCTTCCTGTAGCTTCTGGAGTTGAGCTGGAGAAACATACAACTTTATATTCAATGTAATTCAGTTATATTCCATTTATTTATAAAGAGCATTTAACAATGTGTATTTTTATTTACAAGGTGTATATAAGGTTTAAGTCTAACTCAGTGTGGCTTGCCAGTCCTCTTCCGTCTTAACTTTGTAAACAAATACAAATTTTACCAAACCCAAACATATTAGTAACTTCACACAGACAGACACACCCTTTATTTACCCTGTAACACTTTAATCTGTTTTGCTGAATCCTCCGCTTGCTGTTTATTGGCTCTCCTCTCCTCTTCTAAGAGACCTGCAATACATATCACAAGCCAACAGGGGGAGTGGTGAGCACATCAACCATTCCAAATCATCCAAATCAATACACAGGGGAAATCCAAGCATTTAACATCTCAATTAGTCACAAAGTTGCATCCAAACCTGCTGTTTTAAGGTCTTATACATTAATGTCAAGCAAAGGTGAGAGTGCTGATCCAGAAGCAGTTTTAGTCTTTCATATCATATTTGATAGGATAATATTAAAAGGAAAGAACTGATCCTAGTTTCATTCGACCCAAAATAAATCCATAATAAAATCAAATTGTAAAACATCTCTAGGGGGGTTACAGTGCCCTCTATTACCTTGGAGCTCAACACACTTATGTTTGCTCGAGTTGGCCTGCTCATGGGCCTCCTGTAGTTCCTGGTTCAGCCGCTGGATGACCTTCTCAGACTCACTGGCCTCTACGGTGCTCCTGCTCAGCTCATCTAAAGAAATGATTACACAATCACCACTGATGACATCCAGTGATGAGAACTATTACACGCATAATTAGACACCATTATTATGCGGTGTTATCAGAGAATCACTCTTTTATGAACAGTTAATGAGTGATCCATGTTCTCATCTATGCACTACCACAGCTAGTTGCATTTCATCTGCACTGGATTGTCCTGCCCTCCTCCAAAGTTCAAACCCTGTCTTCAAAGGTTAATTTAATCAGAACAAATTGCATGATAATTTCCCTTGAGGTCAGAAAATGGGCCTATTCCATGAATTAATAACTCGACTCAGAATAGATCTATCCTAAAAACATGTCATCATTATAGCTTAAACTAGGATCTGAACTCCAAAAAGGATGGCCAGGGTTTTAATAAAGCTGTCATATGATTAAATGACTCATGTGCTAATTTTATATAATGCCATCTCAAACTGAAGTCAGACAAGTATTTAAAATGGTATCAAAAAGCATTGCACTAATAGGTGGACCCATGGCTAAATAACACATTACTGACGATTGTACACTGCTCTGTAAAGTTTACAATTTCCAGTTAAAGCTTGCCTAAATTTAGAGACAAATGTGCTATTCTTGCTCTAAATATGGGCTGCTGAAATCCAGGGCATCTTATCAAGTGCTCCAGAAAATATGACCTCATCTTATAAATCAAGGATGTTCACCATAAATGGACATAACAAGGCCATATCAATGTAATCAGTGGCACAAAATTCCAGACTAACGGAACCTCGCATGCCTTGCATGACTAAGCTAAAAAACAGCAGCCCAGAACTTTTGCAGCCAAACACGCGCAACTGCCAAGCACTGAAGATGAAGACATTAAGGTTTCATGAGGTCTTGTGGCGGGTAAGGCTTATTGATGCCATGCTGCATCAAGAAGTCAATCTCTCAGCAGAGCACAGGGACACAGGAATGCTCTGGCCTAATTTATATTTGAGAATGTATGTGTGTGAAATGGAGGAAAAGAGAAACAGAGTGACACAGAAGAGTCTTGAGAGAGGAAGACAGATAAGCAGACAGGAAAGCATACAGTCCAATACAGCACAAAGTGTTTAATGTTAGAAGATACTCACTAATGTAAATTGCAAACAAACAGTGAATGATGACAAAACTCTACCATGCAGGAGGAAAGTTAGCATACTCAAATGATTTTTGTAATGGTACTTTGCTTATAACTGAAAGGTTACATTCATTGCACTAAAACTCCCAAGGCCACGACAGTAGAAGCCATATATAATTTCCTTAGAAATTTAGTTTTTAAATAAACAAGTGCGCATTTCATTCAACTCTCTGATTTTCATCAAATAGGATTAAAAATTCACTGATGGCAAAATGTGGCTCAGGTCAATAAATCCAAGCATGTTTTCGAGTAACATAGTATAGTTCAACCTCACAGTTGTTAATCTAACAAGCATAAAACCACCTTCCAAAAGTATACTTTACAGGCTAGTTTTAATATCTATTTAAATTAGTGCCTATTTGAACAATATATCACAAGAGGCTTCAACAAACCACAACAGAAACTCTGAACAAAATAAGTAACTTGATTTTACCTTTTATCAGGGACACTTTATTAAGTGGATCTTTCAGCTTCTGGTCCTCCATTATTTTTCCTTACTGTGACAGTCGACAAAAATAAACGACGTTTTGATTACTGCAAAATACTTACTTTATTTTCTTAAATATTTTCAATGGCTGACCAAAGCAGCAAACAACCGCAAAAAAATCAAGATGCATATTCCATGCGATGGTATGAAACAGCTTGCTGATCAGTCGAAAATTTTAGCAATCACAAATTAACCCAAGATGACAACGCTGATTTTTAAGGATAAAACAGTCATGACTTTTCCCGTTTTAAGCGTCAAATTATAGCTCATATAAATACAACGTAATACTAGTTATGTAATATAGCTTAACCTCAATGTATGCATTAAACACCTCATCCTCTTTACTTCAGTATTAGCATCGAAAACAAATGTTGTTACCTGAAGACTCGTGATGTCACTTCAGCTGGTGCTAATACAGAGAGCTGCAATATTTAGTCTTCAACTATCGATTCGCTCCTGTGATGAAACTGGAATAATCCATTCAGAAGCGAGGGGGGCACCCAGCGCATCTACAGGACTTTTGTAAGCGTTCATTTGTGAGAACAATGCAGGAGACTGTGGTGTTTTAAAAGAACATTACATCTCAGACGTACTAATGAATGTTGAACTGAAAGGACCATTTTCATTTTGGAAATGTAATTCAATGCGTCGTCATGTAACACCCCCCACGAGGTTACGATCTGAAGGTCTCGGTCTGCTCACAGGGGCATGCAAACGTCCTGAGGCATCTAAAAAGAGGCTGCAGCTGCATGTTAGAATACACTCGGGCCCATTGTTGTACTCGTTAGGGCGTCTCTTATGTAAAAACAGTTAACAATAGTATTCATTTGTGCTTGTACCAATGCCAACCAAAGACCAGTTTTGATAAATTATATTATAAGCTGAATGTCAAGATGCCACTAATCACTTGACTAGCAAAGTGCTCAGATCGTTTTGAAGGTTATTTATTTAGACGTGATTGACAGTAAACGTGCGTGACCAACCAAACAAATCAGATTATGCATTGCTGCTCTATGATGGTTGCTAGAATGTATGTTATTTACATTACATTTAAATGCAGGATACAATACCTAACTGTTCCAAGTACCACATTTAATTTGATCAGATAACGTCTGCACTGCTGTTTAACTTCTTTTATAAGAATTTGACCAATGTGCATAATTTATCTGACCAAAACTTTGGATGTGGATTTTTATCTCTAATATGTAGGACATTAAAAGTAGGGTAGGCAATTTCGGAAAGGTTAGCAATAGCAAGCTAGCTTTGACAGCATAAGAATTCACTCGCCCTTCTTAGCGTTCACCAAAGCCACGCCTACTTCAAAACATATGAACGGTGCGCAGCGATATGCAAATACATTGTTTGACAGGCAAGATGGACATCCTATCATTGCATTTGGACCGAATGCAACTGAACGGACATTTTATGTTCCTGCACCATCCACAGAAGACATTCAAAAATATCTAGAACACTTTACTTTGCTATCAGGATGTAAAGAGACTTTAAACCAACACAACAAAAAAAAATATACATACAAAACCTTATACTTTGCCTTTTGTCTAAATAAATCTTCATGAAATTATTGATATTTAGCAAGGCTATGTTGTGCTAAACACTGCCAACTGATGTGGAATTAAAGACTTTGCCATGTTTAGAAGAAAACAGAAATGATTTTTATGGATCATGCCCTGTTGTCATGGTGACAGGGCAAAGCTGTCTCATTCACAGTTCCTGCCCACGTAAATGCTGACCAACACAGAGACTCACAAGTAGAAAAATCAGACCCAATAACAAGAGCAGAGATCACTCTGCTTGAAATGACCTTGTTCTTTGCTATCAAAATATCCTTGAATCCTTGAAAGGGATGAATCATCCTCATAAATCCATGTAATATATAAGCATCTGGACCATTTATTCAATGACAACAAAAAGCTTTGTTTTTCATAGATTTAAATGCCTAAAATAATTCAATTATTCCTCTCTCCCTCCTCTCCCTTTTTTATTTTCATTCTCTCTTAGATAAATAATACAATTAAATACCCTATGAAATCCAGATTAGAGTTTTGTGGCTTTAAGTTCATGTCTGTTAGCTTTGAGGTGATCTATATGCTAGTGTACTTAGTTGTTGACAATTCACTTTTAGCAGATTTACACATTTACACAAGAAAGGACAGAGTCTTTATGATTTTCATTTGGACCCGTACAACTTACATTCCTTAACTTTGTCTGCAGTGAGACATTATTGACGGTAGGATCTTGAAGTGATGGAGAGTACTTTGGCATAAATGCAGAAGAAATTGAAAATCTATTCAGGCATGTAAATAATACCACAATTAAAAAATATGACTTAACAGTTAAGGATGAAACAATTAGTAAGCAACACTCTGGCATGACCGACCCTATAAACCAACATGATAATGTTTGTATCTGCATCACAAAGCCAGACTAAAGCCAGCTGTGAGGCTGTTAGAGCCTGCAGGAAACACTCAGTGCTGTGAGCATCAGGGACAGACATTAGATGTTAGTGTGAGGAAAGCTCGAAGGCAGACAGGTAAACTGTCCCAGTAAGAGGGCAGAGCCACAGGCTCCTGCTGAGGTGTGTGAGAGGAGAGCAGATGGCAGAAAGGGCAGAAAACAAATCAGAGGCATGATGAGGTTGCTAGTTTTTTTTAACCACAAAAGCCTTGGCTATAGCAGACAGTGTGTATGAGATGGGCCAGAAAGACAGTGGTGTCCCCTACAGGGCTGCTTTTGTTTGGCTTCTACATTTTGGAGTGCACTGCTGAGAAAAATAGCTTAAACCAGCCTAAGCTAAACTGGTTTATAGTGGTCTAGCTGGTCTACCAGTCTGGACAAGCTAGTCTTTGCTGGATTAGCTGATTGGTTCCCCATCCTAAACACCTGACTATGCAGTCTTGTTTGGCCAGTTTGGGAGACCAGCTTTTGTTTAATCAGCAGGATGGTGTGGTCAATCTTTTACCCAAGTACATTGAATAAATTACACAACAACATAGCAAATGCATGCAACTGATCAGCATCATTGCTTTTTAAATATATAAAGGTATGCCCACAAACTGTTTTAATCTGATTCTGTTTATTGTTCAGACAACTGACTGAAATGACTGCACTTCAGTGTAAACACCAGCATCATTCAATCCAAATGAACATGTCTATGTCCAGTATCAAGCGTGCCATGGTAGAGGTTTATCTCTAGTCATGCTGCAGGTTATTGTGATAATGAGTTACTGATGTTATTACTGTAGATACAGAGGTATACTGATTATGATATTAAGGGCATTAAACACACATGAATAATTGTACAGCATTCTTTCAGCATCACTATAGCTATACTGTCTGTACTATAAATTCTCAATTTGTGCTAAATTCATCTATAAGTCCTATATATTCCAACTAAAAAGGGACTGTATATAGATCTAGCAATTATGAGTTCATATAAAAATTTTCTGTGCAACACCACATACTCCTGAAGCTTAAAAAATGTTTTTTCTTCCTTGCTAAATATTTTATGCACTTCATAATAATGTAGAGCTTTGGAAAGTGTTTTATACTGTAAGTTTGTTAAATACTAAAACAACAGTTCTAGATCTATATGAATATCTAGCTGATCATTTAAAGCCAATAAGTATATTTATGGAGTTCCTGAATCTACGTTGTATAGTGCTGGAATAATTAAATTGAATACAGCGGAATATTGAGCACTGTACACAGTTTACGTTTGTTTTGTACTTTTCATATTCACATTATTACTGTCAGTTACGCAACAAGGCTCACAAACAGTTTTGCACCACTTTGGCAGTCATAAATCAGTTCTAGTAGTTGGCAGATCAGTAACCCCCATAGACTACGGACTTCATCACAGATGAATGATATGGTGATTTCTGAAGTACTGTAAAAAAGAACACATTCATATTGAGACCACAGATCACAGTCATTTCTGTCTTGCAGGTCTTTGTTCTTTAGTCATCAATTAGTCAATTCATATCTTTCTAACCACAGTACTTGTATCCAGCCAGTGAAGTACTTTGTAAAGTCCTTCAGAACATTATCCATTAAAAGGCAATCTTACGTTTCTCTAAATGTCCCAATTCCACAGGCTTCCCAGTCCTGGTTCTGGAGAGCCGTGATGTGACCAGGTTTGGCTCTAGTCTGGGTTTAAACACCTGATTCATCAGGTGACCTCATCCTATTCACTGTAAGAAGTTACATTAAGATGGCGATTGGTGTGAACAGAGGACTGAGCCCCAGGCAGGAGGAAGACCAAGAAGACAACACAGCCATCCAGAATCAGAGGTAGAAATCCTTCTGCTGTAAGTCCAAACTTGTCCTCAGAAAGACTGGTTCATAGGTTTTTTTACAGTGTGACACTGGTGTCTACACGCTGTTCTTGTCCGGGAGCTCAGCTTCAGGTGTACGGGGGAAGTAGACGGTGGTCTTGTGCTCTTCATAACGGTCAATGTGCTTGAGGTGGACAACCATGTGCAGGGCGTAGGCCAACACCAGCAGCAGAATCAGAGACGTGATCAGGCCCATCAAGATGGCCGGAGTGAAAAAGGTTGCACAGTCGCTGGCTGAAGCGAATTTGTTGGACTGGACATTAAAGGCCTGGATCTGAGAAAAAAACATATGGTGAATGTGATGATATAAACTAATAAATTCCTTTATCACAATACACTGTTCTGTTAAGCAGGTTACTGCTGGACAGTTAAAATAGTTTCAAGCTGGTCATTATGTGGTCCACCCTGCTGAAGGAAACACCTCAAACCAGCCTAACCCAACCCAATAACATTATTTCTATATGATATAAAATGTTAAAACAATGTTCTATTAATGTTACTGGAAGAACCTTTTGGACAATTTTGAGAGAAGGTGGTTTGTTGGTCTTAAATGGTCTCCTAGTCTGGTCTGTCGGCTGGTTTAAGCTGGTAAGCCTGGATGAGCTAAATGAGCTGAACACCTGTTTGGACTGCCTAAAACACTAGCTCAGGCTCGTTCAACCAAACAGTATATTATGATAATTCAAACATTTCTGTATACTTAGACAGTTCCAGAAATACTGAACTATAGAAAAACTGTTGATGTCACTACAGCTACCTGGAAATCAGTGAACGTGATGTGCCAGTTTGCCGAGCTGTCAGTGTGGGAGCTGGGCACTAGTAGAGTGTCATATTTCTGTAAGCTGCTGACATGCTGGCAGTGGTAAGAATAGGTGGCGGGGGCATAAACCTCTGTGGCATTGAATGTGGCCTCATGAGTCCAGTTGTAATGGATATGAACGCTGTCCAGAGTGAACCAGTTTTGCCCAACTGATTCATAGAAAGTGTTGGACATCTGAAGCCTTCAGGGCAGAAGACAGGCAAGTAGTAAATGACTGACCAATAATGTTTTTTAATTTTTGCACAAACTACTAATAAGAGCAAAAAGAAAATGTTTACCTGATGACAAGACCCCTAATGTCTTCCACATCCCCCAAACGCAGAGATAGCCTAGAAAATGTCATATTATTCAGAATTACAAACAATATTTAGTTCATCACATAGACTATAGACCACAAAGTTTGTTCTATGAAGTCTGACAACCAGAAAATGTCTACATAATTACTTTTTGTATAACAATATAGCACTATATATATATATAAAAAAAACCATATGCCACTTGGTATATATTTTTCATTTATAAATAAATAAATAAAATAACTTTATCTAGGAAAGGCAGAGTACACATACGTGGCCTTTTCCTTGGTACAGACAGAGCCTTTGGTGTCCACTTGTCCACTGGGTCCAAACACCCTCTCTGTGAGGTCCAGGAAAGTGTTGTTCCTGTATCGAATAGCCAGTCTCTTAGCTTTAAAAAGGATGCATATCTTTCCATTGTAAGCCACAGTCAGTGGGGAATACGGTCCCGAGCTGGTAGACTGGAGTAACTTCCGCTTGGTTCTGGGCTGGGCATGTAGATGCCATCCATAAGGCTGTTTGAAAATGATAACAGGACAAAATCTGCCGATTTATGGGACATGTGCATTATTTATGTGTTTTTTTTATCTCAAGTATTTTCTTCCAAAAGGAATGGCTCACGCAGCCTTTTTCTGGTTACATGATTTCTAAATCTGTCACTGTGTCGTGAGTCTTGTAGGCTGCTGGGTAAATTAAGGGAGAGATGATGCTTATGGAAGCCAAGGTCACATTGACTATCAGAGAAAATGCAATACCTGCAGTATTCTTCTGAGTGGATTTTCAGCTGCAGGCGTATAACTCTCCTCGTGTGAGGCACTTGGACTCTCAACTTGTTCTCTTTCTGCATCACAAAATATTGTAATAGGACAATGAAAGAGATGCATGATGGGTTCTCCAGTACAGTGACTCACTGCTTTATTTTTAAATGACCATGCAAAAAAAAGCCTTAATTTTTGCAGTATGGAAAGAAGAATCGAAAATATGAAATACATTGGAGATGAACCTTCTAGAATGTCACAGTTAGCAAAAGACAATGCTTTCTAGCAACTGAAATATTATGGGTAGATATTTGCTTAAATCATTCTAGAAATTAATTCCATTTGCATCAGTTTATGATTAACTGTCTCATATAAAGAAGTTAAAAGTTCTATTCAACAAACTGAATTAAGAATAAAGTGTCGACTCAAACAATGAAAACAGTTGCATACTGTATAATGCATAATAAATGCTAAGAAAAAAGATTGCGTGAGTATTGCCTCGTCCTATTATGCACAGTTAACAAAAAGTAAAAACAAAACAAACAGCCAGTGATAAACTGTTACAGTAAAGAAAACTATATTTAACATAAGCCAGAGTTAAATCCAGAAACACACATAAGCAAACAAAACCAAAAAACATCTACTTATAATTGGCTCTCCAGTAATAGATACTGACCTGTTCTAATTCTCAGAGCTTGGTATGGTGGGACCTCCAAGCTGTGTCAGAAAAACAAAGCAAAACATTTACATTTATTCATTTAGCAGGCGCTTTTATCCAAAGCGACTTACAAAAGACGAGAGCATAAAACATTTTGCCTTATAAACCAACAAGCCAAGTCTACAAAACAAAAGAAGGGGTTGAACTCTTTGTGTCACACCGTGGCCTACTTATCAGTGTCTAAGACAGATTTCCCATAGATCCACTCATCTTGACGCAGCAGCGATGCATGACTGCATGTCTGACATCTTCAGTCCAGATTAGTGTCTCAGAAGACAAGCCATTTAGTGAAATGTCTGTCAACAAAGTTAGGGTGAAAACAGCTTAATGGCACCTTGCTTGTACGCATGCCCATGCATATTTGCCTCACAGCACGTTGTCCCTTGGCGACCGCTTTGAAAAGCCTGGATTATCCTAAAATGAACCATTAATATGTCTAATCACAGAAATAATGAGCTTGGCAGACGATCTCCTTAAATCTCTTTAAGAATCTGTTGCTTTATCTGACAGATACATTCTTGTTTTGTGAATGTGTTAATGTCCAGACGTAATTCACAGGGCTGGGTTACATTAAGGCATGTCTACCAATAGCAAAGTCAGTAAGGTTTTAGAATTCTAAGCCCTGACTGTATAATGCTCTGGACACCTTACATCAATGTACTTGATACTTGAGTTTTCATGGGCCCTCCTACACTTGGGTCTCCTAGAAAAAATGTGTGCAATTGAGAGAGTCACTGGATGACCCTGGTTCACTTTGGATTTTTTAACACACCACACTATGCACTGTACTAGACTGAAATCTAAGCAGTGCATAGAGCTTTGTGATCAAAAGATTAAAGAATTCAGCACAACATCAGACTTGTAGACAATAAAAGGATAACTGCATGGAGCATTTAAGTCCATTATGAAAGTCAACAGCGATGGGACATATTGACTTAGAAAAATACTATAATCCCATTGAGGTGGCAATCTGCTGCAAACCTAGGGCATAAACCAGACAAAAACTACACATACAGTGCTTCAGAACTACTTCAATAAACAACTCATTTGTGCTGTCTTTTTCTGGTAGCCCTGCTAAGAAAAAAAAATAAAAGCAAAGCACTGTAAGCAAAGCAAATCTGGTCTTCAGAGTCCTGCTGAGAAGTGTGTGTGTGCACGAGGAGTGACTCTCGCCTTTGTTCTAATGCCAGTTTACCGAGGTCAGCAGCTGAGGACTGCGCTGCTGTCATTGGTTAGGGCTGGGCACAGTAGCTTAAATGCTGAATTGAGCATTTATGTAATGAAAAGCAACGTTTAAACTACGTCTTCACTTCATCATCGGCATCAGATCTCAATATCATCTTTACCATTTACAGATTATAGACTTTGCACACAAAATAAAAGTGATACATTAGTGATACGCTAACACAGTGCTCTAAAAACACAACAATGCTTAAAAATTGATTTGTGCAATTGTCTGTAATAAGATTATAGCCTTTGGTTTAATTCCACTCGCTGCCTTTCTGGAGCGTCTGTTTTTGTACTGACCCTGAGAAACTTAAGAAGGGTTGTAAACCACTGAACCCTTTTTACTCCTAAGATACATTTCTGGACCAACAAAAGCCCTTAATGTTTCAACAGCCTGAAATGTTGCCCTTCCCTTACAGTATTAATCCTAAAATTGAAATCTACCTAGGGAGGGTTAGTTGGAAGGGTTGTTTACCATTGCTGTATCTTACAGAACTGAATGGTCTAATGGATAAAACAAAGGGTTTCATTTATTAACAGGTAACTCCAAAATCAGACAACCACTTGCTTCCTGAAATGTAATTTTAGTTTTTTTAAATAAAATTAAACTTAAAACCTATTTCAAACAAGTTCCAAGTCTTTTCAATAAATTATTTTCAAGTTAATGTCCAAACCATCAATATCAAAACAGACCCCATTCTGGTAACTGGTAAACCCAAAAAACATGCAGTAGTTTCCTGATGTTTATCTAAAACTTTGTCATCCCTTGAAAGAAACCCTGTGGATAGAAAAATAAGTTTATATTTTTGTTCAATTTACATCTACATGTGAATGAACTATGATGAACCGTATTCTGTTTAGTAAGCAACAGACTATTGCTCAACTAGTTACTCATAACTAATGTTCTCATAACTCACACAATAATATCAGACGTCACGATCGAGCCAAATGAAATAGAAAATCAAATGACCAGAATTAACATTTGTAAAATAAATAAATACAACAAAACAGACATATTTATGCTATTTCAGGTGTGGTCTTTATAAAGGAATTTAGGCACTGGAAAAGTGATCAATAACCTTCTATAGGTGTTCATCACATTCAAAGATGCCCATGTTGCCCAGAGCCCTTGAAATCTCACTTCTTCTCTTTCTTACAGTGGAGTAGCATCTGCAAACTGACTCCTCCAGACAAAACACTGGATGGGTTCTGCCTGCTGTCCCATTGTCACAGCCATGTTTGCATGTCTCAGACTTACAGAGAAGAAACACTGCAGCAAAACAACAACATACTCAAAATCTAGAGCCCAGACACAGAAGATTCTTTCACAACTTCAATGAAGGCCGTTTCAACATTTTTTCATTAAAGCGCATTTTCTTGGTGTCCCACTGTAATAGACTAAGACATCAGCTGCACAGCATCACTGCCCCATTCTCCCTCCCCACACCAGAGCAGAAAGCGCAGCTCTTACCTCCTGTCCAGGATTGCAGGCACTTGATCGAAGGGCAAACACAGAGAGACAAACACACACAATAACAAAGAAAAAAGCAGGAAAAGCTTGTGTTTAGCCATTGAGACAATCTGACGAGACTGCCACAGATGAGGTCTGCTTCATAATCTGCTCTGAAAGCACATCCCTAAACCTGAGCTCTCTGACGGGCGGCCTGCGCAGCCAATCAGCATGCAGGGGGAAGATAATCGTGCGTCACTCGCCTCACAGGCTTCATTCTTGCAGCCTTTCTCTCCCCCACACCCTCTCTCTCTTTCTCGCTCTCACATACACTCCTCTGCCCCTCCCCATCCTCTTCTCTCTCATCTGCACCCTCCCTCTCACATACAAACATACGGTAGATGCTGGCCAACATGAAGCAAAGGGATTTAATGTGTTTAAATTTCTGTCCCAAGAATCTAGTTTTATAAGCACTTGAAATCCGGCAAGGTTGTAATTTGGTTGAACTTGGGTTTTCAAAGCATAACAGGAGGTGACAACAACATGACCTAAATTTACACACAGTGACGTTGATAACCAAACTCCACTCAAACCCCCACACGCACCATAGTGCATTGCATAACATATAGTACCATATTAATCTAATGTAAAGGGTAGATAACCACATAATGATTGATTACCATTGTATATTAAAAAATAATATTTCTAATAAAACTGAAACAAGATCGACTGACAAGATTGAGACTGTCTATGATATAACACTGTCACATTTCATAGTGACAGTATCTGATGATGTAGGGCTGTCTGATGTTTTGCTGGACTACCACTGGTAGGCCAGCTGCCTAGTTGAGTCATTTAGCAGTCTGGCACACTTTAAAGAAGACGGAAATGTTGGTGCATTTATAACAACCGGCTGAAATACACAGAAAGCACCAAGTTTATAGCCAAAATCTTGTTATCTAGATTTAGATTCTGTAAATGAATGTCAACAGTGAATTTAGTATGCCAAGTGGGTCACTCAGCCCTTTTCTAAAATGTGCTTACAGTTAAACTGAAGAACATAGTGACAACTGTCAATCATTTTCATTAGATAAGACAGGCCTATTTTAATATTGCTCTCAAACTGCTTTGTGAAATGCAGCACAAACAAACTACCCACAATGTGTTTTGTTGCTTTCACTCATAATGGTTAACTCCATATGATAAAATCATGAAATGTGTTAACAGCTTACCTCTATGTCACATACCTTTAGCTCAACAGTAAAGCTTATACATTGGAAACTTACTCCTCGGACATGGAAGCACGTAGACCTATTCTGTTCTATACCCAAACAGCCGTCGTACAAGATCTCTGGAGGCAGTTTATTAAACTTCAGAGAATACAGCAATGCCACATTTATATGCCCCCACATAATGATGGAGAAATGTTGCCCCCTTGCGGTGTGTTGCATTCATAAAGTCAAAGCACCTCACTAATTTGCACCTCAACATTGCATGCACACTTCTTTTTTGTTTAAAACTGCACAAATGTAAGTAACACTTATTAGTAATAAAGCGATGATGACTGATAGTAATTCGTGATTGTCATTCCAGCATCCTGCTCTTGTTCCCTTCCCCTAAATGCTTGATATCACATTAGAACATATTTTATTCCTACCTGACATTTAAAAACCTTGATGATATCGGATTAGTTTATTTTAATTGTGATAATATCTAATGGTTGACAGTATATTTTATGTCAGGGAGCAAGCAAATAGCGTGCTTTTAAAAGATTTAGGAGTTTCACATCTTCCTGAACGTACTCAAATAAGCGCCACGTGTTTCGTGATAGGACAGGTTGAGTGCATGCACTTCCGGTTTGTGTTTCTATGGAAACTAAATTGTTTACGGAAAATCCCAATTGCAACAAACTTGTCTTACTACCGGATGGAGTATAAAGCGAAGTAACGGTAAAACTGCATGTCATTTATCATTTATTCGTCAAAACTTATTTGGGGTAAACAAACAACTTTGGTTTGGAGTGTATTGCCCACATTAGTGTCCAGCACAGACGCTAAGCCTTGACATCTAAATGATAATCAAATTAAATAAATAAATATCGCAATTTCTTTCAGACGCTATCTGACATGCCTACATCATCGGGGGCTTTTAAACCTCAGGCGGCGGATAGTTTGAAGAGGTACAATGCTTTACCTCCTATCCAAAGCCCGGCGGTGGAGGAAGGGGGGTCGGGGTTCAGTCTGCCCGAGAACAGACTGGCCGTCAGGAGGAAACTCCTGCGACACAGGCGAAGCAAACAACATCAGCAGCAGCTCCAAAGAATGATGTAAGAACTTTATTATTCAATTAAAATGAATTATTTTATTTGTTGACTTCGTACTCCTTTGTAATTATATTCTCTTTACCTTACTTACTATTTTAAATGCTTTTTCATAGTTTGTTCATTCGTATTTGCGTTTTTAAAGTTTTAAAGTGGCCTAGTGTATGGTAAAATACAGGCACAACAAATAAACAAGATTTAGAAAAATTCTGTTTAGAGTGTATTTGGAAAACTTAAACTGCTGTGGCCTCTGGTCAAATCACAGGTATGTTGATATTGAGTGTAACAGCACTCCTCTCATGTGATGTTGCTTTAAAATAACATGCTTTGTCTTAACATGGAAACATACTGTGATGGTGATATCTGGAATTTAAACAGAGTTGACAGGGCAATGCAAGCTTACATACAGGCCAAGGAAGCAGGACCAGTATCTCCTCCAACTCCTGAACCAGAGCTTCCCTCAACAGTATGAACCCTTTCCTTGATCATACATTTTACTTCAACATTTGTTATTAGATACTGTCTCATAGTTAAAAGACTTTTTAATAAAGACTATTTTTAATAAAGCTTGTATTGGTTTTGTAGATGATCAGCGAAGAGAGGAAGCGATATGTAAGTATTTTTTACTTTTTTTAAGGTTTGATTATTGTTATTGTTGTGTACTCACAGATTTTTTCATTTAAAATGTGCTTTCCACCTGTAGATGAACTACCTGTTTTTAAAAGAATGTGTTGAGCAAAGTCCTGTCGCACCCTGTCAGCAACAGTGGCTGGATGCAATGTTGGCCCGTGTGTCCCCTTGGCTCCGTCAGGGTCCCGGCAGACAGGAGCTGCTGGAAGAGATATGCAAGGAGGTCAGTGAGAACTACCTCAGAGTCATGATCAAGCACAGAGGTGAGTCAAAATCCTGGGCTCTGCCCATTTTCATTTAAAAATATTAAGCAATTATTTTTCTTTTGTAAATTGCAGACACATTTCTCAAACCTACAGTGTAGTACATTTTTATTTGATTGTTGTGAATGTTTTTCACAGTAAATACTGTACTGAAAGATCCAAGCTCAGCAGACACAGATCTTGATCAAGAGAGTGGTACATCTGACAAGTAAGTGTGCAGGTTTCTACAAATATGTTCTTTTAAATGTTATTTCTGTATTTAACATCTATAAATTGCACACATCACCTTTAACATAATGATCCCCCAGTACCTCTGGATCTCCATATCAACAGGTATCTATGGCTTATGTAATGGGCAACATGGCAGTAATTATGATTCTGGTTTTGCTTTGCCAGGATTCTAGATTTCTCTTGTCCATGGCATGACAGCTTTGTGCAGAGTCGAAAAGAGATACAGAAGAATCTACACATTTTACATCCAGTAATGAAAAGCATCCTCGATATTTGTAACAGCACATTCTCTCATCTGCTCCTCATTGATCTCTCAGGCTGCAGGTACTTTCTCCTGAATTTCTTTTGAATTAAGGCAATCCTTGATAATCCATGTTGTAAAATAGCAACTAGTGGCAGTGCAATAATAAATAAGCACTAGTGTTTAATGTTCATCTGTGGAAATCCATCTTGGAACCTGTTATGAAGGTCGACGGGACCTGTAGACTGTGAGAGCCTGAGGAACAAAGTGGCTGTGGAGTGTGAGAGAGTGGAAGAGAGGCTTATGAAAGCCTGGTTCCCTAAAGTCATTCACCTGCTCACCAGCAAAGACACCCTGCAGAGAGCCAAACCCAAAAAGCTAGACTCATTTTACAACTGTGCCTCAACACTTATATCCAATCAGGTGAATTGAGTCTTATCTTTGATAACTAATAAAAGCAAATGTGAAACTGTCATACTGTGTTCTTTTGGCTAAAAATAAATAACTTAAAGGATATGACAAACCATCCTTGACATAACCTCAAATCAAAATCAACTCACTTCCATTAAATACATAGTTTATCCATAAATGACAGACAGGTGATTTTTTTTTCCAGAAACATTTTTTGTAATGCTGGTTGAATGTCTGTTCACATCTTAGAAATCACTAATTAAAGTGGTTTAAATATATTTATATAAATATATTTCATATGTATAAGGTAAAGGACCAGAAAATACTTGTCCAGTTATTACATTTGGTGCAAATGTAATGATAGGATGTCCTTCTTGTCTGTCGAATTGTAGGTGTCAACTGTCAAAATAAGGGTGTTCTTAAAAGTCATCATTTGTCACCATTTGAATAACATGTTATTTTGTGATCTGTGAAAGAAAGAAAATCATGCAGGTTTGGAATGATTGTAAATAATTTTTAGGGTGAGCTTTCACTTTAACAGGATTCATGACAAGCCGTTGGTATTCTTTCAGGCTAAGTATAATTGATATGAAACAAACTGGAGTGGTTTGGTTTTGTTTGTTTTGCTTTTAGCTTAGGACACTGGTTGAGAGGAGTGTGGTGGAATTTGTCAGCCTCTTTGATCCTCTTAACATCAGCAAGCTCCCCCTATTCAAGATGGACTTGATATTTGATGACGAGAAGATGGATTTTTATCCCAGCTTTCATGATCTAGAGGAGGCCGTGCTAGAAATTGCAAACCTCATCAGCAATACGATGCAGGTTGGGAAATATGATAGAAAAAGTGACTGATTACTGTATTGAACATAATACATGTTGTCCTGAATTATTAATAAGATGCATTCTACTGTACATGCTTATGTTTGATATAAAAGTCCTACCTGTTTCACAGAAAGTACAGACAGTCCAGTCATGGCTAGCAGAGGCCAACATTTCTGTAGTGGATGCCAAGGTTTCAGATCATGTTCAGATATGGGCACAGAACACTCTTAGGAAGGCTGTGAGGGAAAACTTGGATGGACCCGCCAAACACTTCCAGGGCTATGGTGAATATCTCAGCTTTCCAAATACTGGGAATTAACTGAAGACAAACATCACTAAGAACAAACCTATAAGTATTAAACTTTGCCTATTGATGTTCTATTAATGTTCTTTAGTTAACACCTATGATTGGTTAGTCAGTGGAACTGCAGAGGCTGAAGTGGAAACATTAATGAAAGAAGAGCATCCTTTTGAAGAGTACACTAAGGTACGCTATCCGTTATATTTATAAATTATATATTAATGCATCTGAATCTGTTTTATGCTTATCTCTGTTTATTTGTCCATTCTTTGGCTATATTTCAGCAAGTAGAGCGTTTTAGGTCATTGTCACAGGAGATATCTGGTCTTCCGTCTTTGATGCATTTTGACATGGTGCGACTGGACTGCGAGGAGCTCAAACAAGGTCTTGCAAAGAAAGCGGATGCCCTTTCAAAAGTTGTCGTGGGGAAGCTTGTCACCTCGCACCATCAATCCAGTCTTCAGTGAGACATGCTAGAGTTGTTTTGCCTATATGTTAACAGCTTTCTGTAGTTTTGTGGTGTATATATTACAGATGCAGTGAAGATAAAGCATGCTTTTGTGTTTTCCAGGATCTGTAAAGAGTTTGAGATTATTAGGGACAGGGCTTTAAAAGTTCCTGAGACAACAGAGGATATGATAGCATTGATTACCTACATTGAACATGTAAAAACCAAGGAAATAGAGGAGCTTAACAACAGAATAATAGTGAGTACCTCAGGATCACATGTATGTGCTTATTTTTGCCAGTTTACTTCTTGATGTGTTTACTGCGCAACTTTTGATGGCAAGGGAAATTTGTTTATGCCTTTTATAGGAAGCACAACACAGGCTGAATTATTTGTTGGATGTACATAATTTTGATGTAGAGCATCTTGAACTGAATGCCACAGTACTGCTCTGGCCAGAAAACATTCACCCGATCTTTGTTCAAAGTGATGAGGTGATATTTTTTAAAAACAACCAGAGATTTTCAGTGGATTTCATGCAATAAACCAAATAAAAGCTTTTCTTTTCTCTGTTATAAGTGCTTTACACATTGATGTTGCAGGTGATGGAAGAGGCAAGACAGAAAGGTCAGCAGGAACTTCTGGTTCGGAGAGAGAAGCTGCTGCTAGAACTAGAGAAAGTAGGCCGCAGAATGGAGGAATTTGCAGAGTGCTCTGAGCTTGATATGATGCAACAGGTATATTACAAACTGAAATTGTAGGCTTGGTTTATCTGTCCAGTTAAAGGGATATTTTCATATTTTTTGCTTCAAAAAAGCAAAGACTATCTTCATTTACTCATCCAAACATGATTCATATTATATATTTTCTTGACAGAATGTGCAAGGTTCTGTTTTTCATACAATGAAATTAGATGGTGATTTCTGTCATGTGACACAAGAGAGTCAATGTCAGTTGGGTCAGTGATGTTGAACCTGGTGCCATTTTTTAATTCAACAGAAGTGTGAATAAGATTTATGAGTTTTTTAATGATACTTTTATAGTGCTTTCTTTCTATTTTGGAGCTTGGCAGTATAAATCACCATCCACTTTTGTTACATAGAAAACAGAAACCTGGACGATGTACCTAAAATCTCCTTTTGTGTTTCATGGAAAAAGCAAATGACTTGGAATGACATTTGTACAAGTAAATTATGACAACATCTAAACAATTTCATGGTTATTACACTTCAAAAAGACACTCATGACTTATTATCTGTGTTACCTTTTCTCTTTCTTTTCCAGTATGCCGCTGATGTTAGAACAGTGCATAAAAGAATTCAGGATATTGAGGAATCAATTGTTTTCATCAACAAAGAGGAAGCACTTTACAAATGGGACCAAACCCATTACCCGGAACTGGAGGAGATGAAAGAATCTATTGAGCCCTATCAGAAGCTCTTTAACTTGGTTCTGAAATGGCAGCGCACAAAGAAGAGGTTTGTGGAATCATATGTTGTGTGAATAATGTTCATCTAATGAAATTCATCATATAGCTTTCAACTTTCAACAACTTTGTTTTAAAAGAAGCCTAATCAGTTTTTGTCCTGCAAATTTAGATGGATGGATGGGTCGTTCTTGGATTTGAATGGTGACAGTATAGAGCTGGAGGTTGAGGAGTACATCAGAGAGATATACAAGATGCTGAAGTTCTTTCAACAGAAGCAAAAGAAGGCTGAGCAGGAGAGAGAGAAGCTAGCAGGAGTAAAGAGGAGACCCAAAGAAGAAGGAAAACAGGAAACTGCCACTGTTCTCATTTGCTCCAGTGTCGTGGATCAAGTCAAAGAGTTCAAGGTATGTCTTTCACCTTGTGCTACAGATTAAAGGGTTAGTTCACCAAAATACCATTTGCCATGTTGTTCCAAACCCTTCCAAACTAAACACAATAAGAGAAAAAGTGTTGTGGCACTTATTCTCTCTCTGTTTGAAAGACACTCAAGTCAAGGGGTTCCAGGTACGAGGTATCAGACTTTATTAACTAAGACAAAGCTGAGAAAGTTTTCCTGATTAGATGTTGCCTTTAATATTCAAATGCTGCATTTAACAGGAGTACATTCCAATGGTGTCCATTCTGTGTAACCCCGGCATCAGACCTCGACACTGGGAGCAGATGTCCGAAATTGTGGGCTATGACTTGACACCTGACTCAGGCACCACTCTGCGCAAGGTCCTCAAACTGAATCTTACCCCATACCTAGAACTGTTTGAGAGCATCAGTGTAGCAGCCAGCAAAGTAAGAAAACTGATTTCAAACCCACATGATTTGGTGCAGCTGTACACATCCACATCTCTTTGAAATATAAAACCTGACATGTGTTTGTGGGTATTCTCACTACAACCTTCTTCTCATTCAGGAATTCGCTTTGGAGAGGGCAATGCAAAATATGGTGGAGGTCTGGGATTCAGTGTCTTTGCATCATCACCCATACAGAGACACTGGGGTGTCCATCCTCTCATCTGTGGATGAGATCCAAACCATGTTGGATGACCAGATTGTGAAAACCCAAACTATGAGAGGCTCTCCTTTTATCAAGCCTTTCGAAACAGAAATCAAGGTTAGAGTTTCTGCTTGCATGTTATTTCAAAAGAACACTTTAAAGCTGAAGGTTTGATATGTTCCATCTGTATATGGAACATATCAAAGATCTCACTCATATGATCTTTCCAGTCATATGAGTTTTAATATAACTGTCAATTTTCTCTATCACTGTTATTGAAATCAGGCCTGGGAGGAGCGTTTGATCCGTATCCAAGACACTATAGACGAGTGGCTGAAGGTACAGCATCAGTGGCTTTACCTGGAGCCCATCTTCAGCTCAGAAGATATAATGAAGCAGATGCCTGAAGAGGGTCGTATGTTCCAGATTGTAAACAAACACTGGAAAGAGGTCATGAAACACTGTGTGAACAATCCAAAGGTGCCACAAATACCACATACAAATCATTTAAAAATGTTGGGTTTAGAAATAAACTTGTTACAGAGTTAGGATTGTCATAAAACTGTACTTGACTTGTTTTATTTAATGCTTTAAGTAAACTAATATCAACAAATCCCCCATTTTGCATAGATTTTACCTGCAACCTCTCTCCCTGGGTTGTTTGAAAAACTGCAAGAGTCTTACCTCCTCCTTGAAAACATAATGAAAGGACTTAACGCATACCTTGAGAAGAAAAGACTGTTTTTTCCACGGTAATTTATCAGATTCAAAATATCCGTGTTTAAAGATGTGTTATTTGCTAAAATGTTTTCTATTATTCCATCTTGATGTGCAGAGACTAAGCCATTCGTGATCATAGATTTGGTTGATTTTCAAAGAAATGTGTAAGAATTGTGGCTCTATGGAGCTATCAAAGCATTGCTCTGTTTGTTTAGGCATTCCAGACAGACCAACACAGCAAAATTGTAATAATAAGTGGCATTAGTTTGAGACAGAGTTTTAATTTGAGATCTGTTTGTTCACCAGTGCCAGATGTGACTGTTCAGTAGAAACCTGTTAAAAAAGATCATCATGTCACACAAGTGTCACAGAAATTTGACCTTTAAATTACTGCATCACATCATACTTGCAAACTGCCATGACATATATTCTACTACCTATTTTTATTATAAGGTTATAATTTCTACACTTTTACACAGATTCTTCTTCTTGTCAAATGATGAGATGCTGGAGATCCTTTCTGAAACAAAGGATCCTTTGCGAGTACAGCCCCACCTAAAGAAATGTTTTGAGGGCATTGCAAAACTGGACTTCCTGCCTAACCTGGACATCCAGGCCATGTACAGCAGTGAGGGGGAGCGTGTGGAGCTCATCCAGCAGATCTCTACCTCTGAAGCACGAGGAGCTGTGGAAAAGTGGTTGGTGCAGGTGGAGGACATCATGTTGAGAAGCGTCAGGGATGTGATTAATCGCTCCAGGCTGGTGAGACTGATGTTCCCATTAGCACTTATTGTTTTTGTGAAAAATCTAAGCCTTTGGAAGAATTACATTTCATGCACCATATTTTGTTCAGGCTTATCCAGAGACTAAGAGGAGTCAGTGGGTGCGTGAGTGGCCTGGCCAGGTGGTCCTTTGTACTTCTCAAATGTTTTGGACACTGGAGGTACATGAGGCCATCAGAAGTGGGGCTAATGTAAGGAACTGCTCTGTGGATCACTGGACCATTAGATTGTGTGTTTACTCTGCTATGTTTGTAAGATGTTGATCTTATATGATTTCACAGGGTCTGAGGAACTACTATGAGCAGCTGCAAAATCAGTTGAATGATATTGTGGAGCTGGTGAGAGGAAAGCTGCCCAAGCAGACACGCACCACTCTGGGAGCTCTAGTGACCATAGATGTGCATGCCAGAGATGTTATCATGGAAATGATTGAGAAAGGTTCACTTGCTCAGATTTATTGGATTAAAGCACTGACATTGTATTTTTTGAAAGAATATATTTAAATTATTTCTTGTCAATGTTAAAATAAATTATATTCTGTTTCAACATGCTATAGTTATAGTATAGAGACTGTAGTTATTAATTCATAAATTGATTCTTTCAAAAAATGTAAACAGTTTCTGTGGCATGATCAAAGTGATGCATAGCAATATTATCTTAGCCAGTGGTGTGAGTTTAGGTCAGGACAGCCTGTTTTTGTGACAGTGAACTAGATACTGAGAAAAACAGTTAAATACTAAACAGTAAACTGGTTAAACACTCTTTTTTTAAAGAGTGTTTGGTGATACTAATGAAGGGGAAATTTTACAAGTTTTAATGTACAACATCAAGGAATGGTTCTAATTGTGCGTTTACTTAACTATCCATTTCAGGAGTTTCGAGTGAGACAGATTTCCAGTGGCTCGCCCAGCTCCGTTACTATTGGGCCAATGACAATGTTCGTGTCCGTATTATAAACTGTGATGTAAAATATGCTTATGAATACCTTGGGAACTCCCCTCGCCTGGTCATCACACCATTAACAGACAGATGCTACCGAACTTTGGTACATTTGATAAATAATTTATTTTATGCTAGTTATTATGCTTTGACAATTCAGAAACTATACTAAGCTGTAAAAATTAACTGATTGAACCAGAATCAATAAAAAAAAACACTTGCTAATACAACAGTATATACATTATTTTTGTCACAGGGCATCATTTTTGTTTCATAATCTGGAATATTTTTCACAGATTGGAGCATTTTACTTGAATTTGGGTGGAGCTCCTGAGGGTCCTGCAGGTACAGGTAAAACCGAAACCACCAAAGATTTGGCCAAAGCCCTCGCTGTGCAGTGTGTGGTGTTTAACTGCTCTGATGGGCTGGACTATCTAGCCATGGGGAAGGTGAGAAGAGCTTACATAAAAACATCCCATCTTTTCAGTGGAATCCGTGCTGACCAAAAACATGTGAAAGTCTAGACTAGTTTAAGCTGTTTTTTTTAACAATAATGAATATTAAGAAACATTAGACATGTATATAATGACTCTTAACATTTTAACTCTAAGTCATTATTTGCACTGACTGGTCTTTCACAGTTCTTCAAAGGATTGGCATCCTCTGGGGCCTGGGCATGCTTTGATGAATTTAACCGGATTGAGTTGGAGGTGCTGTCGGTGGTGGCTCAACAGATCCTGTGTATTCAGAGAGCCATTGAGATGAGACTTGAGTATTTTGACTTTGAAGGCACAGAGTTACGTCTCAACCCCAACTGCTTTGTGGCCATCACTATGAACCCTGGATATGCTGGGCGATCTGAACTCCCTGATAACCTCAAGGTGGTGACTCCACCACTTGCGTTTTCATGTATTATGAGGAACTTATGTCATGAACACAAAACCGTTTAATATTATTAATAATTTTTTCTGCTTTCATATTGTTTAGGTTTTATTTAGAACAGTGGCAATGATGGTGCCCAACTATGCACTGATAGCTGAGATCTCATTGTACTCGTATGGGTTCCTCAATGCTAAGCCTCTCTCAGTCAAGATTGTGATGACCTACAGGCTGTGCTCTGAGCAGCTGTCTTCTCAGTTCCACTATGACTATGGCATGAGAGCAGTTAAAGCAGTGCTGGTGGCTGCTGGGAACCTCAAACTCAAATTTCCAAATGAAAATGAGGATATACTTGTGAGTAAATTAAACTGTAGAGCAATTAGATGGTTGAAAGTTGATTCAAATCTCATAGATATATTTGTCCTGTTTTTAGCTCCTCCGGTCAATTAAGGATGTTAACGAACCCAAGTTTCTCTCTCATGATATCCCTCTTTTCAATGGAATCACCAGTGATCTATTCCCAGGAATTTCTCTCCCTGTGGCAGATTATAAGGTATCCGTATTAATGATGTTTTTCATATAAATTTCTTGTGAGGAATAAGTGGTCTCATTGAAATCTTTGTTCATCTCCATTAGCTTTTCCTGGAATGTGCCCAGGAGTGCTGCAGAAATCACAATGTGCAACCAGTCACAGTTTTTATGAACAAAATGATTCAGACGTATGAGATGATGATAGTGCGTCACGGGTAAGCTTACGATTATTTCCTTATTTTTCCATGTAAAATCACAGTTCATTTTTAGCTCCCATTTAAATGTTGTACTACAGCTATATAACATATTCTATAACCCATGATGAAATAATATTTTTTTATATATTATTTATTTATTATTTTTATATTATATATAGGTTCATGCTGGTTGGAGAACCATTTGCTGGAAAAACCAAAGTTCTACATGTTCTCGCAGACACTTTGACTCTGATGAATGAACGGGGTTATAATGGAGAAGAAAAAGTTGTGTTTCAAACTGTCAATCCTAAATCTATTACAATGGGTCAACTGTTTGGTCAGTTTGACCCTGTATCTCATGAGGTGAGATCCTAGCTTCTGTATCTGTATGATTTTAATCTTTTTAACAGTTTCCTGCTTACTAAATGTTTTCATCTTATGCATTTTTAATCAGTGGACTGATGGTATTGTGGCAAACACCTTTCGAGAATTTGCCTCAGGTGAGACCCCAGACAGGAAGTGGGTGGTGTTTGATGGACCTATAGACACACTATGGATTGAGAGCATGAACACTGTGCTGGATGACAACAAAAAGGCAAATGTCTCTTGTATAACTTTGAGCATTTTGTAGTTTGCTAATAGCTAATGAACTTTTATCAAATACTACTTCCTTTGGATGTTCCATTGACATTGTTATAAAGATGCACAAAATAAATGAATACATTCCAAATAAATACATTTTGTTTACTTATAGTTATGTCTCATGAGCGGGGAGATTATCCAAATGTCCAATCAGATGAGTCTGATTTTTGAGGCTATGGATTTGTCACAAGCGTCTGTGAGTCTTTTAGTTTTATTATTTAATGCTAAATCACAGAGCATCCTAACAGTGACTGATTTGCTCACATAGCCAGCCACAGTGAGTCGGTGTGGAATGATCTATATGGAGCCGTCTCAGTTAGGATGGACTCCTCTGGTTCAGTCCTGGATGAGAACACTTCCTGACCCCCTTCAGATACCAGACAATTCCACACTACTACAACAGCTCTTTGAGTGGCTACTTCCTCCAGCACTCAGCCTGTTACGAAAACATTGTCGGGTAAACATGTTTCTTTACATTCTTCAATGAACTGATGTTGTCATTTGTTGCTGTATATCATATAAAGACAGATTATTAGATTATCTTTGATTTTTTTCAGTAGGATCTCAGTTTCTACTACAATAAATCTACAATAAACACATTAGTCTGAGCTCGTTGATCAATTGTTTCATATTTCAGGAGGTCATTCCCACTAGCAACAGTAACACAGTTGTGTCCCTCACACGGCTCTTTGAGATACTACTGGCTGGGCCTTTAAATGACGATCCAGGGAATAAAAACATACGTGCCTGGATCATGGTAATTATTTGTTTAAAATATACAAGAACTTATCACCTTATAACTCAGTTTAATGCATCGTTTTGCACCACACAGGCGGCTTTTGCATTCGCGTTGGTGTGGTCTGTTGGTGGTTGCTGTGACACAGACAGCCGCAGTCGATTTGATCAGTTTCTGAGGGAAATTATTTCAGAAAAGGCAGAAAATCATCCCATACCTGCTGCTGTGTCGAGATGGGAATGTCCATTTGATGAGAAAGGTCTCGTCTATGACTACAGTTATGAGGTTGGTGTACAGTAGTACAATAATCTGTTTATTTTTGAGAATAATTACTCCTGAAAATCAAACATTTTTCTCTTCCAATTAAGTTCAAAGGAAAAGGACGTTGGGTTCACTGGAATGAGTCAATCAGAAATGTAGTATTAGGGGACAAGAATACCAAAGTACAGGATATCATTGTCCCCACAATTGACACAGTGCGATACACTTACCTAATGGATCTTTGTATTCAATATGGGATGTAAGTATGTTTAACAGACATTGAAACATTTAGCCATATAGGCTTTTAATCTCCTTTAATGTAATTTCAAGTAGTTCACCAAAAATATAAACATACTGTCATCATTTACTCACCATTGCATTGGTGTGATGTGGTTTTTATTCAAAATCAATAGAAAATGTTCTTATTTTTCATTTGAACTCAGGCCTCTTCTGCTTGTTGGCCCCACTGGCACTGGCAAGTCTGTTTATGTAAAAGAAAAACTGATGAACAATCTGGACAAAGATCTCTACCTTCCCTTCTTCATCAACTTCTCAGCTCGCACCAGTGCCAATCAGACTCAGGTAACCTACCCAATCACTGACCATGTTGTCAATAAGTTACTTACCATAGATACCATAAAAACCTATTTGGGGTAAGCCTTTAACAGAAGCCTTTTTATTATAGAACATTATCATGTCCAGACTAGACAAAAGACGAAAAGGGATATACGGACCCCCAATGGGAAAGAAATGCATCATTTTTGTAGACGACATGAATATGCCAGCAAAGGAGGTGTTTGGTGCACAGCCTCCAATTGAGCTGCTTCGTCAATATTTTGACCATGGAAACTGGTAACAGCACAAAAACAAAATCTTCAGTACCCTATAGATAAGCATTAACAATCCCAATATGTTGATCCTATGCATGTCTAACTCTGCTATTGCACTATTAAGACAGTGTTTATGTTTTAGGTATGACCTCAAAGACACTTCAAAAATCACACTGATGGACATTCAGCTGATCTCTGCGATGGGTCCCCCTGGTGGTGGGAGGAATGCAGTGACTCCTCGTTTCCTTCGCCATTTCAACATCTGCAGCATCAATTCTTTTAGCGATGAGACCATGGTTCGGATTTTCTCAAATGTTGTGTCCTTTTACCTCCGGAGCAATGATTTCCCACCTGATTGCTTCACACTTGGGAATCAAATTGTCACTGCAACACTGGAAGTGAGTTTGGTAGAAAAGGCAGATGTATGTATGTTTATTTGTTTGTTGATTTCATATGTTTGTTTGCCTGTGTTGGTTGTCATGATATAGGTTTATAAAAAGGCCATAGAGAATCTTCTTCCTACCCCAGCAAAGTCTCATTACACTTTCAACCTCAGAGATTTCTCACGAGTGGTGCAGGGCTGCCTGCTGCTGAAGAAAGAATCTCTTACCAACAAGAGAACAATGATTGGTCTTTTCGTACATGAAATATACCGTGTCTTCTATGATCGTCTTGTGGATGACAAGGACCGAGCCTGGCTCTTTACTCTCATAAGGGATATTGTGAAGCAGCACTTCAAGGAGAATTTTGATACAGTCTTTGAACATCTTAGGGATGGTAACAAACCTGTACGTAATATATATACAAAAACTTACATATATATGTATACACACACACACACACACACACATATATGTATAGTTTGAGGGATAGTTTTGTAAATATAGATGCCTGTAGAAGTTTAGAAGTTTAGTTGTTCTTCCACAGCTTTGTGAAGAGAATATGAGGAACCTGTTGTTCGGCGATTATATGACCCCTGATGTGGATGAAAATGAGCGTCTGTATGCGGAGGTTCCCTCCATGGAACGCTTTGGTGAGGTTGTGGAAGCTTGTCTGGAGGAGTACAACCAAACCCACAAGAACCACATGGACTTGGTCATATTCCGGTAACCCTTCAAATGCTCTTCACACATATAATATGAAATGACATTCTGCATTTCACCAAGCATAAACAAGTTGTTCACATGTATCTGCTTGTGGAGGATTCTTCAAACTGAAATTTCCCATTGTTCATCTTCGACCTTGTTCTCTGCAGCTATGTCCTTGAGCACCTGTCCAGGATCAGTCGTGTGTTAAAACAGCCTGGAGGAAATGCTCTTCTGGTTGGTGTTGGAGGCAGTGGCCGTCAATCCATTACCAGACTTGCCACTTTTATGGCTAATATGACTCTGTTCCAACCTGAGATCTCTAAAAGCTATGGCATGAATGAATGGAGAGATGATCTGAAGGTACTGTAAAATTAAAGGAAACATGAAAAAAATGAAAAGTCATGAAAAGTCATGTTATGGATTTTGTGTTGTTCAGCGGCTGATGAAGAATGCTGGAGTTAAGGGCCAGAAAATGGTGTTCCTGCTCACTGATGCTCAGATAAAGAATGAAGCCTTCTTAGAGGACATGGACAGCATTTTAAACACAGGAGAGGTACCTAATATCTTCGCCGTTGATGAGAAGCAAGAAATCATGGAGGTACGGTAACCGCAAAATTAATACAAAAACTACAATCTTGTTTTTAGGTGTTAAAGTTTATATTGTAAAAATATGATATTTTAATTCTATTTTCCTCTCATTGTTTCTTTACGTCAGGCTGTAAGGCCCATTGCCCAGGCTGGAAATAAAAATTTGGAGTTCAGCCCTTTGGCTCTGTTTGCATATTTTGTGACTCGATGCAGAGAGAACCTGCATATAGTTGTGGCCTTCAGTCCAATAGGAGATGCTTTCAGAAACCGCCTCAGACAGTTCCCCTCCCTCATTAATTGCTGCACTATAGATTGGTTTCAGGTAAGCTTGGCAAGGTCATGTTTAAGAACTGTAGTAATTATGGTTTGAACGCAGTTATTATGCATGGAGGTGGTTTATTGAGATATTATGTTTTGGTATGACAAGGTAGGGTAGGCACTTTCAGAGAGACTAGCAATAGCAAGCTATTTCTGAAAGCATAAGATCCCACCCTCCCCTTCAGAGCACTCACCTAACCATGTGGTGCACGGAGATAGACTTTCAACTAGCAAAACAAAAAAATGTTTCTGAAAAAGATCATCTAACTTGCCTTTAATTTTCATTTTAACAATGAGAAGAAAATAATTAAATGTTAAGATGGCTTTTGTATGGTTAATTACTTGTGACTGTTTTCTTTAACCTAACGTTAATGCAAATCAATTTGATTAGTTTTAGATATAAACCTTTTTTAAAAATTAGTTTACAGTTTAGTTTTTGATCCCCACAGCCATGGCCTGAGGAGGCTTTGGAGCGTGTGGCTAATAAGTTTCTGGAGACGTTGGAACTAAGTGATGTTGAGCGACAAGAAGTCGTGCCAATCTGCAAGACCTTCCACACTTCTGCTATCGAGCTGTCTCATAAGTATGATCTTTGCACTGTATTAAACCTAATATGCTCTTAACCAACTAGAACACAGGTACTTTGTAATGTTGATTGGTTAGTTGATCACAATTTGTTATATAAAAATTCCCTAATCTTCCCAGGTTTTTGTCAGAGTTGGGTCGCCATAATTATGTGACTCCTACTTCCTACCTGGAGCTTATAGCTGCCTTCAGACTTCTTCTCACTCGAAAACGAGACACAGTTATGAATGCTAAAAACAGATATACAAACGGACTGGACAAACTGGCGTTTGCAGAATCTCAGGTATTGTGTTTGGGAATAATGTACAGAAGATACTATAAATAAACAGATAAATGTGTTAATTGTCCTCTTAATAATACTGAATTTATGATATTTTCTTAACCTCTTAGCCTTTCTGGTTTAATCATGATTGTATAGGTAATTTTAAAGCATTTATGCTGATCTAGGTAGGTGAAATGAAGAAGGAGCTTGTGGATCTACAGCCTAAACTGGAGCAAGCTAAAATTGATAACACCAAAATAATGAAAGTAAGGATTTTTCTCACAACCACAGTATAGATTAATCAACGAGTACATTAATGGTATTTCAGTCAGTCCCATTGTTGTCTTACAGACATTTTAGCTTAATTTGGATTATGTCAGCTACATATTTTCTCTTGTGCAGGTGATAGAGGTTGAGTCAGTGGAGGTTGAGGCAAAAAGTAAACTTGTCCGTGTAGACGAGGAAACAGCTACTCTTAAAGCAAATGAAGCCCAGGCTTTAAAGAACGAATGTGAAAGTGATTTGGCTGAGGCCATACCTGCACTGGAGGCTGCTCTCTCTGCCCTGGACACACTCAAGGTCAGCTTGTGTATGAAATGAAATTTGATCATTAACATATTTTGCATTGTAATATTATTTACAGTTGACATTTAAGAAAAAAAATAAATTCATTACAATACTATTAAAATATATTATTTAGTTTTTAGTAAACATTGTGGCTGTGCAATTAATCATAATTGATTTTCAATTTCAATTATGGCTTTAAACAATTATGAAAACAAAAAAATGATTATTGTTCCGCATTCCATTGAATTCACTGTTAAAAAGACAAGTTTTTGGTTTATTGTTTTAGATTCAGTAAATACATGTTGTTTCCAAAGTCAGTGAGTAATCATGTTTAATAATTGTGATCTCAATTTTGGCGAAAATAATTTACGTATTTTGTCACAGTCGAGCAGCCCCATTAAAACATGGTAGTATTTCTTGTACTGAAAACAATTTATATTGATTTTTATAAACAAAAACAATGGACAGAATGATTTTTATTACTATTGAGATTGTCATACAAATAGTAGTTATAATAAAAATGGTCATTTTCATTTTATGGGGTGAAATATGACATACAGGATGCAATTAGGATAAAGTTATAGAACATAGAAATAATCCATGTGTGATTAAAGGTTAAACAAAGTTTATGTAAAGGTTAAAGATTGTTATGAAAAATGTGTGTTGATTGTTGTGTAATTTCAGCCATCTGATGTGGCCATTGTAAAAACAATGAAGAACCCTCCATCAGGAGTGAAGCTGGTGATGGCAGCAGTGTGTGTAATGAAAGACATCAGACCAGAGAAGATCAATGATCCTGCAGGAACTGGACAGAAGGTCAGGAGCAAGTCCAAAAAGGTCACATCAAAAGAGATTTATCCTGAAGTCCTGATGTTTTCTGACAGCATGTGATCTGTACATATAGATTTTTGACTACTGGGGTCCAAGCAAGAAGCTGCTGGGGGACATGAATTTCCTCAAAGACCTAAAGGAGTATGACAAAGACAACATTCCTGTGAGTCTAATTTGTAGATCAGGATTTGGAGGCTTGTGACAATAACTGGTGTTGATGTGTTTTCATGGTGTTTTTTTATGACAGGCTCAAGTGATGCAAAAAATCCGTAGTGAGTACATGACCAACCCTGACTTTGACCCCACCAAAGTGGCCAAGGCCTCATCTGCAGCTGAGGGGCTTTGCAGATGGATCACAGCTATGGAGGTTTATGATAGAGTTGCCAAGGTGTGCAGACTTATGTCAACTTTATGTTATCTTATCTGATTTCATTCTCCTCAAAAATATCTTTAAAAAATACCCTTGATAATATGTCTTGTTATGAGCGTTGTACCTTTTATTTACTTTTATTGTTATTTACTGTATATCTTACTCTCAGATTACAATTAAGTTTTTTATAATACTTCTTTTACAATAAGTAGTTGCTGTTTTATATATTTAGGAATTATAATTATGTATTATTGTACGTTAGGTAGTGGCGCCTAAGAAGGCCAACCTTATTGTGGCCCAGCAATCCCTGGCCACCACCATGGCCCTTCTGAACCAGAAGAGGGCAGAGCTCAAGGAGGTGGAGGATCGCCTGGCCTCACTGCAGAAGACTTTGGAGGAGAAGACTGAGGAGAAAGCTCAGCTGGAATACCAGGTGGACCTCTGTGCTCGCAAGCTGGAGAGAGCAGAGAAGCTTATTGGAGGTTTAGGAGGGGAAAAGTCAAGGTTTGACCAAAATTTTGGCCAGAAATGGTCAATGGTTGTCAGTTGATCCCCCTATTTGTGCTAATAAGTGTGAAAATGAATATACTGTAAACTGAATATGTTCCTGTATTTCTGCACAGGTGGTCGACAGCAGCCAATGACCTTCAGCACACATATGATAACTTGACAGGCGATGTGCTAATATCTGCTGGAGTTATTGCTTACCTAGGAGCTTTCACTGCCAGCTTCCGCCATGAATGTACAAAAATGTGGGCCAAGCTCTGCAAGGTACTGGTCTTCTCTGTGAAGAAACTTCTTGTTTCTAAATTCATTTTCATTGTTATTTATTTAATGATCTTGTTATGCTCAGTCAAAGAAGATCCCGTCTTCTGATGACTTCTCTTTGAGTAAGACACTTGGGGATCTAATCAAGATCAGGGCCTGGAATATCGCCGGCCTGCCCACCGACAGCTTCTCTATTGATAATGGTGTTATAGTGAGCAACTCCAGAAGATGGTATAGTCAACCAAAGTGTTTTGACTAAAAAAAATCAATGTCTAGTTCCTTCAACATGCTTTAGGTCCTCTCTCTGCCCCTATGCAGGCCATTGATGATAGACCCACAAGGTCAGGCCAACAAATGGGTAAAAAACTCAGAGCGGGAGAATAATCTGAATGTAATTAAGCTAACTGATGCAGATTACATGAGAACGCTTGAGAACTGCATCCAGTTTGGTACACCACTATTGCTGGAGAATGTAGGAGAAGAGCTTGACCCGTCCCTAGAGCCACTACTGCTCAAACAGATTTTCAAGCAAGGTATTCCACTTGACCTACCCTACTAAATAAATGGCTATTTTTAAGATATGTTTATTACATAAATAATTTAGCTGTCAAAGAGAGGGTAGTGATAAATGTTTTCCTCATTTTAGGGGGTGTGGACTGTATCAGACTGGGTGAGAGTGTGATTGAGTACTCCACTGACTTCCGCTTCTACATCACCACAAAGCTGAGAAACCCTCATTATTTACCTGAGTTGTCCACCAAAGTGTGCCTGCTTAACTTCATGATTACCCCAGAAGGTCTTGAAGACCAGCTGCTCGGCATTGTGGTAGCAAAAGAAAGGTGAAAACACACATTGCACACATAAATGTATACTTCCACTCCTTTCTCCATGTTTATGGGAAAAGATGAATGTATGATATTTCTGCTGTGTTGTTACATAGGCCTGAATTAGAGGAGGAGAGGAATGCCCTAATCCTTCAGTCTGCTGCTAATAAGAAACAGCTTAAAGAGATTGAGGACCAAATCCTAGAGACTCTGCAGTCCTCAAAGGGCAACATCCTGGAGGACGAGAGTGCCATTCAGATCCTGGATGCTGCCAAGATCATGTCTAATGAGATTACTAAGAAACAGCAGGTCTGGTGCACTGAAGAGCTAGTTCAGATGAGAACTATTTATTAACAATACCAAAGTTTGTAGTTTGAGCTCTGTGCCCATCTGTGAACTTTCAGATTGCAGAGAAGACTGAAGTTGAGATAGCTGAGTCGAGGGAAGGTTACAGAGCCATTGCAAAACACTCCTCCATCCTCTTTTTCAGTATTGCAGATCTGGCCAATATTGACCCCATGTATCAATACTCTCTTAACTGGTTTGTCAACCTCTATGTCAACTCCATACAAGACAGGTGAGGAATGAGTATTGCACATTTAAGAACCCTACACTAAATGTCTTGTGTTTACACTTATTTACATATGTATGTATTCTCCAGCAACAAATCAAAGATTCTAGAGAAAAGACTCAGTTACCTGATTGGTCACTTCACCTATAACCTGTATTGCAACGTGTGCCGTTCTCTGTTCGAGAAAGACAAACTCCTCTTCTCTTTCCTGCTTTGTTGCAACCTACTGCTGTAAGTTAATTTGTCATATAGTTTAAACACAAGTCTAAACATTACTAGATAAAGAATTGAGAGCAGCACTATCTCCTAATCAGACACAATACCACAAAACTACAACGACAAGCTGGTTACACAGCCATTCAGAATCAGATGTATAATATATAGTTATGCAGAGAATTGAGACCAATGAGATTTCATAGTAGGTAGGGCCACCCTGTACACTCTCAGCAAAACAGAAATTAAGCGATCAACAAAATGTCTTACTGCTTGTCACTTGTCTCTGTTGTTTATGGTTAGGACAAAAACTAAAGTTTTCAAATACTCAGATAAGTATTATAACATGGTCTTCAATTTTAAGGGCTAAGAAGGAAATTGAGTACTCTGAGTTTATGTTCCTGCTCACGGGTGGTGTGGGGCTACAGAACAATGTCCTGAACCCTGACCCAAGCTGGCTTCCAGACAAGAGCTGGGATGAGATCTGCCGGGCCAGTGATCTCCCTGCACTACAGGGCCTCAAGTATGAAGTCTCTCCCATGCCACCTGAATTATGATCCTGCATGATAAATCTTGTTTTACTGTTAATTTACAGTAACATTTTCTCTTTTTCCTTTGGCTACATATAGGGACAGTTTTATTAAGAGTCCTGAGAGTTTCCTGTCCATTTATGATAGCAAGGAGCCATACAACACTGCTCTGCCAAAACCCTGGTGTGATAAACTGAATGACCTTCAGAAAATGATCATTTACAGATGCCTTAGACCTGATAAAGTGAGTAGCCTTAAGTTTAAAACTGACATTTCCTTATCATAGTTCAACATAATGAAATAGAATAACATGTACCACTCACAGGAACAATTATGTTTCCTCTGTTATTTCATTTTCTTCATTCTTCATAGATTGAGCCGGCAATTAGCAAATTTGTAACTGACAAACTGGGAAAGAAATTTGTTGAACCACCTCCATTTGACCTCAGTAAGAGCTACAATGACTCCAACTCCACTATTCCACTGGTTTTTGTACTGTCACCTGGAGCAGATCCTATGGCTAGTAAGTGCTTTTCATACTAGTTTAAATAGACTACATTTCTAGCATTAGAGGTGCATACAGCACCAACTGGTCTGAATGCAGCATTACACAAAAGCAAAAGTGGAATTGTAGAATTATTATTCACATCTTATAATATACAGCTTATTAATTAATTCCATAACCAAAGGTGGCTAATAATAGTTGGATTACTGTTGATTGTTTTATGGTTGAGTAGTTGGTTGGTCATGTAATCTCAACATGGTCACCAGAAAGGGGCCCACACAGAAAGTAGAATAAATTGTTCTAGGCCACTGATATGATTGAAGTCTTATGTTCTGTGATTTTGTTAGCTTTTAAGCTCTGTTAACAATTTCTATTGGCACAGTTTTGTTCAGCATACATTAATGTGATGTTCCTTGTTTTTCTTTAGGTCTGCTGAAATTCGCCAATGATAAGAACATGGGTGGCTCCAAATTTAAATCCATCTCCCTGGGACAGGGTCAGGGTCCCATAGCTGTAAAGATGATCCGCTCAGCCATGAAGGAGGGCACCTGGGTGTGCTTGCAGAACTGCCACTTGGCTGTGTCCTGGATGTCCACTCTGGAGAAGATCTGTGAAGACCTCAGCCCAGACTCATGTCATCCAGAGTTCCGTCTTTGGCTAACCAGCTACCCATCACCCATGGTACTAATTTATGGTACACTCACATACAGCTTTATTTTACAGCCTCTAATAGACAGAAGCCTGTATCGGTACCAAGCAACAGTTAAAATCATTGAATTGATGGTATCTGCTATCTAATAGAGCTATCTGCTCTGACAGTTTCCAGTGACCATTCTACAGAATGGAGTGAAGATGACCAATGAGCCTCCTACTGGCTTGAGGTTAAACCTGCTTCAGTCCTATCTGTCTGACCCCATCTCTGACCCTGAGTTCTTCAACGCTTGCCCTAACAAAGAGCTAGTGAGTCGACACTCTCTGTTTGGTCTGTGAGTCTCTCATGTTTTTGTTATAATAGAAAATCAACATTGACTTGTTTTTAGGTTTGGGAGAAGCTGCTGTACGGGGTTTGCTTTTTCCACGCTCTTGTCCAGGAAAGGAAAAAGTTTGGCCCATTGGGATGGAACATTCCTTATGGATTTAACGAGTCAGATCTGCGCATTAGCATCAGGCAACTGCAGGTAATGGGACTGTGTATAGGTTAAAGTCACCACGCAGCACTCTGGATACAGAACAGAAAGCTTTAGGACAAAGATCACACAAATAATGCAATTCTGAAAAATAGTTTTATATGGTTGTGTTTGTGATTTGTTTTATTTAGATTTCAAGATCCATCAATAACTTTGCACTTTAATTTTTTGTTAATTCTGGATAAAATTTAGAACCAATTCAAAACACATTTACATGGCCTTAGAAACATGGAATATGTAAGAACCCAATTATGTGTGTACTGCATATGTATGTGATTTTTGCATATATTTTCAGTGAGAAGCACATTTTACATTGCATCCAAGGTATTCTTTTATCATTATCAGTTTGTATGTTCCTTGAGAATCAAACCCATAACTTTGGCATTGTTAGTGCAATGCACTACCAGTTAAGTTACAGGAACTGCATATAAGTAAAAAAAACATGTACACAATTATTAGTGAATGAGAACTCATTTAATTCTGTTTAAACATCTTGTGCATCAGCTCTTTGTGAATGAATATGAGGAGGTTCCTTTTGAAGCCATCACTTATCTGACTGGAGAGTGTAACTACGGAGGCCGTGTAACAGATGACTGGGACCGTCGCCTGCTCATGACAATCCTCGCTGACTTTTACAATAAAGATATTACCGACAACCCAAGCTACTCTTTTTCCCCTAGTGGCAATTATCGTGCTCCTCCAAAGTCCATCTATGAAGACTATGTGTCATTTATCAGGGTAGGGCTTTATGTTACAATTTCTGCTGAACTGATGAAAATGACACCTTGTTGAAGCAATTAAATGCATTGCATATGCTCCACAGAACCTGCCTTTTACCCAGCATCCTGATGTGTTTGGTATGCATGAGAATGTGGACATCTCCAAAGACCTTCAGCAGACAAAACTACTGTTTGATTCGCTGATCCTGACACAGGGTGGCGGCTCAAAGGGAGCAGGCAGCTCTGGAGGGGATAGTACTTTACTAGATATAGCTAATGACATACTGTCTAAAGTAACTAAATCATGTGTCACATTATAAATGGTTTTGAGATTGCAGTTGCTTGTCATGTCAAATGTGAGGATATAAGGTTGTGGTTTATTGAAATTTTGCTGTTGGTTGTGCGCTGTAGCTTCCAGGTAACTTTGACATTGAGTCTGCCCTCGTCAAATTCCCTGTGCGTTATGAGGAGAGCATGAACACGGTGCTTGTGCAGGAGATGCAGCGGTACAACAAGTGAGTTCATAGAATTCATTTCAGATCTTAAAGTATATTTACATTTGGTTTCAATATCTGAGACCACTATAGAAATCTAAAATTCAAAATATAAACTTTAACTGAAAAATTTAAATTAAAAAAATGCAAATACAAAATAAAAAAATGTTTCTTTAAACAAAGAAACATTAAGATGCAAAATGTTATAGGATTATTAGGATTTTAAGATATATTAGATTTCTAGAGATATTAGGATTCTGAACTTTGTCTAGGTCAATAATCAAATATAAGGAAATCTGTGAACAAAAGGACATATCAGACTACATAAAAATAAAGTAAAAATAAAAGAAATATATTAAGTTCCACTTCACTTAAATTGAACTGCTGATAATATAAATTGTAAAGAAACCTATTTAAAAACTGCAAGATGGATGCATTTTTACTAATGATTTTAATTTTGGAGCCCACTTTACATATAATCCACATATACTGTAAAAGAGCATTGTTATATTGAAACACTTCTGTTGTATAATCTGTCCCCTCAGTTTGAGCAGCACTATACGTGTGAGTCTACAGAATCTAATAAAGGCCATTAAGGGGCTGGTAGTAATGGATGGAGAGCTGGAGGCTGTGGCTGGCAGTTTACTGGTGGGGAAAGTGCCAGAGAAGTGGGCCAAATGCTCCTATCCCAGTCTCAAGCCACTGGGCAGTTATGTCACTGACTTTCTAGCCAGACTCAAATTTCTGCAGGTCAGTCACCTCAGCCGTATTTAGCACGAAAAGAGTACCAATAATGAATATATATTTTAATACAATTGTTTTCATTATGTTTTGGAATGATTGAGCCCAAATTGTGTTTGAACCTTATAGGACACCCCAGGTCCATGTAAATGTCATACTGATTAAAGCCTCCTTCTACTTTGTTTACAGTATTTTGGTATGTCTGTTTGCTTTGCTCTTGCTCTTACAGGTGTGGTATGACACACACAAGCCGCACGTATTTTGGTTGTCTGGATTTTTCTTCACTCAGGCTTTCATAACAGGTGCTTTGCAGAACTATGCCAGGAAATACTCCATCCCCATTGACCTGCTCGGCTTCAGTTATGAGGTATCCTTTGCAGAAGTGTTACTGTTATTCGTGCTAGATGAAACCAAGATCTGATTGGAGCTTTACATTTTTTTTAGGTTCTGCCTTTTGACACGTCAGACTCGTCTCCTGAAGATGGGGTCTACATTCATGGACTTTTCCTGGATGGAGCTCGTTGGGACAGGAAAAGGCAAGAGTATTTTTCATGAATGGAAGACACTGGAATAATATACAATACATTTACATTACATTTGAGCAGTTAGCAATGCCTAAATGCGGCTCCAATGCGGCTTACAAAAGTGAGGAATAGTGATTCATTCTAAGGAGTCAATAATATGAGAACTATGGAGATACAAAGTTACAAAGTTTGTTAGAGACAAATCTGCTAGATAAAGGAGAGAGAAAGTAGTTTTTGATGTTTTTGATGAAAGTAGTTTTTGTTGTTGATAGTGTGAGAATTCAACATGTTCAACAGAAAATAAACATTAATGAAATATATATAATAAAAAATAAACTATTTGACCAAAAATGAACACATTCGAGTCATCGGTTGTTTTTTCTTGCAGTGGAGTTTTGGCTGAACAGTATCCCAAAGTGCTGTTTGATGCAGTTCCTATCATCTGGATCAAACCATGTGAGAGAATTTCATTATTTACTGTCATTCTGTCTCTTCATATTTTGTAGTTCCTTTGCTCAGTTCCCTTTTCAAACCTGTTTTTAGTGGACAAGAGGGTGATGGAACAGCCTCACAACATCTACGTGTGTCCCCTCTACAAGACCAGCGAGCGTAAGGGGACACTGTCCACCACTGGCCATTCAACAAACTTTGTCATCAGCATGACGCTCCCTACCAGCAAGCGCCCTCAGCACTGGATCAAGAGGGGCGTGGCTTTACTCTGTCAACTGGATGATTAACACTAAACCCTTTAACATCTGAACCTGCACTTTATTTTCTATATTATTATCACATGTGGCTTTGTAATGTTCCACTCTTTAATCATTTCCATTAAAAAGAATATTTCTGCAATAGACTTGTCTTAAAAAATCGTTTGACAAACAACAAACTTGAAACAGAATTGCAATAATAATGTATGTTTTTAAACAGGCTTTCGATCACTCCCCCCTCAGCAAACAGATAGTTACTCCCTCAGACTTGCATCATTGGTTCAGCGTGGTGTTGCTACGCAGTTTGGAATGCTCTTGCAATGTTTTAAAAGCATCACAGTGTTTATACTTTTCAGTGATCAACCTACAGATAGCTGTCCCAGCATATTACGTGCTGCACAGTAGAAAACATTTTAATACTGAAAAAATCACACACTTGAGCTATAATTTGGGTCTCGTGGGTATGCTTGTATTTGAAGTTTTGTACAGTTCACGGTTATTTTTAAGATATCTGGTTCACAACAAATAAGGCCACAGCATATGTTCCTTCCTAACACCATGAAATGGTAAGATCATTAATTCTCATGTCAGCTGTTTGGGTGGGTAGTGTTGCAGGATGAAGTTCCTTGCAGTGGGCCAAAGCCAGGTGTTGGTTGGCTGGCCTGGGCCCCATAAGTGTATATTTTTAACTGTGCACAGATATAAATAGTTGTGGGCATGTAATGTGACCAAACGCACAGTACAGAGACAACTGCCACGAAAACAACAACATTTCCTGTTCCCTCAAGGTAGATAGAGCCTTTGTGTTTCAATTTAAGCATAGCTTAAATTGCAAATCAATTTCTCTTCCTGGAAACCCTCTGGAGATCCAGGCAGACTTGGGCATGAGATGCACTGTTGCATGTTTAAAAAATGTCTATGTGATCAGTCATTAAAAGAACTAACCATATTTTTAAAAATTGTTACGATAGTTGGAATTACATAAGACTTGTGTTGTTTTGACTTTACTCTTTTGGTTAACATAAGCAATCATATAGATCGACCCATGTAGTTTAATGCAACAACAGCAGAGCTTTAAGTGCTATGTACGTTTTCTTGTAATTCAAGCCACCATGATAGAAACTAGGGCAGATATTTTTAGCTTTAGCACATGGCTAATGTAAACTACCTGTTGACTGCATGTACAAAAAAGCCTATTATTTTGTACCCTATTATAATTCAACAGTCATTGGCATGCAGTATTTTCCTCAATAAGACTAGTCTAGTGACAAAGTGAAAGAACCTTCATTATGAAAATAAATGGATTATATTAAGGAAATGGAATATTGATAAACTAAAGACACTATTTTCATATTGTAATGACACATCTCTATTCCCAGAATACACTTCTAAGAAAGCCATTTGCTTTGTTATGTGCTGTTTTATTAGTGTTTATTTGTGAAACATGGAGGAAGTGTATGATGCCGATGATGACTGGGATGAAGATGAGGCCACTCAGTACATGATTGAACAAAGTTTATTGGAGTACAGCAAACATGCTGATTCAACTGCCAGGTACAGCTGAATCCTGTCACGTTTGATGCACTGATAGCATATGCCTTTATCTGTGGCTAACAATATGATCACACACTTTGTTGTGATGTCTCTTAGTGATCTACTAGAATGCATAGACCATGAGGAGATATTCACTGCTATTCAAGCTGGTAAGCGCTCTGTATTCTCGTAAATCCTCAGCAGCACACTCCATATTCTTCTGTAAGAGTTCTGGAGTATAAATGCTCCTCATTTCCATGTGTGATGTCAGGTAATGAAGATGCTCTGAAGGTCCTGGTTCAGCATAAGGAGGCTCTGTCTAATGCAGACAGCAGGGGCTGGATGCCTTTGCATGAGGCTGCAGTACAACCAAAGAGGAGAATTCTGGAGATCACATATGCAGGTCCAGCAGAATTATTTGCATATGGTGTTCTAACAAACGTTACCCAAACCAAAGAAAATTATCCCTAATTGGAATTCCATATTCAGCATCTCCTCAGGGGTCAGGCCACTGCCGGACTCTGAGAGGGGAGACTCCGTTGTTTCTCGCTGTTGTCCATGGTCATAGAGATAATGCAACATTCCTGCTGCAAAATGGCTGTGACCCTGACTGCAAAAATGAGGAAGATGACTCTGCATTGATTGCGGGTGTGGAACAAAAAGCTGTTTTGAATATACAGTTTGCTTAGTAAGCAAGACATTATTTTTATTTGAAGACAAAAGTTGAATTTGTGTTACTTGTGTTACTTGCATAAATGATGCACTTTAATTGAGGGTTATTTAGTATTTAGTTAAGTTAGGTGCCCAAAACAAAGAATCTTAATCCTAATTTTAGACAAGGTAAACTGCATTGAACAAAGAAGTCTGATAAAGAAATGATTTTATTTGTTTATTTATATTTTCAAACAGCTGTAAAGAATGATCAGTATGACCTCGCTCTTCTGCTGTTGCGCTACAATGCCAAAGTGGACCAAAAGGGAAGTCTCCAAAGAACCGCTCTGCATGAAGCGTCTGTGCTTGGCTTAGATAACTTTGCATACCTGCTTCTACAATCTGGCGCTAATCCAAACGCTATTGACGCCTGTGAACATACTCCTTTAGGACTTGCTGCACAAGCTGGGCATTATGATGTCATAGAGGTTTTGCTTCTCAAAGGTGAGTTTTGCATATTTTTGTGATTAGAAGAAATTCAGTACCTTTATTTCAGTACACCTTAGCAATCAGGGGTGTATTCCAATATTACAAACGTGAACTATGTATATTTTAATTATGAATTATGTTGTTACACTGTGGTTTACAACTTAAACACACTGTTTAACTTTTGGTACCTATTGTATATTATGGAGCTTGTGATCATTTTTCACTCGTGTCTAGGAGCCAGCGTTTGGTCCAAGCCCCACTCTCCAGGTTCAGCATCTGTTTTGTTTGACGCGGCAGCTTCTGGAAACCCTGATATCATTTCACTGCTGCTGGAGCATGGAGCTGATCCCAACATGCCCACCCACACAGGCCATCTACCCATTCACCGTGTGGCCTACCGCGGGCACCTGCTGTAAGTAATGCACCTCTGATGGGTGTAATGCAGCGTTTGCGCTCTACACTCGTAAAAAATAAAAGTTCTTAAACCTTCTTTGTCGGGCTTTGTGGCCCCATAAGGAACCTTTAACATCCACATAACCTTTTTGTTGCACGAAAGGTTTCTTGTAGTGGAAAACGGTTCTACTGTCTATAAAAAAGTAAGTTAGAAATGGTTCCATTAAAAACCTTGGACTGAAAGGTTCTCTAAGGAATTAAAAATGGTTCTTCTGTGACATTTCTGTGCATTTAGCACCTTTATTTTTAAGAGTGTACACAACAAATTGTATTTCTGTTCCCTTTGATAGAGCGCTGGAGCAACTGATTCCTGTGACTAAAAAGGAAGTGATTAAAGAGAGCGGCATGAGCCCATTACACTCTGCTGCTGCAGGTGGTCACCCTCAGTGTCTGGAGCTGCTCTTGAGCTCCGGGTTCGACCCTAATTTCATGCTGCACCCAAGAGTGCGCAGGAACTATGATGATGAACGAAGATCAGCACTGTTTTTTGCTGTATCAAATAATGATGTCCAGTCGGCACGGCTGCTCCTGGAGGCTGGAGCCATGGCCAATCAAGACCCTGTTAACTGCCTGCAGGTTGCCATGCGACTGGGCAACTACGAGCTCATCAACACTCTATTACGTTATGGCGCCAACGTAAATTACTACTCCCGTGTCAACACCACCCACTTCCCTTCTGCCCTTCAGTATGCACTGAAGGATGAGGTGATGCTGCGCATGCTACTTAATAATGGCTATGACGTGCAGAGGTGCTTTGACTGTCCGTATGGACAGGCCTCACATGTACCTGCAGACTACGAGGGCTGGAGCACATCTGTCATTAAAGATGTAGTGGTAAGACCAGTTGTTTTTAATCTTTTATCATAAGTGATGATGAATCAGTTTAGGGTTTAATCTGATTAAGTTAAAAAGTTAAAAATAGGGTAGGCAATTTTGGAGAGAGTAGCAATAGCATAAGATCCCGCCATCCCTACAAAGTGGTTTCCAAAGCCACACCTCCTCCAAAACACATGAACATGCCGATGATGGAAAATAAGATGGGTGCGGAGGGATGCAAATACATAATTTGACAGACAGGTAGGACATCCTATCATTGCATTGTGCCCACATGCAATGATTGGACTAACATTTTATGGTCCTGCACCTTCCACAGAAGATAAAAATGTATAAAAATATATATGAAGAGACTTTTAACCAGTATAACAAAAATGTTTCTGGAAAAAAATCGCCTACCCTGCCTTTGCTTTGTGGTAAGCAGTGTTGTGGAGTGATTAATTAAAGGTAGGAAATACAAAGTAGCTTAACTACATGTTCCATCTATGTCAGATAAGTACAGCTCTAATTGTAAAACTGAATTATCTGATTTGATTAGTTTTGTGAGGTGATCACAGTGTACTGGCTTAAGCACATCTCAGGACAAGTAGTGAGAATTATGCTGGATTATGTCGATCATGTGGCGTTCTGCTCCAAACTGAAGAGTGTTCTGGTTGAACAACAACAGTGGACAGATATATGTAAAATACAAGGTGAGTCATCTGTCACATTTTAGACATTATATTCAGACACTGATGTCTTTGTACACTGATGTATTCTTAGTAGATCTGATGTCTAGATCTCAGTTTGCAGCAATTAGTTGTTAGCTGGGTGTTTTTTATTAACAGTGTTCTCTGCTCTGTTTAGAAAATGCTCGCAGCCTAAAGCACCTCTGCAGACTGAAGATCCGTGAACGTCTGGGTCGCTTGCGTCTGAGGGCTCCAGTTTTTATCAGTTACCTGCCTTTGCCTGCCAGTCTGAAAGACTACATTCGCTTTAAAGAGTATGATATTTACAGTAGAGGAAGTATTACAGAACAAGATTAAAATCAGGAGGATAATTCTGTACGTGAGAAACTCATGACATCACTTCATGGATATTTAAATACAGATGTTTTTTTATTTTACAATTTTTTGCACAAATCTTTTTTTAAAGCCTAAACTTCATGTTGTATCGTAATAATTTATAGTTTTCATTTTATGTCCAGAAATAGGTAGAAGTCTAAAAAGAAAAATCTAATTTAAACCTGGAAATAAACTGAACGTTTTAGGATTTTAAAAAGTTTTAAACAATATTATGATGTTAAAAGAATAGGTCACAAATCAAATAAACAAATGTGTGACCAAACATTGACCACACTATTTCCTTTGTACAGAAAGTACACAAAATGTATAGTTACAGAATGCAAACCTGAAATTTTGGTTTGCAAATTGAGGTTTATTAAGTAATATATATTTTAATCATTCAGTTCATGCTTTAAAAATGCCATCTTCAATTTGGGAGAGGCTAGAAATAACAATCTTTGAAAGCATAAGATCTCATCTTTATCAGAGCGATCTCTAAAGTCATATGGTTAACCTATAGTGTGTGGAGGTATGCAAGTACATAATTTGACAGGGGAGTAGAACATGTATCAATGTATTTGGAAAGAATATAGTGATTGGATGAACATTTTATGGTTCTGCACCTACAGAAGATGTATTTATATAAATATATATTTTACTTTACCTAGTAATTGCTATGGGGATGTTAGGACACTTTCAACCGTCTTAACAAAAAATGTTCCTGACATTTCAGGAGATGTATAAAATTGCATAGTTGAGTGCCATAAGGGTTTACAAGAATCTTATGGGAGTAAACAAATAATAGCAATGACATTGACCACGTTTACTGTCTGACAGCTTTAAAATTGTCTTTTTTACAGCAGTTATCGCTCTTGTAAATGATAGACAAAGTCCAACGTACATATTGATCAAAGCTCAGGTAGTATAGACGTCATGCAGTGCATAGTAGTGCCGCTTGGGGGCGATGGCTTGCGTGAATGTAAACACAGTGACGCCAGGGTTTTGCAGTGGTGGGGAAGACATACGTCACAGGCATAATGGCGGAGGCTGGTTGAGCAGGAGAATTACTCCGTGAAGCGGCACTGAAACCAACTTCATCGCCAGCTGACGAGGTGATCGCTGGTCCTGAAAATGGCCTGCAATTTCAGCCAGGAGAGAAAAATCGACAAGGATTGCACCAAGTCCGGCGGCCTAACCTTGGAGGATTGTGATAGCAAGAAACAATTGTCAGCCTCTAGCACGGCCACATCCAAGCAAAATGGCGATCAAGCTGGATGTGAAGACGAGCAAATGTCTGAACAAGATGCTTCTGAGCGGCGGGGAACTGGTCTGTCAGACCAGAAAAACTGCAGCAGTTCGCCCTCGACTCTACAGAAGTCGACCGAAGAGCTGCCAAGGAAGAATTTTCAGATTCCGCGGAAGATCAAGGATCGGAAAGGTTGTGTATCCCCTTACTACTGCTACTGCTATTCTCTAAACGGACTGTTTATGTTTCATAGCCCGGTCATGCTGCAAACTCGCTAAAACTGCCTTCCTTAGCGGCTAAACCCAAATTACCAGACCTGGATCGATAAATAAACAGAGGATGTATATAATGCGCCACGTGAACGGTGGCTGGTATTTTCAGTAATGTTAGTATATGGAGTTTAGCGTTCAGAGCTGCAGGTAAGTCAGTACCTTTTAATGCAAGCCGGATAGCACGTAAGGATCAGATTTGTTTCACGCGCCCACGTGAGTCCCTTAAGTTATGCACGAGACGTGCCTTTTAATCCCACGGTTGTAAAGCTCACAGAAGCCGGTGTCATTGCATTGCCTTTGCGTGTGCTTGATGGCTAACCGACTGCACCACATCTCCCTGGGCTTCGTACAATGTTTCTACAGCACGTCACAATTCTGCCCCCTCATCTAGCGCCGATCATGAATGGCACCAGTGTGGTTCACTTGAGCACTAAATATCGTCTCCCTTCAGCCTTTACCCCGACGCTTTGGACGCACTAGTAACATCTACCCGTCCTATCGATTCCTGTACTCTTTAAATTATAGCAGACAACAAGAGACAGACAGGGAAGATCTAGGATTTAGTTGGGTTTCCTGTCAACAGATGAATACAGGCTGTTTCAATGAAAACGAAACAGGTGCAGTGGGGTGGTGATGGTGGGGGGTTTTGCAACTTGTTGGATCTTGAGCAAGATTCTTTTGTTCTGTTGCTTTATCTGATGCTTTTTAAATTAGCTGTTGGAAATGTACACCGGTTTGTTTTTAGATACGTTTCAGTATTATAAAAATGACTGATCATTTAAAATAATCTCACACCCCAGTTTATATTAAACCAGATGAGTTTAAGTAACTTTGAACATGTTTTTGATTTATAGCTTGATTTGTAGCTCTACGCTATATAAGATTGTTGTACACACCACATGTACTCTTTTTCCTACTTTTCATGCTGTTTAAGGTATCTTTTTAGTCTTATTTTTGTCTTTAAAAAAAGCAACTATACCATGTAGTTAATGAGGTCATGAAAAACGCAAAATTATTTCATATAGTATTTTAATTACCTCTGTGTCATTAAGCAACTATATAGCTTTAACTTACTGTCTTGACAGTTTCTTTTTAAATACGTTGTTTGAAAGCTTCATCTTAATGTGTTTTGTCCTCCAGGTCTTCTTCAGCACTTGTCTCCAGATTCCAGAGAATTTGAAGATGTTGTGAAACTTCTTTCCATATGCTATCTCGATCCCTCCTCCCGTGGGACTTTCACCTACACCAAAGCTTCTCTCATTCACAATGAGCTCTTGGAGAAAGAGGTGAGCACTAAATGCAGTTTATTTGATGTGGATTAGCATAAATTTTGTCTGAACAGCGACATTTTCAAATGTATGATTGATTTTGTCCTCAGGTTATGTGGATCAAAAGATGATGTAAAGTGATTTATGTCATGCTGTTTGTGTCTTTATAGTTTGTTGAGAAGAAAAGGGAGTTGAAGCAGAATGGAAGAACAGAAGCAGAACTTGCAGAATCATATGCTTTTCTGCTGCCAGAGAAAAACAAGGTGAGACTGTCATGTATTGGCTTACAAGGATTCGAATTCTGTCTGTTGTCATTTGTAGCAGCATTTTGCCTTATTCTAATTGAAACTACAATGTTGAAATGCTGGACGTTGCATAGTCATCTTTTTGTCTTCAATTATGTGTTTTGTGCCTCAACTGTGTTAGCAATGATAATATCACACGTTTGATTCCCACGAAACACACAGACTGATAAAATGTATACTTTGAATACACTGTAAGTTGCTTTGGCTAAAAGCATTCTGAGTTGTAAACATTTGATTAATTCATGGGTATCCATTTCCACTGTATTGAACACATAACCTTGGCATTGCTAGTGCAATGCTTTTCAGTTGAGCTACAGGCAGAGTGATAGATCTTTAGTAAAAGTCTTGCTTTAAACTATTGAGAAAAATATTCTGGTCCTCTATTCCAGGTTCACTGGATCTGTGAAAAGGGTCTGTCTGTGGGACATTCGCGGCTCAGCAATCTAGGAAGCCCTGTAAAAGGTGAATGTGCTGTCTCCAAGACATTGCTTCCAATAAAAGATAGGCCTGTCTGTTTACATCTGTTTGCTAAGAGTCCTAGGAGGTTTTGTATTACTCTGGTCTGGTGAGAATGTTTTGAAGTGGTTGATTTAGTTAGGGTCTGTATTTGTGTGCCTAAAGCATTGCTATATGCTTTCATGTGAACAGTAAGAAGACAAATAGTTGTTAATAAACCCAAATTTACCACAGACATTCATGAAAGTATTTTTGGCAGTAATGTTGTGTTCATTTTGTATTATAAATCTGTGCAGTAATGTTTTTGAGACATGAGTTTATGTGTTTCTTTAACATTGTAAAGGTTAGTGCAACAGCAGCCGCGTTTTAAAGGCATACAAGACATCTTCCATTCATGTAACCATATACTCATTATGTGTTTTTAAAATGTGTTTATGGTCTCTTAAACAGATTATGTGCAGTTGTTTCTGCAAATATTTTAACATATCAGACATAGACTCTGGATCCACAGGATCTAGGGATTACCCTACAACTTGTTGTGACTTAATGTTACCACAATTAACATGTCTCATAGATATCTGCTGCTCTTTCTGTTTATAGGGATTTACCTCTCAAAATACTCAGATTTGTTACAAATGAATCCATTTGAAGTGGGTGCTACTGGAGACATAATAATATTTAAAGTAATGAAGGTATGTGCTTCAGTTATATATTGTAATAAAAATGCATATTGAGTACAGTTTTAATTATATAGCATTTTGTACAATACATATTGTTTATAAACAGTAGCTTTACAGTAATTAATGTCTTACCAAGAGTGGCCCTTTTTCATACTCTGCAGGGTAAAGTGAAGACAATATTTGAGAATATGCCCAAGAGTAATCTTGAGCCCTCCCCTAAATATGACTGCCATGTGTTCAAAAATGCCAGCAAAGTGACCTCATTATTATCTTATAGGGCCTTTGAACACACTCAGGTTAGTAATTTGCAAATATTTTTAAGCATTTTTTTATTTATCTGATTAAACAAATTACCTCACATGAATTCACTCTGTTTTATTTCAGCAATACTTGTATGAATTTGCATTCGAAGAGTTAAGGTCAAGGCCCCGACATGTGTTACCATATGCGGTTGTGTCTTTTCAATACAAAGGCAAAGAGTCAGTCACGGCTGCACACAGGTAGAAATTGCAACACTGATCATTTGCCTGGAATGTTAAAAAGTGTATTACATAAATAGCTGCATTTTCCACTGTGGTGATATTTTAGGTGCTAAGATTTTGTGGCAATTACATTTCACAGAAGAATGCAAATTACTTTAAATGAAATTACGTAGAGCAGTAAAACTGTTACAAACTAAAATTAAATAAACGTGTTAACAGCATTTTTTTAATTACAAAAATTTAATTATTGGTGTTAAACATTTAATTGGAATGTTAACAAACTTTTAGAATTGTAAAAGTTTCCTTTTCTCTTTTAGTAGATTAAACAGCCTTGTGTATGAAGGCCCGAGGGGTAAGATTTGTATGAATTTCTTCTGTGTTGAATTAATATATTTTTAATATATTTAAAAATTAATATATTTACTTAGACATGTTCATGTGCCATATATATATATATATATATATATATATATATATATATATATATATATATATATATATATATATATATATATATATGATTATATATTTATTTACTTAGGCACATGAACATGTCCAGGTACACCATATAACTCTTTCTCTTGCATTTGATGTTTTTAGTTCGGCGGAAATATACGGTTTGGAGTGGCTCACTGGTGAATAAGGGAGAGGAGGTCTATCAAGTGTACATCAGGTCCACAAGTCTCCCTCTCCTTCCCCTTAAACTGTGAGTCACTCTTACATTAAGACATAGCTTTAGTTTTGTTCTCTAAAAATTTTAATTGGTTTAAATTTTCTGTATCTTGTGCAATTTTCAGACCAGACAAGCTTGATATCAGTGTAGGGATGCATCTCGATCTGATAAAGCGGAAGATCCCGTCTGTTCTGTTATCGTGGGACACGTACAGTGGGTCACGAGAGGGTAAGATGAGTGCCAGTGGTGCTTTCAATCCTAACCAGATACAGCGTTTTTCCAGCAACAAGCAATGTGTCTTTCCTTACTGATCAGGAAATCAGGAAATGTCATTTGCGACACAGTCAATCGCAAATTATAGCGAATCAGAACAGCATGTGGATGGTGTTTTATCTTATCTGGTTAAGACAGTAAGAGATGGCAGAGCACAAAGTAAAATCTATCCTTCAACTGGACATCAGATTACCCACTGTTCTACTGTAAACCATGTGTGATTGTGTACATATTGATTTGTGTTGTCCAACACAAGGTCCAACACAAGGCTTAAAAAATGTGTTGTGCTATGTTGCAGTATTAAAGTGTGGGATGTACTGCAGTCTGTATGAAGTCATAGGAAGAAGTAAACAGGAAAACAGCCTGTATGCATTGGTGCAACGACTTGAGAAAGACAGAATGGTAAGATTATTTACAACCCTCTTTAGTACATTTTGACTAAAATTATCTCTGCAGCTTTCACTCTAGTGGGGTGAGGTCACCGCCCACCTTCTCCCCTTTGTACCGTTTCTACTGTCTGTTGGTAGAATCTGTGTCAGTAAGCTGACATGTTGAAATGTGGGGGAAGCTTTTATAGTTACGTTATTAATAGATTTCATACATGTTCTATAATTAAGCACTTTGTACTGTAGGTTCTGGTGAAGCCGTTGATAGACAAAGGATTTCTGTTCCTTCTCTCGTCCTCTCATTTGCACACTACCAGTGGTAGGTTTACTCACTGCATCTTCTCGCAAAGGTCAATGGCATTAACAGTTTGGGGCATGGCGTGGAATATTAAAGCCTCTTTTGTTGTTTTTTTTTTCTCAAGAGAGGCGAGGCAGAAACGACAAGGGCTTACATGCACTTTTTGTCTTTCAAGAACAAAGAAACATCTCAAGGTTGAGTGAGTATCTTCTTCATTGTTCTCTTAAAGTTGATTTGTTTGTACTTTGGTGTGTTTCATCACTGACTCCATCTGTCTACCTGCTGTTGTTTTTCTGGTCTTTTAATTTTTAAGTTTTGAAGAACCCGGAGGTCAATGAGGACCCTCTGGTTCCATTAGAGCCTAAAGATCCAATCACCCAGCACCTTGATAATTTTGTACCTGCTCTCCATCACGGCTTCTTCAAGCTGCGAGCCAATCCACCCAAAGACCTTTCTGCTGGGCTGAAACATCAGGCGTTAGACTACCTGAGGCAGCAGGAACAAGGCATTATACAGCCCTTTCACGTGGGAGAGTACCGGCACAGTTTGGATGACAGGACCAGCCTACACCCAGCACCTCGTCCAAAGAACATGGACCTAGCATTAAACTCTTACATAAAGGGGCCGGCACAGTTCCAACTTTCTGTTGAGGCACTACATCAGGGTCTTATAGACAATAGACAGGGGGTGGGGTCTCCCCCAGCAGGTGGAGAGGAGTACAGCCCCGTCTCAGACTGGGGAGGGTCTGATAGACAGGCGGCAAGCAGCAGTACACTTGGGGTTTCTCAGTCTAACGGTGGCACTCAGAGACTACAGGGGGAGTATGACAAAGAAAAGATGGAGAAATTGCTTAAGTTGATACAGTTACATAAGCGGACTTCAGGGATGGACGAGGGGAGTGGGCCAGAGAGAGTGGAGGACTGGGATGCCACTGGCCTGAAAAGGAGGCTAGAAAAGGAAGGTGCTGGAGGCGTTAGCAAGTACCTGAGGATGGGTCTGCTGAACGGTGAGCCAGGGAGAGGTGAGTCTTTGATATACAATATGCAAATATAATTTGGTTATGCTTTCAGCTATTATTAAGTGTAGTGCTGTGAGCTCCATTTGACAAACTTCACTGACAAACTTTTAAATCCATAGTGCAGAATTTTTCAGATTTCCTTCCATATACAGTGCAAGGATAAGAAATATTGGTTCCTATCCCTGAGGAAGCCCCTTTGCTTGTTTCACAAGTCAGCGAGGTGCATTGTGCTGTGTATCTACTCACATAAAAGAGATCTAGCACAACGTAGTGTGACTGATACTTCCCTGGCTGTGTGATGAGCTCTTGTTGACCTCCAGTTTCTCTTTGTGTCAGTAGTTATGGACACCAGGGCTCTGTGCGACAGGGACCTGCGGGAGTGTGAGACTCAGAGTTCCAGTCCTCGTGACACGCATACGTTCCTCAAACTTGTCCTCAGCACACTCAGCAAGATGGCCCACAACTCCAGCACTCCTAGCAGCCAGCATGTGATACACCCAAATAGTGTGAAGATGGATCAGAGTATTGACCCTGCCGACTCGGCCGCCCACTGTGAAATTGACCTGCTGGGCAAGCGTTCTGATGAAGAGCAGGTTAACCAGGATTACTTAGAGGTTTGGGCTGTTCCTTGTGATATCTAACATTACATTCCAACTATCCTCCTTCATAAATCTTCTGCAAGCTTTCACCGTGATTGTTGATGTTTTAGTTAACTTGTATTCTGTTGTGTGTAGGAACAGATGGCTTGCAGCAGGAGCAGTATGGATGTGTGCAGTCCCTCTAGTGTGGAGCAGCAGCCGTCCCATCCAGGAGAAGCCTCACATCAGAGCCACCATGTCTGGAGAACATCCAGTACTGGTATCTTCATGCTTACAATTTAGTCTTCTATGATCTTAAAATATATGGGCATTTTCATAGTAGTTGTTAAAACAGCACTGCAATATGCCAGATACAAATGCTAATATAAAAAAGTCACCATATCAACAGTATCATACAGTATCAACAGTATCATACAGTAATGAACCATAAAAAGGAAGTACCAGACAGAGTTGTTCTTCTAGAGTCAAATCTCACATACTCTCTAAAATGAACTTGTTGCATGAATGAACAATTCAACTTACATGTTTGAAGTTAAAATCAGTACTGTAACTTAATTAAAACCTTTTGTACTTATTTAGGAGTTAGTGAGGTGTGTGTGAGTGGAGTACAGAAGCAAGTACAAACTGTGGGGAGAGCAGTTGACACCATTCTTGACAATGAGTTCCAGAACCTCTGCACAGGCATCCAGGAACTGATGGAGGCGCAACATATAATGTATGTCACCCAGCCTCCTTTGGCCCGACGTGAGGAGCAGGCCAATTGGTCTAGCTTGGCCTTCTCTCCTTTTGTTTCAAAACACGTCTCCTCACTGCCTGTGCACGGCTACGTTAGCACTCTCTGTGAGATGATGAACCATTTGACTCGGCCTCACAGTGCGTCTTCAGAACCTGTGACTATCACATCACCAGCTGCTGCTGCCCCAGTGCCCACCCCCCTACCTTCTGCCATGCCAGCTCCTGCCCCACCCACCTTACCTTCACCACCTGCCCCTTATCACACTAAAACCTCATCTCCGGTGCCTAAGTCTCAGGCTTTGCTAAGCAAGCCGCAAGCCCCTGTAACTTTTCCTAAGCAACCTCCGTCTTCAGACAAGCCTCAGCTCTGCACCATCAAGGAGGTACGAAAATCAACGGATCCCAAGGGTACAAATGTGGTGGAAAGTCCCGTATGCTCCCCATCAACAGGAAGTGCCAGTCATCCTTCAGTAACTTCTGTTCCAGAGATGCTGTCAGAGGCTACCCTCGCAGGAACCTCAAACAATGTGGGTGGCAACATTATCGGGCAAATCAAGCCGGATGTGTTGTGCACACTGGTGGAGATCATGCAGAAGAATGCAGTGAAGTTTTTCATTCAAACAGGAGATGAAGAGAGTGAACTCTGCTCTGAGATTAAGGTGTGAAACTCAAATCATGCATTGTGTTGGATTATTTCATTTTACCAGATATTGAATGACCTTTGTTTTGAAACACTCACCTGTAATTCCTCCCTTGTTTTTTATCGCAGGGGTATTTAAAAAGTCTCGGCAACATTGATTGCAACCCACAGACCTACCTGGAGATGAAGAGTCAACAGAAGTTTATGATCATCATTCAAAATGAAGATATCGCTGCTCATGTACATAAGGTACATGACCTTACAAACTATTAATAGAACAATGTAATCTTTTCCAAATGTTAAACTAGTGGTCATAAGCAACCTAAGAAACATCCAGTGTGAAATTTTTTCTTCTGTACTGCTAAGATCCCAGCATTGGTGTCTCTGAAGAAGTTGCCCACAGTTTACTTCGCTGGAGTGGACAGTCTGGATGATGTGAAAAACCGTACTTATAATGAGCTTTTTGTGTCAGGAGGTCTCATTGTATCGGATGAGCTTATTCTAAATCCTGACAATATAACACTAGGTAAGAAGACAGAATGGCTTGCAATATCTCCTTTGCAACATCAGTGCCTTTAATTATCTTCTATTAGTATGTTATATTATAAATTGATTAATTGCAGTAATTATAGCCCTGACTAGTATATTAAGGTGTGAGCAAAAAATTGCTTTATCTGTTTCTTTGAGCACTCATGTTTGAATTGTGCTTTCAGAGAAGCTACAGGCATTTCTACAGTTCTTGGAGGAACAGGGCTCACCCTGGAAGTGGAAGGTGCACTGTAAGACTCAGAAGAAGCTTAAAGAGCTCAGCAGGTTAGACACAGAAAGGTTCTAGACTGTTTTGCCAATACTGACTGAATATAGTCTCCAAATATCTCACATTACCTCTGCCTATTCACAGGTTAAACACTGAGGCCTTGGACCTGTTAAATCTGCTAACAGCCTACCAGAAGAAACACCTGGTGGAGTTCCTGCCTTACCATGAATGTGACACTCCATCTAGACAGGCTCCTGATTTGGAGTGTCTGGTGAAGTTGCAAGCGCAACACACACAGCTCAGACACATCATCTTCCTTACAGGTAGACACAACAGATTAGAAAAGTATTGGGATGTAAAGTTATAGACTTCATGATGGACTGTTTATGATGCATCCTACTTTCCATTATATAACATTGTGGCACAAATATCCTGTTCTTCTATTCATATACAGAAAAGAAAGATGACTCATTCTCACAGTTTTCCAGTAGTGGAGTCATCGTTTCAGGTATGAATGACATCCTGAACAACTTCCAGAATTTGCTCAGCGTTCCAGAAGAAGCAGTGGCTGCCCTGCCTGCTCCAGGTAAAGTCAAAGATTGTAAAATTACTAAGATGCTACAGTTCTAACAGGATGCCATAGTTCTGCTTCCATGAATGGGGGAAACTGCAATGCTCAGATTGGTTGCTCTGTACAGGGACTTGAAAGCTCTGAAAGATCTGAAAACCTTTTTATAGTGCAATCTGAGCTTAAGAAACCAAACGAATAGTAGATGTCAGTTTTAATATTTGATCGGAAATATATTGTTTTATTGAGACCTTAGCCAGAGATTTTTGAGATATGGTTCCCCCTTTCAGGTAGATAGGACTAGGTCTTGTATGACTGAAAAAGCTGCACAAAGCTGTTTTAAAGATGGCAGCTGAGTGTGGTTCCTCAAAGGGGCTTTGGTAAAGTCTGGGTGACTTGACAATCACCAGCAGTGCAGAGATTGCCTCATAACACAATATCTTCTAATTCAGAAATGTTTTTGATTTTTTTTTTTTTTTGATTATGATTACACTCTGCCTTCTTTTATTGCTCAGTGGAGCCCGATGCAGTGGTAGATGAAGAGGACATGTCCATTGACTCTGAGGATGACATGCTGGTTATTGCAGAGACTTTCATTCAAACTGAAAATGGCCCAGAGGAACTGAAGGCACCTCTCCCCCCGCTGCCTCAGACAGATGGCTTTCGCCCTCCTCTCCCTGAGCAGCCCACCTTGGACCCCATTATGAATCCCCTCATAATTCCAAATCCACCTGCCTACCCTACCCAGAGCTCTTATTCAACTGATTACGTGGCTCTCAAATCTGCCATTGCTCAGTATAAAGCCACCAATCAGGAGGCCAATCCTAGGCCTGATGCAGAGGACCCTTTGGCCAGTTTTGGGGTGAACCCTCATCAGAGCTACATGTGTCCCAACTCAACACAGTGGAGCCCTTACTCTGGGTCTCCCGCCTACCACATGTCCTCTGCATATTCATCCCCAGTCAGTGCAACCTCCAAAGGATCAGAGTTTGTTCAGACTGCCCCTCTTTCTACCAACCAGCCCCCAGCAAACACTTCCACACTGCCAATCACCCAGCCACTTACCATTCCCCCTTCACACCTCTCCTCTTTTCCTCCACCACCTTCTAGCTCATTGGAGGTGCCTCCTATTCCAGAATCAGCCCCATCTCTTCAGCTTTCCGAAGGTTCCCTGCCCATTACTGACAATGCTAAAGCAGCTGGGGCAGCAATAGCAAGCAGTGCCAATCAGCTGGGACTTGCTGGATCTCAGGATGCTAAGATGGGTGTAGAGGTTGCATCTTTTTCGTCCTCATCATCTTCCTGTTCTTCGTCTCTTCACACTACTTTTCCATCCTATGCAGATGCTGCTGTCTTTCCGACCCTCACTCTAATTCCTCCTGGTCCACCTCTTTATAACTGGAGGCCGACACAAGGGGCCCAGCACACTTATGCAGCCGGGCAGAATGGGGCAGGATTCTGTCCTCTCCCTTCCACCCAAACAGAGGCAGCAGGGGCTACAGATGGATTGTGTGTGGGAGTAAGTGTTAGTCAAGAAAAAGATAGCACACCTGCTCCAGTCACCTCCACAGCGGGCCATGTACCAAAGGAAAAAGGTGGAGACAAAGGTGGTGCACTGGTTAGTTCCACATCATGTAGCCAGAGCAGCAGAACTCTGGTGAACTCTTCCTTGGAGAGTCTTGGAGGCAGTCAGGCCCCACCCAACAGGGGTGGCCCTGCTAGCAGAGGACTATTGCCCATACCTGGAGCTACCCTGGGGCCCTTGTGCCGAGGTGGGTCAGCTGGTCTGGGTGCTCATAGCACCAACAGTATGTACGGCCACAGAGGGGGTTTGTCTGGTCCCCCAGATATGATGCGTGGTGGCTTCAGAGGTAGAGGACCACCACCCTTTCCCATGAGGTCTAGACCAGGCCGGGGTCAAATCAGAGGTTCATCCTGTAACTGGGGTTATCCTCCTGGGAGGGGAGGCGGTGGACGCTCAGACTACTATTCAGACTACACCTACAACTGAATGCCATTTGGGATGCAATGAGCTTCCTAAAAGACTACTGGCATTAAGAATGTACATATTAAACTGTAAGAGCACATTAAATCAAACTGTCATGTTCTGTAATAACAAAGAAATCTGGTTTTGTATAAATGGGATTTGTGACTCAGACAGTGGCTAGAGATTCACTGTTTTCAGTAATGCTCTTCCTAAACAAGATGTTTGAGAAACCTTGTTCATACCACTATATTTGTATTGCCAAGAAATGTAATTGCCTTTCAATGTTTCATTTTTGTCAATACTTTTTGTTTGGATTTTCAAAACAATTTGTGAACAAGGAGCAAAATGCAGACAATATTTTTTTAGAGAAAAATTGAATCATTCTTCATTTTAGCTGTTCTTTTCTTTTTTTACATTCTTGGTTGTACAGATGTTCTATTAAAACAAGGTTGTATCAAGCATTGTGATATTGTGTTCAGTATTAACAAACAGTTGGGAATGTGTGAACTCTTTGTATATGTACATAGTTATTTATGATGCTATATAAAGATTCTTGTTACAGATTTTCTTTTCCAATGAGGTGAATCAATGCCAAAGTTGTTTTTATATGTGATCACTGGCACCATTTGAATTTACGGTTTTACAACCGGCCAGCAGAGGGCGACATCTCATTGATTAAACTGGTGCGATGCTAATGCAATTTTATGTATTTTGTTGAAAAAGAAACACTTTACAATTATGCATTTTGATTTGACTGAATTTGCCCTTTGTACATAATGAATATGGTTAGTTGAAGTTCTGTAGAAAATACAACCTCAGGGCATTTGACAAATGTTACTGTTTACCAGATAAACAGCTGTCTGAAAACAATGACTAATATATTTTGTTGCATATGTCATGTTTATTCCAAATTTGGCTGTGGAAAAGCAGGGTTGAAAATTACTGGGCATACTGGATGTGCCTTTTAGAAGCAAACTGTTCTTGTACACACAAGTACTACATATATTATCTCCGTTATATATTTATGATTATAAGCATTTATGGGAACTGTACTTGATAATTGGCATGCCAACTATGCATCAATTTATACACATATGACTTGAGTATGAAAATATTGCATACTTTATTTGAATTTATCACCTCCACATCACACACACTTGCAGAGTAATGATCCATTACTACTGTGATCATTAATGTTTTGTTAGTCTTTCTAGGTGTGCTTTAGATAAACAATTCTGGCCTAAATACTGTTTTAGAGATGGTCAGGAAATCAACTCATTTTACTTAATTTTTACCACCAGAATTCATTATTCAGAGGTTAAAACAAAAATAAGACCAACCAGCTTTCCAGCAGTGCTTCACTCTGCAGAAGGTAAAGAAAGATTAAAGGATTAATAAAAATGCTGGAAAATTGTTGGAGTACCTAGATTTTATCCAAAGAGTAATCTTCTGAAAGCTGACCTTCAGTCATCTCTCATTTGATAAAGTCATCGGTAAAAACAATGCTGGTATTACAGAGGCAAGCTGTACTGGGGCAGACACTGTTATATAATAGCCAACTGTGTGTAGTGATTGTTCAACTGTTTTCCTCCATTTTGCAAAGGCAGTGAGACTTTAACTACCTCAAATAGACTGATAAAAAGATCACTCTGTCAGTTTGAATAATTTGATTAATAGATGAGTTTATTAGTTTGCTAAATGTTGTTTAGGCATTTAAGAATGTACATTTATGTACACAGACTTGTTAAACAGTCACTCTCACCCTAGGACTTCTGTTTTTAACCCTCTGATACATGGTATGTTTTACCATTCAGGGTATATTACACCCAGACCACTGCAGTGATAACCATACCCCAATTCTATGAGTGTCCACGAATTCAACATGGCTAATAAAAGTAGTAAAACACTTTTAAAAGCATCTTAAAAACTTAAAAAAACTTAAAAATCTACAATCTACACATAAAAAAGTTCAATAATAATCAATAGAATAACATCTAGGTAACACTTCTGTTTGAGAATTATCAATGTATTTGTTGTAACTTTCCACACTAGTGGATACCGTGCGTCCAAAGGTTCGTTCACTAGGCATTTCAAAAAGATTATTTAATGATGGATCTTTCACATCAATACTTTAAATAATGCTATGCATAATTACAAGACATACTGCAAACTTAAATACATTCAAATTACTTTACCTTGTGATTTAGTACTTTAGTACTGATTGATGTTTGTAACAAAACTGTTTGCTGCTTTATAAACAGCATGACAGCTGACGAGCAACCATGTGTCGTGGTATTACAAATGTAAAAGTAGGTTTCTGCAGATAAATCTGATCACATCTGGAAATGGGCTGCATGGATTAACTCTGTACCTTTGCCGTGCTCTCTCATTTTCATATTTTGCCTTTAGTTTGCATATTGTGCATGGTGTGGGAGAGAAAAATGTGGCAGGGGTGTTTAATCCTCTCCCATGGCACATTCCTGAAATGAAATAGGAATTCGCTTAATGCTGAATAGATGAACAATATCACATAAACACATCATTACATTGCCTTTTCCATATTTCAAATTATTCCTCAGTTGTGGATTTATTTGTTCTAACTTTCCCTTCTGTGACTGCTAACATTTTCACACTTTCCCATCACTTTTTCAATGCTGAGACATTGCATAATTTCTTGACATAAAGGATCAGACGTATCTTAATGGCAATGATGCAACTGAAGAGATTTAGCCTTGGTCTTAAATTGATCTAGAAGGGCTTTCTTTAAGGATTTAGATAAAGGTATACTGATGTGTTTTCCATTTAAATCATCCTCTGCTTATAGTTTATCTGCTGTCGATCTCTTCAGAAACTCTGTGCATGTACTGACCACCTAAATATCTTCAAAGGGGTTTATCTTTTTGAAACCCCCTTGCATGAAGAGCTTGTTAACCTTATCGTCCCAAATGTTATCATAAACAGTCATCACTTTTTCAAACATCTGTACTATTCATTTGATTTAAGCAATGGCATTTGCAAGAATCTCTATATTTCTGCTTTCAAATGTTACTGTTGTTATGTAACGTTTGAATGAAACTTATTATGTTTCAGTATCTGTGTTAACGACCATACAAATCACAAATGCTTGAGGGTCCATTGATTTGGGGAGAACTGAATTAATCAATATGCATTACACAATTTTTTACATAACAGATTACAGCCAGACATTTAGGTTCAGGGTTAATAAATTGTTGTTTACATTTTCAAATGTTAAACATCAGAAAATAAAAACAGAGAGAAAAATAAGTGAAAATCCTTTAATTTGTTAGTTTATTAAATGATTTTGTATGCAAGCTTCTAATGTTGTTTTTATTTGAAAGACAAAGCTAATTTTAACTTGAGCAGACTTTGCTTGTGAATTGATATCCATAGCCACCTGAAAGGCCACAGAGGCATATAGCATCTCCAACACATCCTTGTTGTCTGTAAGCAGTGAGTGAGAATAGCATCTTTATATTGCCAAGTTAAAAGCGCTCTGATCTGCAGCTCTACAGCTTTTGTTCTGTGCAAATGAAATGCTGCATCAGAGCCAACATACACTTTGCTGTTGTCATGACAATCAGTGTGTTTTGGTTTCTCCAAAGACTTAAAAAGATTTTACATTTCTGTTGCTTTCAATCTTTCTGTGATGTACCAATTATAGTAAAACATTAAATATTTGGGCAAGTCATATGATTTATTTTCATAGTTTGTTCCCAAATGGACAACTGCAATATGAATAAGCAATATGTTTTTTTAACACTTTTATTGTTTTTGGTATTTATGTTGCATTGACAGTCACTGATAGTCACTTAAATTAAAAAGCATGCAGCAGTGTTTGTTATGCAGTGTGATGTCTGAGTGGATCACTTCGGTTTTGCTAGGTACTGTAAGACAACAGACACCCTCCAAATCTTAGGATCAAAATAATTTATTGGACAAAATTTATTAAAGAATTATTACAGATTGATTGGTGAAGCTGCCCCGACTGAAACAACCTTAAGAGAATCCTGGAAAATTCTGAAGTCACAAATTTGCTACTCAAAGTCATTTCTATTTTTAATAACGGTAAAGCTCTCTGTGTCCCATTGAATTGTGGGATGTTCAACAACAAATGCAGCTTTTGGGTGGCCGTTTTTCCCTTCCACGAGGGGCTCAAGGAACACTACATGCCTTTCTGTCTGAGACTTTGCCTTGAGTCGATCTGTAGTTGAGGGAGCTGTAAAGATGGAAGGTAGAGTGCAGTGGTCTTCCCTGAAGGTGGAGGTTTCTGGTGAGAGAGGAGGAGGTTTACAGCAAGCACAGCGACATGGGGTTAAATACAAGTACATCAGTATCAGGGTAAGGGTCACAATGCAGCCTAACAAGGTGGTGTAGCCTGTGTTAAATGGCTCCTCTATGGTATGTTGGGCTACCACAGTTAGATTCACTTCTCGTGTTTCATTGATCATCTTGGTATTATCCACAGCGGTACACTGGTAAACTCCTGAATCTGTGAATTGGGCTGCGAGAATATCCAGACTACCATCCTGATTTAGACATAGAGTTCCGTGCTGGATCAGCTGACTGAAGTTCTCCTGATGAGGGATGGTCCAACTGTAGGACAGGTCTTCTTCATTCAGGGTTCCAGTGCAGTCTAGTTTGACTTGTTCTCCTTTGTACACAACTTTATCAGCCTTTGGGGAGATGAGGGATATCATCTTTCCTACCGTACAGTTCTCAAAGAAGTGAGACGTGTGGAGAAAATTAATTGAAATCGGAGGCTCGCCATACATTAAACACTTATATTGCTCCCGGTAGTCTCTAACACCTGGATATTCCTTTTGTTCCCAGTGCCAGAACAAGCGATACATGGAACAGTCACACTCTAGGCTGTTGTTGTGCAGGAATAGGCCTCTTTGGACTGCCACAGGCAACAACACAATGTCATCCATAGGCAAACGAAACAGGCGGTTGGAGGAGAGGTCCAGCGTAACCAGGTTGGGGTGGCTATGTTTGCGCACTGTGAAAAAAGGGAAGTCAGTCAGCTGGTTGAGGCTGAGGTAAACTTTTCTGAGGTTGCTCATCCCCATTAAGGTGTTGCTCTCCACACGGGTTAGGCGGTTGTTGTATAACAACAACACTTCCAATGCTACCAGGTCCTGGAAGTGGTACTTCCCCACCACCTGCAGTTTGTTGGAAGAGAGGTCTAGGTACCGCAGACTGCTGATGTTATGGAAAGCTCCTGGGCTGAGCAAGGAGATATGGTTATGAGACATATGCAAGGTGTGCAGCCGTGGGAGCCCATAAAAGCTGCCTGCTGCCAGCCATGTTATTCTGTTATGACTGAGGTCCAGGACAGAAAATGTGAAGGACAGTGGGCTGGGAAATCGTTCCAGACCCACAGAGCCACAGTTCAGTATATCCACAGTACACAGGCAGCCCTGAGGACAACTGGCCCCCGAGAATGAAACCAGCAATGAGATCAAAATCACATAAGATGTTGAGGTCATTCTTTTAGTTGCACATAAAGGTACAGATTACACTAGGTACAGCGTTGGCACAGCTGGAGAACCACTAGACACACAAAGCTCTCTGCTCTTAAATCCTATGAATTCGTTGTCATGTCATATAACTGATGTTACAATATACAGATGGACATCTAATTTACTAAGTACAAATACTTGTACAGTAATACCAGATGGACAGTATCTGGGGCAAAGGATAAACTAAGCATGAAACAACTTACAGAAGCAATATGTATTTATAAAGCATGTAGATTAACTTAACACAATGTACTGATATATGTTCTGGAAAGCCTACCAGAAAGTCATTCAGAACCTTCTTAGACCTGTGCTCACTTTGTTGTAACAATCCATACTTTAAAGTAGTTCACTCCCGACTATAATCCTGATCAGAAAACATCCACTTTATTTTCCAATTAGTTTTGTATATTCCTTAAATGACAGTTGCACCTTTCCTGTTTGACTTCTCCTCACACTGAGTGTGCTTGTTGTTTGCAGAGTATCCTTTCACAGATGAGTCCCCAGAGTGGAGCACTAATCTCCTCCCATCCTTTCCTCTGTTTCCTATTCAGAGCACCGCCTCGCGTCACCCTCACTCACTCTGTGACTATTCCTGATACGACTCTGTATTTTTCTCCCTCCCTCTCTCTCCAATTGTTTGGTTCCTTTAATCCCCTCTGGATTTGTCCTTTTCTGTTTCCTTTTTTCCTTACAGCACATATTTTAACAGGATTTTAGATGCTGTGTGTGTAGCATCTTACATTTCATGAACATTATGAAAAAATTGGCCCTGGATGAGAGAATTTGTTTGTATGGCATAAGGTACAAGTCAGCTTAAAGACTACAGCGTTGACTCCCCCTCATCTCTCCTGCCAGGCAGTGTTTGGCAGCTGTTGTCAGTTGTCTTAGTCGTGGTTGTCCTGAGGGAGCTCACTGCTGTCAGACTGCATTGGTCTTGGTTTGTTTGTGTCACCAGGGGCCGTTGGCACAGTGTGTCACCTACATGATCATCATCTTGTATATCTATCTAAATTGTACTTGTATTCTGACTTTTAAACGTATGTATGTATGTATGTATGTATGTATGTATGTATGTATGTATATCTATCTATCTATCTATCTATCTATCTATCTATCTATCTATCTATCTATCTATCTCTGCTATTTTGTGCAAACATGAGGCAAATGTTCTAAATGGATTTTTCAGAATAATAAAAATTAAATAAAACTTTCTGCCAGAACATGCTTCTGTCTAATGTTTAAAAAAATGTAATGACACCTACCTTCAATTCTTATGTCCATGCAATTTTTCAAAACCAGATGGGTGTATAAATTAGGGGCATATAAGCATCATGTTTTGGAATTATGGATCTTGGGGTTGAGGCAAATGGATCAGTCACAGCATCTCTGCATAATTTAAAATGGTAAAATACAATTAGGATGTTTGTTTTTGTACAGCGTCATGCTGTTAGGGTGCTATCTCTTCAGAAACACTGACACATGGCGTAGATATCTGCCAGCAGTCACACTGACAGAAGCACACAGTACTCCCACTCACGAAGACCAAACACACTGATATGTCTTACAATATTCCAGAAAATTAGTGGAGACAGTTTTGCACAGTGGATCTTCTCCACACTCACATGATGTGGGCATGTTATGAAACGCTGAATGTGTGGGAATTGAGATTAATTGAAAGAAACATTGGGAAAAGCAGCCTAATGGCAAAGACTAAAACGGAACACTGGTTTATACTAAAGGCTTCACATTATTAAAGCATAGTAATACTAAATAAATCCCTACAAGCAGATAAAACATAAAAAAAGTATTTTATATTAAAAAAGTATAAAGAACGTATTGATAAAAAGTGAAGGACTTTAAATTGTCAGCATCGAATAATGGCGCTACTTGCTATACGTTGTATTTCAATGGTTTAATTGCCTAGTATAAATAATAATCGAAGTCAAGGCCCTATGCTCTCGTCACGACAGTCGTAACACCTGTAACCATAGTGAGAACGACTAATGGAAATAACAAAGATGGCGACGCTCATTGTTGGTAATCAAGGCGCAAATTCAACAGTCAAATCCTTATTTACTGCCTGTGCCTTCAAAGTACAGGATGGGTCTTGTTGTGTTTGATTTTACCGAAAATGGGGTTGTGAGACTTGAAAGGGTACGAGTGTCTACAGAGTTTGTGGTTTTAGCTCTTGTTAACGACTTAAGTGCGTGAACACAACTAACATTTTACGACAGTACTGACAACCGTATTCTGCTACTGTGTAAACACGATGAGTTACTTTACGGTCTGTTCCACTTATTTTTGTCATGATAGAACTTCATACATCATACATCATACATCATACCTCACAATCAGGTTTGAGCTTGTTGAGAGTTTCTCCAAATAGATAAATCTACAAAAGTTTATCCTTTAGTTGTATAAAGTCTTTCAAATTGTAGTTTGTGTAAGTGCGCCATCTAGCGGTCAAGAGTGTGTAGCTGTGGGTGTTGAGAGCAGTGAGATGTGTGCAAACCTCTGAGCCCCGAAGCCATTACAATTTTTAGAGGTTAGTTTCGAGGTCATTATGTGTCCTGTAGTCCTGTAGCCAGTTGTTTTATCATGCTGTTTTGCAGAACAAGGTTGCCTCGAAAATTGGGATTAGACTAGCTAATTTAGAAAAAAATAGATCTTGCGATCAGACAGTTTACACACGTACAATTGTACGTGTTGCTGTCAAAGGTGACAGCAACCGTATATATACACTAAACTGACTAAATGTTAACAGAAAAAGAACAACAAACTAGGCTAGTCACATGGGGATATTGTCACAAGGTCTGTAGGCTATCTCAAAAACTATTTCTCCAGTTACATAAATGCTTCTTCCTAGCATTGGTTATTTTCATAAAATATACCTTAAATGTATTGCAATTTCCAATGGCCAGGACAGTGGTTTGATATCTTTGCGATTTTTTTCTATAATGCATATATTTATATACAGATATGTTGTGTAGAACAGCATCTTTTCCAATAGTGTTGATACTTGTATTAGATATCAAAAAACATACATTTCCTAGAAAGAACATACAATTCTTTCTATTAATTTCATAATTTTCTTGTTATTTCTCAGTCTGAAAATATAATTATAAATGTGGTCTAATAAATATATATTCAGGTTGGTGGGTTTGGGAAGATGTCTCTGATGGCAGTGCAGAATCTGGTCCTGCTCATCTGCCTTCAACAGTGGCCTCACACAGAGACTTTGCAGAAATGATTGACTGTGAACAACAGCCAGTAATTCTTCCTCAAGAGAATGCAAGGGTACATTGAGGAGAATCATAATTAGTAACATTGCAAGTTTTAGTAGATGTCTCTTTTTGTTCCTGTGTAGTTTTGTCTTCATTTGCAGAATTCAACTGTTTTCACAGTTAGTGGTCCTCTGTAGTTACATAGCAGAGTTATAGCATGCTAAACAGAGACTATTCACTCCAATATTCTTGTGCCTCCCAAACATTGTGATACATTAGTACATTGGATTCTTAAATGTGAAAAAACTGTTTTAATCTGTTTTTTCTTTAATATGTTACTCTCTCTCGCACACACACAAACAAACAAACATGCATTTTAATCCAGTACCCATATGTATGTTTTGTTCATTAATTGTCTTAATTGTGGTATTCAGAGATTCATTCCAGGCTAAATGAGGTGATATTGCATAATTAGCCCACATATAAAGTGCGGTGCAACTTGCTTTAAGACCACCGCACAACTCAGAGTTTTGCTGCCTTGCCTAATGACTGGAAAATCATGTGACGGGTTACATTATTGTTCCATTTACAAGGACACAGACTGATTTGTTACTGAAATGATTTGTTTGCTCCTAATTATGTCACACTTATGTGTCTTCACTTTATTGGCTAAAACAATTATATAGAGCAGTGATAACAGTATATATACATATAGACATAGAACATTAAATGTACAGTAATTGACAATTATAAACTGTCACAAAAACCTCGTATAAACCTTGGATATCCCGTCCAGTATTGCGAAACCACGACAATACTAATAAATCCCGCAAGGGAGCAGCATGTTACAACTTTACAGGCTACAGTAGTGCGCTTCATTAGTGATGCTGTCAGATTGACACACCTCCCACAACCCATGTAATTTGTAACAATAGTCGTAGCACGCGAGGCCAGGTTCGAGTATCGCAATTATCGCACCAGGATCACTAATTATTCATTGCGAAGGTGAAGATGAAATCCCATATTACTCATTCTTGGAAACTACAGTAGATTAAAGAACAAGTATAGATTTATTTTACAGTCCGATGCATGCTCGCTTCAAACACTCATCTGTGGTCATTGTTAAAAATGTATTTTCATACATATAATCGATTCGTTGATTCAGTGGATCTTCAAAAACACAATTGATCACTTTAGCATTATATTTGTATTCTGTTTTAATTACCCTCTTCCATACAGTGCAAATGTTAACTCTTCGTCCTTTTCTGTCAAAGTACTTGGGGAATTGGACACTTTCATGACACAGACAGCGCGATTTGAGCATTTAGGGGAGGGCGAAACGAGCAATGCAGAGCCAATGGAGATACTCCTTCGAGGAGCATCTGTCCGAAACCCAAACTAGGAGCGAAATCACTGCCATAAAGCAACTGTGCGTCGAGATGTTAATCTGACGGAAGTTTGAAGAAGGTCACTTCAATTCACGGACTTTGGGACATTCGCTCGTACTGGACAAAATAGAAAGGTAATAATCCACAAGAGAAGGTTGTAATTGAAAGTTGCATTCGTGTTATTTTCATACGCCCGCATGTTCAGGTGCTGGTCGCGGTTTGTGCGTGCTTTTGCGTTGAGCCACCTCTGCAGCACAATACCCATGAAAAAATGAATATACGTTTAAATTATAAGACTTTCTTTATAATGTATCATGTTTGATATATAATTTGAATGGAAACCTTACATTTGGTTAAATCGTGATTTAGGAATGCAGATTTTGGACAGCGCTCAAAATGAATGCTTGCAACTCATGTATTGAGGATTGGCGTTTTGGTTGATGTAGCATACTGTCAAAAATATTTGTTTAAGTTTCGTGGCTAGATAAGGTGGTGCAGTCTTCTGCTGCCATGCAGAGAGCTTCACCAGCGTGTTTTCACGGGTTTTGCTGCTCCGCATTAGATCTCAGCATTGCCACAACCCCAGCTGTTTTGATGCTCGGCGGAAGGAGTACTGCGTACCTTTCTGATGTTAGTTAAGATAATGTGCATTTCTATAATGGAGAGTCGTCGTTTAGCTGAGTACGCTTATTTTGCCTGAGAGGCAGCTAACTTTATTATTTGCTTGACTAAACAAATCCAATAACAGCAAGCGCTTACATAGTCATTGTACACCCTACACCCATAATCTCGCCTAATTTGATCACCTGTTGCCTGGCTTCTCTCTGTCTCTCATCTAATGGCGTTTTAAATTTGGAATTTGTTTATACTTACAGCCTGAATTACTCATTCACTTCCTTCACCTGACCTAAGTGTTTAAAAGATTTACATTTATTCGTTTTACAGATGCTTTTATCCAAAGTGACTTGCAAATTTGGAAAAACAAATTTATCACAAAGGAGCCAACAACAGCAGTCAGTGTTGCCCATAGGCTCTGGGCGTTTCTATATTTCAGCAATACGGGGCTGAGTCCACAATCAAATTATAAAATAATGTAATGTTTGATGTATGTTATTTATTATACATATTCAGATCTTGATTTACTGACATTTTGCATTAATTTAAAGAAAATAAATACTATTGACATTACTGTGTATAGAGCATTGTGTTAGCAGTGCAAAGGTTGTGAGTTTGTTTCCCAGGGAGCACATGTACTGATAAAATATTCTTGAATGTACTGTAAGTTGCTTTGGATAAAAGTGTCTGCCAAATGCATAGATGTAAAAGCCGGGAAGTAAGTGTCCCTTGCTTCCCTTCCTTTGGCATTGCAGATAGCTGAGTGTGAGGCTGCTTCTCATACCATAGAAGAACATTTCTGCTTTAGGCGAATATGTCGTCCCTATCAGGTCCGACACTGACTACAGGAAAAGAAAAACTTATTATGAAGAACTTTTACGTTTTTAAATTGGATTTAGGGACAAACTAAACTAGCTTGCTGCAGCTGTTGTTTTCAGTAATAAAAGATTAGACATAATCACTCATTTTTAAAGAGCCTCAGGCAATCACAGTTTTGCAAACCATTTGCAATCACATATGAGCTAATCACAAGCTTTCAATGGGGCTACAAAGTATGTTTTCTTGTAGTGACTCGTGGGTGTGTGTGCGAATTAATTTATAATTGTAAAACTTTCCAGTCCGACCTCCTAGTTCTGTTTGTTAAAATTATGTTTTAAATATGGTTCTGCATCATGCTAAAGTCTTTCACCTAATGATTACAGTACATCTCATGCTTTTCCCTGGAGGCAATAATTACCACCTTACGTATGGACGTGATAACCTTCTTCTGCTTGGCGATCATTTGCATAATCATTAGAAAAATGAACGTGCACTTTCTCACATTTACACCGAAGACTGATATGCGGCTGCTTTGTCATCTGGTAATTAATGATCAGTGTAATGAGTTGTGTGTGCTCTCAATAAACGTCGCTTTATCATGGCTCTCTGTACTTTTAGGATATAAGGGATTGTATGTTCTCTCTCTTTCATAGCCACCTGACGCTAGTTTTAGTAAATAACATGAAAGTCCAGAGAAACTGAGAAATCTGACTGGTAATGCACTTAACCCAATCAAACCCCATAAAGGAAATGCTAAAGGGCTGATTCTTAGAGAGAAAAAAGTCATATCAACAAACTGCAGCCTGTGCTAGGAAGAAATTACTGAATGTAAAATTGCGAAGCTTCATCAGTCCAGCTTCTTTGTTGCATGAATGCCATATCTGAATGTTTGACAAGTAACTACCCTTTGCACTCATTGGATTCAATTAATTTGCAGGTGGCTGGTTACATGAAGGGGATACTTCAGACTCATTTCAGCTTCTCATCGTGCTGTTAAACAATCGAGCTGAGACCTCCAGTGAGTTGAGTCAGTTACACTGCTTGAGATATAACATAGCGCTGTATAAGGTAAAAAGTTTCAAGAGGTTAATGAAGTTAAAATTAAAGGTAGGCTAAGTAATTTAAGAGAGGCTAGAAATAGCAGGCTACGAAAGCATAAGATCCCGCCTTCCCTTCAGAAAGCTCTTTAAAACCACACCTTCTCCAACACATGAACACATACATAGTTTGACAAGCATGTAGGACATTCAATCTTTGCATTTGGACCAAAATGCAGTGATTGAACGAACATTTTATGGTCCAGAAGATACATGTATATGTTTATATATGTTTATATAAGTATATTTAGATCACTTTACTTGATGATTGATATCAGGATGTGAAGCGACTTTCAACCAGCAGAAAAAATGTTTCTGGAAAAGATTGCCTACTCTGCCTTTAAGGTGCAAGTGTTCAAAGTGAAAACATTGTGGGTAGATTTTTAATTCTATTCACATAGTTTATATCTGTATTTTCTTTTTTTAAAAACAATCCGATATGGTCCCTTAATTTGAATGGACAAGCTGCATTCCATAAATGCTGACATTTCTTTATAACAGCACTGGAACATTTTACTGTTTGTATCACTTTGCTTTGTTGCTTGGGAACACAAATATGTCTGTTTTCTTTCTCATTTTGAAACTATTTTTATTGGCAGAGAAAAAAATATAATAAACTAACTGGCTGAATTAACATCTAACCCCCAAAATACTGTAGAGCTGCTTATTGACACAGCTGTTATTACCTTTGGCCAAATCACAGCTGTGCTGATGCTCAGTATATCTGTACTCTTTGTCATGTGATATTACTTAAATTTACATTCTTATGGTTAGATTAAAGTCCCTGTCCCATTTTCCTCAAATACATAACTAGAGGAAAGTGTGACGATAATCATGGCCTGTACTGATTCTATTCTAATTTGATGTTGTGGAGGACTGGGCCAAACTTCCTGCGGTGTTATCTTCTTATCTGAGAGGGGCCACCACAGAGAAATGATATGGTCAGAGGTGATGGATGGCCTCTCAGCACACTCACTTAGCCAGGGGCCCCTGGGTCCCCTTCACAGTCCCCACATCCCACTGTGTGTACAGCATTAATTACAAGGATGTCAATAGCCATCCAGAGAACATGCACACATTAATATGCTTAGAATTTCACACCACCTACTCACACACCAACACATATACCTATGCATATACAGACTGTTTGTTGGAAGGTTGGTTATTTGGCAACAGTGACTTTCACATGCATGAAACAAAGAGAAATTGTTACTTTTGTCTCGCATTTATGGGATTGTAAGAAAATTAATTGCAAGTTTTCAGTACATCTTCCACTTTGGGAGTATTTTAGTGTATGTCTCTGGTTATGGTGACCTAAATTATGGTAATAACTTTATAATTAATTTGCTAACTGCATGGCTTCTGCAGGAAAATAATCTGTAAAAATGCTACATTTTTAACCCATTCACTAGTTTTCTGTTTATAAGAATAAATTAAGTCTTTTGTGGAAGGAGTATGTATGTATATGTGTGAGTGAGTGAAAGAAATATCTTGAGAGGAATGAGGATATAATGTAAAGGGCTGTTTTATAGGGAAAAAGATCCAGTGCTGTCTCAAGTGGTGCTGATCATTTCCACTAGAATGCATATTATTGCAGCGATAATCCTTTATTCATTGCTTGCCCTTCTCTTGACAAGAAAGATTTCTTACAACTTTAATAAAGTTAATGAGCTAAACCACAGTCACACCCTTCTGTGTCTATTGCTTCTGTCTTTTTGCTTAATTCTCTAATTCATACACAGCTACAAACACAGACTAACCCTGCTAAAAAAACATCTTAAGTTGATTTCCTAGGCTGGGAGACCAGGTTTAATCCACCAAGACCAGCTAGACCAACCTAAACCAGCAAACCAGTTTTGGCTGATTTAAGGTATTTTTTGTTATTAATATTTTAACAGAGAAATGATTTATGATTTAAGTAAAAGTGTTAGCATCTTAAAGGAATAGTTCACCCCAGTTTTGTTATTATTTGTTTATCCTTATTTTCTCCTAGGAACATATAATCATATAATAGGGGATGGTAAGCTTAAACGAGAACAAAATAGCACCATTAGAGTACCTTCACAGGAGTTCACATGACCTGTGCGCAATATTTTAAGGCCAGATGGAAATATTGCAATATGACACCCAAAGCCACATGGTAGTTTTATGCGAGTCATTGTTTCAGGAAGAAAATCTTGTTCTTCACTTTAAAAGTTATCAGTGCTTCCATATATTCAAAAACAGCACACATGCAAGATCCAATGGTGTTTTACATAAAGAAATGTATATTTCGGTTTAATTTAATTGAATACCTCAGTCCAAATTCAAGCATTAAATTGGAATTAAAAAGGCATTCTCAGTTTGGTTCTGGATGAGATACTTCGGACCTGTTCAGTTTATTTTGTACAGGTTATGGACTCCTCAGCAGTTCTTTTAATTAAAGACACCCCTACTGTCTCCTACAGTCTCTGCACTCCAGAATATTTCATTCCCTTGTGTTTCAGAAGAGCAGTGTTAAAAAAGACATAAAATGTCAAAAAGCCAGTTTGTGAAAAAGCCAGAAAAGAATGCAGAGGAGAGGAAGTAAAATGGACCATTTACACGCAATGGTGGACATTGATGAAAGGTGGAGAGTTCTCTGTTTTTGACAAGTGCCCCAGCTGGAGAGTTTAACAGAGATGGCCGTACAGACCTGTCACATTTCATTTCCACTCATTGCCTTTCTCAATTACCCCCCACCACCACACACACATTTTCAAGATCAGAGAAAAAAGAAACAGTAGAAAAAGATGTATATACAGTATCATGAGATGATGAGTAGAGGCAAATCTTACAAAACTCAAGCCTACCTTTAAAATAACACACAACAGCCAAAACAGTCTCCTAACTTAATAAACTTTGTGAACTCCAAGTTATTTTTCTTTTTTTGTTTTGCTCTGGCCTAATTTTTTAAGAGTTAGAGTTTGGGGTCAGGAGGATCAGGTGATGTAGAATGGAGATAACTCTATCTCTGTGTAGTGGGACAGTAAGATGAATGTGTGCAGTGTACCCTCAAGGCAAACATTAGAATAACCTCTTCTGTCTTCTTAGCGAGACAGTGTGTTCTTTTTGCATAAATTTCCCGGGTAATCATCACTTACTATTGCAATGATATGCATAATGCAGTTAAGAGATAATGATAGGTTTTGCAGACTTAGGAGAAGCTGTCTTGGAATTGTGTTAATTCGAGCCCTCTGATGTGAGATTGACACTTTAATAAAAACTTTTGTGTGCAATTGTGTGCCAAATTTTCTCTTAAGTAAAACCTGAAAACAGTTTCATTCTGACATAATGTAGATCAGTCTAACAGGTTTCTGTGAGTGTTGGAAGGTCCCACCATGATGGAAAAGCAAACATGGATGTGTGTTTATGTGTATATATACTGATGTTGTCTCCAGGCCTTGGTGGTAGTAGGGATGTTGAGCGGTGAGCCAGTAAATGATTTGATTAGTCGATTTGCTAAGGGAATCCTGGAATACATCCATGTTAATGTTAACATGCCCACTCAAACTCATATACATTTTATTTATTCCCATTCCCACTCTGTGTCTGCATCTCTAGGCTGTTGTATATACATCTTGGTGTTTGTTTTGCACTCTGTTTATCTCATTTTCCCCTGCTGCCGCACCTCTGTTGTCTTCCTATTTACTTTCTCAAGGTAGAAAATGAAAACAAAACACTAAAAACAAACACTAAAATGATTGTTTGTGTACTGTAAGAAGGTACTGTTTAAAATATCTGTGTAAATATTAGGGCTGTCAATTTAACATATTAATTTAGTATTATTAATTGTAAAAAAAATGCAATAAATGCAATGCATTTAAATATGCCCCCTGATCAGTACTTTACTATAGGCGATTTGCTTAAGCATGCGTTCATGTCTTTGTTTCTTGTTTACTTTGTGTTTTGTACAAACCCTGTGTGGTCTCCAGTGCCCCCCACCAGCTCAGCTTCCTGTTCCTGGAAAGCTCTTAGGCAGAAATAATCATGTTTTTGTGCCGTAGGCTAAATGCCTGAGAAATACAGGGGCTCTTGTGATAGACGACTGTCAATAGGAGTAAGAGGTAAAAGCCTTACATGAGAGAATGGTGGAGAATTGAAATGAAGGAAGAAAACCATACACAGTGTGATTGGACAGACTGTAAATGTTGGCAGGCACGAAAGATTCAAATTGTGGAGGGATGATGTGATGAATAAGATGAAATAAGCATGACCTGGATCAAGTTTAAAGTTGTGGGATTAAGGCTAATCAGCCTTCTAAATGTTATCTGGAGCTCAGGCACAAATCTGCCATGGGTGATGACTTTAACCCATCTTTAAGAAGGACTAATGCTCTGTGACTTTTAAAGTGCAGAAGCCTTACGAACCAGCCATGGAGCGTCTACAGTACTTTTGTAATTTTTTTTTACTGCGTACAAGAACAATCTGTCTTTTCACTGAGTATTGTGTTGATCAGGGATCAGGATGTTCAAACTCGTTTCCATTTTAGGATTTGACTTCGATGCTGCTTAGCAATTCAAATTCATCTGATTAATTAAGCACCAAAATGAATTCAAAACCTTCCATGGGATTTCCCACAGGTACATGTTCTCGAGTGCAAAACAAATGTCAATCATTCATTTGTCTGTCTGTGTGTCTGTCTCTTTATCTGTGTGGATACCTTTGTCAACTTGCAACTATCTGACTTAAATGGCTCAGAAAAATGGTGTTATTCCAGGAAAAAGGTACAGCAACATTTTTTGCAAAAACACTTGATTTAATATTTTGTTCTCTAATTCATGCATTTTTAAGTATGGCTTACAGTCCACTGTTGACTGTAGCCTCCCATCATGCCCCCTGCTGTTCTCCACATAATTTGTGTTTGTGTGAGTGTAGTTTCTGACATCTGGAGGACATCAGTGCTGATTAAGATGACATGACTTAAATTGTGGCACTCTGAAGGTCAGGCCACAAGAGCCCACAGGTTTCATTAAGAAAATAGCTTTCTGCCCTCAGTTCACACACAGATGCTCAACAAGTACACCAAAACACAGGCATCATCCAGCAGTGCAAAAGAGAGAAAGACAGCTATAACAGATACATGAAACAGGGTGACATGAACAGTACTGTTTTCATCTGCTGTCATTCTTTTGTCATTGCAGGCCTTTATCAGCTTTTACTAGACTGTCATTTGTCAAACAAATACACACCACAAACAGAAGGAATCATTTTTGTGGAATCACATATAAAAAAAGCGGGTTCTGTACATCTCTGTTTTGCTGACTTCTTTTCAGAATTGAAGACATACATTTCTATGTACCATAACTTTCAAATAGTTTGTGAATGGCTTCTGTGTGTGCTAAAAGAACATTGGCAAACATTCTCTAAAAGTTTCTCTCAAAGTTATCAATAACATTCTTCGAGTAACATTAGTAGAACTTTTTACCATTATATAACCAAAACACTGTTTAACATTTTAATATAATCAACATTATATATATAAAAAATGTTATTTTTAAGTTGTTAGTGGTCCCCGTTAAAAAAAAACATTACAGAATTAACCATATTTAAAAAATGGCACGTTTTGGACATTCCTAGAACTTTCAAATTTACATTTTTAATGTTTTTGTTACTTAATGTAAAAGCTAGAGAAATGGTCTTACAACCTAAAATTGTTAGCTGGGACGACATTAGCAGAATGGTGGATGTAGTATTCTTGCTGAAACAAAAAAGCTTAAACCAGTTCAGGAGGTTTAAGCTGGTGTTCCAGCCTGGTTAAGCTGGTTTGACTGGCTTGTTTGAGAGGGCACTTGTCAGCTGATCAGTCTGGGAGACCAGCTTGCCCATCAGCTTAGCCAGCTAAACATCAGCGTAATCAAGCCTGAAGGGTGTTTAAGATGGCTAAGACTAGAAAATTACCTTCATATTACAGTCAAGAAGTTCTTTTGAAATTACGCTATGAAATGACAGCATTTAGTACATAGCCTCTCTCTGTCTCTTGTTGTTGCCATGTGACAGGGTTTGGGAATAAATAAGAGACAAAACAAGCTCCTTAGCATGCAGACTGCCTCTACCTTACAGCATTTTCTGTGATATTTCTTTTTAGGGCTTTGAGTGTGAATACAGTTTGTGTAAAGAGGGCAGTGTAGATTTTCTTCCTGTGAGCAGGCACTTCATAAAAAATCAATTTTGTAGGTTAGGACACCATTACCAGCGGGTTCAAAAGCTTTTTTTAAAACATAATAACACAAGTGAAATCGCTCACTGAGGAGGAAAAATATGCTTAGTCATGCTGAAGTCTGTATTTTTGTCATGCTACTTTTGTTATGTGCTGTGTTAGAAAACACACAGTCTTTTATGCATGTTTTTATGTGTTTTGTTGTCATCTGCATTGTAGCCTCAATATGAATCTTTATGCAAAACACGATTTTCTGCATAATTGGACAGATAGGAGTTGTTCCAAAAAAAGACATAAACATCTGCTTCTCTCCCTGGCTCTCTGCCTCTTTATCTCTATTTCTCTCTCTCATTTTATCATTATTTCAGTACTAAGTTTATTTCCACTTCCTCTATCTGTTTCTAGGCAATGCAGACTGGAGCTGATGGCCCTGTTCCATCGGAAAACATATCACAGTGACATCATTGTGAAGGAACTACATTTTCCACAGTTCCCAGGGGACATTTTTCCTCTTCTGTATGTGGAATAATGCCTGAAGAAAAACTGAGGGAGAGGAACTACAGCTTGGACAACAGGAATCACTAATAAAGCTGTTCCCCTCATGTATCGGGAAGACATTACTCTGATATCATCTGGAGGAGGCCACAGTTCCCATGAGACAATAAGGCATTCCTTATTTTCCTGTATATGGAGTAAAGCCTGAAAACTAGCTAAGGGAATTGAACCCGAGGCTGGCCAGCAGGGCTTATTCAAGTGTAGAAGTTTTTCTTTACTGCTAAACCCAATGAGATGCTGGTAGTTTTAAAAGATTTGGACTGATTCTAGTCAATCAGAAATCTCAGTTCACCCCCCCTGTTGCTGCTTTCAGCAGTAGTACATTGACTGCTAATAACACAGATGTTTTACTGCATAGTTTTTAGCCTGGAGCTGTTAGCCATGTATGGACTCAACATCAGTAGCATCTTAATTATACAGTCTACCCAATTTAGCAGTCTGAAGCAGTGATCTTCTGATACGCCACCATATAGAGCAGTGCTTCTCAAACATAAACGTTGTTATAAGCCACCAGTCTTTAATATTGCTAGACTGGAAATCAGCCAACTGTTTGCTAGCTAAGAGGTTGGACTGAACACTTTGAAAGCTGATGTACAACTTAAGTGAAATGAGAACATAAACAGTTTATTACAAATTAAAATTAGCTAGTTAATTAATTTGTTGATTAATTCTAGTTGGTCTTTTTTCAATTATTTTATTTGTTGTAGGTCTTTTATTGGTAATCTGCAAATTAGCTCTTTATGGTGAACCACTGAAATGAAGACATTGACAAAGACATAGCCTTACAAACATCTTGTTCTTTCTTATTCTTTCCCTCTTTCTTTTTTACATTCTTCTGATCTTTTCTATTTGTGCTATTGCCCCTGAGGAGCCTTGTGTTTATCAGCCCTGTATTTGCAGACACACACCTCATTCACCTACTTGACTGTGTTTTTCCTCCAGTTTTTGAGCGTAACCTCTCAAATTCTTCCTGCGGTTCTCTCCCCTCTCTCGCAGTATGGTGGCCCAATCACATGCTCTGTTATAATGAAGCCTTTAATTAATGATGCATAGATCCAAATTAGACTGGTTCACTTACTGTATGGGACTCTGGGTCCCCGCAGATGCAGTGACCTTTGGAGAGGGCCAGAACACTGCTGCTTTGTGAACACTACTGGCCTAACACACACACAACCAATGTCTGCCCTTGAGCACTCGGCAGCAAATAGTGATTGGTAAATGTCAACGCTCTGACCATTGAATTATATGGTTTTGTTGAATTAGTGTTTGGGATCTCCATCCATCAGAAAGGATCAGATCAACCCATAAGAATCACCACTAGGTAACTTCCCTCCTGACATCAGCTTTCAGCAAACTGTGGATCTTGGTGGGATTATATTTTCTTTTATCTCTCTTCCTCTCTGTTGCAGGCTTGAGGGTCTTACCGACACATTTGGCAGGACTACACAGAAACTAAAATCCTGTTACACATTTCACATGGATAATTGAATAGAGATTATTTTTGTTAGAGTTACATGCGTTGGCTATTTTTTTACTTTTTTCTTTTTTTTATTCTTTTCTTTTTTTTTTTACAATAGCCCATTTTTTACTACTGGAAGAAAGTGAAAACACATTTTAAGGACGTTTTAAAAGAACCCACAAAATGTATAAATGATCAATAGGGAGTGAGGGCTAGTTCTTCACGCAGAAGGAAACAATCTATCCCACCCCCACCTGCTGGCTCTGAGTTCTAGCTAGAGCTAGAACTGAGGTCTGTGGCAAACTGACAGTTATAGCCTCTCTGGCTCTAAAGCCTGGCAGTTTGTTTATGTATTTGTCGTGTTTTTTGCGTTCTTCATCCCCTTTTGACCCTGTCATGCTCTGTTGCTGGCGTGCCGTCCTGAAGCCATGCCTGTCCCCGAGATGGCTTTGAGCCCGGTGAAGTCACTGTACTGGGAAGTGTTCCCCCCCATGGCCACGCACAGGGTGTACTGCACACCTGTGCTCTGGGCCGGAAACCTATATGTGCTGGGGGGCTGCAGTGAGAACGGCCTGCCCCTGGACTCGGTTGAGGTACTGGATCTGGAAAGCCAGAGATGGTGCGAGCTGCCCCCTCTCCCCACAGCTCGAGCAGGGGCATCCGCTGTGGCAGTCGGAAACCAGCTGATGGTCATGGGGGGCATGGATGCACAACAGAGCCCACTGGCTTCAGTAGAAGTGTATCATCCTGATGAAGGCAAATGGGAGAGGAAGACAGGACTGGGGCAACCATCCATGGGCATCACCACACTGGAGAAAGGTAAGAGCAGTGTTTTCCCTTATTTTGACCAATTTCCTGCTTAAAAGACCATAACGTGTGGGACAATTGAGTAAATTAATTCAGATCAATTCTAAAGCTGAACAATTTAGCCCTATGAAATCAGATCAACATCAAACACAAAAGGAGCTGTAAATAATGCACAAGATATAACACAATAAACACTCTAGAATAATTAGCCTGTTACTAAAGTACCTCATACAGTTCTCTGCAGTCTGCTTTCACATTAGATTTTTAGAGTTTGTTTGGAGTTGTTTTCTTCTAGTTCAGTGTTTCAGAACTGATTTTAGTTTATATTATCATATTTAGGTCAAATATCAGTCTGTAGTGATTTTAATATTTCATATTAGCTCCACATTAAACAGCATTCAACTCTCAGACAGTGAATACAGATCTTTCTGCTCCAGCTCACTGTTTTCTTTTCTCCTCTCTCTTCTCTCCTCTCACACACGTGTTTTTAACTACATGTTCACTCAGAGTGTATGAGCTTCAGCCCCTTTTCTTTTACAGATGAGAATTCAATTGTTTGCTTCTCAGAGCTCAGTCATATGTAGAAAGACACTAGACTGTAATTGTGGGAAATAGAGTTCAGTTCATCTCTCATCTTTCTACTGCTTCCTGTCAGAGCACAATTAGCCGTATAATCTGGGATGTTGTTATCTTTGGTACAATCACTGCAGTTGTAATGAATGCCTCTCGTACTCTTGTTCTCCGGATATAGCAGCTCTGAATCAAGGCATCAGTCATGTCTTACTGTGACACAAAGAATTACACTGCAGAGGAAAGTCTGTCTTTCCCACAGACTCCCTGTTCTGAAGCTTGTGTAGGTGTGTGCAGGTGACAGTTTATCCTGTTTGAGACAACGAGGAGCTTATTCACAGAGCTTCTCCACTATTAAGCTGCGTTCCACCAACTGAGCCTGAGACTGATTCAGCAGGCCGGCTGAAACGGGACGTAAATTTGGATTCACTGTACACAGGAGAGCTCAGTTGCCTGTGCGTCTGTCACTTGTTTTTAATGAATTCTTTGGTTGAGTTTACAGAATTATGACATTATCTGTCTGCTCATGTAACTAGAGCAGCAGGGAGTTTGTAATTAACAAGTGCGTTGCTCTTCTGTAGACCTTTGCTATAATATTGAGATAAGGTGTCAAGGAGTTATCTTAAGGAATGTTTTAGATTTTTAGATAACATTTAAGCTGCCTCAACAGCATTTGTGGTATAATATGGATAACCACAGAAAAAATATAGATCTGCCAATATTCTTGGTTAAAGTGTCTATATTCTTGGACAATTTTTCATCTTTCTGATACTGTACCCTTCAGACTTTACGTAAAGACTCTCTCGTTATGATTGGCTAATTCCTCAGAATGTTCTCTGTATGTGTTTATTTTTAATGAAAATTCCATTACATCACCCTCCATTCATATTATCTTTATCAGTTAAAGTTTTATCATTCATACAAAGTCATTATTCTCTTTCAGACTTTGCTATTAAAGCCTTGACACCTCTCTTTGTGAAGGATATCAAAGAGAACAAGACCCTCAGACAGAAAACCCTCCATCAGAGGGTCTTGTTCTCTTTGATATCCTTCAAATCATCTTGGGGACAAATGGATTTGAGGGTCCCATTTTCCTTTGCACCCATCTGGCTTATCGGACACATATTCTGTATCAGAATATCAATCAAGCTTTGAGCCAAACCAGCTGGATATTGTAAATAACACATCCAGAGTGAGAGATTTGATCTCAAGTATAAAGGGGAAAAAGGAAGGGCCTTTTTTAGCTGATGCTATTTGTGATAATGACAATAATAGAGACTTAAGACAAATAACTGCAGCTGTGCACAGACAAAGCCACAGAAGTGTTATCTCTTGTTTTTTGATGGTAACAGAAATGTCTAATAACAGAGGGAGATGTTTGAGTGGGTGCTGTGGTGTCAGAATGATGATGGCCTGTTTGTCACTGTGATGGTGTTTGGAGTAGAGGGCTGTTTAGGCAGACAAGGTCTTTTTGATTTCTGACTTGTAATCTGAGGGAACAGTGTGTCTCACCAACACACTGAAATCAAGGTGACTGACAGCAGGCCTATGGGCCTGTGACACACGACTCTTTCTCTCATTCTCTCTCTCTCTGGTTATTGCTTTCTGTTTCTCTCTCTATTCCATCTTTTTTACTTCCCCTATCATCATTTGATCAAGAGAGCATTCCTGTTGCCAGGCAACAGGTGTGTAAATCTGTGTGTGTTTGCATGTGTGTGTGTGTGTTTGACCCAGAGACATTTTTAGAACAGACTGAGTTGCACTGCCAATCCATGATTCACTCACTGCTGCAGTTCTTGGCTTTTTTATTTCTTCTTTATAAGAAAAGCAGAGAGGGGGGCTTATCACCCATCTGACCCCTTAATACCCATAATGCCCTCTGTGTTCATCAGATTCACCACAGTTCAGAGACTCGACTACCCTGGCAGTACTCTGATGTTCAGATGTTTTGATGGACTTCCATCTGTTCATCCAAACCAGTTTTTATTCTGTGTCCTGCAGAATTTCCTGTAGACACAAACAATCTCATGAGATCTAAATTTCTCTCACTCTTATTTTGCTAACACCACTTTCTTTTTTGACTTCCTTTAAAAAAATAATAGTTCAGCCAGAATAGTTCTTATATTGTTTTCAAACCTGTATGACCAGAATGTTTGGGTTTAGTACACAGGCACCTGGTGTGGATTGTAAAGTATGTCTGTGCATCTCTCTTTGGCTGTAATCCTGTTGGACTCATTTGGTACACTTTTCCTGGAAATATGTGATTCCAGGCTAAGTGAGCCTTCCCTTAGTAAATTATGCAAAGCCCAAGTGAGATTGCCTTTTCTTTACAAGACTTTGACTATCTACCACTGTATAAAGTGGAGAAAAATTGAGGTTTTGTGCTACAAGACTGTCAATGCAAAACAGATTAAACCAGCCTAAAATGGTTTGCTGATCTTAGATGGTCTCTTAGCCTGCTTAGACTGGTTTTAAAGGGGTTTTGGGCACTTTATAGCTGTTTAGGCTGGCAGACCAGCTTGGCTGGTGTTTTTAGCAGGGAGGGCTCCATAACTATGACAAAAATAAAAATTGTCCTTGATATTGTAATCATATTATAATCAGTGCTGTTATTGCACGTTTCACATCAGTTCAGTTCAGTGCACACTGTCAAATCAAATTTATTTATAAAGCACTTTAAACATCACAGAGTGAACCAGTGATGGTCCATGAACTCTCACAGACACTCTTGTTAGAATCAACAAAGCACAATAATCAATAGTTTCATTTGTCTGCACCTTGTTGATTATAATAAGAGGCTTTTAGTTGCTTGGTTGCTGTGTATGTTGGGCAGCCCAACATCGAGTGAATCCAGACCTGCTGATGTTACTGATAGGCCTAAAGACTTTATAGGAGGCTCTGACTGGCAATTGCCCTAACGTGCACAGCAGATATGTCTGTGATTGGTTACAACATTCGGTCGTTAAGATGTGCTACAGGCTGGCAATCCCTTTTGTAACTTCCACTTTTTATAAGTAGTTAATTGCAAAACCGTCAACACAATAATTTATTTTGAAATTGTGCAGTCTTAGCATGGAGAACAGAGATTTTGAAAACAAGATGCTAGTGCAGTATGTTTGATATTGACCTCGTTAGCGCATGTCTTAATGCAGCCCATGTTGTGTGTAGGTGTGCAAGATGCTGATAAAATGTTCAACCAGTGTAGCATGTGTTTGTTATGTGATTATCACCACAGCCGTGAAGATGATATTGTCTATGTGTGTGTGTGTGATCTCATTATATAAATTTGTCTGGGGAGTGAGCAGAGATACAGATCGCTATGGAAACACATTCATCTCAGCTTCACACAGGAGTGAGACAGCTGTGTAAACAAACACACTCTAACCTCTAAAATGCACAAAAAATGAAAAGTTTCACCTACTAATGCTTTCATTATTAGATGTTCATGTGCGACACAGGTTGTGCTCAACAATCGTTCTGTTCCAGATCCCAGTGATCTGCCTATTGGGGCTGCCTATTTCAAATCATTCTGTTCCAAAGGATAACCAACTTAATTGCTTCCACCTAAAACACTCTGTTTCAGCCAATTTTTAAGGCAGCATCGTGTATATCCTTCATATAGAATCAATTCCAGAATGCACTGAGCTCACCCAAAAAGTAATTGAATTTATATTTTAAATTTTACATTTGTATTCCAGATATATTTTTATCAATAATACAAAAGCACCAAATAATGAGTCTGCTGTGTACAGCACTATTTGTGTGGGGCACAGAGTTGCTGCCTATCTCCAGATCAGTCACTGACAAGGTTCCATGACATTTTGAATGCTGCTTTAGAAGGCAGCTGTCTGTGTAGGCAGTAGACAGTGAGGCAGCTCTCCAGATTTTGGAACAGAAGCCATAATACCTGTTAAATGTACATGGATACACCAGCCATAAGCCTCTATTACATCTACACGTACACACAATCTAAAATAAAAGAAGCTGGAACCATTAGTCCCTTCCTCTGTGCTATTGTGTAGGGGTTGTTTGATGTTGCTTTGCGACCCCTGTGTGCGGCAGTGTGTTTGATCACGGTGTAGTGTGAGGGCCTGTGAGTATCTGAGACAGTGGCATGAAGAATAGAGAAGAATACACGCAACTGGTAATTTTACGTCATCTTTTCTCCTCATCTCTTTCTTTCTGACACCTGTGTTGTGTATTTGATGCCTTTCTAATTGAGCTAATCTAAATGCATCCACAGTCATTAAAGAGCTTGTTAGTCTTTTCTAAAACCAGTCAACCTTTGTTGTTGTGTGTGTGTGTTTGTGTGTGTGTGTGTGTGTGTGTACAGTCGGTAACATAAAGATGCATTTAATGGGGTCCCCTTATCACAGAACCCTCTCAGTTGTCTCCTGACCATGGCTCTACATTGCATTCAATACCAACAAATTTTTCTCTTTGTATCCACACAGCTAATCCCAGCAATATCCTGTTCCATATTCAATTGTTGTCTGAGGCATTCTGGGAAATGTAGTCTCTCTATGCTTTTGAACATTCCATTATCTCCCTCTGTGTCTTCAGCCTTCACGCTGTTAGCTTCAGAGAAATCCCTTCGTATATTTGCGCTCCAGCTAAAATTTAACGCTCTGAAAGGAAGACGATTAAAGAGAATCAGAGTTTTCTCCCTTGTGAAGTAATTGTCTCAGAGCTGGCAGCTTGTAACGTTCTTCACCCCACTTAAAGCTTATTTTCTGTCCTCAGGGGAGCTTTGGGGGGATTGCGCTTTTCTAACAGTATGTGCTTTCTTGCTGTTGCCGCAGGCATAAATTCAGTCCACAGCTAAAGTGTTGAGTGCACATTCACTAAATCCACCAGCTGTGTTCACTCTGCTAAATCTCATGGCCCATGCACTTACATAGTGTCACAGAATCCTGTGTGACTGTGGTTAACACATTCAGTAAATCATGTGTCTATGGAAATGTAATGAAGTGAAAGGGGAAGTGTGGAATTTTGGCACCAAACTCCTGTTTCTCATTGTTTGGACAATATCATGCCACTGGTTTAGCCAAGAGTAGACATTAAAAGCTCCAATGTTTTGAAAGTGCCACAGAGCCATATTGGTTCACATTTTTCAGGAAATCAGCTGATTAATGTCTTGCTGGTTTTCATCTCGGCACAATAAACTGGGACATGTTAAAAAATACATTATAACCTTTAAGGAGATAATGATGATTATTATTGTTGCACTTCTTTCATTTGTTGCACAATTTTTGACTATGATTCCTTTCTTATGTTTATACTGAGGCAGTCTTCAAGCAACAGTGTTCCAGCGTATGTGGTTTTATTTCACCCACTGTGATATTTAAACTTACCTTAGATCAGCCCGCCTAGGCATGAATTATTTAGTTTGACTAAAGAAAAACATTTGTATTTGGAAATAAAAAATGAAACTTCAGGTACTGTTTTCATGTATAAACCAAATTTGCTGTCTCTAGGGCATGCATTTCAGTGCAAGTTGCAAAATCTCATTCTCATATCTCAGTTGCTTAAAAATAAATGGGAAATGATGGCGAGAGCTGGTTGGTATTCATTTCTACATCAGACAAGACTTCAAAGTCATTTCACACTGTTTGTGTGCCCTGGGCGTCAGTTGTCTGGCTCATGAGCTCCTGCTGAGACATACGTACCTGAGCCTACAGAAGATCAGCAGGTCAGGCAGCTTCTCTCCACCTCTCCTCTATGTTGACTTACCTTGTGGCTGTTATTTAGACTGCTTTCAGATGAGCTTCAGAGGAGGGATGGAGGTCAGAGCTCATTTCGAGGAAAGACATACTCCCCTGAGGGCAATTGGTGGACAGTTATGCTATCCCACAGTCCCCTGCTTCAAGAGCTCATTGTGCCAGCTGTTATACTGCATAGTCTTTTTGAACAGTGGTGTGGACCGATGGAGCTGTGAAGTGGTGTATGGTCTGTAACACTCTAGCTTGTAGACCATTCATCATTCACACTCAATACTGAGGCCCAGCTGGGGAGCTGTACACCTGAGCCAGGTTACTTGATTACTTAACATTTAACAGATGCTTTTCATCTGAAGAAACTTTACTATACAGAATACTTATTGTAATAACAGAATCCTGGGGCAACATACTTTACTACTTTAATGGTGGTTTTAAGGACTATTGTTATGGTTGTTATTGCAGATTTATGGTATATGTATACCACAGGGCTGCTGAATGCTTCTTTCTGATTGGTGGTCAAACGTTTTAAGGTGTGCATTATTCTTCAGAAAACACAACTTCTGAAGTAGTTCCAAGTCTGTTGACTGCATTACAGTTCCATATCACTCCACCAAACTCTGTTAAACAGCCCCCTGCACTTGATCTCCCATTTTCAATGCCAAACTACTTGTGCATTCACTAACGTGCAGTCCCATTTCAATAAAAATAAAGCATTTCCATAACAAATATAGAAATATAAATTACATAAATTTCTTTGTATGTATATTTTATATTTAATTTTTTGGTTTGTTTTTTAGCTTGAGTTTAAATCACCATTCTCTTTCGTAGATTAAAAAAAACTTCTGACAATAAACATTCTGCAATATGCATAGCACTAGTGTGCCGTTTAAGGCTAATTGGATTGTTCAGAATTGCGATTACCTCTACAGATATCAGTTATCAGACAGATAAGCTGCAATAGCATAATGAAAAGTAGCAGTAGTGCCACAGTCTTATATCACCTAAAGCCACAGTGCTGAACATCAGACAGGTTAACCAATAAATTCCATGCTGTAGTAAAAAAAATAAAAATTAATGTACCTTCTAATCAAATGTATCATGTATTAGGTAAGACAGGATGCTAAAGTTGTTTATAGTGCCTGTTGTTTCTCATACACAGTGGGGTGAGGTTAGTTAGAGGTCGTTGTTTTGGAGTATGGTAAAAATCATGCCACACCTTGACCTCAAGTACACTTTGTGCATGCTGAGAAGCTGTTTTAGTGAAGGAGAGATGGAGCGTCTTTATTGCAGGTGTGACAGGGCATAATGAGCATCAGGTATGCCTCATCTCACAATGCCAATCCAGCTCCATTGTTGCACTCCTCCTCACAGCCACTGCTCGTGCTGGGCAGATGTAGCCGACCAACAGTAATATGAGGGGAGGCAGATGCTCCCTCACAGCAGGGAGACACTTGTAAAAGAGCACACTTGGCAGAACACCATATTCTGATTGAGCCACTTCTCTTGGACTTAGGACTTAAGGACTAAAGATACATGAGAAATCTGTGGTTTGTCATGACTGTAAAATAAACATTTAATTGTATAGTGATTCTAGAATGCTATCTAGAGTGACAGGACAGTTAAAGGCTCCTGAGTGTTCTGGTTCAGTGGCGTAACCTCCGCAGTCCAGTGTTTTATTTACATTTTCCTACTTTGTTTAATCCAGAAGCATTGTAGCATCCACTGATCTTTTGCTTTAAATGGAAAATTCAGTCAAAGTCTCACTCTCATGCTGCTTCAGACTTAGAGACATCACCTACTAATGCTTTCTTTCTTAAGGCGTCACAGGCATTCTTGGTGCCAAATCTTTTCCCATAGGCAATCAATTTAATTATGATTCATTAATTAAACCTAAACTTACCTTAATTGTGTATATTTGTGTATCTCAACACTAAAGCAGCATCCCATGTACCTTCATTAGACAACCATCCCAGAATGCATTGCGATGAGATCAGGGAGAAATCATTTCAAGATGGCAGAGAGAAGTGCATACATTTTTTATGTGAAATTTTTTCTCATACAATGAAAATTCCTGCTGATCATTGACTCATTGGTAGTTTTGTAATTTATTTTAAAAAAAGATATAGTACACAGTATATAAATTCCACTTCTTTCATATAAAGAACTGCTAAATGTTTCAAGTGTGTTTTACTGTCTTTTTCTTGGATGAGCCTCAGGAAGAATTGTGGGCCATTTAAGAAGAGTTTGGACAGCAATTTAACTAATGCTTTTTCTGGCACCGCCCTTAGTTTACATTTGCCCACTAAGTAATGAAGGGCCACCAGGGCCAGTGAGAATGAATGTAATGCACTTGCCCTATTTCTACCCATCTTTACAGTCATGTTGATCTCATAGATTTTTCTTCCTTCTTCACATTATTAGACATTCTCTTTCCACCCTCTGTCTTTCTTTATAGCATATCTTCTTCCACAAACTCGTTTTATCCTTCAATGCTTTTAATCCAGTTTAAGATCTTTCTGCTTTCTGCTTGCTAACATACACACATGCCTCACTTCCCTCTTTATTTTCTCCCAAAATAATACAACAAACTCACTATCATGTTCATTCAACATCCAATCACAAGCAGTTCATCTTCAGTTCGGTTTCTATGGCAATGAGCACCTCTGCGGAAAAGTTCAACCATTGGCAGATAATTAACACTGTGTTTTTGTTTGACAGTGAAGCAGTAAAGACTTGATGTACTGTAATGTGGAGTCTACAGAGCTCAATCACTGATTTTTTTGTAAAAGAATCGAAAGATCTTAATTGGCTTCTTTTTAATTTTAGTTTGAATATTTCTAGTGCCAGTGGTTTAATTAGTGTGCTAAAGGCATGCTGTTAATGGGTTGTACAGTAATACCCTCTCTGACAGTTGCTGATCATTGATACATCTCTTTTGAAGCACTGCAGATACAGCTGTACCCATGCACATGGACATAGCTTTGTGCCAGGCACCCTGTTTTATTTCTTCAAGTTCAATTTTCAAGTTACAAGCTACCATTCTGTTACATTTAGCTGATATGAAGACCAAAACCAATGTGATCATTCAGGGCTTCCTTGACACGATTAGTTGGCTAGTCATTTAGGCAACCCATCAAGTAGTTGATTTAAAAAAAAATGTCATTTTGTACATTTGTAGTAAAAAATCTGAAGTTGTAATCAGTCCACAAAGAAACTAAGAATATTGAATAATGCATGAGCAGATGATAGTGTGTTTGTGTGTCTGTCAAAGCTTGCACTAGAGAGAGTTGTGTGCCTACACTGCTATCACTGATCTCAAAGGGCAATTGTTTGAAAATGTTTATCTGCTCAGCATGATAACAACCCAACATTCCTTTTTCACACTGTATCTGTGTAAAACAGAAACTCGTGTTCATTTCAGCTGGTGCCAAGAAAGAGTGTCGCCTGCTGATATGTTGGATTCATTGGTAATTTTGCGCTTGAAACTTGAAACTTTATCATAGCTTAAAAATACACACAGCCTGTTTCTAGGTGATCGCTGGCACTATACGTTTTAGCCTGTATATGTGGCAAAACAGTGACAAATAACTTTCACTCATTAGTGCACATCTCAGAGCCTCCCCAGCTAACAATTTGAGGCTGTACGAACATTTGCCTAATGTTTCCATTAAGTAACAAAAACGTTAAAATGTTATAGGTTATAAAATGTTATAAAATGTTATATAAAATGTTAAAAAGGTTATAGGAACATTCAAAACGTCCAGTTTTATATATATAAAACATTTTTATATATATATATATATATATATATATATATATATATATATATATATATATATATATATATATATATATATATATATATATATATATATATATATATTAATATAAGTTCTGAAAACATTAGTGCAAGAATGGTTTTTGATAACTCTGTGAGAACTTTACAGAACATTAGCCAACATTCCCCTGTTAGCTGAGTCTCTAATGAAGTAATCTTGCTCTGCTTAATTCCCAGTACAGCAGTCAGAATGTAGAAACTCATATCTGCAATAAAATGTTGTTTCTTTCAACTTTTATTCAGGCTGAGAATTCAGTTTTTTCGTACTGTAGACACACACACACATACAGTAGCTCAACCCAGCACACACACAGTGATCACGAAGCGTTCCAGCTTTTGCTTGACTGAGATTATTGCCATAGTAACCAGGTCTGAAATCCTCTAGGTTTTCAACTGTGGATTATGGATTTGTAATGAGTTTGGTCAAACAATTTAGTATGATACTTATCTAAAAGCTGGACATAGTTGGCCTGTACCGTTAATCAAATAAATAATCAAGACTGAGAAGACAACATTACATTTAGTTCTACTGCCATTGTGTCAAAGTTATCCATTTACAGCTTGTTTTCAGCAGCAGTTTTTAGCATTGTAATCAATCACAGACTTGTCTGTTGTGTGCTGTGACCAATCAGAGCCATTTAAATCAGTCTATAAACCAGTAGCAATAGCTGGTGAATTTTTAATTAGTCTAATTGCGTTTCATGTGTCACTTCATATTTCCTGATGTATTAAACAGCAATAAAGTAATTCAGGAACACAGAACTTGAGTAGCTACATAAAGATTATGGCATGCAGTTGCCACACAAAAATTAGTATTTTAATGTAATTCCAGCTGTGCGAATGTTGAGAATTTGAGATAGGAATGGGGAATATTTTAATGCCTGGAGTTTCCTCATTCACACACCTCTAAATGAGCCTCAAACTGTCAGTACATCCTCACACACGTTTGCACAGCCAGCTAACAGCCCACAGCTGAAATCTGTTTAGGGTGACACTGCAGAGGAGAGTCACTCACGAGGATGGCACACGCGCACACACACGAGCGTGACTGCCACCCGCCCACACACCCTCCTCATCCTCATCACAGTCTGTTTGGCTTTGACCGCCCAGACACCCAGACGCTTGCTGCTATGAGCTGATTATTGTACAAAAGTATAAAAGTGTTCTGCAACTCAGCAGTATTTACTTTTAAAGTACGAGCTGAGCGTCTGGTGTTCTTACTTGCTCTTTTTAGAAAGTGTAAGTGGTTGTTGATGTGTGTGTGTTTGTGTGTGGCACTGATTCGGCTCATCAAGCTCTTCTGCCCTGGATGGTAGAAGCTGAAAAGGCGGATTTCTCTGTGGCTCAGCTCAGAGATTAGTCTCGTTTCCATCTCTCTGCTCATTTAACGGCTTTGGTGTGTATCAGGGATGTGCAGAAAAGCACCATAAAAGTGGTCCATGCAACTGTTCAGTCAAGAACCACTGTGACCAGACAGTGATAAACTAGTCTCACTAATTGGTTGTTTGGTTGTCAGCCATTTTGACCAATCCTCTGTTCCTAGTGTGAGTGTATGTGTGTGCGTGTTTGTGTGTGTGTGTGTGTGTGTGTGTGTGTATATATATATATATATATATATATATATATATATGTATATGTATATATATGTATATATGTATATATGTATATATGTATATATATGTATATACGTGTGTATGTAGACTGTGTGTGTGTGTTTGGGGGATTATTTGCTTGAGGTACAGCTGCTTTTATATCACACTCTTTCATCTCTTCCTTTTGCTCAACTCTCTCTTTTCTCCACATGTTCACTCCTCTCTGTGACTCTCTGTACTGAGACAGATAGCCCTGTAGACCTGACTCCCCCTGAATACATCACCCATAGCACCAATTTACGCTCCCCCGGCTGACCGCACAGTACAGTTATTGTTGCGCCCACCCATTCCGTCTGTCTCAACCCGATGGTACGCTCTCTTGTCATTACCTTCACTGACAGACACTGATAGACAGGAGAACATTACCCCTAATTCAAGTGCTTCCAGTTACATCACATTTTGTACATTTCATAACAAAGAAAATACTTATTTTTAGTTCTAAATAAGCATTTTCTGAAAACATCTCTGTGTTATTAGTGTAAGTGACATTCTTATGTCCAGAGCATCTGAATGGAGAGAAATTGTGTAGTACACGATGAGTCACCAGTATTTTTCCCTGAAATACATTTTGTCAGCATTTAGGAGTTGCATATAGATGATTTCACCTCTTACAATGTAACACATACTTTAATAATAATGTATGTATGATATGACCCCTTTAACGTTTTATCCACCCACATCTTTGTCATTCTCTTGCTCTCTGTCTTTCTTATACTTCACATAACTCCCTTGCTCACTCTCTCCCCATCAGTGTAGTTCCTTGCTATACATTAAGAGTGGGCCACTGGGAGTGAGATGGCTGTGGAGTTACTAATCTGTTTACAATTCTATGTAATCTGCTGCTCATAAAGGCTCTACAAATTGAGCATCATTAGTATGTTTATTAGCAATGAATATGATAACATTTGGGATAGATTTAATTTGTCCATCCAAAGTGATTTTATTAAAAAAGGTGCATAATAGATTAATATGACTGGTATAGATTAAATATGATTAGTATTTAAATACAAAAGTACAAACAAACATTATTTTTGTCGTACACCAGTGAACAGTCATTCTCTCTCTCTCTCTCTCACACACACACACACACACACACACACACACACATATATACACTCACATGCTGAATAAACCATTTGACGAGAGCACGCTGTGAGTCCTGCCAGTGTTTCCAAATATACCTCAGCTCTCAACACCGTGTTCTGCCAGAGATGGCTGCTATTGTTGCACGACTATGACGTAAATGACGTAAAGATGTTGAGATCACCACGTACGCCTGCCTAATTGTGACTAACCTGCCATCACTCTAACACAATGAAATGCACAACCATGCCACACACACAGCTGAGTCACCAGCTGATGCATGTGGGAGGCAGAAGAGACATTTATGGTCTGTCTCTGAGCTCTCAAATCTTTGACATGAAGAAACGTGCACAAAGTGCTTGAACTAAACATAGATGTGTGTTGTTTCGAAAAAGTGCACTAGTGTCTTTTCAAGGTTTTGTTGAAATTGGCTGTGTTCCTTTGACTGATGAAACATCTACAGTAGTGGTGCAGACATATTACACAAAACCAAACGTAACCCATATTTTATATTTTTTTAAGTCTTGCTCATATTTTTTTTATCCTTGCATATATTTGTTTATGTTTTTTGAGGATGTCACACAGCCTGCCCCGGTTGGTGTCTGATTAATTTGGCTAGCATCTACAGGGTGACAGGTGTGCCAAAATAGCGTACAGTTTGATTTGATTAATTCCCTTTGACAACAACACAATATAAGTGCACCCTTTATATGTTTATAAAGGTTATTTAAGTTATTCCCTCCATAAATGATTTTACAATGAATAAACAAATTTAGATTTTGGTATTTTTCTCACTCAAACAATAGAGCTATACGTTTTATAACACCAAATAAGTTGTATGGGCTACTTTTATGATATTTTTGTGGTGCTTTATTCCTCACTGTGCATTTTATTTTACATTTTAAAATGTATTAATATACAATGTATTCTACCTCAAGAACAAAAGCTTTAGCTAACAACTTTGCAAACTAGTCAGAATAGAGGAGACAATGACATGCACATGCAGATGTTGAACAGAAGGTGGGATTTATTGCTGTCACTCAGATGCTCTTCTGTTGTATAGGACAGATAGATCCAATCAGATTCCTCTCCAGATTTTAAAATTCTTTGTTTTCAGAAGTCATATGTCAGCACTCAACACAACTACAGCTTTCAATGAAGCATCACTCTGTAGCTATACTTTTGACGTATCCTTTTTTAACGTCTCACCACACATACTCTCTCTCTATCTCATACATGCTAGCCCTTTCCACAACATTCGCTCCATAAATTGTTACTCCATATGATTCCCTCAAGGGAAAGAGAAGTGTGTCCTGGGTCTTATGTAACAGCCTTATTTTCTTTAATAGGGCATTTTCCCGTCCTTTGTGCACATGGGATAAGATTTGTTAGATTTCCGTTTGTATTTGTGTGTTCATACAGAGACTAACCAGCCTAGTCCATACTACAACTTATCCTGGGCAGGAATCTGACCAGCACTTAAATTGTTTTAGAGCTTGCCAAGTCGAGAAATTGCTTTCCAGTTGTGTGTGCATTATGCATTATGTGGTCAGTGGGCAGAACATGGACGTCTAACATACATGAACCCAGTGGCTCATCTGAAAGATTCCCACCCTTCATAAATGTTTTCATACCTTTCCATGTTGAGATGTTATGTGATGCTTCATTATTATAGAAATACCCCGATATAGCAGTCATTGTAACTGCTTGGTAACAACTGTTAACTGGAATTATGACTGAGTGAAGACCATTGAGTGGACATACAAACTCCGTCTCACACATGGAATTTGTGTTCTATCTCTCTGCATTGCAGTTGAGCTGTTAAACTCATATATATTTTATGCACTTATTTCCCCTGCTTCACTGATTTTGACACTGGCTGAGTGGTAAAGCTTTCCCTCAGAGTACCACAGTGCTACACACACATCACATACCTTGTATACTGTATACAGCATACTGCACATACTGCACACAGTAAAATGATGACATATATGCTAATATAAAATGTCCAGCACACAAACACACTACACACACAGATTCTCACATGCCCACACACAGAGAAACAGCTGTGGTTAGTGGTAGGAGGGACACTCATGTCTCCACTGCAAGGTTCCTATATTTAGAAGGCCTGTAATTGGTGTGCAGGGCTGTATTCACAAACACTAAATAGTCACCAGAGGGTTATGGGGGAGGGATGAGGGTGCCAAAATGAAAAAATGAAGTGATGTGGCCCTCTGATCAATGTCAGAAAATACTCTCTCTAATAACTCACCCAAAATCCACCCTCAAAATGATGTTTGTAATTATCATTGAACACTTTGCTATTTTTAACAATACGCAAAAACAGTTAAAGGGATAGTACACCCAAAAATGAAAATTATGTCATGATTACTCACCCTTTGTTTTTTTTCAATGGAATTCAAACATGATACTCTGCAGAATATAGTGTGACAAAACATGTTAGTTCCAGCGTCACAATGCTGGTACTATGGTCCTCCAGCTGGGAGTAACTAAAGATCAGGGCTGGCATACCAAATTACTGATGACTCCAGTACTAAGCAGGTGCCAAATTTTGTTGATTGATTTTTTTGTCTTTTGCTGTATTAGGTTCAAGCCAAGCAGGAGCCAGTCCCATTGAGACTGCAGCTTAAGCAAGACTTCCCCTCATTCATTTTCCACTGCTTTCAAAGCATTGGTCACAAAACAGCAGTGCATTGTTATTGTAGCATTTTCTCTTGGTTGCTTATGCGGGGGACGAGCTGCTGCATGTGTGTAGCCTTAATTATTTTCACTTTGTTTTGATTATTCAGACTGATTCCCTACTGTTTATCAGTCTCTCTCTCTCTCTCTCTCTCTCTCTCTCTCTCTCTCTCTGTCACCCTATTTCAGATATCAGACCAGATTTTCTCTGTTGTTCTAAATGAGAGATACATTTGACAGTCCATTAAAAGGGTTACTTCCCTTAGCTCATTGCTTTATTGCAGTGCCAGGTAAATCAAGGGCAATTGTTTGGGCTTTCATCAGCACAATGCTGACGCATTTTTTCACAGAGCATGAGTCAGCCTTCACTGTTGTTTTTCTCCTCCTCACCCTCTTAGTCCCTGCCAAGTCTCAGTGTAGCGCAGCACTGAGGTACCGTTCATCTCAGTGGCCCCTGTTTAGCACTCTGATTGACCGGTGTCTTAAAGCCAAGAGTTTCAATTAGCGCATGTGTTAGAACGCGTCCAGGCTGCAGCATCAGTGGCTCAGCGTGTCATGCCTCATTACTGAAGAGAAGCGATCAGAGTAAAGAGTTTATAAGAGTTTAGTAATGTCAGTAGTGTTTGTTTCAATGGCCGAGGTTTATAATCAGACTTTACAGATGTGCTCACACTTAATTGCTTGTAGTTGTCTTAGTTTGGAAAGTATATTTATGTATGTACAAATATATCCACTTGTCTGTTATTTTTTTTGTACACTGAATAAAAATATTGAAAAAATATACTTAAATGCTTTCAGCCAAAGTGATTTACAGTAATACTGAATCCGAGATTATAGAATTGACAAGATGCTGCAGTTCTATTAATATGAATGGGGGAAAATGCACCGTATGTCCACTCTAGTGAATGAAGTCCTGCCTTCTAGTTGAACTAGCCAAATGAAATAAATTCTAATGATTCTTGGGTTATGGGCTCTGTAAAGAATGTTGCAAAGGACTTGACAGCCTTTGTGCATGCAGATTAAATCCAAGTCCACCATCATAATACCAAGCGAAACATAAATAAAATATTGCCGAACCTAAAAAACCCTGTATTAAATCAGCAGGGGTGTAATACTGTAGATATCATTGCCAGAATAAATGACATGAATTCCCTCTTCAGCTAGGTTGCAGCAGCAGTCATTCGGCTACACTAATCATCAACGTGCATCGGGTTTACTATTCTGCAATTATTTTTTGTATAATGGGGTTTGAGAAATGCAATACAAATTCCCCTCAATCATCGACAAATGATGAATTTTTTCACATTTCTTACTATAAGTGCATTGGAGGTAATAAAGCTGTTGGTTGTGCCGTGAGATTTTTAACCATCTGCCTGTTTCTGCTTGACTGGCTCAACATCCTCTCCTGTACACCATTAAAAAACATCTTAATGATGTAATCAAACTGACGATTAACTCACTTTTCTAAAGAAACTCTCAGACACTCATCTTAGGAGCAAGCCTGTGGGAAAGTTATTCAGTTACAGGTCCATTTTAACAAATGAGGTTTGTGTGTTAGATGTTCTGCAGGATGTCTTGAGAGAAAAAGTGTGAAATTAGTAACTGATATCTTACACATAAAAGCACACAAAACACACACACTTTAGTCTAATACATTTAAGGGGATAGAAGTCAATCCAAGAAGTCTGTAGTTTTTGGAGTTTATTGATTTTGTTGCAGAGAAACATCCATCAGTTCCAAAATTTACAAAGTAGTTCATCCGAAACTTACCCATCCATTTTTTTTGTCTCAAAACCCATATGCTGTTATTTGTTTTGCTGAAAAACAGTGGAATTACAACAAGATCAAATCAAATTTTTTAACGAGTATTTATGCAACTTTATACATGCAATTTGACATAAGAATGAATAAACTGACAGAACATTTACTGTTTATTTGGGTGAACTGTCTGTTCTTTTAAGATGGCAATCCTGTGTTTAAGGAGACACACACACAGATTCATGTTGTTAGATATCAGTTACATTTTTTTTACTCTATTGATTTAAGACTTTCACTGTTACTAAGGTCAATACACTCTTTTCACATGAGCGGCAAATCATTTTTTACACAAATTAGGCAATACGGTTTTATAAACATTAAAGTACATTTACCTGTGTCATTAAGTGAATATCTTCATGTAATGTCAACACTTACGTAATCCTAATATAAAAATTGAGTTTCTATCACTGAGTCACCTCAGACTACTATTACTATTAATCACTCTATCACATGCAAACTCATGCAGATACTTTAAAACCAGATGGATTTTAATAAAAAATTTAAACAGTGCACCAGTGTTGTAAATTTGGAGGAAAACCAGACTCTCTTTTGTTTAAGTTAACATTGTTCTGCTCACCATTTAAAAGTAAATCCAGACATCCTGTCCTAGGCATGAGATCTCAGCAGCAGAGATGCTCTGGTTGATTGTGTGTTCAGTATTCAGCGTGTGTTTGTGCCCTTTTATAATACTGATGATTTGGTTGTCTGTAACTTCCTGTTTATCTTTCTGCTTATTTGTAAAGCAGTGGAATTGTTGTTTATGAATGATGAGGCTGGTTTTGATGGATACTTGTGATGCGACCTGTTTGTTCAAATGTGTGTGTGTTTGTGAGGTCTAGAAGCTTCTCTATGATTAATCAGACTGTCACGACTGAGAAGCCGTGCCATCAGTACAAACAGCATTTTCCAGTTCACAATCATCTACAAAAACAGGAGACAGCACAGACCTCTGTCTCATTCTCTCTGTCTCTCTCTCTGTCTCCGGCTGTTCCTCCCTATGAGGGCAGCAATGTAAGGCATCGTTGGCGCTCTAAATAGTGAAGAGTGTTCCAAAAGTTTGGCAGCCTAATTATGCTGCCTCCTAAGATACATTTTCTAGTAAAATTCTGAGCACACGTGCCAAAGATGGCAGACAAAATTTCTTTTATAAATACTCAGTACTAAAAAATATCAGTAAAATAATTTGGTGTCATTAAAAATGTACTCTATAGTTGTGCATACTATGTAATTTCATGCTTTTTAAATTATTATATGTTAAAAAGCAATTTTTACTGAAATCGAATATTTGTTAATTGTGCTATTTGTATGCCTGTTACAGCTAGGATGGTGTCTTAGGGCATTGTCACACCTGACTCATTTTCTACCTTTGCTTGGTCTGTTTAGGTATATATGAGCACAGAAATCCCACTAGGAGGGGATCACTTGTAGTGAGAAAGCAATTCAAACCAATGGACCGCCAATTACAAACAAACTAACAAAACTGTTGTCTTGTTCATCCTTACGGATGACCACTTTGAGCGGAATCCCGGAAAACAAACAGTTGCACTCTGACCAATGAGGAGACAGTTTACAAAGCCAATGATGTACAGGTCTGAAAACACACTTGGATGACAGCCAGCTATGCAGACAGTCAGCAGTTAGGAAGCTTGCAACATTTTGTAACAGTTTTTCTGTCTCTCTCCCTCACACACACTCGTAAAAACACAAATCTTGTACTTCAACTACTTTGTGAATTTTCCTGATTTGTGTTTGCCTAATCAGTCAGGTGTGTGTTCTCTGGGGTGCCTGTGTGCACGAACGTGTTTATGAGTTTGTTTTTACGCACTTAGCCCCTAGCTGCTGTTGTTTATCATCAGTCTGTCACCCCAGGTTTACATCTCTGCTTACTGCCTGACAAATGGTACAATCCACATTGTGTGCGTATGTGTTTCTATCTTCCTGAGGATCTCAGACTCATTGCCTCAGTGTTCATTCCACAGCTTGTGTTTAGCATCTGTGTTATGTGTGAGGGCCGCCATGATCTGTCTGGTGCTGTTGTATTTGTGAGGGAATCATGTTAAAAGTGTCAGTTCTGCAGATAAACAGCACTGTAGTGAGGAACTAATCATCAGCAAATATTGTCACTGCCACACATGGTCTGGCTCTCAGGAAATGGGCTTGTAGCCCACTTGTTTAAGACTTCAGTAGAAAGATGATTTTGTTTACAGTGGTCTAATGAGCTTTTGTAATTAGATCTTTTAGAGGATTTATGGATTTAGAGGTGTTCCTCGTAAAATTGCAATTTAATTTTGATTTGATCAAACCACTTAAAGTTACCAGAGGTATTATAGCATTTGCTGTATATTGTATTTGAATTCATTTCTACTAATAATGTATACTCATGTTTTCACATTCTGCATAATTACATTTATAGAAATATATATTGTGTTATTTCAATTTACTGTATCAACATTGTGGTGATTTCTATATACTGTGCAAATTCATCATTTGCGATAACATTTACTTTACAGCAGGGCATTTTCACTCAGGTCCTGGAGGCCCACAGCTCTGTAGAGTTTAGCGCCAACCTTAATCAAACACATCGGGGAAAGCTAATCAAGGTTTTTAGGGTTAGTTAAAAATAACAGGTGGATATATTTGATCAGGATTAGAGCTAAATTCTGCAGGCCCACAAGGACTTGAAAAACCCTGTAATTTGGTGGTTTGTACAGAAAACTAATTTGAAAGCTGAAAAGTAATGCCTGTAGAATGTGATAACATTTATTTTCAGTAAAGTCATTCTGTGATGAAGTGTTCATGCAATAATTGGGATGGTCTAATATTTATATAGTTCTCATCATTTTATGTCCTCTTCAGAACAGCAGCTCATCACTCACAATGTACAGTGCTGTTGTCTTAAAGAGCCACTTGTCTCTAATGGGATCTTGTTATCATTAGATTATTCTGTTGCATTGTGGGTACTGCGTGTGTGCGCGTGTCACAGGGAGCAGAGTAAAGGTCAATGTAAAATAACACCGCCACTTCAGCAGCTCATTTTAATCATTGCTCTGAAGAGGGAAAGATCATTAGAGAAAAGAGAGGAGGAGAAATCTGTCATTATGAACTTGTTTTGCTGCATGTTTTTAGTCTGTGCTTTGAATACTAAAGACAGTCTCTGAAAGAGCCCTGATAATTTAACAGACAGATTAAAGAGACTGACAGAGAATGAGACAGACGAACTGGAAAATTCAAGAACAGAAGAACTTAAGATTTGTTATTGAAAAACCACCATCATTTCAGTTCCCTGTCATTTATCTTCTGGGGCTGGTGGGAACAATATTTTATGTCACGTGTAATCTGTGTTGATGGAGGAGCAGCAAGATCCATGGACAGAGCTGGCTAACAGTCTTTGTATCATTACTGGATACAACTGCCCTTCTCCTCCTGGTTTAGTGTTATGTTTTTTTTTCTAAAAATTCTAGCATCATTCACTTGTGCTTATGATGTCTCAAACCTGTCTGACTTTCTCTTAGATTAAGTGTACATTTCTGAAGAGTATCCTTTCCATATATTTCATTCAGTGAAACTGAATGGGGACTTGAATGGGGACCAAAATGACAACAAAATCACCATAAACATGGTCCATAAGCTTGTGAATTGATTGGCAAGTCATTTATTGAAAATCCCTCAGCTGTAGTTCGCAAATCAAGTATGGTGGCACCTTGAGACACGTGAGGACTAGGGACTGTTCTACCCCAGTGACATCAATTCTTGATGTGATGTATTTAATGTTCCCATGTTTAGCCTTCGACCTTAGCAACATTCACTCTCCTTCAAGACTCAACAGAGAAGACTTCCTACTGCTATCACGTCCACATTCTGAGAGCTTTAAATGATTTTGAATATTGATCATACTTTCTAAAGGGCAGAAATGAGTGGCCTTTAAATGGCATTATGGAAGACGATGCTTGCTGTCAGCAAACAGAGCCTTTGCTGGGGCAAATCGAGTCTTACAGCTCTCTTATTAAAATATCAGGGCCATTTTAAGCCACACTGCCTAGAATCTCTCTGTAAATATCAGTCATTTAACTCTGCTGTCACACAGGGTATGTGGCGTTGCTGTTGGGGAAGATCAGTTTTGACTCTGGTTAACTTTCTGTGATTTCAGCTTTGCACAGTTACTGGTCATTAAAACCAAAGAGGTTAATCAGTTAGCATTGTCAATTATCTCAGTTGCACATCTGTATTCTGTCACAACAGTATTCCACTGCATGTTGTTAAGAGTCCTTTAAAATGCAATTAGTCACTATGAAATACTATGAAATGTTTACTGTTTATATTTTACTTGTTTATTTAATTAAAATATTATTTTATAGGCTGAATACATACCATATTTTAAATGGCTATCAAAGGAGATCTACGTTTTTGGGTCCAGATGGTGTAGTTATGCCACCTACCAGCAGGGGGATAATTGGGAAATACTAAACAGCCAAATCTTGATCCCTTGGAGTAGTAAACAGCAATCAACTTTATATTTCTGGCCTAATATCTTTCTTTTTCTGCAGTGTATCTCCTGTGCTGAGGGAGTGACTACACTGAAATATTTAAATGAGTGCTTTGATCATAAGGGTGATGATGAATGATCGTTTACTACTGCTAGAGGCTGAGTTTCCTGTTTTGGATGGATAAACTGGAGTTTAACAGTCAAAAATAAATGTGATGGAATAAAGACTGTGACTTTGTAGAATACTCTTACTCTTCAATATGTGTACTGTGCACAGTATGCAAACATTCTGTAAGCTTGACTTATTACAAATTACATACAACATTTGCTTACATCCCACAATGCAATGGCTTGACCTTCCACTTTCAATGTGATGAATGAACAGCATTAACAGTGATTTATTATTGTCTGATTAGTTAATCACACTACTAGTTAACACAAGTTAACACATTTTACACAAATCTTTACAGAAATGTTTATGTCCTAGATGTATGTAAACACTACTCATAACATTTTGAGGTCATGTGACAACAATGTAGCATACTACTGTTTTACATTTTTATTGTGGAATAATACTATTCTTTAGAAATAACAGGCTGTAATACTGTACAATATACATTAAATAGTACGCTGGTATTCCATTCCAGAGCCCATATTTTTCTGCTTGAAGTGATGGAAATGGAGGAGGAAGACATACAGCAGGTGGTGTGTTTAATAAGAGTCTGAGTCTGGGAGGGTTCAAAACAGCTGTGTGAGACTGTGTGCACGTGTACAGGAGTGGACAAGCGCTGTAAATCTGTTTAATACATTATAATTGCTGTGTGACTTAATGCATGATCAATGTAAAAGATGAAAAAAGATGATTATGCATGTGTGTTTCCGACCACTACTTCCTAATTGTCTCAGAGTGCGTGTTTGGTTGCTATGGCGTCTCCCAGGGCAACGAACAGAGATCAGAACCCAGAGCTCTAATTAGAAGTGACTACGTGTGATTGGGCAGCGCAGCCTGCAGGGAGTGACGGATTCAGAGAGGTTGCAGAAGGTCGAAATGGATGGATTTAAGGTTGGTGGGTTGAGTTTTAGATTGATTGATTAAAACAAACAGCTGGTGGATGGAGGCTTGGGTAAAGGTGATTCACTCTGTATATGCCCATGATTGCAACACCCCCGCTGCTCCAAAACTACCATTCCCAGAATCCCCTAATGACATTTACAGCTAGTTAAAGAACAGACAGCCTTGTGGTGTACTATCCACACCATTAAACATGTGATTCGTTTTTTTATTTTTTATGGTTTGGCAAGAATGGTCAAGAGTTTTATGTGTGTAAAAGGTAGTCAGTTGCTTGACTGTATGTTTTATTACCTTAACACACCTGCTTAAAATTGTTTTAAATGTTATAACATTTCTAAATTTTTCAGTATCCACAATTTCTGAAGGTCATTCATGTGGTTAAATGTTGTTACTGGTACATTAATAGCTTTGTTCCCATGTTCATTCGGTGTATGCTACAAGGATGCTAGTCTCAACTTCAGATGACACGCCCACGGTCCGAAAAAAAACAGTATGAAGCATATTGCACAACTGAAAAGTTCTCTGTCTAATTAGCACTAATCTGATTTGTTTATTACTGTACTGTACTATAATCTAGAAAGAAAACATACTGGTTAATCACTTACATTGTCTGAATGAGCGGTGCTTAGTTCATTTAAATTGCAAAAATCAGCAGTCCTTTAGTCCTGTATCCATTAGACATAACAACATGACTTAACAGCATTAAACACAGAGTGGCATTAAATCCTATGCTAAGACTGAGTTATGCATTCTATGAAATACAAGACACTCCATGGACTGTATTTAAGAGTTGGAGAATGTATTCATTTATCCACACTATTATTAATTTATGATGATATTAATGGCCATCCTGGTTCTTGTACATTTTACAAAACCTCCTAAAATATTAAGCCACTATATATTAGCAGCTTTAAACGTGTTGTTGTTTTTATAGCATGAAAGATTATAAAGCTATGTCAAATACAGATGTCAAATACAGGAAATGAATAAGTGCTAATCTGGCAAGGAACAACAGACTCCTCAGGGAAGAAGCAGAATAGATCTAAGCTGTTAAAAAGGAAGATATATAAGAGACAGGTGGCAAACTCAGGAAGGCCAAACTCCTGCCCAGAATCCCAAAATGTCTTGTTCTCCAAAAGTGATTTTTATTTTTTTTTTCTGTGGGTTGTTGTCGTTATTAATGAGTACACACATACATTTGAATTCCATCTGCTGTCTGAGAAGTTGGTGTTTATATGTTTTGTTTGTTTTAATGTCTGAGAAATTAGCTTAATTTATTATAGAGAACAGCCATGAAATATTTAAATGGCCCTTTTAACGAATACTCTTTTGTGGGAACATTGGCTTTCTAAGGCATTATGTCTCTCTAGGCAATAATTTCTTCCTTGTTTTACACAGTTTGTAACTGTGTAAAGCCAAATCAAATTAATCTGCACAAATCATTGAAACCTCAGCATGAAGTGCAGATTGCTGGTCATGATCTTTGAGAGTTCCTTTCTGCTGTCACAGCCCTGGCATTTCATAATTTAACAGATTCATACAAGCCTTTCTCGCTCTCTCTGTCTTTCTTTGAGGGCTAACATGGCTATATGATTGTGTGGTAATGAAAGGGTTTCGTCAAAACACTTTGATCACAGTGAGAAGCCACACTGAGTACATGTCTGTGATGTTTAGACTGTGGTATGCAGAGTCCCCCAATAATGTAAATGATTTGATTTAAACTGGTAGTTTGGTAAATTGGTGAATTGTTTGTGTTCAGTTTTCATTTATTTAATTACTATTGTTTATGTACAATATTAATATCCTGTAGTTGTATGCATCAAATAGTCTATAATGCATAACCCACATTTTACTTTGTCAATGTAGGAGTTGAATGTCAAGCTTCAGTTTTGACACCACCACTCTGGTCCTGGTGTGCACACCGCAATTTTGGTCCCCACATATAAAGACAGTGAAATAAACAATTGACAGAAACACTGAGATATTAAATTGTTTCCCCTTGAGGTCTGTGAGTGACATCTAGAACTGTCTATTTCTTAAAGGCCCAAAACATTATGTTTCTAATGCAGTCCTTGAGCTTGCACTCAGCTGACCAGAGAAACATTGTTGTGATGAGGTGGTACTTAGATGTTTTGATTTGATGGTGGTACTTAACCTGACAAAAACACTGTCATAAAGAAACACAATGTCAGTATTTTTGGCTTTTAGTTTGTACAATAATAGTGATAAAGTGAACCATGGATCTTGGATTTTATTATAAGCGGACTAAATATTTGAGTGATGGAAGCCTTTATTGTTAAGCACCAGTGCTGCATCCCTTTTTAACAGCACATTAGGAATGAGTGTGATATCCCAGAGATTATCCGATTCAACCATTCTGCATTTTTCTGTCCAGAATTGTATCTGGGAGAGAACATTTTCCATCCTGCAGATGGTGCACCTGGAAGCATCTGCTTCTCCCTTTCAAGGAATGGCAAAGCTCATGCAAACAGCTGGCCTGACTATAGTCTCTAAACCCCAGTGGCTAAAACCAGTGTAACTGCATGCGTAACTGTTTATTGAGCTGCTTAAACATTGGAGTGTCGTTTTTGATTACAGGATGTTAATAGGGATGCATATAAGGAATAATGGTGTATATAGCACTGCTTAATCAATGAGGTCAATGAACTTGGCAGTGTCATCTGGCAAGTAGAGATGGACCCACCACAGGCTGAATGTTACGTTCACCACCATCCCTGCTCTGTATTAGATTTCCCAAAGCTCCATATGAGTCAGACTCCAGTCATGAAAATGCCACCTGTTACAACATAAGGTAGAAAAGCCAGAATTAATTGTCTGACTACTTTAGACCAGCAGTGATTAGATGCTTATATCTAATACTGTTAAGCAGATACAGCTTTTTCTTGCATGTCCTCCTTCAAAATACGGCAACTCGTAAAATAATGGATGATTCAGTCAGATTACAGTATGTCAGGCTGCCTTTCTCAGACAATAATCATATATCATATGTAGGCAGCCACAGGTGTGGTTTTCGATCAGAGAAGCTTGTGTGGAGATCTTGGAAACTGAAGAAATCTGCCCTTGCGAGATGTAAGTCTGCTTATCCTTCCTAAATAAAAGGTTTCACCCCTTAATCTGGCACAGCAGGCGCTCCTCTCATTTTGCCAGCTTGTTTTCTTTTTTAACTGGAATTTGATTTGAAATCTGAGATAGCGTGTTCGGTTGCCGAATCACTGAGCCTCACATCAAGGAATGAATTTGTGGACTGCTTGACTCTCAGGGAGCACTGATGAAAATGTAGAGATTATTTTGGCACTTGACATTTTGTATGGCTGAACTGACAAATACTGGAGCCACTGTGAGTCTTCTGACTGTTGTATAGTGGTATTATTGCTCAGATCACATTATTTATTTTTATTTCTTTATTTTCCTCAAATAAACTATTTCTTTGAGATATAAGTTGCCTGTTGCTTTGCTTATAGGATCCAAAAACCTGTGCGATTTGTGTAATTACAGTAGACAAAAGGCACGCTATACACCCTTCCTCATATAAACCTGCCAGTCTGGCAACAGCACTTCCACACTAGATTCTTTTGGATCTCAGCAGAGTGACGAGAGCGTGTAAAGTGGACATGGTCCATGATTTAGCAGCACGGTACTTCAAATGAGTTGTTGGCAGCCATACGGTAATTTCACAGCCTCTCTTTAGCCTATCTTAAGCTCTGTGCTGCCACCTAGTTTACCGCCCCCATGTGTAGCTCTATCTCTCCTCATCTGCTCATTTGTTCGGCATTTAACTACAGTCACAGGTTGCCGTTCCACCGTGCTGCAGAGGTCTGAGTCAGCAGCTACCGCAATCAAGCTGAAGAGAATGAAAGAGATGCAAAGACTGAGATGTGTGTTAAGAGTCCTAGGAATGCTAGTATCTTTTGCATGAGCTTAACTTGTGTTGAATCCAACACATTGCTTTGAAAAACAGAGATGCGTTCTCACTGACAGACTTGAGAGTTCTGTAAGGGGATTGCTAAAACTGATCCCACTGGGATGGTCCTGATCTTTTGATGTGTGTGTTTCAATGCCATTCCAGCCCTGTGCACAGATCAGTCAGTAATCTCTGGGACATTAAAATTTCTTTCTGTAATACCCAAGAATGGATACATGGTTTATCCTTTTCTTCTTTTGCTCATTTTCTCACAGGCTGTCTCTTCTTCTGAAAGCTAATGCAACTGTGACATTTTGTCACCTTGGAACTTTAGTCAAGCTATGACTGCCATCAATTTTAGGTTTGCTTTCTTCCCCTGTCATTGGATGTACATCACTCATCTCTCTTCTCTCTTTCTCTCTCTGAGCTGCAAGAGAGTTGTTTTCTTTGCTGAGATGGCGTTTCTCTCTCTCCACATTCATATTGTAATTTTGCTGCTGTGCTGCATTATGGTATTTTCCATGAAAACTTCATGAAGGTCTTTTTAAAGTCAGACTTAAGCCTAAACTAAACGAACAGAAGTGGTTTTACGATTTTGTGGGTATATTATATAATGTGTCTGGGTCAGCTCGATACGTTTTTACATTACATTATATTGTTTTATATTGGTTCAAGTACGAACTATATTTGCTTAATATATATATATATATATATATATATAGTATTTTAAGCAAATATAGTTCGTACTTGAACCAAAACCAGTTTATAATACAAAGCAACACTTTCAGAAAAAAGACTTTCTTTTCTCAAAAGAATAAACACCTTTCCTGTGTTCTACACAAATCTGTAAACCCTTTCTCCAAAAGTAAACACACAGAGAAAACTCGTTATTTGCTGAAAAACTTTAAACACAGCTCTCAATCCAAACTATTCAGTTACAAATGTGTGTCTGTGTTTATACACAGAAAATATAACAATTACTGTGTCTTTGTCAACTACTGTGCCATTGTACACAATGGAAGAACAGATTTTCTTCTGTCATTTGGATGTGGCTATACAATGTCATGTTTGACAGCTGATTTTGGCACCCTGTCAAACAGCAGGGGAGGTCATGCCTGTGACAGGCCTCTGATGTGCTGTCATTACAAGTTGTGTGAATCATCTCGAGATGAGTTACATTTTGATGTGGAATTTGAATCATACATTTTCAATTGCCACGGGGTAGGAGTTGGGCCATGTACAGTACAGTAACTGACATTATTATTCCATTTTACAAGCTTGTTTTTTTTATTTTAAATGACTCTCATAATTTTTAGATTTGAGGCTGATGTTACAGTTAGTAGCATTTAGTAGTTGCTTTTATTAAGTGACTTGCAGTGCATGTGATTTGTTTGACCCATGACCTTAACATTGTTAGTAAAAATGCTTTACCAGAATTGCAAATTGTGTAGAAACAATAAGAATGTGTGCCTGTCACGTTAAGCAATTAATGCCTCAGTGTTTTCATAGTGTATATCTAATTGAATGATATTACAGTATAAAGCCATTCATCAAAAATGCTATTTTAAGGAGTATATATAACAAAATATATAACTATTGTTATACATCTTTAAAAATAAACTACACATGCACAAAACTCTGTCACACAATTCTTGGTAAAAATAATTGTTCACACACCAGTCAAAAGCTTGTGATGTATGAATAATAGAGACAAATTGTTTATACAGAAAATGTATATGCAGACAAATAACGGAAGGTGGAGAAGGGAGAGAATGACCAATGAGATTGTTTATCTCGTATGAGACCCGTGCTACAGTATGTGGCAACGTCCTTCTCCATGGAAGGTTGAGACGGACAGTATGACAGAAATCCATAGGAGCAGGAAGTACTTCACCTGGTGGTATTTCGGGAGAAGGTTACTTTGGAGTCCAATCTGAAGCACACAGAGACACATAGAGGCTTCATCCCCCTGCTGTCAGATCAAAGTCACAGTAACTGTTGTGTCTGACCGAGATCAGACACTATATGCTGATTTAGAATGAATATGTTTTTAAATTCATTATATTAAAGCTTTCTTCTCTCTGAATTTGGTTAAATGTTTGGTGTTTTTTTTGCTTTTTTTGTGAAAAAGTTTGAGCTTTGTGCAATTTAAGTTTTGTTTTGTGCTTCTAGTTTTGTGTAATGTGTAACAGGTTTCAGGAATGGTGCCATTTAGAAAAACTATAATATGCCATATATTTTAAACAGAGCAATTCTAGAAAAGTTTTCTGTAAAGTTACAAAGTTTGGGTCAGTTAAGGGAACAAATTCATATTTAATGTTAAGCTCCCGTAGGGGAACAGAACAAATGTGCAGGGCAGGTTTAGAGGTGAAATTTAAGCAGACCTTAAAATACCTGGAGCTCAGTAACAAAAAGATCACGTCTCTGGAGATTCTCCACTCCTGCACACTGAGAAAATATTCCTAAATCAAATTGCTAGTGTCTTACTTACACTCATCTGTCATTTCTGCTTTTTGTATTTGTAATTATGAATTTTTTTGACAAAGGAAATTGAAGAGCTGAAACATATTTCAGACTAATTTGATCTCATCTCTTTCTCTCAGATGGTAATGTGTATGCATTGGGTGGGATGGGGGCAGACACAGCCCCTCAGGCCTCGGTGAGGGTGTATGAGCCAGGGAAGGACCAATGGCTGCACCTCACCTCCATGCCCACCCCCCGCTATGGAGCCTTTTCCTTTCTGCATGGCAACAAGATCTACGTTCTTGGTAAGCCAATGTGTCCTCTCTTTCAGATTAAAGACAACTTTGCTTTGGTTAACATCTGTTGGATAATTGTAAATAATTCTGTGGAGGAACAAATATATTACATTTGTAAACTGATAGTATGCAGTGGGGGCCACATGCCTCAGACAACTAGTGAAAATGCTTTTAGTGAAAAAACATTTTTTATTTCAACCATTTTAAAAAGTAAAAAGGAATTAGAAAATTCTCCTTAACATGGCCAGTGTCACAAATTTGCCTTTATTTGACCAGTATACTAAAAAAAAGAGCAGAAATTTTCAATGTGATTTTAGACTTTCAGACATTGTTTTCAGGGCTAAATAAACACATTTCTGTGAAAATGGTAGAATGGTGCATGTGCACATGTGGAGAAGTGGCCTTCTCTCGAGAGGCACTTGGCAGATGGTGTACTAGACTAGCCAATGATTATAAATGTATCTTATTTTCTGTGTCAGATTGTTACAATATTCCCCAGGAGAAGCAGATGTGGTAGTACCATGTGGTAATTGTACTAAGGCTGATAAAAGCTGTGAAGTGGAGTTATTTCTCAGTGGGACGAGTTTAGAAGAATTCTCCACAACATCTCAAACTGTGTTCAGAAGTCAATACTATTGAAGACTTCAATGTAAACTATTTTTTCATTTTGTACCACCATACCTACTCTTAATACATTTCAACAATTGTCTCATTTGTATGTTTTTTTCTGTTCTGTTTTTGGTTGTCTGTTCTGTTTCTTCCAAGAAATTTTAGGAGAGACATCTGAGACAAAGTTACAACCCCAAATCAGAAAAAGTTGGGACAGTATGGAAAACACAAATAAAAAAACAAAGTAGTGATTTCTAAATTTACTTTGACTTGTATTTCATTGCAGACAATACAACAGCACATTATTTAATGTGTTCCTCATGATTTTTATTGTTTTTTCTTCAAAATTCCTATTTTGGTTCTTGCAACACATTTCAAAAAAAGTTGGAACAAGAGCAATTTAGGGCTAGTAATCAGGTAAATTGGTTAAATAATGATGTGATTTGAAACAGGTGATGTCAACAGGTGATTGTAATTATGATTTGGTACAAAAGCAGCATCCAAGAAAGGTCTAGTCCTTTAGGAGCAAAGATGGGCCGAGGATCGCCAGTTTACCAACAAATACGTGAGAAAATTATTGAAATATTTAAAAACGATGTTCCTCAAAGAAAGATAGGAAGACATTTGCTTATTTCACCTTCAACAGTGCATAACATAATTAAAGAATTCAAGGAATAATTGGAGGAATTTCAGTACGTAAAGGACAAGGGCGCAAGCCTAAGCTGAACAACCGTGCTCTCCGATCCCTCAGGCGGCACTGCATCAAGAATTGTCATCTATAAGCAATATCACCACATGGGTTGTGCCAGGACTACTTGTGCTTTACTGTTCCAACTTTTTTGAAATGTGTTGCAAGAACCAAAATAGGAATTTTGAAGAAAAAAACAAAAATCATGAGGAACACATTAAATGTGCTGTTGTATTGTCTGCAATGAAATACAAGTCAAAGTAAATTTAGAAATCACTACTTTTTTTATTTGTGTTTTCCAAACTGTCCCAACTTTTTCTGATTTGGGGTTGTGATACTTGATTAAATGAAACCAATGAGACTCCATCCAAACTCCTGAGCAACCACAGAGGGTTTCACAAGCATAATACATATATTAATGCATCACAATATCAGGATTAATTTAACTGCACCAAATATATGAGAGAGACCCAGTGTGTTTGGAAAGAGACAATCTGCAGGTGGTTTAGTTTCAGAGAAGCGGCTCTGCTCTCTGGTTGTAAAGCAGACTGATCACAGTGTGTTTATGCCCATGGGTTTGATGAGCATGTGGAGTGGTCTGTATGGGGTCTTCTTTTGGCAAGTTCGTCCTTTTATTGACCTCTTTGCATTGTGAGACATCCTGTTTAGGTCAGACATAAAGATCATCTGCTCTTTCTGAGAACTCATTAAAAACTCCTCTTCCACAACACACACATGTACTTGGCTGAATGTAAACAGCGACATCTTATAGATTTCTAATCTGACTAACCAACCTTAAGCCAAACTAAAAACATTCTTATAATTAAAATTATATTTTTTAATGTACAAATCATTTTTACAAATTTACAAATCAACTAATTAAACGTCAGCACACAATTCTGTTTTTGAAGCAGTGATTTGTGGTGTTGAGCAAAGACGTTTTCATATTCTGTCTGCTATGATCTATGCAAATGAACAGGCCAGACCCCTAGAAAATATGGCAGCTGTGTAATGAATTATTAGAAGACGAGAGACATTGGGGTGAACAGTGAAACATGGTATAATGATGATAATATTTTCCCTCAGGATGTCTTTCCCCTGCACGCAACAATTTTGTCTCAACTGTTAGACTCAAACTCATTGGTTTGACATCATAGAGAATAATTCATGCACAGTCACTTCATATGCAGTCCATGTTTTTGCTTATATCACTCCAAAACACTCTTCATCTTCCTCTCTCTTGCTCTCTTTCGCTCTCCATTAATTTTACTCAAAGGTCTGCTTGCCTTTGTATCACTTGTCACGCTTAAGACACACAATGAGATCTAAAAAGTTCAGCAAAACTGCCAGTGAGAATCTTTTGCACCATGACAGCAGTAAAGTTAAGATACTTAATTCTGTTATTTGTCGGTGGGGGCTGCCAGACTACAAATAGAGCCATACCGGAATCACATTAGGGCCACGTATGAGAAATGAGTCCTTGTCACGAGGCACTCATTAACTTCAGGCTCTGTTTTGTGATGTGCCCCGCAAGGTCTATCATTGGGCCCAGACACTCGATCACAAATCAACCAGATGCACCATGCTGTCTCCCCAAAATAAGATCCCCACTGTGCATGCTAATGCTGTTACCCCTGGTGCAGACATGAGAGATATGTGACCTCATTCCAATGTGTACCAAAATAAACGTTCTCAACAAAAGTTTAAAGCTGTTAAAAGGTTTATTCAGTTGTTGTTGTTTTCATTAAAGCATCCATAACTTATATGGTTAAAAATGTACAAAAATCAGCTATTTAGCAAGTACATGACAGAAAAGTGTTTAACACAATCACCTTACCCCAATTCCCAATGGTATGTTCGTAATAATTATAGATTGAGCCGTTAGGTCTGATTTTACAGGAACTGTCTGCCTGTAAACAGAAAGATCCAGCAGTTGTTTAGAATTTAAAATGGTCATCCACATTAAGAAATAACTCTGCAAGTACCCTGTAATTTTATGTTTCTAACAGAGGTGACCGTAGAGAGGCAAAAATTACAGATTACATCTTTAAATTGAATGAAATTCACAAAACCCTGTAAACTAAATCCCTAGTGCAATGCAGAGTCTGTTTGTTCTGGGCTGATTTCAGGGGAAATTTAGCTAAATATATTCAGTATGGATGTAAAGATAAGAGTGCAACATTTATTTGTAGCTGTAAGTATGATAAAATTAGCCAAAATAATTAATAATCAAACCCCAAATGGAAGGAGACATGCCAAGCTTTTTATTGACAGGAGCTGTGAAAAAATTCAATGACAGTTTTAGCTTTGGTCCTGCCCCAAACTAACATTACTTAAAATGGCATGAGCACACACAGCCATTATTTAAAAACAAAACTATACTTTGCAACCTAATATATTTATATGATCCCTTGTGCTTTAAATCCTGATTTGTTGATAGTTATATTATGATTTTGAATAGTTTACACTCACAAATGTGCGTAAGGCTGATTACACAGTGCCCGTATGTCTTCAGATCTGTCTGTGGATGGCTCTGGGCCAATATCAGCCACACTTTAACATGCACCATCACTCAGCTCAATATCTCCCCTCTACACACGTCTCTTTAAATCCACTTGTGTATATGCCCTGTTCCCCTCAGCTAATTTTTCATGATTTGACCACAGAGACTGACCACAGAGCAGGAAGCTGAAAGAGTTAAAGGAAGGTAATTGGTGGAGTTCTCTTTAAATGGGCTGCAGTAACCTCATTGACACACTTCCTAACTCTGAACACTGCCCCTTACTCAACACTTGTTTCCTCTATCTGTGACTCTCACACTCTCCTGTTCACTGCATTACCATTTTTGTCCTGCTTTCTCTCTCTGTCTTTTTCTTTACCACATTGTTTCTCAGACAGGTTCTTATTCCCTTTCTTTTGTTTCCCCTGTGTGTGTTGTTCCTGGCTCTCTGTTCTTCTGTCCCAGAGGGCCGTCAGTAATGCCAAAGCAGGGAGGAGATCAGTCACATTGTGAATTCATAGAGAAGGCAAGAGAGTGCAGGAGAAAATATGAAAAACATGACAATGTTTGTTGCTTTCATATACATAAGGAGTGATACGCACACAAGAGTCGTGCTCTTCTTACATTGTTGTTCAGAGAGGTTTTGGTTCCTGTGGGGTTCCATTTGTTCTATAGAGAACCAGCAGTTCTCATCTGGTTTAGTTTCAAGGCCTAGAATTTTAGAATTTGGAATTGGTGACCCAAAACACCATCACAATTGTTTATGGTATGAAAGCAGCAAAAATGTCCCTAAAACGAATCCTTATAATGTAACCCTGAACTGTATAGACCCAACAGTGTTCAAAATACTGCATTCTGGTGTGCAGTATATGCAGTCTGTGTGTGTTGGTATATGCAAGCCTGTATGTCTATGTATGTATGTTACGTGTGTGGAGAGTTATATGCATAGTTATATACATATGTGTGCTGTTTTTATGCATATATGTGTGTGTGAGTGTATAGGTGTGGGTTGTGTGGATGTCAGAGACCAAATAATGGAACAGGCTGTCAGCCTGTCTGAGGAGACCAAAGTGTCGGCAGTGAGCCGTGACATGTGGTAATCGCACACACACTGTCTCCCAGTAGGAACGAACATGAAACACTGACTTAATCCTATCAGAGAGACACACACTCTCTAAATCTTTTCCAAGAAGACTCTTTCCCTCTTCTCACTTTTCCTTCATCCAACAGGTGGGCGGCAGGGCAAGTTGCCAGTGACCGCGTTCGAGGCCTTCGACCTGGAGATGAAGAGCTGGACACGGTACCCATGCATTCCCAGCCGCAGAGCTTTCTCTTCCTGTGCTGCTACTGATAGGGCCTTCTTCAGCCTGGGAGGACTCCAACAGCCAGGACCCCACAACTTTTACTCCAGACCTCACTTCGTTTCCACTGTGGAGGAATTCGACTGTGAGCAGGGTGAGCAACAATCTCTCTTGCTTTCTTCCTAAATCAATTTAGACAAAGCTTTATTGACAAAACGATACATGAAAGAAATGTGACTGTTGAAATATCAGCTGAAGTACATTTTTCATTGTTACAGTAATAAATGTAACTGCCAAAAGTACTGTAGTGCTACAAAGAAGTTACAAAACAGTACCATATTTTGTATATCAAAACTTTATGTAGCTGATTTTGCAAAAATTTTCATTCTTCATCCCTTAGGGCAGTACACTTCTGTCTCACTATCACCTGTCATACAAAGGATTTTGCTCTTTTGTTTTAAGGTACTTAGTTTTGCTTACGACAGTGGTTTCCAAACAACAAATGCAACATGCACAAAACAAATTTTGTGTATTAGATATCTAGACACATTTCAGTTATAATTAAGAACAATTCTTAGCTTCTCCAAGGGAAATAAATGGGCTTGAGAAGTCAAACTAGAGAATAATTGTGGACAGTTTTTACTGTTCTATTGTTGTTATTACATCAATCAATGTTTGTGAGTGACTTGAATGAAAATTACTATTATAGCTTATAATATAATATAATAAACTCAGTTTGCATCAATTATAAAAGTAGTTAATCAGTGTTTGATAACAGAAGTGTTTGTATTCAGAAGATGAAAATGATAATTTGTGCTGTCAGTAATGCTTTCAGTGCTCATCAACATTAAAAACAATATATATAAGGTGTACTTGCAATAAATTCTATATTTTTTTGTGCCCCCCCAGATGATACTGCTGACTCTCTGTTTGCTCTGGTTGAAAACTAAAGCTGCTCTCTCTGACACTCACAGCTTTAATCTCTATATCTTCACTCTGAGAGACAGGAGGAAGATTGATGTGTTGTTGTATTTACTGTACATACAGCACTTGAGGGTGGAAATATATTTGATTCTCTCACTCGCTATTTCACTACTGCATAACAGGAAGGAATTTAACATTTACTCCCAACTGACAACAATGAGGCGTGTGGCCTATTTGAAAATTGCTTAGTCAGTCCCCCAGTCTTATGAAATATATGTTCTTAATCCATTTCCCATGTCATGGGAACTCAAGAGAATCACACTGTGTATTTTATTTACTTCCTATAGAGCAGAGGAGTATTGGATGCTGTGAGTGCACACAATTCAGAAATCAGGTTTAGATTATCCTGGCTCGTCAATACATAGCTGTAAGAGAGTTTATGAGCGGTAAACATTTTCTCGGGCTTAGCACAAAATAAAATGTCTTACAGTAGACATAAAAATAAACCAATCCTCAAAACATGGTAAATGTGTATCAGGATGTGATATAACAGAATAAAAAACTTAATATTCATTTATGTCATTGCTGAACACTTTCAGAATTTACACAGATCCAATATACAGCAGAGTACAAATGACATGTTTCATTTTAATTAAAGTTTCATTTAAACCTGAAAATTATTAGAACATTTCAGCAGTTTGACAATTTTAAAAACAAAGAATCCTAAAATGAACACAAATTTTTAGGCACCAGTTTAGCTCACTAATCAAATAAATTTTATTTTGCTTCTGAGTTATGTGCCAGTTTAACATTTCACTCAAATTGTTACAATGTTAATATAGTACATTTTGTAAAGAATTAAGTTGTACTAAATTAGAAGCATTTTCTCTGGTGGTCTCAGACTTTCTGTCCCCATCGTATGTGTTCTTCTGTGTTGGTTTTCTTCCAAAGCTCTCCAACCTGCATTTAATTAAACTGTAATTCTCCTCTTTGTTTGAACAATCTTTTCCATCCCAAGAGTACCAGTCAAGGAGCTTTTAATTGCTCTAACAAAAAAATAGCATTCTCTCATTTCAACATAAATAGCAAAAGCCCCATGGGCCCGGCTCGTATCACAAAGATTTGTGGTGTTGGCTTTTTTCATCTTCTGTCACTTTTTCCTGTCTGTTTGCTAGCTATATATGTCTGTGTATGTTACTCAGACTCCTGGACAGACTCAAACAAAGATTAAAGTCTGATCTTTTGCCTTATATAAAAGGGTCATTCTCACTCACCTCTTCAACCACATGCCAGACTGCCTATATATTATATATAAACCTCTCCTACATGACTTCCATATCCATTACGCTCAGCCGAAGGGACCAATAGACAAGGATAAAATTAAAAAAAATCAATAAGAAAATTAAAGCTTCCTGGATGTTTAACCACTGAGTTATCTATTTAAACCTGCATGCTTTTATGTGAGATAGCTGGCTTTTAAAATGGAGAGGACTTGGGTTAGAAATTATGTGTTTCTGAATTTTTCATTTCATGGATATGTTTATGAAATGAATCATTTTTTATTGATGATGCCAAGATGTCAAGATTTGGCAAGTTAGCACAGTTCGGTTAGTAGCAGTGGGTAGATTTTGTAATTACATCATCATACTACAAAAAGCATTACTCAGATGCATTTGCATTTAAATGTCCAGCCCTCGCTGAGGTTTATAGAGCTAATGGAAGCCATTGTGAGCTAGAATTATATGAACAGACATATAGATGCATGTGTGTACAGGTAATGGAGGCTTGCATGAGTCTTTCTTGTGTAAGTGGCAATCACCAATTCCATTATCACTTTACCTATTACTGTAGAGGCTGTGGATAAAGCAGCCTGTTGTAATTACCAGCCCACGGTTACGGCCTGTTTCCTCAATTACACATTACTGCCCCCTAATCTCCCTATTCAGCACATGCAGAATCGTATACGTGTTTGTGTGTGTATTTATGAGTAGCCCTGCATGTTCTAGTTTTGATGGCACAAAAATATCCTTTTTGTGTAAGGAATAATGTCTGCTGGGAAAAATTTTCATAGCAAACTATAGTGAGAAGAAAGAGTCTGCAAGTTGATATAAGAAACATGAAACTGATGCAGCTATATAGAACACTGGTTGCTGGGGACAACGGTCAATTATACAGTTCAGGGGTCATTATAGGAATATGTGACCACAGAATACCACATTTAGCCAGTCAGATAATAGGAATTGTTATTTATTGGAAGCGTACTACCATACTACTATTGCTACAGTAGTATATATTTATATTGTATGCATGTTGTTATATGCACAGAATACCCGGATGACCTACATGTATTAGAAGCACTAACTGGAGCTTACTGCGTGAAACATTTTATCCTATAATCCAATGTGTTCGGTTTGACCTTCCATTTCCAGTGTTATGAACGAAACCCAAAATATACTGCACCGATCCTGGCTCATCACTTCATCAGAAACCAAATGTTAATATTTTTTACACAACATTGATTAAAAATGCAAAATAAATGTTTTCATTTCCAAGGTTCATTAAATGAGACTTGTTAAATTAAACAGGCCATGTGCAAAGATTGTGTGACAAAAGTAGTGAGATCATGTGATCTTCCTGGTTTTATATATTTCATGTGGAATAACACCTGCTGTTTCTTTCAGAGCAGTAGGCAGAATATAGAGTATGCTGTGCTGTATTTATCTGAGACGTAAGCTAGTATTATATTCCAAACATAGCCACTGAGTAAAATAAAACACAGCAGGTGTCTGTATATTTGATCTGATAACCTAATTCTGATTTTATTCTTCATTTCATGTGGGAGTCTTCTTTTGTTTAGCCTGCAGCAGATCTGGTCAATTATGAAAGCTGGAGAAAGTAACATTTCTTTAAATCGTATATGGTGCAACTCTGTTACAGCTATGCACCTCTGAGTGAGATGGAGAAATATGTCCCTCAAGCATCCTCAGAGCAGCATCACTTAAAAAGCTAAGATGAGGCAATCGTTAGTACAGTATGAGCATGTTCTCTCTCCCTCTGCCTTACTATTTCTCAGCTCTTCTCTTCCTTAGGCAGAGTCTTCATTATTATTAGTTTATTAGAATCACAGTTACTTAGTTCATTGATCAGCTTTGTTTTTGGGCTTCTTAAAGAGACAGTACACTCAAAAATGACTTATATAATTTTATAATTTACTTAACCTCATTTTTAAGTAAAAATGTCATGTATGTCTTTTTCACTTGGAACAAAAAATATGCTTTTATTGTCCTCTTTGGAGCTTGACAATTCTTAGTCTTTATTTACTTTCATTGCATGTAAAAAAAACATTTTTACAAACTTCTTTATTCTTGTTCCACAGAATAAAAGTAAGTCATGCAGGTTTAAAATAAATTGAAGATGAGTAAATGATGGAATGTTCATTTTGCGGTGAACTATCGCTTTAATCTTTTGCCTTCTCGCTTTGTTGGCTTTCTTCCCATAACACATTTGTACTCTCTTATTTATCTCTTCCCTCTATCTCTGTTATTGACTTTGATTTCAATGTTTATCAGTGTAATCAGCAAACGAGAGTGCTGTGTCTCTACATTATTTGCTGAACATTTCTTATTGGCTCTGTCCTCTTTCATATGCTTTACAAATCTCCTCAAAGTCTTCTTCTAGTCCCAGAAGTCGTTTCCCACAGCTTGGCTCTCTGGTTACAATTTTAGCTTCAGGCTGCTGTGACTATTCATTACACAAATTATACACATTTATCTGAAATAAAGGACAATATTCTCCATCCTCACACAGTATTAGATAGTTTATTGATTGTGGCTGTACTCACAGTACAGACAGATTCATTTTCTGGCATTACACTACAGAAACGCTCATAATAATGACATAATGAATTATTATGACAATTATTGCCCATTTAGTTTGTACACGTTTGTCATGCTGTATTATGAACTCAGGTTTACAAATAACTTTTTTCAAACCAATTCTTTGTTATTTCGAGCTGCAGCTGAGCTCTGAGTTTTGTTTTCCCTCAGGTTTTAAAAGTAACAAACAAAATGGTTAGACATTTGTGCAGTATAACAAATCAGTTACCCTTAGACAAGTAATGTAATGCATTTTCTCAGCAATGTTTAAACCAGGGCTGTCAGTTGAATACATGCATTTGAGACAAATAATTGTAAACAAGCTAAAAAATTGATTAACTGGAATATCATGTCACATATTAAACCATTCATCAAAATCAAAGCAATTATCAAACTCTAATTTAAACAACTGTAGATCTGTCAAATCAATGAAGCACATTTCTGAATGAGATGGAAATGAAAAGTGCACTAGAGTATTGCAGGACAGAACTTCTGCTTGTTCTTTGTTCTCCAGCCAACATCCATCTGCCAGCATTTATGGGCTGGGCCTCTCTCTCTCTCTCTCTCTCTCTCTCTCTCTTGCTCTCTCTCTCTCTCTCTGTCACTGTTTCAGTTATTCCTTTTCTGTCACTCACTGTTATTTGCTTTTGGTTCTTCCTGTGCTGTCTCCTTTAATACTCACCCTATAACAATTTCAAACCCTCCTACAGGTACAATATAACAACATGGAACAACCTAAGACTGAGGAAATCATGACAGAATTACATGTGTGGGTGAATTATTCCACTATAATCTTGGTATGACTATGGCTCAATGTGTAGGCCACTTTGCACAAATGCAATGCAATTGATGCATAAAAGCTTGGTATGAATTTTTAGCATGCATTAGAGATGATTATACATTGTGGAGTGACATGTAGCTCTCGGCTGCAGTTTTATATAAATATGCATATGCAATTATTTGCATATGGGAGTTTTTATTACATCAAAAGCATGCACTCCTAATGCAGAGAAAGTATGTTTGTGAATACATTTGTGTCTCAGAGAACAGATATTAAATATGAACACAAGAAACTAGGAACAAAACATTGAGACAAATGAAACAAGAAACTAAGGCTGCATACATTACATCTCAAAAAGGGCAAGACCTGACCAAACAAGAGAAACATGAGGATATAAATGCACAGGAACTTAATAGGGTAACTAGGGACAGCTGGAATCAGCTGGAAAACAAGGAACAGAAACAGTACAGAACTACAAACTAAAAGTCTGCATAACAAAAGTACAAGGTTATGCAGCATATGACAACTTTTACACAGTACCACCACAGAAAATAGGCAAGAATATTTTTAAGATGATGGTAAACTTTTCATTGTTTATTCAATCGTGGAATAAATAAAATAAAAGTACAAAAATATTCAAAAGTACAAAAAAGCATAAAATGAATGCAGATGCCAAATAATTGGCAGACGTTGCCCTTCCAGTACACTTTAAGAGAAAGACACAGTAAATCAAACTGCCAGAAAAAGAAAGCAAAGCACATTTCAATTACTGGAGTTCCAGTAATTGAATTAGAGTTCTGTGTGTGTCCCATTAGCAGGCTCTGGGCTTAGACACAGCATTACTAATAATATTCTGTAATATCAGCGGACAGTGTAGTCACATCCTTTACAATATGTCTGAATATGATGCCTTAATGCTCTGGGGGCACTGTAATGGAGTTGAGCTTGCCTCTGACTTTTATAGTTTGATTGTGAGTTATGGAGAGAACATCCAGTGTGCAAAATGAAAGCGTATTTTTTTGCTTCTAAATCTGCACAGCAATTGCAAAAGAACTCCATTTGTATCTTTAGGTGCCTCATAGTGGTCACCATAACCTTTATGCATTGGCAAGTTGTTCTGGTGAAAATCTATGGCTATGATAAAAAAAATGTATGTCTGTGCAGTCTCATTTGTGTATATGAATGGGGTCATGAGGAATCATGAGGAATCAAATTTTCCATGATATTTTGAGATAGAAGTGTTCTTTGTACTATAAAATATACTGGAACTTTCAGAACTCAAAACTTCCTCAGTGCAAACGGACTATTGAAAGCAAGCAGAGATTCTGGAATATTAACATATACCCACCCACAGTTACATGTCAGTGATGACTATTTGTTGATCAGAAACTTGACTGGTGTATTAATAAATGAAGGCTAGGCACTACTATTTATATTAGATATACTAACGATGAGAGTGAAATGGCTATATCTGTCAAGCCTTATGCTCTTCCAGACTGTGTGTGTGCTGTTCTGCATATCCAACTGAAGAATCCTAACAGTGACTGAGGTTTATTTCCTGATCTTTGCTACCTGACTTTAAACGATTTATGATTTTTTTAATTCAATGCAAGCTTTGCAAAGAAGCTATTATTGAGGGAAAGGAGGGTTTAAAACTACATTTAGGCCAACAACAAGTCTGCATTTTGAGCAACAGAGTGCCATTGCTTATTTCAAATGAGATGAGGCTGTTTCTTAAAGGCACAACAAAAACACTGATAGAAAGTAGGTGGAAAATAGTCACAAAAATAGTTATTACAAGTGGACCTGAAGTAAAAACAATAGTTAAATGTGAGATTTTTGGTCAAAGATAGAAACAGGATCAGTAACAAAGCAGTTTTACGCATGTTGGGGTGCTACCCACAGGGTTATTACTTCAACAACAATATGAGCATGTTACTGAATAGGTTAGTTAGAGATTCCTCTGATAAAACAGTGAGATTTAGCTTTACATGATAAAATCTGTAGTGGAAGGTGTTTGTGTAGACACTAAAGCGCACATACTCATCACTGATCCGAGCACACAGGCTCATTACCGCAGTCACTGCAGCACACAGACAGAGTGTGTTCACTCATTAGACAAGAAGGTTGCTATTGTCAGATTGTGTTCTCGGGGCTTCTGTACATGAGTGAGTGTGGTGTTTGAAACAAGGCTGGATTTCTCATCCTTATTCACAGTAACAGCCTGCCCAAAGGATTTGTGTGCACTTACCAATGCAGGGTTTAATGCAAACTTTCTTTTTGTTTTTAAAGATGACGGCGTATCTTACAAACTGGACCACAGCCAGGGTTTTTTTATAGTACCTTTTCCATAAATATTGTACAGATTAGAGTCTCATTAGTCTTTTTAACTTTAGGGGCACAAATATCATGTTGTGTGTTGTCATGCGTTTCCTTTTATGTTACAGTAGATAAACTGTTGCCTAAAAAATTTCCCTAACATATAAAGTGGCTAGTTTTATACAGTACACATCAAAAGACTTTGAATTCCTACTGTAACCTTGTAACTTATTCTGGCAGTTTTTATTATTATTTGTATTTTTTATCATATATTTAGTTTGACCTGCTCAGGTTGACATTCCACATTTTCTACAGATAAGGCACATCCTTTCACTAACAATTTGTTAAAAAAGAAATAAGATGGCATTTTTATATTATATATTTTTATAAGTGTCAGGTCCTATTTTCTGTCGTCTTCGTGAAAAGTGATGCTTACATAGTGAGAGTGAGTGAGAGTCCCTCACTTACATTTCTCTCTCTCATATTGACTTTACACACCCCCCACATTGCTGTCATCTCTCCTTATTTCAAGTCTCCTCTCCTGTCTCACACTAGCCTTCTACTAGCGGCTTTGTCTAAGACAAACTCTGCAGGCTCTTCTCTTCTCCTCACACTGACTGATGTAGTGCACAGCTCTCATGGATTAGCCCATTGATCTGCTCTAATCAATCCCAGAGTGCACCTGTTCCCATGAGACGGTGCAGGGGAGTATCAGAGATTTATATGTGTGTGTGGGATTCACAGTGAGTTTTATTGAGATCAAAATGCCACTCTTATTTGACAGTGCTTGATTTGATAAATTTGAACAGTAAGACAAAAAAGAGCTTTAAAGCTACAATCCGTAACTTTTGCCTTTCTACCGCCATTTCTGTTTGAAACATAAAATTGCAGGTTACTTTAGATACTTTTAATTACATGCTGAAGTCAAATGAAACCAAACTGACATTTCCTGGGAAATCTGCCCCAATCATTATTATAAATTTACCATTGGGTAAGTTTAACCCAAAAAAAACCCTCATTTCTAATGCAAAAAAGTTATGGATTGCAGCTTTAACCATTAAAGAATAAAATAAACCTTTCAGGCAGTCATATATTGACATCTATAGATGTTTAGAAATTTAGGTGTAATTAATACAAATACAAATTAATAAAAAATTTATAGGTGTAATTTTTTCAGTTCGGTTCAGAGTAATACAAATACAAATTAATAAAAAATTAATAGGTGTAATTTTTTCAGTTCGGTTCAGGGTTCAGATGAGATTGAAGGATGCTCGTGTGCCCATGTGTATGTGTAATAGAGAGAGAGGCAATGATTGATTTCTGAGCTTTAAATAAACACAGGTTCTCATCTCCAGCTGGGTCGTTGTACAGAGCCTACAGAACTGTCAATCACTCAACACTTCCTGCTCTTTAGCTGCGGAGAGAAGCACAGCTGTGTGTGTGTGTCTGGTTCAATAGCAAGCGTCAGGTCGACAGACAGACATATAGACAGACATTCAGGAAAACAGACAGGTAATCTCAAGCAGCAGTTCAAAGAGAAAGTGTAGAGTTTTGTAGACTTTCTTGATGTGAACTTCAGAACAAACTCTTTCATAATTCAGTCCTCTCTTTGCTTGATTCCCAGCTACCAGGGATTGTTCTCAGAACATTGGCTAACGACTTCTAAAAGTTATTTCATCGTTACCAAAAAACAGGACACTTTAAATGTTCCTAGAATATTTAAAATACCATTTTTATATTTTTGTTTGCGTTAGGAAACGTTAGGGAAACATTCTTACACTCTAAAATTGTAAGCTGGGATTTTTTTTTTTTTTTTGAGTTTTTCTGAGCTTCCACCACCAATTAGCAGGCCGTTTGTTTTGTCTGTGGTAAGTTTTAATTGTAGATCTGTGTAATTAAGCACTAGACAAAGTCTTGCTGGTTTAGGTCATACATGTGTTATACACATGTACGACCCATGTATAGTGCATTTATAAGATATCATGTCAAGTTGTCAAAATGTGTTTCGATACACCTGCATTATATTTTTTCAGTTGACAAAACAGAATAAAACTCAACTGTTCAGTTGACTATTAAGTAAGCTAATTTTGGGCTAAACACAGCAAACAGAAAACGAGATACTATTTTCCTACTATTTTCCTTTCCACTAATGAGGTTTAGCCAGTCAAACAATTATTAACACTTGCACAGAGGACACTCAGCATAATGCTGCATCTACTTTACAAAAACAAGTCTATTTGCATTTGTACTTTGGACAAAGCTGCTGTATTGTAAAGACCATTTTAACTATTTGCTATATTCTTACTTTTAAGTATTCAAGTACCAGCTTAAAAATTACAATGAATTTTCTTATCCTGTAATTGCCTGAGATTATAATACACATGAATGTGAGGTGAAAATAATTCTACAGATAAAAGGCAGAAAAAAATAAGAATCCACCAACATTGTCTACATGAGCTAAATAAACCGTGAGATTTGAGTGTGTGTTTCTCTGTGATATTGTTATCCATGACCTCTCACCAGAATTCTTCCCCATTCTGTCCTCAACACACATATTATACATGTTGAGAAACAGAGACAAACAGTTAAACCTCTGTCAGCATGGAGTCATTGCCAATTTCAACCAATTTATCACCGATTTTCAGAAAGGACTGCAGGAGGTGGGGATAACTGCATATCTGTCTCTCCTTTCTTCCTTCCCTCCCTCCATCTTTTCTTCTCTGTGTTCATTTCTCTTTCTCTGTGTGTACTGTCTTATAAAACAGTTTGACCGGTCACACTGGGGTCTCTACACTTCATTAACTACCAGCATGCTGTTCCATGGTGTGTGTGTGTTTGTGTGTATCTGTAAAGTCAGAGAAGAAGAGAAAGGTACATCCTTTATCTTTGATCTTTCACTTGCCTTTTCAGCACGTCATTTGTAGGAAAGGATGTGCATAACCAACTAAGTTTCATTGTCAGGGAAGACAATTAAATACATGAATGTCTGATGGCTGTTATTTTTGACAGCTGGCAGGAGGCAGTGTGTTACTAATATTTGTATTCCCTGTAGTCTCCAATCTATTTGTCTTTAATTCAGAGTCTCTGTCCTGCTGTTGTGATATAAATATTGATAAATCAAACCTAGTTAAAAATAAACTTTTGTCACACGTTGTGATCGCTGAGATCCCTCAAAATAATTTTCTAAAGGAACTTTTTAATATGACTTTTAGTTTAGCAAGCTCTTAGTAAGCATGTAAACATGGACGTCACATACTAAAACTCGTCTAGATGACTTTATCTTATATATATCCAAAACAAGTTGTTTTCGCAGGTTATTTTTAACACATCTTTTAGGATTCAAAAATGTGCAGTATGTTTTGTAGTATAACATGCTCTTTTATCTCAAAAGATCAAGTCAAATTCAATTTGCCATGATATGCCCCCTTTAAAGTGTTAAATTTCTCAGAAACAGGGTCAAAGACTAACAAAACCAAAAGATCTTCCCTCAGAAAGATATCAGCTAACCTCAACCTTGTCATGACTATTATCAGAACAATCTGTGGAGCTGGTTTGAGCATTTCTCATCCACATGAGGGGCATCACCTTGATCCCTTGAAGAAGAGGGCCATTAGCTCAGGGCCAGGACAGGGAAGGTGGGCGGCTGAAGGCACAGTTGCCCGCAGAGTGTTTTTCAACAGACTGCATTTGTGAAACTGCAGTTCCTTTATGTGAAGCCGACAGAAGGGAGAAAATATGGGCTGAGATGAAAGACAGTGAAGAGCCTGGAGATCACAATGGCTGAATGAGATAGCAGGTGGCTGAAGGTTACAAACGAGAAAGGAAATGCAGAGAATGGATTTTAAAGTGGACACAAAAAAAAACCAAGTAAGAATACAAAGTGAGTAAAGAAGACATTTATCGAAATGAAGACATGAGAACTTGAGAGCATAAATTTGCTCACGGCCAGATGGTGTCATGAACAGGAATAGCTTTGTAGAGACTGAGTGCTCATGGCATGTTAGGACAGTGATAAACAGAGGGTGACAGAGAGATAAAGATGCTGTTTAGACCATGTGTTTATTGGTCAGGACTCTAAGACCAGTAAAGCAGGCAGCTTAGATCACTAATGCAGCATACGCCTTTCCCAGCTGTTCGATCAGTACAGTCGTTTATCAGACCACCCTAAAAGCTCAGAGCAGATCAACTCTGTGTGTGTGTCTAAATTCTTTTGATTTTTTTCACTGCCTGCTTGTTTTGTTTTATTGCAGTCATTACGGTACATTATAGGCTCCATATCAGTTTTGGTTAGTCCCCACATGCTGCCAAACTCAAATGGCCACGAGCAACACGCCCCATATGGCTAAACTGGAGTGAATCAGAGACATATTGTGGTTGTTTTACACAGATCTGTGAAGGCAGGTTTTTCTGTTGCCCTTGGCCAAGAGAAGGTCTATGATATCTGAGAATGTTAGCATTTACAGTTGCTCGCATAGAGCAGAATCCCTTTGAGAAATATGTGCTGGGAAAATTACTATCTTTATCTATTCCACTTGTTTAGAAGCTCTCCATTAAAGATCTGAGCACTGGTAAAACATCTTGTATAACTGAATTACATTTTTAATGAAAAGATAATCAAAAATAATGTGATTTATGAGTTCCATATTAATTAATTACATGGCTCTCTGGAATACTTGATTCTGGTTGGTCAGCTGCAACATTTTAAGGTCAATTATTCCCAATAATGGCCGCTAAACTGATAACAGACCACACATGCGAGTACTGCGAGTCATCTTGTCTGGTACTAATATGTTTAATGTATCATATTACATAACATTGTTTCCAATGTATCACAACAACAAATGAGATAATAAAATATTTCAAATTAACATTTTGTGTTCAATTATTTACTCTTCTGGTAAGTAGCCATCAAATAAGTGGGATAATAAATACTTTATCCCTCTCTTAATCTGATTTATTTAATCAGATCCAAATCTATGGCTACTTTTAAGCTTTTTTAAATCTAGATAGTATAGTAAGTACAATACACAAGCAGGGATTAACTGCACCATGTTAACCAGACAGATCTCAAACCCCCTCTTTGCTTGGCCTCTGTATCGATCATGTGATCTTGACCTCCTCTCTTACCTTTGACCTCTGTGTGTTTATAATCTGTGTGTAGGTGTGTGGCTGAAGGTGACACGGAGCTGTCGCATGAGAGAAAAGCGAGCAGACTTCGTAGCCGGCTGTCTCGGTGGGCAGGTCATTGCTGCAGGGGGGCTTGGTAAGTAACTACCTACAAGAAAACATTGAATAGATTATGCAAAAACAATCAACTAAGCTTAGAAAGCTAGAGAAAGATGTACAGAACAGTGCAGAGATTTTTTCAGAATAACACGCAGCAGAAACTGTCTTATAATGAAATGTCTTATAAAGCTAATGTAGTCATTATTTCAGCTTTTTAAATGCAGCCATGAGTAAATACTGTGTGTTACTGTCACCTAGCAACAAGAATCTACTTCAGAGTAAACCAGCAACACAACAGATCACTTCTCAAAAACTTTGTGAACTCTGTGACCTTTCCTTAGCACACAGTTGGCTTAACTGAAATTGATCCATACCTCTGTACTGCAGTGCGATTTAATTAACAATCTATTAATGCAGCCCTCATGCATCTGCTGCATCCAAAAACAGAATTTAATTTTAACTGGAAAGCTATAGATATTAGCTTCATTATGTAAGGAATAATTGATGAAGGACATTTGAATTATTGAAAATTACTTTTCAATAATTCAATGGTCTGGACTTTTTTCAGATTATCTCGCATGTTCTGATTTTTGTGTAGAGCTATGCTGCTATTTAGCATCTTGCTGAGAAACACTCAAAATACACTTTACTAATTCACTTTTCATTTCTGGACAGTTCACAGTCAAAAATTGTGTGGGCATGTGTGACAGAACAAGAGAGAGATGGAGTGATAACATGATTATTTTGAAATGATGTAGCTTTTCATTAGCAAAACCATGTTATTGATTAAGCAGTAGGAAAGAGCATGTGTTTTCCAAAGCTGTTAAAAGCTTCCTCTCAAACAAAAATTTAAACACTTTTTTTGTCCTTTGTCTGTCCATTTTGCTCTGCAAGGCTGTAATACTCTTTAAAATAAGTGATATAGATCTGTAATGTATTCCTGGAACTTTCTTGGAACAGCATTATGTGTAGTATGTGCAGTAATTGCTTTAGAAACCCTTTCAACCAATCAGAATTAAGCATTGAACAGTGCTCCGGTATATAATCTAGGAATCTATAAAATTCTTCATTGATAGCCTGTTAAACAGACTGTAAACCCAAACAGACTGTTTAACTCAATGAATTGTTCATTTTGGTCTTTAAATCCTAAATAAAGAGAAGATTGGTTAATGCTCTGAAGATCTGGCTCAGAACCTGCCTGCGTGCTTTTGTGTTTGTCTGCGGCTGAGAGGGAGTGATTTCTTCAGTAAATGTCAGCTCAAAGAGTGGGCGTAAAAATTTCTTCATCCACTCAAAAATATGATATTTAGGGCACAGCGTTACAGATTAAACATGGCACATTTTTATTTCATCTTTTCCCATGTCTAGAAATAGAAAGAATTTCAGACATCAAAGAAGCCAATGGAGGATTATGGTGTGTGTGTTTTAAGGCTGAGCATCTCTTCATTATTCATAGAGTGTGTGAGAACTGAGGGCAGGTTCCTTTCAGTGTGTCACATTCAAGCACAACACTGCATACTCTTTCACATGCTCTCTCTGTCACTCGCTCTCTCCCTCTCTCTCTCTGTCTCTCTCTTTCTCTCTCTCTCTGCTCATTCAAGTGTGTGTTTTTAGTGTTACTGCTGTTGCTGTTCCTGCATCTTTGTGCCTGCTGCACTTCTGAGCACGACTGACATTTCTGTGTCTCTCATTGCTGTTCTTCTCTGCTTTTTCTTTTGTTCCTCCCTTAAACTGGTATTGTTCAGGTCATACAGACTTACATGCATAGTGAAGACATCTTATAGATTTCCATTACATTTTGTACCAGACTAATGATACTGCTAAACCTAACCCTCACATAAAATGTTTACATTATTAGATTTAATGCTGAATGGGATTTTGATAATTAATGATTTTTTTTAATAGCAAGGACCATGCAAATTGCCCTCCCAATTAGTTTTGGACATGTTTTATTAGATTTGTGACATTTAGATTTGTGACACTGGCCAAGTATAGCAAAATGTGGATGTACACATTGTAATAACACACACACATACACACACACTGACATCATTTGAAGAGATGCTTCATTCCCTGTAGCTACTCATGTCTTTTCCAAAATAATAACCACTATTAGGTCGACATTGGAGATGATGTTGGGGAAATTGCTCTCCAAAAGATTTGTCCCTGAATTAACCGTGGCCTCATTCAAATGTTCCTGTCCTCAGTTACGCTTATAGATAATCATCTGTTCAGTATCAATGACAGTTTCAAAGTCAAGAAAGTACTGAATGAGAGTTATATCCTGAGGGAAATGTGTTAGGGTTGTTAGGGTTCAATTACAACCACTTTAATTGCCATATTTGATGGATTGCATAGGACAGGTTCACTGCCACCCATTTTTTTGGCTACTATATATTATGTTTATGTTTTATCTTTTGCACATCTTTTGCACATGATGGTTCGGCAAGAATAAAAATTTTAAAATTTAGATGTCAGCAGCACCACAGAGTGTTACGATGAGTTGAAAGTCATTCATCAAACTGTTATTATTATACCCAGTCTTTTCAAATCCAGCTTCATCTGCTTTTACAAATATGTATCTGTGTGAACATACCAGTGCCTGAGAATGTGTAGCAACATGCAGGAGATCTCATGCAAGCAGCAGAGCTCAACTCAACGTGACACTTTTGATTACTGCAAGTGGATTCACCCGAGTTTGTTTGTTCTACCAGGAAATTACAATAACAATAGCACCAGCCTGCTCATGTCATCTGCACTTCAATTTGAGTAACCATGGAAACTTAGTGGCAGGTAGTGCGTGATAATTTACTGTAGGTCTCACCACCAAAGGCAAGAGAGCGAGAAACACTCTGCCCAGTCGCACTGACCCTGAGGGTAATGAGAAAATGTTCTTTACCTGCAACTGTTGTGTTTAAGCCAGGTGTTTGTTTATTTATTTATTTTGCAACATCAGAGGAAAAGTTTCCTGTGAGGCATAGGCCACAGAATCTGTACGAGTTACATAATTTGAAGAAATCTGCATGGCACCACCTGTTCAAACCTGCTTTAGTCCCTAAACCCACCAGGTGGCATATGCTTCATCTGCAAGAAACATCCGCAGTGTGTGTGTGTTGTGTGTGTGTGTGTGTAGTGTATGTGTGTGTGTGTGTGTGTGTGTGTGTGTGAAGTGGCTGTCTTGTTGACTGAATGGTTGGAAAGTCTGCCTAAGATTGTGTAATGTTTTCTGCAAACCTGACAATGAATCCAGCTCATAATGAAGATACTCACACTGTGATACTCATCTAGAATATTAAATGCTCCATTTGCTGATAGAAATGTTTGTCTAGACTTTGAGATGTGTAGACTGGAATATTTAGTTTGTTTTTGTTTTTTGAGGGTGTTATTGTGTTTGTTTGTAAAAGGTCTTTCGATCTGATCCATTTTGTATCTGATCATCAAGTTGCTTAAGATGTTTATTGTAGGTAGAAACAGTGTTTGTTCAAACAGAGGCAGAAATAAAGCATTCTGATTTTTTAAATTTGGTTAGTCCAATCAGGTTGTGCCTGTCACAGATCATTTCCTGTAAACTGAAGATTTCATCATCATGTTGATTGAAACTCATAAGAATTGTTTTTCAGTGGAATGTTATTATCAAAATATTAAAAATGGCTGTGAAGTTGCAATTTTCCTGGTTGACCAAAAAATGAATTATATTTTAGATCAGGATTCAAACCAAGATTCCATGGCACACTAAAGTTTGCTAGAAAGTTGTTTTGTTTCTTTGGTCTCATCTTGCCTAGAGCACCAAGTAAACCAGAACAGCTATTGGTGAAAAACAGGTGCATGAAATCCCTGATTTGTTCCAATTTGTGTCCTATGTTGTCAGGGAACCAACCATCGCCTCTGGCATCAGTGGAAAGTTATAACCAGCTAAAGAGAAGATGGGAAGCCGTGGCCCCGTTACCCAGCCCTCGCTGCTCATGTGCCTCCATTCAGACCCCCAACATGCTGTTCCTCATTGGAGGGGTGTCCCAAGGTCCTAGCAATGCTGTGGAAGCCCTCTGTTTGAAAGAGACCGTCTGACACACACTTCAATGAACAAAGGCGTAAATCTTCACATGCTCTACACATGTCCAGAGTAAAAGCTCTGGAAACACACACACACAAAAGCCAAGTGGACTTGTATAACTGACAATATTCTTAGACTTTTCCTGCAGAAGATGCATCAGCTTTATACTTTGAATAGTGGAGACAATCTACTGGAACTTCGACAGTGTTCCACACCTCTGGACAGAAGACATTTGGACAGGAGCTCTTAGGCAAGCAAACAAAACATTAATGTATAATCTAACAATAGTATATATATATATATATATATATATATATATATATATATATATATATATATATATATATATATATATATATATTTATTATTAACATTGTATTAATAAGCTTATATATATTAATATATATGATTATACACACACACACACACATATATATATATATATGGATGGACCTACACAGATAGACACACTACAGACGCCTTTGAACTGTACAGCATTTTCAGCATCAAAGCAGGGTAATTTTCTGGCAAACTAAAGAGGAACTTAGGGCCATATCCACCAAGCTGCCACAGCACCTGTCTAAGGTAGCATGTTTAGCACTTTTTGTATTATTGACAAGCAGAGGATGTGCTGTGCGAGAACCGGAGGAGGATGTGTGCGTGTGTGTTTTTGTACCTTCGCAGACATGCACGTGTGGAATCTAGCGACATGACGAGTGCAGAGCGCTCTTATATTTCACTGATGCATACACTGTAGCATGAGACAGCAGAGATGGGAGAGAACATAAATCATCTCGCCAGTCAGTTAAAGGAATGCTGCTGGTTCAAAACAAGTTAAGCTTTATTGATTACCACATACAGTTATTTTGACTTGTTCCTCAGATTGTAAAACAAATTACAATGTGTTTCCAGTAATAGACTTACAGTGTAAAAATGGTTTTTAAAAATGTAATATTTCAATGAACTGTTTTTTATTAATGAATATGACTACATTACAGTTGCACCAGCCGAATTGATTTTTGCAGGGTCAGATCAGTTAACAATAACAGCTTCACTTTCAACAGTGTGGGTGTTCAGAGATTAAAAGCAGAAGTGTTTGTATTTTTCATGTTTTGAGCTGTTAAGTGGTCAAAATGATCCTTTAAGCACTAGGACTACTGTTGTGGTTATCATTAAAAAAAAAATTCCTGTGAAAGATTCGCTCCAAATAAATAACTGTAAGTGCATTACTGTAAATTTGTTTTTCATTTAATGGACAAATCAAAACTAATTTTACAGTGATAATAAACAGCTTGCCAATTGCTGTAATAGAGCTTAACTTGTATTGAACCCAGAACATTTATTTAATACAAATAACATTTGGAAAGGGGAAAGTGGAAAACCTGGATGCTCATTTACACTACCATTTTGTTATTTCTTTAAAATATTAACAGAGCATATTGTTAACATTGTTAAACACACTAAACACACAGGAAATGTTACCATTCCCGTTCAGAGGATACAGTGCGGTAGCTCTGTCCACAAGTAATGGTTTTCTGCCTTTCCGGGTCATATTTAATTAGAAGTTAGTTCCTTAGGGTAAGCGCTAATTAAATCTAGTCATTGTAGTTGTGATAGAAGACAAGCGTTAACTGTTTCTGAGTGACCCATTTACATGAGGAGAAACGAGTGCTCTCAAGGGACAAACGAGGGGACAGTGAGCTCACTTCTTGTAATTTTGATGAGCTAAAGCTCTTGATGCAGATCTCATATGCCTCATTTTCGGGTTCACTGTTGCCCTGTGAGGGTCCTGCATTCCCCCCACTGATGATCTGACAAGCGTATTGGGTCACTGAACGTATTTAGTATGCTGAACACAGAATCTGTGCATGTCAGGAATTCAGGATGCTTACTGACAGGTTTGGGCCCAATAAATTCAGGTCCCTCTCTGCAATGACAGGCCAATATGGGTTTGATTTATCTGGTCTGTGTGTGTGTTTGTATAAATATTTGTTTACGATGATCAGAGAAGTGACACCCGCATACCGTTGTGTTGTTATTGGTCGATATGGTGCCTGAGGGTGTAGTAAGATGTTAATACATATTCATATAGGATTTTTGTTATGTAAGTTTATATGGTTGTGTGTGTGTATTTGGCTGAGGTGGAAAGGAGTGAAACCCTTTTATATGTGCTGTCTATTCATGTATGAGAAAAGCAGTTGGT